>OX424519.1:6361600-7684699 GCA_949152395.1 Agrochola litura | reverse complement strand
GCGCCAGTGTTCCCGCGCCGCTATTGCGAGTGCACGTACACGAATTTTTGCTTCAAAATGTTTCATACACGCAAAAATTACACGACTTGAACACGCAAAAGTCCATGTTCGACTTTTTTTTTTTTTCCATAAAACCTCTTTTTTATTCTACATTTTTAAATAAAAAAAACTAATTTACGTCTGTTTTTTATTTTTATCCTAGAAATAAACAAGTCAATAGTATAAATAAAAAAATAATTATAGATTTATCATTGATAGTTCTCATTTTATAAATGTTGCAATATCGGCGAAAAACGCCGGCGAACCATGGAATCCGCGTTTTAAAATCTTCGGCTGTCAAAGTGTTAATTTTTACTTCTGGACACCTATTACACTATCTATGTACATATAATGGGAATTCATATTAATGGGAGTCGAAGGCCTTGTAGTTAAATAATATTAGTCAATAACCACACGAAAAGATGAATAGAATTATCAAATTCTTCATAGTTTGTAATAATTTTTATCTTACAATATTTGCATATTAATTAAAAGGGTCGCAGTAAATGTCTACCAGCACGTCACGTCGGTGGCATTTTTGTGGGGAAGGATAATGATTTTTAACCGACTTCCAAAAGGAGGAGATCCTCAATTCGTCTGTATGTTTTTTTTTTTTTTTTGTTACGCGATTACTCCGCCAATTATGAATAGATTTTGATGATTCTTTTTTTGTTTGGTAGATTATACTTCAGAGGTGGTCCCATATAAATTTTATTAACTTTGCTTGGGTAGTTTTTGAGTTAGCTTCAATTATACGTATTTTTTCCCACTTAGTATGTAGATGACATTATGATAACTTCTTGTCACTGTTATTTACATAGCAGGTAGTAGATTCGAATTTGTGTGGGGTAGGTACCACAACTAAAAATTGAAAAATAAAAACTTTTTACAAAAAAAAAAACAACCGACTTCAAAAAAAAACACTACAAAATGAAAAATAACTTTAATTTCGGAAGTCGGTGACAAAGAACGAAAATTCAAAACCAAAGACACCGACTTCCGAAATTAAAGTTATTTTTCACTTTGTAAGTAGTGTTTTTTTTTTGAAGTCGGTTGTTTTTTTTTTTGTAAAAAGTTTTCTTATGATTATTTTCAAGATAAGAGTGCTTAGAAACATGTTGGTCCTGCTTCATAGGACAATTTAGAATCAAGACAAAATCAAACTGGTTGCTAATTTAATTGCAAAATTTATTATTTTGTGTTATATGACATTGATTTTACATTCTGTAATTACTTCTTCACACACTGACTTATTAATTTTAAAATTTTAGGAAAATCGTCTACTTTTACAATGTTTGTAAATATGTGAGCACCATGTATCAATCACATATTAATTTATCTGTCGTTGCTTCATTTTTAGTTCTTTTTACCTGTTGTGGTATAGTAATTTTATTCTAGGTGCATCGTCTAAATATACAAAATATTGTAAAACATTTTAAAAGAGTAACGGTGGAGTTTCTTGCCCATTCTTCTCCATACGAAAACTACATTTTGGAAGGGGCGACTAGAATCAATTGGGTAGTTGCCTAGGTAAAAAAAAAGAAATTCTATTTAGTCCGTCTTTCAGATAATAAAAAAATACTAGACACGTATTTTTTGCTTTATCATATTAATAAAAAATAACTTAGAAAACACGCATTAAAGTTGGGGAGTGGGGGCTCGCTACGTCACAACGTCGTATAAAATCTAGCAAGGCGTGACGTCATGCGGCATGACGTCACGCCCGACGTAATCAAAAGATTACGGCGATACATTAAGTTAAAATGTGGCATGACTCATGCCACATTTTAACTTAATGTATCGCCGTAATCTTTTGATTACGCCAAAAAAGAAAAAATACGTGTTGAATATTTTTTTTAAATCTACAAGACGGACAAAAAAAAATTTGGACACAGGCCTATTCTATTATTTTGTAAATTTTGCTGATCAAAAGTGCCCATATGTGCCTATTTGAAATAAATTATTTGACTTTGACTTTATGCATCACCTCGACTAACAGTTCAAAGTTTTCATGGGTAATGCACAGGCATGTCTGGATGAATATTATTATTCCTAGCCTATTTTATTATGAGTCTATGTAACTCGAATTAAATTATTTGATTTGATTGCTGTGTGCTGTGTTCAAGATTGAAGAGTGGGACATTGTAACTTGTGCAGTATTTATGTACTTACTCATGCAATTGTTCCGCGAGTCGGACGCTACTCGCGGCCGCCGCAGTCGAGGGTTCGCCTTGTGTATGTTGCCTGCACAAAAATATTACATTATTAACAAATATACAGCATCATTCTCCTTATTTTTTTACGGAAATTCATGATTTTTGACGCTGTAATTTTCAGCAGCATTAAGATATTTTAATTATCCTTATTTATATATTATAAAACAAAGTCCCCCGCCGCGTCTGTCTGTCTGTTTGAACGCGATAAACTCAAAATCTACCGAACGGATTTTCAAACGGTTTTCACCAATAGACGGAGTGATTCACGCGGAAGGTTTTGGTGTATAATTCATTAAGGTTTTGTGTAAATTGGATGAAATATAACGATTATTGTCGAAGATGTCGGAAAAATCATCCCGCCGGGAGCCTTACTGGCGTGCGCCGCGTAAACCGTTAGAGATATATCAAATTTATGTTCTACAGGATTGAAGACCTTAAAAAGTTCAACAAAATCTTCTAAGGATGACCCACAGTAACCATTATTATCTTTCAGAATTTGATAAAAATTCCATTGTTATTTCCGAAGCTATATTGACCGGTATCATATTAATCCTTATCCAATAAAATATGTTATTTAAATTGGGCATTTAATTTAGATTAAAATATGCCTTGACATCATATCATTTAAATGAATGGTTTAAATATATCATAGACTCAAAATTACGCGTAACGGTGTGTGTCAGAATGGCTGGTTGCCTGTGGCTTTGGTCTATGAGAGTTGATTAGAAAATTGCTACATAATTGCTTATATTTGCTACATTTAATAAATAATTGCTACATACTATATATATTTAGAAATAACATATTTTTTTTGTACAGCCATCCTGACGTTTGGTTGGCTGGTCGCCTCCTAGTTTAAAGCCAAGCATGCAGAGTTTCCCGAAATGTATTGCGTCAATAATTGCTACATATTTGCTTCATTTATCTAATTTAGTTGTATCTTCAAACATATGTTAAATAAAGGATGTAGCAATTATTTTAATTATCCCAAGGAAAAGTGCCTGATAAAACAATAAAGGCAAATAGTTGCAGTGTGTCTTCAGTCAACGGTATTGCTACTTTAGGAGGCTATTATTAAACCACAGATTATATAATAGTTACCCAAAACACGAATTAAAAATTGGTTCTATAGGTAGGTACTTGTTCCTTATAATAACATAGATCTATTTAAATTGTCGAATAAAATTAAATAAGCCTAGACTGTGATTCCAATACGATATCTGCTCTAGCAATGACTAAGAATAATTGTTATAATGATAATTATTGGATTATTGAGGGTAGGTACATATTTTTTTTTAACGCAAGAATCGCATTACTTACGCTGTTGCCAGAGCCTAAACGATTAAACCGATTCAACATAACTAAGTATTTGCCTTTATTGTTTTATCAGGCACTTTTCCTTGGGATAATTAAAATAATTGCTACATCCTTTATTTAACATATGTTTGAAGATACAACTAAATTAGATAAATGAAGCAAATATGTAGCAATTATTGACGCAATACATTTCGGGAAACTCTGCATGCTTGGCTTTAAACTAGGAGGCGACCAGCCAACCAAACGTCAGGATGGCTGTACAAAAAAAATATGTTATTTCTAAATATATATAGTATGTAGCAATTATTTATTAAATGTAGCAAATATAAGCAATTATGTAGCAATTTTCTGATCAACTCTCATAGACCAAAGCCACAGGCAACCAGCCATTCTGACACACACGCGTAACGAAATAATTATGGTTGGAGCGCAGCGGTAGGAGTCAATAACCTTTTCCTGGACTATTAGGTATGTAATCCCGGTAGTACGTGTGGGATATTTTCTGACATCCACGCGGGCGAAGCCGCGGGCAAAAGCTAGTTTGATTATAACAACGATAGTGTCAGTGATAGTGTGTGTTTGTTTCAAGCGGCCATATTATCCCTTTTTTTTTTGGGTGGTAAATTATTAAATAACTTCTCCCGCTCTGGGTGGAGCGGGAGGGCGTGTCAGACTCTTACTGACTAAAACCCACCCGTGTTCCTTCAGTTGCCCTGTTGCCGGGGGCCACGATGTCCCTATCGGCCCGTATTCGCAGCCCCGGCAGGCATTGGCCCTAGCGGACCCCGTCAATTCTGCTGACATCTCTTTGAGGCGCGCGTGGAACACAACGCGCCGTCGACCCGGGCCTGGTCCTTATCGGACGGCGAGCTACCCATTGCTCACCGTCCGCAAGCCCGCGCCTACGGTGGCCGGAAATCTGCCTGTGATTCCCAACGCCCAGGGCGTCTCCTCCTGCGGCGGCCATATTACCCCCGGATTGCAAGCACTGGAAGTCATGGGGAGAGGCTTTGGCCCAGCAGTGGGATGCTACTAGCTAAAAAAAAACAGTTATAGTAATTACGAGGTCGTCTACACCTCCTCAAATAACAAGATGTACTGACCGTGTGGATGTGACGTCACTTGTTCTCGGTATTTTTCTTCCTTTACGTTTAGTTCCAGCTGGTTCATTTACTGCGAGGGTCTCGTTTTCACTGCAATCAAAAATAATAGAGGATGAGATTATGTGTGTATGTGGATATTATTATTATTTTTATTTCTCTGCTCCGTATCCGCGGATATCCGAGGGAGAAAAAAGATCTGTATCCGTATCGGTTACTTTTTGGCGGAACTTGAACGGATCTTTTATATTAATACATTTCATTACGTATATGAAGATATGTAGCAATGAAATACTGTTAACTTCAATACAAATTAGTAAAACAAAAAAATTAATCATATTTATTATAATTCAAGTAGAGTAAGTATCAGTAAATTAAGTTATAATGTAGTAATTAAACTATCTTTGTAGTGAGATCAAACCTCTAATATTTGTGCTATGCTAATTGAAAAAATTATGTCAGTGAACACATCAATTGAAACTGTGTTGTTTTCAAGAACTTAAAAAAAAATTACGTCATAATTAATATTGAGTAATGGTAAATTGTATTTCAAAAAGAGTAACTTGGCAGCTTTGTCCCCCAAAAGTCAGTTACGATGAGGATCATGAATAATTTCTGCTGAACATGAAGAAAGTTGAGATCCGTATCCGGATTCGAGCATCTAGACCCTTATGATCCGTATCCGTATCCGCGGATCACATTTTTTAACGATCCGGCACATCACTAGACTTTTAGTGATGGTCTGGCAGTTTGAGTAGTTTATGCGGCCTACCCAAATGTCCTTTCTTTGGTATTGTTCGTCGAGTTGAGCTCCTTAAGTTCTAAGTTGAGCTCCACGATTACTGACAAATGCTTGCACTGACTGGACAGGTCCACTCAAATCTGTGTGGTTCTTTCCTCAAAAGACCATTTCAAACACTAATCTACATAGTCCTCATATGGCCTGACCAAGATTATGTCTGGACTTTAAAAGAGACTGCGACCTCTGAGTTTGTTTCGGCCTTTCTTCTCAGAGTAGTCAGATAGGAAACGCCGACCTCATCTCGCTTATTTTTAATATGACGTGTAAAAGTGATTCCGATATAATTTCATTCAAACTGCCTATATAGCCTTTTCCCAACTGTGTTGGGGTCGGCTTCCAGTCTAACCGGATGCAGCTGAATACCAGTATTTCACATGGAACGACTGCCTATCTGACCTCCACAACCCAGTAACTAGTTAATACGATACTCCTTAGTAAGACTGGTTGTCAGAGTTTCGGACTTCTAACGACCCGTAACGACTGTCAAAGATCCACGAATGACAGCCGGGACCAACGGCTTAACGTGCTTTCCGAGGCACGGAGGAGGCATGTGGGTTGCAGCTGAAAGTCAGCGTCAGGTGGTACACTTTGTGTTGACATCTGACATTATGCTGAGCTGAGGCCCTTTTGGCATTATTATCATTGTTTTCTGTTTTTATAGTTTTAAGGTGTATTTTTCTGTCTTAATGCCAATAAACGTCTTTCTGTTCTTTCTTTCTTTAGGAGTCTCGGTATGTAGAAATGGTCACCCATCCACAGACCAACCGCAGCAAGCGTAGCTTAACCTGATCGATCCGACCGGCTATTATTCATCGGTCGTATTGTGCAAGCTGATCAAGAGATCTCGCAGTAGTGGTGTGACCGTCAGACTTCCAAGTCATAGGTCTCTGAGTTCGAACCCAAGGCACGCACCTCTGACTTTTCGGATTCATGTGCGTATTTTATAATTATCACTTGCTTCAAAAACAATGAAGGAAAACATCGTGAGGAAACCGGCATGCTTTTTTTTTGGGTGGTAAATTATTAAATTACTTCTCCCGCTCTGGGCGGAGCTGGGCGTGTCAGACTCTTACTGACTAAACCCCACCCGTGTTCCTTCAGTTGCCATGTTGCCAGGGGCTACGGTATTCCTTTCAGACTTTCTCGCAAACCGGCATGCCTGAGAGATATATTTCTCAACGGCATGTGAAGCCAAATCAGAGGCCCATGGACAGCTTTAAAACTCTGACACCAGGTTAGTCTCTAACCACACGAAAAAAAGAAGAAGCGGTCACGACCAGTGGTCGCACCGATCAGGTAAACTATAGCTGGCCATTGGGACCAAGTACGCGATTCGTGTCGGGTTCTGTAGTTTACCTGGTCGACCACTAGTCGTGGTCGTGGCCGTCCAGTGCGCGAGATCACTAAAACTTGCTTGTTTGACTGAAGGACTTCGAAAAAAAAACTGTGGCACTCCGGGAGTGCCTACAGAAGTGAAAACTTGAACAAGATCGCCTTGAAGGAAAAAAAATACTTGTATAGAACATTGGTCCGTAACCTTATCTAAATAAAGAGCGCAATCGCGTTTACAAAAAAAAAAATATCCACAACCTTTAAAGTAAAAATACTTGCATAGAACATTGATCCGTAACGTAATATAAATAAAGAGCACAATCGCGTTAACGAAAATGAGGTGTCGGTAACGGTGTCGCGAGTTCAATTGTTTTTTCCCATCTCAAAAATTCCCAACGCGCCTAAAGAAGTTTTCACTTCAATAATGAAGATAACTTACTTGTCCACTACATCACTCCGCGGTTCTGTCTTCAAGTCTAAAGAAATTGGGTCATTTTGAGGTTGCTCCCTGAAAACATAACACAAAATATCGATTTAATAAAAATCTTATTATTCATTAATTTTGTGTATTATACAAGAGTGTTTTAGTATTTAGCACTACCATTCATTTGTAAAAATAAAAATTTTATACACCGTAACATTTTAGTCGTCTTACAAACCACTCATGTACCCGACATAAAATACCTCTAGGAGCAATAAAAAAATTGTTACAATATATAAAAAATATGAATGTTTAGTAGTCATTGGTGCCGATTCCATTGTTCACAAACTAAACTAAATTTAAGTTCCGTGCATCTTTTTCTTTCTATTTCATTAAGAAAAGGACAGAAGATAATTTTAGTTTAGTCCTGTCAAATTAATCAGCGCTTGACGTAAATTGACGTAATTTTAGTAGGCAAGTTTTTAATCACGTCTAAACTTGTATGGAGTAGTGACAGGCGCTGATTAATTTGACAGGACTAAACAAAAATTTATCTTCTGTCCTTTTCTTAATGAAATAGAAAGAAAAAGATGCACTGAACTTAAATTTAGTTTAGTTTGTGAACAAGGGAATCGGCACCATTGGATACATGAAGTGGGCTGCTTTTGTAAAACGACTAAAATGTCACGCACGGTGCATAAAACAACTCTGTGGTTAGAATTAAACATTTTGACGTGACAACGTCTTATAAATTGGTTTGCCGGGTGACACTTCAAGAAACTGCGTTACGCTCCGCTCACGTTATGCGCTCACAATGAGAGCGAGTGAGAGGCACGCGTGCATGGTTAGCCCGCCTAAGAGCGAGAGAGACAGACATAAAAAGTGAAAGGCACGCGTCCCTTCCACTCGAGCACAGTTAGCCCGCCTAAGAGCGAGAGAGACAGAGCGAGAGAGAGAGAGTGAGAGAGATAGGCATACACACCGGTTCATGTGTATAAATAAATGTTTTAAATTGTTACTATTATTTCATCCTTCTTCCTACTATACGAATGAATATTCACATTAACATTATTTTACCACTCGAAAGTCGTTGTCACGTAAAACTTTCGCCCGTATACAGACTTTACAGGCAACCAATTTTTTGAACCCCGTAAGGAACTAAGTTAAGACTTACTTTTTGACTTCAATATAGCTGGATTCTCCCTTCACAACTGCCGAAACGAAAATTTCAGGTTCCTCACTGAAATTAAAATAAACGTTATTAGAATACGTAAGGGGGATCAACTTATAATAATTAATAATGACAAATCTGAAATTGGTACAATATACAAGCTAACACTAAAATAATTTAAATCAATCTGCCTAGCCTTTTCCCAACTATGTTAGGGTCGGCGTCCAGTCTAACCGGAAACAGCTGAATACTAATTTTACCTTTTTTTTGGGTGGGAAATTATCAAATAAATTCTCCCGCTCTGGGTGGAGCGGGAGGGCGTGTCAGACTCTTACTGACTAAAACCCACCCGTGTTCCTTCCTATGCCTTGTTGCCGGGGGCCACGATATCCCTATCGGCCCATATTCGCAGCCCCGGCAGGCATCGGCCCTAGCGGACCCCGTCAATTCTGCTGACATCTCTTTGAGGCGCGCGTGGAACACAACGCGCCGTCGACCCGGGCTTGGTCCTTATCGGACGGCGAGCTACCCATTGCTCACCGTCCGCAAGTCCGCGCCTACGGTGGCCGGAAATCTTCTTGATTCCCGACGCCCAGGGCGTCTCCTCCTGCGGCGACTAGCATTTTACCTGGCGCGACTCACTATCTGACCTCCACAAGTTTTTTTTTTTTTAGGTAGGGTATCTCGTAGTTGACCTCTGAGATCATGACTACTTAACTGGGCTTTCCTGTGGGTGCCTTAAGCTACTACACTTAAAACCTCCAGCCAGGGGTTATTTAGCTATGCTAATTAAAACTAGGTGAACGCTCGCTAAGGGCACCCCTGTGGGGTACGAACTTTGGCTTAGGGCGTCAACCGGAGGGAGGACATCAAGGATGGGACGGGCTGGACCTCCACAACCCAGTACCTAGGTAATACGATACCCTTTGGTAAGACTGGTTGTCAGACTTTCGGGCTTCTGACGACCCGTAACAACTGTCAAAGATCCGCGAATGACAGCCGGGACCAACGGCTTAACGTGCTTTCCGAGGCACGGAGGAGTCTCAGTATGGGTAGTCGTTATGGGTCGGCTTCCAATCTAACCGGATGCAGCTGAATACCAGTATTTTAAAACAAAAGAAAAACATGACGATTATAATAACTTACATGTCGTATTCAGGAAGTTCTTCCTTCACTATCACCATCTGCGCACTGAAAACATAAAAAAAAGATTATTTTCGCAATTATTATTTGTGGCAGGATTTATGCCCGGTTGATGGCCATAGTCCCCATTATTATGAGTAGCTGCTACCCGCAGCCTCGCCCGCGTGAACATTCTTTTTTCGAAGATAAGTCTCTCCTTATAAGTTATAACATCTGCCAGTAAAAATCCCGTCAAAATCGGTCCACCCGTTTCGGAAATTTTCGTTTTTTTTTTAAATTGTTTTTTGTTATAAGTACCGTATACAAGGTGGTAGGGACATCGACGCGAAAACTGTTACCATGGATTCAGTACATGATTCTGAAACCCGCAGCGTCGAAATTTATTGTCAATTATTAAAAAAAATGTGCTGTTCCATAGAAAAGTGCAATACCTATGCGGTCAAAATGTATGGAACAGCAGATTTTTTTGAAATAACCGACGAAAAATTTCAACGCAGGGGGATTCAGAATCATGTACTGAATCCAGTATGTAGTAAAAAGCTGTTATTTTGACATTACAAACAGACACTTTAATTTTATTTATTTGAATGAATGAATGTATAGATTTGGTAAAAAAAACAGACGAAACTCACTCATTGGCATTACTCGATTCCCCGTCATCGTCGGCATTATCATCCGAACTGCCTTCTTCACTCGAACTGAAACAAAAATACAATAAGTACCTAAATATTAAAATTGTTTTATTCCTAACAATCAGTATGCCTAGTCTTTTCCCTACTGTTGGGGTCGGCTTCCAGTCTAACCGGTCGCAGCTGAATACCAGTATTTTACATGAAGCGACCTTCGATCAACAATACCAACTGTTGATCGAAGGGAGCGACTGCCTATCTGACCTACACGATCATTAGCGTACCCAGGATTTTTTTAGGGGTGTGGCAGGAGTAAAAGAACTCTATAATGAGCAGTAGGAATTTCTCTCAATAAAACTTTATCTGCGCAAACACGCACGATGCATCGATACTGCATTGTTACGCGCGGAAAGGACATGTCCTAAAATGTTATTTTATTATTTCATAATTCTAACCAGGATAAGTTAAATATATTTGAATAGACATCCCAAAAACTATTGGTTCTAACTATATCATACATTTTTAAAGACCTCCAATTTTAAGAAAAATGTTTTTTTATTTTTGTAAGAATTTACTCCTAAAACGAACAAACCTTTCTAATTATCTAGGATAATTAGTGAACACACCCCATAAAATAGTAAACTTGTCAAAATTGACACATGTTACTGTCATCACTGTCAATTGATTGACAGTTATGACAGAACCATGTGTCAATTTATATCTTATTTGTCATAGTCATCAACAAATAAAATATTTGTACTCTAAATAGTTTATAATTTTTCTCATAAATGGAGGGGTCTAAAAATATTATTTCAGTGGTTCCTAGTTCCATATTTTGCCGTTTTTATTTAGATGTAGTTTGATGCTGGTTAGATTTTTCTCGGAATAAAAAAAACATTTATTTACTAAACCATTCTTTTTAGCTTCGAGTCAGGGACCAGGGTGGGGCAAATTCCCCACCTTGCCCCACTGTGTACAGTACACGATACCCCTTGGCAAGACTGGTTGTCAGACTTTTGGGCTTCTGTCTACCCGTAACGACCGTCAAAGATCTACGAATGACAGCCGGGACCAACTGCTGCTGCCGCCGGTATCGTTATAGATTTGTCCTCAGCGTACTTAGTTACACGAAAAAGTCAGAGGTCACAGATGATTAAATAGCGTTTCCATGACAATCAAATCAAGTCGCTGCGTCATTGTAAGGCAGATGTGCCAAAACAAAACGGCATGCAACAGAAACGCGACTATGTTTTGACGTGGTAGGGTGAATCTAACGATTTAAATCTTTACCGTTGCCATCTCTTTCATGACAGCTGTCACTGAGGCCGTTATGAGGTGACTCTTCTAAGAAACATTAGCTTTAGAGGTACCTATGTTGTGCCATAGATGTCGCTACTGTGTGCTCTTAAAAAGTGCAGTAATAAAGTATTAACACATGCCTGTCCGTTTGTCTAGACCTCTTGGGAGCTGTGCGTCGCTTCCCAGGCAATTCCTGTCGCTTGTCTGCATTCCTTCCCTCTTCCTCTTTCAATATCTCAAGTACTTTCGTCTCAGTCACTCCGGTGGCCAGCGCAGTCCGTTGGCGGAACTTCGACAGAGGAGTCAGGTCCAGGTCTCCATAAATTGTCTTCAGCTCTTCGTACTCTTGCTCGAAGTAATGGTATACTTTTGCGATGAGTAGTTTTATTTGATCCTGAGGATTGTCAAAGTTATATCGTTAGGATTTTTTAAAGTAATAATAACATAACATCACGCCATGTTTCCCCGAAGGGCTGGGCAGAGGTGTACCTATGGCATACCCACATTTCGCCAGTTATGTTTAAGTCCCATGTAATAAGGGGCGAGCCTATTGCTATCAACCGGGCACAAATCCAGACTCCGGACTGCTACTGAGAAATTCCATACAGAAACCCAATAAAACTTTGCTCAACCTGGGAACCGAACTCAGCACCTCATGCTTAGCAGTAGCGCTTGCGACCACTAGACCAACGAGGTAGTTCAAGCAGTAAGTAGTTTAAGTATACCTGGAGTAGGGGAAGGCGAAAGAAATGGTGGATCGATTGAATTGGATTGTGTGATAAATGATATGGACCGACCGTATCTTTGTTACTGACCTACTTAGATTGATTACAAAAAAAAAAGTTTATTAGTTAGTACTAACTATAATTAGTACGTTGTTGTGATTATTATGTTATTCTGATCGTTTTTAGGGTTCCGTAGTAAACAAGGAACCCTTATAGTTTCGTCATGTCCGTCTGTCTGTCTGTCCGCGGTCTAGCTCCGAGACCCTTACTACTAGAACGCTGTAATTTGGCATAGGTATACCTACATATTTTTACCCGTAAAGGTAGGATACACGTAAAGTCGTGTTTTTTTTTTTATCCTATGATATGGGGTATCATTGGAAAGGTCCTTCAAAAACATTGTGAGTTTGGGAAAACCATTTTTGGATTCAGGGATCCGTTTGAGAAATATTAAGCTTTAAAGTGCAAATTTTTGTTAGAGTCTAGTGCCCCCCCCTGCCAGCTAAATGGTTGGTTTTAGATGTGTGAAAAAAATCACAGTAGTAGTTTATATAACGAAATTAAAAGGAAAACTATCACAGCTAAGTAGGCTTTACAAGTTAACGAGTAATAATCGACCAACTTAACTTTGCATTTGCAAAAACACGTTTTCCCATACATCTCGCATGGGAGAACATGTGTATCAACTACAAAGTCAAGTTTGTTTTTGGGATAAATTCATCCCAACTACGGAACCCTTCATTGTGCGTGGTCCGACACGCACTTGGCCGGTTTTTTGTTAACGTTTCTTCAGGTAAATTTTAAAATTGTCTAGAAATGAATGTCTATTTGGCCTGATCGATTTGTGTTGATATTAAATTTGATAAATCGCCCAATGACGAAAAACAAAAAAAAACTTTTGTTTAAAACATTTTGAAACTTTTTCCAACCCTGATTCATTTGGTGCCCCCAGTGTGCGGCGGTGCGCGGCAGCGACGCGGGCGCCCATGTTAATCCACATCCTACCTCTTCGGTTTGTACGTTTTTAGGGTTCTGTAGTAAACAAGGAACCCTTATAGTTTCGTCTGTTCGCGGTCTAGCTCCAAGACTGTTAGTACTAGAAAGTTGTAATTTGGCTTGGGTATACATATTAATCATGCCGACAAAGTGGTAAAATAAAATTATGAAAAATATTTTTTTTAGGGTACCTCCCCTACACGTAAAGTGGGGATGTTTTTTTTTTTCTATCCGTTGGTGTGGCGTATCGTTGGAAAGGTCTTTCAAAAACATTGCGAGTGTGTTAATACCATTTTTGAATTCAGAGATCCGTTTGCGAAATATTAAGCTTTAAAGTGCAAATTTTTGTTAGAGTCAAAATAACGAATTTAAAAGGAAAACTATCACAGCTGAGTAGGCTTTACAAGTTAACGAGTAATAATCGACCAACTTAGATTTGCGGCTGTAAAAACATGTTCTCCCATACATTCTGTATGAAAGATTTTTTTTTTCAAGTACAAAGTTAAGTTTGTTCTTCGGATAAATTCATCCCAACTACGGAACCCTACATTGTGCGTGGTCCGACATGCACTTTTTAATTCTTTTTACCTATTAAAGTAATCTTATTCCAGTCCAGGTGCATCGTCTTCACATATATTTATTAATATGTATTCAAACTATTGTAAAACATTTTAAAAGAGTAACGGTGGAGTTTCTTGCCCATTCTTCTCCATACGAAAAGTACCCTTTGGAAGGGGCGACTAGAATCAATTTTTTTTGTAAATTTTTACGTTCAAAAGTGCCTTTTAATTGAAATAAATTATTTGACTTTGTTTTAATAGCATTTCAAATTTTTTGTATAGAAATAATATTATTATTAACTTGTGAAAAATTTGTTTCCGTTGACTTATCTATGGTGCTCGATTCCATGTCAGATGTACTTGTAAAAGTACTTGATGGGGACGGAAGATATTTGGTTGGCATTGCATCTGGCAGTAGCCGAGGTGTCTGCGATATCATATTTTTGTCAAAATGAACAGAGCACACAAAATGACTCCCTGGCTTCAAGTTATTTCGATTCATCAAGTCAGGTCTGCCAACGACATTTAACCATTTGTTGCGTCTGAAAAGATAAAAAATAAATTGTGCAATTGCAAATTATAAGTATTTACCAACGTGCTTTGTGTTATGATAATAACCGTAGTTTCCTGGGTCGTCACTCATCAGTAAATTGCTATATTTCTCTTTTTGTCTCTCTATTTTGACCACTAAGGTCTTATAGTTTGACCAATACCGCTGTACCGCGCCTTAGGAATACGCGGCGAGGCGGGGGGCAGTGTCGCGCCGCGCGCCTTCCTAGGCGCGGTAAAGCGGTATTGGTCAAACTATAGCTGCTTAACCGAACTTTCCTGTAGGTGCCTTAAGCTGCTACACTTAAAGCCTCCAGCCAGGGGCAAAAACTATTCTAAATTAAAATTAAGCGAACGCTCGCTAAGGGCACCCCCGGTGGGGTACGAACCTCGGCTTAGGGCGTCGCTGGGGGGAGGACAGCAAGAAGGGACAGGCTAGATCAAACTTAGATTTTAATCTTGATTATTAAGCGGGGTATTTAAAACTACGTGCTCAGCTGCAACAACTGCTGGCACCTCGTTTTCGAGCAAGGGTCGGGAGGAGTATCATTTACTCGGGGGCACGGTCGCGATCGCAGAGGACCTCGGCGGCGAGGTCGGAATGACGGAAGGCGTCTGTGTTTTTGCACTGTACTGGTGGCCCTATTATTCTCCTGGAGGAGTGTTATGGAGTCATGTGGGTCGGAAAGGTCGAATTCGATGTTTCACATCTGTTTTTATATACATATACTTAGGTCCCCTGAGAGTAGTTTATTCCCAAGTTTGTAACCCTGAAATTCTTGGGCTACTCCCATGGTGCTCGAAAAACTGCGAAATAATGGCACTTGTTTCAGTTTTTTTGAAAAATATACCTCAAGAACGCTTTTTTACATATCTTTGTTTATGTTTTACATATCTATTTTTGTGAAGCAAGCTAAATTTGCTGCAATCTGAGCCCAACCCAAGCACTCTTGGTCTATTGGTTGCGAAGATAAAGCTAGTCAAAGATGAGCATTTTTGTCTAAGAAGTGTTTTTTTTTAATTTAGGGTCATCAAGACACGTACCGGCTGGACGCACTCTCGTCCCAGCGCGTTGAAAAAACACACTGTTGGATTTTCAACTCTCGGCGCTAAGCAGAGCGTTGGAAATCCAGTGCACGGAAAAAAAATCGCCGCGATTTTATAACGTCGGCTAACAATACTCAATACTTATTGGCTAGGCTACGTTTGTGATGGAAATTAAACGCAAACGAAGTTATCATGAGTAAAATTATTCAAAGGTTAGTTACTTTGCAGCTCTGGTTTATCATGGCATTTGGTCGAATCCGCCGCGAATACAAAGTTAATAATAAAACAGATTACAGAAATAAAGAAAACACAAATACATCATATTTACCTGTCATACTCCTTAGGTAATTTAAAAAAAGCAATAGTTCTGTTGGTCTTATTATTTTGACAGCCGTCTACACTGCAATATGCACGAGATGTAGCCATTATTGTAGGCGCAGTTGCGCGCGTAGCAACCGACTGGATTTTGTTGGCCCGGGGGATCGCGAGCCGTAGGCACGTTAGCGCGTGACCTCGAACGAGTGTCGAAGGGGCTGCGCACGGGTGAACAGTGTGTGAAGGAGGTTGTTTATCTATAGAATGTCTTTTTATACAATGTTTAGAGCTGTACCCTAATTGCGTACCTAACTTATTTTCGTAAACGATTATGACTAGACATCGGATTATATGTACTAATAAAGTGCGCCAAAATATGCATGCAAACATGCACTAAATAAGGCCGAAATATGCACTAAAATTCTTCACAAAGGCCGAAATGTGCACAATGCAAAATCAAAAAAATATTTTTTATAAGTACCTACCTATATTTTAATTAAGACGTTACAAAAACTGAATTATTCTTAAAATTTTATTAAAATACGCATAGTTTTTGTGACATTGATTGTGTTTTTGTTTTTGAGCAAAGTTACGTTTGTCACCATCGATCACTAATAAAGAACTAGATACACAATGGTGCCAATTCCCTTGTTCACAAACTAAACTAAATTTAAGTTCAGTGCATCTTTTTCTTTCTATTTCATTAAGAAAAGGACAGAAGATATACTTTAGTTTAGTCCTGTCAAATTAATCAGCGCCTATCACTACTCCATACAAGTTTAATTAAAAACTTGCCTACTAAAATTACGTCATTTTACGTCAAATAAATGTACATTAATGTAAATTCAACCTTAAACGCAATGCTTAACGTTGTTTTCACAAAGCTATGTACAAAAAGCAATAAATTTTTACGACCGATATTCACTGGTCAACATACATCAAATCAAATTCAACCTTACACGCATGCCTTAAAGTTAGCATTACAAAGTGCCAAAAAAAGCAATAAAGTTTTATGACCTAGGCTCGCTGCTAGGACAAGGAATGAGTGGAGTCGAACTGTCCAATATTTTTTTGTTTAATTTCGTTAAGTTTAATGTATAAAAAAAGTTGTGTACGTAATAAAGCATATTTTATTCCATGGTGTATACAGGGGGGCGGAAACTGTTACTATGGATTCAGTACTCAATTCTGAACCCCCGGACGTTGAAATTTTTCGTCGGTTATTAAAAAAATATCCGCTGTTCCAAACATTTTGACTGCGTAGGTATTGCACTTTTTTATGAAACAGCAGTTCAGAATCATGTACTGAATCCATGGTAAGTTTTTGCGTCGATGTCTTTGCCACCAGTGAACGCAAATAAAACATTGCGTTCACTGCCTGCCACTCTGTACGTGTAACGATTGTAATTTACCTGAATGTAAATGTTTTTGGATAAGGCACCAAATTTATTTATTAATGAAACTAATTTATAGTATTAATAATTATTTATGTATACATTTTTTTTTTGTTATATTTTGATCTAATTATTAAACTTACAGACTTAATATAAAAATAATAATACAGGGTGGCAAGGATATTGACGCGAAAACTTACCATGGATTCAGTACATGATTCTAAATCCCTTACGTTGAAAATTTTAGTCAGTTATTTTAAAAAAATCTGCTGTTTCATAGAAAAGTGCAACACCTACGCATATAGAACAGCTGATTAATTTTTTAATAACCGACGAAAAGTTTCAACGCATGGGGGTTGAAAATCACGTACTGAATCCATGGTAACAATTTTCGCGTCGATGTCCCTGCCACCCTGTATGTACAAGTATATAAAACAGAAGGAGAAATAATCATAGGTATGTAAATAATCGTAGTTAGCCATATTTCTTATTTCCTATTTATATTGCCAAATTAATCATAGCATTAAATGTGTCTGTAATTTCTATATGTTTAGATAAGTCTTGAAGTAGCGATTGATACTAGCTTCTGCCCGTGACTTCATCCGGGTGGAATAGTTACTTTGGTGCTCCGCTCCTATTGGTCTTCGCGTGATGATATATAGCCTATAGCCTTCCTCGATAATTGGGCTATCTAACACTGAAATATTTTTTCAGATCGGACCAGTAGTTCTTGAGATTAGCGCGTTCAAGCAAACTAACAAACAAACAAACTCTTTAGCTTTATATATTATACACCGTGAAATTTGAATCACAGTTTTGCTAGAACAAACGTTGTTCAGACCATGGTCTACTACCATTCTATAGTATCCAATAAAAAAAAAAAACATTATTGGTTTTTCAAAAAAACACAAAAAAGACAAAGTTAAGTTAAAATTCTTTCAGTGTTAGATAGCCCATTTATCGAGGAAGGTTATAGGCTATATATCATCACGCGAAGACCAATAGGAGCGGAGCACCAATAAATAATGTTTCAAAATCGGTTTTTTTTTCCTTTTAAGAGCTTTCGCTGCGTGCGCTGCGTAGCAGAATTATCCCCCTTTAAAAGTTCTAAAAAAAGTCCGCGACAGCATATGTCTATCTTTTAAGGTTGGCTCACTATAACCTTTTTTACACTAACCAAATTTGTTCTAAAATAATGCATTATTTGCGAAGGTGTTTATATAAACATGATAATAATCCGTATCCAAATAAATACGTTATTCATCACAAGTATTTAATTTAAAAAAATAGATTTTTGTGTCATTCGATTTCAATGAATTTCTTAGGAGATATCGCAGTTTTAAAATAGCATCGCAGCAAAATAATGATCAAGTACTGCGTGCGCATTTATGATGATGTGCAAGGCGGGCAGTCATGAGGGGGAGGTGTAGGGGCGGTCGGTCATTAAAAAAAAAAAAATCATCTAATACGTAACCGAAGTCGCGGGTTAAAATTAGCGTTAACCCAAAGTAACTATTCCACGCGGACTAAGTTGCGGGCAGAAGCTAGTCATGAGATAAATATAATTGTGGTAGGTACGGCATATCACATTTTAAAATAACCAAAAAATTGCATGTAAACACCAAAAAAAAAACATTAATTAATTTTAAGGTTTTGCCTTCAAGCCTATGAAATTCATTACGAAATTGAAGTTTGAATTAATCAAAACACAATGTAAAACCATTACAAATGAAAATATTATTGTTATATTTACAACTACTTACTTGTGATTGCAAGCAACATTTTTCAACCTTTTTTTTATCACAAGATGACTCATCTTGATCATGATCATTTGCTTCCTATAACAACACACATTATTATTCATGTAGATACTATACAAATAACCGAACCCAATGTATTAAAATTTCACATACTATTCGAGGTACAGCAGTTTTGTGTAGCCTACTGATGCCTTTCGTTGTCACATATGTATCTGTTACGGACGACGTAGCTACACAACAACAAATCAATGTAAATAAGTAAGATAAACGTAGTTATAAGTATGATTAAACTAATAAATGATTATTTTGTACTAGGGACGTTACAAACTGTTTATATTAGGGCTACATTATTTTAGTTATAAGATCACGATTGTAAGAGAGGCTCGGAGCACGACCCAAACAAGAACGGACAAGTTTAAACTTGTCCGCCATACATGCGCAAAAGACAAGCTACGCCGCGCTCTGATTGGCCGACTACGGCAAACGCTCTCCGCGCCTCCCACTCCGCCCGCACTATGCGGCAATTGTATAAAAATGGGCCGGCTTGCCGCGAGAAATCACTCATCACTCGACCGTCAAGCAGCAAGCCACCCTGGGAAATAAATCAAGAATACAAAGAAGCCTGAAGAGTTTTATTCAAATATACAGTCCACCTCGTCAGTTGGTCCTGCGAACCGAATTTATAGAAGATTAGAACATCGCCGATTGAAGATATAATCAAGAATAAATTCAAGATCAAGTATGAAGACTAGAAGCGTTACGAATAAAGAAAATGAAGCGGAATCGGGCTACGACAGTCGACACCCCCGCACGTTCGAGGATCCGCCTAGGTCACCGTCGACCATCGCGTCCGCGCCCCCACGCACCCCGTTCGGTGCGCCCGCGGCCGGGACCGATCCCGCCGCACCCGCGTTCGCGACCGCACCCCCTGTCACCGTCGCGGCAGGGCGAGTTGCGCCGACGACAAGCCATGACGCATCCACCGCGCCGGACGCCCGCCACGTACCAGCAAGCAGAGCCGCCGCGACCACGCGCAACTACGGGGAACTGCTCGCCACACCGACCGCGTCCCGTTACCCTACAACGCTCCTCGCACCACGAACCCAGGACTCGGCAAGAACTATGACAGCTGCGTACGATATTTCTGTGAGGGATACAGCAAGTACAATACGTTCCAGAAGATCGTACAGTAGTGACGTAACAAGAGTGAAGAAGGCAGAATACGAAGCACAGAAGAGGATCGCTGCAATAAGAAACGAGCAACTGGAACTTGAAAAGGCGCTCGTCAACAAGCGACTCGAGTATGAAGTTTCAACAATTGAGGCAGAGGCAGACGCCCGCGAAGAGGGCTCCGTACACATGAGTGAAGACAGAGTGGACGAGTGGCTTCAAAGTATAGACCGAAGTCACCCTCCAGACGCGGATCAGCTGCAGACAGAGCAGCCACCGCGCCCCGCTGCCACACACGCCGCTCCGAGGACCGCCGCCTACGTCGAACCTGCCACGAACATTGACGCCGCCGCGCCCGCCAGACATAACCAAAGAAGACAACGATCGGTTTCACGCTCACCTACCAGAGGAGAACGTCGAGTTGGAAGAGGAATCGAACAGCTGGCAGACACGTTGGAAAAAATGATACACATTCGCCCGCCGCCACGACAAATGACCGAACTACCTACTTTCACGGGAGCAGCCGTGGAATGGTTACCATTTAAGGCAGCGTACAACGATTCATCGAGTTTATGCAGATTCACCGCGATTGAAAACTTAGCAAGACTACGCAACTGCATCAAAGGTGAAGCAAGGGAAGCAGTGTCAGCACTCCTGTACTCCGCATCCGACCCGCAAGTAATCATGAAGACACTGGAACAATACTACGGGAGGCCGGAGATACTCATGGACCGAGTAATGGAAGACTTGAAGAAGCTACCCCGGCTCACAGGCGCAGCCAGTGAATTAAATTCGTTCGCAGTGAAGCTTCAAAACATCGTGTGTGTGATATCCAAGATGGACAACCGCGGCTACATATGGAACCCGATGCTGACTCGCGACGTCGTAGAGAAGCTGAGCCCGCACATAAAATCCAGATGGTGCGACTACGCTTCTGAAACAGTGGATTCGTCGCGTGAACCTGAAGTAATACTGCTGTCCAGATTCCTGATGCGGGAGGCCGACCGAGCCATGAAATATGCCTTCACGAATACAACACACGCCCCCGCCTCGAAGAAAGAAACGAAGAATGCGCCACAATTTGTCGTCAAAAGGAAATCGGGCCGAGAAGCAGTCTTCGCGACAACAGAAGAAGAAAGAAAATCAGAGTGTTTATGTTGCGGCAGTGACCACGAAGTACCCAAATGTGCGAAGTTCCTGAAAATGAGCATCGACGAAAGATGGGATTGGGTACGTACGGCCAAATTATGCTTTAAGTGTGTGTCAAGACGTCATCGACGCGAACATTGCCGAGCGAAGCGATGTGGCAAAGGAACCTGCAGCCGCCCACATCACGCGTTGCTTCACAAGGATCGAGAGGAGAAGGAAGCGCCACCGAGTGAGAAGCCGAACAAGGGGAACGACGTCGAAAAGCCTCACTCACAGGAAGCAGTAATGACCGTCTCCGCATCAAGCAACCCACTGCAGCGCGTACTGTTAAAGATGTGTCCAGTGGTACTAAAAGGACCGGGTGGACAAATACACACGTTCGCCCTACTGGACGAAGGCTCAACAATATCACTCGTCGACGAAGAATTAACACGCCACCTGCAAGTCAACGGTCCGGCCTCCACTTTACGCATCCAAAGCGTGACGTCACAACAACGTGAAGAATGCAGCCAAGAAGTCAAGCTACAGATACGTGACCAGAGCGGGAAATTTCAAGAGCTACGCGCACGAACAATGAAAAACCTGCAACTTCACAGTCAGTCGGTGGACAGATCCACGCTCGCCAAATACCCACACCTCCGGGACATACAAGCAAGCGTGATAAGCGGAGAAGCCAAACCGATGCTGTTAATAGGCGCTGACAACTGGCACCTGATAGTCACACGCGAACTACGTATGGGCAAGAAAAGTGAACCCGCAGCTTCCTACACTCAATTAGGATGGGTGATCCACGGGACCGCACCGCGCGCCACGCTGAAGGAACAAGAAGGCCAAGTTGTGCTACATCTCTACGACGTGTCCGCGGCAAGACGGACAGATGATGTACGTCGTGTAGAAGAACTGATGAAGGCACACTTTAAAATAGACGCCCTAGGAGTTTCCCTGGCTAGGAAGATCAAACCAGAAGATCAAAAGGCGATTGATGCGGTCCAGAGCACCATGAAGAAAGTCGACGACCACTTTGAAGTCGGATTACCATGGCGTGATGAAGATGCGTCAATGCCCAACAACTACAACTGTGCCTTACGAAGATTGAAAACAATAGAAAAGAAGATGGATTCATCACCACACTTCGCAGCACAGTACAGCACCTTGGTCAAAAACCTACTTGACAAAGGGTACGCACAGGAGTGCGATGGAACAGAAGACGGAAACAAGAAGGTGTGGTACCTGCCGCACTTCCCGGTCGTGAACCCAAACAAGCCGGGTAAGGTACGCATGGTGTTTGACGCCGCACACCGACATAGTGGAGTATGCCTGAACGACTACCTACTGGAAGGACCGGACCTATTGAAGCCACTGCCAGGAATACTGTTCCGGTTCCGAGAACGACCAGTAGCCGTCACTGCAGATATACAAGAGATGTTTCTCCAAGTAAAGATAAGAAACCAAGATCAAGCTGCACAGATGTTTCTCTGGCGAGGCGAGGAACGCAATAAGCCACCGAAGAAATACAAAATGACGTCAATGATCTTCGGGGCATCGTGTTCACCATTCATCGCGCACTCAGTACGAGACACTAATGCGAGACTGTACATGCAAAGGTACCCCGACGCTGTGCAAGCAATCACGTCAAACCACTACATGGACGACTACGTAGACAGCGTGGCAACTGAAGAAGAGGCCATCAAGACGGCACGTGAAGTCATAAAGATTCACCAGAACGCGCACTTTAATTTAAGGGGATGGTGCTCCAACAAACCCAATGTGGTAAAGAGCGTGACGCCGGAGAAACACGCAGCCGACACAGAAGTAAGATTCGGACACAGAGAAGAGAATACAGACAAAACACTGGGACTACTCTGGCAAACAGGCTCAGACGAGCTAGGCTTCAACACCGGACTAAGTCGGCTGTCACCCGAAGTAAAGACGAGAGACAGACCACCGACAAAACGGGAAGCGCTGGGAGCAGTAATGGCAGTCTACGACCCACTAGGCCTCATCAGTCACTTCACAGTTACCGGCAAAATCATACTCCAGAACCTGTGGAGACACAGCATAGGATGGGACGAGGCACTCCCGGAGCAAGACGCACAGCACTTCGAAGAATGGATACACAGCCTGAACGAAGTAACAAAGCTCCGCATCCCAAGGTGCTACGACAAAGGCCCGAATGACGTCATGGACTTACACATTTTCTGTGATGCCAGCGAACAGGCGTACTCAGCAGCTGCCTACTGGAGGATCCAAAAGCCAGACGGAAAAGTGGACGTAAGGCTGGTCGCAGCAAAGGCACGAGTAGCCCCACTGAAACCAGTAACCATCCCGCGACTAGAACTACAGGCAGCGGTAATCGGTACGCGACTAGCAGAGACAATAAAAAAGGAACACCGCGACAAGCCAAGAGGTGTGACTTACTGGACCGATTCACAAACCGTTCTGCGATGGATTGAAAAAGACGCCGTAAAGTACACACCATTCGTGGCCCATCGTCTGGGTGAAATTGCGGAGCTGACTGACGCTGGCCAGTGGAGATGGGTGCCTACCGACCATAACGTTGCGGATGACGCTACGCGCCCTAACTACACCATGCACATGAGACCCGAAGATAGATGGTTTGCAGGCCCCGCATTCCTGTACGACAACGAGGAGTCCTAGCCGAAAGAAAAGACCAGAGGTGACACGACTAAAGATGAAGTAGCATACGTAATGACGGAAGAGAAAAAGGAACGAGAACGCCCTTCTCACCTGCCTGACATAAGAAGATTCTCTTCGTATGAAAAACTACTACGAGCAACAGCTGTGCCCTTCCTTTTCAAGCAAAAATGTAAGGACAGAACCAACCAGATGACCGTCGACCTAATAGAAAGGGCTGAGAAAGTATGGCTGAAACAAGCACAGATGGATGACTACGCCGAAGAAATACAACTACTCCAGAAAGGGAAACCGGTACCCAGATCCAGCAGTTTGTATAAGCTGGACCCCTACCTAGAAGAAAACGTCCTCAAAGTAAGAGGAAGAATTGGCCACGCGGCAGTCATGGAAACCACGAAAACACCGGTGATTCTACACGGCAAGCACCCTTTCACGCGGCTGTTAGTAGCAGATGCGCATCGCCGAGCCGGCCACGCTAACAACGAACGCGTAATCAACGACTTAAGACAGCGATACTGGGTGGTCAACCTCCGCCCTACGGTACGGGCCATTGCACGCCGATGTCAGCTATGCCGCATTAGAAAAGCCGCACCAGTGAAACCAACCACAGGAGACTTGCCAATGGAAAGGACCATGACCACACAGCGACCCTTCACCTACTGCGGGACCGACTATTTCGGCCCAATGACGGTAGTCATAGGAAGAAGACATGAAAAACGATGGGGAGCACTGTTCACCTGCCTGACTACGAGGGCGGTGCACCTAGAATTGGCATCAAGTTTGTCTACTGACTCGGCACTGATGGCAGTAAGGAGAATGGCAGCGCGACGAGGCTGGCCCCAAGTCATGTACTCAGACAACGGTACAAACTTCAGAGGGGCAGACGCTGAACTACGAGCGGCCTACAAGGAGTGGACGAAAGACTTCGTTCAATTCGGACTGGAGCACCGAATGAAGTGGAAGTTCATCCCACCTGGGGCCCCACATATGGGGGGAGCCTGGGAACGCCTTGTACGCTCTGTGAAAGCAGCGCTGGGAGCGACACTACATCAAAAGGCACTAAAGGAAGAAGTGCTGTCGACGCTGTTGACAGAGGCCGAGCACTCTATAAACTCTCGGCCTCTGACCCATGTCTCTGTCGATCCCAAGGATCCGGAGGCGCTCACCCCTAATCATTTCCTCATTGGAACCTCCTCAGGCCTTCCCCGCACCGGGCCTTGCGAAGAGGCCAGCCGCAAACACTGGAAAGCCGCCCAAGCGCTCGCCGACCACTTCTGGCGGCGCTGGGTAAACGAGTACCTACCTACGCTGGTGCCTCGAGGAGCATCAGACGACCAACGACGGCCCCTCCAAGTCAGCAGTCTGGTCATCATCGTCGACCCTTCCCTCCCAAGAGGGACATGGCCCCGAGGCATCGTGGAAGCAGTCTACAGCGGTCCCGACGGCAAGGTGCGATCAGCTGACGTCAGGACCACAGCGGGCAACCTACGGCGTCCAGTCACGAAGCTCGCCGTCCTCTGCGTAGAAGATAAGGCTACGGTAGCCCTGCGCCGGGGGGAGAATGTTACGGACGACGTAGCTACACAACAACAAATCAATGTAAATAAGTAAGATAAACGTAGTTATAAGTATGATTAAACTAATAAATGATTATTTTGTACTAGGGACGTTACAAACTGTTTATATTAGGGCTACATTATTTTAGTTATAAGATCACGATTGTAAGAGAGGCTCGGAGCACGACCCAAACAAGAACGGACAAGTTTAAACTTGTCCGCCATACATGCGCAAAAGACAAGCTACGCCGCGCTCTGATTGGCCGACTACGGCAAACGCTCTCCGCGCCTCCCACTCCGCCCGCACTATGCGGCAATTGTATAAAAATGGGCCGGCTTGCCGCGAGAAATCACTCATCACTCGACCGTCAAGCAGCAAGCCACCCTGGGAAATAAATCAAGAATACAAAGAAGCCTGAAGAGTTTTATTCAAATATACAGTCCACCTCGTCAGTATCACTTTCCAAAAAATGCTTCGAACATACAACGCTTCCTTGGGTCGGCTTGAAGAGTTCTTCGGATCTTTGACGGGCTATAATTGATATCCATTCTCCACACCTCACTGGATCTCGAGGATAGCTAAAAAAAATAAACTCACATCTTTAATTTTATTACATAAAAATTAAATTTATAAAATTTTACTATAATAAATGTACTTGTTAGGTTAAGGTTACTATGGGTCTATGTCACCCGAAATAAAGTTTTATATTATATATATTATAATATTTATAGAAACAGCAAAGCAGTCTCATTAAACAAAAAAAAAACAATAATTCTTTAATAACAAAATAAAAAACAATAGCGTCTCTAACAAATGGAACAGAGTCATCGCACATAACCTGAACAATTTAAGTGAGCATGTGATAGTATGATTAATAGGTTTAGTAAGGGTCTTTATAATTGAGATGCTTTATAACTTTTGCTACTTAATTTAAAAAGTTTTTACATTGATTTCTTGACAAAATATCAGCATTTACGGTACAGTGATATCAATTATATAATAAGAATGTTAATACTTACTGAAAATATGAAACTCCATCCTTTTTTAGCGTCCTGGATGTGTGATTTTTACAATTTATAAACGAGCACTGAGGCATGTTTACCGTCGGAGCGTTCGAATGCTACTAACTAAATGAAAAGCGCACCCAAATGCTGGGTGCTCATTCGGTGAGGACATTTTTTGTCGCTGATTGTGTATCTAGTTCTTTATTAGTGATCGATGTTTGTCACCCAGTATTAATTTGTACCCCGAAAACGACCTCTCTACATCAAATGACGTCATTGGACAAAACTTAAAATTTGTTTAGGCAGAGTAAGTATGACCTGTGCCGTTGATGTAGGCTCCCTATACGTACCTCCCGCAGCCCGCTACTAAACGGAATATGCACAATTGTGAAAAAATGCTAAAATATGCATTAACGCCGTAATTAGAGAGTTACATGCATTTGCATATCCAAATATGCAAATGCATAAAATCCGATGTCTAATTATGCCGAATTTGTTTCATTTTGACAGTTCAGCAACATTCATTGCGTTATTTACGTTGTTGAGCCGATTTTTTTTTCCAACTTATTAAGGAATGGATTAGCAATCTGTTTTAAAATCGAAACAAATTGTGATTGATCGTGTATTACGCAATAAGGGCGCTTTCAATTTAGACGTTTCGCGTCGGACCGCTGCCGCACGTTTACCGTGCCGCTGGTTATAGCCCGCTGCCGGACCGCTGCAGTACGGTAGCAGTCCGATACCAAACGCCTAAATTGAAAGCGTATCTGACTGCCGTGCGTTTGTATGCTAGTGATGTTTTAAATATATTTGACAACAGTTAAGCCATGAACTCTGGCGAAATGAACACGTGGAGTTTGCGACGTTGCCGTCCTGTTGTCGAGCGTTTGCGGTACCGACGGCCCACTGTTGCCGTACCGCGCGCTTTGTGTGAAAACAAACGACCATCCATGCGAAATACGATAAACGCACTGCTTCGGCACCGCAGCGGTCCGACACCAAACGTCTAAATTGAAAGCGCCCTAAGAGTACTGTTTTCCTGCCGCCCGTCTCGTTGCGAGCGACTAATAATTTTATATCTGTGATATCATTTATGATATTCATTTTAATGATAATATGCTGTAAAGGGAAATTTTGATCTAGGATATTAAATGCATAACGTATCTAATGTATTTGATTGGATAAGGATTTATACTGTATTGTTTAAAATAGCTTCGTAAATAACACATTATTTTTTAGTAATTAATACCTTCCTATGTAAAAGATAAAAATGGTTTCTGTGGGTTATCCTTAGGAGAGAGAGATATACTTACAAGTTTTTTGTAGACCTTTTTAAGATATACAATTCTATAGTACATTATTTTGATCTACGTCATAAGGGCTAGCCAGCGCGAGCGATAGCAAAAATATGTGCGCCCAAAAATATGTTTATTTTTTCGAATACATTACAAATCTTTGAAATTCTCGTTTTTTCTTCTACTATAACATGCATGTATTATACATAGGTATAAACCTTCTAGAAGAAATTCTCTAAATTACTAATAATAAAAAAGTGGCACTCCGGGAGTGCCGACAGAAGTGAAAACTTAACAAGATCGCCTTGGTGGAAATAAAATACTTGCATAGACCATTGATCCGTAACGAAATATAAATAAAGCGCACAATCGCGTTTACAAAAATGAGGAGTCGTCATGGTGTCGCAAAATCAATGGTTTAGCCCCATCTCAAAAATGCCCAATGCGCCTAAAGAAGTTTTCACTTCAAAAAAAATCTGGCAATCCTAGTGGCAACCGACTGGATTTTGTTTGCCCGGCTGAACGTGAGGAGGCACGGTGAGGGACCTCGAACGAGTGACGGAGGCCCGGAGGCCTGTCTCTATCCTATCAAGAATCAGGGGCCTTACTCCCGACAGTTTCGAGTTCTGAATCAATCGAATTCTATTCGAATTCAATGCCGATTCATACTCTTTAATCCGACACTAGCGCACGATCGTGCCGTGGTTCGAAGTGAAACTAATTTCGATCGAGAGATTCGCTAGGATCAAAAAGTACAGACGCCAGCACATCAAGCTACCCGAAACTGTCAAATTTTCCCATTCAACTTTGAACCTTAAATTTCAGCGATAAAGTTCAAAATCTATTAAATAAATTTGACAGATTGTAGTAGCTTGAAGTGCTGGCGTCTGTACGTATTCACACACCACAGACTGCTTCCTTGGTCTAGTGGTCGCAATCGCTAATGCTGAGCATGAGGTTTTGGATTTGATTCCCGGGATAGGCAAAGTGTTATTGGGTTTTTCTATGTGAAATTTCTCAGTAGCAGCCCGGAGTCTGGCCTTGTGCCCGGTTGATGGCAATAGGCTCGGCCCCTATTACATGGGACTTAAACATAACTGGCGAAATGTGGGTGTAATATACACCGTGACATGTATGGGTATTCTGCTGTGGGGTAAAGCCGCTGACATTCAAAATATATTTGTTCTTCAAAAACGAGCAGTTCGAGCAATTTACCAGCTAGGTGCCAGAGTTTCTCTAAGAGATTTTTTTAAAGATGTTGGTATTCTCACGGTGGCATCACAATTCATTTTCGCCAACATCTTATATATTAGGCAAAATATACACTTATACACTAAAAACAGTGATATTCACAATGTTAACACTCGAAATAAGGACAAACTACGAGCTCCCTTTCACCGGCTTCATAAGGTTCATAACTCATTTGTTGGGCTTGGTATAACCTTTTATAACAAGCTACCCTCTTCTTTGCTAGATTTGCCATTTAATGCGTTTAAAACTAAAGTAAAATCCAACCTCTGTTCAAAGGCATACTATTGTATCAACGACTACTTAAATGATAAGAATAGTTGGTCGCTGTGATTAACTCAAGACAATGTTTATGTTCTTTCTCCAGAATTAGCTTACCTACTGACAGTTTATATGAGTTTATATAATTGTTTATTTTATTTGAATTTATGATTCAATTTTTATATATTTTTTACGAGTCAATTTATTTTTATTTTATTTTATTGTTGACATAATCTACTCATTACAATGTTTTTGTAATGAGTTGTATTGCAATTTGTGGTTAGCTAGCGACCTCGACAATTGATCATATTATTTTTTGCCTGAGCAACCGGCAGCAAGTTCGTCATGCTCCCTTAGATGTCACTGCTTGCGGTAGCGTCGGGGGTCGGGTTGCCTCCTTCCCTCAAATATGGCGAGGGGGGTAATGGCTGATCTTTGCGTTATGCTCGTGAACGGGTGCTGCTTGTGGTGACTGGTCGTCTTGCTGATCATGGTTTTGTTATTGTTACTAGTAATTAACTGTTCATTTTTTTTTTAACTCGATGGTCCTAGTTTATCATTTATAACTGCCAATTACAGCTTTATGTAAGCGGGCACGCCCTTTATGTCTGGAGGCTTTTATTTAGATATTTAGTTCTGTTTACGTTTAGTTTTATTTTCTTTTTATTTTTTTAAATAATGCTTGAGTATAGTCCTCGATGTTTTTGGTTGATATATTGGCGTGTGCTAGCTGACATATGGCCTATAATTTATCATTTGAATTATGTTTTGTGTTGCATAATGTAGGTTATTTTGTATACTATTGTATAGAATCATTCTCTAACTTGAACAGACAGCTGTGCTGCTGGGGAGTTTGTTGCGCCACTTCTTCTTCCCAGCTAAAGGCACTAGGAAGTGGTGAAGGGTGGGCGTTTTTGGGGGACTGTCTTATGTAATTTTGACGTTCGAAAAGTGCTGATTCTCAGCCTAGTTTGAATAAATGACTTTTGAATTTTGAATTTTTTGAATTTTGACATTTTAGTCGTCTTTACAAAGAGCCACTCAATATACCCGACATAAAATACCTCTAGGAGCAATTAAAAAATTGTTACAATATACCATTTTTTTTTAAATTAATGTTTAGTAGTCATTGGATACATGAAGTGGGCTGCTTTTGTAAGACGACTATAATGTCACGGACTCACGGTATACTATATATTTCCAGTATAAGCTGACCTCGCATTGTACGGAAATCCTTTACAATGCGAGATCAGCATAAACTGGAAATGTATAGCTTGATGTGTAGCCGTGTGTACACCTCTGCCTAACCCTTCGGGAATTACAGGCGTGATCTTATGTTATATTTAAATGTTTAAATATAGATAGTGCCATCCACCAAGACGCGCCCCACTCCGCTCCGCTCCGAACTAAATATACCACCAGCTCAAAAGCAGTATTATTTTAATGTTACTTCAGTGGGAGAAACAGACGGAGCTATACGTCCTGTAGAGCTTCATCTCTTTCCCACACTGAAGTAATATTAAAATAATACTGCTTTATGAGCTGGTAGTAGGCCCCCTGGTTACAGTACAATTGCGGAGTGGGGCGCGTCTTCGTGAATGGTAATCTGCACCCGTAGTATGACAGCCATAGAAATGGGTTTTGTACAGGTTTTGTCGACGGAAGAATAGACAAAATGGAAAGAAAGAAAAATATTTTATTTTGGACACGCACAGGAAATACAAAAGAGTTACAAAAAAAAAATTATAAAAATAAAAAAGAAGCATTTTAAACTAACAAACAAAAATAATAACGACCTGTGCGAGGCCAAAAAGGCTCCTATCTCAGCATGACGCGGCGATATTAAAAATAAATAAATACCGCAGCGCTGGTATTCTGATAGGGTGACAGATTGTGATTGTTTATCTGTCATTTTGTCTATTCTTCCGTTGACAAAACCCGATTCTATTGTGGTCATGCTAAGTGTGCTGTAGTTGAATGTCTACCAAACATCAGTGGTAACAATTTGACATTGACAGCGCCTTATGTCTGAGTGGTTAGGGCGATTTTCATTGTGCAAATGTTACCACTGATCGCAGTTGACTGTAGATACCTACCTCTTGTATTCCTTCTGCGGTGTGCGATACTTCCGTGTTACATTTCGGGCAGAACAATTTAATTTCGTTCTCAGTCTGCAAGGAGTCTTCCTGTAAAAAAGGATAATTTCAATCGTAAGTTTTTATTAAACTTTTTTTCATAATTTTCTTGACAAATTATTATAAAATGCATTAACAAAAGGCTTCAGGGGGCCTACCACAAGCTCATAAAGCAGTATTATTTTAATATTACTTCAGTGTGGGAAAGAGATGAAGCTCTACAGGACGTATAGCTCCATCTCTTTCTCCCCCAGAAAGGAATATTTCCTGAAATCCTGATACATTAAAAATCGCCAAAGTCACACCGATACGTAAACCCGAGAACAACGCAGTTGTGAGTAATTAAGATGCCGCGAATAAACGCTATTATTCGGTATTCGGCATTACCCGATTTTGTTTTTGTTATTCGTCGAATACCGAATAATAGTGTCTATTATTCGACATTCGGCGAATAGTTGTCTCTAAATAAAAATAAACTTTTAATGAACAGAAAAACCATAAACTTTAAAATAATAAAACTTTTATTTTCTTTAAAAACAAAACAAACTTAGTAGGTATTATTATTATTATTAATATAAAAAAGTTTAAAAATCAGTCATATTGAAGCTAATTAGTTAAAGTCCAAAAGGGGCAGATTGTGGTCAAGTCAGTTGCGCTTTTTTTTCATACTTAAATCAAACCTGCCTCAGAAACTAAATAAACTATATTATGAATTTATGATTTGAGATTTTTTTTTTTTTTTTATGTCGAGTAATAATGGCGAGTATTCGACTATTCGCCATAGGGAATAGCGATTAATCGGTATTAGACTATTCGCGGCATCTCTAGTAATTATCGTCCAATATCGGTCATACCGATTATTTCTAAAATATAAGAAAAATTGTTCACGATATGATGACAAGCTCATTAAATTCTATAACTTTTATTTCCAAAAACCAATATGGCTTCCAACAGAAATCAGACACATTAACCGCGACTATTGACATTGTTACTAACTTAAAAACTAACATTGATAAAAAACAAATAGGTATAGCAGCTCTTGGGATCTTCATTGATTTAAAAAACCGGCCAAGTGCATGTCGGACCACGCACAATGTAGAGTTCCGTAGTTGGGATGAATTTATCCCAAGAACAAACATAACTTCGTAGTTGAAAAAAAATCTTTAATTCGGAATGCATGGGAGAACATGTTTTTACAACCGCAAATCTAAGTTGGTCGATTATTACTCGTTAACTTGTAAACCCAACTAAGACTAGACTACTAGACCTTGCACACTCCTGCCATGGAACGGATACTTATCATTTTGGTGCATTGTATGCCACACCTTCCATTGAGAAATGTTTAAATTTCGAGCTACTGCTCTAGTACTGGTAGTAGGATCCGCTTGAAATGCTGCTAAAATGTCTTCGTCGACGGCAGTTTCGTGTCTGCCCGGGTTGACTCCAGGTTCCACGTGGTGAAACCCATCTTGGGCAAGACGACGAAACGTGTTGTAAAACACTCGGACATTCGGTATCCTGCGATTCGGATAGCGCTCTTGATACATCCGTCGCGCCAAAGATCCATTGCCGTCTGCTCTACCGTACATAAATACGATATCCGCATATTCTTGATTGGAAAAAGAAGCCATAGTCACTTAACAATTAAGAAAAACGGCGTAGGAGCGCACTAAATGTCAACTCAACACAATTAAGTCAAAAATCAACACGTGCAGGAGCGCGAGGCTACGACTGGACACGGTGAAACAAAAAAGTTCAAAACTTACGAAAACAACACGTGCAGGAACGCAAAGGGCTACAACTGAACACGGTAAATTGTGAATCAACACGACAACGTCCACTCACAAGGGCAGTAGTTTGACTAATAAGTAAAAGATGTAACGGCTTCATCACAGACCGACTGACCCTGACTAAAGAAAAACGACTTTGTTGCCTCAGTAACTAAGACCATTTTGCTGTAAAAACCAATTCTCATCGCTTTTTGCTATTCATTGGGCGTTGTACCTGGAAATGCCGTCGCACCGCGCTCGGTGGCCATTGTTTAGAGAATCCCCTCAATGGGTTCCCCTCAATTGGTTCCTGCATGTGCCAAAAATTCTTAGAATTGAAGAATGTTATCATTTCGAGCACATAAAGTATTCTTTTAAGCAAAAGTTTTGTGTTTTGTTAGACTGCCTAAAATTTAAAATTTCTCCCTCGAATTGGTTTGTAGGTCCTAATTTCAATAATTTGTAAGATATCCGCATTTATGATACCTCAAAAGAAAGAGCGATTATCAAGCATGTCTTCAAAAAGGTTTGAACAAAAAAAGCACCCTCTGTTTTTTTTTAAAATAAGGTTTAAAAGACGTATTGTACAATTTTTTTATTTTTTCTGAGCTTTAAATATCTGTAAAAAAAATGTCTAATGACTCAGAAGCCTAAAACATGTTTTTCTTGGTTGCTTACACATTACTTTAATTAAATAAATAAAAAATTAATTCATTTATCATTCAATTTGGCCATAATTATGCAGTTTACATTAAATTTTGAGAATTTCCGAAAAAAAACTTAAAAATTTGGTTAAAAAAATTTGGTAAGACTTCGTCTAAGACAACCATGGCTTAAATGGTTCTAAATTGTCTATACTATCTTCACCTTAAAGCTTTGCACCCATCTTCCAATCACCCTGTATAAGCTACTGCCGTGAATTTCACATATCTAAAACAACTATTTAGCTGGGGGACACACTTGACTCTAACAAAATTTTGCACTTTAAAGCTTAATATTTTACAAACGGATCTCTGAATTCAAAAATGGTCTCAACATACTCTTCAAAAATGGTCTTTCCAACGATACCCCACACCAAGGGATAGAAAAAAAAAAACATCCTCACTTTACGTGTAGGGGAGGTACCCTAAAAAAAATATTTTTCATAATTTTATTTTATCACTTTGTCGGCATGATTAATATATATACCCATGCCAAATTAAAACTTTCTAGTACTAACAGTCTTGGAGCTAGACCGCGGATAGACAGACAGACAGACGGACATGACGAAACTATAAGGGTTCCTTGTTTACTACGGAACCCTAAAAAGGCATTTGACACTTTTGAGAAGTCACAAACTTCTAAGGTACCAAGTAGTCGGTATTGGTAAACATCGAAATGAACCCAAACCCATTACCTGTGGAGTACCACAAGGTTCTACACTAGGGCCTCTGTTATTCCTTATCTACATCAACAATATTAATGAAATCGGATTTAGGCTGCCTGTCCACTGGAGCGGAGCGAGGCAGCAGAGCGGAGAAATGTGCCAATATTAACCAATTGAATCTAAACTCCGCTTCAAAGCTCCATTTGGTTCCAAAGCAATCTGCTTACTATAAATGCTAGTAAAACCAAATAAATGAAAAAATCTAAATAAATGAAAATCTAATGCTAAAACTAAAAAACTTCATACACATGGTGAATAAAAATGGTACACCCTTATTAAAAACAGATACTGAGAAATATGTAGGTCTTACTCTTGATGATAAACTTACAATGAAACTTCCAACTTTTAAATGGCTATTAAAGCACCACCTGATTAATATATGAATTGTAAGTTTTTACCGTTTTTAGTTTATTACCAAGCGAAACCGTCGCTTATCTTAGTTATTATGTTTTTCCTCATAGCTATAAGAGTGAATAATTGTATTCTTTTTGAGCAAAAAAAATGTCTTAAACCGTAAACCGTATAAACACGGTTGGAGCCGTGCCTCGGAAAGTACGTTATGCCGTTGGTCTCGGCTGTCATTCGTAGATCTTTGACAGTCGTTAAGGGTAGTCAAAAGACCAAAAGTGTGACAATGTCTTACCAAGGGGTACGGGTACAATGTGTTACCCAGTAACTGGGTTGTGGAGGTCAAAAAAGCAATCACTCTATGTAAAATACTGGAATTCATCTGCATTCGGTTAGACTGGAAGCCGTCCTCAACATAGTTGGGAAAAGGCTAGGCAGATTGTTAAACACAGTTGAAAGTTATTGACCTCGAAGCGTAACGTAACACCATGTATAAACCGTTAAAAAAACAGTGGCACTCCGGGAGTGCTGACAGAAGTGAAAACTTAACAAGATCGCCTTGGTGGAACAAAAATACTTGTATGGAACATTGGTCCGTAACCTTATCTAAATAAAGAGCACAAGCGCAATTACAATAAAAAAAACTTCCAAAACCTTTAAAGTAAAAATACTTGCATAGAAGATTGATCCGTAACGTAATATAAATAAAAAGCACAATTGCGTTTACAAAAATGAAGTGTCGGTAACGGTATCGCGAGTTCAATTGTTTTTCCCATCTCAACGCGATGGTTCAGGTAGAATGGGAAACCCGGAAAAAAATATGTTTGAATAAAAAGACGGTACTTAGCACATACTAACTTTATTAAAATTATAAAATGAATGCATCATCGCACCGAACATATAAATGACAATTGATCGCTTCTTTCATTTTGACAGTTCAGCCACCTTGCGTTCTTATTTACGTTGCTGAGCAGAGGAATTTATTAAACCTACTAGCTGCACCCCGCGGTTTCATCCGCATAAGTCTCGATCTCGAATATCGGGATAAAAGGTAGCCTATGTCCTAACCCAGGTCATGGTCTACTCATGTGCCAAATTTCATCCAAATCCGCTCAGCCGTTCTAGCTTGAAAGCGTTACAAACAAACTCACTTTCGCATTTTTAATATTTTAAGTTAGGATTTAGCAATGGATTAGAAACATCCTTTAAAACTCTCGGATTCTGATTAAAACTATGTTACACAATTCGGCTGCCTGTCCATTGGAGCGGAGCGAGGCAGCGGAGCGGAGAAATGTGCCAATATTAACCAATATAATCTAAACTCCGCTTCAGAGCTCCGCTCCTATTGGTTAATATTGGCACAATTCTCCGCTCCGCTGCCTCGCTCTGCTTCAGTGAACAGGCAGCCTTACTCACTGTATTTTCCGTCTGAGTTCTTTTGTCTTTTTTCCGAGAACGTTCTCGAACTGTACTTTGCAACGTTTGTAAGTCCGGCAAATTTAATGATGGGAGAGCATTCTTTTTTAGAACCTTGCGACAAGTTGATAGTAGTATGTCTTGGATTTTAAAATGTTCTTCACAAATTCGGTAGCAAGTGTTACATTTGTTTGCTAAATCTTCTCGGCACATCAGCCGAAGCCATTCGGAAAATCTGAAAAAAAAAATCTGATAAATAAGTACCTACCTAGTTATTATTTATTTATATTATACTTTACCGTACACCACAAAAATACATTTTTAAAAAATAGTTAAAAATTATTATCTACTAGCTTATGCCCGCGACTTCGTGCGAGTTCCTGAATTAGGCTATCCTATGCAAAAATATTTTTTTATATCCGACTGGTGGTTCCGGAGATTTATCGACCCCCACATACAAACTTACAAACAAATTTTACCTTTTTATAATATTAGTATAGATTTATTCGAATTTAAAAATAAAATGATTTCTATGGAAAACTTACTTATCGTCTATATAAATCCGCGATGGCATTTATATCGAAATGCTCAGCACCCTATCACCCTAATCGTATACACACGATCAATCATTTCTGTTGTTGAACAGTCAAAATGAAACATAGGGTACTGTACCCTAATTGCGTAACTTATTTTCGTAAACGATTATGACTGATTTGTTTCATTTTGACAGTTCAACAACATTCATTGCGTTGTTTACGTTGTTGAGCAGATTTTTTTTTCAACTTATGAAGCAATAGATTAGCAATCTGTTTCAAATCGAAACAAATTGTGATTGATCGTGTATTACGCAATTAGGGTACTGGTTTTTAATTAACCAGTACCCTAATTGCGTAACCTAAATTGAACACGATTACGACACGATTGAAAACAAAATTAACTTACGCAAAAATACAAAAAATCTAAATAATTCTCAAATAAACACGAATAAAATAAATAAATGCGAAGAACGGTCTTCTATTGAGCGGCTCCGTCGTAGAACAGTATAAATAAGTAACAGTATTGTATCTCGGCAGTGACCTTGAAATAATTACCTAAGGCCGCTCGGTAGATAAACCTTCCGCGCATTTGATACTGTTGCGTCACAGATTACCAGATAAATCACTCCGACCCGACTGTTATAATAGCCTACAGTTACACCTTCGAGTCGCTAGACGCTGCGAACGAAAATGTACGTAACCTTACAAGCGTAAAGTGAGTTTTGCTTTGTAGCTGCGCGCCCGCGCCGGCGCCGCAGCGTGGTTATTGTGAATTTTCCGTTTCGATAAAAGTTTCACTTCATGAAATAAAATAAAAAGCATTTTAATGTTTTAGCATGTTTAATTGTTAAAAATACGTCTGAAATAAAGGTAAATAAAAAAAATCTTACGGCTGAAATTATATTCATAGTTGAATATTCGGTTTGTGTAGAACATTCTTTTGTTTTTGTCTCGTTACTGGAGTTGGATGTGGTTGGTTGAGACGGGAGTAATTTTGTAGGCAAAGAATTTGGTTGTAATTGTAGTTTATATTTAATCACAGATGGGTCAAAATGTAGTGAACACACAAAATGCGATGTTCTTTTCGTTTCTGGTCTCGCTAAGTCCGGTCTGGCAATTAATTCTATCCAAGTTTTGCGACTGAAAAGAAAAAAAGAAAGAAAATATAAGTAGATAATTGAACATATTTAAAGGTAAGTATTGTATATCAGACGATTAAATTGTTAAATATTAACTTTTAGTTGAACGGTCGTCTGTAAGTAAATAAAAATTGAGACAGGTACTTATGAAAGACCGAGGAATATTTTTATGCTAGGTAAATATTTAGTATTCTGTGACCACACCCCGAAACTGTAAAGTCGGGTCCGCTGCGCCAATATTCTAAACAAAACACGTTAAACCACGCCCCCAAATCATGTTTGATGTTATTAAAACACGAAAACATGGTGCAGTGGACCCGGCTTAAGACACACATCGTACGCAACGTGTAATACCTAATTATTTAATAATCAGTGACGTAATCACTCCACACGACCACAAATACGAATGAAATACCTAAAAAATGAAGGAAACTAAAAACACGATTAATTGATTTGTTCGTTCATTTACACAATTAGCGTAATAGGTAACTAATATGCTTCTAAACTATGAACAAACCTGCGCTGGCGTCATATTGTGACGTCATGCACGCTTTTACAACAATAATCATAATAATTTGAAAATAGCATTAACAAGATAATATTTTTAAAATGACAGTAACAGTTGACAAATGGAGGTCATTTACCTTTCTATTCTTATCTCAGACATAATATAGTAAAAGCACAAATTACGTGGTAGAAATAATTACGTACCTACCAATAAATTACAAAACACGCACATGCAAGTTTACACAATTTACCTATTTAAAAAACGATAGTAAAACAGATAGGTACACTTACATTTCTGTATCAGCTGGTAAACTGAAAAATGATAAGTTTTTATCTCTTCTCTTGCTGGATCTACATCCGTCAACTGCACATAATGCACCAGAAGCAGCCATATCATAATTTTTTTAAACTTAAGTACGTCAGGTCGACCGAAATATATTATGCGTACGTACGCGCCTCGCAGCTGTCGGCAACCCACTGAGAAATGGATCGCGTACGACCCGGGCCGGCGGCGGCCGGTAGGTAGTTAGCGCGGTTAAGCCCACGTCTACACGGACGTAATAAAATTGCGGGGCATAAAATCGCATGCCGCGTTTGGAATGGAACAAATAGAAAGAGCATCAATATGTAGTTGTAAATTACAAATTACATAAAATTTAAGTTTTTGGTGCAGATTCTTAATAAACGAGGGTAGATTTCTTACTCTTCAGTTTAGAATTTTAGTGTTTCACGGAGTAGGTACAGACGCCAGCACATCAAGCTACTACAATCTTTCAAATTTATTTAATAGAGTTTCAACTTTATCGCTGAATTGTAAGGTTTAAAGTTGATTGGGAAAATTTGACAGTTTCGGGTAGCTTGATGTGCTGGCGTCTGTACATAGTTATTCGCTTGGGATACACCAATAAATATTTAAGTCATGGAGAATAACAACAAAATTAGATCGGCTCAGTAGCCAAATAAGAAAAAAAAAAAATAGATGTCTGTAAAGTCGGTTTACGGACGATAACTTTATGTGATAACGTCACAAGCCGAACGCTTAGGCCGATCGTGCCTCTCTATCGCTTGTTCCGCGCTCTCGCTTGTACGCTCGGCTCAGGCGGAACGTGACACTTGTGTGCGTGCAGCCGACGTTCATCGATATAAAAGACATTGTCACGTCAAAAACAAATATGAAACATTAAAGGCTCGTGCAGACCAGCGCGATGTCGCAGGCGCGACAGGCAGCGCGACCCATGTCGCGCCCGCGATGAAGCGCTGGTCTATATGAGCCTTAACGTGTTTTTCGTCCGCGTTAGCCTGCGGAGGGCCGGGAGGGGTAAAGTGACTTATTTCGTGTTTAGTGCTCTCCAGACGCAGACCGAAAACGTTTCGTGACATATATAAAGTTTTAAGTGCAGTGATGGAGTGGAATCAAGAAAATACTTTTTTTTAATACAAATAGTTCGAGCTCTTCAAAATCGCTTTCTGAGCACCCAAATTTTTTTTTTTAAACAATAACTATGTTCAGATTTCAGTTCTTGATAAAATATTGAACGAAAGTAGTCGCAGGTACGGTCGGACACGGAATATATATTTTCTTTGTAGCACTAAATCTACAAATGCTAAAACACCAGACACGTCTTTCTCGTCGGAGCTCATTTTTTAAATGAGCGATTTGGGGGCGTGGCCTAAATAATAAACACAAACATGTAACAAAACATTTTGTCGCAGCGTACGGCGCTGTTTATTTAACATGTTTTATTAACGTGTTTTGTTAAGAAAATTGGCGCAGCGGACCCGGCTTTACTTGTCTTACAATTGCAGTTTCGGGGTATGGTCACAGAATACTAAATAGTTGCCTTGCATAAAAATATTCCTCGGTCTTTCATGAGTCTCAGTTTTTATTTACTTGCAGACGACCGTACAACTAAAAGTTAATATTTAACAATTTAGTCGTCTGATAAACAATACCTTTAAATATATTCAATTATCTACTTATATTTTCTTTCTTTTTCCTTTTCAGTCACAAAACCTGGATAGAATTAATTGCCAGACCGGACTTAGCAAGACCAGAAACGAAAAGAACATCGCATTTTGTGTGTCCACTACCATCGAACCATCTGTGATTAAATATAAACTATAATTACAACCTAATTTATTTGCCTACAAATTTACTCCCGTCTCAACCAACCACATCCAACTCTAGTAACGAGACAAAAATAAAAGAATGTTCTACACAAACCGAATATTCAACTATTAATATAATATCAGCCGTAAGATTTTTTTTATTTATCTTTATTTCAGACGTATTTTTAACAACATTAAAAGCTTTTTATTTTATTTCATAAAGTTTACTACAAATACCTACTGACATCTTTATCGAAAGAGGCAGATTCACAATAACCACGCGGCGCACACTGTGAAATAACCCGTATCTAGCGTCACTTTATCCAAAATTTGAACATGAACATGCAATAATCTTTTAAAAACCTGCATTCAAAAACCTCTTATAAATCTCAATCATCCAATTCGTTTGGAAGATGATGATTTTGAATTGGTAAATAAAATTGTTGATGTCCCCAATTAAATTGACAGTAGAAGCAATCTGTTGACGAGATGCTAATTTATGCACAGCTGATGCCGCTTTAAAATTTCTTATAAAACAACTGTCTAGCATAAACTTAGCACTTGCAAAAAAAATTAAAACATCCTTAGTGGAACGTATAAAGCAACGACAAAGTGATGATTTCCTTCCCTCAATTATGGCGATCATGGCGGTAATCGCTGATTTTTGCGTTATGCTCGTGAACGAGTGCTGCTTGTGGTGACTGGTCGTCTTGCTGATCATGGTTTTGAATTACAGCTTTAAATAGGTTTATGTAAGCGGGCACGCCCTTTAGCCTGGAGGCTTTTATTTAGATATTTAGTTCTGTTTACGATTAGTTTTTATTTTTTATTTCTGCTTGAGCTCGATGCTTTTGGTTGGTATATTGGCGTGTGCTAGCTGACATATGGCCAATAATGATTTTTCATTTAAATTATGTTTTGTGTTGCGTAATGTTAATTATTTTGCATACTATTATATGAAATAATTTTTTTTCTAACTTTAACAGACAGCTGTGCTGCGGGGGAGTTTGTTGCGCCACTTCTTCTTCCCAGCGAAAGGCACTAGGAAGTGGTAAAGGGTGGGCGTTTTGGGAGACTGTCTTATGTAATTTTGACGTTCGAAAAGTGCTGATTCTCAGCCTAGTTTGAATAAATGACTTTTGAATTTGAATAGAACTGGTGTGTTGAATTATTTACAAAATCCACGAAAAGATGATGAAAATCAGTTATTATCAGATTTGGAATGGCAGGACTTATTTCCAGTTCCTACACAGAACAGAAAGATAAATTTTAGTTTAGTCCTGTCAAATTAATCAGCGCCTGTCACTACTGCATACAAGTTTAGACGTGATTAAAAACTTGCCTACTAAAATTACGTCAATTTACGTCAAGCGCTGATTCATTTGACAGGACTAAACTAAAATTTATCTTCTGTCCTTTTCTTAATGAAATAGAAAGAAAAAGATGCACGGAACTTAAATTTAGTTTAGTTTGTGAACAAGGGAATCGGCACCATTGTCTCATTTGTTTCATTTTGATAGTTCAACAACATTCATTGCGTTATTTACGTTGTTGAGCAGATTTTTTTTGTTGTTAAACAAGGGAGTCGGCACCATTGTGTGTAATACAGTGAGCAAGGCTGCCTGTTCACTGGAGCGAAACGAGGCAGCGGAGCGGAGAAATGTGGCAATATTTATCAATAGTAGCGGAGCTCTGAAGCGGAGTTAAGATTCTATTGGTTAATATTGGCACACAGTTTTAATCAGATCGCAGAACGAAATCCCGTTGTTCTGGGTTGGTGGTTCTTACCAGCTTGCAATACTGCTGTGTTGTCATCACATTACTGCGTTTCTTCACAATCGCGAATCCTTGTCGGGGGACGATTTGATTAACATCATCGACGTTCTCGGCACCATCTTCTCCTAACAACCGTTGGACGAACGCTGCTCTTGATTCTTCTTCTTGCAAATTGCTGTTATCATCGTTTTGCAAAATCATCATCGCTTCAAGTTCCTTCATGACGTTTTCAATGTTTAAATTCGTCTCGAATAGGCTGCGGCGTTCCATAATCGTGTCTTTGTTGTCGTCAAATAATTGCAAAAATTTATTTTGATCAACAATCTCTGACATTTCGTTGCGAAACTGTACGTAAAGTAGAACCATCTCTCGTTTATAATTGACAGTTTCATCAATATCATAGCGTCTGTATCGTATGACTCGTCCGAGCAGTCGTCTGCGATATTCTTTTGGTGCTCTCGACGTCCTCGCTTCAGGTACAGATTCAGAATCTTCATCGTCATCCACGTGCACGTCATTTTCTTCGTCAACGAAATCATTAGCGTTAGCATACCATGAAGCAAACTCAGCCAAATACACGTGTTCTAAAGATGCAGGTCGTTCTTCATATCGCTGAATTATGTTTTTGGTCCAAACATCAGTGCTGTCTCCATCGATGCCTTCGCGGTCCATTTGTTGACGACGCTTGCGGCAGCGTTGTCTTTCTGTCGGCCACACCGTCGGGATGTACACAACTTGACAACTTGTCTCACTCATTGGTTGTCGTAGTAGATACCACGCTGCTTCTTGCGCTGACATCTCAACTGCGTTAAGCAGTTTGATACTTAACGCTTTCAACTGGCCTGTGTAGTCTTGGTCGGGATGCTCTTGCATCATCGTGGTAAGTTCACGACGTAGGTTACCCATTCTACGGGCTGATTTATTTACATACTCTGCGACATACTCTACACAGCTGTACTCATCCAAGATGAACTGAATGTCGATGTAAGAGTTGACTTCGCCGGCAAGGTATGGATTGAAAGTGTTTGTCATAAGTTCGTCGAAGTTTCGTCTGAACACCAGAGTCGGTCTACGCAACGTTGAACGCACAATGTCGAGATATGAAACGTAAGTCAAACCATTAGCATTAAGAAACTCATCCATGCACGCGTATTGACGTTCACCGAGAGAGGTACGCAGCTCCTTGGCCTTCTGTTGTAGCGTTTGGCGGCGTCCATCAAATTGAGGTATCGGAACCAGTACACGGGTCGTGGGCATAGGCCAGTACGGGATCCCGAATCTGCAAGTTGTCTCGCCTCGCTTTGTGCAAGTGAAAGTATGTTTGTGTATCTGGTTGGCGTAGATAGAATTGTTTGGCACATCATCTCGAGCAACCGAACTTAATTTTTCCACGAGATCGATGGTTCTTGGCATATTTTCCGACACGGTCTCACGTGGGTCGTCATTCAACCACAATAAAATATGTGCCTGTGGGCTTCCTCGATGCTGGAACTCAATACGAAGGAAGTAATCTTTAACGAAATATTTGCCGAACGGATTGTAAGACTGTTTGGATTTCAGAATTTTCATCAAGGAACCAACGAGCTTGTAGAAGTATATACAGCACGTAACAGGATCGTCGCTCACTAAAGTACAGCGCTCAGAAGTATTGAGATCTTGTGCTGTTTTTTCTGGATATTTTTTGCTCAGTTTGAGAAGTATAGTGAGCAGTTTCATCCAGCGTATTTCGTTGGCACTTATAGTGAGGAAGACGGTTGGTTTACCAAGTTGACGAATTACTGCAAAGAGGTCTCGTTTGCGAGAGGCCCAGTATTGGACGGAGTTTGGCATTGTCTTCATGAATGCGATGTTTTGTATGACATATTCTTTCAGAAATTCTGTGTCCACTAACACACGTCGCGTAACATTCTCCATGCGCAGCCGCAATAATTTCATTGCAACGTACAAGATTTTTTGAGGCGTGGCTCCGCGTCTGTCACGACGTCGTATCTCACTGGTCGCTATCATGTAAGGTGTTACTGAAACTCCCATGTTGAATCGACGTGGCTCTCCGAAGTATATCGATGGAAACGACAACTCTTCTGCATGACAGTCATAAATGATGTTGAGAGGTATTGCCTGACGTCCTGGTGCGATATTGAGACAATCTTCTTCGTTCCACATCATGGTATGTTGTCTTGAAGCGAGAATCTCAGATTCAGGCGTGTTTTCAGCGGAGATATTTTCTATGCGGTTGGACGGATCATCCTGTATGTCATTGGGAAACGGCACAGTAGGATGCAGTCTCGACAAATCCACGTTGATTTCGTACAAACGATATAATGGAGACTTCTGCAGTACAGTTAGCCACGCACTGATTGTACTTTTGGACATGTATTCGCTGATGTAGACCGATTTGTGGGCAAGGTTTCGCTTGATGTTAACATTAATGACGTCATCCTCATTTAATTGGCGCGGCAAACATTTTACCATCTCTTGTACGTCTACTGGTACGTTGATCACTTGCCCTATGATTCCATAAGAGAAATCATGGCGCAGACGACGCACTTGCATAAATGGTAGACGTGGCGATATCAATCGTTCACTGATGGGATCCAACGGTGGTAGGCCTGGTGGTTGGTCTGGATATGAGAATCCATTAACTTTTGCTAGGGGCGGCATCGATTTTTTGTTCAGTGAACGTTTGCAAGTGTTGCAAACCATTTCATATTCTTCTCTGCACAGTCGTCGATTTTCTTTGATGAACCATTCCGAGATCACCTCCAGCTGTGCCGCAGTGATGGGTTTGAGGTCGTTCTTGAACCATAGTCTGTCGCAAACCGAACAAGCGTAGCCAAAATCGTTGTCCAGAAAAGTTGATTTGAATCTCATGATCGAGGATGCCCATTTGGTGTTCCAGGTAGATAGTGCCTGTTGTGCTTCAATTTGATCAGAAGAAGTAATAGCTTTGCGTAGTCTGCAGTTGTGTTGTCTTTCGGCATCTGATTTCCTCGCAGTTTTCGCCTGTGCAGGAGTTCTGGATGCTGCTATACGCTGTCTGTACTCACGTTGTTTCTGTGCCTTCGATTTAGGAGCAGTGATTGTTGGTGGCTCAGCGAATGGCGTTGCAGACGTGGATGCGGCAGCGTCTTGCGCCTTCGTGAGTACATTACTCCTTGATGGTAGTGGCAGATCCGTGAAATCCATAGGTTCGTCAGGTTAGTCTGCCATGGTGTGATTGTAAGCGGTTCTGCAACAGAAATTGTTAATAATTTATTTTATATATTATTTTAACAAAGAAAAAGTACTTGTTGATACATTGTTACTTAATTAAAATTTGATACCTTGTGATTTTTTTAAATTGGCGTTGGGCTAGATAAAAATAAATGTAATTAAATAAGAATCAATAAACTTAATTAAATTCATCCATGATTTGATAGTTTAATTAATGTGAATTATTTGTTTAAAAATAATTATGAGCAATTATTTTTAGAAATAACCTTTAATCAAATTAATGTTAATGAAGTGTTAATTTAAAACGATGAAATTGAAATCATAAATCAAATTCATGAAAACCTGCTTGATATAATAATTTATATTCCCTTGCACTGCGTTAACTTGTCATTAAAAAATAAATATTGTTAAAACTCTGGTTAAAAACATTAATTTTTAATTTTCAAATATTATTTACAGTTTTTGCAAATTTAATTTAAATAATTTGTTTAAATTATAATCACGAACAATTAGTTATAGAAATAAACTGAAATCAAATCAATATCAATAAATTGTAAATTTGAAATGACGAAATTGGAAAAATTAATCAATTTTTTTAAATTGCTGCTTTTAAAAAGCCCGCCTTAACCTGTTTGATATATAGAAGATTTTCTCGCACGGTGGTTGGCCGGTTCAACTTGTCATTTTAGACACATTGTTATGATATGTGTGAGGTTTAACCACGGAGTACTGTACTCCGTGGGTTTAACATAAATTTTTAATCTTATATTAATAGCTACGTACGATATTTTTTTTCATTGAATACTAAATAAAAGCAGTTGACTTTTTATAAGATCATTTATATGAGTCATAATATTTTTTTAGTCAAAATTGTAACATAACCTATTATTACTACACTCGCCGACCAATGCTACTTTTTTTTATAATCAAAGAACAAATACCTATATGAGATTAAATCGCTAATCAAATTCTTAAAATGCAAGAATTAATTACCTTTTTTGCCGCAATTGTTGTTGTAATAAACAATGGAAACCACATTAACTTTTCACTTCACTTTATAAACAGTTGACAAAACAGTTTATGTAGGTTGTGTGCTGCCGCTGTCTCTCTTCTACTCGAACGTATCGGCCGATGGAGTGGCAGAGAGAGATAGATGCGTCACAAGCCGAACGCTTAGCTCGATCGTGCCTCTCTATCGCTTATTCCGCGCTCTTGCTTGCACGTTCGGCTCAGGCGGAACGTGACACTTTTTCGTACGTGCCAGCCGTTCATCGATTTATAAGACGTTATCACGCCAAAAAATTTTTTTTTCCGTCCACCGATTTCTCCGTCAATTATGGACCGATTTTGAAAAATATTTTTTTGTTTGAAAGGTTATGGTCTCAAATTGGCCAAGCAAAGTTAGTAAAATTTATATGGGACCACCCATATAAATTTTATTAACTTTGCTTGGATAGTTTTTGAGTTGGCTTCAATAATACGTAATTTTTTTCCCATTTAGAATGTGGATGATATGATTAGTTCATTTCACGTTACCTACATAGCAGGTAGTGGTATTCGAATTTGTGTGGGGTCGGTACCACAAATAAAAAGTGAAAAAAAAACACTACAAAGCAAAAAATTACTTTAATTTCGAAGTCGGTGGCAAAAAAAATTAATTCAAAACCAAAGACACCATTGTCTTTTTTTTTTGTTAAAAGTTTTTTCTTAATTCCACTCCACCACTGCACTTAAAACTTTAAATAAGTCACGAAACGTTTTCGTATGCGTCTGGAGAGCACTAAACACGAAATGCGTCATTTTACCCCTCCCAGCCCCCCGCAGGCGAAGGAGATGTTATCCGTTCGTCGCGGCAAAAATATTAATGTTTCATATTTGGTTTTTTGGTAAACCACAAGTTTGATGTTAATAAAACACGAAAACATGGCGCAGCGGACCCGGCATAAGGGCTTGTACACAAAACTGCGATGCGACATCGCATCGCAAAAATCTGCGACCTCGGCCTAAGCCGTGCGCACTGCAAGCTCGCAGATTTCTGCAATGCGATGCGAATTCGCAGTTTTGTGTACAAGCCCTAAGACACACATCGTACGCAACGTGTAGTACACACGGCTACACATCAAGCTATACAATTCCAGTTTATGCTGATCTCGCATTGTATAGGATTTCCGTACAATGCGAGGTCAGCTTATACTGGAAATGTATAGCTTGATGTGTAGCCGTGTGTACCTAACTATTTAATAATCAGTGACGTAACATATACGAATGAAATACGAAATGGAGGAAACTAAAAACACGATTAATTGATTTGTTCGTTCATTTACACAATTGGCGTAATATGTAAAACTATGCTTCTACTCTATGAACAAACCTACGCTGGCGCCATATTGTGACGTCATGCACGCTTTTCTAATACTTGAACGCTTTTAAATAAACAATAATCAACATTAACAAGATAATAACGATAATAAATATTATTGAAAATTAATTTGCACAAAGTAGATTTTTGCTTAACGTTATTTTCAAATGACAGTTGACAAATGGAGGTCATTGACCTTTCTATTCTTATCTCAGACGCATAGTAAAAGCACAGATTACGTGGTAGAAGTGTACCTACCAGTAAAATAAAAAACACGCAAAATGTACCTATTTAAAAAACGATAGTAAAACAAATTAGATACTCACGTTTCTGTATCAGCAGGTAAACTGCAAAAAGATAAGTTTTGACGTCTTATAAATCGATGAACGCCGGCTGCACGCACGAAAAACTGTCACGTTCCGCCTGAACGAGAGCGCGGAACAAGCGATAGAGAGGCACGATCGGCCTAAGCGTTCGGCTTGTGACGCATTATATCTTCGTATGACGTTATCACGAAAAATTATCGTCCGTAAACCGACTTTACAGACAACATCAACTGCACATAATACACCAGAACTAGACATTATAAAATTTGAAACTAAGTAGTACGTCAAGTAGGCCGAAATAGATGCGTACGTAGGTAAGTACGCGCCTCGCAGCTGTCGGTTACCCACTGAGAAATGGATCGTGTACGACCCGGCGCGGCGGCCGGTAGGTAGTTAGCGTTAAGCCCATGCATGCACGGACGTAATAACATCGCGCGGCATAAAATCTCAAGCCGCACTCTGTTTGCACGGCCGCGGTTTTTTATCACGGTGTTCGATTTTCAACGCGTTGAGCGTTGAATGAATGCGAAATATTCTGTACCTATTTGTCCCATGGCCGCGAAAAAATCGCGCGCGTTTGTCAGTCCGGCTAGGCTTGCAGAAAAATTATCGATATACCGATATTTTTTGTTCGATGTATCGATATTTTTAGGCGATATTTATTATTTTGATACATGGATATAAAATATCAAGTATCGAAAATGGTTATATTTTATTTCCAATAGCAACATCGTTGTCGCCACTGACTAAAACTCTGTGGCGTGACTTTTCTTGCTTTGCTCGGAAAAAGAAAGAAAATATCAACAAGTGAGTAAACTAACATAATTAATAGTTTTTTTTTTTGCCTCACGTATCTTTATAGCTAATAATTTTGCGGAACACATCGTATGTCCGTCCGCACTGCACGAAGAGTCAGTTCCAAGTGATTTTTTACGCTCGTTCGAACATCGAATACTGTTGAAGGCGGGAAAAAATTGCACTAGGCGTTTTTATTCCGCCGCGATTTTATTACGTCCGTGCGGACGTGGGCTTAGCGTCGGGGCACGAATCGTGAACACTCGACACGCGAGCGGTCCAATAGACGACAAGTATCGACTGACGACGAACCAATCGCGTGCAGCACGGCGCCCCCCGGTCTCTGCATTCCGCCAAACAGACCGAAAAATTAACTACAGCGCAGTGTCAGTTTGAGCTCACGACTCATGCCTTGTACTGTACATGGAGTGATTTATCTGGTAATCTGTGGTTGCGTTCTGGTAAACACTGAGATTTCGAAGCGCGTTGTTTCGACCGTTTTTTATGAAGACGTGATACTGTTACTTATTTATATTTATAAGTAGGTACTTACTGTGTCCGTAGGAAGCAGGCTGTCGAAACATTACATATGACTACTAACAGTACTAACGCACTTACGGATAGATATGAAAAATATTATCCTACACATATTATGTATTATTATTGTAGTAGTGATTAATGATGTGCCGGCCGGATCGTAAAAAAATGTGATCCGCGGATACGGATACGGATCATAAGGGTTTAGATCCACGGATACGGATCTCAACTTTCTTCAGGTTCAGTAGGAATTATTCATGATCCTCATCGTAACTGACTTTTAGGGGACAAAGCTGCCAAGCTACTTTTTTTAAAATACAATTTACCTTATATTAAATAAGATGTATATTTTTTTTAAGTTCTTGAAAACAACATCGTCACTGGAAAGGCAAAATTACCTAATCGCCGCATTATTAAATGGCGGTTAAGTATTTTTGCTTTTCCAGTGACGATATAGTTTTAATTGAAGTGTTAACTCACATAATTATTTCAATTAGCATAGCACAAAATATTACAGGTTTGATCTCACTACAAAGATAGTTTAATTACTGCCTTATATATAAGTAGTGATGAAACAGTGTTGTTATAGCAAATGTGACTACCACAACAAATCATTTTGGATAGGGTGGGTGTTGGTAAAAACCAAACATGGATCTGTATTAAGTCTGATACATGAATAAAATTATGTTAATTGGTCTAGGGTTCAAGGACACCGAACGAGACAAGAGAAGTTTTATTATTTACGTCTGTGGGCGTTTCTAAAGTCATACTGAAATGAATTTGCATATCGTCAGGGAAATTTTATGTAGATATATATTGCATTTTACACCGAATCATTTGGGTAAATCTATAAAAATAAACCCCTATTTCCCTTTGGCACGGCATCACGCGTGAACGGCTGGATAGATTTCGCTAACTCTTTTTTTTGTGTTTGTTATTTATTGAGAAAGTTTCGCGGAAAATTAGAAAATTTAAATTTAATTATTAACTGTTCTAATGTAACAATAACTGTCAGTCGTTTGACAGTTGGCGCGATTGAAAGAATGCGCGCTGCAAACATAGATAGGGTCAGCTAGTAATTTAGATAGATTTCACGACCGTGTTTTGTTGGTGGACAGACCGAAATCCACGAGGGCGAAGTCGCGAGCGGAAGCTAGTATGCTACCAGAGACACCTGGCTGTGACGTCACATTCACATCACAAGCTATACCTGCTAAACGCACAAAGCGAACGCGGGGTTTTTTTTTTTTTTTTTTGGGTGGGAAATTATCAAATAACTTCTCCCGCTCTGGGTGGAGCGGGAGGGTGTGTCAGACTCTTACTGACTAAAACCCACCCGTGTTCCTTCCTATGCCATGTTGCCGGGGGCCACGATTTCCCTATCGGTTTTCTTCGAACCCCCGGCAGGCATTGGCCCTAGCGGACCCCGTCAATTCTGCTGACATCTCTTTGAGGCGCGCGTGGAACACAACGCGCCGTCGACCCGGGCTTGGTCCTTATCGGACGGCGAGCTACCCATTGCTCACCGTCCGCAAGCCCGCGCCTACGGTGGCCGGAAATCTTCCTGCGATTCCCGACGCCCAGGGCGTCTCCTGCTGCGGCGGTTAGGGGTGCGAGGGCGCGAAATTTGCCTCTCCCTCACGCGCTCCGTCTCCTCCTTCGCGAGCATTACTGCTTCGCAGAAAGAGGTGACGGCCTCCCATTTCCTCTCGCTCCGTAGCATGGCCCGAATCAGGGCCGGACGCGAGAGATCACCGCCGCCGATCGCATCCACGAGGACAGGGCGATGCCCTGCCCAAGCCGGGCAGACCTCCACCGTATGCTCCACCGTGTCCTCCGGGAACGCGGGGTGCCGCGCGCGTTATCGGGAATGGGCCGCCCGCATTCCAGCGAGGTGTGTAGTAGCTCTTGTCGCCCTTATCATATTAGACCAGTCAGTGACCGGCACGACTCGTGAGCGCTCGTTGAAAGAGTGGGGACTTTTTTTACCATAGTTTTATAATAGAGATGCCGTGAATACTCTCTATCATTCGGTATTCCGCATTACTCGTTTTGTTTTTGTTATTCGTCGAATATCGAATAATAGTGTCTGGTGCAGAAAAACCGATTGGGATCAAGTCGGTTGTGCTTTTTTCTTTAATCAAACATGCCACAGAAAAAAAAATTATACATATTATTATTTGAGAACAATTTTTTTTTTTTTATGGCGAGTATTCTACCTTATGGAATGGCGATTAATCGATGTTCGCTATAACAACTATTCGCGGCATCTCTAGTTTATAATCAAATCAAACCATTTAATTCAAGTAGGTAACATAGATTCATAATAAGAATAACAGGAACACAGACAGTCACATTAATTAACATCACATACAATTTAATACTTATATTCCATGGAGTAAAGCTTATTCAAAATTAAATTAAATCGGTCCTCATAATCATAAATTAAAATTATTTAAAAGTTTGTTCCATAATTCAAAAAGTGCTTCGTGTCGTTCACATTTATAGTTCCCATTTTGAAATTTAAAAAGTCCTCACATTTGCAAAAAAGTCCGGATATTTAACTTTAAACTTTTTTTTTGTTGTTGCATTCATTTATTGTTTAAAGAAAATCCCCTTATAACGAAAAGTCCAGACAAATGAGAAGGCCGGACATAGTCCGGACGGGGGCTAAAAAACCGGACAAATCCGGACGGATGGTAACCCTACTCACATCATAACAGTGAATCAATCTGCCTCAATAAGACAAGCCTTTCCGTATTATTAGTTATTACATTCTGCCTTTCCGCGAGCGCGCAAACCGATCCCGCCTCTACCAAGCGCTCAAGATTCATGCCAGTCACTGTACTTACCTTCGCTACGCTTCAATAAATACATTGATAACACATTTTTTAAAAAAAACTAAAAATAATGTTATTTTTAAAGGCTTACCTTGCCGAGTGGCCTGGTAACTTAAAAAATGTTAAATCTGGTCTTGATAAAGATGAATTCAAACATCCATACACTGAACAATACAATCGATAACTTCGTGACATATTTCACGTAAATAAATGAGCGTCTCGCACGCACCGTCCGCGTCCGTACGTCACTGCGGCGCACTCGCGAAGTAGACCGTTGAATACCGAACTTTACCGAAGGTTACCGAGACTGACGCGCGTCGTCGTTTCGGCCGTTTGTATGATGACGTAATACTGCTTACTTGTGCCACAGTATTACAATACGTATTTATTGTAAACACTAATATTACTTAATACCTGTATTTTTCTGTTTGTAATATTTATTGCATAATGTAGCCGTTTGTTTTTGAAACCTTCAAAAATGTTGGCTTCAAGATAATGAGACGAATGTAAAATTTCGGGAAGAGGATAATTGTAGGTTTTAGTAATGGATATCATTAGAACTACTTATCATTTTCCACATTCAATAACGCTATTCGGCGTGCACGAAATTCACGAACACGTTCCGTTGAACTTTTTGCTGTCTTTTTAAACTTGTTTTCCCTTTTTTTTCTTCGATAATCGCGACAATATTCTGCATTCGTTTTCGGCATATTTGTGCGCGCACAAACACGTATTAACACACGTACAACGCTGAGGCCCAAGCAAACTCCCACTATGCCTTGGACACGAGTGGAGGGGGTACGAAGCAGAGCACAAAGAGAGCCACGAACATAAGAAACACTGTATAATGCTTCCTATTTAATTTTCTCCCACGTTAAATCTTATGAATTTACCAGCTTCTGCCTGCGACTTCGTCCGCGTGGAATAGTTACTTTGGGCTAACTCTAACTTTAACCCACGACTTCGTTTACGTAAAAGGTGGTCTTTTTTAAAAATAATACGTACGTTAAGGAGCTATTTTATGTACCTACATCACGCTTTTATCAGTAAGAGTGTAACTTTAAAACGTTAGGTAAAAGTACTGGTTTTTATAATCTTATATCATGTAGATTGTAGGTTATTCTAAAAAAAAAACTCAAAATTAATGTTATTTTAAAGTACTTCTGCATAAACTATATTTTTAGTTTTGTTTTCTTCCGGCAGAAGTAGATATTGATTTTCACCAAAACCAGATCTCGATAGGGCAACATACACCTAGTTGCCCGTGCACATAATATAGTTGCCCGTGCGAAAAACACTCTTGGCGTAAATCTATTCCTGGGCCTTATTAATTGTTACCGCAAACGATACCTTCACCGGAAATTGAAGTCTTTTAAATGCGCGCGCAGTACTTGATCATTATTTTGCTGCGATGTTATTTTAAAACTGCGATATCTCCTAAAATATTAATTGAAATCGAATGATGTCAAGGGCAATTTTGTTTTAAATTAAATACTTGTGATGAATAACTTATTCCGTAACGTATTTCGTAATCCAAATAGGATTAGGTTTAAATTATCATGTTTATAAAAACACCTTCGCAAATAATGCATTATTTTAAAACAAATTTGGTTAGCATAAAAAAGCTTATAGTGAGCCAACCTTAAAAGATAGACATATGCTGTCACAGAGTTTTTTTTTAACTTTTAAAGGGGAACAATTCTGTCATACATGATTTTTGCAAAACTTTAACAGTTTCCGCAGCGCACGCAGCGGAAGCTCTCAAAAGAAAAAAAAAACATCCTGATTTTGAAACATTATTCTTTGGTGCTCAGCTCCTTTTCGTCTTAGCGTGATGATATATAGCCTTATAGCCTTCCTCAATAAATGGGCTCTAACACTGAAAGAATTTTTCAAATCGGACTGTAGTTCCTGAGATTAGCGCGTTCAAACAAACAAACTCTTCAGCTTTATAGATTAGTATAGAAGTAAGATGTGTCTGTCTCTTTTTAACCGACTTCCAAAAAGGAGGAGGTTATAATATGTTCGTCGCGTATGTTTTTTATTTTTTTTTATTTATGTCTACCGATTTCTCCGTCATTTGTGGACCGATTTTGAAAATTCTTTTTTTGTTTGAAAGGGTATGCTCCCAAATTGGTTCCATATAAATTTTATTAACTTTGCTTGGGTAGTTTTTGAGTTAGCTACAAAATACGTATTATTTTCCCACTTAGTATGTAGATGATATATGATAAGTTCCTGTCACTGGTAGCAGGTAGTGGTATACGAATGTGTAGGTACCACAACTAAAAAGTGAAAAATAAAAACTTTTTACAAAACTATAAACTTCCGACTTCCAATAAAAAAAAACACTACAAAGTGAAAAATAACTTTAATTTCGGAAGTCGGTGGCAAAAAACGAAAACACAAAACCCAAGACACAGACTTCCGAAATTAAAGTTATTTTTCACTTTGTAGTGTTATTTTTTGGAAGTCGGTTGTTTTTTTTTTTGTTACTCTCGCTTTTTCGTTTCATCGACTTTCAAATCACAACGATGCTAAAGAAGTTTTCACTTCAAAATATGTGTATGCTTAGAATAGGTATGCGTTATTATTCTAAGCGTGTATGGTTGGTTGGGAGTTTGGAAGACCCCGTCAAGATTAAAATTTCAAGAACGAAGTTCCCTACTACGCTTTTTAACCACTGATATATAAAAACCCAAGATGCAGTCTCGAATAAAAGTAACGCTCGAAAGTGTCCCGAAACTCTATTTCTGTCTCTTTCTTTCTACAAGCATTTATTATTGCAAGTTCAACCTTACGCCAATTGTTTAAAGTTGTTATTACAACGCAGGTACTAAAAGCAATAAAATTTTACGACCGACCGTGGTCGGTAGGACAAGGTATTGAGTGGAGTCGAACATGACTTTTTTTTTTTCATCATACATTATTATTTAGTACACCTATATCAACTAAGCCCTCATACTGCTTTCCAGTCCAAATTTTTTGCTGTCGAATGGACATTTTATCAACCACTAAAGAACATAGTAAAATTTTGTTTGAGGTTTTAACCTTTTCTGAAAGTCTATCAAGTGCTTCTTGTATGAAGTCTGGTTTTGCTTCAACACTTTTGTACCAACCATGTAACGTGTTTGTATGAGGTAGGCAGGTGTTATACATTTTTCGAAGATATTTGTAAGCGGCTGGTGAGTAGAAATGTAATGTTAAAGCGAATTTCCTGACCTCGGGAGGATACTTTAAACATCTCTTTTTTTTTGTTAGACTATTAAAACATTTTGAATTAAAAAGTTCAGTTGGTTTTATATACGTGGCGTTTAAAAGATTTAACGCATTCTTTAGTGAAATAGTCTTTTTAACAAGTCTCGAATTCTTTTTCCTTAAGTTGTTAATGACTTTTTCCTTACTAATGAACTTTTTGCGGCATTTGTGAAGTTCGCTTTTTATACGAACTTTTTGAGGTGTATCCAAAACCGACCCCGTGCTTAGAGAAGTGGTAGGAGATTTGAATTTATTTTCAATTTCTAAATTAAACATTGAACTCGTAGGACATACTTCAGTATCACCGCCATCATCCGGTATTTCAATCTGTAAGCAATATCAAAATTAATAAGTATATATTAACATACCAAATAATATTTCAAAATATAGGGGCACTTAGGTTCCGTGCGTTCTTCATCGTAGTTACTTACAATCTTGAGGTCCTGTGGAGTCATATCCTGTAAAAAATAAATACAATTACAAAAAATAATTAATTGAACGAAGGTACTACGTTATTTGACAAATTCATTTAGCTTGCTTACGAGTTACTTACCACTACATTAGGAACAGCCGTTTTACGAAGACGTTTCATGCCTTTTGAAGTGACATACATATCTTCCTCGAAAAAATGCTCGGAACAAACGACGCTTGAATTATTCGGCTTAAAAAAATCTTCTCGCCTTTGTTGGCTGACAATTGATGTCCATTCTCCACATCGTATTGGGTCACGAGGAAAACTAAAATATAAAAATTTGAAGTTTCCATGAAGTTTATAATGTGACACTTGCAGACTACGCGACACTTCAGTCTATACTTAGCATGCCACATGTCGCGAACTCATAAGTTGGCCCATAAATTAATCGTTATACATCATAATATTTACGAACATTAAAAAAATGTTAAATTGGCTACCTCCTGACCTATACGTTATGTAACGTAAATATTTATATTTGTCAAAAACTACATACAAAAAAGTTCAAAAGTACATAAATTTACTAATAAAAAAAAAACACAAATAAAAAAATCGACTCCACTTATTAGAACAGGGTCATTTTTATAATGCGACTAAAATAAAAAGGAGACTGTAATGCGTTGTTCTAACACTGAACAAGCAGCCATTGAAGTTAGCCGTATTGTACTTTGAGCGTTGAATGAAGTTTTTAGAAAAAATAAAACAAAATCACACATTGCTTGTTATAATCAGTCATAAAAACAACAAAAACTAGTCAATAAGTTTTTTACTTACCGAAAATACGATATCCCATCCTTTTTTAACCTTCTTGACGTAATATTTTTACAATTTATCACAGAACACTTCGGCATTTTTAACGACTGCTTCCAGACGCGAGCGACGCGAGACTATTTGAAATGAGCGCACAATTTAGAATGTTGCGCTCATTTTTTGTGGACGTTTTTTAGACGTTGAGTGTGCATCATGGGTTTTTATATATCAATGTTTTTAACCGACTTCAAAAAAGGTTTTCTTTAACTTTGCTTGGGTAGTTTTTGAGTTAGCTTCAAAATACTTGCGAATTTTTTCCCACTTAGTATGTGGATGATATTATTATGATAAAATCCTGTCACTGTTATTTACATAGCAGGTAGTGGTATTCGAATTTGTGTGTTGTGAAGAGGGTTGTTTTTTTTTTTTTGTAAAAGGTTTTTATTACTTTTTATTCTTTAACTCCGAACGTATTCTACTAAATTTGTTATGGAGATTTAGATTGTTTATTGTATGTATTTGTATATTTTCGTCACAAAACAAAAAAAAATACTTGAACTTATTACTTGCGGAGTTTCATTTTTCATTGATGCTTGAATTTGATTCGTCTGCATTTGAAACTGACTAAAGATTAATTCTTCACAGTTCGTATCATGACGATGATCGGTTTCTTCCTTAATTCCGATAAATGCGGTCGGTAATATTAAATCATCTTTAGATGAATGTGAAGACTCAAGTTCAGCACGTTGCTTTTTTGCTTTTAATTTATCTCTATATCTTTTAGAGCGTTCAGCATTCTTCTTTTTTCTGAAAAATATGAAATAAAAATTTTACAAACTTTTCGCACTCAAAAATAAGGTACAAAGGTGGACTTAATGCCTTAAGCATTCTCCACCAGAAAACGAAGAAAAAAAAATTACGTACGAAATATTATTTTTACAAAAAATAAAAATAAATATTATTGTTACTTATTTATTAGTGAAAACAGAAATATAAAAACAAATATGGTAAGTAATTTGTTGCATATTCTCATGCGAAAGATCATAATTCATAATACCTGGCAGCATTCAACGCTTCATTATGTTCTAGTATCTTTTTTTGATTCTCCCGGAATTGTTGTTGGCATTGAGCGTTTGTTTTTGGTATTCTTTTCGCTTGTTGTTGTTGTTTTTCGATTTTTTTTCTCATTCGATACTCTTTTTGACGCTTAGCATGATATGATTGCACTATATTTTTCTTTCTGTAATGCATTTAAATAGTAAACACTCATATCACATTTACATTAAACGTATACATAAGTTACATAAATAATTTTACTAACTTACTTTTCTAAATTTGTATTACAAATACTTGCTGCAGTTTCCATTTCTCGAAAATTGCAATATAAACAATATAACTCACATAGTTACGTATTATTTAGAACAAATAAGTCCACGTGTTCAGTATTGAGGATATACAACCGGCCGCGCACAACGCTCGTCTGGGCTCGGATCTCGATACTCGAACGCACACACACATTCGTATATATTAGAAAGAGATAGATAGATACAGATAGATAGAAAGAGAGAGAGAGAGAGAAAGTCGCAAGGAGGGGCCAGCCGGCATAACGCTTTTTCCTTAGGTGACGTGACGATTTCTACCAGTCTCCTACCGCAAGCCGTGTGGAACTTCGTTTCAAAAAAATCCATAGAGTAGAGAAACGCCTTTCATGTCGGGTCGGGTGACACCGCCGACCGACGTTCGCCACCCGTAAAGTTTAAAAGTAAAGTTTATTTATTTGCATAGATTGCAGGGTACATGACTTATAAGGTATTAAAAACAATTGTGATCCTTGTTCAATCTACCTTAGAGGCAAACATTAATAAATGGAGTAAACGAGTAGGTAGTAAAAAGTGAAAACTTGAACAATTATACTGTGCAGGAAATTATGTATCGCGCGTTGATGTCTTTAATAGCCAAAAGCTGGTGTCGTAACAGTGTCGCGAAATCAATTGTTTAGTCCCATCTCAAAAATGCCCAAAGCGCCTAAAGAAGTTTTCACTTCAAAAGATAAAAAATATGTTTTTATGTAAGTACCTATTTAGACTGTCGCAAACAGATTATTTATTTAGCAACAACGGTTGTGTTACAACCAATTACAGTAACTAAAATTATAAAAGAGACAATTCAAAAATACAAAATAAAAACTTAAATAAAATAAAAGAAGGTTTCACACACAAGCACAACACTTTCACAAATTCCTCTTAGGTACAGTAAACAAAATGGAAATTTCGAAAATAAAATAAATGTGATAAATATTACGTAATCATTTATGATGGTATGATACAGATATTTACGTGACATTGAATTTTTTTACGTTTTCAGTTACCCTATTGACTTGACCGCCCCAGTCAGTGAACGCAAATCCTTACATACCTATTATAAAGAGCTAACAGTACGTCAATTATTTGTTTTGAATGTAGTTTTATTACAACACACTGAACTTTATTTTAACCCCGTACCTTCAGATAGGAGAAGAAAAGATTTGGTTTGTGCTAACTCTCAGACTAAACCTGCTTTTACTAATCGATTTTATTTATTTTTAGGACCCTACTTGTATAACCAGTTTAACAGAGTGCTACAGATTTATAGTTTAAGTTATAATAGGTGTAACTTACTTGTACAAGAATATTTGGCAAAACTCAATTATGCAGACACGGAAAAACTACTAGAAATTTTAAAATAAAATTTATATCTACGTACTCTATCTTAAGTCTCTTCCTTTACCAAATTAATAAAACTTTGTCTACTTTAATAATTATTATTTGTTAATTTATTTAAACATAATATATCTTACACAATCTAGTTTTAAAATAATATACCCAAATAGTTGCCGTTTAAGTCATTGAAAATATTATGTCTTCTTTTTAATTTAGCTTCTAATATATGTATTGTTGTTTTCTTTTTAAATGTTTGATGTAAATTGATGGCCTGAAACACAGGTTTTCATAAACCTAGATCAGGCTAGTCTACATTACAGTTAGAATTAAATTTTCCTCGATTGTAATTAATGTAAATCATAATTTTACTGCCTCGTTGGTCTAGTGGTAGCAAGCGCTACTGCTGAGCATGAGGTCCTGGGTTCGATTCCCGGGTCGGGCAAAGTGTTATTGGATTTTTCTATCTGAAATTTCTCAGCAGCAGCTCGGAGTCTGGATTTGTGCCCGGTTGATGGCAATAGGCTCGCCACCTATTACATGGGACTTAAAACATAACTGGCGGAATGTGGGTGTACCTGCTACAGGGACACCTCTGCCCAACCCTTCGGGGAAACAAGGCGTGATGTTATGTTTTTATGTCATAATTTTTATACTTGTTTTTTTTTTTTTTTTAATAAATAAAACATATTTGCGTTCACTGGCCCCAGACAGATTTGCACGACAAAATAATGTCTTCGTGCCCGTGCCGCCTCAGAGCAGTCGCATTTACATTATTAAGTATACAGCTTTTTTTTTTTTTTGTGTGGGAAATTATCAAATAACTTCTCTCGCTCTGGGCGGAGCGGGAGGGCGTGTCAGACTCTTACTGACTAAAACCCACCCGTGTTCCTTCGGTTGCCCTGTTGCCGGGGGCCACAATTTCCCTATCGGTTTTCTTCGAACCCCCGGCAGGCATTGGCCCTAACGGACCCCGTCAATTCTGCTGACATCTCTTTAAGGCGCGCGTGGAACACAACGCGCCGTCGACCCGGGCTTGGTCCTTATCGGACGGCGAGCTACCCATTGCTCACCGTCCGCAAGCCCGCGCCTACGGTGGCCGGAAATCTTCCTGCGATTCCCGACGCCCAGGGCGTCTCCCTGCTGCGGCGGTTAGGGGCGCGAGGGCGCGAAATTTGCCTCTCCCTCACGCGCTCCGTCTCCCCCTTCGCGAGCATTACTGCTTCGCAGAAAGAGGTGACGGCCTCCCATTTCCTCTCGCTCCGTAGCATGGCCCGAATCAGGGCCGGCCGCGAGAGATCACCGCCGCCGATCGCATCCACGAGGACACGGCGATGCCCTGCCCAAGCCGGGCAGACCTCCACCGTATGCTCCACCGTGTCCTCCGGGCGATCCACACAGTGACGACACCCGGGCGTTTCCTCCCGCTTTATCCTGAACAGGTACCTCCCGAAACAGCCGTGTCCGGTGAGTACCTGCGTCAGGCGGAAGGTGAGGACGCCGTGGCGCCTCTCTAGCCACTCCTCAAAGAGGGGTCTTATCGGTGGTAGGCCCCCTGAATTTTCGTTTTTTGCCACTGACTTCCGAAATTAAAGTTTTCACGTTGGAGTTTTTTATTTTGGAAATTGTTTTCTTTAACTTTCATTTTTTTCACTTTTTAGTTGTGGTAAATACCCCACACAATTTCAAATACCTGCTATGTAAATTTAACAGTGACAGTAACTTATCATATCATCCCCATACTAAGTGGGAAAAAATACGTAAATGACCTACCAAACAAAAAAAAAATCATCAAAATCAATTCATAATTGGTGGAGTAATCGCGTAACAAACATACAAAAAAAATAACACACTCGAATTGAAAACCTCCTCTTTTTTGAAGTCGCTTAAAAATAAAATAAAGTTACCATACAAGAAATGTGTTTATTTTCGGCGTTTTTTGCTAAAATTCAATAATGTAGGTACGGTGGTACACGGTTTTTTGTTTTTTTTATTAAATTTCACCACCCTATTCGTCATAGGTGTTTATTTATCGATTTATGAGCTGGGCTTGCAGTTTCGACACAGATAGCGATCACCATAATGACCGAATTCGGTCAAGTCCTAATGGCGGCCCTAGACGGTCAATTCGCGTCACGTCGCGCAGGTCTAAGGGACGCCATTAGAACTTGGCGACCGAATTCGATTATTCCAAGACTGCAGCTCCTGGGCGCTGGGGTCACAATAATTGATGCCCAAGCGGTCAATAGGTTTTTAAGGCGACGATAACAGACTTTTAATAATTTTATACTGAAGATCACGTCTAAACGAGCAGTGTTAATGATTTGGAAAAAATATAATGTTAAATTAGAGCATTTTCTTAATAACTTAATATAGGAATATTTCAGATGATGTTTATATTACATAGTGAAATTAATTTGTAAAGTTAAGTCTAACGCGGATAAAAAACTGAGAATCACGCAATATCTATCAAACATTTTTTTTTCTGAAACCTTCACCATTTTAAGGATAATTTAATTATTGACCTTTTAACATACGTGTTTTATTAAAATACCTTTTGTTTTATGTATTATATATTAATAATGCGTCTAATCTGGGACAGCGCTCCTTGATGGGCTGATCCTATTACTGGCTGGACGTACGATGCGTTGCGTGAGCTCAGTACAGAACACGCAAGCTAACCGCTCAAGGTCACTGGCATATATCTGCGTCTTAAGGCTGGGCCCTGACCAAAAGACCTTGAGCATTCGTTCCCTCTTTCTACAATACTTCGTAAAATTTTACTAGCGCCATCTGGCGAACAACTTACGAATCACTTCACTCACACTACAACGTAAGATTATTGACCATAGAATTCACAGACAGGGCATTCAATTATTGTTTTTTGGATCGAAGTTAAAAAGCGGTTCTTGCGGTAGGAGCCGACTAGAAAAAGCGTTGATACTTTTATGCCCCCTCCATGCGACTTTCTTCTTTCAAATTCGAATGTATTTACTTTCAAATATAAATGAATTACCCATTTAAACTTTCATTAAAATTCAAAACACACGTGGAAGGTATCAGAAACTTACTCTTCAATGTTTTTATTGGTTTCTTCAGTGTTTTCAGCTTCCGTCAAGTCTCTTGTAAAGTCTTCTCGTAAACTGCAAAAGAAAAATATTTTGCATAATGATGACAGATTTTTAAAGTTCGTGTGACTAGTGATAGGGATGAGATGTAAAATGACTTTTAAAATTCAATACCCTTCGAAGTACGAGTAGGTAAATAAAAATACCAGGGCCGAAAACCAGGTTTAAAAAAAAATTAAAGTATTTGGTAGTATTAAGTCTCGTTGGCAGCCACCATCTTGGATTTTCATTTTGACCTCACTATCGGTTTTAACACCCTTGAATACTATGAAAGTGATACCCATGACGAAAATTTTGAAGATGTTCGCAGCCACCATCTTGGATTTTCATTTTGATCTTACTATCGGCTTTAGCGCCCTTGAATGCTATGAAAACGACACCCATGACGAAAATCTTGAAAATGTTCGCAGCCACCACCTTAGATTTACATTTTGACATTCCTATCGACTTTAGCACCCTTGAATACTATGATAACGACACCCATGACGAAAATCTTGAAAATGTTTGCAGCCACCATCTTGGATTTTCATTTTAACCTTACTATCGGCTTTAGCGCTCTTGAATAATATGAAAACAACACCCATGACGAAAATCTTGAAAATGTTCGCAGCCACCATCTTAGATTTACATTTTGACATTCCTATTGACTTTAGCACCCTTGAATACTATGAAAACGACACCCATGGCGAAAATCTTGAAATTGTTTGCAGCCACCATCTTGGATTTTCATTTTGACCTTACTGTCAATTGGCTTAAGCGCCTTTGAATACTATAAAAACGAAACCCATGACGAAAATCTTGAAAATTTTCGTAGCCATCTTCTTGGATTAACATTTTGACATCACTATCGGCTTTAGCACACCTTCCTAAAGAATTGGGCTATCCAACGCAAAAATAATTTTTCAAATCCGTCTGGTAGTTCCGGAGATCACCCCTCTAACAAACAAACAAATTTTACCTACAGTGCATTTTATTTGTATAGAAGTGAAGATAAATGGCGCGAACTAGTCTAAAAGAAGTTGAGGCGATTAGCTAATAAGCATAATGGTGCCGATTCTCTTGTTCACAAACTAAACTAAATTTAAGTTCAGTACATCTTTTTCTTTCTATTTCATTAAGAAAAGGACAGAAGATAAATTTTAGTTTAGTTCTGTCAAATTAATCAGCGCTTGACGTAAATTGACGAAATTTTAGTAGGCAAGTTTTTAATCTCGTCTAAACTTGTATGGAGTAGTGACAGGCGCCGATTAATTTGACAGGACTAAACTAAAATTTATCTTCTGTCCTTTTCTTAATGAAATAGAAAGAAAAAGATGCACTGAACTTAAATTAAGTTTAGCTTGTGAACAAGGGAATCGGCACCAATGTTAACCCAATTATGTTTCTTATTTCGATAGGCATAACCTACCTAAATAGTACCTACATAGATTTCGGTTTGTGTTTTCGAGGCACTTCGGAATACTTTGGGCACGGGCACCGAGACCCGAACTCGGAAACAACGCGGCAGCGGCCTACCCACCCCACGCCGCCGATGAGCCCGGCGGCGCCGCCGCCATCGGCTTCGTGATAAAAATATTTGTATAGGAAATCGATCCGTGTTCCTATGCAAATAAGAAACATAGTCGTTTAAGCGAAAAAAATAATACGTAGAAGCAAATTATTTTTTTGCAAATACGATTGTGCTCCTTATTTGTATGAAGACATGGATCGATTTCCTATGCAAATATTTCTGTAGTGTTCCAGTTCTGCCCGCGCCTAACTTAGCAAATACATTCACAATTTCAAGTATGAAGCCCTGGTTCCGGTAGCGCAAATACATCTCATCCCTACTAGTGATGAAGTAATTTGCTAATCATTTGTAAATAACTTCTTTTTTTTTTTCGCCAATTACAGTATGACATGCAATAAAATTATAATTTAGCATGCTAAAAAGGAAATTTACCCTGCAAACGTTACTAAACGAGAAAAGGATTATAACTAATACATAATTATGTAATCTGTGCTAATACCTAATACTTACTCATTATTGCTTATTTCCATCGGTTGTATATTAGAAATTTCCATTACAGGTGTATCACGTTGGTTATCTTTTAACCTAAAAAAGATTATTTATTTTAAAATACAATAAATCTCAAAGAAATATACACAAAAATCAATAGGTGCATGACAAGCACTGAACCACGTAAGTACTGAATAAATGTGAATGTTCATGTCTGTAATTTCATAACTCTATGGCACACGCATGATAACGAAGATTTGCGCGAAGATTCATTTTTATTTGTTGATAAAATATTATATGAAAATGGTGCCGATTCCCTTGTTCACAAACTAAACTAAATTTAAGTTCAGTGCATCTTTTTCTTTCTATTTAATTAAGAAAAGGACAGAAGATAAATTTTAGTTTAGTCCTGTCAGCGCCTGTCACTACTCCATACAAGTTTAGACGTGATTAAAAACTTGCCTACTAAAATTACGTTAATTTATGTCAAGCGCTGACAAATTTGACAGGACTAAATTAAAATTCATCTTCTGTCCTTTTCTTAATGAAATAGAAAGAAAAAGATGCACTGAACTTAAATTTAGTTTAGTTTGTGAACAAGGGAATCGGCACCAATGATGAGATGTTATTACTTTACTATATCTACTAAATACTCACATCTTAGAACAGTACTTAGTAGGTTTACATTATATAGGTACATACCCGCTATCAACGTAATTTTGTTGAGAATGTGTAGATGTTGTTGGTATTTCGTCGTAACTATTTTGTCCTTTTCTTTTAGCCCAGCTACAAACAAATAATTATTGATAAATAAATAAATTGCATTGTTTATAATTATATAATAATTAGAAAAGATATATTTTATGGTACAGACGCCAGCACATGAAGCTACCCGAAACTGTCAAATTTTTCCAATCAACTTTGAACCTTACATATCAGCGATAAAGTTGAAAATCTATTAAATAAATTTGACAGATTGTAGTAGCTTGATGTGCTGGCGTCTGTACCTAATTCCAGGTTTACGATAGGTAAACAAATAATTTCACTGTTATTTAGAATAAAACTACGAGACAGCTTACCGAATTTCGTTCATCTTAGCTATTTTTGCACGTCCTTGTCGCACAACTTTCTTGTATTTTGGCATTTTCAGTGTTTACACAACACTAGCGTCCTTTCGCAAAATTCAGTAGTTCTAAATACACACACAAAGCGTCTTTTCGCAAAACTCAATAGTTCTAAATACACACACAAAGCGTCCTTTCGCAGTAAATAGCACAAAAAACTAAGTAACACAAAAAACTATAACCAAAACAAACGTCAATACCAAACAATAAACTTATGCTATTATCTACTGAGAATGTGAATGTGTGCACTTGCTCGATCACGTGATCGACGCGGTGACAAGCGATACGTATTTCACCCTCGAGACCTTGCGGCACACTGAATCCCGGTACGGGGTCGGGGCGCATGATTTACAGTAGTGAATACGCCCAGATTTTACAATAAAATCTTTATAAAATCAGATTGTGGTCTTTTCAAAAAAATATTTGTTACGAAATGTTCGTTATTAAATTGTCTATCCATTGGTATTAGTAGTAAAATTAAATCATGTTTACTTTACGAGGAGACGCATGCTATCAATCATTATTGCTCATTTTTATGGTTTCGGATGGAGATTATTGAAACATCATCATCATCATCATCATCATTTCAGCCGAAAGACGTCCACTGCTGAACATAGGCCTCCCCCAAGCACCTCCACTTCGACCGATTCTGTGCTTTCCGCATCCAGCGGATTCCTGCGGCCTTCACAAGGTCATCGGTCCATCTTGTGGGAGGCCTTCCAACGCTACGTCTTCCGGTACGCGGTCGCCACTCCAGAACCTTTCGGCCCCATCGGCCATCCATTCTACGAGCAATGTGCCCTGCCCATTGCCACTTAAGTTTCGCAATTCTTCGGGCTATGTCGGTTACCTTGGTTCTCCTGCGGATCTCCTCATTTCTGATTCGATCACGTAGGGAAACTCCAAGCATAGCCCTCTCCATTGCCCTCTGGGTGACTTTTAGCCTTCTGATAAGGCCCATTGTGAGCGACCACGTTTCAGTACCATAGGTCATCACTGGCAACACGCACTGGTCAAAGACTTTCGTCTTGAGACACTGTGGTATGTGGGACGAAAAGATATTGCGTAGCTTCCCGAACGCTGCCCAGCCGAGTCGGATTCGACGATTGACCTCTTTCTCGAAGTTGGACCTACCTAGCTGGACAGTTTGTCCTAGGTAAACATACTCATCCACAACTTCGAGCGTAGTGACTCCGATCTTCATGAGAGTGGGTGTAACATGGGCATTTGACATGACCTTTGTCTTGTCCATATTCATTTTAAGACCCACTCTTTCGGAGGCTCTACTGAGGTCATCGAGCATTGTACTGAGGTCCTCCATGGTCTCAGCCATGATAACTATGTCATCGGCAAACCGAAGGTTAGTGATATACTCGCCATTGATGTTGATGCCTAGCCCTTTCCAATCCAGAACCTTGAAAACATCCTCCAGTGCAGCGGTGAACAGTTTCGGAGAGATAACGTCTCCCTGTCTCACACCTCTCTGCAGAAGGATAGGTTTCGAGGTCTGGTCCTGGAGTCGGACTGACATAGTGGCGTTTTCGTACAGACACTTTAGCACCTCGATGTACCGATAGTCGATCTGGCACCGTTGAAGAGACTGCAGCACGGCCCATGTCTCGATCGAATCGAAGGCTTTCTCGTAGTCCACAAACGCTAAGCAGAGAGGCAGGTTATACTCTTCGGTCTTCTGTATAACCTGCCGCAGCGTATGTATGTGGTCTACGGTGCTAAAGCCTTTACGGAATCCGGCTTGTTCGGGAGGCTGGAAGTCGTCAAACCTGCGCGCGAGACGGTTCGTGATAACTCTTGAAAACAGCTTGTAGACATGGCTCAGAAGTGTGATGGGCCTATAATTTTTAAGCAGGGCATTGTCGCCCTTTTTAAAGAAGAGTACCACCACACCTCTGTTCCATGCCTGTGGCGTTTGGCCCTCGAGTATGACGGAATCGAAAAGCTTCTGGAGGGCCTTAAGAACGGGTTTTCCACCGACCTTCAGGAGTTCGGCCGTAATTCCGTCATCACCCGGCGCCTTGTTGTTTTTAAGCTGCTTCAGAGCCATCCTAATCTCGTACAAGCTGACGTCCGGGATGTCTTCGGTATAGTGTCGGGTCAATCTAGCTCTTGGGTCGTTTGCTAGATTCGTAACGGGGTTACTAGTTGACGTGTATAACTGTCCATAGAAACTCTCGATCTCTCTCAACAGTTCAGGTTTGGCGGATACGATTCTGCCATCATCGGTCTTCAGTTTCGCAAGCTGGCTCTGTCCAATAGACAGATCTCTTGCAAAAACCTTGGAGCCCTTGTTCCGCTCTATCGCGTCCTTAATACGGTTTGTATTATAGAGGCGCAGGTCGCTTTTCAAGGACTTAGAGATCTGTCTATTGAGCTGCCGGTATTTGAGTGCATCGTCTGAAGACTGCAGGATCATCTCGCGCCTCACCTCCATGAGCTGCAAAGTAGCATCAGAGAGCTTCTTGTTTCGATTTGTGCGGCGGGTCTTGAAGATCTTGGACCCGACCGTATGGACAGTTTCCACGAACCCATCGTTATAATCGTCGATGGAGCTCCCTAGGCACTCGAAACGATTCTCAAGTTCGAGCTGAAAGGTCTCGGGGTTTTGGACCTGGATCAGTGCTGGGCGGAGCGTAGACTTCATCAGTCGAGATCTTTCCAGCTTGATATTCAGGTTCAATGTGCCTCTTACCAAACGGTGATCACTGCCGGTTTTCACCGCGTTGATCACAGAGACATCATTGAATACTTGCTTCTTCGTCGACATAATGAAGTCAATCTCATTTTTTGTTGCACCATCAGGGCTCTGCCAGGTCCACTTCCTGTGCTCACGTTTTCTGAAGAAGGAATTCATCATAAAGAGGCCTTCCTTCTCCATAAAACTGGCCAGTAGGTGACCCCGGTGGTTCCGACGTCCAACTCCAAATTGCCCCACTCGCAGCTCATCATCGTTTCGTTTGCCCAGTTTCGCGTTGAAGTCCCCCATGACAACGGTGAAGTGAGTTTTAGAGCCATGTATGGCTCTGGAAATATCCTCATACATGGTCTCCACCTCATCGTCGGGGTGTGACGAGGTCGGGGCGTAAACCTGTATGACCTTCAGCGAATATCTTGCGGATATTCTGAGTATAAGGTACGCCACCCTGGTCGACACACTCTCGATCTTCACCACGTTGCTCACAAGGGACTTATGGACGATAAACCCGACACCACCTTGGGACTGCTGGTCGCCCTCCCGGAAATAGAGCAAGTTCCCGGATTTGAGGATTATCGAGTCCTCCCCCTCTCTTCGGACTTCAGATAACCCTACTATACCCCATCGTAACCTGCTCAATTCTTCCTCGAGTTCGATGATCTTTTCGTCGGTCCGAAGTGTACGCGTGTTATATGTTGCCAGGTCCAGTTTCCGGTGATTTTGGTAGCCGGATCTCTTCCGGGGATTCTTCGCACCCCTTGCCTCACCGTGGCTTTGGCCGCTACCGTAGCCAAGGGCCGGTGGGCCGCCGGGCACTAGGGGCCATTTTGTTTTGGTGCTTGTCATTTTTGGGGGGGGTTTGCCATAATCGCCACGCTTGGCAGGCGGGTTGGCGATCGCAGTATGGTGTTAAAAATGCATAGAGAACGCTGCTGCCCATTCTCTAGTAAGTCCCTTAGTCGCCTTTTACGACACCCATGGGAAGAAATAGGGTAGTGCTATTCTTTAAGTCCGGCACCACACGGACCAATTGAAACATACACGCCGTTAAAAAAAAAAAATTGAAGGTACCATTTTGGAATCAAGATTGTGTAGGAATTTTATGTATTTTTATTAAGTTGATATTTCTTTTTAAATAACAAGTAGATAGCTCCTAAAAACTGCTCAAAAAACGGCTAGCGCAGCGTTTTGGTCGGGGAGGCGCCTTAAAATGTAACTAGCGAAATGTGGGTGAACTCTGTGTAAACCTTTGCCTAACCTCGTGATGTTATGTTACAGTGGTCAACAAAATCAGCTGGAGGTACCTGTGGCCCACCAAAGGAATTAGGAAACGTTTGGTCACTCGTAGATGCCGCATCGGACACACCTACTGTAGTAACGTCACCGTCGATTTGGTGTTGAACATCTCTACTACACAATTCTCTTATAATCTCTTTCCTTGGGGCTCCAGTTTGTGTACTCATGGGATATATCGAAGCAGAAGGCAGGTTTAATACTGGAATAGCAGCGCTTTTCAATTTCTTTTTCATATACATCCATCTTTCAAAGTGTAAGCTACAGACGTACATGTTATATAATTTTTCAACGTTTCTATCTTTTAAATCGGGTCTTCGACAAGCGTCTATCCATGACTGGCTCCTGGAAAGAAAACTCTCCAATACATATACAAACTATGAGCTCGTACATTGAAAGACAAGAATTGTTATTGATTGGAGAAAAAGCGGCCAGGGGCCTTAAATGCCTGCTAAACGGTCGCCAACCGCGTCCCGACAGAGATGACCTTGGTGGTTTACGACAAAATTTCAAACAGCTCTGCCTGTCACCAACCGAGGTCACGTCTGTCGAGGACGCGGTTGGCAGCCGTGTAGCAGGACCTTTACTGTGACGTGTTAAGGCTCTTTCAAACAGGCGCGACACGCGACGCGACACAATGGCACCACTTGTCGCGCGACGCGTGTTGTTGTGTCGCGTCGCGAGTCGCGCTGGTCTGCACAAGCCTTTATAGCCATTATTGTTCCGCTGTAAAAATGGGACAGTGCTATTTATGGTGTATAGCTCCATCTCTCTCTCACATTGGAACAATGATGGCTTTAACACGTCGTAGTACGGCCCCAGTACGCGTACCATGACCACAATAGAAACGGGTTTTGTCAACGGAAGAATAGACAAAATGAAAGATAAACAATCACTATCTGTCATTTTGTCTAAGTATAATATTATTCCGTCGATAAAACCCGTTTCTAGGGTTGTCATACTACGTGTACTGGTGTGAGACTTGTACGCGAACGGTTTCGTACCACCCCATACTATTTAACACTACATTTTTAATTTAAATAGGTCGTTTAGTAAAAAAAATAAGAGAGGTGCATGATCGAACAAAAAAGCCGAAAAAGTAACACTTTTCTGGATGTGGACCGCCTTTAAATTTATCTTATTTTATTGTTTGTTGTTATGACAGCCATAGTCGTACAACTACACACTCTGTGAAAATTTCAAGTGTCTACGGTGTCCGGTACATACATTACGAAATTATATTTAAAAAACTTACCTTGCGTCACGGGGAAATCGATGGAATCTTAAATACTTGTTGCGGTTTTTGGCTGTCGAGGTACATCCGTACACAGCACAGGTGTGCACCATTATAAATTAATATGTTTAAACTCGCTCGTAATTTAAAAAACACGCTCGCGTCTGCCCTCAACGTTCGAGGGCGCAATCTAAAAGTGTTCGGGGGCCGCGGAAAGCGCCGCCCGACTCCCCACCGCCGCCACCCCGTCCTTGCTCTACGCAAGTACATTGGTTTCGCAACGGATAGTATACAAAATAAAGATAAAACTAATACCCAACTACGACAAAAACGCCAACTAAAAGTCATCAGTTTTCGTATATCACACGTAATCAATCGCATCGGATCTATGCTAAGTCATTTTTAACCGATTTCCAAATTGTAAGTTTTTTTTTTTTTGCTTTTTTTGTATGTTTGTTACGCGATAACTCGGCCAATTATGAATTGATTTTAATGATTCTTTTTTTGTTTGGTAGGTAATAAATACTTCAGAGGTGGTCCCATATAAATTTTAATAACCTTGCTTGGGTAGTTTTTGAGTTAGCTTCAATAATACGTATTTTTTAATAATATGAAAATAGGAAATACCTAAATTATAGCGCGAACCGCCAAACCATCTCCAACGTTGGTTGAAATATGTACACAGGCAGAAGAAAATATCTAATACTTTTAGCGAGTGACAGTACCTACTCAAAATTCTGATCTCTTTCATTGGATTTACTACGGAAAAGAAATCTAAAATCCGATCATTTCGTAATTAGAAGAAAAAAAATATGTTTTTTTTTATTTATTAAAAAAATGACGACTTTCTATATTCGCTAAGCACACGTGCCAGGTGTCAAAAGACGTGTCTCCGCGCGGGCTAGCGACCTATGAAGTTGCTGGAATTGTTGCTGAACAAAAATTTTGACTTTTGGACAAAAAACGCGTTTTTCGACTGAAAAGTAGGTATGTGAAAACCGGGAATTACGACTACCAAACGGGACTCGAGCACGCGGAACGCGCACCAGAATACAGATAAGGCGGGTAAGTATCTATTGAAATTAAAATCTAAGATGGATTTGATGAAAATATTTTGAGATAAAACTTAATTTTGGTTTTCTTAAGGAAAATTTAGAAACAGACTCGCATAAAATTTAATTACTATTTAATTATATGTAACCAAAATTACAAAATGTTTTGCTTTTTATATTACAACTGTCCGCAAGCTTACCGGTTACTACCAAGTGCTATATTATGTCTTCCAAGTCCGAAAACATTAAATAAAAGATACAATTTAAATATAGAATACCCAGTAAAATTTGAAATTAAATGACAGATGTAGGTATGTCAATTTATGCACGGCACGTCACAGATCGTGGCCTTGCGTGTCAATGAACCTTTATCGCAATGTAATGTTGCTGATTTTTTTTCTACGCTCTGCGTAGTGCCGAGAGTTGAAAATCCAACAGTTTGTTTCCTTTACGCGCTGGGGTGCGCTCTGTTGGATTGAGAGTTGAAAATCCAGTGCGCGGAAAATAATCGCCCGTACGTATCTGTACCCTAATTGCGTAATAAATTAGTGTATAGTTAAGTTTTTATTTTATGTATTCTGTTTTCTCTTCTACTCTTACACACGTTGTCTACATCTCTTTAACTACTTTCCTATCGCAGGTATGCTGGAAGAGATTTCTATAGAAATAAGCATCACCTTTGTACGTATTTTTTTGTTCCTTTCTTCTTATCTGTTTATATGTGTGTACATAAATTGTTAAATAAATAATAAATAAACACAATCTTTTTCGATTTGAAACAGATTGCTAATCCATTGCTTCATAAGTTGAAAAAAAAATCTGCTCGACAACGTAAATAACGCAATGAATGTTGTTGAACTATCAAAATGAAACAAATTCGGCATAATTATTTACGAAAATAAGTTACACAATAATTAGGGTACTGGGCTAAAGCACAGTTTTTATCCGACTACGGCAAAGCCAAAGGAGGGTTATGATTTTAACAAGCTATGTATGCATTTTCATCTCTCCGCTCATAACTCCTAAACTACTCGTCGTATTTTGACAAAATCAAACATGGCGGCTTATAGCAGGATGTAAAGTATTACGGAAAAAATGTAAATATATTGGTTATCTATACAATGTCTGTCGCCCATCGGCATGTGACCGCCCGAATTTTTCTGAATATTCATGAAAAATGATCGAAAAATAACTTTGAAAGGGGGGTCTATCTTTAATATTTTTCATGTGGCGTTTGCCATAAATCTCCGATGTTATTGGCTCGATTTGGATTCAGTTTATTATTTCTAAAAGCTTGTAAGTTATTTTGTCGGATTAACTAATATTTTTACTATGTCAACAATGAAAAAAAAAAATGAAGATGATAACATTTTCTTTTAAATAAAACAGTTAAAAAAAAAATAGTTTTTTTTTTTAGAATTTAAAAAAATAAATCAACATCAAGATAGACCCCATTTAAAAGTTATTTTTCGATGTTTCATGAACATTCTGAAAAATGCGGGCGGGCATGCTGATGGGTGACAACTGACAAGTATTCATACATAAACCCCAAATTATTTACTTTTCACTTGACTGTTTTCATTTCAAGGGTATTTAACCCTCTAAAATATAATGTAGGCGACATGAATGAAGGCGACATTAAGCGACTTTTAATGATTTTACACTGATGATCACGTCTAAATGAGTAGCGTTAATGATTTGGAAAAAAAATATGTTAAATTAAAGCATTTTCTTAATAACTTATTATGGGAATATTTGTGATTATGTTTATATAACATAGTGAAATTAATTTGTAAAGTTATGTCTAACGCGGATGAATTACTGAGAATTACGCAAATCTATCAAGCGTATTTTCCTGAAACCTTCACCATTTTAAAGGTAATTTAATAATTATTAAAATACCTTTTCTTTTATGTATAATAAATTAATAATGCGTCTAATTTGGGACAGCGCTCCTTGATGGGCGAGTCCTATTACTGGCTGAACGTACGACGCGTTGCGTGAGCTCAGTACAGAACACGCAAGCTAACCACTCAAGGTCACTGGCATATATCTGCGTCTTAACAAATCATAGGTATCAATATCCCAATGATTTCAATGATACCTTTCCCCGAAATAATTAAATTTTTAACTCATTTTAAAACAAATATCTCGAAAATTATATAAAACATGTAGTTTTGTTATTATTAAAAAAACGGATGAAGAATTATTAAAGTATTTACGCCGTACCACAGGTTAATACAGATGGGACACCGTAAAATCATTTAAATAAAAAGCGACTCTTGCTACGACACAGTAAAGTGCAATTCAGGTCGCACAGCGCTAATCACCTACAGTTATTTTCACCTAGAAGTTGCCTCTCTTTCTATCGCGTGACTCTTATATCTTCTGACTACGTTACACTCACTGAACTGGCCTGACAAGACGGGCCCGCCGCGTACTTGTAGCTTCATATCTAAACTGCGGAGTGTCCCATCTATGTATATTCATCTGTGGCCGTACTAAGGATTTATGTTGTTTTTTTTAGAGATTCTTTGGATTTTTTTCTATCCGGGAAACTTCAATTAGGTAATTGTGTTTCTAAAGTGTACGATTTATAGAGTGAATCCTTAAGACCAGGCACTCCAAAGACAATTTTTATGCAAACTCCGCCCCCATGCACCCCAACACTCCATTATGTGCTGAACGCTAACACATCAGTAATAAAGTTGAATATCGCGTGCGCTCTTTGGTCGTGTTCGAGCACGGAACTAAATGTCGTAAGTCTCAATTCTTATTAGTTAACATTAACATTAGTTTATATGTATTTCTCCAATTGCCGTTAACTGACTACCACAAAACACTGTACTATTGTAGTATTCACACAATTCACAAAGTACGTAGCTTAAACAGCCGTAATGTTAATGTTATTGTATACATTTTTGCCGGTGTCGGCGTCTGCGTCTCTTTACTTGTCTCAACGATGCCTAGACTACCACAGATACTAAAGGCATAGACAAGTAACTGTTGTTACGTCGGGTGCAGACACGCGGACTACTTATATTTTATTTTTAAATTTCACTTAACTATTTTTATTTTATTTTATTTAATGTTTATTTCTATAACTATCTATCCGTGACATCACTGTGGGCCCTATCAGAATACCAGCGCTGAGACATTTATTTTTTAAATGTCGCAGCATATGCTGAGATAGGAGCCTTTTGGCCTCGTACAGGACTTTCTGTTTTTGGTTTTTTACCTTGTTTTTTATTTTTTCTTTTATTTTTTATTAATGTTTTAAGGTGAAGGTGTTTAGTTTAATTTTTTATTCCTTGTGCGAGTCTCAATAAATACTTTTTCTTTCTTTCTTTCTTTCTTTATTTCGTTTCATCATCATCATCAGCCTATAATATATCTACTGCTGGGACACAGGCCTCCTCTCTGTGAGAGGGAGTGGGCTGTAATCTACCACGCGGGCCCAGTGCGGGTTGGTAGATATCACATGTCTTCGAATTTTCGGTTCTAGGACATGCCGGTTTCCTCACGATGTTTTCCTTCACCGTTTTTAGAGCAGTGGTGATGAAATAATTTACACAAAGTAAAGCGCCTGTCTGGGTATTTCATTTATAACTAAAGTAATAATTGATCCAGAGAAAAAATATAAAGAAAAAAAAAAGAAAAAAAAAGAATCAAAAATCAAGAATCTTATATTTGGATAACAAAATACATTTTCTTACTGTCAATAATTATTTTATACATAAAAGCTGAGTAATTTTGTTTTTATTTCAAGTAATCTTTAAAAAAAGACATGATTTTCGAATAAAAAATGAATCGAGCGAAAATGTTCCAATTACGTAACTGTCTTATATTTGGAAAGAAAAAGATCCAATAAATCATATAGGTACTAAAGTTTCATTTTGATTGTATGCGTGACTTTTTGCAAATTAACATACAATTTGCATAAGTAAAAGATAAGTAATAACGATGCAGCAAAGGAACAAACGAACTCAATATTTGCGCCGCTGCGCTCTTAACGTTTGTATTGTACTTACATATTTTTTTTGTAAATCTGGTAAACGAAGAGATGGTATTGCATTGTTTTTGAGCTTCTTGCGATGCGAACCAATAAGAATATCCATAGTGTTAAAATGTTCTGAACAAACGGTATAGTTGTATGGTGGTTTATTCACCAAATCTTCTCGAGATATTAAGCGAAGCCATTTTGAACGTCTGAAAAAGATAACAAAATATCCTCCATTGTAAACACAGGAGGTATAAAAAAAACCGGCTAAGTGCGTGTCGGACCACGCACAATGGTGCCAATTCCCTTGTTCACAAACTAAACTTAAGTTCAGTGCATGTTTTTCTTGAACAGAATATAATTTTAGTTTAGTCCTGTCAAATTAATCAGCGCTTGACGTAAATTGACATAATTTTAGCAGGCAAGTTTTTAATCACGTCTAAACTTGTATGGAGTAGTGACAGGCGCTGATTAATTTGACAGGACTAAACTAAAATTTATCTTCTGTCCTTTTCTTAATGAAATAGAAAGAAAAAGATGCAATGAACTGGTTTAGTTTGTGAACATGGGAATCGGCACCAATGATGGGTTCCGTAGTCGGGATGAATTTATTCAAAATTTATTGAAAAACATGTTCCGTACATTCAAACTTGCAAATGTAAGTTTGTACGCACAATACTGAGTGATTTATCCTGTTATTTTAAGACCATAGACTTTTTATAGGTTTTCCTGTAATCTAAAAGTATAGAACTATTCTTAGTATTTTTTTCAAAATTTTTGGATTTGCTGTTTTGGAGAAAAGTGGGGGATTTAATTTGAAATTATAAAAAAAAAATTAATTCCCATAACAAGCCATTTCATTTGATAACGGTACAGTTTGCAAAACTTGTTTTTTTAATTTTACCCCAAACATTGAACCCCATTTTCAAAATTCATTTATTTACGTTACACGTTCGTGTTTGGGTCACAAAATGTGTACCAAATTTCAACTTAATCGGTCCAGTAGATTCGGACCAAATCGGCTGTGACAAACGGACACACGAGTGATCCTATAAGGGTTCCGTTTTTCATTTGGACGTACGGAACCCTAAAAATTTACGAACATTGAAAGTTTTCATAAAAAATATCTTGTATTAAGGTATTATTAATTTCAAGAGTAATAGGAGACCACGCGGACCTCTAGATCTCGATTTTGAAAGCTATCGTTTCGTTCAATATGGCGGCCACTTTTTTTAATTCTGATTATTAGTTGTCAGAGACCACACGGTTCCCCAGAAATTTATTTTGAAAGCAATCGGTTCAATAATTAAAAAGTTCAAGATGGCGGCCTCTTATTCTGATAACGGATTCGTTGTCAGAGACCACACAGACTTCCAGATACCTATTTTATAAGAAATTGGTTCAATAACTAAAAAGTTCAAGATGGCGGCCGTTTTTTTTCCGATAACGTATTTGCTGTCGGAGACCACACGACGAACCCCTAGATATCGATTTTGAAAGCAATCTTTCAAGATAGCGACCACTTAATACAACTCAAGAGATAGGTAAACAACAACTTTAGTAAAAAAACGCTATCCCATACAAAAAAAAATAAAAAACATCACGGATTTCTTCTGATCGATCACATGCGGACCATAATTCGATACAACAAAAAATCATTCTTACCTTTCAAGATCAGCAGGGAGTCTAAAAAACGAAAGCTCCGGTCTTGAAAAAGCCGAGTTTAAACAGCCGTATACTACGCAATACTGTCCTGGCATTTTTTTTAAAGATCGCGGACGGTCTCTGGCGCAGGAGAAATACGTAATTCACGACAACTCGTCTCGATACGGCACCCGCGACTGACAGTGAGCACTGCGACGTTCACTTTGGGGTCTCGTCGATGCGCGCGTGTTTTTAGTGTGCCGTTTCGAACGCTTGTGCGTTTGAAGTTTTATTTATCGCAGGCATATTATATGTATGATTCGTCATTATCTCATTACACAAACGGCGCCGTCCGTTTACAAACGTCTGCAGTTATAAAATATGCCGAAGGCAAATTGGCACCTCGTTCAATGGGGTTGGCAACTGTCAAAGTGGCGCTAGCATAGCTTAACCAAAATAAATTAATTTTCTTAGGAACATTTGATTTGACGTTCGATTTGACATTTGATTTGATTTGACAAGTTCTGCTTTCTTTCCTCGCAAAGATGCACCTCGTTTCTTCAATTTAGCGATCTCACTTATCCGCCATGTCGAATAATTTTTTTTTCAGAACAGTTCTTTCAAAATTATAAAAATAACGCAGTCAACAAGGGAAGATAAAGCACAACACAAACTTGACACGTGAAAACACCCACTAAAACCATGAAAACGAGACCCATGTCGAAAAATTTGAAAATTTTTGCAGCCGCCGTCTTGGATTTACATTTAATATCACTATCGGCTTTAGCACTCTCGAAAACTATGAAAACAACACCCATGACGAAATATTTGAAAATATTCGCTGCCGCCATCTTGGTTTAACAAATAAATTCACTAATTTCGATCGATCACCATCACACGGATCATAATTCGATATCGATTATATCAATAAATAATTCTTACCTTTCAAGTACAGTAGGGAGTTTAAAAAACGAAAGCTACCGTATACTGCACAATAGAATCCTGGCATTTTAAGATCGCGGACGGTCCGTGACGGAACAGACATAGTATAAGGAGTTCCTAGTAGGCTATCTCCGGCCCAATCCGCGATATAATTGCCTACCATACTTGCCTGTCTCAGGGTTGTCACTTTTAGCTAAATTTTAATTCAGTGCCTAGAAATTGGCAAGGGCCGGGAAGTTCTATTTTTAACCGACTTCCAAAAGGAGGAGGTTCTCAATTCGACTGTAGGTTTTTTTAAATGTTTTTTACGCGATTACTCCGCCAATTATGAATTGATTTGATGATTCTTTTTTTGTTTGGTAGATCATACTTCAGAGGTGGTCCCATATAAATTTTATTAACTTTGCTTTGGTAGTTTTTGAGGTAGCTTCAATAATACGTATTTTTTCCCACTTAGTATGTGGATGATATGATAACTTCCTGTCACTGTTATTTACATAGCAAAAAAAAAAAAAAAGGTAGTGGTATTCGAATTTGTGTGGGGTAGGTACCACAACACTAAAAAGTGAAAAATAAAAACTTTTTACAAAAAAAAAACAACCGACTTCAAATTAAAGTTATTTTTCACTTTGTAGTGTTTTTTTTTGAAGTCGGTTGTTTTCTTTTTGTAAAAAGTTTTTTACTTATGTGTTGTCTGGGTTCAGGGTTTGTGAGGTCGCTTTTACCTAAACGATGATGTTCATAGTGTTTGTATGAATGACAAAGTTATATTTGCGGTTTTTGAAAAAGTGCTATATCTCAAAAACTGCTAACTATATCTCCTTCAAACCAATTTTCGTTGAAAGTGTTTTTTGACATCTACAGCATATGTTTTTATTAGATTTTTTACTCTCTTACTTTAAAAGTTAGAGGGGGGACGACGACGACACACATTTTACCACTTCGGAAGAGTTTATCTTTTAAACGATTTACTTTGAGAAAAAATGGTTTTAGAAAACCTCACTGTCATTTTTAAAGACATATCCAGACACCCCAAAAAAAAATTAGGACTTCCCATATAAAACTTGCTGATCACGTGATCGATTTAGGTACTATGCGAAGTCCAATTTTTTTTTCATATTTCAACCCGTGTTTCTTGGGGAACGTTTTGTTCAGTTTTATGAGTACAAGCTGTGGTTTCGTGCTTGCAACTGACCAAAAAAACGCCTTGTATTTATAGACTAAGAGCTTGTGTTTAAATTTATTGCTTAGTAAATTATTTACTAGTCAGTTTTTTTTATTTTTTTTAATAGGCCTAATGTAGTATTTTTTCACATAAAGGACAATTTTTTTATTAAAGCTAACATAAAATAATACAAACACCTATATTGAATCACATATAATTCAATATATAAAAATACTTTCTTCGGTTTCGTCTATTACGAAATGCCTTGTTATTAAACTTTAATGTGTACTTTTTTTTTTCTGTAGGGCATCTCATAGCTGGGCTCTAACGACCGTGGCTATTAAACCGGTCAATTCTGTGGATGCATCAAGCTGCTACACTCATTGCCTCCAGCCAGGGCACACATAAAAACTAAGCTAAAAGCTTAGGATAAACGCTCGCTAAGGGGGTGCCCTGTGGGGTACGAGCCTCGGCTTAGGGCGTTATCCGGAGGGAGGACATCAAAAGATGAGACGGGCTGGTTTAATGAGTAATATATCCGCATCCTTATAAATAACTTTTGCAAATATAATTTCGGAAAGCATGCTGCCCATGCTGCAGCGAAAAATTTAAGTCCGCGGTCTAGCTCCGAGACCCTTAGTACTAGAAAGCTGTAATTTGGCATTGGTATACATATTAATTACGCTGACAAAGTGGTAAAACAAAATTATGAAAAACATTTTTTTTAGGGTACCTCTCCTACACGTAAAGTGGTGATGTTTTTTTTTAACCCATTTTGTGGGGTATCATTGGAAAGGTCCTTTAAAACATTGTGAGTTTGTGAAAACCATTTTTGGATTCAAGGATCCGTTTGCGAAATATTAAGCTTTAAAGTGCTAATTTTTGTTAGAGTCAAGTTACCCCCCCCCCCCCCCCCCCTGCCAGCTAAATGGCAAATCACAGCAGTAGTTTATATAACGAAATTAAAAGGAAAACTATCACAGCTAAGTAGGCTCTATAAGTTAACGAGTAATAATCGACCAACTTAACTTTGCAGTTGCAAAAATATGTTTTCCCATATATTCCGTATGGGAGAACATATTTTTCAACTACAAAGTTAAGTATGTTTTTGGGATAACTTCATCCCAACTACGGAACCTTTCATTGTGCGTGGTCCGACACGCACTTGGCCGGTTTTTTAAATGTTTTTTGGAATATCTGCTTCATTCTCTTAATATTTTCAACAAAGTCGTCAGGTGGAACCACTAACAAAATCTGGTCTGCACAATAATTTTTTTGTGAAGGTACCTAGATCTAGATTGTGCACTTAAATTGCAAACTTGCTGATAAGCGCTTAAATACGATTTAAGTAGTTCGCAATCCTCGTGACGATCAATGCATTTTTTCAACAAGGCTATACGTCGTATACGTAAACAAAGATTTTTTTTCGGGAATTTCAAATTCTACATAGTCTGAACGACTAATATCACGCAAAAAACTATTTGACAATGGTGCCGATTCCCTTGTTCACAAACTAAACTAAATTTAAGTTCAGTGCATCTTTTTCTTTCTATTTCATTAAGAAAAGGACAGAAGATAAATTTTAGTTTAGTCCTGTCAAATTAATCAGCGCCTCCTACTCCATACAAGTTTAGACGTGATTAAAAACTTGCTTACTAAATTTACGTCAAGCGCTGATTAATTTGACAGGACTAAACTAATATTTATCTTCTGTCCTTTTCTTAATGAAATAGAAAGAAAAAGATGCACTGAACTTAAATTTAGTTTAGTTTGTGAACAAGGGAATCGGTACTATTATCTCTGGTTGGTTAATATTAATCACAGGTGGAACGTTATTGATTTGAGTATCGTCATTATCCGTATATTTGTGATCACTCAAGTGAACGAGGAATTCTATCAAATCTTCCGTACAATTGCCTTCTTTCGGTGGCCGGGTAATATTAGCAAAGAAAATTTTACGATACGCGGATATAAATTGTCTGCTGGTTGGTTCTAGAGCATTTCCATTTTTAGATCTAATTTTACCAAAAATAATCTCAATCACGTCCTGATTAAGACGTCTTGTTAAAATGTATTGATACCCTTCTTGCTTAAGATCTTGATACAGATGCAAAATTGACTGGATTGTGATCTCAAACCCTTGCATAAATTGTACGTTTTGAGTAGCGTCGTTTCCAGTACGGGGACCTCGTAATTTTAATATACGGAAAAAATCAACATTCTATTGAAAAAATCAATCTGTTCTTTACGCCCACAAAATGCTCTTTTGTACTTAAGCTGTCACGAAGACTCGATGAATTTAATGCGTCAAATAAATCGTTCATCAACATTATTAATTTGACTATGTGCCTTGCTGATTCATCTATCACATTAAAATCTATAAGTATATGTTGACAAACCAGCTGCTACAGATCGGCTTAAAAGTTGTGTCGCGTCGTAGCGAACTTTCATTTTTTCAAAGCTCATAAATTGATGAACAGCCATATGTACCACCGATGAAACCTATAACTAAGCAATTTGAAAACAAAATCCCGTGCACACGACCCTTTTTTTTTTCGTAGGTAACCGTTACTATAGTGGCCGAGCGCTGCAAGCAGAAATAGTCCTTACGGTGTATAGGTATGGGTTTCTTCGATGGTACATATGGCTGTTCGTCAATTTATGAGCTTGTCTGAAGCTTTGTTTCTTATCATGCTTATAGAATTTTTTTATGTGACAAAATTTTGCAACAGCACCATTATTGAAATGAAAATCATACGCCATCAACTTGGTACGAACCAACTTTATCAAATGTGGTGCGTCAAAAATATAATAAATTTTATGGCAGTAAAATAAGTTTTGTTCACGCAAATCCCTCTTTTTTTAGCAGCTTTTAACATATCTGGTCCCATATCTGAAATGCACACTCTGATTTTTAATCTGTACCCTAATTGCGTAACTCATTTTCGTAAACAATTTCGCGAAATTTGTTTCATTTTGACATTTCAACAACATTCATTGCGTTATTTACGTTGTTGAACAGATTTTTTTTCCAACTTATGAAGCAATGGATTAGAAATCTGTTAAATCGAAACAAATTGTGATTGTGTTATATTACGCAATTAGGGAATTGAGTTTAACTATAAGTTTATCGATCCATTTAGATACATTATCACCGCTTGAACATTCCGATAACAAGACGTAGCCAATTGGCTGGCTCCATTTCACAAAAATACCTCTCATGATTACCACTAAGGCATACTTTGCTGGTGTCGGCGATTGAACGCCATCTACTTCATGGAAGCCTATTATTTTATCGATTTTTGTATCATAAAACACGTTCGTTTTTAAAGCGTCCATCACTAAAGTACAATGTTTTTCTCTCTCCGACATATTGTTAACTTTTAATTTTAGTGCTGTCATTAATTCTTCGTTTATTTGAGTAGTCATTGGAATGTATAACTTATTCAACGTACTTCTACATGGCAGACAAATAGTTTTTTCTAATAAGCGGTAAGCTTGTGGGCTGACGTTGTACAAGTTTAAGCAAAACATTTTGTAAGCGATAGTGTATCTGTTTCCTTTGTTAGCACATTTTAAGTATGTTTGAGCTTTAACAAGTTCGGCTAAGTCCTTAGATAAAAAACGATCACATAATTTATGAAACATATCTTGTGAAGAATTTGCGGATTCATTTGCTCGTAAACGTTTTTTACAATCTAAGAACTCCAATTTTAATTTCCTCTTACTGTAAGTGGGGTACTTACAAAAAGGTCAGCAGTAGTTTGAGTTACGTTATCCGTGGTTTTAATTTCCGTTTGGCATGATGAAGTGGCACTAATTGTTTCCATTTGACTAAAATTATTATATGTTATTTCCACTTGTGTATGTTTATCAGTTTTTCTTAGATAAGGCAAATTCAAATGCGGCAAACAATTTTTTTTTAGTAATTTTCTAGCACTGTTTTTCATTATGTCTTCTGGGTTGAAATGGGCTTCACAAACAACATGCTTGGGTTTAGATTTATTTATCAAATCCTCGCGGTCAATTAAGCGCAGCCACTGAAGGCGTCTGAAATGGAAAGCACATTTAATATACATTAGGTATCTATCATAAAAAGTTGAATAAAGTGACTTAAATATTATATTAAAAAAACATCGTAAAACAACCTAAAAAAAATAACGCCCGTCTCTTGGACTATAATTAATTTTTGTTCTGTTGTTACGAATGGTTACGATTCGAACTTTGCTATATTTATCTGATTCACAATTCTTCAAATATTTGAAATTACGATTTTATAACTGTGAGTACTTAGTTACTTTACTATACCTACAATACTGAGAAATCGGCATGACTAAACGTAAACAAAGCATTAGCGGCATATCAACTGACAGATCAAAAGTAGGTACCTACCTAATACATTTTAGTGGGAAAGTAGACCTGCCTACTTCGTCTGTCTGATAGATAACTAATACAACAAAAAATAAGTAGGTATCTCATCGACATCATCAAGTAAAAATTATATGCTAGAATAAGTGACTTGGTTACCTTTCCTGTTCAGCAGGTAATCTGAACAGAGACAACTCTGGAATAGATGAATTATTTAGACACCCAAACACACAGCAATAATTTCTCCTGCGATTATCACTCATTTTTCATACATTTAGCGGTGCCGAAAAGCCGTGACGCGCGAACCTTGTGCGGCGTTAGCCCCGACTGGCAATGGCGCACTGAGAAACGGGTCGAGTGTGCGTGCGGCGTCACATACCTTACTATGGCACACACATACAAGCCGCGCGCGGTGCGTTTTTATGAAGATAGTAGGTATGGGCGTTATTTAACGTCAATAGTTACGATAACTGGCTACGGGGCATGTAACCGAATAACTAGTTTCGAGTCACACATAAACACGTGATTTTTGTAACTAGTTCCATCACAATGCAGTGATCGATCGAATGAAAAGAGTGAAACGCAGGGTTGCCAGATGTGATTTTTTATTTCTCCCCAAATTTGAAATAATTTTTCTCCAAAATGATACCATTTTTCTAAGTTTTACCCAAAGGCAAAAATTTGTACTATCAAGAAATTGTAACTACTAATAAAAACACATTTTCTTCTTCATAAAAACACATTTTCTTCACAATCACATTTTTTTGGAAAATGTGTTTTTATTAGTAGTTAACTAATAAAAAAACATTTTCCAAAAAAAAAAAAAACAACCGACTTTCAAAAAAACATTACAAAGTGAGAAATAGCTTTAATTTTGGAAGTCGGTGTCTTTGGTTTTGATATTTTCGTTTTTTGCCACCAACTACAGAAAGTTATTTTTCACTTTGTAGTGTTTTTTTTTGGAGGTCGGTTGTATTTTTTTTTTTGTAAAAAGATTTTATTTTTCACTTTTTATACAATTTATATGGGACCACCTAGAGAGCCATACCCTTTCAAACAAAAAAAGAATTTCAAAATCGGTCACCAATTGACGCAGAAATTGGTGGACATACAAACTTACATACCTACGCTACGAACATAATAACCTCCTCTTTTTTGGAACCCGCGTTCTGTTAGGCAAATGAAGTAAATTTAAAACATAATTTACCAGAAATCTGCGTTTCAGCTTCCCAAGCTGGTCTGTATCGTCTTGATTTTTACATGATTTAGGTAAATAAATAGTAGGTAACACTAACTCAACAGAACGACATTTTATCTTTGAACTTAGAAGATAATTTTGATAGATCGAAATACCTAAATCTTTTATCTTCGAAAGTGCGAAACAAAACACAACAATCATGAGTGAATGAAACGAATGAACAATATGCAATATGTAGAATATTGTGGAAGTAGACTGAACCAAACCATAGACTATTAAGAGATACGAACTAAAAAACGAGCGTACTCACAGATTTCAAGATCTGTGAGCGTACTGTTTTATCGGGTGTGTTCGGAAAATATGATACATCCCGTAGGAAACTATAAAATAAAAACCCCCAAATTCTCCATGAATTTTTTCTTTTCTCCAAATATTTCATTTCTCCAAAATTTCTCCAGGAGTCAAATTTTTACCCAAAATTGCGAAAAAATACCCAATCTGGTAACTCTGGTGAAATGAAACTAAAGTACGTTGCGACGTATGTTGTTTCTTTCGCAAGTAATAACTTTAGTATGTTTAGTATTACGATAATAATGTAACTGCATAATATGTAGCTATAAAAACTTATTCGTTCCAAAAACTTAAAGCTTGTGATATGTAACGTATTACGTAGGTAACCATTTATATTTTCGTTTCGCAAATAACAGTTCAATAGAATCACCGTGTTGAATCACCGAATAGAATTTGAAAAATAACTAGTTACTAAAATCACTCGTTTTCAAAACCGGTGACGTCCTCGAAGTCACTAGTTACGAGTACGTTACGTTTCACAAAAAGCACGTAACGTACCCCAAGAAGATAGCGTACTTCCACTCCTTTTACAAACGTATAAAGGCTTGTGCACACCAGCGCGACACGCGACGCGACACAAAGGCACTGCTCGTCGCGCGACGAGCGACATATTCTGCAGATCAGGGATACCTAGGTACCTAGGGAACCTAGGTATGCTCTAATGGAGCGTTTGGGTCACATTTCGCCAGTTATGTTTAACTCGTATGATCGTTTCCAATATCACGAATTGAACTACGCAATTCAAAATTACAGCACCGCGCACTATGAAGTTTGAGTTAGAATATTATGGAAATATTGTATGTAAGACTAATAAGAAAAAAATCTAATTGGATTACTTGTATATTCATGATATTATTACCAAAATCTCGCGTAAATCAATTCATTACTTTTGCCAGAAACTAACATTTATTACATTAACAAGTCGGCTTACGGCCAGTTCTCTATTTTCAATAGGATGTTTATAATAATAATTAAACGTATGAGTGTTAAGGCTTGTGCAGACCAGCGCGACTTGTCGCGGGACACAAAGACACCGCTCGTCGCGCGACGAGCGGTGCCTTTGTGTCGCGTCGCGTGTCGCGCCTGTTTGAAAGAGCCTTTATGGATATTATCATAAGTGGCCCCCGTCATTCAAACACTCGAATCTGTTTACAGATTGTAAAATGACGCAATAGAAACGAAGCTACTGCATTTTTTGTGTGCGAGGTCAACCCGTGTCAAATTACACCGCGATAAGCCGCACGTGTTTGTCCTTGACGGATGGTGGTGCCATTTTTTTGCAGTACTTAAAAGGTTAAAGGCTCCCCATCCCACAGACAGTGGCGACGCGACACCGCGCCGCCCGCCGCCGCGCGCCGCCGCGCGCCGCCGCCTGTAGAACAATTTCCGTGAAGTTTTCATAGAAATTTTTCTACGGATAATCGCGTCGCGCGACATGTTGCTCCTGTTTGTAGGAGCCTTAAGTTTGAAAATAATATGTAGGTATAATATAGCGACACAAACCGTAAGCACTATGACCGGCGATCGATTGTCGGCTTGAGATAAATACATAATATTTAAAGAAATGTTTTATTTATTTTTGGTTTAATAACTGCTCGAATACGTTGTATTTCCTTTATTTTAATTGACTAGACACGTCGTGTCTGTTTAGATATGAAATTTCAAAAAGTGCCATCCTTACATATTATAAAACAAAGTCCCCCGCCGCGTCTGTCTTTCTGAACGCGATAAACTCAAAAACTACCGAACGGATTTTCAAACGGTTTTCACCAATGTGATGCATGCGGAAGGTTTTAGTGTATAATTCATTAAGGTTTTGTGCAAATTGGCTGAAATTTGACGATTATTGTTGAAGAAGTTCGAAAAAATCATGCCGAGCGACTGGGAGCTTTACAGGCGTGCGCTGCGTTAACGGAAAAAGATACATCAAATTTATGTTCTACGGTATTGTTCATCTTAAAAAGTTCAACAAAAAAGTCCGCCTTGGCATAATAAATGTCTATCTTCTAAGGATGACCTATAATAACCATTTTTATCTTTCAGAATTTGATAAAAATTTCATTGTTATTTCCGAAGCTTTTTTGGTAATCCTTATCCAAAAAAAGCGGCCAAGTGCGAGTCGGACTCGCCCATGAAGGGTTCCGTAGCAGCAAGTAACATTGAATGAAAGGTAAATTGCGGTTTACGATTTATGACGTATTAAAAAAAAAATACTTGTTAGATCTCGTTCAAACCAATTTTCGGTGGAAGTTTACATGGTAATGTACATCATATATTTTTTTTTGTTTTATCATTCTCTTATTTTAGAAGTTACAGGGAGGGGGGGGGAGCAAACACATTTTACCACTTTGGAAGTGTCTCTCGCGCAAACTATTCAGTTTAGAAAAAAATGATCTTAGAAACCTCAATATCATTTTTAAAGACCAAAATTATACGTTTTATTTCTATTTTTGTGTGAAAATCTTAATGCGGTTTACAGAATACATCTACTTACCAAGTTTCAACAGCATAGCTCTTATAGTTTCGGAAAAAACTGGCTGTAACATACGGACGGACAGACAGACATGACGAATCTATAAGGGTTCCGTTTTTTGCCATTTGGCAACGAAACCCTAAAAATATGTTATTTAAATTGGGCATTTAATTTAGATTAAAATATCATTTAAATGAATAGTTTAAACTTTAAGGCGATTGGCACACTGCACCGCATCACGCAGCGTAGCGCGTGAATGCGTGTTTTAACGTTGCTTGTAAGTATCTCCATTTGTATAAAAAACACGCACAGTCCAACACACAGAAAATGCATCCACGCGCGTTCATTTTAGTTCGTTGACACGCAACATGCAGCGTGATGCGGTGCAGTGTGCCAATCGCCTAAAAGATACACACAGTCACAGTTTCAAAATTACGCGTAGCAACGCGGGCGCAGCGGTAGGAGTCAATGACCTTTTCCTCTGTTATTAGGTATGAAATCTCGGTAGTTCGTTCCCGTAGGATATTTTCCGACATTCACGCGGGCGAAGCCGCGGGCAAAAGCTAGTAATATATAAAGAAGTAAATAATTAAAACTTACAACATCATTTGATTTTTTTTCCTGGTTTTGAAGTATTTGAGCTTCTTTTTTCTGCCTATAACAACGAATCAGATATTAACTTTATCTTATTGCTACAGTTTCATTAAAAAAAATTGGCTCCTCGGTAATTTACCTTTTAGCTTCATTAGCCTTGGCCAAATTTTCATAATTTTTATTTTTACTTTTCCCCATATAACGCCTTTTGTTAGCCATTCCTGAAAAAAAAGTAAAACGAAAACATACCTACATAAAAAAGTCTAATTTAATCTTCTTAAGTTAATTGAATACCATTACATTAAAATAAATGTACTCACCAAAGTTTTGTAAAATTATAAAAAAAATATATTGTTTCAATCAAAAGTATCAATACGTCTCAGTCGCGCTAAAAACTCGCGAAACTACGATAAAATTTTACGCAGCGCGCGGCGACGCGACGGGAGCGACACACGTCCTACTTCTGAAAGGCCTCGGGGCCTCGGCCCCGTAGGGTATATATGTTCTGTGGCCTCGGCCGGCACTGAGCTTAGAGATCAGTGTTGCCAACCCCAAATAATGGATTACGGTGTTCCCAGTTTAAGGCTTGTGCAGACCAGCGCGACTTGTCGCGCGACACAAAGACACCGCTCGTCGCGCGACGAGCGGTGCCTTTGTGTCGCGTCGCATGTCGCGCTGGTCTGCACGAGCCTTTATAAATACGGTAGATTTCAAAAAAATACGGTAGATTTTAAACAGTGGTGTAAATTTAAATTGTTGTTTGAAAAAACAAAAATGAAATTCGCTTATTCCATTTTTTAATTAGTCTGAATATGACAAAATAACTGTGTGATCATGATCATTTTATACATTTCAGTATTATGTCTCCTAAGCATCAACTCAACTGCGAGGGAAACGAACGACCTGTACCCTAATGTCTTTCAATGCAGATTTATAACAACGCAATTACGCAAAGAATTACCTGAATGAAGAAAGTTGGTAATAAATACGGAACCCTAAAAAAGTTAAGAAGTCTGTCAAATTATGCAACTCTATAGTTTTTACGTATAACATTGGTTCAAACTTTTATCTATGGTTGGGGAATTCCCCTAGTCCACTGCTATTTAAAATGTTACCATGTTATGACATAAAAATACGCTCAATAATCCATCTGCCCCATTACGGTGTTTTTTGACACCGTAATTACATTTTTACGGTAGGTGGTAGATCTATGCTGATTACGGTGTTTTTACCGTAATTACGGTGCAGTTGGCAACACTGTTAGAGATGGGTAGCTATTCTAATAACTAGCCAGATAGCTGCTATTAAAAAAATAGCCATGGCTATGATATCCGTCAAGTCTGAGCTAGGGATGGATCATGAATCATGATGGATGATATACATCGATGTATTTTAAACACTCGATGTATAGTAACGATGTATTGAACCGATGTATTGTTTATACTTCAGCATCGAATATGTATCGATATTTTTCATTCGATGCATCGAATACGCAAATTATGAGATGAATGTACCATCGAAGAAACCCATACCTATACACCGTAAGGACTATTTCTGCTTGCAGCGCTCGGCCACTATAGTAACAGTTACCTACGAAAAAAAAAGGGTCGTGTGCACGGGATTTTGTTTTCAAATTGCTTAGTTATAGGTTTCTTCGATGGTACAGACGCCAGCACATCAAGCTACTACAATCTGTCAAATTTATTTAATAGATTTTCAACTTTATCGCTGAAGTGTAAGGTTCAAAGTTGATTGGGAAAATTTGACAGTTTTGGGTAGCTTGATGTGCTGGCGTCTGTACTAAGAGTATGACCAACACACTGACTGACGACTGCAGTGACTTTCACGACGTCTCGTGAAACGGAACGTTATAATCAGTTCTGCCAATATAACACGCCTATCATTTATCGGTTTGGCTGAATAGGTTAGGTATCCTTTGCCGCGTTGCCGGTATAACAAAATTAAAATCAAAACAACAATATGGCCGACCGAGTGTCTGCTGTGTAAATGTCTATTGCGTTTTTGTTACGATACAAGTGTTTCGAGTTTGAGACTTAAAAAAAACTTCGATCTATCTAAACATGTCATTGCGAAAACAATCGATGTTTTAGAAACATCGATGTATGTTTTTCTCAATACATCTTAACATCGATGCAACCGATCGATGAATTACATCGGAAAAAACATCGATGTATATTTTAAATGCCCATCTCTACACTGAGCTGAGCGGAGCGCTGGCTTGATGCCGCGCCGATTATATAACAGTACTAAATAATTCATTGTAAATTTTAAAATAAAAGTTATTTAAAAAATGTAAACCATATTTTAGAACGTAAATGTATTACTTAATTAATATACTAGGTCTAAAAAAAAAATACCTCAGATTTCATCCTAAACTAACGCGTTTACGCGTATCACGAAAAGTGGCTAAAAATGACACTTTTGAATTTACTTTTCTTGAATGAAAATTTACAGTCATCGTTTTTTTTTTCGGCCATGCGCTAATAAATATTATTGTTTTTTATATAGTAATGTTGTTACAAGTTTGTCGTTTATGGTTTCACTAATATCTCGCATCTGCGTAGACCGTCGACCGCTAGTTTAAAAAAAGGCTTGAATAAAAACTGTTCTAATGAGAAAACTATAGAAACATTTGAAAATGTTTTTCAGCCATGCACTAGATTATTAAATTCCCAATACTATGACGTCAATATCTTGTCTACAAATTAAACACATTATTGTTTTATTGTCCGTCGGAAATCACCAATTTTGACTCCAGCGTCGTTCTTAACGTTGCAAAACTTCGGAAATATTCAAAAGCATAAGTACTTCGATTGGATGTAATATTACCACAGCAAAAATTGTGGCGGTGCTTGGGGGGAGGCCTATGTCCAGCAGTGGACGTCTTTCGGCTGAAATACTGAAATGAAAATAATGATCATCTTAAAAACTTTTTCACTTACTTCTTCATTTGTTGTCACACTTAGAACAAGAATTGTCGGATAAGCTGTTTCAGATAATCGTCTGCACTTTTTGGATATTACAAAATCATCATATTTAAAATGTTTAGAGCAAATTGTACTATATTTTGAAGGAAACCAGTCTATTTTACCCGTCGCTTCAATCCATTTTTCTTTACAAACGGGATCACGCGGAAAACTGAAAAATGAAATTCAAATTCAAAATACTTATATTCCAAAATCGCATTATTTATTCCAAAAGTCCAAAATACAATTCTCTCAACTTTGTCAATTTCAATTTTCAATTAATCAAATCGATTTAAAAGTAACAAGTAGTAGGTACATCACTAGTATCACCATTTGACAGAAAAACGATAAAGGCGTCTGTACCACGAAACTTGCAGTTTCTGTCGTTTGCGTTACATTGCGTATAGACATAGCGCTCAATGGTGGTCCCTCAAAGCAATGCCAGCAACGTGAAATGAATAGTATGACGTAGGAATTTTTCTTATTAAAGCTTGTTCAGACCAGCGCCACACGCGACGCGACACAAAGGCACCGCTCGTCGCGGCGCGACGAGCGGTACACGGTCTGAACAAGCCTTTAGTGTTACTTGAACATCACAATAAATAATTTTAAAACTAATTACAGCTATTTGAGCAGCTAAATTACTTACCGATGGTAGGTAATACCTCCTTTGACTCGATTTACTACCCTAGAAGAGTTTTTACAGTTTATAACGGCACAATTAGGCATTTTTATATCCTCGACGACACAATCACGCAACTCGCCACTGGCGCGATCGATCGCGAACTAAAGTAGTAGCGCGTCAAGTTCGTGCATAGCACAAACTTCGGGCACAGGCTTGGTCGGAGTCGGACGGCTTGTGGTATCTTTATATCTAGCCTACTCTAAATCTGTGACGGACGACTGTCAAAAATCTATGAATGACAGCAGGGACGTGCTTTACGAGGGACGGAGAAGTCTTTATTACGTATATGATTCTTTATTTAATAAACTAGGACTACCTACGATCGCGTGTATTTCGTACTTTTCACTACAAATTCCAACAACCCTTTAAAAAGCTGGTTTTGAACATAAAATTATTATGATCTTATTTATTTATTTATACTACGAGTAAAAAGAACCCTGTCCGATACGTAAGGGTGTTGATAAGTATTGTACTGAGCAAGGGCGGATCCAGGGGGGGGGGTCATGGGGGTCATGACCCCCCCCCCTAGGCTGCGTTTAGGTTGACCACTGGTATTTTTTCTAATCTCATTAATAAATTTAATCAAATAAATACTTTGTATGATCTTGCCACGTAGGATGTTTGCCATTGCCACACATGCGAACGACATGCAAAATAAGACTGTGCTGTTATTATAATTGTGATGATTGACCGTGGAGTTTTCTACCGGCTCTTTTCCATAGAAAACGACAAAGTGAATCGATTCCTAGCTTCTGACGTTTCATAAGTGACCATGTAGGTTTATCTGAAGCTAGCAATTAGACGTGGAAATTAAATACCCCAGAATAGTATCAAAACAAACCGCCCCGGCCCCGGTCCTGGCGGCCCCCTAAATCTTAACAAGTACTTTTTAATGATATCCCAAACACGGTGAACATAAATATGCAGTAAGAAGCAGTTTAGAGTTGGAGGCTAATGATGAAAAATTTTAGTAGCTTGATGTGCTGGCGTCCTCAGACCAACAGTTGGTCTGAGAACAGAACTCTGAACGGAAGCGGGGAGAAAGCGATGAGGAGCGGTGCAGCAGACGCGACGGCGGCACGGGACTACTAGATACAGTCACACCTTCGGGAGTACAAGAAAGAAAAAAGACTACCTCTTCATGAGGATCCCCTTATGTGGTGGAATGGAAATGCGCACAAATACCCCCATATTTTGCCAATAGTTCGCCAATACTTATCAGCTCCCCCCACCAGTGTAGCCAGCGAGCAATTATTTAGCGGAGCTGGTTTAATATATGAAGAACATCGAAATAGGCTGAAAGGTGAAAAAGCGGCCAAGTTACTCTTTATTAAATATAACTTGCCGCTGTTTAATTTTGACTACTAAAATACAAATTTAATAAAAAAAGTTTTAAATGTACAATTGTGCTTTTTTTTTCATGGTGTCTTTGGTTTTGAATTTTCGTTTTTTGCCACCGACTTTCGAAATAAAGTTATTTTTGACTTTGTAGTGGTTTTTTGGAAGTCGGTTGTTTTTTTTTTTGTAAAAAGTTTTTATTTTTCACTTTTACATTACACAAATAAAAAAAAAAAATTACATTCAAAATGATAAAAGTACATGTCAGTTTTTTTTTTTTTTCACTAACACCATTTTTTAATTGAGATTTTGAAATAAAAATAAATAATTTAAATATGTTTTTTATTCCTATCCTAAAAATATATAAGACCAATGCATAAATAAAAAAAAAATTATAGATGTATCACAAATAGTTTTTATTTTATAAGGCTTACAATATCGGCAAAAATCGCTGGCATACCCTGGAAAGTTGCCTTTACAATAATTGGCTGTTAAAGTGTGAAAGTTTTATAAAAAAAAAAATCCTTTAATTTAATAAAAATCCTTTAATCTAATATATAAAATTCTCGTGTCACAGTTTTCGTTGCCATACTCCTCCGAAACGGCTTGACCGATTTTGATGAAATTTTTTGTGCTTATCCGGTATTATGAGAATCGGCCAACACCAATTTTTTTTTTTTTTTTTTTCTATTTTAAGTGATAAGGGTGGTCCACCCTAAACATGTATATGGCAAAACAACGTTTGCTGGGTCAGCTAGTTTAATGTAAGTCATACGTTTTTTTATTTTTTGTAGAGTTAATTTTAAATGTACAGACGCCACGCCAGCACATCAGGCTACTACAATCTGTCAAATTTATTTAATAGATTTTCAACTTTATTGCCGAAAAAATAAGGTTCAAAGTTGATTGGGAAGACAGTTTCGGGTAGCTTGATGTGCTGGCGTCTGTACCTCGAAGGTCGTGTAATGCACGATCTGTGAATTTTTTATGATATCCGCGCTCAAATGTTTGAATCAGTTTCGCTTTCGCTATCCGCGTTAATTAATGAAAAATGTGAAAATAAATATTATAAACTAGCTGTTACCCGCGACTTAGTTCGCGTGGAATTTTATACATAAATTCCATTTATAATTTTATTCATTTGTATAGTTTCCTAAAACAAAAGTAAAACTAAAATATTCCTTTTAATCCAGTGAAAGTCCCGTCAAAATCGGACCAGCTGTTTCGGATATTAGCCGGAATAAACAGACAATAAAAAAAAACGATTTTGTTGTACAGACGCCAGCACATCAAGCTACTACAATCTGTCAAATTTATTTCATAGATTTTCAACTTTATCGCTGATGCGTAAGGTTCAAAGTTGATTGGGAAAATTTGACAGTTTCGGGTAGCTTGATGTGCTGGCGTCTGTACCTATGTAGGTACCGTATATACTTTCACATGCAATTAGTAAAAAGCTGTTATTTCGACATTACAAACAAACACTTAAATTTTATTTATTTGTACTACAGATATAATGTCTCTTTGCTCGATCGATACGGTAGTGAAGTGAAAATAGTCAGTCTCCGTGTTTACAGAAAGACAGCCTAATATTCCACTAAGGTGACTAATAGATACATAATTATAATGCTTATTATTCCATGTATTTATCGTTTTACATATTATTTACATTTTTCAATATTTTTTACAAAAAAACCTTATTTTCATTTAAAAATATGATAAATAACCCTCCTTTTTTGGCGCCGCCGCAGTCAGGCTAAAATAGTGATCTGCCGGTGACAGGCGCAGGGTAGGAGTGAGGCGTATTTATCGTAACAGATAGAAATAACAGATATTTAAAAATAACAAAATAACAATAGTTCCTACCAGCCCGTTCCATCTTTGATGTCCTCCCTCCGGTAAACGCCCTAAGCCGACGCTCGTACCCCACAGGGAGTGCCCTTAGCGAGCGTTCACCTAGTTTATAAGTTTAGTTTATAAGTCCCTGGCTGGAGGCTTTGAGTGTAGCAGCTTAAGGCACCCACAGGTTTGCTCGGTTAAATAGTCATGGCCTCAGAGGCCAGCTATGAGATGCCATACAGAAAAAAAAAAAAAGAAAAAAAAATGTTCCTAATAATGTCGTTTATCTGTTACCTACATAAAATAACAAACCCTCAAAGACTGTTAGCGCGGCTGTTACTATTAATTCATTATAAGGCGATTATCACACTGCACCGCATCACGCTGCATGTTGCGTGTCAACGAACTAAAATGAACGCGCGTGGATGCATTTTCTGTGTGTTGGACTGTGCGTGTTTTCTATACAAATGGAGATACTTACAAGCAACGCTGCGTGATGCGGTGCAGTGTGCCAATCGCCTAAGGGTCGGTTCACATCTGACGGAAGATGCGTCGCTATTATCGGTCGCGTAACGCCAGAACAGACAATTATATTAGAAAACATTCAACCTTTCGCACTCAATCGAGGATGCGTTAGTGCGTCGACTGTACTAAAGGCCTTATTAGACCACCCAATTTTGAGGGACCCTAACTCTAACTAAGAGTGGTGTAATAAGACTTAGGGAGTTAGTGTCCCGATTAAGGGCGATCGGGTCATCCCGATCTGCCTAGCTCCCTAAGCGCCCTGCAGATTGGGTAATGTAATAACGTTTAGGGCGGTTAGGGAGTATAGGGAGCTCAGTTGCTGCGCGACTAGTGCGTAGAGTGGCCGTAAGTGAGTATCGCGAAGTGGCTGTTCGTTCCGTCGCCTGGCGCGTAATTTTCTAATACCTACCATGGCGTGCAACAAGGAAAAGGAAGTTTTATTGTGCATATTAGACATGTACAAAGACATGCCGTATTTATGGCAAAAAGAACATAAAGACTACATGAATAAAGACATGCAAGCTGAAGCCTTTAAAGTTTTATTGGGAATTTATAAGAATTTTGACGAAAACGCTACCGTAAAAACAATAAAAAAGAAGATTGAAAATATGCGTACGAGTTATGCAAAAGAATTAAAAAAGGTGAGTATAAATATTACATAAATCACTTCAGAAGCCTTTAGGCGGTTTCTGAAAACTCTGACACCAGGGTCTGCTAGGTCAAATAGACCTACAGCCGTATGCAGCAGTATGGGCTGCAGGTGTTCGGTTGAAATAAATAAAAATTCTTCATCGTATGATGAAGAAGAATTTTTATTATATATACGACAATACGTTTATCTCTCTAGACATTCGCGTATAAACTGAGTTAGGGCCCAATCAGTGTTGCCGTTCTACAAAATTTTAAGTCCCTAGATAATCTGAAAATTCCGCCAGGTATGGGAAAAAATATTTTCTAGGAATCCACTAGAAGTCCCTAGATTTTTTAGAATATTTTTTGTATGTTTTTTCGTTTCCAAATGCTTTTTAAAATCTTTAAATTTTGTGTACATTTTAGAGAGGCAATGGTGCCGATTCCCTTGTTCACAAACTAAACTTAATTTAAGTTCAGTGCATCTTTTTCTTTCTATTTCATTAAGAAAAGGACAGAAGATAAATTTTAGTTTAGGCCTGTCAAATTAATCAGCGCTTGACGTGAATTAACGTAATTTTAGTAGGCAAGTTTTTAATCACGTTTAAACTTGTATGGAGTAGTGACAGGCGCTGATTAATTTGACAGGACTAAACTAAAATTTATCTTCTGTCCTTTTCTTAATTAAATAGAAAGAAAAAGATGCACTGAACTTAAATTTAGTTTAGTTTGTGAACAAGGGAATCGGCACCATTAACTATAAAATGCTTTAGTTGAGTCACCTGGCACGGGTTTTAACCAATGTTTGATCTCTTTATAATTTTCCCCCTCGGTTCTATAATTCTGTGTGTACTATTTTTTTCATCGGAACTGCCTTGCTGACCATGAAAATCGAGTTTATTTCACGCACAGTAATCACACTAACACTAATTCACTTAAAAGTAAAATTATTGTATTTGTATTATCTGTGAGTGCAAATGAATGAATGATTAATTATGTCAATCCGTATTTTTGTCTCATTGATTTTTGATATTGATGAGCGAGAAAGGCAACAAACGAACGAACAAATTTTGATTGACTCTACAGTTCGTTTATAGCAGGGGAATTCCCGTTCAATCTGATTCTATGTTATTATTATCAGCGCTAGACTTAAAAATCGGATCGGATCGGAAAATATACAAGTCATGATTTTTATTCCTCAAAAAGTCCCCTACCCTAAGTGTCAAAAAGTCGCTAAAAGTCGCAAATTTTTTTCTAGTCGCTAGATCGAAAAAAGAAGTCCCTAAACACATCCAAAATCCGCTAGATCTAGCGACAAAGTCGCTAAAACGGCAACACTGGGCCCAATTCGCAGAGAGGTGTAATAAGCGCCGCACTAACTAGGGTACACGCCCACCCTGGATGCAGGGCCCTCAAAATTGGGTGGTCTGATAAGGCCTTAACCAAGTTACGCCCGACGCATCTTCCGTCAGATGTGAACCGACCCTAACAATCCACACATGGCTGTTACTTACATACACATTCACACAAAGGAAGAAATATTGCTAGGTTTGCAATTTCTCTCTCTCTTTCTCATTTAGGAATGACCCTTGCTAAAAAGAGAAACACCTATTATTTACTTCGAAATATGTTTACTTCTCACTCTTACTAAAGCAATTAAACTACACTACAAAGAGAAGCACTTAGTATTTATTATCTCAGTTGGTGGTCTTACAAGAACAAACAATGACGAAAAAGTGACTTCTAATTTAGACGGATCTAAACGGATCTCTGAATAAAAAAATGGTTTTACCATACTCATAATGTTTTTAAAAGACTTTTCCAACGATATCCAAGGGATAGAAAAAAAAAAAAACATCTCCACTTTACGTGTAGGGGAGGTACCCTAAAAAAAATATTTTTCATAATTTTATTTTACCACTTTGTCGGCATGATTAATATGTGCATACCCATGCCAATTTGCAACTTTCTAGTACCTACTAACAGTCTCGGAGATAGACCGCGAGCAGACAGACAGACAGACAGACGGACGGACATGACGAAACTACTTATAAGGGTTCCTTGTTGACTACGGAACCCTAAAAACGTAAGATATTTTAAATTTTCGCGTGTTACATTAGGCTGCAGTTATTATAGCGACCGTCGTGTCCATAATATGTCACTGACAATCGCGCTCAGCAGCACCCTAACTGCGTAACATCACGAGGTATCAAAATCTGAATAATTTTGAACGATATCGCTAACCCATTGCTTTTTAAGTTCGAAAAATTTGTCTTTTCAACAACGTAAATAACGCAATGAATGTTGTTGAACTGTCAAAATGAAACATGTTGTGACTGATTGTTTGTTACGTAATTATAATTAGGGTGCGTTGCCCTGCGAGATGTTATTCCCAAAAAAAAAAGCCAACAATCGAGTCATTCGCGCGACCATCGCGTAAATTTTTTTTGTACAGACGCCAGCCTCAGACCAACAAAAAAAGAAAGACGGCGCGCCGCGAACATTAAAAGTGAAGCCACAAAACCGTGCTCCTGCAAGTAAATACACCCGCTCACGCACACACCTACACTAAAACCATGCTCATCGCTCTTAGTACGTCATGAGTCGTCGTCTAGTTAACATTGATTAAAAAAAATATAATTATGCTTTCCTGTGTAGTGAAAACTTATAAAAACAATAGCAAATCACAAAAAAAGTCTCACGGAATCACTTTTCACCCCTAAGCATTGATGTACAGTAAGCGCTCAAAAGTGCATGAGCACGCTAAGAGTCGTATTGCTGTGAACACGCGGTATAGTCCGTACATTTGTATGTGTAAACAGTCAGACGTCTGTGGTGTGAGTGCCGTACACACACCACAGAGAACGCAGTTTTGCGCTACACACTATCGTATCGTCACGGTTCGCGGGCGCCGCACTTATATTTCCATAACTTTTGTTAGCACGCATCATACTCGTACGCGTGACCTTGGCCAGTGTATCGCATTGCTAAAATTCGAAAGTAAATTATATGTGCAGATAGCAGAAGGCGTTAAGCGTTGGTCTTAGATTCAAGATGGCTAAGGTTCTAATCTCGTAAATCACAGCGCTGTTTTTGCAAATATTATTATTTTTGTTTGCAATAATAATATTTTTAAATATCCTGCCTATTTATTAATGTTGTTATTGCAATAAAGGGTTTAGAATAAAAAATGCGTGATATGTTATAATAAAAAATAAATAATATTTATTCGTTATGTTTATTTTACTTAAGTATAGTTATCAAACTGCTACAATTATTTATCATTACTTCACCTGAATAATATGTGAAATAGATGTCTAGAAACTTAGAAGCAATTTGTATTATTTTGACATATTTAAATTTTGAAATGTTTTAAATTTTAAATGGATTTTTTGCACCATAAATATAAAGCTTTGATCATGGTCTAAGTAATTAAGCAATAAATAAGAATATTAGACTACTTAAAATGGAAAAAAAATCTACTGACAAAATTGTTGATTTTAAGGTTAAAGGCAGTTGTTCATATTAATTATTTTAAACTTTATTTGGCTTTAGTAAATATTGGTTGGTATTGAGGTTATAGCTTAAGTATTCATTTTCTTAACGAAAAGAAGATTGAAACTAAACCTCAAATTTTAATCCTAAAATAATACTATTACTAAAATAATATTAAACAATTTCGGTATATCTGCAAGAAATACGACAAACACCCTATTGAAACGTGCTTAAAAAATTCGTTACCATAAATTCATGCAATAACGAATCTGTTGTTTATTAAGTTGGTACGGTCAATATTTTAAGGTCAAAAACGGTTTTCTAGCTGGTCTTCAGTGATGCAAGCCTTCAGAGTGCACGGCGAACGGTTCATAATGACGTGTTTTTAATAATTCAGCAAAATATCTCGTTGGTATGAAACCATTTGTTTCATTCACCATTTGACGGCGCTGCTACTCGATAATAAGCCCCTTCCTCATATCTCATAACCGTCACAGTATTTCTCTAGAACAAAGAAAAACATTGTTTATATTACACATAATACCTAATTATTTATTATTCACTAATCGAATTAAACCTCACAATGAATTTAAAACTTTAAAGGCATCTTCTGTCTCAACAATACCTCTGTTCTATCAACAACACCCTTGATTAAGATTTATGTTTAGTAAAATATGAAATATATAAATGATAACACTCACACTTAGTCCGGTTTCATTAGATATTCACTTCACTTTTACGCAGCGCAATAATATTCTCTGATCTGATCTGATCTCTTCAATATATTTTATGCCTGCTTTTTGATAATAATAACCACAACACTGCGCTAAATGCTCGTCACCAATATTATCACGGCACGAACCAACAAAGTTCTATTAATTGAATACTTGTAACAAACTGCATCTACCCGCATCTACCCCACAGAAATCGAAATAATTTACTTAGTTTTTTGTGGTCTACCTGCTAAACTTTAATATTTATGTGAACAAGACGAATGAAACTAAAAACGAATGATGATTATCGAACTAGTCATTGGTTGCAGACAAAGTGAGTGTGTGTGTGTAATGTGCGTGTCTACAGTATTGTAACAACTTATAGAAGAAGGTCGTAAGTCAAACCGAAGCGTCAGTCTATTGCTTTGTGAGATTGCTTATGGACTTTTGGTCGGTACTGTACTTGAAATAACATCGTTTTTTATTAAACGAATTTTAGGTTACTTGGAACAAATAACCTCAACAAACGAAAGCAGTGACTTAAAGTGCGAGGGTTGCCATAATATGATTTAAATCTTTCCCATTCGATTCAACAAATTTAAATGTGATTTCTTACTTCGAGTTATATTCATGTTCTCTTTTTATTTATTTAATATTTTAGATTTCTAATTAATACTGAATTAAAAAGTAAATGGATAGTAGATATAAGATAAAGTCGGAATGATCCAGAATTGCTGCCGTCGAAAACCAGCGTGGTTTGTTCCGATCATTTTGATAATAACGACCTTTATTCAACTGATCGTGGACCAAAGGTTTATCTTGATATTACTTTTTCTTCAGAGTCAGTGATTTTGTTGTTGTGATCTTTTTGTATTTAATAAAGGTAATTGACAATATAATTACCTATATTATTTCAAAGTAATTTACATAATGACTTCATACACACCTACGACAATGTTATGATTTACGCTTTAACAAACTTATAATTGAATTTCTATGTGCATGGTTATCGAAAGAAGCTGTATTTCACTTCTTTCAATCCCAAGACACTGTCGCGGGTAGGGTTAACTTACACCTAAAGATATACCCTGTATAGAGAATGCTACACACTTCACACTCTCGTACTAGCGCACTCTCACCCACACTCGCACACGTCACACAATTAGGCGCATTTTTGCCTTTTTCTCTGTATTAAGCTCGTTCATTTATATAAAGTTATTTGATTTTTCTATAGTTTAAAACTAACCTATTTATTTATATTTGTATTTTGAATTTTTTACATTCAATTGCAAATTAATGGATATTTCTAAGGCCCGTATTACGGGTGTACCGGCGGAGTACACAGCCCTCCTCAGATACTGGTATGCTCACCAAACAAATCGGGTAAGGTGGGTCGGTACTCTGTCGGATGAATATCAAATGGAATGTGGTGTAAGGCAGGGGGGGTTAAGCTCGCCCCTGTTATTTAATTTGTATGTCAATCAGCTTATCGAGCGACTGAGCAGCACACATGTCGGCTGTCATATAGACAGTACATGTGTCAATAACATAAGTTACGCGGACGACATGGTGTTGCTCAGTCCATCGATGAGCGGACTGAGGAAGCTACTCATGATCTGTGAGACGTATGCAGAGGTGCACGGCCTTAAATATAACTCAAAAAAGAGTGAGGTCTTGGTGTTTACGGTACCTAAACAACAGCCCCGTCGTGTACCTCCGGTATATCTCAACGGCGTAATGCTTAATGTTGTGAATAGTTTCAGGTACCTGGGTCATGTTGTCACTAATGACCTACGGGATGATGGTGACATAGAGCGCGAGCGCAGGGCGTTGGCGGTGAGGAGTAATATGCTCGCCCGTAGGTTCGCTCGCTGCACGGCAGACGTCAAAGTTAGTTTATTTAAGGCGTTCTGTCAGTCCTTCTACTCGAGCGGCCTGTGGGTGTCATATACGAGCCGAGCCTACAACGTCCTGCGCGTGCAATACAACAACGCTTTCAGGATGCTGTTGCGGTTGCCGCGGCGTTGTAGTGCGTCTGGAATGTTTGCTGCAGCGCACACGGATGGCTTTCACGCCATCATGCGCAAAAAAGCGGCTTCCTTACTACAACGCTTGCATAACACTCGTAACAGTATCCTGAAAATGATTGCTAGCAGACCGGACTGTCCCATCCAAAGACACTGGGTAAAACTAGCAATAGGTTTGTTAAATTAAACTAATTAATTATACTGCTAACAACACTAACATAGCATGTAAGCACAATCTGTTACTAACCACTAACAACTTATGGACTAATTTCGGTCTGAAATAAAGATATTTTATTTTATTTTATTTTATTTTACAGAACCTCACTCAAAACTCAAGCATTACATAAAACTCGTTTAAAGCCTTGTGATTGGTTAAAACTAGTTTTAAGTAATGCTTGAGTCTTGAGTGAGGTTCTGTAACACGGGCCTAAGTGGAACAGCGGAGGCTTCCAAGGCCCAACACAACAATTCTTGCTTTAAAGGTGCACTTTATAATTGTTTTTTTTTTCTGATGTAATTTTTTTTGTTTTGTTCGGAATAGAGGTCCTTCTAAACAATTGAGGTATAATGCCATACTTAACAATATCTTACTTGTACAATATTAGCCTACCCATAAAATATTATTACCCAAGTTATGGGGTAGGTATTTTTTTTTACAAATGGCAACCCTTCGACTCACACATAGATAAAAAGGTGGCTTCAGTTTTGATGTTCGCAGCGCGCCGTCTTTCTTTTTTTGTTGGTCTGAGGTTCTGTTAGAAAGTTTGCGGAACCAGAAGCAGAAACGGAAGTGAAAAAAAATGCGGAACTTCTGCAGTTGCGGAAGCGGAAGCAGAGTTCTGTTGCAACACTAATTCCTATCCTAAAATATATAAGACCAATGCATAAATAAAAAAAAAATTATAGATGTATCACAAATACTTTTTATTTTAGTTGTGGTACCTACCCCACACAAATTCGAATACCACTACCTGCTATGTAAATAACAGTGACAGTAAGTTATCATATCATCTACATACTAAGTGGGGAAAAAATACGTATAATTGAAGCTAACTCAAAAACTATCCAAGCAAAGTTTATGAAATTTATATGGGACCACCTCTGAAGTATGATCTACCAAATAAAAAAAGAATCATCAAAATCTATTCATAATTGGCGGAGTAATCGCGTAACAAACAAAAAAAAAAAAATATACAGACGAATTGAGAACCTCCTTCTTTTGGAAGTCGGTTAAAAAAACAATAAAATATGTGCGACGAAAAGTAGGTATATTCAAACAAAAATAGACGAACTCTCGCGTTATCAGCGTGGGAGCGAGTGCGCCGCGCGACGCTCGATCGCTTGTCCCGCCCAAACCCCGCAACTCCATCCGTGAATCATTCATGTTTCAGAACGCCGATCACGTACTACAGACGTGGTTTTAAAACAAATACTAGCTACTCCATGCCGTACCGAGTACGTGATCGGCGTTCTGAAACGTTTTAACGATCACGTGCTCAGTACGTGATCGGCTGGTAAAGTGAAGTTTGGATTTAGAAAAAAATAAAATATCCTGTCATGTGAGTGTGCCGTATCATTATCTAGAACGCATCGAGTAAAGTAAAAATATTAAAAAAAAAAAACTAAAATTAAGAAATGTCAGTTTTAGACTATTTTTGTATGAGCTTAATCGGAACAACTGAACAAGTTAGGATTTTGAAACTTCTGTATACAAATTCCAATATCAGATGGCTATGTTGTCAGAAATCCATCGCCTGAAAAGCGGTGGGTGGCGTCTAGAGCTTGATTCGTTGATGGGGCAGACGCAGAGAACGCAATTTGCACTCAGACAACGCGCGACGTTGCCAGCCCTCAACAACAACTCCACGCTGCACGCCGCGCCGCCGGGCAGCGCGGGCGGCAAGCGGGTTTTCGCGTGAGTCATTTCGCCTCAAACGTGTCTCACTGAGCGCATAAAGACTCTGACTGACTTAACATAACAACTGGCAGTTGTAGGTAGGTACTTATCTCGAGCGATATTACACACGGCTACAATACATATCAAGCTATAAGATTCCTGACCTCTCATTGTACGGAAATCCAATACAATGCGATATCAGAATATACTGTAAATGTATAACTTGATATGATGAGTCGTGTGTACCAGTGCAAGAGGACTGGCTTCGTTCCAATATCAGATGACTTTATTGACAGAAATCCATCGCCTGATAAGCGGCGGCGCGGGGCGGGGCGTCTAGCTAGAGTTTGATTCATCGGTGGGGCAGACGCAGAACGGGATCGCATAAACTAAACACGCCGTGTGTTTAGTTGACGGCACATTTTGCACTTAGAAATTAATCGCTCAGAGTCAGACGCGCAGCGTTGCCAGCCCGCAATAACAACTCCATGCCGCGCCGGCCGGCAGGGGGCGGGGCGGGGCTGCGGGGGCGCGGCGCGCACCTCAATTGACTAGACGCCACGCCACGCTGTAGGTCGCGAACTGGCAACGCAACGCATTGTTCTCAACTTCAACCAACAAACGTAGCGCGACTTTTTTTTCCAAGGTTGAATCGAAACAAATCTCGTTTATTGAGCGGTGTCATCACATCACAAAATTCACAGTCGCATTGTTGAAGTAACACCGCCATTTAAAAGCAGATAATTAAGTAGATTAGGTAAGCATAAGTATAAAATAACAACAATCATACTACAAATACACTGCCCGACTCCTAAATCAAGCCATCCCGCACTTTTTTAGTCTAACTTTTAAATGGTCGTGATTAGTCGTGAATTCAAATTCGGAACAATGGTGCCGATTCTCTTGTCACAAATGCCTCTAAACTAAACTGAAAGTCACCAAAATTTAGTTTATTCCTGTCAAACGACGATTTCCCATTCTGAAATAGACTAAAGTGACACAACATAACTATATTTTAGTTTGACAGCACTAAGATGGCAACGAGATATTAGTTTAGTGAAAATAACATTTTTGCTATTCTGAATTTGACGTTTTTCACCTAAAATTTAGATTTTCTAACTAAATCTGACTATTTTTAATCGCGACTAAAAACGTGTGGAGTAAAATTGGTTGTCATGAACTATAAATTCACACCAACACCTCGACTTCAAATGCAAAAACAGTACTGAATCTTTTTTTTTCTTTTGCTTATATCTCGAAAACGGTGTGTCCAATCGCAAAAATAATGAAAATTTCGACCCCCTTTATAAAACCCTTATACCCCTAACACTCTACATGTAGGTAATAATTTTTCTTATTTTCCATACAAAAAGTGAAAAATTCCATACAAAACACGACGAGGCTGCCCCCTGCGCGCCTCCGGCTCTTAAAAGATCACGTGGTTAGGTATCACGTGTGGAGTCGCGATTGTCAAATTCGATTTAGATGTGTCAAAATTATTTTTAAATTTAGAGAATTTATTTTGCAGAATAGCTTTAAGATTCTCATAGTCAAAAGTAAGGAATTTTAGTGATAGTTTAGTTAGTTTAGTTCGGTGTACAAGAGAATCGGCACCAATGACGACACTAAAATGATGGGCATTAAAACTGCATAAAAACTTTTTCTTTGACTCATTATTTTGATGTTTTAGGCCTACCACATGGGATGACTCGAATTAGTAGTCCGGGAATATTTACTCTAGCTATTAAATTATATATCGGTACGTACTGGTTTCCACTGCGAAAATGACAATGCGTACAAAACTAGTAAATCCTCCACATCAGAATCACTTGACATTTTGCCCGAAGTTATGAGAAAACAATTTAATGAAATAAAAAACAACCGTTCTTCAAAAACAAACTGCAAGCGTTCATTTCATTTTACTTTTTATTAGTTTCGTTGTTGACAGTAGTGACATCTGTTAGCGCATCCTTAAAACATTTTAGTTACAATAAAATACAATAGATGGGGCTTCCTTCGATTTAATTTATACATGTGACTAAAAGGCTGATGAATTTTTAAATCAAATTCAAAATATTTTATTTCACATAAACCTACAAGGGCACTTATGAAACGTCAGAAGCTAGGTACACTGTTCCAACTGGTCGTTTCCTATGGAGAAGAACCGGCAAGAAACTCCACGGTTACTCTTATAAAAATATATGGTTTTTACAATGTTTTCAAATTACAGGAGAGGACAGTGTAGGCCTATCAACAAGTACCAGGTACTTGGCAAAATAGAAAATGGTCCACAAGTCTACAGCCTACAACGTTCTCACATTCACAAAATCTAAAAGAAAAAAATCTATATAAAAGATAAATAAAACATTAACCAAATGACATTGCCACTATGCTGTAACAATTCCAATTTGATAAGAAAATTGTAGATAAATAATGTCAATGTTTAAGTTGATGTTTCGGAGGGAGAAGGAGGTCAAAGAAAGATGGATTGTGTGAGGAAATTTTATGAAATAGAAGGGAGGAATGCTAGCGTGACAATTGACAGCCTGACAGGACAGGGGATAGTAAGAACAAAACGTATTGCCAACGTTACAAGTGTAAGAAGATTACTAAACCGAGAAGTGAGAAGTTTTCGTAACATAACTATCTATCTATATGTCGTCGCAAGCGATTTCAAGACGACCACTTTATTAAAATTACTACCCGTTGATTTCATAATATTGGTCATACTGTAACTTAATTCTTATTGGTTGATCGGTTAGTACAGTGAACGCCGTGAGGTGGCGCTTTTAATTTTCCCGCCACAAACGTGGACAGAGTCGATCGAGAATGCGAGATTCACATTGCTGTAGCTGACGCCTCATAGTGCAGATCATACGATCGAAACTGTCACGTTCACCGTACAAGCCTTTGTTCCTTGCTACTAATAACGACAACTACTGTAAATTGCCGAATAAACGTGACTCTGATTGTACTTGTACCTACCTACGTTTTACTGGTTTGCCCGAGTACCCACTTACCTCATGGAATCCGTACCAAGAAACGAAGAAGATGACCCCGTTATCGCTACGCCCACGTTCCCGCCGTCATATATATTTGACTCAGATTGCTTAATACAAATCATCCTATCTATAGATGTAAAACAGCCGATTTAAAACGTTTTAAATAAAATTTTGCCGTTTTAAACCCCAAATAAATTGTTTTAAACGGTTGAAAACTCGTCTACAAGTTTATGTATGTGCATGTGTGTGTAGGTTAGGCGAGCTGGCAACGTTGCGTCGAGTCATGACGACGCCGCCGACGTCAAAGAGAGTGCGAGAGTGTGAGTTTGGTTTTAACCGAATCAAATTGATTATTTATATCGTTTGAAAACAATGAAAAAAATGTTTATTTACCAACACAGGTTTTTTTTAACTTATCAATAGAGTTTTTATAACTTAGGTAGGTAATACCTACGCTTGGTCGGACGGACCAACTAGAACTTAACCCGCTAAGTATATCACACATTTAAAAAATCTTTACACAGTTTATAGGTACCCCGTTATATCCCTACCTCGGTAAAATCAAGAAAATGTAGTTATAATTAAGAAAAACAGTCATCAACACCAACCGTTTTAAATAAAAAAAATGGTTTATTTCGGTTTTAAACCGGTTTTTTCGTTTTAAATGGATTGGTTTAATTGGTTTTAAACCGGCCTTACATCTATAAATCCCATCCCATCTTAACTATTACTTAATTTAAATTACACAGTAGCACATACGTCATGTCAATACAAACTTTTAATAGCTTGTTTACCTCATGATCAATTTCTGCATAAACTACTATTTTGTAGCTTTAACAAACCTTAAGAATCGAATCGAATGATTGTGTATAGCTTCGTTTTTTTTTTTTGTTTTGCAAAAGTTTCTGCCTGAGGCAAGAATCGAATCCGATACAATGGCTAAAGATATTCGCCAAGCATTTATACTCTCCAGTACCCTAATTGCGTAACTTATTTTCGTAAACGATTGTGACTAATTTGTTTCATTTTGACAGTTCAACAACATTCATTGCGTTATTTACGTTGTTGAGCAGATTTTTTTTCCAACTTATGAAGCAATGGATTAGCAATCTGTTTTTAAATCGAAACAAATTGTGATTGATCGTGTATTAGGGTACCGGAGTCCTTAAATCGGCTTATTCCAGAAATCCCCACCGACAAATCCCTACTAGTGGGGATTGTTATATTTTTTTCCAGAAATTCCCGGTTTCGTAAACATGTGTGCACTTAGTGAGGTGTAGTTTGATTGTAAATGTGTGCGTGTGAGCGTGTATGCACAGAGCGGAGGTGTAGTTTTGGCATGCTTCACTGTATTGTTCGCAGCGCTATATTTTGTTTTTCTATTTGGTCTGACGGAAAAGTACAGTGGCTCGACTCAGGAGCCTGGGAGCGTATTTAGTAAAAAAAAAAATACTACTTACTCATACATACTCTTTGCTTAATCAGAATCACAGACATTATGAGCAGTATGAGCTTGTACTGGTACATTCTCCACAGGCCCGGAGGCAGGGCCGTCTTTACCCGAGAGTGCAAGGGGTGCATAGCACCTGGGCGCAAGGTCTTAGGGGGCGCAAGCCGATCGAGTCAAATTGAACGTAGATTTCAAAACAAACGACACAATATCAAAAGTTTGTCAACTTAAAAGCCAGAGAAATTGAATTTGTTGTTTAAAAATGTATCTCATTTTATTGTGGAGTAAGTACTTACTCCAAAATAAAATTTACTTAAAAAAAAATGACATTATTTTATTTTTCTTTGCCACTGGTTCGCAGGCTGATTTTCGCACCCTGGCGCCCAATATGGTTAAGACGACCCTGCCCGGAGGGTTGCTCAGGTAGAAGAGGAACTGCAACTGCATCTTGAACAATTCTTCGATTACCTCGCAACCAATAAGGATGGCACACCTGATTTCTGTGCCCCTGTTTAAAATATAAACAAAAAATGAGAACTCATTCATAAGGGGTCGTTCATTAATTACGTGAGGCGTTTAGGGGGGGGGGGGGGGGGGGGGGGGAAGGGGTCGAGCCGAATCTCACCCAATCTCACGTGGGGGAGTTGTTTTTCCCGCAAGAAACGGTGTAAAAATGCGAGAAAACCAGTAAAACATGTATCTCCACAAAAATTAGGCTAGCTATATCCTACACAGACAGAAACAAGAGGTGTCTTGAGATGCCATTACCCTAATTGCTTAACTTATTTTCGTAAACAATGGTGCCGATTCCCTTGTTCACAAACTAAACTAAATTTAAGTTCAGTGCATCTTTTTCTTTCTGTTTCATTAAGAAAAGGACAGAAGATAAATTTTAGTTTAGTCCTGTCAAATTAATCAGCGCTTGACGTAAATTGATGTAATTTTAGTAGGCAAGTTTTTAATCACGTCTAAACTTGTATGGAGTAGTGACAGGCGCTGATTAATTTGACATGACTAAACTAAAATTTATCTTCTGTCCTTTTCTTATTGAAATAGAAAGAAAAAGATGCACTGGACTTAAATTTAGTTTAGTTTGTGAACAAGGGAATCGGCACCAGTGTCTCATTTGTTTCATTTTGGTAGTTCAACAACAATCATTGCGTTATTTACGTTGTTGAGCAGATTTTTTTTTCCAACTTATGAAGCAATGGGTTAGCAATCTGTTTCAAATCGAAACAAATTCTAATTGTGTTGTATTACGCAATTAGGGTACTGGTTGGAACGAACTTCCTTTCATTGTGTATTAAGTACTAGCTGATTTCCGTTTTGAAAAATCTCCCGGGTTAAGGGGTCGAGCCAAATCTCCTGACATCTCGCCAAGGGGGGAGGGAGATACGAAAAATCGCCATGACCATCACGCCTTGTTTCTCCGAAGGCATTTGCAGAGGTGTACTTATAGTACACCCACATTTCGCCAGTTATGTTTAAATTAAATTAAAAACTTTATTTCGAGCAATTTCAAATCGTCAGGAAGTGTATGGAATTAGCCAACCTTACACCGTTTTTGCCATAAATCATCAATCCAAATTTTTATTTTCCTCTTCTGTGTTTTGTGATTATTTTCTTCTAATGCAATAGCCAACAATACTACGTTAACTTCAACCATTTATAAAAATTTGAACACGGCAACACGGTAGGAATGAAACCACGCAGAAACGGATGCATTCGCAAGCGACGGTACGGAACCAATCGTATGTGTCGACTCGACACACAGCTCGACATCTTGCCAAACGCGATCAGCTGTCGCCGCATCCGTTCGTATCCTTTCCGATCCGATGCGATGCGAGGCGTTTGGTGGAAATCATCGAAAAAATGGGCTATTTTCCTCGAGGGTATGCTTCCATATCGTTGAAACAGAATAACCGCATACAACACAAACATAGAAAGTGTTATGTTGTTAGTCTCATAATCTTCCTAGACAGCCACTATCCAGACTTTTTAAACGGCCCACCTTGAGAAATAACATTGGAATATACTCGCCAATATCTTCGATGTGTTTTCAATACAACAAACTCAACTCCTGATTAGGATCTGATGTTCTCTATCGATTCCCCGCCAAAATTCAAAACCCTCTTACGTAATCATTTAAACAAACAGTTATGTGGCCAGTATCATACTACCGCTAAAGGACCGCGGACGCACCGGTGCGTCCAAGTACCCACGCGGCTTACAACTCTATTTGTATTCGCTGTAATGGCTATTATTGTCTGTGAATTTTTGTGTCTATGGTCGGATAGATATTCTCGTCAAATAAATCGACTAAAAGCAAAAATATTAATAGGCAACATTTTAAAAAAATGTTGAAAATCACGTTCCCGCGCGGTAAAATGTCAGTCAAATGTCACTCCCGTTCGCTGTAATAATTCGTTTTTTAATGGTTTTTGTGTGTAAATCGTCGGAAAGTGGTGATATTTTCATTTTGAAGTAAATATTACATCGTTTTAGATATAAATAACATCATAAACAATACTACTTGAGACGTTATAATGAAACCCGAGTAATTGTTTATTTAAGTGCGGTCGTAAATCTGTCACGGCCGTTGGACGCACCGGTGCGTCCGCGGTCCTTTACCGGTTAATTATATGTACCTTTATTGATATACGTGTCATTCAGTTTTGTTATTTTTTGTACTTTTCTAATTATTTTTTATTTTATAAAATTTACGAAGATTTTGCCTTGTTATACGTGAATGTCGTGTACCTATAATAATTGTTATTACTGTTATTAGGTATGAACATACGTCTGTTAATTTTTATTAATTATAAATTCTGTTGGCGTACCTATTTAAAATAAAGTATCCTACATCGGTTCCGTAACGTAATGATTATAACAACATCATTGTTTACGTATCAATAGTAATCAACCAAGGTTGGTACTTACTTCTGGTAGTGCCAGCCACTCCATCAAAATTATTTGTAGTTCCCAGGGCAGTTATTTGACTGTTTGTCTCAGAATACGTTGCACACACAAAATACAGTTGATGCACCGCAACATCGTATCCGATCACAATTCATCGATAAACTAAAACGTATTGCAAGTATTCGCAAGTCCAGAAGGACATCCAAACTTCCAAAGTCGTCAATAAGTTTTTAAAGTCGAATTTACCGCGCGCTAAAAAGTGCAACTGCAAACTTCAAAACACAACAAAACTCCACGACACACACAGAGAATATTATTCGAACCACAGAATATAAAATTATACATAGAGTACTTCGAGGCGAACTTTACTAAATATGTCTATGACTTTTAACACAGCGCCACAGAGGTAGTACACACCACACAGACTACAATTTAGTAGTACTACTAAGTCTGTGGCATAGAGTACTTTGTAATTTGAAGTCTGTGGGGCGGGTGCTGGTTCACCATTGAAATACTTGCTTCTTGATAATTATGTATATGTAGGGATCCGCAAAAATTCAAAAGTATCGATACCTACTCGATACCGGTATCGCAGAAGAAAGTATCGATACCGATAAAAGTATCGATTCAAAAGTATCGATACTACTCAGTATCGAGTACTTTTTGATCACCTTGGAAATTGTATTGTGTCGCAAAAAAAGCAGTAATAAACAAGTACATACTTATGTAATTATTATTTATATAACAAATATTAAAAAAAAATACAAAATTATCCTATCCTACTATTCCTATCCACGCAAAACCTGCAGAATGGATTTGGATGAAATTTGACACACAGATAGTTTATAACCTGGATTAACACATAAGATACTTTTTATCCCAATATTCCTACGGGATCGAGACTTATGCGAGTGAAACCGCGGGGCGCAGCTAGTCTAGATTGTTATGTCGAACTGCAGCACTGCAGGGAAAAATATCGATAGGCACGGTAGGTACTTTTAAAGCACATTTTACATTGTGCAGTTTTTTTGTCCATTTTTCTATTAATGTTTCCACACTTTAGTGGTTCCTCCACCGGGAGACGCCATTTTTTTTAAATATGCCTTCTATGAAATGCACGAAACTAAGTCAGTAAGTTTCTACTGTATTTCCTTGAATCACTTCGAGTCACAAACCGGTACATATTGACAGTACTGACTACAGAGACTCCGAATTGATTAATGTTGCTATTAAATAATTATAAAATGCAGTAAAATTCATCAATAAAGAATCGATTTCAACGTTCTTACCACTGAAATCAATCCAATGTTGATTTATTGTGTACAAAATTAAAATAACTTTCAGTAAGGATATATTTTACGGTATAATTCGATTTAAATTGTTAAATAATAATCATCATTGGCGAATTGCCAAAAACTTGCAAAAAATACTTACATGACATGGCCGAAAGGTAGTCTATGGTAGTAAAATTACACTATTAGAGGAGAACGTCACGTTCAAAAGTGCCATACATGGGCCTATTTGAAATAAAGATTTTGACTTTGACTTTGGAGACAAAAGTATCGAGTATGTGAAAAAGTATCGATACCTAGTACAGTATCGGAAATCAAGTATCGAGTACAAAAATACTAGGTATGGAAAGAAAGTATCGATACTACTCAGGTATCGATACTATTTGCGGATCCCTATGTAATATGTTTATGTGGTTCACACTGTCCACAGCACAGAGTACATTTATTTGTAGGGGTTTGTATATATTACTGGTCGATGAACGTAGCAGCATCGTTCGTAGATTACTAGAAGTCTGAAAAATTATTTACGAGCCACGCCAGTTATTTGTGTAACAGTGTACTTTGTGAATATTCGTGCTAAGTTGAACTTTTAAGTGATACTTTTTGAGTTAGAAGATGGAAAAACTGCCGATGTGTAGGATATGTTTAGTAGCGAATGTTCGCATTCTAGTGGTCAACAAGAACTTACATGAAGTTTATGAGAAGCTGACTGATATTCCAGTAAGTTCATTGAATTAATAATTAAATTGAGAATAAGTGCGTCTCATACACGAGGATATAAATTGATATGAACCCCTAAGACGACCTACTGACCCTTGTGGACCGGGTTAAGAATACAACAATCCGTTCCATCACTAAAATAACTGATGTCAATCGGAAACCTGCCACGCTTAGGGAATTGGGCTGGACACATCTGCTGCATGTCAGACGATCAATGGGCCGAACTTACGACCCAGTGGGGCTTAATGGCAAACGAGTGGCAGGCCCAGACGGATATGGCGGGATGAGCTTGACACCTTTAATAATAAGGGCAAAAAATATATATTTAGTTTTCTACAAAATCATCATCTGTAGCCCGACTTCACCCACTGCTGCATGCGTAGCATGAAAACCATAGAAACGCGTTTTCTTCGGGTTTTGTCACCGGAAGAATAAAAAAATGACAGATTGTGATTGTTAATCTGTCATTTTGGCTATTCTTCCGTCGCCAAAACCTGTTTCTATTGTGGTCACGCTAAGTGTGCTGGGGGTAGGTCTCTCTTTTCTTTTGCAAATCCCCACACTCCTGTGCTGGCCACATCCATGTAATGTCCGCATTGGCAACTATATCATAGCTGCCAATAGCTTTATTGACTACCAACTGTTGGCTTTACCTATAAATCAATCTGCCTAGCCTTTTCCTAACTATGTAAGGGTCGGCTTCCAGTCTAACCAGATGCAGCTAAACACCAGTATTTTAAATGGAGCAACTGCCTATCTGACCTCCACAACCCAGTAACTGGGTAATACAATACCCCTTGGTAAGACTGGTTGTCAGACTTTAGCGCTTCTAACAACCTGTGACAACTGTAAGATTCACGAATGACGGCCGGGACCAATGACTTAACATGCTTTCTGAGGCACAGAGGAGTCTCGGTATGTAGAAATGGTCAGCCATCCACAGACCAACCCTGGCAGCTGTTAGTACTTAGCCACAAGCTCCTCTGGCTTTACCTATACAATAAGTAAGATAGTGTAAGACAAGTTTTGTTGCAGTTTGTAACTGAAGACAAAAGGCCGATGCTTGCTTGTGTCTTCTGCTGTGCTAAACTAAAGCAATGCTACCGATTACAGAGACGATGTCTGCAAGCAGAAAAGCTATTTGCTCAGATGATGAATGAGGATTATGAGGTGAGCTATTCTTCAGCAGACAATTTTTATAACTTTTAATTTCTACCTATTGTGTCTGGATTTCAGTTGCCCTTTGAATCACATAGTTTTTGAATTCTTTGGCCTAGAGAGTGCGGCTCTGCACAAATGTCGATGAGTGCGTGCGTAGATACGCGCGGGGGTTGGGGTTTCGGTCATTAAGCAAGATATCAAGTTTTATTTAAAGTATAAACTATATTTAAAATTTTACTACGTGCTAAGTTTCAAAGTTTTCCAAGGTTAACTTGTTAATAAGTAAGATGCCTTCATAATATTATTATCAGCAGATATGATGATGATGATGAAGGCATCCTTTATTTTAGCAAGTTAATATTAGGAAGTGTTTGGATTGACGGAGTATGAGATTAAAACGAGTGTATTGAGACAGTTTGGACACACAGAAAGGATTGGCTCTAATAAGAAATCTTAGTCGTTATTGTGTGGAGCACGTAGCTTTAAATTCCTCAACTAATAATCATGATCAAAACTTTGATTCAGCTTGTCCTCCCTCCGGTTGACGCTCTAAGCCGAGGTTGGTACCCTACAGGGGGTGCCCTTAGCAAGCGTTCACCTAGTTTTAATTAACATAGTTGAATAACCCCTGACTGGAGGTTTTAAGTGTAGTAGCTTAAGGCACCCACAGGAAAGCCCGGTTAAGTAGTCATGATCTCAGAGGTCAACTACGAGATGACCTACATTAAAAAAAAGTCATTATTGTATTGATATTTCGCACTATTGACTAATTAGTTTGTCGACCACTGGTATAAATGAAAGAAGTTTTGCTCACATGACTGTGATCACCAGCACGTTTTACCTAACACTATAATTATCTTTTTACAGCCCAAACCTTTAATAAACCAAGACCACTTAGAGGTTTTCAATGGGTTTATTAAATCTCCAACAGAGAACATAAGTATAATTGATGTTGTTCAAACAGAAAGCGTTGCTATCAAAGAAGAATTACCAGCTGTTTGTGAGAGATTAGATGACTTAGAGGTTAATGGGCTTATTAAATCTCCAACAGAGAACATAAGTATAGTCGATGATGCTCAATCAGAAAGCAATACTGTCAAAGAAGAATTACCAGCTGTTTGTGAGAGACTAGATGATAATATTCTGCCAAAGGAGGAATATCAAAGTGACGGTATGTTTTATGAGCAAAAAATAATATCCTTACATATTATAAAGCAAAATCCCCCGCCGCGTCTGTCTGTCTGTCTGTCTGTCTGAACGCGATAAACTCAAAAACTACCGAACGGATTTTCAAACGGTTTTCACCAATAGACGTAGTGATTCATGCGGAAGGTTTTAGTGTCTAATTCATTAAGGTTTTGTGTAAATTGGCTGAAATTTGACGATTATTGTTGAAGAAATCATGCCGAATGGGAGCTTTACTGGCGTGCGCTGCCTAAACCGAAAAAGATACATCAAATTTATGTTCTACGGCATTGTTCATCTTAAAAAGTCCTGGATGGCATATGTGTATCTTCTAAGGATGACGCACAAGAACCATTTTTATCTTTCGTATAGGTTTTACAATGCTTGTAAATATGTGAACACCATGTATCCATTACATAATTATTTTTTCTATCATTGCTTCATTTTTATTTTTACCTATTGTGGTATATAAATCTTATTCCAGGTGCATCGTTTTCACATATAATTATATAATTAATGTATACAAAATATTGTAAAACATTTTAAAAGAGTAACGGTGGAGTTTCTTGCCCATTCTTCTCCATACGAAAACTACCCTTTGGAAGGGGCGACTAGAATCAATTCTATTTTTTGTTTTTGACGGTCAAAAGTGCCTTTTTGTGCCTAATTGAAATAAATTATTTGACTTTGACTTTGACTTTGACTTTGAAAAAAATTATTGTTATTTCCGAAGCTTTTTTGACCGGTATAGTATTAATCGTTGGTCTAGTGGTCGCAAGCGCTACTGCTGAGCATGAGGTCCTGGGTTCGATTCCCGGGTCGGGCAAAGTGTTATTGGGTTTTTCTATCTGAAATTTCTCAGTAGCAGCTCGGAGTCTGGATTTGTGCCCGGTTGATGGCAATAGGCTCGCCCCCTATTACATGGGACTTAAACATAACTGGCGAAATGTGGGTGTACCTGCTACAGGGACACCTCTGCCCAACCCTTCGGGGAAACAAGGCGTGATGTTATGTTATGTAGTATTAATCCTTATCCAATAAAATATGTTATTTAAATTAGGCATTTAATTTAGATTAAAATATGCCATGACATCAAATCATTTAAAGATATCACAGTTTCAAAATTACGCGGAGCAACACGGGCGCAGTGGTAGGAGTCAATGGCGTTTTCCTCTGTTATTACTTTATTAGGTATGAAATCTCGGTAGTACGTTCCCGTGGGATATTTTCCGACATCCACGCGGGCGAAGCAGCGGGCAAAAGCTAGTGCTACCAATAAAATGATATCTGTAAATAATTTAAAGATATAATTCATTAATCAACAATTACAATTTTAACAGTTAAAATTAAAAAAAAACCCCGACACATACATTTCTTTATTTCTCTTTCCTACTTCATCACCAGACCCTGTTCATCATCTATCTATAACCTATTCATTGAAGCCATTCCAATGAGCCCAAACACGATACCTGTGCTGTAAGCTGGTAAGGGAGTTGGGTATCCTGCAAATTCCAGGTGATGCTGCAGCATCTGTTCCAAGGTTACTATGTACTTCTAATATCATTGAAGTAACAGAATACCAAATTTCGAATCGATCAGACCTGTGGAAAATACTCACATCCATTCATCAACTAAAAAATAGCTGATAATCTTCAAATAGCGGAACCGATTTTGATAAAACATGTCTAAGAACCATCGCTAGAAAACCTGCTTTCAAATAAAATAAACTGCATTCAAATCGGTTTACCCGTTTAAGAGCTACAGTGCCACAGACTGACACAGACACACACATAGCGGTCAAACTTATAACACCCCTCTTTTTGTGTCGGGGGTTAAAAAATCTTTTGGAACACTACAAATTATTGTCAGTGTTTTTTTTTTAAATTTAGAACCACATTATTTTGTGAAATAAAACAAATATTTATAATAAAAGATGAATATTCTTGACTTTTTTTTTAGCAATACTCTTTTCTGTGTTTACTTACAGATCTAGAACCGGAAAATTTTGACAATAGTTTATTAAAAGTAGCCGATATACGACCACACCATTCTGAATTAGATTTAGAAGAGGATGTATCTTTAATGGAGTTTAAAATTGAAGTGGAAGAAGAACAAGCAGTATCTAAGAACAAACGAAGAGTCAGGGAGACGGAAAGTAAGTATTTATTAGTAAGTTGATCAATCGGTTCACCTGATAGGTACAGACGCCAGCACATCAGGCTACTACAATCTGTCAAATTTATTTAATAGATTTTCAACTTTATCGCTGAAGTATAAGGTTCAAAGTTGATTAGGAAAATTTGACAGTTTCGGGTAGCTTGATGTGCTGGCGTCGGTACCTAGTTGTTAGCGTTATCCGAAGGGCGTAGTCATAACTTACGCAATGTTGAATTCTATACATAGGACAGTGTCTCGAAGTCACAAATTCTGAATAGGGTGGTTACCTAGGTAAAAAAAAAAAACATTTTGTCCGTCTTTCAAATAATAAAAAAAATGTAGACACGTATTTTTTGTTTTATCATATTAATCATTAAAGTTGGGGAGTGGGGGCTCGCTACGTCACAGCGCACTATTAAATCTAGCAAGGCGTGACGTCATGCCACATTTTAACTCAATGTACCGCCGTAATAATTTGATTACATCAAAAAAGAAAAAATACATGTTCAATTTTTTTTAATAAATATACAAGACGGAAAAAGAACAATTTTTTGGACACGGACCATCGTAGATTAATAATGTGTTAATTTCTGATAATAATAACAAAACTATGGCATTCATTCTCAAGCATAACACTAAGATCAGCTATTAACCCCTCGCTGTTTTTAGCCCCGATGCTACCGCAAGCAGCTTGCTCAGACAAGAATAATTAATACAGGCTGGCAGGGACATCGACGCGAAAACTGTTATCATGGATTCAGTACATGATTCTGAACCCCCCAGTTGAAATTTGTCGTACGTTATTTAAAAAAAAAACAGTGGCACTTCGGGAGTGCCGACAGAAGTGAAAACTTGAACAATTTTATTGTGCAGGAAATAATGTATCGCGCGATGATGTCTTTTTAATGGTCAAAAGCTGGTGTCGTAACAATGTAGCGAAATCAATTGTTTAGTCCCATCTCAACAATGCCCAACGCGCCTTTTTTTTTTTTTTTTGGTGGGAAATTATCAAATAACTTCTCCCGCTCTGGGTGGAGCAGGGCGTGTCAGACTCTTACTGACTAAAACCCACCCGCGTTCCTTCAGTTGCCATGTTGCCAGGGGCCACGATTTCTCTTTCGGCCTTATTCGCAACCCCGGCAGGCATCGGCCCTACGGCACTAGCGGACCCCGTCATTTCTGCTGACATCTCTTTGAGGCGCGCGTGGAACACAACGCGTCGTCGACCCGGGCTTGGTCCTTATCGGGCGGCGTGCTACCCATTGCTAACCGTCCGCAAGCCCGCGCCTACGGTGGCCGGAAATCGGCTCGCGATTCCCGATGCCCTGGGTGTCTCCTCCTGCGGTGATTAGGGATGTGAGGGCGCGAATTTTGCCTCTCCCTCACGCGTTCCGCCTCCCCCTTCGCGAGCATTATTGCTTTGCAGAAGGAGGTGACGGCCTCCCATTTCCTCTCGCTCCGTACCATGGCCCGAATCAGGGCCGGACGCGAGAGATCACCGCCGCTGATCGCCTCCACCAACGCGCTTAAAAAAAATTCACTTAAAAAAATCAGCTGTTTAATACATTTTGACCGCGTAGGTATTCTATTTTTCTATGAAACAGTAGATTTTTTTTACAACCGATGAGTCTTAGGGCGCGTTCCGGGCGTGCTATGGCGTGCCATTGAACGCCCGAGACGCTCGATGATACCCAAGAACGATAGTGAACTGGCCGTGTGAGGCTTATAGGCTATTTCAAAGTATCTGATGAAAATTCTTTTGATTCGTGAGCGTGTCAATCTTTTTCCAACATTGTACTTACCATGTTTATAATCACAGGGGCGGCCGTTGCGAAGAAACCAAAACTAGACACACGAAGAACAAAACTGGAACACGCAATAACAGCCGAGCAAACGAAAAAAGAAAAATCGGACTCGAAAGTTATCCGGTCAACTCAAAAACGTACGTCCAAACCTGGCCCTTATTTCAAAGAGCCTTACAAATGTGATCAACTTAGTTTTAATCCGGTAAAAAAGATTATACAACATACTCGTACACAAATTGGTAAAAAACCATACAAGTGTGATGTATGTCAGCTTAGTTTTAGTAAAAAGTGTAATTTAACAAATCATATTCGTAAACACACTGGTGAAAGACCCTATAAGTGTGAAGTATGTCAGTGTAATTTTAGTCATAAGTATTATTTAACAGAACATATTCGAATACACACTGGTGAAAAACCTTTTAAGTGTGATGTATGTCAGCGTAGTTTTAGGCAAAAGCGTAGTTTAGTAGGACATATTCGAATACACACTGGTGAAAAACCTTATAAGTGTGATGTATGTCAGCGTAGTTTTAGTCATAATCGTAGTTTATTACGACATATTCGAAAACACACTGCTGAGAAACCTTTTAAGTGTGATGTATGTCAAAGTAGTTTTAGATACAAAACAAATTTAACAGAACATTTTCGTAAACACACTGTTGAAAAATGTTACAAGTGTGATATATGTCAGCGTAGTTTTAGGCAAAGACGTAGTTTATTAGGACATATTCGTATACACACTGGTGAAAAATTTTATAAGTGTGATGTATGTCAAAGTACTTTTAATTACAACAGTCATTTAACAGTACATAAGCGAATACACACAGGTGAACAACTATACAAATGTGATGTATGTCAGCGTAGTTTTAGTCAAAAATGTTATTTAACAAGACATGTTCGAATACACACTGGTGAAAAACCTTTTAAGTGTGATGTATGTCAAAGTAGTTTTAGATACAAAACAAATTTAACAGAACATTTTCGTATACACACTGGTGAAAAATCTTATAAGTGTGATGTATGTCAAAGTACTTTTAATAACAAAAGTCATTTAACAATACATAAGCGGATACATACTAGTGAACTACCTTATAAATGTGATGTATGTCAGCGTAGTTTTAGTCAAAAATGTTATTTAACAAAACATGTTCGAATACACACTGGTGAAAAACCTTATAAGTGTGATGTATGTCAGCTTAGTTTTATTCAAAAGCGTAGTTTAATAGGACACATTCGAAAACACACTGGTGAAAAACCTAATAAGTGTGATCTATGTCAGCGTAGTTTTAGTCTGAAGTGTTATTTAACAAATCATATTCGAATACACACTGGTGAAAAACCTTTTAAGTGTGATATATGTCAAAGTAGTTTTAGATACAAAACAAATTTAACAGGACATTTTCGTAAACACACTGGTGAAAAACCTTATAAGTGTGATGTATGTCTGAGTAGTTTTAGTGAAAAGCGTAGTTTAGTAGTACATACTCGAATACACACTGGTGAAAAACCTTATAAGTGTGATGTATGTCAGCGTAGTTTTAGTCAAAAGCGTAGTTTATTAGGACATATTCGAAAACACACAGGTGTAACCTAATATAGTACGGGTGGTGGCGATAGTTTGAACAAGCTATTTCATACCGTCTTAAAATCATAGTTAGTCCTTAGTTTATTAGAGATGTGAGGGTCAGCTGCTCTAGTAGGGAGAGAGACTCCAAAAAACTGTGTTACATTTTTGCCTGAACCGCTATTATAAAAAAACTGATTAATATCTTGCGCTAGTACAATATGTTTAATTTTGTTGGATAGTGTATTAAAAAAATAATAAATAATTAAGGAATAAAAGTGGTGTTAAAATTTTTGCTTGAAGTACAATTAAAAAAGGAGGTGGGAAACGGTGGGCCCAAATGTAATAAGTTGAGATATGATCTAAAAAAATTGTCATGTTTTTTATCCTTGAATATCAAAAATCAGCTCAATTGTCTATCTGGAAACGGAGAAATATGATAAAGATAGTTATCGTGAGATTATTATCGATTAAAGTAATCGATTACACAACTACAAAAAGAAAACCTACCGACTAGGTAGCACTAGGTAACATAATTGACTCAAAGTAATTAAATGCACTATATATACTTATACAATATAGTGCATTTAATTTAAATGAAATATCATTAATTACTGAAAAACCAAAATAATGATTATCAATTTCATATCGATTAAAATCAGTCTTATATTTTTTGTCTATGTCACTGGCAGTGCATATTCTGCACTGGCATGAGCTAACTGACATTGACACTAGACATTAATGGTGGGTCGTTGTTGAATTTTTGACGGACGAAACCGTTTTCCCGACGACGAAAACGGTTGCAGAAAACGGTTAAAGGACGAAACTTATCCAACAGGGAATAGAATTGCGTTTTCGTTGAGCGCAGTTTCTTACAACTATCAACGATTTGAAATGTATGAAATGGTTTTTTCGCATCACGAACGACAGCATTGACAACTGGTAATACATTATGACTGTATTTCATTGACAAAGAGTTCACTTTTTATTGGAAGGACTGTTTTACGAGTGTGATAGATAGTTGAATCATTGCATCCGACTGTATTTTCTTAGATGTAAATAAAAAATCGGACCAAGCAATTCGAAGACTGGTTTGTGCAATGAAGAGTTGAACTCAGGACGTAAAACGGTTTCATCATCACAAAACGGTCTTTGTAAACGGTTCGTTGTCGCAACGCCCACCCATACCAGACAGCTACCACTTGTTTTGTGTTTCCCGATAATTTTTCATTTTCAACGACCACTGCTTTATTTTTTACGGATTCTGACCCTGCCTACCTTGTACGACCTTTGCTTACTCGACACCGAAGATCGCTCACACGATTGACTTGGAATTGGATTTTACCGCCGCTTTGTGGATTGGATATTGTTGAAACTATGGATCATTGTGGGATAGCAACTAGTCACTGCAAAACAGTAAACAATCTATAAATAATACTGTAAATCTCGCACCGGCCATCGAGGACCCCCTCGATGACCGGTGCGAGATTTGTATATTCGTTTTATAGAGTAAATAAATGCTCTATTCATACAGCAATAAAGTTCAATATTGTACCAACAAATATTTTAATTCTCGCCTCGCACATCCTCGCGCATCTAGACCTTTTACACCAAAGATGGACAGGGCGTGGATATAAATATTGCCATAAAAATTTCAATTCTCGCCCATCCCAGCCCCGCCTCGCTTCGCCAGTGTACAATTTTTCCAAATTCCCTGGACCCCACACTAGGATTCCCTGTGTCGTGGGGTCCAGTCTCTTCCCAAGTAAGGCAAACAATTATTTTCTCGTGTCACAGTGCTAGTTGCCATACTCCTCCGAAACGGTTTGATCGATTTTTATGAAATTTTATATATATATTCGGTAGGTCTGAGAATCGGTCGTAATCTATTTTTCATACCCCCTTTTTTTTTTTTTTTGCGTGGGAAATTATCTAATAACTTCTCCCGCCTATGCCATGTTGCCGGGGGCCACGATTTCCCTATCGGTTTTCTTTGAACCTCCGGCAGGCATTGGCCCTAGCGGACCCCGTCAATTCTGCTGACATCTCTTTGAGGCGCGCGTGGAACACAACGCGCCGTCGACCCGGGCTTGGTCCTTATCGGACGGCGAGCTACCCATTGCTCACCGTCCGCAAGCCCGCGCCTACGGTGGCCGGAAATCTTCCTGCGATTCCCGACGCCCAGGGCGTCTCCTCCTGCGGCGGTTAGGGGCGCGAGGGCGCGAAATTTGCCTCTCCCTCACGCGCTGCGTCTCCTCCTTCGCGAGCATTACTGCTTCGCAGAAAGAGGTGACGGCCTCCCATTTTCTCTCGCTCCGTAGCATGGCCCGAATCAGGGCCGGACGCGAGAGATCACCGCCGCCGATCGCATCCATGAGGACACGGCGATGCCCTGCCCAAGCCGGGCAGACCTCCACCGTATGCTGCACCGTGTCCTCCGGGCATTTTTCATACCCCTAAGTGATAAGGCTGGTGGCAAAACATCGTTTGCCGGGTCAGCTAGTTAAAATTATAAAAAGAAAATAAGTACAGTAATAAAAAAAAGTTAACTAAAATTATTATGTTGTAGGAAGACGGTTGGATGACAAGAGGTTCAGGTGCTTTTGGGTGTTAGTGTGAGTGTGAAGTGTGGGTTGTGTGTCAAGTGTGGGATGTGTGTGGGGGTGAAAGTGGGTAGGTTGGTGCGCGTGTTATATGTTTTTTTACTAGTCTAGTTTTGTTTCACTTTTCGAAAACTATACGTGTTTGTGTTAAAGACAATAGATAATTTCTTATTTATTTCTTTGATAGATAATTCCTTGAGAACAAAGATTGTGGTTCTTTACAAACAAAATGCAAGCATTAAAGGGATTTCCAGACAGCTGGGCATAGCGGTAAATTAAATGTTATCTAATAATAAAATAAATTGAATAAGTTCGTTAACTTTGTCACTCGATTGACAACTTAAAATTTTGTTTTCTACACAGAGACAAACTGCGCGGTTGTGGGTGCGACGGTATTTGGATACGGGTGATGTGAAGACAAAACCTTTTGGACGGAGAACTTCAGATATTTATACAAACAAGTGTGAACGCCACCGTGATATAGTAAATGTTCACTTGAATTCGCCGTTCTCAACCACTCGCTCAAGTGCTCAACGACACGGCATCTCAATCGCCACAGTGCGGAGGCACTTGCACGCAGCAGGCATTAACAACTATCGTCCAGCGAAGGAATTTCAACTAACAGAAGCTCATCGGGCAGCAAGAGTTCGATTCGCACAGGAGCTTATGGACTTCGACTGGGAAAATAACATAGTTATTTTCGCGGACGAAAATACTTTTAGGTCCGATAATGATGGGGAAAAAATTCTATGGCGGAAACCTAACGAACGTTGCAATCCACAAAACATATTACCGAACAGGTCCAAAGATAGTGATAGAATAACATTAGGTAAATAAATTAATGATTTCCATGTTATGACAGATTTAATTTGATTATTTAGCAATGTTCATCACCACAATAAGTTAAACATTGGTGCCGATTCTCTTATACACTGAACTATCACTAAAATTCCTTACTTTTGGCTATGAGAATCTTAAAGCTATTCTACAAAATAAATTCTCTAAATTTAAAAATTTTTTTGACACAACTAAATCGAATTTGACAACCGCGACTCCACACGTGATACCTACCACGTGAATTTAGAGCCGGAGGCGGGGGCAGCCTCGATGTTTTATATGGAATTTTTCACTTTTGTATGGATTTTTTTTTTATCACAAACATGTTGAGTTTTAGGGGTTTACAGATTTTTGAAGGGGGTCGAAATTTTCATTATTTTGGCGATAGGACACCATTTTCGAAATAAAAGCAAAAGAAATAGTACTGTGTTTGCACCTGAAGTCGAGGTGTTGGTGTCAATTTAAAGTTCATGACAACCAATTTTATTCCACACGTTTTTAATCGCGATTATAAATAATCAAATTTAGTTAAACAATCAAAATTGTAGGTGAAAATCGTCAAATTCAGAATAGCATAATTGGCAAATTTTCACTAAACTAATATCTCAGTGCCGTCTTAGTGCTGTTAAACTAAAATATAGTTAAGTTGTGTCACTTTAGTGTATTTCAGAATGGGAAATCGTCGTTTGACAGGAGTAAACTAAATTTTGGTGATTTTCAGTCTAGTTTAGAGGCATTTGTGACAAGAGAATCGGCACCACGGAGCAAATACAAAGATCGGCATCATTTATCTTACTACCTAATAAACTAATATTATGTTACAAAAAAAAAAACTTATTTTCAGGTTACTGGGGATGGATGTCATCTATGGGCCCGGGCGAATTAACAGAAGTAGGCGGGCACATTAATGGCAAGACATATCTTGAAATATTGCAAGAAGTTATGTTGCCTACAGTGCGTGTCGCGTACCCAGAAGGACAAATATATTTCGTCCACGATAACCGTGCTGTACATCGATCGCGAATGGTTAAGGAATGGCTAAGTTTACAAGCTGATATAACTGTTATCGCCTGGCCAGCTAAAAGTCCGGATCTTAATCCAATTGAAAATATGTGGGGTCAAATGATTTTGAATTGGGACTCAAGTGCATTGAAGTCCAAGGATAGTCTACAACAAGAAATCATAAGGACTTGGGAATTGATGCGTGGTAGTAATATTGGCTGGAATATGGTTACTCAAATGAGAAGCCGACTACAGCAAATAATACTCAATGAGGGTCATCCCCTCCGCGATTAAACATAAACATTATTAAAAACAAAATGACTTATAGTAAATAGGTAAGTGGGTCCAAATGAGGTTAAAAACTGAAGGTTCAGAACAGATGGCAGCACAGTTGTACGTCTTTAAGCCGCCATTGTTGTGTTTATGTTTACTTTTGTGTCTATCACAAATTATACGAAAACTAGATAAATATGTATGAGACTTGGAGTGTAGCACTATTAAAAGACGAGCTAAGGACAGGGGAAGCGTCTACCACTGGTAAAAAAGCAGCTTTAGTGGAAAAGTCAATAAATTATGAACGTTTTATATTTTATAGGTTATTTTGTGTTTGTTGACTTTAAGTTCGGTTTTTGTTAAAGACTGGAGGCATACGATAGAAATAACCTGGTCAGAGTTGAAAACCAACTCGGGCCTGATCTTCCTGACTGAACAAACTCAGAGATAGCGCTTCTAGCACTGATCTAATATGATAATATAACACACATACTTTACTATAAATTACACAATATCACATCTTTGGCAAATACACGGTTCCCCGTATTTTTGCAGTAAACAGCTGCGCAACTGAGCTTTATAATTAATTATGCGTAAAAGAAGTCGCTTGTTTACAAAAAATGTATAGCTTGCTGTCAAATAATAAGACGCTGGAGATCAGCGCCATCTGAAGTGAGCAAGTGGCAGTTTTTATCCTTATTGCGATCATCCTATACAGGGTGGCAGAGTCATCGACGCGAAAACGGTTACCATGGATTCAGTACATGGTTAAAAATCTCAACACAGGGGGTTCAGAATCATGTACTGAATCCATTCTAACATTTTATACCCGGTATATTTTTAATTCGTAATCCCGTTTGGTATATATTGTTATTATAATATTATAAAAATAAAGTGTCGACATTGACACATTGAAATAACTTAAAGAATAAAGGGTCGCGGAAATAGGCGCGACGCGACTCTAATAAAACAATTTCTAAGAAAACTTTACGGTAGAACAATAGGCCAGTGTCCAAAAAATTTTTTTTTGTCCTTGTAGATTATTAAAAAATACTGAACACGTATTTTTCTTTTTTGACGTAATCAAAAGATTACGGCGATACATTGAGTTAAAATGTGGCATGACGTCACGCCTTTGCTAGATTTTATACGACGTTGTGACGCAGCGAGCCCCTACTCCCAAACGTTAATGCGTGTTTTTAAGTTATTTTTGATTAATATGATACAGCAAAGTATACGTGTCTAATATTTTTTATTATCTGAAAGACAGACTAAATAGAATTTGTTTTTTTAACTAGGCAACTACTCAGGTATGTCTGGACGAGCCGTAAATCATTTGACCTCACTGTTTTATTATTGTGATTCATAGCTAATAGTAATTGGAGGTAGATAATATTTATAATTTACGAGAGATGGATGACAGACTAGAATATATTAAAATCTGTGATTGTAGAAATAATTTTGTCATGTTATTTTTATGTAGTGCCAAATGTATCATATACATATATATATATATTAACTAGTTGTGCTGTGTAAATTGAAGATTGATTTACTTTTAATAATTTCATGTCTAATAAATATTTTCAACTTTAGTTCGAGAGCTTTAATATTTGCTTGCCAAAATATGGCGAAATGTGTCACCGTACAAGAATACGTATACACCGTGAAATTTGAATCAGTTTTGCTAGAACAAACTTTGTTCAGACCATGGTTATACTACCATTCTAAATCATCAAATATGTTATTAAAACAAACTAAACTAGGCGTTCTCAAATAAGTCTTATGTTACTGAAACGTGTTCAAACATTAACCGTAACATCAAAGTACTCATCGCGGTAGCGATATGGCATTCAAAAAAGTTATGAGGAGTCCACGTGGACTACAAGGATGTCCGGCTAATGCGGGCCGAAATGCAAATAAATCATTAGCCTATGACATGCAATCGCGCGAAATATCGTCCCGCCCATTTCTTTTGTTGACAGCCGCCGGCCGCCCCTGCCGCCCGAGCGGTAGCCAGTCTACAGAAATCTCGAGTGGGTGCACAGCTAACTGTTATTATGTTGTGATCTCAGGTAGATTCATATTACCTAGATTCTTATTAGGTTCGTGTTAAAATACTTATTTTGATCCATTAACAGTGTTAAAAGTTAATTTAGAAGGAAATATTAGCAAATTGAAATTGTCATAATTACGTAACTTGAAACTCACTTTTTTGTTTGTACAGATGTTTCTTTACACCCATATTCTAAGTCGTAACCTCGAAAGCTCCTCGACTCACACCTCGGTCGAGGAGACCTCAAGGCGTGCCTCGAACGATCCTCAAAATCGGTATTCATAGACGTGAGACTAAGGAAATTATGAGGTTCCTTGAATGAGTGTGAGTCGAGGTGTTACGTCACGAAAACGTCATTATTTGGAGGAGTATTCCGTTTATTATGTTGGCTAAACTAATTTTTAGAACAGTCTTTGAGCGCATTACCTGTGGTTTTCAACTAGAAATCTCACATTTGTCAAATTATAGTAGAGCGATAAAAAAAACACTATTATTTTATCCACTTGAATCAAAAACCCAAGTCCTGGGCAAAAAATAAGGTGGTACTTGAGAACTGGATGACTTGGGAACATAAAAGTACATACATGCATAATAGTGTTTCCTAAAATATAAGTCCAATCAACGTCTGTAACTGTGCGTTTGCACTCGTGAAACATTTACATAAAAAACTCAGACCAAATAAAAAACCAAGACAGAGCGCTGCGAACAATAAAGTGAAGCATGCCTAAACTACACCTCCGCTCTGTGTATACACGCTCACACGCACATATTTACAACCATTTACAATCAAACTACACCTCACTGCGTACACATGTTTAAGAAACTGGCTTCACGTCACTGCTGACTGCGCTCTGTCTTGGTTTTTTATTTGGTATGAGTTAAAAACATATAGTTTTTTTTTTTTTGTAAATGTTCGATAAATTGTTTGGCGGGAAATAGAGATTTCAACTTGTTAATCGTGAATGTTTTGCACAGTTACCACCACCAATATTGAAACAATAGTGGTAACAAAAAGCACACCACAATACGTATATTTAGGAAAACGAAATCTCATTTTAACTAATTTTCATTATAAAACTTCAATTGGACTTTCTGCATCTCGTAAATAGCGTCGCGATACGTCATTTGTATGGATTATCGTACAAATATTCAATAAACTCTTCAAAGACATTACGAAAATCGGATAAAATACGCTTTGGTTTGGTTAAAGACTTCCTCAAGGTAGATGCCGACGTACCTTATATTTGACAGTTGGTTCCTCAACTCAAACTCACCTCGACTGAGGAAACTGTTAAAGATGAGGAGTAAAATTGCAACTATGAATATCAAACTACCTAAGCGAGGTTGAGTCGAGTCGAGGAAATCATGAGGATTTGACTTAGAATATGGGTGTTAGTTTTGGCCCGCGGAACAAAAAGATACGGTCGTTTTTGTGTATGGAAATTTTGTTTAGTTAATAATTTGTAAATGTTTGTTCTAATAACGCCTCACTTTTAGTTAACTCATAATTATACTCATAGATTTTACTCATAAAATTTCGTACCTACCGCGGGCTTAATATGAAAATATTTTGATACGCGAGCGCCGCAGTGTCAGTGTTGTAGGGAGTAATGAAAATCTCGACCTTTTAAACTTTGTCTTTTTGTGTTTTTTCAAAAACCTATTTTTTTATTATTGTATGCTGTAGAATGCTAGTAGACCATGGTCGGAACAACGTTTTTTCTAAATTTCACGGTGTATAATAACACCATTGTAACCGCATTTAAATCAAATAAAATGACTTTTTTATTCATTAGAATGTTAACCAATGATAACATGTTTTTTCACTCATTATGAAAATTATTCTACTAGTTTGAAAAGTAAATTGTCAACCGTTATATGTATAAGTAGTTGACTATATTGCAGTGAAGCGATACAAAATTTTTATATGTTACAGTTATCTATAATGTTATACACTTAAAAGTTTTTAATTTTTTTATAAATTTTACTAAAAATAAATTATATTTCTTTCATTTTAATATAAACGTACCTACTAGTTATAACAATATTTTTTTTTGTGAAAACAACATTTTTTTTTTTTCTTGGCGATTGAGCCGGTGTCGACTATTCTGCCAGTGTCACGTTGAGACGGCAGCGCAGGGTGGCGGGCCGTCCTAACCACCGCAGGAGGAGATGCCCTGGGCGTCAGGAATCACAGGCAGATTTCCGGCCACCGTAGGCGCGGGCTTGCGGACGGTGAGCAATGGGTAGCTCGCCGTCCGATAAGGACCAAGCCCGGGTCGACGGCGCGTTGTGTTCCACGCGCGCCTCAAAGAGATGTCAGCAGAATTGACGGGGTCCGCTAGGGCCGGCCTGCCGGGGCTGCGAATATGGGCCGATAGGGATATCGTGGCCCCCCGGCAACATGGCAACCGAAGGAACACGGGTGGGTTTTAGTCAGTAAGAGTCTGACACGCCCTCCCGCTCCACCCAGAGCGGGAGAAGTTATTTGATAATTTCACACACCAAAAAAAAAAAAAACGTGTGGCGGGCCGTCGGACTTTGTCTTTTATGGGTAGTTAAATGTTAGTAGCTGCAAGGACGAAAACAAGGGTTAGTAAAACATGTATTCTAATCTACTAACTTATATTATAATATAATACGTAAGTAGTTATTTTACGCAGCAGTAAATTTTTTTAATTATTTTCATTTAGAAAGGTGGCTAAAATTTTTACAAGTTTGGGGGAGAAGTGGGAAAAAGGGAATGTAAGTTAGTTGGGAGAGGAATGTTACATTTCGGAATTTTTCGATAGAGGTCAAAGGAATTGGGTGTTCAAAGAGTTGGAGAAAAATGTATACCCACAGCACGAGCGTAAGCAATCTGACATTTCGAGTGCCCCGAAACTGACATAACTGACAGATGTAAAAGTTTACCTTAAATAAAACTTTTTGGGGTTGCCCATTTTATTCCATTGCAGACTTAGAGTGGCCAGACTTTATGACTATATAGACCGCGCGTAAGCAGATAGCAAACTGTCGATGTTTCGCAAGTCGTTAGCACATTCCTATTGTTACTGTCTCCTGGCGTTTATGTCCGGACAACTTGGGTGATAAAGGCAGTTGATAAAATGATAAAGTAGGTACTATAAGATTTTAATAGTCTCGAGTGTACGTTTTCATGTTTGCATGCTCACACGAACTGAAAGCTCCGTGTTTCCTGTGAGTACTGTTTATTTACTGCGGCTCTTTTATGTTCGTCCAAGACTTACCTAATAATAACATAGGTATAAAAAACTTACTTGGTGTTGGGCGATAGCTTCAATAATATATTGACCATTTGCGGCATGTTCCTCAAAAAATGCATGGGTTATCTCGAACCTTCTTCTGTTAACCACTGACCGATTGCACAAAACACACATTGGTCGATTTTCCGCCATATTCAACAAAATCTAGTTTGCATAATAAGTCCCAAAAACGTATGTGATCAGTATCCTAATTGCGTAACTTATTTTTGTAAACAATAATGACTAATTTGTTTCATTTTGACAGTTCAACAACATTCATTGAGTTATTTACGTTGTTGAGCAAATTTTTTTTCCAACTTGTGAAGCAATGGATAGCAATCTGTTTCAAATCGAAACAGATTGTGATTGATCGTACATTACGCAATAAGGGTACAGGTTAGGAGTAAACAAAGTTCAGTATGCAAGCAGAGGTCAAAAGCATGGGAAAAGTATGATTTGTAGTTACATAAAGTAAAAAGTCAAGAGCACATGAAGCTTTACACTTTTAGTGCGAGTCGTATTACTTCTACGGCGCACAATGGGTCTAAAATTGACGCTGGTGGAAGTATGATTTTTGACAAATCAGTTTCAACTCGGTAGTCCTGATAGGATAAAATAATAATTTCCATATGCAATGTATGAATTGGAAATGTCATTTTCTCAAAACTATTCAGAACTGTAGAGCTGAAACATAATAGGTATTATGACTGGGCTTACCATCAGTACATAGATACGAATATCCGACCCCGTTTAGGAGATATGGAACTTTAAAAAACCAAATAAAAGTCGTCCAAATAAACAAAATTGGCTTTATAGATAAGTATGTAGTTTATTTCCATTAAAATGCCTTGTATTCACTTAATTTTTGAATCTCTAGGGGGCAGTTGCCCCTTTGCTCCCCTTGGCGACGCCCTTGTCCACTGCACCGCGTTCACAGGTAGGTAGTTAAGAGGAACCGATGGGTTTTGTTGTGTTGATGTTTAGAAGGTAGGATAAAGCATTACACACACTAATAATATAATAGTTATGCGACATTGCTCTATACATATAGTTTGGGAACCCCTGGTTCCAAACTGCGCCGCGGCGCCCTGGTACGCCGTAGAGAGTAAAGAGGGGTGCCGGGAGGCTATCCAGTAGGTACCCTAATTGCGTAACTTATTTTCGTAAACAATTATGCCTAATTTGTTTCATTTTGACAGTTCAACAACATTCATTGCGTTATTTACGTTATTGGGCAATTTTTTTTTTCCAATTTGTGAAGCAATGGATAGCAATCTGTTTCAGATTGTGATTGTGTTGTATTACGCAATTAGGGTACTGTTTACCGTTCTCCGGAAACAAAACTTAGGTATTCGCGGGTAAGCAATAAAAGCTCTAAGAATTCTCATTCCCTTTGCAACATCTTATTTATGTGAAGCCAGATTTTCAGGTGTAGCTGTAATAAAGAGCAAATATCGCTCAAAGATTAATAATGTGGAGCAAGAAATGAGAGCAGCTGTGTCAAGCCTTATCCCACGCCTTAAAAAATGTGAGGACATAACCAAGCTCACGCCTCACATTGACTTAAATTGCCAAATCTGCCTAGCCTTCTCCCAACTATATTGGAGTCGGCTTCCAGTCTTGCAGCTGAATACCAGTATTTTACATGGAGTGACTGTCTATCTGACCTCCACAACCCAGTAACTGGATAATACGATACCCTTGGTAAAACTGGTTGTCAGACTTTCGGGCTTCTGACGACCCGTAACAACTGTCAAAAATCCACGAATGACAGCCGGGACCAACGGCTTAACGTGCTTTCCGAGGCACGGTATGTAAAGATGGTCACCCATCTACAGACCTAGCCCGGCAAGTGTAGCTTAACCTGATGGATAATAAATATATTCTTGTGTCAATATAAATATAAACACTCAGCTTCATATCGTGCATGTTTTATTTTTGTGCCTATTTACTATGTTCCGACTAGCTAGGTCGCCGGGACAAAATACTAAACCTGCAAGTGCGCCGCGAACTGAAAAAGTTTGGGAACCCCTGCTCTATACAATGGGGATAAAAACTGCCACTAGCTCACATCAGATGGCGCTGATCTCCAGCGTCATATAATTTGACAGCTAGCCATACATTTTTTGTAAACAAGCGACTTCTTTTACAATTAATTATTGAGCCCAGTTGCGCAGCTGTTTACTGCAAAAATACGGGGCCCCATGTATTTGCCAAAGATGTTATATGAAGAAAACAGTGGGAGAAAGCTCTCCGAAAAAAATTGGAATCCGATATTTCATCGAGACAATGTGCTATCCTTTAAGCCTTTTATGGGAGAACGTGGTTTATAAGTGATGCTCCTAAGAGAACTTAGTCTGTTTTCATTACATACAGGCACTTGCGATGTGATATTATGTGAACAATAGTAAAGTATGTATGTGTTTATATTATCATATTAGATCAGTGCTAGAAGTGCTTTCTCTGAGGTTTTTCAGGCAGGAAGATCAAGCCCGAGTTGTTTTTCTACTCTGATCAAATTAGTTCTATCGTACGCCTCCAGTCTTTAACAAAAACCGAACTTAAAGTCAACAAACACAAAATAACCTATAAAATATAAAACTTTCATAATTTATAGACTTTTTCACTAAAGCTGCTTTTTTACCAGTGGTAGACGCTTCCCCTGTCCTTACCTCGTCTATTAATAGTGCTATATTCCAAGTCTCATACATATTTATCTAGTTTTCGTATAATTTGTGATCGACACAAAAGTAAACAAACACAACAATGGCGGTTTATAAAGACGTACAACTGTGCTGCCATCTTTAATGAGCTTTCAGTTTTTAACCTCATTACATTGTAATCAAATATCTTTTTTCGAAATGAAATACAACGTAACGCCCATAGTAAACGTTACTTCTAATTAACAGTACTTTCATTTGACACTAATTTCATTACTGGCCGCCGACCGTCCAAAACTACCCATTCTCCTTTTATCCAAATCTGAGGGATCCACATGCAAAGCTCAGCGCTGATGTCGCTAGCGGCGGGATGGCTGCTGTGAAATCCCTAGTAGTCTATGGCATAATCTATGGTTACTTGGTTAAAGTTACATGCTCTGTGGGTTAGTAAATAATCAAGTCAGTTAAATGCACTGTGAATTAAGTATATTTTTTTTACAGATAAAGTAGTTTAATTGTAAATACTAAGTTTTCTATTTAATCTTTTGTACAGAAATGGGCCTAAGAATGTAAAAAAACTTTCTACAAAGACTTTTAAGGTTGCATTAGATGTGCATACTATATTACTCCGACTAGCAGTGTAGGTAAGCATGGTGTGCTGTTTTAATACTTATTGCATAATGAAAAGTTGGCGAATAGTCAGCACGTTGCAGGATTTATAAAAATAATAATAGCCCCACCGCTGTATCTCTACGTTGAAGTCGTGGTGGGGCTTGCGCGCTCCTGAACTCTGGGTTTGTGTCGGTAGAGTTTACTTTGCCAAAACAGGTCTAGGATGAGGAGCCAGACCAAGAGAGATACATAAACCCGCAGCGGTGGGCTTGAGTGGAGAATCGCAAGAGCAAACGTGCCCAGAGGAAGGAAGTATTCCAGTAAGATGCTGGTAGGGATCTTGACCGTACTTCCGGGATTGTCCTGCTAGCCGTGGAATACCTCTCCACTCCTCAAGCACCTCAGGAAATGTTGCCCCCTTGTCGCTACATCACTATGTGCTAGTGACCGTTTTCGGGGGCCCATTATTGAGTGTGCAAGTCACCCCCTGCCATTTTATCCATGCATTACATTATATTGATCAGGCAGGAGACATAGTACTTCCATAGTTCCAGGTAACTAATCCATTATAGCCACTCAAATCCATAGCCCAATTTATTTTGTTTCCATGTTCTGCAATAGTCCTACACCAACCGGGGGTTGTCCATGGGTGCACTTGTATAATGCATACAGGGATAATCGTCGGTTGGTGCCTTATCACTTAAAAATGTCTAAGGGGCTTCTGCGAGTTGGCTTCGGCCCCTCATACACCTTCCAATGGTCCGGAACCCGAAGGTCCCAAGATATGTCAAAGACATTAAAATGATAATAATACCATTTATTTCAGGCATTGCAGGCCCATAGAAAAATACCTTAACCTAAAGATACTTATACTCTGTTTGAAATAAGATTAGACATTTAAACATACCTTTTTTACAGTCCGTTCAACCGATTCTGACTTCTATACTGTCGGCATAAGAATGACATTAAAAGCAAAAAAGTGGTTACAATACCAACTATTTACTGCAGCTGCCATTTGTCATGCCACCTGCGCAATAGAAGACAAAATCGAATGAACGGACTGTAAAAAGGGTTTATTTAAATGTCAAATCTTTTTATACAATTTAACAAACTATTTATCTTTGTTTTTCAACATACAATATTTTTAAAGATTTTTTTGTAAGGATCTTAGCAGGTGGCGTTCTGTAGTTTCTGCCTACCCCCATGGGAAGAAGGCGTGAGTGGAACATAGTATCTTGAGCTATAAAGTAATATCATGCATATAATCTCTTTAAAATCAACAAATTAATAATAATATAATATTTTTTTGCACTTTAAAGCTTAATATTTCGCAAACGGATCCCTGAATTCAAAATGGTTATCACACACTCACAATATTTTTGAACGAGCTTTCCAACTACACTCCACACCATAGGATAGATAAAAAAAAACATCCCCACTTTACGTGTAGGGTACACGAAAAAAAATATTTTTTCATGATTTAATTTCATCAGTTTGTCGGCGTGATTAATATGTAGGCATACCCGGCAAATTATAGCTTTCTAGTACTAAGCCAACGTTCACACGGACGTAAAAAATCGCGGCGGGATTTTATCGTGCACTGGATTTTCAATTCTCAGTGTTAAGCCGAGCGTTGAGAATCCAATGCGCTGGGACGCATACTCGTCCCAGCGCGTTGAAAAAACACACTGTTGGATTTTCAACTCTCGGCGCTAAACAGAGCGTTGAAAATCTAATGGACGAAAAAAAATCGCCGAGATTTAACGTCGGCTAAGAGTCTCTGAGCTGAGCCGTGGATAGACAGACAGACAGACAGACAGACGGACATGGCGAAACTAAAGGGCTGGTTTAAATAACATCTTGTACAAGATTTTGCTTCTCTCTTGTTCCAGACAGTCTCAGTGTCGGCGTTAATTTCATTGCGATGGACCGCTCGAATGTCATCTGCTTCTCACTCAAGTTCCCCACCATGAGACGTCCTAAGACCTTCACACTGATTCTACGCGCTTAGGCTTTTGTTTTGAGAAAGTATTTTGACTAAATATGTTTTGTATCAGTGGCGAGGCGTGGTAAAACGACAGAAGTAAGTAAGAGATACAAAAAAAAAATTACTTCTCTTCGGAATTTCGTCGTGGCCGCGAAAAGTTACTTCTTGTTTACCTATCAAAATAACGGTATCAATAAACCGTTTCATTAAAGTCCTATTTCGATCTACTTTTCTTTTATGAGCTTCATGCTAATTAGTGAACATAATTCTATTCCTACCAGTCCCGAACTCATAAACAGCTACGAATATGTTTTTCAGTCGCACATTTTTTTTTTTTGATGAATTCGTCAAATTAAAATGTAAAAAAACCTTTATTACATAGAATCTGAGAAAAGTAAACACGGGAACAATACATATTATTTTATTTACGACCGCCAGTCAGTCATTGATATTTATCGTAAAGGGAAACATTAAAATGTTTGAAAAAATCATATCTGGGCGAGCTAGGCCTTACTTAATTATGTTTCATATTTTCAAAATTTATATCTTCTGACTATGTTACACTCACTGAATTGGCCCGACAAGACGGGCCCGCCGCGTACTTGTAGCTTCATATCTAAAATGCGGAGTGCGCCATCTGTACTACTAATATTCTGTGCTTATACCTAGGTACTTATTGCATTTATCTTAAAAATAAACATGATTTACTTAGGTACCTAATACCTAATCATAGCATTTTTAAAACATCCGAAATTCATTTACAGACTAAAATTATGTTTAAATTAAATTTACGTCTTTGAATCGATTTGAACTGTCGATATCTGATTTTTGTTTTGTGAATAGCGTTTAGAGGACTCCTTCGAAATGATCTACCAGGGTACTTAATTAAATATTTTTATCTGTTTCAGATCCACAAAGATTTTGGGACTGTTCATTGAAGATTGCAAGACCGCGTCATCACAATTTCTGCAAAGAATTCAGTTCTCGAGGTGAAATTTGAATACCATTTGGTGACATTTGGGTAATTTTAATTGGATGTCGAAGTTACTGCTAAGAAGCTGTGACTTCAGACTTCTATAGTGTCGTCAAACTTTATTTGGAACGAGCATTGTTTCCCGGATGTTAAGTAATCAAATCTTCATTTCCGTTCTTGAAACAAGACATCCACAAAAAGGTGACACTTCCGTACGATTTCTCTCTTTATCTTTCAAAAGATCATGACTAATAGTTTGTCGTATAAAAAGCGTCCAGGAACGTCAGGTATCCGTGGACAGCTGTATGAAACAAAACTTATTAGCTTAATAAATTATAGAGCGCAATATAATGATAACATTGAAAAATTCTCTTTAGCTACAAATATAGATAAGATCGGAATATTTGACGACATTTGTATAAGATTTAAAGTAAAGACATTTGACAAGCCTTTCGCAGTGTTCATACAAGCCAAGCACAAAGAGAACGATACACTACTAAAGAATGATTTGGGCACATATTTCGACAGCTACTTGAAAATTAAGCAAGCTTTCAAACCAAGTAATAAAGATTTGATATTTAAAGGAACATATGATGGAATAGAATGTTTCTTTGTGATATACACGACCGCAAGAGGAGACTGTAATTATAAGTCGTTTGAGAGTGATTTCGCCAGTACACTGAACGACATGATAGGCACAGCCCAATGCGGCCTACAGACAGTTGTTAAAAATAAAGATGTGGAGTGTCTCTACAAAGTTATTATGAAGGAAAATCTCACTGAACTAGCTAAACCGATAGCGAAGTTATTTTTTGATAAAATAACAGATTTTCAGATGTTTATGAATGATGATCTTGTGGCAAGCTATCATGTCATTTTAGCTCAAAAAATCTGCGATGTTTTTGACACTCAACCTGAAGGATATCGATTGGCACACGTTCGACAAGAGTTCTTTGATACTAACGATGAATTCCTCATGACATTTAAAAGTTCATTGTACAAAGAAGTGATAGAAAAACGAACGGTTGAAGAGAGTGAGATAAAAACCCTAGTTGCCATGTTTTTCAACAAACCATTTGATGTTATAATTCTAAGCAAACTTATCGGATGTGTTATATCATATAAAAATGGTAAGTTAGAGTTTATAAACAATAAAATGATAAACGACGACTTAAATCGCCAATTAAGCAAAATAAATGTCCCAGAAGGTATAATAGATAACGCAATAGAAATAGCTGGAAGAGAAATTTTATCTTCAAAACAAAACTTTAAAGTGCCAGCTGCTTTCGGGAATAAAGATTTGATTATAAGAAAAGATGAGAGGCTAACATATTTAGCATCGAGAATCATCGATTTGATTGGTAAATCGGACCGTAATTATGTCATCACCATAGATGAATCGGTTGATAAGGGATTTCTGAAGCTAAACGGGGGCTTAGCCGGTGCTGTTGGCAATCTATTAGTTTTCGATGAAAACTCGAAAATGTTGAAGTTCAACGAGAATTTTCAAGAACTTGGAGATGTTGCTAAACGTTTGTTAACAAAATTAAAACAAAACGAAACTATTGACTTACAAAACTATCGCTTAGACGTGAAAATTGAAAAGTTCCCCAAGCTAACATTTGAATGTGGTGATCATGACAAGAATATGGCCAAGGATTTCTTTAACAGGCTGCTGTTTTACACGAATCAAGCTGACGAAAACGGCACAGGGAAGATACTAAGAGAAGAAATAGAAAAACACCAATCTGATCTAGTTAGTAAAAATAGTTTTCTATCGCAATTGATATTGTTAAAATACCACGAAGAAATACAAAATTGGTGGATGTCACCTAATATATTCTCATATCTTACAGATGAGAATAAAGTATTTGTAAACGCAATGAAAACTGTAGTCAGTGAACCTCCAATGACAGTTATGAACAAAATGTATGAGATAAAAACGAAGGAAGCTAATCTCAATTTTTATTTTGACGATATGTTACGTTCTTTAGAGCTCAATGCTCAGGCAGGATATATCATAATTACTGAAAGTATCTTAATAACGCTGTATAAAGTAAAAGAGTATTTAAATAGGCACTGTAAAGACCATGTCGTGCTAGACATAGAATATATTTCGAAACTACTATCAAGCGAATATGATACATTACTCACCGAATTACAAAATATAAACAACGGAAAAATTATCATCATTGTATTCAATAACATTCCCAATAATGATAATAACTCGTGTAAGAAATTCGAAAAAATTGCAAAGAAAATAAAGAATAAACTGACAATTATAATCACAGACAACAAGCTACTTAAAATGGTCCAAGAAATATTCTCGAAAGCGTTGTATGTTGTAAATGATAACAAAACAAATCTAACAGATTTGAGTGAAGATACACAACTTCGTATCCTGCAAAAGAAAATACTGTTTCAAGGAGAAGAGATAAAACTAAAATCGATCATTGACAAAATTTCAAAGTCATTTCTTAAAGGAGACGTATTAAGTAAAATAATTCATAACGAAGCTATCTTAATAGGCAAAGCAGTACAGGATCCAAATTACGAACGCGTTAAACAAATGTATATTGGCAGACGCGTCTGTCGTAATAAGAAACGAGATCTACCTGTAGTGCGGATTCAGGCTGAAGAAGACACTTTGATTCGGCTAAAACATCTGCATTATGAAACATGTACTCCACGAATGAAAGAGAAAAAAACAGAGTCGTGTAACAATAAATGTGAAGAACTGAAGCAGGAGTCTCTTCATATTGACACGCTTCACGATATAGATGATGACGTTGTCGTTTTGACGACAAAGCCCGGAATGGGCAAGTCAACCTTATTCACCCACTTAATTCTGCAAACAAAGAAAATTGATCAAACGATGTGGATTGTTAGAATTAACTTGGGAGATCATGACGGATATGGAAGAAAATTCTTCAGGTGGCAGGAAAATAAAACAGTTATTGATATCTTAGAATGTTTACATTTTTTATTTGAAGTGATACTTGGTGATCGCCTTCGTGATGTAACATTTGTGCTGCAAGAATTAAATAATGAACCGTATCTAAAATATTGTACTGGTGATGAGTTGTTAATATTTGAGCTAAAAATGTTCCTACATTTTTATAATAGACAGAAGCTGATATTCTTATTCGATGGATTTGACGAAATCTGCCCGCGTTATGAGAATGAGGCGCTTACGTTACTAAGAATCCTGAATAGTAATCCTAAATATATAAAAAATAAAATGTGGATCACAAGCAGAACGGATGGGAACATAAAGACGATTTTAGAAAAGAATTCGAGGTGTCGTACGATTTAGAACACTTTTCTTGGGTTGAGCAGAATATGTTTTTGTATATGTTTTGGATTACCAACGAGGTCCTGAACAATAAAACCCAACTTGAAAAGATATACGACTTCATCGATTTCATGTCACATAGTCCTGACATTGATTTGTTTTTGAAGAAGCCCTCAGAACTTAACGAGACATTTCTGCTTGTGTACATATACGTTAACTTCATTTGTTATCTAAAAGTAGAATTTAAATCTGCTCCACCACGCATAATGAACGCTCTTGCTGCACTTTATGACAGATGCTTTGCTTATATTACTTGTGTGAATGATTTCATAACAACTCCTTTAAAACTATACTTATCAGCTCATTATTTCCTAGATCAAATAAAAGACAGGATCGGATCTGAAAAATGGGGTGTAGAAATTGATGAATTGACATTTTTCGAAGATTACCAAGAAGATCTAGAATTTAGAATAGTAAGGTTAAAATTCCAAGAAAAACGCAGAATGAACTTGTCTCATCCTCACTTTAAATTTCAAATTTAAGGATAAATGAGAGTGAACTATTATTCGTGGAAGCGAACACTACCATATTCTCGAGAGTCGTAAGAAATTAGGACTAAGCTACTTTCTACGAAAATTTTGATACAGTTTTTAGTAAAGATAAGTTAAAATACAATAAAGCCATAACCTTTTTATGCGAGTATAAAATATTTAACCTAATCTAACTAGTTTGGTTCTGGGTAATAAGTACTTGACTACTGAAATATGGAAATCTCAATGATTATGGAAATATATTAAAGGAAAAAAATGCTTTATTACTTGTTTTTTTAATTATGCCTACCGCGCCTATCTACTCCAATATGCCAAATTTTCCTTTTCCCAACGCCATCTTCCGCTTTTTTCCTAATTCAGCCGCCGGCAGCCAATCCAGCAACCAGTTCGGGAACCAGCGCCGGCAGCTGAGGCTGAGCACTTCCATTAAAAAAAATATAATCAATCAGTTATTTAGTTCAGTTGAATATTTCTTTTTTCTTACGTGGGCGGACCGAACTTGTGCCCCAATTAGTTGACTGATTTAATGCTGCCGCCTTGATGAATAAAATGATACTATTGTTATAGTACCAACCGAATACTTACCAAAACTGTGGTACATAAGTAGGCAGAGGTATACCCATAGTACACCCACATTTCGCCAGTTTTGTTTAAGTCCCATGTAATAGGGGGCGAGCCTATTGCCATCAACCGGGCTCATCAAACATCAAACATGCTCTGTGCGGGCACATATCCAGACTCCGGGCTGCTACTGAGAAATTCCAGTTTTTTTTTTTTTTTTTCCTGTAGGTCATCTCATAGCTGGTCTGTAACGACCGTGGCTATTGAACCGGGTAATCCTGTGGATGCATTAAGCTGCTACACTTATTGCCTCCAGCCAGGGCACACATAAAAACTAAGCTAAAAGCTTAGGATAAACGCTCGCTTTGGGCACCCCCTGCGGGGTACGAGCCTCGGCTTAGGTCGTTATCCGGAGGGAGGACATCAAAGATGGGACGGGCTGGATCAAAAGGGTTTTGATCATGATTATTAGTCGGGGAATTTAAAGCTACGTGCACATCTGCAACAACTGCTGGCACCTTGTTTTCGAGCAAGGGTCGGGGGGGAGTTTTATTTACTCGGGGGTGCGGCGGTCGCGATCGTAAAGGACCTCGGCGCACAGTGGGCTGGGATTACAAGGTTAGGTCTTAAGAGATCAAATGTATTTTTTTGGTATCTAGGCATAAATTTAAAACGTTTTTATTCTTTGACTTTTTTTAATTTAACGAGTACTTTCGGAGATATAGCTATATTAAATTTGTATGAAGAGTCATGTTATTTTAGTTAAGCAATTTATTCCAATTAAATTGAAATTGAAAATAATGTATACTAAACGGCCTGAAAACCTCAATACCTACTTAGTTCTTTAAAAAAAAATCAATGTTCGACATTTTCCACCACCATAGGTAGGTATGACGTAATTTGTTTTGAGACTTATTTCCGGGAATCAAGGGATAAGAGTGCGCGAGCGCAACAACAAGTTATGACGTGTCGTAACGTGATTGGTGCAACGATAGGGTATCTACGGAATGTTCGGTTGCATTCAAACGTACTTCAGTGTTCTATTACCCACCATAATAGACGCACTACCCCCACACATTCATTACTTACTTATTTGTTGTTTTGTATTTGTGAAAATGTTTGAAAATTTAGTCACAAACCTTGATCTTTTCGTTATTTTAAAAAACAGTGGCAGTTTTAAAAATAATGACAGTTTGTGTAGTGAGATAAGGGGCCTTACTCCCGAAAACGTTTCGATTTTGATTTCGTTTTCGATTCGAACTCGATTCTGATCCGAACTCGATTTAAAACCTTACTCCCGAACCAATTCGAATCGTAAACCAAGATCGACTCGAAGTTCGAATGTTATCAGCGTCGTTAGGCGTATCCGGCGGATTACGTCACCGTCAAGTGCTATTGTCCTTGGTTAGTAGTTGAATGTTTTTACTTCTCTATCACTTTCCCACTGAAAAAACGATACCCTAGTGCTTTATTTACACATAACAAACAAAAACTTATGAAAAAACATAAGATTTATTATTATTATTGGGAATAAAGTGTAACCGAAACACAACTTGTATTTAGTTAGTCTGTGCCACGAGCTGTCAAGTGTCAAATCGTATGCGAAGAGCGCTGGTTGTAGTGGTTGTTCAAAAGTTTATGTGTCTGCTGCTGTATGAGTTAATTTAGTTTCAATTCATATTATTAATGAAAGCTATTATTATTTATTAACTTTGGTACGAGAGTGTTTTAATGTTTGGTAAATTTTGGCGTGCGTATACGTTTATAAGTTTGTGATAAAAGTTTATGTACTTTTAGAAACCTGTGTGACTTGATTATGTCTTTTTCATCATATGTACAAATGGAGAAGTTGGTGCAATTTTTAGAAGAAAATCCCGGCATTGCCAAACGGCTTATACGTTCTGCACAAGCTCGCCAACAGACAAAACAACAATGGGTCAGAGGTCACAATTTTATTAAATTCCTTGAGTGGCGCTACAAAAGACTTAGTCATGGGCAAAAGTAAGTCAAATGAAAGCACAGCTGAGATAACGTAAATATTTATGCTATCCGAATGAATGGTAATGGTGTATAGACTTGTTTGGTTAAAACATACTTATAATTTGAAATGTCACTTCGTCTGGTTGGTTTCTTCACGTATGGTGTTAAATCTTATAACAACACATCAAAACACTCGTTCGACCAACAATAATTTCTCAGAAATTCTTCCGAACCCATTTCCATAGCCCGGGTGTTATAACGACTAATCCTATGCGTATTTCTTCTTGCACGAATATCCATACGATTTGCTTCCTCAAGAACATTGAAAAACAACGCAAGGCGAGCTATAATAATAAAGAATTTGAAGAAATATAGCAGTAAATAACACTAAAAAATCTCACTCGATCTGAATAAAGTAGCTTCTTTGCTATCGTGTAATTTGACGTTTAGTTTCGATCCAACAACTCGATAATCAACTGTGAGATGGCGTGTGGAGTACGAACTTTTCGATCCTAACGAATTTCTCGATCGAAATTAGTTTCGCTTCGAACCACCGCACGATCGTGCGCTAGTGTCGGACTCAAGAGTATGAATCGGCATTGAATTCGAATAGAACTCGATTGATTCAGAACTCGAACCTGTCGGGAGTAAGGCCCAAGGTCTAAATTTTTTGTCGAATTAAGTGATGATCACGAAAAGACCTTAAAGTTGTTTTGTGCAAAATTTTGTTATAATTTAAATAGAAGATGGGAAAACGCTTATCGTAAAGAAAATATATTCAGAACTAAAAATAGTGAATGGTTACAAGAAAACATAATATGGCCAGACTTTATTAAGTGTTTAATAGGCAGTAATGAAGATCAACCAGCACCAAGTACATCAACTCAGTATGTATCACCATCAAAAGTTTCTGTCGGTGTCTCCACCGAACAAAGCCCAAGAAAACCTTTTTGTGAATTAGCGCCTAAACAGAAAAAAAGACGTGCAGAAAACTTTCATTTATCTTCGGACGAAATAAAATATGCATATTTTGAGCAGTTGAAAGCGGATGGGAATGAGGAGGTTGCTAAAATACTAGAAAATTTATTAAAGAATCCCCAAGATGTAAAAAAAGTTAAAAAGTGCATATCTGTTAAAGAAAAAAAACCTGTTTTCTCCGGATGAGGCTTTAGGGTTATTTTTATCACTTAAGCTGACCAAGTGGCAATACAATACTTTAAAAGTGTTAACGAAAAAGACAGTAATATATTTCCATCTTATTACCAAGTCCAACATGCGAAACAGAAATGCTATCCACCAAAAGATGCTATTATAGTGACAGAAACCTCAGCTAAAGTAAAGTTACAAGCTCTATTGGATATAACGACAACAAGAATAATGACGTCACTCGTCATAGATAGTGGTTGTAAAGAATTTACACTAATCAGTAAGTGGGGATTTGACGGTGCTTCTAATCAAGCCAATTACAAACAAAAAATGCAAACAGACGATGAAAAAGAAAGTCAACTTGACGATTCAAGCATATTTATGGGTAGTTTAGTGCCAATAAAATTAGTGTGCGGCGAACAAGTTATCTGGCAAAACGATTCACCAAATTCATCTTACTGGTGTCGTCCAATTTTTTTCCGAATTTGTGAAAGAAAATAAAATAACGATATTGCGGGAAAAAAGTGCTATTGAGGAAGAGATTGTAAATTTAGTGAAAACAGAAGTTGGAGAAACAAAAATTTCACACTCTTTATTAATGACTATGATAGACGGAAAAGCAACATCAATTTTATGTGATACTTCATCTCAGAGATGCGACATTTGTAAAGCCACTCCAACAGAGATGAATAATTTGCACTTAATTGCATCAAAACCGACTGATCCAGATCTCTGTAAATACGGATTGTCATCATTGCATACCTGGATACGAATGATGGAATGCATTCTGCATATAGCCTACAGATTAACGATACAGACATGGACAGTAAAGGGAGACAACAAGTGCATCATGGAAAGAAGAAAGAAAGACATACAAGACGCTTTTAAAAATAGCATGGGACTTCTGATTGATGTTGTTAAACAAGGGCACGGCTCCACGAATGACGGAAATACTGCTAGAAGATTTTTTGCAAATCCAAACATGACTGCTGAGATAACTGGTGTTAGTGAAGAATTAATAAGGCGATTTGCAATCATTTTAGAGGCAATTTCATCAGGTTACCACATTGACACAGCGAAATTTCACGAATATGTTCAAGTGACCATGCAACTGTATTTGGAATTATATAGCTGGTATTATATGCCTTCAAGTGTTCATAAAGTTCTTATGCATGGTGCAGCTATTATTGAAAGTTTTGGTCTAATACCAATTGGACAGCTATCTGAAGAAGCTGCTGAAGCTAGAAATAAAGACTTTCGTAGGTACCGCCAACACCATTCCAGGAAATGCAGTAGAAAAACTACAAATGAAGACATTTTTTAATAATTTATTGACCAGCTCTGATCCACTCATCTCAGCGAAACGTCACAAACTTCGCAGAAAACATAAAACTTTGTCAGTAGAAGCACAAAGTTTATTAGTAATTGAACAAGCGGAAACATTTGATGATGACGAATACGAAAATTTTGCATTCGTTAATGTGGATACCCTTGACAGTGATTAAATTAAAACAGTGCAGTGGCCAGTAGTGATTGTGATTTTTACTTATTTATTTTATTAGTCCTTAGTGGATTAGGCCTAAAGGGGAGACCACTACATAAAAAAAAAACGCGCCTAGTTCTTAACCTCTATGGTGGTGTGGAATAGAGAACAAAATTTGAAATTGCGACCAAATCGCAGAAAATCGCAACCCGAGAATAGGCGCTAAAATAGGACAAATATACGTACTATGCATACGTAGAGTCAATTCTTTGAGAAAATTTGAGAATTTCGAGATTTTCACATTTTTTTCTTTTGCTTCATACAAAAATTACTTTGGATATTTATAACTCCGAAAATACTAAGTTATCTGAACGACCCTCATAGATATAATTACTTATAATCGATAGATAAATCCAACACAATATTTAAAATTTCAGAAAAAGAAACTTTTTTTTTTTAAATGCTATGTCCTTTACCGGCCCGTTTCAGCCCACTGTGCGGCGGCGAGGTCGGAATGACGGGAGGCGTCTGTTTCTGTTCAGTGTACTTGTTTCCCTATTGCTCTCCCGGAGGAGGGTTATGGGGTCATCTAGATCTGTGAGAATATGCCTTGGACGGCGAACATGATTGATTCTACTGGGGACATAATTGGCGGCCTCAACTACCAGAGGGTTGCGATGTTTGGCCGCGGACTCAAAGAAACGCTTGGAAAGGCGTTTTAGAAACTGGTGGATAGTGGGAATCTTTAGGTCGAGGTGGAGTGCCTCGTTCCTAACGTAAAGGGGGGCACCGGTGGCTCTACGGAGGAATCTATTTTGGACTGTTTGCATCCTATGGATATGATGGGGTTTTGCATGAGCAAAGACAGCACCCGCATAGGTCATGATCGGTCGAATGCATGCCGTGTAAACGCGCAATTTGCACCTAAGTGACAATTTGCTACGTGCATTCAGTATGAGGAAGAGTCTACCGAAAGTGAAAGCGGCTCGCGAACGAACCGACTTTATGTACCTACTCTGCGAAGGTCAAATGATGGTCTAGGACGACACCGAGATATTTAGCTCGCTTCTCCCAAGGGATCGGCTTGCCGAACATGGTGATAGGTCGGGGGGGTGGTCTCTATGCCTTGTGCGCGGTTTCGAAAAGATAACCGCTTGGCTTTTATCGGGGTTGACTTCTATCCGCCACTTTGTAAATCAGGCCACCAGTCTGTTGACTGCGGTTTGGAGAGTACGGCGGATTACGTCGGGGGATCTAGAGCTGAAGTAGATCGCAGTGTCGTCTGCGAACAGACCCAACTGCGACCTACCACACCCTTTAGGGATGTCGCATGTGAACAGCGTGAACATGAGGGGGGAGATCACAGAGCCCTGAGGGTCCAGAAACAAATAAATTACACAAAGTATTTAAGTAAAATCGGACTTCATAGAATGGTTGCAAGTTTAGTAACAGCATTGTTGGTAAAGTTGACGAGAATAACAAGAAGAACAAACAAGAAAAAATTGAACTTGTGGAAAAGTTTAAGTAGTCTATGGACACTATTATTTGATTGGTGCCTTTTGACAGTTGTGAGTAGTGACAATGTCAATATTGACATTTAGAATAATCTGATGAAAATATTTTCTGGTTTCCTTCTACTCGCTTTGTTTACTGTACAGTAAATATTATTGTTGCACCAAGTATTTGTTTTCCCACAAATTTACTTAGCTATCTATCCTGTTCTTACGCTGGGCTGCCTCGTGCTGATATAACGGTTTTAATTATGAGGAAATGATTTGAGTAAAGCGGTAACTAAAAACCTTGCTCGAAAATGTAAGTTTTTTTTAAACTTTAAATTATCTGTTCTAATTCTAACAACAGATTACAATTATATATAGGGTAGTTCTAACCGTTGTGGCCATTGAAGATGACGAAAAGCATAATAATTATCAATCTTTAATTCTTTATATTTATTTGTATAGTTAGTCATACTGCCGTCCTTTATCTAGAATGACGTTAAGCCCAAAAGAAAATGGTAAAAAAGAAAACGCGGGAATTGTTGTTTCTTAAAAACTATGATTGTTGGACACATCAATTGATATTCTTTTCTGTTTATCCTAAAGAATCCTTTCTGACGAGAAACTCTTAAAGAATGTGGGTTAGACGCTTTCTAGTGATGGAATATTGGAATCATCATAAATTGTGTTACTTAACAGCCTACAAAATTTTCATATCTCTGGAACTATTTATATTGTAAAAATGTTTCTTTGACAGAAAGATAGAGAATTTTGAACTCTATCACTTTCAATTAAAAAGTAAAAATTGGCCATTTGAGGGTTAACGGCTTTCTAGATATAGGACTGCAGCATATAATCCCTTGACTTTGTTAGTACCCAGTGTAAATGTTGGGTCACGAATTCACGATTGTGATAAATAAAGTTTAGATGCATTTTAAATATATGTAATAAATAATATCAATCTATCTAAAAACGCCCCTAAGACAACCCACTGACCAAAAGCTTAAATATGTGATTTTTGAATGTTTTTTAATTCAATTTACTGTACGTCAGTAAATTGTGTCAAACTCGGCGTGGGCGAAGCGTCGTCCTTTCGCCAACGGCCTTGCAGGGGAGCTCACGAAAGGCTTGCACGCAGCCCTGTGCCTGAATTTTGGGCTCAGATCAGCGCTCAAGAACTACAAAATAGTACCCTTCTATTATTTTACCACAAGATATTGCAACACATTTGCTCGTTCTTCTCAAAAGAAATCTATTGTTTGAAATGGGCAACTAGCTTCAACTGACTGACTGACTCCTTGACACTTGAAAAGTGCCTGTAAATGGTTTAATCTAACAAATGTTGTAACTTGTATGAACCAGTGATTTTTCATAAGTTAAATACACGTAGACAACAATAAATAGAATTGCAAAAACTGTTGTCAAGAATTCAAATTTTTTGCAATACTGATTTTGAAAATTCTGCTCGCGCGGTGGTCCCATAGAAATTTTATTAACTTTGCTCGAGTAGTTTTTGAGTTAGCTTCAATAATACATATTTTTCGCACTTAGTCTATGTGGATGATGTTATAATAACTAAAGCTATTTTTCACTTTGTAGTGTTTTCTTTGGAAGTTTAGTTTTTTTTTGTAAAAATGTTTGAAATACTACATTTTAGGGTAGATAACATGCACTCTGTACTGGAAAGATATCAACTGTGTTGCTGCTGTCTCGAACTGGTGTCTCGTAAGAGCCTGTGGAGGGAGTATTCATGGATGGGCAGGATCGAAGTGTACGGAGACATGCTGAAGGAGTGCTTCAATTTATCTGTGAGTTACTAGTGAAAGGATATACTATCCCTGCATTCCGAGTTACGCTAAAAGTGATTATAACTTTTAGCGTAACTCGGAATGCGGCCCTTGTCTGTTCGACGTCCGTATGTCACTGCAGGGATCCAGCAGAATATCAGCATCAGGTATATTTGCCTGACATGCTGAGCTGGACTCCCATTTGGTGTAACCTTGAGACACACCGCACCTTGTTTATTTGATTATTTCGAAGTACCTATGTCATAATGTCACTCCAATTCTATACCTACATGTTTTTCATTTTTGTATATTGGCATCTTATTTTATATACAATATCGCCCCATCGATATATCGAATTTTTCTGAATATTCATGAAAAATTATCGATAAATAACTTTGTCTATCTTTACTGATTAACTAACATAACTATGCAAAAAAACGGAGGTGATAACATTTTTTTTCAAATAAAACAGTGTCGGATCTAGGGGGGGCAAGCCTGGGCCCGTGCCCCGGGTGCCAAATTCAGGGGACGACAAATTCAAGCGTAGCAGACAAGTGCACCACCCAGCACACAGCAACTTTGCAATAAATGAGACGCGCAGCACATTTATAATCATTCTATTTTTTATTTTTTTTTTACTCCAGTTTTGGCGCCCCTGTTGAATTGGCGCATTATCGATCGATACAATTTGATTAATATGTTGCTGCCAAAATTTTAATTTTGAGAAAATGTTAATTTCGCGGGGGCTATCTTAGCGCCATAAAAGATTGACGGGGGCGGCAGACGCCAGTTTTTGCCTCGCCTCAAAAAAAATCTAGATCCGGGTCTGCAATATAGTTGATAAAAGGCTAGGCCCACTGTAAATTTGTAATAACTTAACTTCTAGTGGGAGCCGAAGGATGAGACTAAGGATCAAATATGTGAAGTCTGCATCACCCGGATCAGGAATGCGGTGCAATTCAAGCAAAAAGTAATGCAGTGTCAAATGTGTCAATCTACCTTACGATTACAACTCGAAGGTAGGAATCTAGCTTTACAACGGTGTTTCCAAAGTTAAGGGGGAAGCGTCATGGTAGCTCGCGAAATTGAAATTTTCTTACGTTTTTTGCAATTTGCAAGTCAGTGTCAGGTTGTTGATCTAAATATGATTCGCGTCCGTAACAAATATGGCTTTACTCAATTATAATCATTACAATCAGCAATACAACTCCATAAGTTAGCAAAGGTGTCAAATGTGTTGATTTCATGAAAAAATTTGCTACCTGATACTAACCTGCAAATTGCAAAAAACGTAAGAAAATTTGAATTTCGCGGGCTATCCTGACGCTTTCGCCTTAAGGTAATCCATTCAAAAGTTGTCTTATGCTGGGGCTACGTTGTCAGGTTATCGTGAAACTAAACTTCGCGCGCTCTCTCTCGCACACAGCTCGAAGTCTCGCTGAGCAATGGAGAGCGCGCAAAGTATAGTTCGCGATAACGCGACAATGTAGCCCCAGCAATACAAAACTTCAAAACCTACTCGACTCAAATGTATGGGACGGTTGATAATTTTTTCGCGGTTACGATGTTGGTCCTTTGAATAAAGCTGTTCAGTTTGGTGGTCTGTAGCCCACCCTTTATGACCACAAATTTCTGTTTTGATACATGTGGTTATAAATATATTTTCAGACGGAATGCGACCACTGAAGGAAGAGCTGTTAGAAATAGAAGTTCATGAAAAAGAAGATTTTGGTGAGTTTTCTTGACCATGTAGTATCAAACTAATCCTCGCCTGACTGCCTCATTGGTCCAGTGGTCGCAAGCGCTACCGTTGAGCATAAGGTCTCTTTTTTAAATTTGAAATTATCAAATAACTTCTCCCGCTCTGGGCGGAGCGGGAAGGCGTGTCAGCTTCCTACTGACTGACGTCCAGGGCGTCTCCTGCGGCGGTTAGGGGCGTGAGGGCACGAAATTTGCCTCTCCCTCACGCGTTCCGCCTCCTCCTTCGCGAGCATTACTGCTTTGCAGAAATAGGTGACGGCTTCCCATGCCCTCTCGCTCCGTACCATGGTCTGGACCAGGGCTGGACGCGAGAGATCACCGCCTCCACGAGGACACGGCGATGCCCGGCCCAAGCCGGGCAGACCTCCACCGTATCCTCCGGGCGATCCACACAATGGTGACACCCGGGCGTTTCCTTCCGCCTTATCCTGAACAGGAACCTCCCGAAATAACCGTGGCCCGGTTGATGGCAATAGGCTCGCCCCCTATTACATGGGACTTAAACATAGCTGGCGAAATGTGGGTACCTTTGCCTGACCCTTCAGGGAAACAAAGCGTGTGTGATACGTCCCACACTACGATAGTTCGGATACGTCCCAAACTATGCTTGCCGATACGCGGTCTCCGGTCGAACTCGTCTCTTGCACCGGCCATCGTGCCACCTAAAATTGAAGATAATTGCCTAGTCATTACTTATTTGCTTGGAGTTTCCCTATGTGATCGAATAAGAAATGAAGAGATCCGCAGGATAACCAAGATTACCGACATAGTCCGAAGAATTGCCAAACTTATATGGCAATGGGCAGGGCACATTGCTCGCAAAAGTAATGGCTGATGGGGCCGAAAGATTCTGGAGTAGCGACCGCGTACCGTAGCGTTGGAAGGCCTCCCACAAGATGGACCGATGACCTTGTGAAGGCCGCAGGAATCCGTTGGATGCGGGAAGGACAGAATCGGTCGAATTGGTGGTGCTTGGGGGAGGTCTATGTCCAGCAGTGGACGTCTTTCGGCTGAAATGATGATGATGATGATGAAGACTTAACATTAAATTGATCAAAGTACATCAGTCTTCAATAGTTGACATGCGTTAACAATTTTTAGGGTTCCGTACCCGGAGGTTGCCAAACGGTACTCTTTTACTAAACCTCCGCTGTCCGCCGACCGTCTGTCTGTCAGCGGGCTGTATCTCATGAACCGTAATAGGTAGACAATTGAAATTTTCACAGATTGTGTATTTCTATTGCCGCCATAACAACAAATCAATCTGCCTAGCCTCTTCCCAAATATGTTGGGGTCGGCTTCCAGTCTAACCGGATGCAGCTGAATACCGGTATTTTACATGGAGCGACTGCCTATCTGACCTCCACAACCCAGTAACTGGGTAATTCGATACCCCTTGGTAAGAGTGGTTGTCAGACTTTTGGGCTTCTAACTACCCGTGACGATACGTGCTAATCGTGCTTTCCGAGGCATGGAGGGGTCTTGGTATGTTAAGATGGTCATCCACCCACGCCCCAACCGCGGCAAGCGTAGCTTAACCTGATCGATCGACCCGTGCGACTGTTATTACTTAGCCACAAGCCCCTCTAACCAAAAGTATCTTGTATGCTATGGACCTAATATTTTTCTTTTAAATTTGCAGAGACAGGAATAGTCATGAAAACGGAACGTGAAGAAGATTATGATAACCGAGCTGGTGATGTATTGAATGATGACGATGAAAATGAAATAATTAAAAGTGGTAAGTCACTCAAACATGTTTCTTTTAAGACGCAGATATATGCCAGTGACCTTGAAGTCTGTTATCGTCGCCTTAAAATTGTTTGTAATTTATTCGGTTTCTGAATTGGCTACTTCAAGTTGAGAACTTCACTCAATCTCATCTGAATCATTTTGAAGGATATTGGAAGGATACCAAAAAATAATTAATATAATTTTAATAAAAAATACTTGCGGTCACATTTTGATAGGCACCCCGGCAAAAATATATTCCCTTACTCATAAAATTATGTAAAAATTAGATTTTGATTAAAATATCTATGAACGTAGTAATCTTGCAGCCAGATCTCGTACTAATATTTATAAGTACGAAAGTTTGTAAGTGTTGCGGAGCTCGCTCATGGACTAATTGGTTCAAAAGTTGTTGGGATCGAGTTGTCATGAATTGTAGTGGTCGAGTTGTTACCCCGGTCACCAGGGAGAGTGGAACCGGCAAGAGATATCGTGCGGTGTCCCACAGGGTTCGGTCCTGGGGCCGCGTCTGTGGGACATCGGATACGACTGGGTGCTACACGCCGACCTCCCTAGCGGCGTCAGCGTCGTTTGTTACGCTGACGACACGTTGGTCCTGGCGCAGGGGCGGTCGTCCCAGGCGACTTAGCGACACGCAGGGTTGTGACAATCGTTGACAGGATCCGGCAGCTGGGACTCGAGGTGGCCCTGCACAAGTCCGTGGCCATGGGTTTTCATGGTCCTCGAAATGCGCCACCGTCGGGTTCCAAGGTAATGGCGGGAGGGGTTCACATCGGTGTCGAGTCGACGATGAAGTATCTGGGACTCGTCCTCGACAGCCGGTGGAATTTCGTTGAACATTTCCGACGTTTGGCTCCCAGACTGGAGCGGGCCGGGGCTGCCTTGAAGCGGCTCCTGCCCAATCTAGGGGATCCAAACGCCTCCTGCCGGAGGCTCTACGCGGGGATCGTGCGGTCCATGGCCCTCTACGGGGCGCCGGTGTGGGCGCGTTCATTGAGGCTGCGGCCAGCCCGCCGGTTGAACGCGTCCCAGAGGGTCATGGCCATTCGGCTGGCCCGAGGATACCGCACGGTCTCCTGCGAGGCGGCGAGCCTCCTTGCCGGATTACCGCCATGGGATCTGGAGGCAAAGGTCCTCGCGCACATCTGGGAGTGGCGCGAGGAGGTGAAACGCCGGGGCTTAACTCCGATGCCGCAAGAAATCGCGGCACAGCGGACAGAGCTCCGGCGGGATCTCATGGCGTCATGGACGCTGGGCACGCCACAATTGCGGCGATAAGACCCCTCTTTGAGGAGTGGCTTGAGAGACGCCACGGCGTCCTCACCTTCCGCCTGACGCAGGTCCTCACCGGACACGGCTGCTTCGGGAGGTTCCTGTTTAGGATAAGGCGGGAGGAAACACCCGGGTGTCACCATTGTGTGGATCGGCCTGAGGACACGGTGGAGCATACGGTGGAGGTCTGCCCGGCTTGGGCGGAGCAACGCCGTGTCCTCGTAGAGGCGATCGGCGGCGGTGATCTCTCGCGTCCGGCCCTGGTTCAGGCCATGGTACGGAACGAGAGGAAATGGCAGGCCGTCACCTCCTTCTGCGAAGCGGTAATGCTCGCGAAGGAGGAGGCGGAACGCGTGAGGGAGAGGCAAATTTCGCGCCCTCACGCCCCTAACCGCCGCAGGAGGAGACGCCCGGGGCGGGAATCGCGAGCCGATTTCCGGCCACCGTAGGCGCGGGCTTGCGGACGGTGAGCAATGGGTAGCTCGCCGTCCGATAAAGACCAAGCCCGGGTCGACGGCGCGTTGTGTTCCACGCGCGCCTCAAAGAGATGTCAGCAGAATTGACGGGGTCCGTTAGGGCCAATGCCTGCCGGGGGTTCGACGAAAACCGATAGGGAAATCGTGGCCCCCGGCAACAGGGCAACCGAAGGAACACGGGTGGGTTTTAGTCAGTAAGAGTCTGACACGCCCTCCCGCTCCACCCAGAGCGGGAGAAGTTATTTGATAATTTCCCATCCAAAAAAAAAAAAAAAAAGATCTCTTACTAATACGAAAGTTTATAAGTAAGGTACTAATAAAAAAAAAAAAATTGTCTCCCTGTGTGTTTGTTCCAGCTTATCTCCGAAACGGGTAGACCGATTTTAACGGTACTTTCACTGGCAGATAGCTGATGTTATAAGGAGTAACTTAGGCTACTTTTATTTTAGAAATATAATTAGAGTCCACGCGGGAAAGCTGCGGTCAATAGCTAGTAAGTAAAAATTGCAATGACTGACAAAGCGGTCGTGAAATTAAAGAAAGAAAAATAAATAATAATTTGGGACACGCACAGGAAATACAACATTAAAACTAAAAAAATATAAAAACAATAACAATTTCAGAAAAAAAATATTTAAAAAATAAAATTAATAAATGCAACATCTGGGGGCTTACCACCAGCTCATAAAGCAGTATTATTTTAATATTACTTTTTTTTTTTTTTTTTTTTTTTTTTATTATTTATTTCTTTTTTTTACACTTTACATTTTACACATACCACACAAACCATCGCGGGTTTAGCAGCGGCATGGCCAGACTCGGCAACTCGGTGCCACTACATATTAATTTAGCAATTTGGTACATATTAATTTAACAATTTGGTATAATCTATACTTTTTTTTTTTTTTTTTTAGGTCTCACTTCTATCTAGAAAGTATCTTTTTAATACCTTTGAGCAGTTCTTCGCATTTAAGACATCACAGATTTTTATTGGTAGATCATTCATATACAACGGTAGCATGCATTCCCACGTCCGCGCTCCATAAGCATTATTAGATTTAGGTTCAATAAAAAAGGGTAAGTAGGTCAAGCAACGCAACGACTTTAGTCTTACGTATTTACGAATATTACTTATGTTATGGTAATTCTCACATATAACGCGTAAACGTACCTTGTCAAAGACATTTACAACTTGGCAGTGCTTAAATAAACCCGTGTCATTATCGTGAAATTCATGTTTTATTCTTGTGGGTACTATCGTTTTCAAGATGCGTAACTGTAACTTGTAAATGTCCTCGACGTAAGTTTTGTATGTACGCCCGTAGCTACTTAGGCCGTAATCAATTACGGAGTCGGCCAGTGCCAAATACAATGTCCTAAGTGTTCTATATGGTAGTTTATACTTAAGTATCGATAGTTTTGCTAATATTGACCTAAGCTTATTACATACATGATCAATGTGCGGCCGCCAGTGGAAATTACTATCTATTATCACCCCAAGATACATATGTTGAGTCACCAACTCTAATTTCTGGCAACTGCACACTGTGATCGGTCGGTGAAAACACAGATGCTCGTGGGCAACTACAAAAGGCACACAAGATGTCCTCAGATAAGGCGAGTGTATATGTAGCTACTTCTTGAGCTAGTTGTAGTTACTTCTTGAGCTATTACTTGAGCTGGTGGTAGGCCCCCTGTACTAATGAAATAAATTATAACAACAACTTTTTTCACAGACACTCGATCGGTAAAAGAAGAACATTCTAAAATAAAAGATGGAGTCGTTAAAGGTGAGTGCTCTAGTGCCACAAACTATCTGACTTACGTTCAGCAACAAACATCGCTCTTAATTAATGTGGCAAAAGACCTGTCAAAATCAATCTGCCTAGCCTTTTCCCAACTATGTTGGGGTCGGCTTCCAGTCTGACCGGATGCAGCTGAATACTAGTATTTTACACGGAGCGATTGCCTATCTGACTGGTCTTTTCCTATGGAGAAGAGCCGGCAAGAAACTCCACGGTTACTCTTTAAAAAAATAATTTGCAACATATTTTCAAATTACAGTGTTGATAGGTATGACGAGAGATGTATTAATGATTATAATTCGGTCAAAACATATTTGTTATGGTCGCGAATCATATTTTGATCAAGATACAACCTGACACAGACTTGCAAATTGCAAAAAATCCACCTCAATAGACATTTACATAGTTATGCCTTTAATGAGGAGGAAGCCACATGCGCAGAAGAAATTATTGCCAAACTTCCTTATCTTCAACGTAGTAACATAACATAACATCACGCCTTGTTTCCCCAAAGGGTTGGGCAGAGGTGTACCTGTAGTAGGTACACCCACATTTCGCCAGTTATGTCTTCAACGTAGTCTTATAATAAAAAGGTATGCGCTTCGGCAAAGCTTCTAATTTTTTACTGCCGCGGCTTGTAGTACTGCACCGATTATTGCGCGTTTGTATGAAGTTTTCTATGTGTCGGATTTGGTACCTTCTTCGGTCGCAGATCGTCATCTCTCACTCAAAAGTTTTTTGGAATTGCATAGAGTTCTAAATTAATTAATCTATAAAATTTTGTAATCGTTGTAATACAACATAGGCAAGGACTTCCATGATTGTAACAGTTCTATGTTAGATCACATAATCGCGCGTTCGTTTTTCGAACTTCGAAGATGGACGATGATTCCCGAAGCGCATACTTTTCTTGGGATATCTGTAATTTTGCGATAGGACTTCATCTCAGGGTAAATGACAAGAATCTCTTTGTTTCAGAGCCTCCAAAAAGAAATATGGTAAAAAGGAAGATTACAGAAACAAAAACAAGTAAGTTGTTTCTGATTTAAAATTTACTTTAAAATGACGCCCGTTTACCCGGAAGGGGTAGATTAGAGTTGTAGTACACCCCAATTCCTCCAGTTTTATTGTAAGGTCCACGTAATAGGAGCGAGCCTATTGCCATTAATTGAGCATAAATCTAGACTCAGGACCCCAATATAAGAGTTCCGTACCAACCCGAAGGGTGCCAACAGGACCCTATAAGGCTAAGTTCATATGACCGCGCAGAACTACTAACCGCGCGGTATGCAGCCCCGGATCTAGATTTTTTTTGAGGCGGTGCAAAAACTACCGTCTGCCGCCCCCCGCTAATCTTTTATGGGGATGCTCTAAGTTAGCCCCCGCGAAATTAAAAATATTCCACGAAATTAAAATTTTGGCAGCAACATATTAATCAAATTGTATCGGTCGATAATGCGCCAATTCAACAGGGACGCCAAAACAGTTGAAAAAAGAAAAAAAAAATAGAAAGATTATAAATGTGCTGCGCGTCTTATTTATTGCAAAGTTGCCGTGTGGTGGGTGGTGCACTTATCTGCTACGCTTGAATTTAGGGGTTGGGCATAAGATCAAACTAAATAGTGTTTATCGTCTACATTGACGCGTGCTGCCGCGCTTCGTCCCGTGCGCAAGATCTTGCACCGCGCGGTACCGCGCTGTCTTGTGAACTTAGCCTTAAGGTATGATTCCGAACAACGCTGCACGCGGCAGTACTGCATCACTACTGGTCCCCATACATTGCTGCGACGACACTGCTGCGTGACAATGTCGCGCTGCTGGCGCGGCAGACCAGTAGTGACAGACCGCAACGGTGCTCGGAATCATGTAGCACTGCGTTCGTCCGTCTGTCATAGGGCTGTATCTTTTGAACAGTAATAGGTACACTTAAAATTTTCCCAGAGTGTGTACTACTATAATACCCGCTCCAAGTAATAAAATTAAAAACTAAAGGAATTCTCGAAACAACAAATGTGTTTAAAAAAATGTGTAGTGTTAAATATTGTACGGTGGTACGGAACCCTTCGTGTGCGAGTTCGACTCGCACTTACCAACGAGATTGGAAAGATAATGTAACATTGTAGACTAAAATTTGTCTTTATTTTTTTCAGACAACTTAAGAAAATCTACAAGAAAATGTCAAGATAAGGTCGACAAAAAAACCATAAACTATATCAATCCTAGACAGAACGTAGCCCTTATTTTAGAACATTCTACTATTATGCCCTTCAAATCTAGGGTAGGATATTTTAATTGCTTCTATTGCAACAAACAATTCGCTGGCTTCGATCTGTTAAAAACTCATGTCAGCGAGTTACACGAGAATATCAGTTATAAATTTATTTTAAAAAGCATTTATAGGCCCCACGATCGTGTCAGAGCGGATGTTAGTGATATAAATTGCAGAATCTGCAAAAAGAAAATAGACGACCTAGAATTTTTAATTCAACATTTGACAGATGACCATAATGTGAAATTCAATTTTGACAGTGACAGCAAAAAGCCCGCGGATTGTATTTTGGGTTACGATTTGAGTGAAGGAAGATATAGATGCTGTCAGTGCAAAGAAGAATTTACATTTTTCAAAACACTATCGAACCATATGAATGACCACAGTACTGACCATGTATGTGATGTTTGTGGTCGATGTTTCTTACTTGCCGACCGTTTAAGAGCACACTCGCAATCGCATAAAGAAAAAAGTTTAGTCAAATGTGATTTATGTGGAAAAATATGTGGGTCCAAAATGTTATTACAAAGCCACGTAAGGTACAAACATAAAAAACTTCCATTCATGTGTTCAATTTGCGACAAACCCTTCAATACAAGTCAGAAACGAGTAAAGCATTTAGAAGAGGTACACAACCGCGCTCCATTGGATTTAACTTGTAAAATATGTTTTAAAAAGTTTGAACATCATATAAATTTATATCGTCACATGAAGTATCATTTGAATAAAAAACCGGATCGTAAATTCGGCTGCAGTGTTTGCGGCATGAAGTTTTCAACAAACAGTGGGCTGTCCAACCACATGGTCGTACATTCAGGTGAGAAAAATTACGAGTGCGAAGTCTGTCATAAGAAATATGGGCGACGGAAAACGTTGATGGAACATTTGAGGATACATAAGAATGACAGGAGATTCGCCTGCGGTGCTTGTTCCCAGGCTTTTGTTCAAAAATGTAGCTTAAAAAATCATATAAGAGTTCATCATGGCGTTATGGATTACGAAAAATTGATTGTAGACAAGAAATTGGATGCAAAATAAAATGTTTTATTATTTCTTGTTTTTTTTTTTTTACAAGTCTGCGTTCTGTATTGGGTTTGCTGCAAAATCCTAACTCCTAACTTTAAATTATCCGCTCTGAGAGAAACACGTCGTAACCTGTGTTTGAGGTAAATATAATAAAACACGTGCACTATTGTTCCTATACTTGGATAGTCGCATCGATAAGCTAATTAGCTTTCATAACGAAGGGGTTGTACGTCCAACTTTCATTCTTGTTTTTATAGGTATTTTGTAACGCTAGATTTAAAAAATCTTACACTATGCGGCGGGGGGAGGGGGCGTGGATGGTGTACTTTAGCGGAATGTTGTCGCTTTTCAGGATTTCGGCTTGACAGGTAATTAGTACCCCATCTCGTGTAAATGTGCCCGAAATTTAGGATTTGTGCGTCCAGCCGATCCAAAGATATTCACGAAAAACAGATTCCGCTGGAGTAACGTTACCCCAGCGGTATGTTTTTTAACCGGTGGTCGTAGCTGAGTACAAACTAGCTACTTAGATAGATCACATTTGTGCCTAATTGTGCCCAAAAAATGAAATTTGTGCGTCTTGAGGTTTCAGTTATTCAAGATGCCGCTGGGGTAACGTTTAGCAAATTGCTGACGATTTTTTCTACTACGGTGGGTCTTAATTTTTGCTTATGCTGTGCAATTAATTTTTTTCTATAATCGACACCGTTGGAAAATAAGAAATTGATTTTCAAAAACCCTAAAATCGATCCTTGTACTTCAATGAGAAACCCTAGAAACTTACCAATTATGGTGGTTTGTACTTTTTATGAACTCAAAGCATCGTGCGAAATTAGATGTTTCCATTCCAACTCCTCAGAGAGCTATTCCATTTTAATTAAAATCTGGCTATGCTAAAATGTAACACTCCAATACATGAGTTATTATTAAGTGACGGTAATTATGATTCGACAAATAATTAGTACCTTTATTCAATTGCTTATCTTTAAAGTTTCAAAGGCAAAGATTTAAATCGTTAGATTCGCCCTACCGCGTCAAAAGATAGTCGCGTTTCTGTTTCGTTTTGACACCTCTGGCACTCAATGACGCTGTGACTACACTTGTTTGTCATGGAAACGGTATTATTAGTAAAGTGTGTTTTTGTTTTTAGTTAGGGCATCTCGTAGTTGACCTCTGAGATCATGACTACTTAACCGGGCTTTCCTGTGGGTGCCGCTACTACACTTAAAACCTCCAGCCAGGGGTTATTCAACTATGCTAATTAAAACAAGGTGAACGCTCGCTAAGGGCACCCCCTGTGGGGTACGAACCTCGGCTTAGGGCGTCAACCGGAGGTTATTTCGTGTTATGTATTTCTGGTGTATAATGAAGTAGGTATATAGACATAAATAAATTAAATAGTCTAAAACAAAAATGTCTGTTTGTGTGGTCGCTTAGATCTTCTAAACTACATAATGGAGTTTGGTGCGGTTTTCTCCATCATTTAGTTAGAGCATTAACCAACGTACGCATGGACGTAATACAATCGCGGCAGGATTTGATCGCGCACTGGATTTTCAACTTTCGGTGCTGAGCAGAGCGTTGAAAATCCAATGTACGAAAAAATCCCGCCGCGATTTTATTACGTCCGTGTGAACGTTAGCTTATTCCGAAAGGTATAATTCATTTATATTTAATTTAGTTGAAGCACAGAAATTGCGATGTTTTGACATGTAGCCATATCCGTAAATTGTAGTCAAGCAAAGCAGGGGTGCGTCTCAAGATAATGAGAAGTGAAATGTGATAAATCGCTTAAATCTGGGTATTAAGCTAGGTTCAAGCTATGGGTTCAAGCGCAGTGATTTTAGTCACTGGTGACTCGCTTGCTGGCGCTTTCAAAATCTCACGTCCACACACAGACTATAAAAGAAAAAAATAGATGATTTTTATTACCATTCAGTTGTTTAAAAACACAATCTAAAAATAATGTAGCGTTAAAACTAATGGAAAGAGTGTTTCGATGAACTCTGGCACTCAAAGTAAGATTTCATTTGTATTTAGAATGACAGCAGATTAGTCGCTAGCGATTTCAAAATCTGTCTGGCGTCGCTGCGTGTATCCGGTGTATCCTAGCTTATGACAAATAATAAGTTATCTGTCTGCGATCAATGTCAAATGTCAATGCCAAACTCAAAGAAACAACATGGCGACCGTTCCAAAACGTTGTGTACGCTTTGGAACTATTACTTGCATCGTTTATTAAATAATATGCTAGTGTTACGTTTAATCTGCTTTTTCTATTACATACAATATCGAAAATAAGATTTAGTTATAGTTAAATGTCATCTAACACTCAAAATGTCGTCAGATAATTGGAAATTAGAGAAGGATTTGTGTCGATGCTGCCACAGTGAGGGAAGTTTCAAAAATTTGGCTGAACCGTTCAAAATCACGGTTTTAACCGATTTAACAGAAATTTATGCTGATATGTTGAAAGAATGTTACGACATTGATGTGAGTATTATGCACAAATTATTAAGATCACGCTCTCACATTGTAGAATAAGATGTAGTTTGTGAACAATGGGCTGTTTACATTTATATTAAGTATTTTGTAAATTTTAAACGTTAGTTATTGGCTTTGAGACAACGCCCTGAACAAAGGGTTATAATGACATTCTTCTAAGCCCGGTTCCTCTGTAGGGTTCATAATTATAACGTTTTGGTACTAGTATTTCTGTTCCATGTCAGTTGGATGGAGATTGGCTCACTAGACGTTAGGACGACCATCTCACCCAGAGGCAACTTTACCTATGTTCTATGGTTTAGTTTCCGCACTTAGTCCGTACGGTGGACCATTGTGCGTGGGCCATGGCGGCCGTTTGGTGGTTATTCCAACCTGCCCACCTCCCTCCAGAAGCTAATTAAATCTCCTGGTCTGTTCAGAACATCTGGGTGACCCGAGGGTTTCTGTTCTAATCTGGGTGACGCCTGTGCATTCAAAGAGCACGTGCGCTACGGTTTCCTCAGCCTCCATGCACGCCCTGCACAAAGGACTGTCCGTTATGCCTATTGTGTGGAAGTGTTTGTTTAGCGAGTAGTGCCCCGTGATGGTCCCCGTCACCATGCGCAGGCTTTACCTATAGTGCAGGGTGTGCAGCGCACACAGGTGCAGGGTCTTAGGGGGCGCCGAGATCCGCTCGCAACATCTACAAAGACCATGCGTCAAGACCCTGCGCCTGTGTTACTTTTTATTAATACTTTTTATTCTAAATATAAGTATAGTGCTAAAATTTTTGAGCTCGATCTGCTCGCTCTTCCATTTTACATTCTCGTTTTTCTCCGACTTCTCTGTGTAAGTCAACATGTATGCAGAAAACTTTACCTATCCGGGGTGTGTTGCTAAAATTTTTCGAGCTTGCTTCAATCGCTCTTGCATCCTCCATTTTCTAACTTTCCTGTTACAAAGTATTTCCTATTATTTCTGTATCAATAGTCAAAACAAAACCTAACCTTATTATATATAAATTTCGCCGTTCCCGATGACCCCATTCGGTTTTTCCGCCCCGGGCCTCCGACAGACTTAGTCCGACACTGACTAGCGGGCGTCATGATATTGATTGCACACGGGCGCTACATGGGCTAGAGCTGGCTCTGATCTCACCAGAGCTGTTTTGGGTATTTCGGGAGCTATCTCTTGTACCTTTTCACATTCTAAAAGTACTCAAATTCAAATTCATTTATTTAGCTTACTCAACGTTCTGTAACATACAAGTAATATGGTATGAAATTATAACTAACGGAAAACTTAGGCCCGTATTACAGAACGTCACTCAATACTCAAGCATTACTTAAAACTAGATTCAAGCCATTTGATTGGTTGAAACTAGTTTTAAGTAATGCTTGAGTATTGAGTGACATTCTGTAATACGGGCCTTAGACAGATTAAACAGCGGGTCCCAAACTAAGTACAGCCTGGATCTTGGAGACCCAAATATTACACAAAGTTAATAATTTAAGGTCTCAGGTTGTATCTTGATCAATATATGATTTGCGACCATAACAAAAATGTATTTACACAATAATAAAATCATTAGAAACATTAATACATCTCTAAAAACTTCTTAATACTAAAAGTCTTCCATAAACTTTTCAGATGGCTCCAGTCCCAGGCATGTTAAGTGCCGTGACATACACAATCTGTGAGGTTTGCATCATGCGACTACGAGATGCATCAGACTTTAAAAAGCAAGTTTTGTCTTGTGAGGAGCGCTTTAAGGACATGTATAATAGGAATGTTATAAAAGGTATGTAAATGAGATTCTTTATAAAGTTTTTTTAATTTTAACACTACAAAGTGAAAAATAACTTTAATTTCGGAAGTCGGTGTCTTTGGTTTTGAATTTTCGTTTTTTGTCACCGACTTCCGAAATTAAAGTTATTTTTCACTTTGTAGTGTTTTTTGGAAGTGGGTTGTTATTTTTGTAAAAAGTTTTTATTTTTCACTTTTTAGTTGTGGTACCTACCCCACAAATTTGCTATGTAAATAACAGTGACAGGAACTTATCATAATATATCATCCACATACTAAGTGGGAAAAAGTACGTATTATTGAAGCTAACTCAAAAACTACCCAAGCAAAGCTAATAAAATTTATATGGGACCACCTCGAGAGCGTACCCTTTCAAACAAAAAAAGAAATTTACAAAATCGGTTCACAATTGACGGAGAAATCGGTGGACATACATAAAAAAAGAAAAAAAAAAAACATACGCTTCGAACATATAACCTCCTCCTTTTTGGAAGTCGGTTAATAAAAACAAGAAATATTTAGAATAAATATCTTTTCTATAACACGTGTTCCTTTTGATGTCCCATAACTAGTCTAAGGATATAGCCTTAGACTAGTTAAAAATAATACAAAAAGTCTGTCCTAGAACAAGTGTTCCAAAAATACATTGTTTCGAAGATAACATAACCTCTCGATGTGTGTATCTAAGTTTCATTAATGAGTAAATCATTGTCATTCAACTTCTCCATCACCCACACCCACGCGTTCACACACACACACACACCCCCCTAAACACATAAACCCACCCTCGCTAACACTCCTTCTTATAAGTCAAATATAAATTATTGTCTAGTTTTAGTTTATAGGAGACCATAATTATGTACTTGATGTGGGGACCTGGTGGCCTAAAATACAAGCTTCGGCTTAGCTTGGACACCAGTCTCCCACAATATTTTTCTTTGAGCCCATGACCAGACAATAATTCCTTCTTTGTTACTATTTTATAAGGCTAACCCCGGCAAACATTGTTTTGCCATATAAATTATTTATGTTTGGGGTGGACCACCCTTATCACTGAGGGGTATGAAAAATAGATTACGACCGATTCTCAGACCTACCGAATATACATATACATATACATCGATCAAGCCGTTTCCGAGGAGTATAGCAACTAACACTGTGACACGAGCATATACAGGGTGGCAGGGACATCGCGAATACTGTTACCATGGGTTCAGTACATGGTTCTGAACCTCCCAGCGTAGAAACTTTTCGTCGGTTATTAAAAAAAAAAAAACAGCTGTTCCATACATTTTGACCGCGTAGGTATTGCACTTTTCTATGAAACAGCAGATTTTTTAAAAAATAACCGACGAAAAATTTCAACGCAGGGTATTTCAGAATCATGTACTGAACCCATGGTAAAAGTTTTCGCGTCGATGTCCCTGACACCTCGCATAGATTGTGGTGAAAAATAAATAAATAATATTATTATATTTAGCTAAGAAAATGCGACGTTGTCATATATGGATGGATATCACGTAAGGATATTTTACATAAATAATCGTGACTGTCGAATTATTTTGTAAAAAAAATGAAAACGAAAAAAAAAAAATTATAAATAAGTCATATTTAGTTGATTCTTTGACATGGTCTGATTAATACCTTAGAGCAGTGGTCGGCAAACTTATTAGTCAATAGAGCCAAAATCAATAAGCTTTCATATAAGAGCCAATCCTTTCTGTGTGTCCAAACTGTCTCAAATTCTCAATACACTTTTCTTAATCCTTACAACTCACTCTTTCACTCCACAACGCTTCCTAAAATAAATTTGGTAAAGGATGATTTCTACCAAACGGCTCGCATCGCATCGGAACGGATTTTACAATCTTTAAACGATACTAAATCGTGTACACAGTATTTAAAGTCTATATTACCAAGCCGCGCACAGGAGCTTGACCACGGGCGTCTTCCGCGACACGCGATTGTAGCCCGTTTTTATATTTTATTGTATGCTGCACCGGTTGTCGTCATAACGTCAACGCCACGCCGGCTGTCGTTGAAAATCAGCGCTGGGGCTTTGTCTCGCATAGGGTCGCAGCATTATACCATATTTTCCCCCAACTTGTTCTTTTTTGTTATGTGTTCTTTCTTACATCATTAACCTACACAGCATTGTTTAATAAACGAAAATTATTTAATTCTTTCTTATTCTTTAGACAGTGGCGAAAATCGTACGACCGCGCACGGTATTGGCCAATGCAGTAGCGAACTCGCGACACTCGAAACTACGTTTTGTCCTTACCTGTATCAAACGCCGCCTACGAGCTGTTTTTATTAGTATAATATTCGATATTATGGACAAAAGAAAGAACCCGCTGAACTGACGAACATGTCAAGGCAGAAATCCAAACTTTTTCGATTTTAAAATGGACTGCAAACAGTTTCTAAAGTTAGTTCAAGATCAGATATTTTGACGTCTGTACATTCAAATGGAAAATATAAATTCAAAATATTAAAACTAAATGATTTTTGTTCTCCTGGATTTTAACTAACAAGAGGTGGCAATCCTAGTAAAACCCCTTCGTAATGAAAGCTAATTTAGCTTATCGATGCCACTATCCAAGTAATGAAACAATAGGGCATGCACGTGTTTTATTATTTTTTACCTCAAACACAGGTTACGACGTGTTTCTTTCAGAGCGGAAGGTTCTGTTGTGAAAATACGTGCTTATATTACTTGTTTTTGTAATGGAGTAAATGTCTTCAGGTTTTATATTTATTTAATCACGTCACCATAATCAAAATGAAATGTCAGTAGGAACTGTGGAGTTAGGATGATTAATTTATAAAATGTTTTAAATAGTTGTATTTCTTAGAGTGCGAAAACTTTTGTACACCTTTGTATGTCATGAAAATATTTTGAGTACAGTCAATAAATTAGTGGATTATACTAAAGTAGTATTAGCTGCGTTCATTTACGGTTTTGAAAATTATGTTCGTCTGTCAGGAAGACAATAACTGAGTAGGTCAAGAAAAGAGCTTTTCGAAAAGTTGTAAGATACATACAATACTTCCGGACAGATTAGATCTAAGCCTAAAAGTGTGTTTCTGGAGTTTCTCAAGACCAAATTCTGTCTACATTGTTCAGAATCAACTTTGAAGGAAATAAACCGAACTATAAATTTTTTTGGTCATTTATTAATCGGTTTTAATAAATAACTACGCTGTCACTCATCGACATTTGTACAGAGCCGCACTCTATAGGCCAAAGAACCGCATGCGGCTCGCGAGCTGCGGTTTGCTGACCACTGCTCTAGAGTTTTGCGATAATAACAAAAGGAAGACGTTGCATAAATAAAAATCAATTGCTGCATGTTTGAAAGATCATCCCTTTAGAGTAGGTTGATCAATTTGTTGTGTTCATAATACGGTAGTTGCCTAAGTAAAAAAAAGAAATTCTATTTAGTCCGTCTTTCAGATAATAAAAAAATATTAGACACGTATTTTTTGCTTTATCATATTAATCAAAAATAACTTAGAAAACACGCATTTAAAGTAGGGGAGCGGGGGCTCGCTACATCACAACGTCGTATTAAATCTAGCAAGGCGTCATGCCACATTTTAACTCAATGTATCGCCGTAATCTTTTGATTACTTCAAAAAAAATACGTGTCCAATATTTTTAAATAATCTACAAGACGGACAAAAAAAAAATTTGGACACAGGCCTTGTCGGGACAAGGTTTGTATAAAAGATTTTTTTTGGAAAATCCTCAGGAATTGTCTGAAATTTGGATGGTATTTTTGTATGAAAAGCTCAATAACTGGAGATTGAGATATGAAATTTCCCCAGGCGACGCCGGCCACGAACAAAAATACCTTTATCTTAGCACTAGCTTCCGACAGCATTGTTACTCAGTGCACCCCGCGGTTTCACCCGCATAATTCTCGATCCCGTGGGAATATCGGGATAAAAAGTATCCTATGTCCTAACCCAGGTCATGATCTACCCATGTGCCGAATTTCATCCAAATCCGTTCAGCCGTTTTTGCGTGAAAGCGTTAACAAACAAACAATCAGATAAACAAACTCAATTTCGTATTTATAATATTAGTTAGGATTAAAATTTGTTCAATAAGATACACTGATAACCTGAACACTGTATAAATATTTTAAGTCCACAATAGAAACTGGTTTTGTCGACGGAATATGATAGACAGAATTAAAGTTATACAATCACAATCTGTCATTTTGTCTATTCTTCCGTCGACAAAACCCGTTTCTATGGCTGTCATGCAACACGTGCTGAAAATATTGAACACTGTTTAAGGAAAGTTTTTTTTTCTCAGCTGTAACATCTGTAGAAATAGAGGTCAAGCAAGAAATACTGGACTCAGAACCAGATGGTAAGTGAAGAAAATAATATTCCTTTGTGTCTTTTTAGGGTTTCATACCTAAAGGGTGCCAAACGGAACCCTGTCTGTCAGCGGGCTGTATCTCAAGAACCGTAATAGGTAGACAGTGGAAATTTTCACAGAGTGTGTATTTCTATTGCCTCTGTAACAACAAACAATAAAAGTTACAAATTAAAAAGGTGTTCTCGTATAAGAAATGTTTGTTTTTTAACTAAGTATAAATTAATAAAATTGTACTGTGGTACGGAACCCTTCGTGTGCGAATCCGGCTCGCACTTGACCGCTTTTTTGAGCATGTTACGCCCAGTTTCACTTAAAACAAATAAAAACCTTTACAGAATAGAACCATTTATTTATGTACACCATACGAATTACAGATGTAAATGTGGAAGTGTGTGTGTGTGAGAGTGTGTGTTCGGGAGGGTGCGTGTTCGGGATGGTGTGTGTGTGTGAGGGGGTGTGTGTGAGAGAGAGGGTATGTGTGTGTGAGAGAGGGTGTTTGTGTGTGAGAAAAGGTTTTGTGTGTGTTCTATGTTAAGAGGTTTCTATGTTCTATGTTATGGGGTTTGGTTTCCGAATTTAGTCCTTCAGGTGGACCATTGTGCGTGGGTCATGGCGGCCGTCGGTGGTTATTCCAACCAGCCCACCTTCTTCCAGAAGTTGATTATATCTCCTGGTCTGTTCAGAGCATCTGTGAAAGATCTGGGTGATCCGAGGGGTTCTTTTCTGATCTGGGTGACGCCTGTGCATTCAAAGAACACATAAGTAACGGTTTCCTCAGCTTCCATGCATGCCCTGCACCTCTGAGGACTGTCCGTGTGTTTATGATAATTATAAAAGGCTATGTCTCTGTAAGGAGTAAAAACGGATTACAATTGTTATATTATTCTTTTACAGATGACTTTAAGGAAGACTTTTCTCTGGATGACAATGACGACGAAGACCTCGACGAATCTATGGACTCAAAAATAAACGAAGAAGGTATAATTATACTTTAATTACAAAATATTAATGTTATATTTAGGGCGTAATGTCCCACTGCTGGGCAAAGGCCTCCCTCAATTCCATTTCATTAAAATATTGGTTTAATTTAATTACACTTGGTGGTCGCGCGACTGCTGACAGGGGTGGTCGGACCTGGGCCCCCAGTCTTGGGGCCCCCCCAAATCTCGAGAAATACTTTTTAATGAAATCCCGAACAAGACCAAAATATGTTCAGTATAAAATATTCGAGCTCGCTCTTATGAATAGTCGTGCAAAATTTTTCGAGCTCGCTCGCTCTCTCTTGCATCCTATCCTACATTTTCTAGCCTTTGTGTATAAAGTAATTCCTATCTTTATTTATACAATGTCGCCCATCGGCATGTGTCCGTCCGCATTTTTCTGAATGTTCATGAAAAATAACTTTGAAGGGGTCGATCTCGACTTTTTTTTTTTCATTTTTTTTATTTTTTTTTCCGAAATCCCTCCCTATGATTTTATGAAGTTACACTTGTTTTTTTTTTAAAAACTCGTTTTTTTTTTAATGATTTTAATTTGTCACCTAACTCAAATTGATGAACACAAATTAAATTTTGACCCGGTAGGTGTCGCTGTTCGGACAGGACGTTTGTCGGGTCCGCTAGTTTAATTATAAATGTACAAAAGATAATTGAAACTAAACTAGTGTTGGGTAACTCAGCACATGTGCTAGCACAGTTGTAGCTACTCACTTGGATCAAGAGTCACTCACTCTTTTGAATTTGATGTGCTACCACACACCACAGGGCACAGATTAGCTACACAGAACATTTTGTACTCGTATTGTGAGTTTTGAACAAAACGAGTCACTCACTCAATCGCAAGTCTATTTACGATTCTAAGCAAAGAAGTTAAGGAAATCTAGACTCCGGGCTGCTACTGAGAAATTTCTGTTGGAAAACCCAATAACACTTTGGGAATAAAACCCAAGATCTCATACTCAGCAGCAGGGTTGGCATGATTAAATCACTTTGATTTAAATCATGATTTAAATCAAGTGACTTTTTCAACAAAAATCAATGATTAAATCAAATTGGTTTATTTCTTTGATGATGATTCTTTGCAGATGGCATCCTTCTGTGTCCCACCGGCATTTTACTACTAATCCGAACCGAACTCAAGTGTCAAACAAAACAAAACAAGGGAAATCGTTTAAAGCACTATTTTAAGTGGATTTTAAAGGCAAAAGCAAAAAGTCGAGATTTTTTCCAATCCTGCTCAGCAGTATCACTTGGGATTAGGGTTGACAGGCCCAAAAATAGAAAAGCCGGACACCAATTCATATTTAGCCGGACATTTTGCCGTGAAAGCCTGACACACTGGTTTTATTGTATACTTTTATTTGTGTATTTATTACTGTAATTCATTTGAGACTTACTCTACTCTTAATTATACGAATCACATTTTTTCTTACTATCGCGAGTCATGAGTGTCCGTGTGAGACGCTCGCACGCTTTCGTTCGGCATCTTTTGGTGGGGCGGGGTTGATCAAAAGCCGGACAGGCCGAACTTGTATACATTTGGCCGGACACGATAGTAAAAAGCCGGATATGCTCTCTTCTTAAACATCATCATTACATATAGTTCCTTGCTCTTGTTTATAATTTTATGAATATCTGTTATTTTGTCTAATATATATATATTATATTTATATAGGTAATTATATGCTTTATGTATCTGTGTATCTGTTGTATATGTAAATGGTACACCACTGACTACCTGCAGTATTCTCCAAATCCATCCAAAGGTTGTCTGTAAAAGATCGCTTTTAGCGATAAGACCGCCCATTGTGTCCCCCAATGTAAAATTTCTAAATTAATGTCTGTAATTTTTATGGTGTACATAATAAAAAATATTCTATCTATCTATCTAAAACCAGACACCTGGCATCCCTACTTGAGACCACCATCGAGGCAGTTAATTTTCAGATGTTAATTTTCTGCAGATGAAAAACCGCCGGTAAAAGTAGAAGTTCGAAAAAAGAGGAAGTACAAGGCTAGGACGACGGTGAAGAGTGAGTCTGTGAAGACCAAGAAGAAAACGAAGCGGAAGAATCTAAAACAGGAGCCTGCTGATACCGAAAATGATGCCGAAAGTAAACAAGGTAGGACATTCTTGTTCACGTATTTTTATTAAAGATGTTACGTTTTAGCACGGCAATAGCTATCCTCTCATCAACCGACTGCATTTATTGACAAACTAGCTAACCCGACACGTCCTGTCCATTTTTTAATATTCCATAGAAAAACACCGGCCAAGTGCGTGTCAGACCATGCACAATGAAAGGTTCGGTAGTTGGGATGAATTTATGCCAAGAACAAACTTAACGGTGTAGTTGAAAAACATCTCCCTTATGGAATGTATGGAAGAATATGTTTTATGAGTAGGTATTGTTTGTTACGCTTACACGCTAAAACGGCTGAACGGATTTGGATGAAATTTAGGACATGGGTAGACCACGACCTGGGTTAGCACAAAGGATACTTTTTATCCCGATATACCCACGGGATGGAGACGGGCGCAGCTAGATTAAACAATGAAATTGTTGGAAAAATTTGTGAGATACAAAGTTGACACCTTCTAAATACAGATGAATGTGTTACTAAATCCTTTTTGACACATCTATTCAAAAAGAGCTTCTTTATTCTTCGTAAACAGGGACTAAAATAGCTTTTTAATCCCTAGGGACTAAAAGTGATTCGAATTTAAAAGTTCTAATCACCAAAGAGATCAATCACGAACATTATATGAACAAGTAACAGGTTGAAAGATAAAGTAAAACGCGTGCGAGCTACATATTTGGATTTTACGTTTTATAAAAAAGTTGTGTCTTCTTCACATAGTGAGAATGAAATAAATTAAAGTAGGTACTATGCTTATTCATAAGTTGCACTTAGTTATTTTCTCATAGAGGATGATAAAAAGAAGAGTGTCCACCTCGGGAGCAACACTATTTTAAGCTCGAGTGACGTACTTTAAATCCCTCGCTGCGGTCAGGATTCTACTTTAGAATCTTCTTCGCTCTGCTCTGGATTCAAAGAAACACTCTCCTTTAAAATAGTTGTTTGTTCCCTAGGTAAACAATCTACTATTAATTAGTGATAGCATACGAATTTAATCTGAACAGTTTGTTTATGTTTTCATAAGATACTTCTGAAGTAGACATTAGTTCATAGTTTGTTTACTAAGAAGAAAGATATTACGGAAAGGGAAAATACCGCTATTGCCAAGCTAAAACGTAACAACAATCATATGCTGTTCATGGGGTTCGTGGCTAAGTTATCACCACACAGGTCGCTCGATCAAAGTTAAGCTACGTATGCCGAAGTCCGTCCGAGGATGGGTGACTATCCATCCTTTTTGAGGCACGGTGGGGCTCGGTCTTGGAAATTACGTTAAGCCGTTGGCCCCGGCTGTCATTCGTAGATCTTTGACAGGCGTTACGGTTAGTCGGAAGCCTGAAAGTCTGACCACCAAGGGGTACCCAGTAGCTGGGATGTAGAGGTCAGATAAGCAGTCGCTCCGTGTGAAATACTGCTATTCAGCTGCACCCGGTTAGATTCATAAAACATTTATTCAGTGCACACATAAGCACAATTAAGTGATAACAAATTACATGAATATTGTTTTTATATATTATATAAAAACAAGATACAAAAAGAAACATACGTATAGAAATGGAGTGACATTATGATATACTTCAAATCAAATATACAAGGTGCGGTATGCGTCTCAAGGTTGCACCAAATGGGAGTCCAGCTCAGCATGTGTTAGGCAAATATATCTGACGCTGATATTCTGCTGGATCCCTGCAGTGACATACGATACGGTTAGATTGGAAGTCGACCCCAGCATAGTTGGGGAAAGTCTGGACAGACGCTGACTTTGTTTATTAGCGACCCACCCCTGCTTCTCGCGATTTTTAAGACCTAACAAAACATCTAGATTTCCTCACTATATATAAGTTTTATATTAATGTTTTATACACAAACTTTCTGGAATATATGCTCTAAATGATGATCTTCTTTTCGTGTGGTATAGACTAACCTGGTGTCAGAGTTTTAAAGCCGCCCATGGACCTCTGATTTGGCTTCAAATGCCGTCGAGCAATATCTCTCAGGCATGCCGGTTTCCTCACGATGTTTTCCTTCACCGTTTTTGAAGCAAGTGATAATTATACAATACGCACATGAATTTGAAAAGTCAGACGTGCGTGCTTTGGGTTTGAACTCGAGACCTATGACTTGGCAGTCCGACGGTCACACCACTAGGCTATCACTGCTGCTAGTGCTAATGATGGTGAAAACCATCAATAATAATCATTGCGTAGTTTAGAAGAACTAGAGATCACACTGACATACAAGAAAACCGACTTGGTTTTATACTGTGTAGAATATGTATATAGATCTGCCATATTAGCTGTAGAACCGATGACCGGTGGGGTAGACGTGTTCTTGAGTGAAAACTGCGAATCGGCAAACGTAAGGTAGGACGCCCTCAGGCTAGCTGGAGCGACGATCTTCGCAGGGTGGCTGGTAGCAGCTGGATGAGAGTTGCCGAGGATCGAGCTGAATGACGTGCAATTGGAGAGGCCTATGTCCAGCAGTGGATTGCTGTAGGCTAATGATGACGAATTAAGGCGGATTTTAGGAAGGACATGTATGGTATTATATAAATTGTTTCCTAAAATACAATAGACGTAGATATATTTAGTAACCTGTTCCACTTAACTATTCCTAAAGAGTCATAAAAAACCTGCGCTGAACGCAGAATCTCTGCGTCTGGCGTTCAGCGTAGCAACACGTCGTGTTCGGGTTCGCGACAAGTCAATCGTCATCCTGAGCATGCCTCGTTGAGAAGTGAAACACGTGTCGATTTCTTTCAGGGTTTTTTATGACTCTTTAGAAATAGCTAAGCGGAACAGGTTACTAAATCCACGTCTATTGTATTTTATAATGGATTTCCGCAAGGTCACGCCTGAATCAATTAACTATCTAGCGTGTTTGCTTTAAAAAATGATTTTATGAATAACTAGGTTCTTCCCGCGACTTCGAAAATAAAAATAGCCTGAGTAACTCTTTATAACATCAGCTATCTGCCTATGAAGGTTGCGTCAAAATCGGTCCAGCCGTTTCGGAGACTAGCCGAAACAAACAGACAGACAATTTTTCAACATGGTTTTTTTTTGTTATAAGTAGGTACCGTATTTATTTTCATATGCATTAAGACCAGGCATTCCAAAGACAATTTCCACGCAAACTCCGCCCCCATGCATCCCACCACTCCACTATGTGCTAAACTCTAACACATCAGTAATAAAGTTGAATATCGCGTGCGCTCTTTGGTCGTGTTCTAGCACGGAACTAAAAGTCGTAAGTCTCAATTTTTATTTCGTTTATAAACTAGAGTAATAATTAATCTAGAGAAAAAAATTCTTATATCTGTATATTAAACTAAAACTATTCTTACCTATCAATAATAATTTTAGAGACCGAGTAATATCTTGTTTTTGTTTCAAATAATCTTTTTTTTTTTAATCTCTGGCGAAAATTGTGTGTACTATAGGTACACTTCAGGTTGATACGTAGGTGAAATCGCGAGCCGATTTCCGGCCACTGTAGGCGCGGGCCTGCGGACGGTGAGCAATGGGTAGCTCGCCGTCCGATAAGGACCAGGCCCGGGTCGACAGCGTGTTGTGTTCCACGCGCGCCTCAAAGAGATGTCAGCAGAATTGACGGGGTCCGCTAGGGCCGATGCCTGCCGGGGCTGCGAATAAGGGCCGAAAGGGAACTCGTGGCCCCCCGACAACAAGGCAACCGAAGGAAAACGAGTGGGTTTTAGTCAGTAAGGGTCTGACACGCCCTCCCGCTCCGCCCAGAGCGGGAGAAGTTATTTGATAATTTCCCACCCAAAAAAAAAAAAGGTTGATACGTAGGTACATACATTTTTTAATTCCGGCGAAAATTTTGTGTTATACTTCGAGGCTTCGGACGTGATGCTATGTAATGTGTTTGTTTTATTTTGTCGGTCTTCAAAACGTCGATCTTTTGTCGAATCAGCAGGACTTTAGCGACAAAACCTCATTTCGTAATTAAAAAGAACAGTGGCACTCCGGGAGTGCCGACAGAAGTGAAAACTTGAACAAGTTTATTGTGCAGGAAATACTTTCGGTAACGGTAACGGTAACAGTGTCGCGAGTTCAATTGCTTTTACCATCTCAAAAATACCCAACGCGCCTAAAGAAGTTTTCACTTCAAAAAAACAGTGGCACTCCGGGAGTATGCCGACAGAAGTGAAAACTTGAACAATTTTACTGTGCATGAAATGTATCGCGCGTTGATATCTTTTTAATTGTCAAAAGCTGGTGTCGGTAACAGTGTCGCGAGTTCAATTGTTTATTCCCATCTCAAAAATGCCCAACGCGCCTAAAGAAGTTTTCACTTCAAAAATATTAGCTAGGCAGCACGGTAATATTGAGGCTAACTGACCAGGGTTCGCCTGGCGCCATCGAATGTCCTATAACCCGACGTCGGTCTATAATACAAGATTTGCAATTGTTTTTAATTAAATACTGTGATGGGTTGTGGCAGTGTTGAGTGTTACTGTTAGCCTGTATCTTCCCACTGGTGGGCAACGGCCTCTCCATAACTTACAGTGCTTGTATCCAGTGCTAATGTGGACCACTGGCCGTTTATTTAGTCCAGCTCGTCCCGCCATCTTCTTTGGGGCGTAGAGTGTATTCAACAATATAATGTAAATATCCAACTGAAAAACCAACAGGCGTTCGTATTTCAAAACTCCAAAAAAGTTGATAAACCCTCCCGTGTCTAAACTGTGAAAGAATCCCGAAGTGAAGACCGAAGATTAACGAACAACGACGAAGAAATAAATGAAACTCAAGTGTGTTTTCTGTCTGCAGGCCGAGTTGTGGCGCCGAAATTTCGCCTTAACGACGAAGATTATAAAAAAATCGGTGAAATATACCACTGTACCAGATGTGATAAGACGTACGAAAAATTTAACACACTGAAATTTCACATGAAGACAAAACATTATAAGATTCCGAGATATAAATGCTCAATTTGTATGAAAGAGTTCATGACTCCTGCGCCCCTAACTGTTCACAAACTCGAAGTGCACGATGTAGATGACAGATTTAATTGTAAAGCGTGCAATAAAATTTTCAATACGAAAGTGCAGTTACGAAAACACATCAACAATTTCCACATGCTTGGAGAGAGGTATAAGTGCGAATTTTGTGATTACGAGTCCTTTAGTTTCGAAGGAATGTACAAACATAAGTTTAAACACAAGACTGTGAAGGACTATCATTGCAGATTTTGTAGAAAATCGTTTTTGAGGAAGACAACTTTGGATTTGCACGAGAGGATACACACTGGAGATCGAAGGAAAGTTTGCACTGTTTGTGGACAAGCATTTGTGCAAAAAGCAAGTTTGAATTATCATATGACGAAATATCATCCTGAGGTCAATTATTAGCTGGCAGTTGACAATAATTGCGTTTTGAAGGAAATTCCTAATCCATTGAGCATACGAATTTTTCAAACCTATGATAGGTTTGAAAAATTCGTATGCTCAACAACGTAAATAACGCAATGAACGCGGTGAACTGTCAAAATGAAAGACATTGCGGTCAATTTCCAGTTTATGTGTGTTACACAAGTACCCCGCCGGTTTCTGAAATGCTTTTGAAAACAATTTGCTAACAAACTGTCAAATTCATTAAAAAGAAAATACGTTTATTTGCGGTTAAGAAAGAAAGATAAAAAAAACACGTAAATAACAAATAAGAAAAATCTTTTTATATAAGTACTCGGGTAATACATATATTTCTTTTTTTTTGGTTGGGAATAAAATTGTTTAATTTTTTTGTGATTTTCTTTAAAATTACAAACAAATGTAAAGGTATTCCGGGTTTTTATCACAGGCCTATTTTCGATTCATTAATTTTCAAATTCAAGCCATATTTTTCTCCCTATGATGTTTTAAAGGTCTATCCGCAAATATCTGGCCCGTCAAGGGCTCAAAAAAATATCGGAAATACATTTTATAGGACACGTCCGTGTCCGGGCTGGCGACGGAGCTTCAGTACCTGCTCTCTGTGTGCCACGGCCCTGTCACGTCCCGGCACCGCCCTGATATGTGTGTATAGAACTTTAAACACAAATAATCCAAATGGAAACGTATCTAAAAAATGTATAAAGCAACATTATATCTTATGTTCTAAGAAAAAAAAATACATTTTAGAACGTTTTGATACAGTTATTTGGTATGTAAACATTCATATTTTTTTAAACGAATTGTTAGTTTACTGAAAGGTGCTAAATAAATTTTGTAATTTAAAACTCTTGTTTTGTATAAATATATATTTTTTGGTTCATTTTTAATTTGTTCGGAATAAATATTACATAGTAATACAGGGTGGCAGGGACATCGACGCGAAAACTATTACCATGGATTCAGTACATGATTCTGAACCCCCCCCCCCCCTCGCATTGAAATTTTTCGTCGGTAATTTTTTTTTTTAATCTGCGCTTTCATAGAAAAGTGCAATACCTACGCGGTCAAAATTTTTGGAAAAGCTGTTTTTTTTTTTTTTAAATAACCGACGAAACATTTAAAACCCTGCGTTGAAATGTTTCGTATTCATTGGTATTGCACTTTTCAATGAAACCACAGATTTAAAAAAAAATAACCGACGAAAATTTCAATGCAACAGTTTTCGATGCGATGTCCCTGCCACCCTGTATACAGGCTGACGTCGAATTTTTTCGTTACATTTCAACTGAGAGGTAACGAAAAATTCTCGTCATTAAAAACGTTCATAATCTACAGACCGTTCACTAAAACTTGTTCCTTGCCGTCATGTTGGCACCATTGCTTGTCAAGTTCAGTTTCAATACCAATAGAGTTCAAAATGGCGACTGACAGTACAGTGCTCACGAATCGCGTGACGGGACAAGTTATAATGAACGCGCTGTAGTCGCAATCTTATCTCATCAAAGTCAAATAATTTATTTTAAATAAGCACATAAAAAGTGCTTTTGCACGTTGAAATGTACAAGAAAATAGAATTGGTTCTAGGCGCCTCTTCCAAAAGGTAGTTTCGCATGGAGAAGCGGGCAAGAAAGTCCACAGTTACTCTTTTAAAAAGTTTTACAATATTTTATATACATTAAATATATATGAAGACGATGTACCATAGAAGAAACGCATATCTAAGCAGTTTGAAAACAAAATCCCGTGCACACGACCTTTTTTTTCGTAGGTAAGCGTCACTAAAGCGGCCGAGCGCTGCAAGCAGAAATAGTCCTTACGGTGTTGAGATATGCGTTTGTGTGCGTTGCGTTTGTGTGCGTTTTTTTATAGTACCTGGAGTCCTGGTATAAAATTACTATACTGCAATAGTTACGCGCGAGAGACAATCGATGTCAAAAATGTATGAAAATTTGAAGTACTTTTGACTGACTGAGGCTGAGATTATAATGAGAGAATTTGTTAAGACAACGGAGATATTTTTAAATTATTTTTATTTTATTACTGTTTTATTAAAAAAGTTTATATTTACAACGAATTTTTTAGTGTCAATTTAAAGTACTTACCTATAACTTTAAATACAAATGATTAGCCATGTGCCCAATAAGTAAGGAACTTATGCAGGAAAAGTGAATGAAGTTATAAATCATCCAGAAATGTTACATTATTTTATTTTACATCACTAGTTTAAATTATTATTTAAGAATTTAAATAAATTGTTTTCTAAATGTAAAGGAAATTGGTGTTTTTTTTTATTATTAAATCTTCTATTTAAATACAATTCTCGTCGGCCGACATATTGTATGATTCGTCACTATACAAACGGCGTCGTCTGTTTGCAAACGCTCGCTGGTTTGTGAAATGCCGAAGGCATCGTTATTTTGTAATATTCATGAAACACAAATGGTCATTCGTACGCTGTTTACAAAATGCGCTGCTCTAGCTCGTTCCGTGATAAAACATAAGTCAGTCAGCTACACGCTGGCGGCCTGACGTCCCAGGGAGTGCCGCACGTACATGATAATATCACCAATCGTGGAGGCTGTCTAACAGAAAAAGTTGATAAATTGTCTCGTAATTATGACGAACCAGACAAAAAATCCCGAAGTCCGAAGATAAACATCACCGAAGCAATAATTGAAACTCAAGTGTGTTTTCTGTCTGCAGACCGAGTTGTGGCGCCTTTACTATCTGCAGGCCGAGTTGTGGCGCCTTTACTGTCTGCAGGCCGAGTTGTGGAACCTTTTGGGGATGAAGGCCAAATTGTGACGCCGAAATTTTTCCTAAGAGACGAAGACTATAAAAAAGAAGGCGACGTATACCATTGTGCGAAATGTGAAAAGACATATAACAAAATGGAGTCACTGAGAAACCACGTGAAGTTGAAACATTATAAGATTCCAAGATATAAATGCTCAATTTGTATTGAAGAATTTATGACGCTTCCGCTATTGACCGTTCACAAACTCGAAGTACATAACATTGACGACAGAGTCAATTGTAGTTTGTGCAATAGAATTTTCAATACAAACGCGCTGTTAAAGAGACATTTGAAGAATTTCCACATGCACGGGGAAGTTGGAGAGAGGCATAAGTGCGAATTTTGTGATTATGTGACCTTTAAATATGTAGATATGTACAAACATAACTTTAAACATAAGACCGTGAAGGACCACCATTGTAGATTTTGTAAGAAATCTTTTATCAGGAGGTCAACATTGAAATTGCATGAGAGGATACATACTGGGGATAGAAGGAAAGTTTGCGCTGAATGTGGACAAGCGTTTGTGCAAAAAGCAAGTTTGAATTACCATATGACGAAATATCACCCTGAGGTCAATTTTTAACAGGCAATTTTAAAGTCGTCGTTAACAGTATCACGACGACGCGACTCTGAACTATCTCGACTGGAACAACTCGACGCCGGCAATTCGACCCTGACAACTCGACCCACCTTTTTTTTTTTTTTTTGGTGTGGGAAATTATCAAATAACTTCTCCCGCTCTTGGTGGAGCGGGAGGGCGTGTCAGAGTCTTACTGACTAAAACCCACCCGTGTTCCTTCGGTTGCCCTGTTGCCGGGGGCCACGATTTCCCTTTCGGCCCATATTCGCAGCCCCGGCAGGCATTGGCCCTAGCGGACCCCGTCAATTCTGCTGACATGTCTTAGAGGCGCGCGTAGAACACAACGCGCCGTCGACCCGGGCTTGGTCCTTATCGGACAGCGAGCTACCCATTGCTCACCGTCCGCAAGCCCGCGCCTACGGTGGCCGGAAATCGGCTCGCGATTCCCGCCCCGGGCGTCTCCTGCGGCGGTTAGGGGCTTGAGGGCGCGAAGTTTGCCTCTCCCTCACGCGTTCCGCCTCCTCCTTCCCGAGCATTACCGCTTCGCAGAAGGAGGTGACGGCCTGCCATTTCCTCTCGCTCCGTACCATGGCCTGAACCAGGGCCGGACGCGAGAGATCACCGCCGTCGATCGCCTCCACGAGGACACGGCGATGCTCCGCCCAAGCCGGGCAGACCTCCACCGTATGCTCCACCGTGTCTTCCGGGCGATCCACACAATGGTGACACCCGGGCGTTTCCTCCCGCCTTATCCTGAACAGGGACCTCCCGAAGCAGCCGTGTCCGGTGAGGACCTGCGTGAGACGGAAGGTGAGGACGCCGTGGCGCCTCTCAAGCCATTCCTCAAAGAGGGGTCTTATCGCCGCAATTGTGGCGTGCCCAGCGCTGGGTTGCGACAATCGCACTCTCCATGACGCCATGAGATCCCGCCGGAGCTCTGTCCGCTGTGCTGCGATTTCTTGCAGCATCGGAGTTAAGCCCCGGCGTTTCGTCTCCTCGCGCCACTCCCAGATGTGCGCGAGGACCTTTGCCTCCAGATCCCATGGCGGTAATCCGGCAAGGAAGCTCGCCGCCTCGCAGGAGACTGTGCGGTATCCTCGGGCCAGCCGGATGGCCATGACCCTCTGGGACGCGTTCAACCGGCGGGCTGGCCGCAGCCTCAATGAACGCGCCCACACCGGTGCCTCGTAAAGGGCCATGGAATGCACGATCCCCGCATAGAGCCTCCGGCAGGAGGCGTTTGGATCCCCTGGATTGGGCAGGAGCCGCTTCAAGTCAGCCCCGGCCCGCTCCAGTCTGGGAGCCAAACGTCGGAAGTGTTTTACGAAATTCCACCGGCTGTCGAGGACGAGTCCCAGATACTTCATCGTCGACTCGACACCGATGTGAACCCCTCCCGCCATTACCTGGGAACCCGACGGTGGCGCATTCCGAGTACCATGAAAACCCATGGCCTCGGACTTGTGCAGGGCCACCTCGAGTCCCAGCTGCCGGATCCTGTCAACGATTGTCGCAACCCCGCGTGTCGCTAAGTCGCCTGGGACGACCGCCCCTGCGCCAGGACCAACGTGTCGTCAGCGTAACAAACGACGCTGACGCCGCTAGGGAGGTCGGCGCGCAGCACCCAGTCGTATCCGATGTCCCACAGATGCGGCCCCAGGACCGAACCCTGTGGGACACCGCACGACATCTCTTGCCGGTTCCACTCTCCCTGGTGACCGGGGTAACAACTGCACCCCTACAATTAAAGTCCATGACAACTCGATCCCAACAACTTTTGAACCAATTAGTCCATGAGCGAGCTCCGCAACTTCAGGCACCTGAAGGGAAGGTTCGAAGAAACTTACGCTCCTATTTTTGAATTCATTGACTCTGCTTAACCCACGATTATTATGATAATGATTAAAATAAATATTGTTCCCATTTTGGACTTGAGTGGTCGGGGTCGAATTGTCCGGGTCTAGGTGTCCTAGGATTGAGATGTCACAGTGTTGAGTTGTCAGGTCAATTTGTCCGCGTCGAGATGTCCTAGGATTTAGTTGCCACGGGGTCGAGTTTTCGTAGAATCGTTTTGCCATTTGTGTTGATTAGACTTTTACAAACCGTTTGACAGAGTTAGCATTGTGACTGATACTGGCATGGCCATCATCAGGGATTTTAATTTTGATACCACAAAAAATTTGTCGCTAATTAGTCGAAATTTGTCGCCAAATATCTGAATTTGTCGGTCACTGGTTCAAAAGTTATAAGGATTTATAGGTCGCCGATCTGGGGAGCATCTCCTCCCAGCTTGGCCCAATTGAATCTCAAAAGCTAGGGGCACCTAGCGAAGATCTGTTTTCTCCCAAATTTTGACGAAAAAAAATTCAATCTATTTCTTGGACTATACTTAAAAATTGTACTCATTAAATCTTTTAAACTTAGACCCGACTAAATCTGTGACTTGGCGAAACATTGCGACTAAATAGCGACAACATTTGGAAGAAAACAGATCTTCGCTAAGCCAGTATCAGTCACACGAGTTAGCATGCGACTAATCTCATACTATCTCTGTCAGTTTATGGTGTATTGTAGCGAAAAACTTAGAACGACGATATGGAGACCAAACATGGAATCGCGTAAAACCATCAGCTGCTCCACATTTTATTTATTGATATGGCACCTCAACGACTTACTCACTAAAACATACACAAACAAAAATCACATACAGTTTTAGGTATTGTGAATTCATCACTTATAGAAGTGCACAGCACTAAAATTTTTAGAGTTATTCAATATGGAAATGCTGATTATTTTGGTGTTTATAGTTGTTATGAGTACAATGACCTCTTTTCGGGTTTTGAGTTGTTTTAATAATACCTTGTATGTCCATACAGTTTAGAAGTAAAATTATATTCTACAAGTGTTTTGTTAAAAAAAAAGTATATTTCCTTTGATGTGTTTTTTTCGAAAAATAAATATTTTCTTTACAACAAAATACTCATTTGCCAGCAAACTGGAACTGGGTTAACTGGAACTTATCAAGCGTAATACAAATAAAATGGCATTCGATCGCAATGCCTTTCATTTTGACATCTATTGCTTCATAGGTTTGAAAAAATCATTGCGATCGATTGCCATTTTATGTGTGTTACACAATTACTCCTTTGGTTATAAATCATCACAAATATTCTATTATGTCATCACTAGTTAAAACAATATTTTAAAATTTTAATAAATTGTTGTCTAATGTAAGGACTTTTTTTTTATCCTGTGTAGTACAATTCTCGTAAATATTGTATGATTCGTCATTATACAAACAGCGTCGTCTGTTTGCAAACGCTATCTGATTTGTGAAATGCCGAAGGCAAATTAAAAAGTGATTCGTGAGTTTATAATAGTCCATGAAAATCATTCGACCACTGCAAAATGGCGCGGCTTTTAATAACTTGTTCTATTTTCCACCACCTGTGGCGCAGCTCTAGCTCATTCCGTGATATAACATTAGCCAGTCCAGCCCAGGGAGCGCTTGGACGTACATTACAGTAACACCTTTCGTGGAGGCTCTTCAACAGAAAAAGTTGATAAATTGTCTCGTAACTATGACGAACGAACCGAAGAATCCCGAAGTCCGAAGATTAACGAACATCACCGAAGAAATAAATGAAACTCAAGTGTGTTTTCTGTCTGCAGGCCGAGATTTGGCGTCGAAATTTCACCTAAAAGACGAAGACTATAAAAAAAATGGCGAGGAATACCAATGTGCGAGATGTGAAAAGAGATACAAAACATTGTATACATTGAAAAAACATATGAATATGATACATTATAAGATTCCGGAATATAAATGCTCAATTTGTATTGAAGCATTTCTCACTCTTACGCCTTTGGTTATTCACAAACTCCAAGTGCATAATGTAGACGATAGATTCAAATGTAATGCATGCAATAAAATGTTGAATACAAAAAGGCAATTAACGGATCATATCAACATTTTCCACATGCTCGGGGAAGTTGGAAAGAGGTATAAGTGCGAATTATGTGATTTTGAGACCTTTAAAACTCATTCTATGCAAAGACATAAATTAACGCATAAAGCCGTGAAGAGCTACCATTGTAGATTTTGTAAGAAATCGTTTAAGAGGAACTCAACGTTGAAGTTTCATGAGAGGATACACACTGGAGATCGAAGGAAAGTTTGCGCTGTATGTGGAGAAGCGTTTGTGCAAAAAGCAAGTTTGAATTATCACATGTCGAAATATCATCCTGAGGTCGATTTTTAGAAGGCAATTTTAAAGTCGTCGTTTAATTAAAGTATGACGATGGCTCGACCCCGAGCTCTACCGGGACTACTAGATCCCGTCAATTCGACTGACAAGTTGACCCCTGCAATTCGATCCCGTCAAATTTTATACCAATTAGACTAAGAGCGAGCGAAGCGAGTTCGGCAATTTAGGGCACCCGAAGATAAGGTTCAGAGCAAAACGAACGATCGAAGCCCCATTCATCATCTTAGTATTACGTTCCTTTAATGCAGGGTGCATTCAGAAATAGGATCGTCGATTATTATGTTAATTTATAAATAAATATTGTTCACATGACTGACTTGAGTGGTCGGGGTCGAGATGCCTGGATTCGAGTTGTCCTTGGGTCGAATTGTCGTAAAATCGTTTTGACAGCAAAGTTTAGTGTTTTTTGACTTTTACAAACTGATTGACGGAGACGACAACATGCGACCAATCTCATACTATCTCTGTCAGTTTATGGTGTATTGTAGCGAAAGACTTCTAGAACGTCTCAAAGTTTTTCGATTTTGTGAGACCAATCATTGAATCGCGAAAAAACAATCAGCTGTTCCATACATTTTGCTGAGTTATGTAAACATAAATGTATGAAACAGTTGATATTTTTGGTGTTCATAATTTTATTGTTATGAGTACAATGACCTCTATTGGGTTTTGAGTTATTTTAATAACACCTTGTATCGACAGTTTAGAAGTTAAATAATTTTCTAGTAGTGTATATTTCCTTTAATGTGTTTTCCTTCGAAGAATTAATATTTTCTTTACGAGGAAATGCCAGCAAACTAGAACGAGTTTAACTGGAACTTAACCAGCGGGGAAATTGCTTAACATACATAAAACGGCGATTGATCGCAATGCCTTTACCCCGTTGGTTATAAATCATCAGAAATGTAAAGTGCGTGATAGACGTGTGAACTTAAAGTACGTGGTTTAGTTCGCGAACTTACTCGGCTCGCCGTCGGTGACGCACGTGAAGCTTGCTCACACTGTATCGCGATGTCGAATTTTCTGAACTAAACTAAACAAAGATTACACAAGTGTCGAAACAAAATGGTGGTTCGCGACTCACGGCGATAACAGACGTACGAAACTACGAACCAAGGCGGGCTCCGAGCAAAATTTCAAACCTGTTGGATCGCCGACGAACTTACTCAGCGGTTATAAAGTACGCGTACTTAGTATGACACACGGGCGAGAAACGTCGCCGAGCCATAAGTCCGCGTACTTGCTGGCACGTCTATCACCCTTTTTACATTATTTTATTTTACAGACGCCAGCACATCAGGCTACTACAATCTGTCAAATTTATTTAATAGATTTTCAACTTTATCGCTGAAGTATAAGGTTCAAAGTTGATTGGGAAAATTTGACAGTTTCGGGTAGCTTGATGTGCTGGCGTCTGTACATCACTAGTTTTAATTATTATTTAATAAATGTCAGGGAATTTCGTGTTTTTGAAGTGAAAACTTCTTTAGGCGCGTTGAGCGATTTTTGGTAGGGGGTAAACTTATGGATTCGCCTAGTGCTGGGCTATAGATTATAGATGGTGCTAATACCAGTTTTAAGTACAGACGCCAGCACATCAAGCTACCCGAAAATGTCAAATTTTCCCAATCAACTTTGAACCTTACACTTCAGCGATAAAGTTGAAAATCTATTAAATAAATTTGACAGATTGTAGTAGCTTGATGTGCTGGCGTTTGTACAATTGCCGTAAATATTGTGTGATTTGTCACTATACAAACGGCATCGGTTTGCAAACACTCGCTGGTTTGTGAAATGTCGAAGGCAAATTTGTAAAGAGCCTCTACAGTTTGTATATGAAACTCGAATGATCACTCAACAATACAAAATGCCGCAGCGAGTTGCAATAACATATTCTATTTTCCACTACCTGTGGCACTGCTCTAGCTCATTCCGTGATAAATCATTAGCCAGTCCGCAACACGCTAGCGGGCTGACAGCCCAGGGAGCGCCGGACGCACATTACAGTAACACCATTCGTGGAGGCCGTATAACAGAAACAGTTGATAAATTATCTCGTAATGACGAACCAACCGAAGAATCCCGAAGTCCGAAGATTAACGAACATCATCGAAGAAAAAATGAATCTCAAGTTTGTTTTCTGTCTGCAGGCCGAGTTGTGGCGCCGAACTTTCACCTAAGAGAAGAAGATTATAAAAAAAATGGCGAGGAATACCAATGTGTGAGATGTGAAAAGAGATACAAAACTGTGCATACATTGAAAAACCATATGAAGATGAAACATTATAACATTCCGAGATATAAATGCTTAATTTGTATTGAAACATTTTTTACTCTTGCGCCGTTGGTCGTTCATAAACTCAAAGTGCATAACATAGACGATAGATTCAAATGTAATGCGTGCAATAAAATGTTTAATACAAAAAGGCAGTTAACGAATCATATCAACATTTTCCACATGCTCGGGGAAGTTGGAAGGAGGTATAAGTGTGAATTATGTGATTATGAGACATTTAACACTCATTCTATTTACAGACATAAGAAGCTTACGCATAAGATCGTGAAGGATCTCCATTGTAGATTTTGTAAGAAATCGTTTAAGAGGAATTCAACTTTGAATTTCCACGAGAGGATACACACTGGGGATCGCAGGAAAGTTTGCACTGAATGTGGACAAGCGTTCGTGCAAAAAGCAAGTTTGAATTATCACATGACGAAATATCATCCCGATGTAAATTTTTAGCTAGCAATATTTTAAGTCGCCGTTGGCAAACGGTTTTCGAAAGGCTTTAAAAACATTTTTTTAACTGACAGTCAAACTCATGTTGTTTTGATTACTTAGTGCTTTTTGTGAATATTAGACTTTTCGCCGTAATGTGGATACTGACAGTGGGGCTGGTCCACAAATTCAAGGTCGCTCAGCGCTCTATGGAGCGGGCTATACTCGGAGTTTCTTTGAAGGATAAAATCAAAAATGAAATTATCCGGAAAAGAACCGGAGTTACTGACGTAGCTTGCAGAGTAAGCAAACTGAAGTGGCAGTGGGCTGGCCATGTTTGTCGAAGGACCGATGGCCGGTGGAGACCGCGTATCGGCAAGTGTAGCGTGGGACGCTCCTCAGATGGACCGACAGCCTAAAGAAAGTGGCTGGGACAGACTGGAGGCGTAAGGTGGAAGACAGGGTGTTGTGGCGCAGCCTGGGAGAGGCCTATGTCCAGCTGTGGACTGCAATAAATATGCTGAGTTGATTGATTGATAGTTTAAGAGCAACCGTTTGACAGAGACAGCATGCGATTCACCTCATGCTGTTTTTGCCATATCAGGTGTATGTAGCGACCGACAGACTTTTTAAAACTTTACGTTGATTTTGTATACAGGTGTTATACTAATAACCCAAAACCCGAAAGAGGTCCGTTGTACTCATCATGATGAACAAGTTTTATTAAGCGGCCAACCCAGAAATCGAGAATTCCTTCTGAAAGATGGCCGGCCATAGTCAAAGAAAGACGTAAATGCTACCAGCATTTAAATTTATATGTCTTCACTTCGGCTACGTAGTAATATGATACTATGGACGGCTACGTATAATATTAAATTAATATATTATAATAGTAACAATGTTAAAATTGAGTTTAGTTAGCTGTGTGGTGACTTATCTCTTCTGTTGACATGAAAGTATTTTTTAAAGACGGTGCCGATTCTCTTGTACACCGAACTAAACTATCACTAAAATTCCTTACTTTTGGCTGTGAGAATCTTAAAACTATTCTGCAACAAAAAATCTCTAAATTAAAACATAATTTGACACAATTAAAATCGTATTTGACAATCGCGAGTCCACGTGGAACTTGTTTGCCCTACCCCGTGAAATTTTTTTAGAGCTGGAGGCGCGCTTGGATGTGACGTATTTTTAACCGACTTCCAAAAGGAGGAGGTTCTCAATTCGTCTGTATGTTTTTTTTTTTTTGTATTTTTGTCACGCGATTACTCCGCCAATTATGAATAGATTTTGATGATTCTTTTTTTGTTTGGTAGATCATACTTCAGAGGTGGTCCCATATAAATTTTATTAACTTTGCTTTGGTAGTTTTTGAGTTAGCTTCAATTATACGTATTTTTTACCACTTAGTATGTAGATGATATGATAACTTCTTGTCACTGTTATTTACGTAGCAGGTAGTGGTATTCGAATTTGTGTGGGGTAGGTAATACAACTAAAAAGGGAAAAAAATAACTTTTTACAAAAAAAAAACAACCGACTTCAAAAAAAAACACTACAAAGTGAAAAATAACTTTAATTTCGGAAGTCGGTGACAAAGAACGAAAATTCAAAACCAAAGACACCGACTTCCGAAATTAAAGTTATTTTTCACTTTGTAGTGTTTTTTTTTGAAGACGGTTGTTTTTTTTTTGTAAAAAGTTTTTTTTTTCCCTTTTTAGTTATATGGAATTTTTCACTTTTTGTATAGAAAAGAAGAAAAATTATTACCTACATGTTGAGTGAGGTGTTTAAGAGTTTTAATAAGTGGGTCGAAATTTTCATTATTTTTGCGATTGGACACACCATTTTCGCCATATATAAGCAAAAGACAAAAAAGATACAGTACTGTTTTTGCACCTGAAGCCGAGGTGTCGGTGTGAATTTTAGTTCATATTTTATTCCACACCTTTTTAATCGCGATAAGAAATAGGCAGATTTAGTTAGACAATTAAAATTTGAGGTGAAAAACGAACGATTCAGAATAGCAAAATTACCATTTTCACTAAATTAATATCTCAGTGCCATCTTAGTGCTGTCAAACTAAAATATAGTTAAGTTAAACTAAAATTTAGTTTATTTCTAATCTAATTTAGTCTATTTCAGAATGGGAAATCGTCGTTTGACAGAAATAAACTAAATTTTAATGATTTTTAGTCTAGTTTAGAGGCATTTGTGACAAGAGAATCGGCACCATTGGGCAAAAATTTATGGGCTTTGTCCAAGGGTCCATCACTAACCTAACTTATTTTACTAATTGTGTGCTTTTATAATTTGTAACGTGATGATATTATCGTGGACGTCTACGTCCATAACATTGTATGTAATAACGTTATTGTTATAATGCACATGTTATATTGTTATCGTAGACGGGAATTTAAAAGCGTCATCATAATATTTCCATACATTTTAATTCCTAATGTTATCGTGATGCCGCGACGAGGACGTCAACGTCCACGATAATATCGCCACGTTAGAAATTATAAAAGTACAATATGGATTAGCTTAGTTGTTATTCAATCAGGAATTGGTTATGCTTATGACTCTGCAGTACTATACTAGTGATATATTGAAAAAAAAAATCATTTGATGTTATTCCTTCGAAAAATGCTCATTTGACGGACAAATTTATTAAGATTTATCACAAATGTTACGCACTATGCTAGTTTTAATTATTATTATTTGAATAAATTGATTTCTTAACAAAAAGCATTTTGTGTTTTTTTTTACGTCCTTGTACCTACAATTAAAATTGTCGTCAGCGTATTTTACGTTTCGTCAGTATACAAACGTTCGTCTGTTCGCAAACGCTCGCTGGTTTGTGAAATGCCGAATGCAAGTTATAAATTACTTCGTTATTTTGTAATTTTTACAAATTTCTACTTTATTTTCTAAACATCTATACATACAAATAAATAAAACTGAAGTGTCTGTTTGTAATGTTAAACTGACAGCTTTTTACTAAATGCATATGAAAGTATATGTATGGTAACTAAAACAAAAAAAAAAAAAAGTTTTTAAAATTGTTGTCTGTCTGTCTGTTCCGGCTAATCTCCGAAACGGCTACACAGATTTTGACGGGACTTTCACTGGCAGATAGCTGATGTTATGAGATGTATGAGGCTACTTTTATTTTAGAATAATTTCTAGCGTCCACGCGGGCGAAGCAGCTAGTAATAATAATAATAAAGCTGAAGAGTTTGTTTGTTTGAACGCGCTAATCTCTGGAACTACCTGTCAGATTTGAAAAAATCTTTTTGTATTTGAAAGCCCAATTCTTGAGGAAGGTGCTTCGACCCCTTCGAGGGCACGCAAAATAAAAAAAAATCTGAAAGAACGCTAAAAAGAAGACGAAGTAATAGCGCGAGCGGGCGATGCGATGCAACACGGTGGGTCGGGTAGTTATTTTAGTATATTGTGTATTACGACTTCAGCAGAAGCTTGTCTTTAAAACCCAAATGATCATTTGGACGCCGTTTACTGAATGCCGTGGCTAAGATAAATAGATTTATTTGTTGGATATAGTTACTACATTACTATTTGAGTAGTAGATAATCAACACGAGAAGAAGCTGTTATAAGTATAAATTGTTCAGGCACACCCGCCACTTAAGAGCCTCACCTCAAATCAAATACCTCAGCTCAAATTCACTTTTTATCTCGCTCGCACCATACTGCTCGCGGACTGAGTGAGAGCGAGACGGAGTCGGGTGCTGGTGGCTCCAAGGCGCCAATAGTTTAGGTAGGTAATAGCTTTTTACGTCGAAAATAATGGTATTTAAAAAAAAAAAACATACCTCTTCGCTTTTTTATAGTTCAGTTAATTTTTTCAATACAGAAAATTTTATGGAATCGTGTTTTCGTCAAACATAGTGCTTAACATTAATCCTCAAATTTAACATATATTTATTTCATTATTAAAAGCAATTTGAGGTATTATAGACCCGTACAGTGCCGTACGAGAATTTGGGTACCTACATCCTAACCTAACCAATTCTTTGACAGTCGTTACGGGTATTCAGAAGCCTAAAAGGCTGGCAATCAGTCTTACCAAGGGGTATCGTGTCACCCTGTAACTGGGTCGTGTAGGTCTGAGTCGCTCCATGTAAAATATTGATTTTCAGCTGCATTCGTTTAAACTGGAAGCCGGTTCCAATATAGTTGGCACAAGGCTAGGCAGATTGATTGACATACATAAAATTATTCTTTTAAATGGTCAAAGAGTCGGTCAGTTAGTCAGAAAGTTGAAGCTAGTTGCCCATTCCAAAACGTAGATTCTATGGAGAAGAACGGGCAAGAAACTCCAAGGACACTCTTTTAAATATAGATATTACAAAATCCTGGGTACATTATTCTTGTTGCTTCTATTTGTGAGAACAATGTACAAAATATAATCGAAAGCAATTGAAAATATAAGATTAAAAATAAGCCTTGGCAGATAAGAGACCAGTCTCAACTGACGGCGCCCGTTCACGAACATGACGCGTGGATCAGCGCCATCTAGCTCAACCATTTTGTAGGGAACCGAATGATCCAACACACTCGCTACCATAAATTATTCCTAGTTACAGTAAATATTACCTAGTATCCTATTCTGCTATTAAAGTTTTCGTTACTGACCGTCGAAAAAAAGGCACCAGTTTTGGTCATTTAATTTTGTAAAAACTTGTTCTATTTTCCATAACTCTTGGCGCTGCTCTAGCTCGATCCATGGTAAATCAATAGCCAGTCCGCAACACGCTAGCGGGATGACGGCCCAGGGAACCATGCACATTACAGTATCACCATTTTTGGAGTCTATTTAACTGAAAAAGTTGATCAATTGTCTCGTAACTATGACGAAACAGTCCAAGACTCCCCGAAGTCCGAAGAATGAAGGTTAACGAACATCACCGGAGAAATAAATAAAACTCAAGTGTGTTTTCTGTCTGCAGACCGAGTTGTGGCGCCGAAATTTTACCTTAAAAAAGATGAAGACTATAAAAAAGTTGGTGACACGTACCACTGTGCCAGATGCGACAAGATATACAGCGGGGTAAACTCACTGAGACAACACGTGAAGTCGAAATATTATAACATTCCGAAATACAATTGTTCTATTTGCAATGATGGTTTCATGGAGCTTTCGCCTTTGACCGTCCACAAACTGGAAGTGCATAACGTTGACGACAGATTCAAATGTAGTGTGTGCAATAAATTATTCAATACAAAAGCGCTGTTAAGGAAACATTTGAACAATTTCCACATGCAGGGGGACGTTGGAGTGAGGTATAAGTGCGAGTTATGTGATTATGAGACCTTTAAATCTGAAGCTATGTACAAACATAAGGTTATGCATAAGACCGTGAAGGACCACCATTGTAGATTTTGTAAGAAATCGTTTAAGAGGAAGACAACGTTGAATTTCCATGAGAGGATACACACTGGAGATCGAAGGAAAGTTTGCACTGTTTGTGGACAAGCATTTGTGCAAAAAGCAAGTTTGAATTACCATATGACGAAATATCACCCTGAGGTCAATTATTAGAATTCTGAATTCTCATTACGCAACTCTATTTTAACCTCCGACGCAAAAAGACGCGTGTGTGTGTCTGTTTGTGGCACCGTAGCTGTCAAACGGGTGAACCGATATGAATGCGGTTTTTTTTTAATTTGAAAGCAGGTTTTCTAGCGATGGTTCTTAGACATGTTTTTATCAAAATCGTTTGAAGATTATCAGCTCTTTTCTAGTTGATGAATGGATGTGAGTTGATCGATTTGAAATTTGGTAAACTGTTACTTCAATGATATTAGAAGAACATAGTAACCTTGAACTGATGCTACAGTATCTCTGGAATTTGCAGGGTACCCAAATCCCTTGCCAACTTACAGCACAGGTATCGTGTTTGGACTCATTGGAATGGTCTCAATGAATAAGTTATAGATAGATGGTGAACAGGGTCTGGTGATGGAGTAGAAAAAAAGGGAGAAAATGTCTGTCGGGTTTAAAAAAAATGTTAACTGTTAAAATTGTACTTGTAAGTTGTAATATGCAGTTTCTGATAGGCTTCTAAATAAAAGTGATTTGACTGTACCTAAGCTGCTTACTGTCTGTCCCAAAGGTATCCGATGAAGGCTTAAATAAACTCTGCTCTGGTTAAATTCTTACGCAAATATTCACTAAAGGGAATAAGTAACACATTCATTTGTATTTAAAGAAAGAAAGAAAAAGTATTTATTGATACTCGCACAGGAAATCACAAATTAAACTAAAACACTCATTAAAACATTAATAAAAAATAAAAAACAAACTAAAATTAAAATAAAAGCAGAATGTACGCACCCGACGTAACATCAGTTGTCTATGCCTTTAGTCTGGTACAGACGCCAGCACATCAAGCTACTACAATCTGTCAAATTTATTTAATACATTTTCAACTTTATCGCCGTAGTTTAAGGTTCAAAGTTGATTGGGAAAATTTGACAGTTTTGGGTAGCTTGATGTGCTGGCGTCTGTACTCTAGGCATCGTTGTCAGACAACTACCTAACGAGACGCAGACACCGGCAATTTTTTTTTATAAAAAACATTACGGCTGTATAATGCTACGTACTCTGTGAATGCTACAATAGTACAGTGTTTATTATAATTAATATAATAATTAAATACTATGAAGGTTTCAAGTTTATATCTCACCACTGGTTGGGGGAGGCCTATGTCCAGCAGTGGACGTCTTTCGCCTGAAATGTTCTCCCCACTTGTTTCAATAATATTATTAAATTATTATTGAAAAATCATCAACGAAAATTCAGGTTATATTATTATTATTAACCACAATTGTCAAATGAAAAGCGTCTGTCACCGTACAACTTCGTTTAGTTTATAATCTATCGGTATTATTTCCGTTAGATTATAAACTGTCGAAATACTGTTAACTGCAACAAACCATTTGGAATTCAATGCATTATCTTTTCAAAGTTTATAATCTCTCAATGGGAAACCGACAAATTGTGAACGGTATTATTAAACTTGCTTGTAAAGTAACGCACCTTGCGCTAATACTAAATAGCCTGCCTAGCTGCGAGCAACTTGGAAGTAGCGCTCACCGACCGCTGCCGCGGCACCGCTCGCTTCGCTCCCTCGGCTCTCTCGCGATTGGTCACAGTTCTAACCTTGCTTAACCCATTTCACCCAGAAATTTTAAGACAGTTTATAATATAACGGAAATAATACCGATAGTTATAATAAACTAACTTTCTGTTATCAGTTTAAAAAGAGCAAGTCATATAAGTTTTCAGTTCTATCTTGTGGCACACACCTTTTTCTTGGAAGCCATTAATTAAACTTAAACAATTAGGTACAATACGCATACAATATACTTACGTTAAATTGTATGCGTATTGTACGGTAAAGCTTAAAAATCAGTCCGACTCCGAACTGAGTTATTTCAATTTATACAGAATGATTTTTGCGATGGCACATCAGGGCTAAATCCGAAACTATGCATAGTAAAACGAAGTTGTTAATGGAACCATGGCCTAGGTTCTAGTAGACAATATAATTATCTGCGTTTTTCGTTTTTTGTAAAAGCTGAGCTAAGATTCGAACCCCCCGACCCCTTTTGTAAAAAGGGCTCTCTATGTATTTTTATACTGAGCGATAGTGTTGTTGATAAGGATCAAATACTGCAACCACTTGGCTCTAACCCATAGTGTCTATCTCGGCTCGGACGAATTTCAAAGCTACGCCATTCAATTTTTTTTGATGTATCAAATAAATTTATTGTAAAGTTTCGTGTGGTTTCGTTACTGACCGTCGATAAAAAGGCACCAGTTTTGGTCATTTCATTTTGTAATAACTTGTTCTATTTTCTACCACTTGTGGCGCTGCTCTAGCTCATTCCGTGATAAATCATTAGCCAGCCCGCAACACGCTAGCGGGCTGACGCCCCAGGGAGCGCCGCACGTACATTCATCAACACTCGTGGAGGCTGTTAACAGAAAAAGACATCACCGGAGGATTATATAAAACTCAAGTGTGTTTTCTGTCTGCAGACCGAGGTATGGCGCCGAAATTTTACCTAAAAAAAGGTGAAGACTATAAAAAAGTTGGTGACATGTACCACTGTGCCAGATGCGACAAGACATACAGCAAACTACCCTCACTGAGACTACATGTGAAGTTGAAATATTATAACATCCCAAAATACACATGTTCTATTTGTAATGATGATTTCATGAAGCTTTCGCCTTTCACCGCCCACAAACTGGAAGTACATAACGTTGACGACAGATTCAAATGTAATGCCTGCAATAAATTGTTCAATACTAAAGCGCTGTTAACGAATCATATCAACACTTTCCACATGCTCGGGGAAGTTGGAGTGAGATATAAGTGCGAATTATGTGATTTTGAGACATTTAAAACTTGTGCTATGCAAAGACATAAATTAGCGCATAAGACCGTGAAGGACCACCATTGTAGATTTTGTAAGAAATCGTTTAAGAGGAAGACAACGTTGAATTTCCACGAGAGGATACACACTGGAGATCGAAGGAAAGTTTGTACTGTATGTGGAGAAGCGTTCGTGCAAAAAGCAAGTTTGAATTATCACATGACGAAATATCACCCTGACGTCAATTATTAGCATTTTAAATACTTACATCACGCAACTCTAATACAAGTTGTAATAGCCAGTTTTTGAAGGGCTCCTGAAAAACAAAATACTAAGTTATTTGACCGACTGTTGTTACAGTCAGCTAATTATTAAAGATATTAACATCTTATTTACTTAAGCTATGTTATATGTACCTTTTTGAAGTGAAAACTTCTTTAGGCGCGTTGGGCATTTTTGAGATGGGACTAAACCATTGATTACGCGACACTGTAACGACACCAGCTTTTGACCATTAAAAAGACATCAACGCGTTGATTACCGCGGTGCGTGGAGTAAAAGACTTCAACGCGTTGATTACCGCGGTGCCGATTTTTTTTAAAGTCACTTCTGTCGCACTCCCGGAGTGCCACTGTTTTTTTTCAAGTTCAAGGTTCATAGTTACAAGTTAATATCTCAAGGCCTATGTCCAGCAGTGGATGTCTTACATCTGAAATGATCTCACCTCTTGTTACAATAACATTATTAAATTGTTATTGAAAAATCATCGACGAAAATTTTGGTTATAATATTAACCTCAATAAATTATCAAATGAAAAGCATCCATCACCGTTTAAATAAGAACCTCGTTAGTTTAGAATCTATCGGTATTATTTTTTAAAGCAGTCAGTTTGTAAGTGGCTCCACAACTTGGCATCCACAGGTACTGTATTTCTATTTTCTTAATGTCTCTCGGGTATCATCGCATTTCCGAATACAAACGAATGCTAATTTCCATGTCCATCAATTATTAGATTAATCTTGTATAATAATTTGAATTCAGAACTAAGTACTTTATTGTTGTTTTGTTTTGATTTTCGTGTGTACCTACTAATATAGAGCTGTAAAACTATTTACTATCTGTCGTGCCTGAGACTTTAGCAGCTTTCCTCCTATTTTTTAAATAACTTCCATTAAGTTAAAAGAGTATTAACAACTCTATATACTTCCATGTCGATTGAGAGCGTCCGGTCTGCATCAAGTGCAAAGGGCAACTGATAGAAATCCGACGACTGACGAAACACGGGGTTTGCCGAGGGACATTATTAAGAACAGAATTGTACTGTATGTTCTCTGATCCATTTGTTTACATTGTCATGAGATACTTTTAAAACAGAGCATAGTGACATATCTCTTCTTAGATGAAAATGTTTCTTTCAATGTACGAATCGAGCCTGTTACCATTTAGATTATGGGACATCTAAGATGTTTTTTTCACGCTAAGTGTGCGAAAGGAAAGGAACTTCGTTCCAACCTGTACCCTAATTGCATAACTTATTTTCGAAAACAGTTTTGCCTAATATGTTTAATTTTGACAGTTCAACAACATTCATTGCGTTATTTACGTTGTTGAGCAGATTTTTTTTCCAACTTATGAAGCAATGGATTAGCAATCTGTTTCAAATCAAAACTAATTGTGATTGATCGTGTATTATGCAATTAGGGTACGGGTGTATTACGACACCTTTCGACTGTTTTTTTTATAAGGAATTGGTTAAGACCACTACGAAAAAAAAGGGTCGCGTGCACGGGATTTTGTTTTCAAAATGTTTAGATATGTGTTACCCCAATAGTACATTTGACGCGGCGCTAGTGTATAATATGTTCCACAATTTTCCGTTTAGCTTTAAATAAAAATAATACTATCCTATAACTGTCCCACTGTAGGGCAAAGGCTTGATCACCACGCTTGCTCAAGACGGGTTGGCGATTTCAGACTTAACTATAAGTTCACCGGTGTTAGTAATGTCCAAGATAAACTCAGAGTCTTAAGCTATGTAAAATGCTAAAATAATTAATTTGCCAGAAAAGTTAAGTGGCACTTGTTTTGGAGTGATGAACCAGTACCCTAATTGCGTAATACACGATCAATCACAATCTGTTTCGATTTGAAACAGATTGTCCTTTGTGTAAATAACGCAATGAATGTTGTTGAACTGTCAAAATGAAACAAATCACCTACTCATAATAGTTTACGAAAATAAGTTACGCAATTAAGTACTGGTTTAAAAATCATCAAAAATGTTACATTCATTAAATTATTATTTTAGAATTTGAATAAATTGTTTTCTTAATGTTTTGGAATTTTGTGTTTAGTTTAAATCCCAAGTAATAACATTTTCGTCATATTGTATGATTCGTCATTGTACAAACGTTCGTCTGCATGCAAACGCTCGCCGGTTTGTGAAATGCCGAAGGAAAATTGAAAAGTACCTCGTCATTTTGTAACAGTCCTGGTACCTAACCCAAATGATTCGAACGCTATTTACAAAATGCCGCGGCAAGTCGCAATAGCTTGTTTTATTTTCCACCACCTGTGGGCTAGGGGGCTGACGGCCCAGGGAGCGCCTCATGTACATTACAGTCTCGCGACTTTCGGAGGAAATTAAAAAAAAATGTCTTGTAACTATGACGAAGCAGTAAAAGAATCCCGAAGTTCGAATAAAGAAGATTAACGAACATCGCCGAAGAAATAAATGAAACTCAAGTGTGTTTTCTGTCTGCAGGGCGAGTTGTGGCGCCGCCATGTAACCTTAAAAAAGACGAAGATTACAAAAAAGTTGGCGACACTTACCACTGCGCCAGATGCGACAAGACTTACATCGTACGAGCCTCACTGAGACAACATGTGAAATCGAAACATCTGCTTCCGAAATATAAATGCTCAATTTGTATTGAAGCATTTACGACACTCCCGCCATTGACTGTTCACAAATTCGAAGTCCATAACGTAGACGAAAGATTTAAATGTAGTGTGTGCGATAAAACGTTCAATGCACCGAGGCAGCTGTCGAATCATATGAAACATTTCCACATGCTCGGAGAGAAGCATAAGTGCGAAATTTGTGATTTTGAGACATTTCTTTCTGCTAGCATGAGGAACCATATTAAGTTCACGCATAAGGCCGAGAAGGACTTTGATTGTAGGTTTTGTAAGAAATCGTTTAAGAGGAAGACAAATTTGAATTTCCACGAGAGGATACACACTGGGGATCGAAGGAAAGTTTGCACTGTATGTGGACAAGCGTTTGTGCAAAAAGCAAGTTTGAATTACCATATGACGAAATATCATCCTGAGGTCAATTTTTAAGTGGCTGACTACGCAAAAGTAACGTTATAATTTTTAGGAAATCAAACTGGAAGTTATATAGGGTTCGAATAAAAACATGTTATTTAATTTTTTTTTTAAATTCAACTATTTGTTAGTCTCACGCTGCCTCTTTTACCTCTGCGTGTATAGTCGCGACAGATATTTAAAATAGTCTTTATGTATTAGGCCGTATTCTCAGCGGCAGCGGGCAGCGGGGCGGCGGCGACAGCGGCGCGAGCGACGCTTTTTTTTTTTATCTCTGTCTTCTCACAGTTGACCACTAAGGTCATGGCTGCTTAACCGGGCTTTCTTGTGACTGCCTTAAGCTTCTACACTCAAAAGCTTTCAGCCAGGGGATCTGTTCTCGATTTCTCGCTCCCCACGTCGCTGCCATCGAGAACAGTTCCATATAAAACTATGCATTTGAACGCGCCGCTCTCCAGCCAGTCCCATCTTTGATGTCCTCCCTCCGGTTGCCGCCCTAAGCCGAGGTTCGTACCCCACAGGGGGTGCCCTTAGCAAGCGTTCACCTAGTATATAAGCTTAGTTTGTAATGCCCCTGGCTGGAGGCTTTGAGTATAGTAGCTTAGGGCACCCACAGGAAAGCTCGGTTAAGTAGTCATGATCTCAGAGGTCAACTACGAGATGCCCTACCTAAAAAAAATAAAAAACGTCGCTCTCTTCCCCTGGCTGAAAGCTTTTGAGTGTAGAAGCTTAAGGCAGTCACAGGAGAGCCCGGTTAAGCAGCCATGACCTTAGTGGTCAACTGTGAGAAGACATAGATAAAAAAAAAAGCGTCGCTCGCGCCGCTGTCGCCGCCGCCCCGCTGCCCGCTGTCGCCGCCGCCCCACTGCCCGCTGCCGCCGAGAATACGGCCTAATAGTTGCTCTTGGGAGTGACCACACTTATCGATGCGGAATCACGATCGCTACACTTCGATCACTTCAGTTTTTTTTTTTTACTAGAGCTTCTCGCAGTTTTGACCACTAAGGTCTTGGCTGCTTAACCGGACTTTCCTGTGGGTGCCTTAAGCTTCTACACTTAAAGCCGCCAGCCAGGGGTCTCACTTAGGTGATTAACACCCCAATAAATACACTTTCTTTCACAATCCGAAGATATTTGAAGGAAATTTCTAATCCATTGCTTCATAAATGTTCAAAAAATTCGCCTGATCAACAACGTAAACAACGCAATGAATGTTGTTGAACTGTCAAAATGAAAAAAAAATTGTAACCAATAGTGTCTTCCTAAAATTAATTTTCATTTCAATTTCAAACAATGTTTCTTTTTGTATTTTAAAATTATTTTACTGTTTGAATAAAAGTTTTCTTAAGTAAAAGTATTTTTTGTTTTACTAAATTCTACCTAATTCTAGATATCTAACAGATTTATTTAATAAAAATATAATACTTACATAGTAACACACACACCCACACACAACACACACACACAAACACCCCCACACAATACTCACAAACAGCAAAGTTTACTGCCTCGTTGGTCTAGTGGTCGCAAGCGCTACTGCTGAGCATGAGGTCCTGGGTTCGATTCCCGGGTCGGGCAAAGTGTTATTGGGTGTTTCTATCTGAAATTTCTCAGTAGCAGCTTGGAGTCTGGATTTGTGCCCGGTTGATGGCTCGCCCCCTATTACATGGGACTTAAACATAACTGGCGAAATGTGGGTGTACCTGCTACAGGGACACCTCTGCCCAACCCTTCGGGGAAACAAGGCGTGATGTTGTTATGTTAAATTCTACTTAGTATTATTATCACAATTATTTTATGAATTTTGTTTGCAGAATGGTTCTGAGCTATAAATATCAAAACTCAACATAATGTTGTAAAATATTCTTGATTTTATTAATACCTATATATTTTAGTAAAATACAATAGAAATGGATATATTTAGTACCTAACCTGTTGCGCTTAGCTATTTCTAAAGAGTCATAAAATACCCCTGAAATAAATCGACACGTGTTTCACCTCTCAACGAGGCATCCTCAGGATGACAATATACTTGTCGCGAACTCGAATACGGCGCTTGGTGTGTACAAGTATATCGTCATCCTGAGGATGCCTCGTTCACACACACGCCACCACTAGCGAGACATTTGAGTGAGCATGACATACTCTCAGCCGCCAGGGCACATTCGAGTCAATGAAAGACGTAGGTACCCAGTTAATGGTAGCTTTATAGAAGGTACATGGTCACAGTGGTCACACATGTGCTATGCAGTTATACAATACTAACAGATTGAATTTATACAATGTAAAGATAGTTTTGCAATCTTCAGCAGCTCCATATTTTCGAATGCTAATCAACTAGTTTATGCGCCCTTGTGGAGCTTGACTAGCGTTGAACGTATCACCCGAACACTACCTATTTAAAAACGTATTCAGTGTGCGCACTCGATTTGTATGACCACAGTCGTACGTTTTACGTACGATAAAAATTCGTGTTCACAGTGCGCGCGGCCTTACAGTCCAGCTGGACTGTAATAAGATCATAATGAACCCTGTCGGGCACAGCGAAATAGTAGGAGAGAGGAAGATTTAAAAACGTAACTGATTAGTCTTATTAAATATATCTAATGTTATTAGAATTTCTCAGTAACAGCCCGGAATCTGGATTTGTTCCTGGTTGATGGCAATTGGCTCGCCCCTAATAAATGGGACATAAACTGTTTGCACTGTAGCAAGGTGCGGATGACAGGTGTCAAAAAGGGTGAATTTATTGTATTTACTGTAGTTATTACTGATTCCGTATTTTACGACTATGATACGTACAGACGCCAGCACGTCAGGCTACTACAATCTGTCAAATTTATTTAATAGATTTTCAACTTTATCGCTGAAGCATAAGGTTTAAAGATGATTGGGAAAATTGGACAGTTTCGGGTAGCTTGATGTGCTGGCGTCTGTACCTACATACTAGAATGTGTACACAATACGGAAACAGTAATAAATTTAAATACATTTACCCTTTTTGTCACCTGTCTCGCGCGCCATGCTACAAGCTCAAACAGTATAATCATAACTGGCAAAATGTGGGTGTACATACATCTTCCTGAGTCTTCGAGGATTAGAAGCGTGTTGTTATGTTTTTATGTAGATACTTTATGTTATTAGGGTAGCCATTGATTAATTTAATCAAGTACAACGTATGTGCAACAAGAAGAAAGAAGACTGACGCCCATTTTTCTTTCTAGGACCACCCACATACTACGCAATCGTTCAAAACGAATACCAATGCAATATCTGCGGCAAAGCTTACTCCTCGCAACCTCTCGTGTCCCAGCACTATCGCTTCGTGCACCTCAAGCGTCGCCCGAGAGACCGAAAATGCACGAAATGTGACGAGCGAATCCCCGACTACCTCCGAACCGCACATTTAGAAAAGGAACACGGTGTACCCGCGCCATCTTGCGGAGTATGCGGTAAAAAGTTCAGATTCCCGTGCAACGTGATTCAACATCAGAAAAAAGTGCATATGGGCGAGAGATCAGAGACATGTGAAGTGTGTGAAAAGAGCTTTTTTAATAAGCTCAGTTTGAAGTTACACATGTCAACGCATTCTGCTGTAAAGAGGTTTAAATGTGGGGTGTGTGAGAGGGAGTTCCGTTGGGAAAATAATTTGAGGGATCATGTAAGAATACATACGGGTGACAAGAGATTTGTTTGTTCCGTGTGTGAGAAGGCCTTTGTTCAGAAGTCTACCTTGAAGCAGCATGCAGCAAGGAATCATCCGGGGGTCAAAGTCTCGTGATGAATTTTAAGATGTTTCTGCTTCTTTGTCCGGATATCTTTTAGCCATCCCGTCTGGTATTTAAGCATCCTCTATATTTTTGTAGACTCCGTCCATGAATAAAGTAACTCTGCCTAACCCTAACAAATCCTCTGCTCTAAGTAGCCACGCAATATTTTTTGGACTCTTATTTTTTTTTCTCTAATATCTAACTGTAATCACTTTACTGATTAAGATTTTACATACCTACCTATTTAAATTCAGAATCTTAAGGCGGGTCCACCTGCGCACGCGCACGAACAGCCGTTCGCGTGCATCTTACATGGTAGGATAGACAATTGAACATAAAGTATTCGCGAGCGGTTAGGGAGTATTTCGCGTGCAACCTAAATATCCTCTTGCGGACACGATCAGTACGGTTACAGTACCATAGTATGGACGCCTTCACTTCACGGTATCCTTGCACGCGAACTTATAATGTGGCGTGTCCATAACCATTCGGGGCGTCTAGCGTCCACGGTTCGTGCGCGTGCGCTGATGTGGACCCGCCTTTAGATAATGTACAGTCCATTACTCAATATGCAATACTCAACTATCTACTTTAAACGGGATGTAGTCTAAGTTGATTTTTGAATAACAATTTGTAATGATTGTCGTTAGTGAGATTTTGGTTGTCAATGGAATTTGAACTTGATCATGAATGACGTTGAGTTTTACGTCTGATTTTAAAATACTTCAATAATTTACTCGTGCTTAAAGGTAATTACGCAAAAAATCGTATTGAAAAAACAAGATGGCGGCGTTAGGTCCGATTACTGCTACGCGCCAAAATATCCTTGTACAGACGCCAGCATAACAAGCTACCCGAAACTGTCAAATTTTCCCAATCAACTTTGAATCTTATGTTTCAGCGATAAAGTTGAAAATCTATTAAATAAATTTGACAGATTGTAGTAGCTTGATGTGCTGGCGTCTGTACTTACCGTTGTACACAAGTCAATGCTATAGAGAAGAGACCATTGTCGATCGAAGCATGAAATGATAGGTAAAAAACTTATTACTTACTAGACTAGGTGGTACCCGGCGCTTTGCTTTCGTGCTGTATCTTCGCGCAAGTGCAAGCATAATGTTGACAAAGTTTTATCGAAATCGGATTTAAATTTAATTGTTCTACTGTGAAGTTTTCTTAGAAATTGTTTTATTAGAGTCGCGTCTGACTGTTTGGAGCCTTAACGCTATGGCTGGCAGTGCATAAAATACTAAAAAACAAAGATTGATTTTTATAAATTGGATAAGGTAGAATAATATTTATTTTTATGATTATGACTATGTGGGAATACATTCTAAATTCATGTAATAACATTAGTAAAACTGTAATACTTACTTTTTAATTTGAATGAAAATAAATAAAATTGAATGAACATTATAATTGATAGTTTTATTTCAACTTTATACAACGTGTAACGTTAAATGTGCAAAACCTGAAAATAATTTGATCAGAATAACGAGCAGAATCAATTGAAACACTTTTGAATATAGGTCCCATTTTTGAAAAAATCTTCATTAAAAACGTTGCCGGTGTTTAATAATAGGTTAAGCCATCACATGCGCAAACCCGCCAAAATCGGTAAACAAACATAAATTGTTGTCGACCAATTTAAATTTTCTCATACGCGGGATAATAATAGCTTTTATATCAATGCAAATACGAATCTTACGAACTAAAACAGCACATAAAACCTTTACAATTTTTTTTTTTTTCTCTGAAATATGTCAATTGAATAAAAAAATTGTTGGGGTGTCTGAGGTTTTGCGCATTTAACGTTACACGTTGTATATTATCTAAAAATAAATAATCGTACCATCACCACAGATGAAGAGAGCAGTGATAGCCTAGTGGTGTGACCGTCGGACTGCCAAGTCATAGGTCTCGAGTTCGAACCCAAGGCACGCACCTCTGAACAAATAAAGTTATCTGAATCGGACTTTTCAGATTCATGTGCGTATTGTATAATTATCACTTGCTTCAAAAACGGTGAAGGAAAACATCGTGAGGAAACCGGCATGCCTGAGAGATATTTCTCGACGGCATGTGAATCCAAGTCAGAGGCCTATGGGCGGCTTTAAAACTCTGACACCAGGTTAGTCACCAACCACACGAGAAGATGAAGATCACAGATGAATACAAATGGGGGACTCCGCATTTTAGTTACGAAGCTACATGTAGGTTGCGGAAGGCTCGACTTGTCGAATTCAGTCATAGTATAAAGAGAGGTAGTAAGCTATCTTCATAGAAACGCACCGCGCGCGGCTTGTATACAAGACGCATAGATACAAGCCGCGCACGATGCGTTTCTATGAAGATAGCTTACTACCTCTCTTTATACTATGTTATACTATGACTCAGTGGTTGTAACGTAATCAGAAGATATAAGAGTTACGCGATAGAAAGAGAGGCAACTTCTAGGTGAATGTAACTGTAGGTAATTAGCGCTGCGCGTCCTGAATTGCACTTTATTGAGTCGTTGAATGCAACGACTCAATAAAATCAATAAAAAGCGACTCTTGAGTCGCTTTTTATTTAAGTAAATGATTTTGCGGAGTGTCCCATCTGTACTAATATCTGTGCTTTCACCTATCCTATTACACTGTTAGATAAACGTTGATACAAAAAGTATTGACTCTTGATTACACCTGTTTAAGTCCCATGTAATAGGGGGCGAGCCTATTGACATCAACCGGGCACAAATCCCGACTCCGGGCTGCTACTGAGAAATTCCTGATGGAAAAACTCAATAACACTTTGGCCGACCTGAGAATCGAACCCAGGCCCTCATGCTCAGCAATAGAGCTTGTTGCCACTACATCAACGAAGCAGTAGGTACAGACGCCAGCACATCAAGCTACCCGAAACTGTCAAATTTTCCCAATCAAGTTTGAACCTTACTTTTCAGCGATAAATTTGAAAAACTATTAAATAAATTTGACAATTTTAGTAGCTTGATGTGCTGGCGTCTGTACCTACTACTTACACTTGTAAATACAAAATAAAAGGCTCTGCTGGATACACAAAACTTTCGAGTTTAATTTCTGCTGTAGATACTATGAAAAGTTTTTAAGAATTAATGCATAATTTGGTGCTTTTTGAGTATCTCCAATATTTTTTTTTATTCTCTAAGAAATAAAATATCAATATATTAAATTTTGAATAGGTATTTCCGTTTTTCCTTTGTTCGATTCAAACATTAACGGTAGAAGGACCAATGATCGCGACGATAGGTCGTGGTGGAGAGAAATTAAAGATGATTGAGTGGACTGTATAACATGTAGGTTTATGAACATAAGGCAAGTACGAAACGGAATAGGAAAACAAAAAAGAATTAAATATGAACGTTAATAAGACACGTAAGCGCAGCGTGCTTGAAGGCGTGCAACAGCTGACTGCTGAGGCGCGGGGGCCCGCGCTTTGCTGAGGCCAGCTGACTCGCTGCTGCCCCGCACCCCTCGTTCACTGCCGCCAGCGCGCGGCAATGTTGAGAGCAGAGGTCTCAATATCTATAAATTTGACAGATTATAGTAGCTTGAAGTGCTGGCGTCTGTACACCAAAAACCCTCAGATTTTCTCCCTAGCCCAATGGTCGGCAAACTCATTAGTCAATAGAGCCAAATATCAATACTATATCGACTAAGATTTCTTATCTGTCAATCCTTTCTGTGTGTCCAAACTGTCTCAACACACATTTCTTAATCCTTAAAACTCTCATCCTCTTTCACTCCACAACGCTTCCTAAAATTAACTTGCTAAGAAGTAAGATGCCTTCTGCATCTTTATCATCACATCGGCTGATAATAATATGATGAAGGCATCTTACTTATTAACAAGTTAACCTTGGAAAACTTTGACAGGAACAGTAAATGATTCATTTACTGTTCCTTTCAAAGTTAATTTTTGGTGAAAATACTTCGGAAATATTTTTTTTAAATATAGATTGAATGTTGAATAAAACTTGATATTTTGCTTTATGACCGAAACCCCGACCTCCGCACTCATCGACATTTGTACAGAGCCGCACTCTATAGGCCAAAGAGCCGCGGTTTGCCGCCCACTGCCCTAGCCTAATGCCTCAATATTTCTCCGAAAATCAACTACAGCTTACCCCAAAATCTTGTTTTAGATTACGCCACATTAACCGCTCCCTACTACAATTTAGAAGACCAAGAAGACGGCTCAAAAGACTACGCCTGTACATCCTGCAAGAAAAAGTACAAATCCCTTCCGAGCGTAGTCCAGCACTTTCGACATGTCCACCTGCGCTTGAGGCCGAAGCTCCGTTCATGTTTTTTCTGCGAGATCAAAGTCCCTGGACACGCCCGCGCCGCTCACCTTGAGAAAGAACATGGAATACCAGCACCAACATGTAATGCATGTGGCAAAAAGTTCGCATTCCCATTTCAAGTGTTACGACACCAAAAACATGACCACATGGGCGAAAAAAAGTTTGGTTGTAGCGAATGTGACATGAGGTTTACGTCCCAAGCGAATCTGTCCCAGCATATGATTAAGCATTCTGGTGTTAGAGTGCATAAGTGCGAGATTTGTGAGAAATCTTTTAAGTGGAAGAAGAATTTGAGGACTCATCTGATGATGCATATGGATGAGAGGAGGCATGTTTGTCCTGTGTGCCAGGATGCGTTTGTACAACAGACGAGTCTTAAGTATCATATTACTAGAAAACATCCGGAGTATGTTTAATATACTATATTATTTATTTTGTGGTTTTACTTACCCTGTTTGACTTATTAAACGATGTGTAGTTAGTAAAGTATTCGAAAGAAAAAAGGCTGTGGGTATAGAAAGGCAGCTAAGGCGAAAGTCACAGAAAAGTTGTAGACTGTTTTATTTTAAATGTAACACGCTTACTTGTGGCATCTGCGGTTTGCGACCTTTACTTAACAATGCGCTAATAAGGCTTCAAAGAAATGTCCCATTTGACTGAGAAACAAAAAATGCGACGTTTGGAAAATATGTTTCACACTGAATCGAATTTGTGTGATCTTATCATGAGCAGAAAAAGGTTTGAATGTCACCTTTCTGCCAAGAGTTTTGCTGAGTGAGTGTCAATCCCTAGCATATGACAGCTCTCTCTTCAATCTCAGTGCACCGAAGTTTTCACGGTGTGATTTTCACAGAATAGCACCATTTGTCTAGGGCCGGAGGGCTGGGGGTTGCTGCAAGCGTGGCGGAGGCGGGTGGTGCTGCAGTCGGCGTGGTGCTGGCTCGGTCGTCCTCGCTGGTCCTAGTTGTCTTGTCGCGCCGGCGGCAACAGAGGCCTCTGGTTTAAAGCCTGAGTAGTTCCTGTTTCGGTCTCTGAGCTGCGCTAGTCGCAGATTTTCTGACTGGAGTATTAATTTTAATTTCAGCGCCTAATTTGGGCATGACCGGCAAAATAAGAAATTATAGATTTTTGTGTTAAAGATTGATCTTTAATAGGTACGTTTTATAGTGTGTAGAACATATATAAAATGAATAACATAGGAAAACAGGATGATTTCACATTATGTGGGTAGTTCAGTACAATGATTATCTATTATTAAATTTTCATTTTCGTAACAACCGTTGGTACAGTCTGCTATAAAAGGCCTTTTAATTAACATAGGTATATTGTTTTATTTAGAATTTTGCCATAGTAATTGTAGGTTTTCTTCAATAATTTTGTTACAATGAAGTACCTATTAGAAGAGAAGTTTTATGAATTTCTTCCAAATGTTTTTATAGTCTATCGATATTTTTCGCTGACTTTACCAAACAGTACAATACTCTTGCACTTATGTAAGTGGGAAGGCGGAAGATAAAGTTAAAAAAAATAAAATATTAGGTTAAATAATTTTATTTCGAGGTATGTTTCTCCATCAAATGGTACGCCTTTGTGTGACTTGTCAAAGACCTCTGGTTGTCAAAAGTTTTGTCACAAGCTTGACATTTCAAAACTTTAGGCTTCGCGCCATGAACTAATACTTCATGGAAATTCTTCTTTGTATAATCATTGAATTTCTCGCCACAATATCCACACTTATTCCTCTTATTCATACAAATGTGTACTGCTTTTTCGTGATCTCTTTTCTTGATATTGTTATTAAACACTTTGGAACAATATGAACAGTTAAAAACCCCGGTTTTATGTCTATAAGAGTGGGTGAGTAAAGTTTTTTTATTCACAAACCCAGCATCACACACATCACAGATATAATTTCTATAGTGGGAATTCATATGTTCTAGTAATACTTTGAAATTGCCGTATTCGTTTCCACAAAACACGCATTTGGACATATCTGTGTCGAATTTGAACGGTAAAATATGATTTTTTAGTCCTTCATGGAAGAATTTTTGGTGTTCCGATTTCAAATGTTCGATTAATTGATTTAAACTATCGAGATTCGTTTGACAGATGTCACATGCTAGATTAGTGATGTCTAGTTTGATAATGTAATTGTGCATCGCTCTTTCTTCCATGAATGTTGATTTAGAGTCTTCGTGTTGAGATACTGTGTGAGTCTTAAGTTCAGCGGTAGTTTCATATTGTTGGGGGCAAAAGCTGCATGAGTATCCGATACCAGCATATTTTCCTATCGGCGTGGCATTAGAGTGATACAAAATGGTTCTAATGTTATCCTTATGTTTTTCAACTTCAGTTTTTCTTTTTAACTTTACCTGAGTTAAATTGTTCGGATTTATTACGATGATTCCTTTCTTCTTACGCCTCTTCTTGTTCTCCTTAATCGTTATGATGTGTTTCTTCGGTTTCCATGTTGCCTCTATAAAATAAAAAATGCTGAGCGTTAGTAAGTATCTATTTTATGCATAGTACCTATTTTAGTAGTAGTAACAAAGGGTATCGTTTAACCCTGTAACTCGGATAGGCAGTCGCTTCGTGTAAATTATTGGTATTCAGCTGCACCTGGTAAGACTTCCAGCCGATCCCAATATATCTAGTTGGGAATGGCTCTATTTCAAATAATTCCGTAACATGTTTTACTTTAAAAGCTACATTTGTTAATATACAGGGTGGCAGGGACATCGACGCGAAAACTGTTGTCATGGATTCAGTACATGATTATGAACCCCCCAGCGTTGAAATTTTTCGTCGGTTATTTAAAAAAAATCTGCTGTTCCATAAATATTAACCGCGTAGGTATAAGTATTTGACTTTTCTATGAAACAGTAGATTTATTAAAAATAACCGATGAAACATTTCAAAAAGTTCAGAATCATGTATTGAATCCATGGTAACAGTTTTCGCGTCGATGTCATCCTGTGTGTAATAAATAATTTAATACAATTTTATTTAATCGATGGTGAGTTCGCCATTTAGTAGCTATGTAAATATTCTTACAAAATAATAAGTGTCACATATTCTGCCTAATTTATTAAATCCTGAGCATGTTGGCTTTGCTTCGGCCAATAAGAGTTCCGAGACAATTTATTAAGCATCTGTCATTAGGCCTCTCACTGTATCCCAGGAGGACACCATTGGACTACGAAACAAATTGTGTGGTAAGTTGGTGCTTTTTGCGAAAGAGATCGTTTCATGAGGTAAGATAAAACATAATACTCACTATAAATAAGCGTTCAGTGCTAAACCTGGAGTCTTTCAGTCACCGCTACAATAGACTTTCATATGGGATATTGCCAAGTATATATTATCAAACTAAAAAGAGATTAGTGATTGGAGAATGTCGTTATTACCAGAAATAGGTACGCTCCTACTTATACTGTTGAGATAATGACTCTTGTCATCTTTTACGACAACTATGAGATGAAAATGCTATGTAGAAAGGGTAATCAAAGATGTGCTATATTGACGACTTATTTATTTCTAATAATATTTCATAATATTTGTGCGATGCACAGTCAAATCAACTAGAAGATTATGATCTATACTAAAATAGCTATAAATAAGACAATATTTCCAAGTAGTAATAAAACTATTCCTTTCTCTTTCTTTACATTTTGTTTTTGGTCATGTATTTTAAAACGACCAATCTGATATAACTGAACGGTTCAAGTGAGTTCACAGCAAATTGAAATAAAAATATATCACGTATTTGAGATCAATAAAAAAGTGAAAACTTATAACTGGTATTAACGCCATCTATATTCTATAGCCCAGCATTTCGCGAATCCATAAGTTTACGCTTACCAAAAATCACTCAACGCACCTAAAGAAGTTTTCACTTCGAAATTAATTAACAAAATAGAAATACGGTAAAGTCGACTTTACGTTTTGTGTTTGACTTTACGTTATGGTTTTGTGTTTTTATGATGCCAGCCTGTTACTGGTTTACTGCAGGGCAAATGCCTATTCTCAAGCAGAGAAGGCACGAGACTTTATAATAAGTGATTATCACTTTCTAACAGTTACACAGACAATTATAAATAGACCTTGCCCTTCATAGACGTGCAAGTGCCATTCAACCTTACTTGTAAAACAATTACGAGGTCGACTAAAGATTCATAAAATTACCCATGGCTCCTGAAGCGACTTTCCATATATCTAGTCCGCCTTCGCGCCTACCCACACCCAGTCTGATCATAGTTCTAAGCAATATATCGCTCGTCATGGATAAAAAAATTATATAAGGAACTTTTTTGAGTAAGAGCAAGTAATTCTCGACCCACTACTGTATACCCACATTTTGCCAGTAATTTTTTAGGTACTAATACTACATAATAATTAAGTCCTCTTTATGCTACATCTACAAATACTTCAGTAGTTATAAATGATTAATAATAATCAATAGAGATCTTCCTTTTCCAGCCTAAGCCGAACTATGTTCTATGCATTCGTTGCAAGCTTTTTTCTAAGCTATCTTATAAATTAAGCTTCTTAACTCTATGCATTTAATCAGCTTTGGAAAACTTAAAAAAGGTTCTAATACTAGCAAAATATTCTGCATCAATTTGGATTGAACTAAAATTAAACACTTTCTTCTGTTCAAGGTACAAACTAATCTAAAAATGTTTTGTGTTAGGATTGAATTCATGTGAACGTCGAGATTCCGGCTAACGACTTAACACTTGCCAGTCAAAAAGTCCTTAGTATATTTACTCATTCTACTCTAGTTACTTTTTGGGATGAATACTCAAACACAACTCAAAAACGTCTTATAGTAGAGTATGTTCTTATAGTGTAGTATGTATTTGGAGGCTAGTTTGTCTAAACTGATATCGAAGTCACTATTCATATCATGAAAATAATGTCCCTGAAGTTGAACAGTTGTGCTTTAAATTTGCGCTTCCGTCATTATTCTAAAGGATTTAATTCCAGCAAGATGTCTTCTCTAATCATTAGGAACACAGTAAAACTTTTTATGAATCGTAAAAGATCTTTGAGTAGTAAACATTCTGCTACACATCTCACACTTAATCTGTCTCTGAAGGCCGTGATCATCAGCCTCATGTTGTATCATCTTCTGGAAGTCATTGAACTTCCTTTCACAGATTGTACACTTCGGTCTCTTCTTAACGTACAAATGGACCATTCGTTCGTGCACTTTCATCTTGATTCGAGTATCAAAAACTTTTGTGCAAAAGCCACATTGGAAGACTCCAGTTTTGTGTCGATACATGTGAGCTTGCAGCATCCTTCTGTTAACAAAGCCAGCTTCACAAACCTCGCAGATATGATTACTGTAATGAGTGTTCATATGTTCGAGTAAGATCTTAAAGTTGTTGTATTCGAAGGAGCATTCGACGCAGTGCAGTACTTCCGAATCGAACCGGAAAGGAACTATGTGACTCCCAATGTCAGTGTGGAAGAATTTCTGGTGTTCTAACGTGAGGTGATCAATCAATCCTTGGAGTTCATTAAACGGTTTCATGCACATTTCGCAGCGGAGACCCGTGATGTCTAGCTTGACGATATAGTTAAGCATAGTATAATTATTCATAAAGGAGGAGATGGTTTCTTCGTCGTGTTGTTCGATTGTGTGCTTTTTGAGATTCCTGGGTGCTGAGTAGACTTCGGAGCAGAAGCAGCAGTTGTACCCGAGGCTCCCGTATCTTCCGATTGGCGTGGCGTTGGTCGAAAGGAGGATAGTTCGGATATTCTCTCTGTGTTTATCGACTTCGTTGAGTGTGGAGACTTCAGCTTCGTCTTCAGAAGTGAAAAATGAAGACATGTCGACCTCTATCTCGATCAGTATGGATTCTGGATCGGTACCTACAAAAAAAGCGATTGTTAATGTTTGATCACATCGCATACAAATGAGGGTAGTTGAATGTTCGGATATAATGTTGCTAATGAAAAATTTAAATGAATGATACAACTTGTCATTGAAGTGATGAAGCTGACATTTTTAATGCTTTTTTCATAGATATTACTAAGATCATACTAACTGTAGAATATAAACACTTGCTGTCAATTTGTGTCACATTGTTGTTGTTCTAAATCTAGGTATACTCTAGACAGTTTATGGCGATTGATATGACACAAGATAAATGCTTATTTTAGAACTGTTAAGCAACTCAGCTACAGGTTTGTGCAATTTACGCAACAGTATCGAGTGCGCGGTAGTTACGCACAGACGCGGAAGCTTTATCTACCGAGCGACCGTAGGTAATTTCAAGGTCACTACCGAGATATAATACTGTTACTTTATTATACTGGGCCGTAGCTTTACTAAGAACCGACTGACTTGTGCAATTCGAAAGCTTTTGCTTTTACGCTGGGTATGTAAAAAGGCGTTTTTGGATGTGTCACATCGATTTATCATAAATAAAATGATCAGAGTACTTAGGTACAGGCTGGGATGAAGTTGAAATAAATGAAACAATGCAATCAAGCAGTTACATTTATTAAAATACCAGAGTACTTATTGATATTAATACTAACATAAAAAAAAACTACTACAATTTAGACAGTTCCTAAAGATACAATTCCGAAGGCGACCGCAATCGCAAACCGCAACCCAATCGCAACGACAGACCACAGCGACACGACTGGTTTCTATGTAACTCTAAAACGGCAACAGGCGGATATGTCACTATCTACGGAGTCATGTCCCTGCGGTACCTTTAGCATAAAAAATACAGCTGAAAATCGCCTAGCCCTAATGATGCTGGAGTTAAAGTACTTTCTTTGAAATCACGGTCAGAACACAGCAGAAATAGTTGCACTATCATTTTAGATTTATAATCATAATTTCTTTAAGTTTTCACCTTTTATTGATGTGAAAACTTCAGGCGCACTTAGCACTCTATCTGGACAGTGAACGAAACTGGAGGCCTACCATCAGCTCATAAAGCAGTATTATTTTAATATTACTTCAGTGTGGGAAAGAGATGAAGCTCTACATGACGTATAGCTCCATCTCTTTCTCCCACTGAAGTAATATTAAAATAATACTGCTTTTGAGCCGGTGGTAGGCCCCCTGAACTGTCACGCTCGGGTCGGTGACACTGAATGGGGTATACTCGGCTCCAATCGGTCGGTGACGCTGAATCGCGTATACTCCGCACTTTTAAGTTTTCTATCGTGTCACAAGCACACACCCTCTTCTTTTTTCTATTTTACTGTTAATTGATTAGGGAGCTCTGATGGCCCAGTGGTAGCGGCCGCGACTTACGAGTTGTAGATTCGAACCCAGACAGACGTTTTACTTTGAGTAAGATATTTCATCATCACTGCTCTCAAAACGGTGAAGGAAGTGAAGGAAAACATCGTGAGGAAACCGGCATGTCCTAGAACCAAAAATTCAAAAATGTGACTCCTACCAACATGCACTGGGCCCTCGTGGTGGATTACGTCTCCGAGAGGAGGCCTGTGTCCCAGCAGTGGGAACATTATAGGCTGATTATACTAAGTGATTAGTTGCCTAATATAAAAACCTAAATATTAACCTAACTTACTTATTTAGTATCAAAGCAATATTCTAAAAAAAAGACAAAGAAAAACATTAAAATGTCCAAGAAATTAAACCAAATGGACCGTTTTCTTATGTTCAAGCATTTTGCTACGAATAACGAATCCAGAATCGCAGAAACCACAAATATAGTTCCTGTAATGTTCAGACATGTGATCTTGGATATCGCTGTAGTCTCCTACGTCAGCTGCACAAACCCCGCACAGGAGCTTCCGACCATCATACTTAAACGGAACGATCTGATTCTTTATCTGTTTATAAATCAGCTCATCGTGAACAGTCTTCAAATGGTCCATCAACTGGTCTAATCCATCCACAGACTGATCACAAATCTTACATTTCAAACCAGTGATGTCCAAATAAACAATATGTCTGGACAACGATCTAGCGTTGAAGAACTCTGGTCTATCATTAACGTGGACTTGTAAAGAATGAGTTCTCAATTCCGTCGGATTTTGGAATTGGTCAAGGCAGTAACTGCAGGCAAATCTCGTGCCTACTCGACAACGGACGGGCGAGGCGTTGGAGCATTTGAGGACCGTCTTAATGTTGTCGAACTGCCAGTCTAGTTCTGTTAACCGTCTCTCTTGGGCGATTTTCTTCTGCTGCTCGCGGACCCAAGGTATGGTCTTCTTGCCCACCGGTCGGATGGAGACGAAAGAAGAAAAGTTGAGTTTCCTGTCCAAAGTGATGCTTTTCTCTTCATCTTCGAAGATTATTGGAGAATCGCGAATAGTCCTGGACCGAAGACCTGGAAATAACGAGTAATTATTATGTTTTAGAGGTTGTGAGATTAATAATATTCTTTTAGTATTTGATACCCACTTGAAGTTGGTGTTGTTGAGTTGTTAAAATGAGTTCCAGTGGTTTGATGTTTTTTAATATATAATATTGATAATCTTAAGCATGCATGCTTACTGAGGATAGTACCTACACGTTAAAAGTAAACAAATTATGGTAAAGGTTTGTAAGTTGCTCAAAGACAAAGTCAAATCATTTGTTTTAGGTAGGCCATTAAAAGGCACTGAAATAGAATTGTTGATTGTATGACTTCCAAAAGGTAGTTTCGTATGGAGAAGACTGGGCAAGAAACTCCATATTTTAATAGAAATAAATACATTAATTATAATTATCTATTATGTGAAGACGATGTACCGTCTTGTCGGGCCAATTCAGTGAGCGTAACGTAGTCAGAAGATATAAGAGTTACGCGATAGAGAGGCAACTTCTAGGTGAATATAACTGTGGGTAATTTGCGCTGTGAACTGAATTGCACTTAATTGTGTCGTAGCAAGAGTCGGTTTTTAGGGTTCCGTAGTAAACAAGGAACCCTTATAGTTTCGTCATGTCCGTCTGTCTGTCTGTCCGCGGTCTAGCTCCGAGACCCTTAGTACTAGAAAGCTGTAATTTGGCATAGGTATACATATTAATTACGCCGACAAAGTGGTAAAACAAAATTATGAAAAACATTTTTTTTAGGGTACCTCTCCTACACGTAAAGTGATGACTTTTCTTTTTTTTGGTACATGGTGTGGGGTATCATTGGTAAGGTCCTTTAAAAACATTGTGAGTTTGTAAAACCATTTTTGGATTCAAGAATCCGTTTGCGAAATATTAAGCTTTAAAGTGCAAATTTTTGTTAGAGTCAAGTGTCCCCCCCCTGCCAGCTAAATGGTAGGTTTTGGATGTGTGAAAAAAATCACAGCAGTAGTTTATATAACGAAATTAAAAGGAAAACTATCACAGCTAAGTAGGCTCTACAAGTTAACGAGTAATAATAGACCAACATAACTTTGCAGTTTTAAAAACATGTTTTCCCATACATACATTCCTTATGGGAGAACAAATTTTTCAACTACAAAGTTAAGTTTGTTTTTGGGATAAATTCATCTCAGCTACGGAACCCTTCATTGTGCGTGGTCCGACACGCACTTGGCCGGTTTCATTTAAATGATTTTGCGGAGGGAACCATCTGTATTCATTTGTTGTGCCCTTATTTTAGTCTCCGCATTTTCATAATAGCGAAATGTATCGGAAGTGTCATTAAATTAAATTAAGAGGAGCTTTTTATAAGGAGGAGTGCTTCGTTGGTCTACTGATCGCACGCGTTACCACTGCTGAGCAGGTCTTGGGTTCGATTCCCGGGTCGGGCAGTGTCATTGAGTTTTTCCATCTGACGTTTCTCAGTAGCAGCCCGGAGTCCGGACTTGTGCTCGGTTGATTGCAATTGGCTTGCCCCCTATTACATGGGACTTAAACATAACTGGCGAAATGTGGGTGTACCTGCTACAGGTACACCTCTGCCCAACCCTTCGGGGAAACAAGGCGTGATGTTATGTGTTTTAATTAAAACTAGCTGCTTATTCTTTTTCTAAAATAAAAGTAGCCTAGGTTACTCCTTATAACATCAGCTTTCTGCCAGTGTCTCCCGTCAAAATCGGTCCAGTCGTTTTGGAGATTAGCCAGAACAAACATACAGAGAGACAAACAAAAATTTTCTGAATTGTTTTTTTTGTTCTATGTTCCATTGGGGTAACACATATCTAACGAATTTGAAAACAAAATCCCGTGCACACGACCCTTTTTTTTCGTAGGTAAGCGATACTATAGCGGACGAGCGCTGCAAGCAAGAATAGTCCTTACAGTGTATAGATATGCGTTTCTTCGTCCGATAGACGCGGCGCTAGTGTCTATGTTATAGATGTAAGGCCGGTTTAAAACCAATCAAACTAAAACGAAAAAACCCGTTTAAAACCGAAATAAACCATTTTTTTTCGATTTAAAACGGTTGGTGTAAAACATTTCCTTGATTTTATCGAGGTAGGGATATAACGGAGTACCTAAAAACTCTGTTTTGGTAAATAATTTATTTTTCATTATTTTCAAACGATATAAATACTTACCTAATCAATTTGATTTGGTTTAAAACCAAACTCACACTCTCGCACTCTCGTTGACGTCGTCACTCGTGACTCGACGCAACGTTGCCAGCTCGCCTACCTTACACACACATACGCCTACATAAACTACCGTGCGCGGCCGCTGCCGCGCCGGGTACGCACGTACTTTTATTTTTGTGGCCGAGTTTTCAACCGTTTAAAACAATTTATTTGGGGTTTAAAACCGGCAGCATTTTATTTAAAACGTTTTAAATCGGTTGTTTTATATCTATAGTCTATGTCATTACATCAGATTGCATTTAAAAAATGTAGAGTGCGTTTCATTAAATAGTTCCTATGCCGTAATGTTGGCTCCCCTGTTGTAGGATAAACACGAATACGCTACTGTGCTACCTATAGAAGTTTTACAGGGGAGCCAACATTACGGCATAGGAACTATTTGTTTTTTTTTTTTTAATGTATGGCATCTCGTAGTTGACCTCTTGAGATCACGACTACTTAACCGGGCTTTCCTATGGGTGCCTTAATAAGCTACTACACTTAAAACCTCCAGCCAGGGGTTATTCAACTATGCTAATTAAAACTAGGTGAACGCTCGCTAAGGGCACCCCCTGTGGGGTACGAACCTCGGCTTAGGGCGTCAACCGGAGGGAGGACATCAAGGATGGGACGGGCTGGATCAGTTTTGATCATGATTATTAGTCGGGGAATTTAAAGCTACGTGCTCAGCTGCAACAATTGCTGGCACCTCGTTATCGAGCAAGGGTCGGGGGGAGGAATTATTTGATAAAACGCACTCTAGTTCCACAACTTTTCCGGGCGACTTCAGTTGTGATAAAAATAAACAAAAGCGTAATCATCAATTTATTTTTAATAGGTATCTACCTAAAACAACACACAGTTCTACAAGAATTTTTTGGCGCTTAAATGACATTGACAGGAGAGTGCTGTTGGTGAACATTTGTGAAATTGTATTGAAAAAATAAGATAGCGGCGTTAGTTCCGATATTTGCCACTCGCCAAAATATCCTTGTACAACTACAACTACTATTACAGTAAAAACATAACTCTACACTAAAACCTAATCCCCATGCTTCGCTTTCATATGACTTTTCAACGTACGTTTCTGCACAAATGCTAAACTACACACAGTGCAACCAAATCGACGATCGTCAGCGTGCGATCGAAGATGCTGTCGCAACGACTTTTTTGTCGCATAGTGCTTCGTACACACATGACATTGGAATTTCTTAATCCCTGTGTGTACCCTCATATGTTCTACTAGGAGATGCTTCAAGAAAAACTGCATATCGCAGATAGTACAAACATGTTGTCTTTCCATCAAGTGATCTTTTTTTACGTGTCGTGCTAAAGATCGCCTGTTTGTAAATATTCGTTCACAAGCCGTACATTTCAAGGATATTGGAGGAGCTCCGTGTTTCTGGACCATGTGATGCATTTTTGTCCAATAGTCTTTGAATTTTTCTTCACAAACTTTGCATTTGTTTCTCTTTTTAAGGCCTAAGTGCATCCTCTGTTCGTGGTCCCTTCTCTTTTGATCGCAAATGAATGTTTTATCACATTGACTGCATTTAAATTCTCCTTTCGCGTGTCTTCTTTTGTGACAGATTAGCAACCGTCGTGTAATGAAGCCTGCATTGCATATTTCACAAATATGGTTCCTGAAGTGATGATGCATGTGCTCTTGTAATATTTTAAAAGTCGAGTATTCTGCACCACATACAGCGCAATGGAATGCCTCAGTATCGAATTTGAAAGGAATAATTTCGCTCATGTCTGTTGTGATCTTTTTGCTATGATCAGTTTTTAAATGTGCGGTCAACTCATCTAGTTTCGAAAGCTTTTTTTGGCAAATTTTGCATTTCAAATCAGTTATGTCAACTTTGATAAGGTATTCGAAAGATTTCGGCATTCGTAAAGCTTGTATGTCGGAATGTTCTTCTAAAGAATGTACCTTCAAGTACTTCGGGTCTTCGAATTTTTTTGGACAGAAATTACAGCAGTATCCATCGCTATCTTTATTTCTGATTAAACTTGAATTAGAATATAGAAGTATCGTTTTTAAATCGTCAGATCTTCTCGTTGTTTCTTTGCGCGATTTTTCAGGGTTTGATTCAGTTCTTATGCTAGGTTTCCCTGTAGTTAAATTATCTTCTTTTAATGGTGTGTTCCGTTGTTCACCTATGAACAAATAAATGCTATCAATTCATTCAATAGTTATGAGTTAAATTCTTGAGATAATGTGTCGGTTAGCGCTACTAACATTTAGATGCGTGGTGAAATTGTGCGTTGAAAAATCACATGAGAGCGGAACGACTTCTATAAAAAATAAAAAACAACATACAATTTCTTAATTGAATTCAGAGATTGCTGTCTTAATAAAAGAGCGCGAGTAATGTCCTGTTTCGCTTACTAATAAAAACCTAAGGTGAGCCGTTGGGAATTTGAAATATTCTCACTTGAAAATTAATATAATATAACAATGTTGTACGTAAAATCTATATTAAGACTATTAAAAAACATTAACTCTAAAGAATGTGTACGGCTGTTAGACTTCTTCTCCATGTTTAGAACGCATGTGACTCCGCCAGCTACACTTTTGAACGAACGCTTGGCCACAGTGAGTGCAAGCGAATCTCTTATCATTCGCATGGATCCTCATATGCTCTCTTAGCGTATTCTTCCTTCCATAGGCCTTAAAGCAAACTTCACACCTGAACTGCCTCAGCCCCGTATGCTTGGCCATGTGTTTTTGCAAACCACTCTTTCCATAGAATCTCATGTCACATTCGTTACATTTGTGCCTTCTCTCCAAAAGGTGGTCTTTCTTCGTGTGCCGTGATAAGGACCGTTGGTTACTAAAAGTTCGCTCACAAGCGGAACATTTAAGGACGACAGGGGGCATTCCGTGCTCTTTCACCATATGATCCATCTTCTTCCAGTAATCAACGAATCTTTCCGCGCAGTAATTGCATTTGTTTCTTTTGCTCTGACCTAGATGTGTTCGTTTAATGTGCTCGCGTATTTTAATCTGGTTTGTAAAAGTTTTATCGCATTGATCACATTTATACTCTCCGCTATCATGCCGTTTGACATGGCTTACAAGGAGTCTGTCAGTCACAAAACCTGCTCCACATATTTCACAAATATAATTACCGAAATGTGAATTCATATGTTCTTGTAATAGTTTGAATGAACTGTATTCTGTGGAGCATATGACACATTTTAGTTCGGGCGAGTCGAATCTGAACGGGACGATTTGGCTTTTAGCGTCTAGATACATCGACTTGTTATGATCGTCCTTCAGATGTGCTACAAGGTCGTCCAGATGTTTGACGTCTTTGTCACAAAGAGCACAATTCAAATACGTTATATCTAACTTGATGACATGATCAAAAAGCTTAGAGGTCATGTACTTTATCAGTTTGTCATTGTTATGTTCTTCCAGAAAGTGCTTCTTGAGAGCAGTCGGCTCCAGAAACTGTTTAGGACAGAACGAACAGCCATATCCTTGACCATCTTTACACCTTATTGGGTTTGCGTTAGAGTTGAGCAATATATTTTTTAGATTCAGTTTGTTCTTCACAGTTTCTGATATTGAGCCTTTTAGGATGGCATTTGAGTCTCTTGTTAAATTTGAGATGAACTTCAATTCAACGGTTGCTTTTGACGGTTTTTCTATTTTGATTATTCTAGATCCCCGTGCGTGACCTACAAAGAGAAATTTTAGATTATTGTATTTTACTGATGCTCGGTTATAAGTTTTAACTCAGCATGCGCTGTTTTAATAAAATCATTATTAATGTAAACTTCCACATCCTAGTTCTATATTTCATCACTGTTAATAAGTTTTTTTATATACTTTAATTTAAAATAGAGGAAAAGAAACGTCGGTATAAATCTACAACAGTCCACTTCAATCCAAAGACACTTCACTGAGAGAACTAAGTCACTTTAAAAAAACCGGCCAAGTGCGTGTCGGACCACGGACAATGAAGGGTTCCGTAGTTGGGATGAATGTATCCCAAGAACAAACTTAATATTGTAGTTGAAAAACAAGTTCTTCCATACGCAATGTATGGGAGAACATGTTTTTTCAACTGCAAATGTAAGTTGGTCAATTATTACTAGTTAACTTATAGAGCCTACTTAGCTATGATAGTTTGCTTTTTAATTTCGTTACATATACTACTACTGTGAATTCTTTCACATATCCAAAACCAACCATTTAGCTGGCAGGGGGGTGGGGGAAACATGACTCTTAACAAAAATTTTCATTTTAAAGTTTAATATTTCCCAAATGGATCCTTAAATCCAGAAATGGTTTTCACAAACTCACAATATTTTTGTACAACCTTTCCAACGATACCCCACACCACGGGACAGACGTGAAAAAAAAAACAACCTCGCTTTTCATGGGACACAAAAAAAAAATCATTTTCATTATTTGTTTCTCTGACGTTAGCAACTGAAACAAGCGATAACTTTTAAGCTCTTTAATAACGCAAATACAGATAAATTCAAACACTCTCCCCATGCTTAGATTTCATATGACATCTCCAACTAGATTTCTGAACGAAAGCCTGTCCACATCGTTCGCATTTAAAACGCCTATCATCGTTATGAATCCTCATATGTGCTGTTAAGGTCCTCGACTGTCCATATGACTTTAAACAAATTACACACTTATAAGGCTTCTCTCCTGTATGCTTGCTCATATGATTTCTCAGCTCACTTGCACTGAAAAATTTCTTCTCACACAGTTCACAAGCGTGTGGTCTTACCATCAAATGGTGTCTTTTAACGTGCACGGCTAAATGTTTCCGGTGCTCAAATTCTTTATCACACGCTTGGCATTTCGACTTTTGTTTTTGCAGTCCATGTACAGTTATTAGATGATCTTCCTTCTTCCTATATTCATTGAACCTTTCCTTACAGTACCCACATTTGTGACGAATAATTTTGGAATGCTTAGTCTTTACATGCTGGTTTCTTTTAGCCAATGTGTCGAACTTCATAGAGCAAGAAGAACAGTTGAAATTTTCAGTTTGGTGTGTTGTTTTATGTATCTTAAGGCTATTATAATTTACGTAACCGGCATCGCAAATATCGCATACATAGTTTCTATAGTGTATATTCATATGCATTAATAATAATTTGAATTTGTTGAAAACATTCTTGCAAATGAAACATTCAAGAGGATTCATGCCAAACTTGAAAGGGACTATGTGATTTTTGATGTCAGTATGTATAATTTTCTTGTGTTTCTTCAAGTGGTCCATTAATTCTTCACAAGTATCGATACTTTTGTGACATATGTTGCATTGCAAATCAGTGATGTCTAATTTGATGATGTAATTGTACATGCACATGTTTTTTATGAAGAAGGCTTTAGTAACGTCTTCATGGACTTGTAGGGTGTGTGTCTTGAGTTCCGCCGGGTCTAAGTATTGGTCTTCACAGTAACAACACATGTAACCCATATCTCCCCAAAGTTTTATTGGTGTAGCGTTGGACCAACGCATTATTTCTGTGATATTCTTTTTATGCTTGTAAATTTCAGCACTGTACCCTTTAGACACTACAGGAGGTTTGCAGGAAGATTTTGCTGCTTTAGTGTTTGCCACACTCATACCAGCAATTTCCGGTTGAGTAATTTCTTCTTTCTTAACTTCATCTGGTTCGACTTCTATTTTAATTTCGACTGTATCTGCTTGAGGTATACCTATAAAGAAAAGTACGACTTTATTTGATGCATTAATCATATTGCAAATTATTTAGTTCAAGTTGGTTTAATTTAATTAATAAGTACTATGGAGCTACGTCTGTCAACAAAATGTTTTGCAGTTTTGCAGAGGTAGTACGCACCTATTTTTAAAAAAACATTACTATAAACACTTACTATAATTTATTTATAAAATTTAAGTCTTCCAAGACTTACAGCTAGAACACTACTTACATAAAAAAAGGAAAAATAGTTGACAGAAAGCCAATTACAAGTCTTCGCGTTTAGAAAATAATTTGTTAAATGTTTATTGTTTATGAAAATTTAATTGATAACTTTAAATGTCATTGGGCATCTTAGTATGCAAACCATACCCATGGCGGATACAAATGAAATATATTAGAATGTATTGATATATGGCTTTGATTTACAATGACATTAATCACATTAACACGGGAATCTAAAAAATAAATAAAAAAATCGCATATACATTTTTAGTACCTATGTACCAATGTACAAGTGTTATAAGTGTGTGTGGCATTAGTGTGCAAGTGTTATAAAGGTTGGTTATATTTCATCATTTAATTTGTGGTAAAACCTATCGCGCACTTGAAGCAATCAATCAAACGATGAACGTGGCTTAACCGCGGTCGAGATCGTAGACCGATCACAATCCAACTGACAACTGTCTGTTATTTTTACATTATATCTTCGATTTCTTGATTTATATCTACGCTAGCCATTTATAATCTACGTGGCCGCGAATCTCTAAAGCTACGGTTTCCTAGAACAACGATGACTGCTCACGTAGCGTCCGTCATTTACAGGCGAATGACGTCACTGAAACGTTGATTATGAAAGTAAGTTGGTGTGGTTTCCTAGAGAGCGTTGTTGACATCGTAAAGCAAACCCCGTCCCCCAAAGATTAAAATCGCTAGATTTGCCCTCACCGTACTCAGTCACAAGAAAAAATGTCCATACTGAGAAGAGTGAGCTCACACATGATTAAATAGCGTTTCCATGACAAACAAGTGTAGTGACTGCGCCATTGTGTGTCAGAAGTGTTAAAACGAAACAGAAACGCGACTATCTTTTGACGCAGTAGGGCGAATCTAACGATTTAAATCTTTGCCACTGTCATAATTTTCACTTTTTTTTTTTTTTCTTCACTGCGGCCGTCAAGTGCGGCCACCGCTTTTCTAGGAAACGAAAGCTTGTAGCTTTATGGAATTAAAAAGATTAATGTCATGACGGTACCTTGCCAATTCATCATGTATGTAAGAAAAAATCAACATCTTTTGAATAAAGTAAATGATAGTTTGAATTTTAATACTAGAAATAAAGATAAAATAGATCAACCATTTTTCAGATTATCTAAAATACCTTCATACATCTTTTATGGGGTACTCTTGTAATTGCCACGGTCTGGTCATGGATGGGTGACCATCCATTACATGTCGAGACCCCTTTGTGCCTCGGAAAGCACGTTAAGCCGGTGTTCGAACCTCTTGTGATTAAAGGACGTCCCCTTACGGATAGGCAGAAGCCCAAAAGTCAGACAACCAACCTTACCAAGGGGTATCATGTTACTCGGTAACTGCAGGGTTGTGGAGGTCAGATAGGCAGTTGCTCCATGTAAAATACTGGTATTGATCTGCATTCGGTTATACTGGAAACCAAGGGTAGGGAGATAAATTCAAAAAGACTGAGAATCAGCTCTTTTTCCAATTTAATATTGATTTCGTTGTAGATATGAAGGTTTTGATATTTTTCGATAAGTAAAACGCAGTATTGTGGCGCTTGATACATCAAAAAATGGCCTAGCAGAAGATGAAATCTAGATGAGGATGATGTTATTATCGCTAATATACCTACCTCATCATCTGCTTAGCCTTTTCCCAACTATGTTGGGGTCGGTTTCCAGTCTAACCGGATGCAGCTGAATACCAGTATTTTATATGAATATAATATGACTCGATCCACCTTACCATGTATATTATATACACCGCTCTAAAATTTTGGTGTCGGATTTATTACAATCTTTGCCGGTGACATAAAAATCAGTTGTCCAACAGAAATTGTTTTTGCAGTGAAAACTTCTTTAGGCACGTTGGGCATTTTTGAGATGGGAATAAACTGTTACGACACCAGCTTTTGACCATTAAAAGACATCGACGCGCGATACATTATTTCCTGCACCACAATATTGATCAAGTTTTCACTTCTGTCGGCACTCCCGGAGTGCCAGTTTTTTTTTTCGGACAAACACCGAATACAAAAAAGAAAGGGTTTTTGCTTGTAGATAGATCGGTTTTCTTTAGTAAAAGTAAAAGTCAAGAGTTTATTTGTTAATCATTATATATTTTACATTAACCTTTCTCAAATACATAATTCTTAATAATCTTGTGGCAGCATCTAGATAGCCACATGCGAACTACGCATCAAAGACCTGACGTCACACAAATCCTGCATCACGCAATTAGAGTTTATCGCGCGAACACCATAATTATTTATAACTTCCCCGACATCGATCGTTGTTGGGCTGTTGCCCGCCAGACACGACTCCCTTTTCTATGGTGGATGAGTGAACTTTACACCCTGTTCCTCATACCTCTAAAATCTAATACTCTGATGTTATGTGCGAGAAAAGCATTTATAAATATTATTAAGTAAATACCTACTATCACTAACCACGACATTAAAATCGGGAAGCATGCATATAAGTTAGCATGTTATTACCAAATAAAAAACTTAAGTTCCTAAAATTATGAACTTAATTACATACATAGCATTACGCCTTTTTCCCCGAAGAGTAAGCAGAGGTGGTACCCATATAACACCCACATTTCGCCAGTTATGTTTAAGTCCCATGTAATAGCGTGAGCCTATTGCCATCAACCGGGCACTAATCCAGACTCCGGACTGCTACTGAGAAATTCCTAATGGAAAAACCCAATAACACTTTGCCCGACCTGGTTATCGAACCTAGGAACTCATGCTCAGCAGTAGCGCTTGCAACCACTAGACCAACGAGGCAGTAACAAGAAAATTTTATCAAATCAATTATTAACAGTTTGCCTACCAAAGTATTAATAAATTTATATATTAATAAACTTATAATTTATTATTTCCTAATTACTGATCTATACCAAAAGTATTCGCAAAATAATGTCAAACAATTTCTTCATGTTTGGATCTCATATGAATTCTCCAAGTGCTTTTCTGCGTAAATTTCTGTCCACACTTTTCACATTTGAACCTCTTCTCCTCAGAATGTGTCTGCATATGAGCATTCAGTGTTTTCTTCCTTCCATAGTTCTTTAGACATACTGAGCACTGAAATTCTTTCAACCCTGTGTGCTTGACCATATGACTTTTCAGCCCTGTTGTGGAATAAAACGCCATGTCACAATCCTTGCATTTGTGTGGCCTCTCCATTAGATGGTCTCTTTTTGTATGAATGTTAAGTTTCTTGCTATTGGGAAATACTTTGTTGCAAGCTTGACATACAGTTTTCAATGATACCACACCATGTACAGAAGTAACATGAGCTTCCTTATGTCCATGATCTTTAAAAGATTCTTTACAATAACCACATTTATATGTAGCATGTACGTGTGTATGAGATGTTCTTTCATGCATTCGTTTTTTTACTTGAGTAGGATAGACTTTTGGACAGAAGTCACAAACAAATGCCCCTGTTTTATGATTGACTAAATGTTGTGTAAATGAGTTTCGGTTAGCAAATCCGGTGTCGCAAACGGTACAAATATAATTCCTGTAATGAATATGCATATGTTTAACAAGGGTCCTAAACTTGCTAAAAGTGTTCGAGCAAATAGTGCATATCAGTAAATCGTTACCGAATTTGAAAGGGAAGATATGGTTTAGATGGTCCATGTCGATTTTTATTTCATGTACGGTTTGAAGATGGTCTATTAAGTTATCTAGAGTATTCATATCACTGCTGCAAAGCTTGCATTTCAATGCAGTTATGTCTAACTTGACGATATATTCGGACATGTTCATTTTCTTCATAAAGTTTGCTTCTGAAATATTTTTGTGGCTCTCTAGAGTATGTTTCTTAAGATCTGCAGGGTGTTCGAACTGGTTTAGACAGTAGCAGCACGTGTATCCGATCCCTCCATACCTTCTTATAGGCGTTGCGTTAGAATTAAGAAGGATTTCTTTAATATTACTTCGATGTTTTAAAAGTTCTGTTCTTGATGTTATTTTTAGTTCTTTTTCATCTGTATTTTCCGTAAGTTTTTTGCTGTTCGTTTCTTCTTTCACAACAGTTCTTTCTTGATCACCTACAAAGAAAAGGATAAATGATTCAGATGGTAAGTTATTCGTTCGATTGTTTCGTTAAATTATGTTGCAAGATAAAATGCTGAAATTAATAATAATAAATATTGTAGCTTATCATGTGCACGACCATCTTTAACATACCGAGATTTCTTCGTGCCTCGGATAGCAGGTTAAGGGATGATTTATGCTAGACCGTCACGGGTGCGAGCCGCGTCCATGTCTGCTCAATTTGCAGGGACCAAGACTCTGATGGGACACAGACGCTACACGGTGCAGTATGAACTGCTTCATATAAAATGTTCATGAAGTTTTGAATCCGTGGCTCGTCGCACTTCTTACATGGCACGGCTCGCACCCGACACTGTCTAGCATAAAATATCATCCTAAAACCGTTAGACCCGGCTATCATTAGTTGATTTTTGAATCGTTACGGGTCGTAAGAAGCCCGAAAGTCTGACAACCACAGTCGGGTATCGTGTTCCTTAGTAATTGGGTTGTGATGAGGAGGTCAGATAGGCAGTCGCTCCATATAAAATACTAATATTTAGCTGCATCTGGTTAGACTGGAAGCCGACCAGAACATAGCTCGGTGAAGGCTAGATGATGATAATGTTTTAAAACATACAATTGGGTTTACTCGCTGCGTATACGCCTCTTCCTAATATAATAAATGATACCGGTTAGTTAATGATTCGTCAGACTAGGAACTTTTCATTTCAACCGATCGAAGTCGGGAAAAAGTTTGTTTTAAATTAATTTGGAATATAAATATCTGGTTATGTACGCTTTGCTTATCTTTCACATTAACGTCATTCTAAACTAAGTAATTGAAATGAAACAACGTTTTTACTTTACTAATATATTTAGCACAAATTAAACAGAATAATGCTACTCTAATAAAAACAATTACAAGTTTTTATTCTCAGCACACATACGCACGCTAGACATGCACTAAGTAACTTAAATATATAATGTGGATACGACACTACAATAGCTGAATAGCCGGATAGGCTATAGTCATAAGAGCTTCTTACGCTCTGCACAGGCCATCCAGGACAAACCACCCAAAGATAGAAGCAAATTGTGGGAAAAGCATTCACCACTTCCCGACTTCGTCAATCCCCGGGACAATTGCCCCCCGGGCGTGATCTGCAGTGGCATTTAAAGGAAGCTATGAATCGATTGCGTACCTACCCAAGTAGGTCGCTGCAAATACAATTTGACAAAGTGGGGGATTACTGACCCATCCAACACGCAGTGCGAGTGCGGTGCTTTTAATCAGACCGTTCACTTGCACCTTTAACAGCTTCGCTGCCAACTGGAATATGGTGACGTCATGGGAAAATCCGATGTATCTTTTTGGTAAAATATGTATACGTACTAATTCAAAACCGAGCGGTGCTACTCCGCATATTAGCGGTGGTGAGTAAGTGGTGCCGCCACGCGCTCACCCCGCACGCCGCTAATTGGCGGAGTTGGCAGCGAAGCCGTTAAAAACCTAGAGAATGCCACTGAGGCCGCAATCAACAAACAATATAATCAACCAAAGCACTGTCGACACAAAAATAAGAAGACTTATGAAGTGTTTTAATCTAGTATAAACTAGAACTCTGTCAGTCAAAAATAATAAAATAAATAGGATAGGACTTTAATTGACAAGTATAAACTTGTAAGTCAAAAATAACGGGTGTAAAAGTACCCTTAAAAAGAAGCCAACGATCACTTGTTCTTCCCGTTATTATGATATTATTTTTGGTACTGGAACATACCTGGGAACCTTCTGGTTACAGAGATATTGAAGGTAAAATGTCCAATTTTTTTTTGGGAAAATTAGTTTTCAGTGTTATAATTTTAAATACTCCCTCGATCCCTTGTCGAGTGCACCCTTAAGCACAACGTTTTGCGTGCCTTAAGCCCCGAAACGACCAATTTTATTATCAATTTTAATGTGATTGATACACATTGATGCGCAAATTGATCGTCTACAAATGCAATTGAAGCAATTGACAATATTACTACGATAGAAATTGATAGTAATTGATCGTTTCGGTGACCCTTTCCATTGCGCAATATCGTAAACAACGAATTTTTACACCAATAATAAAAATCATAGCCCTGAAATTATTTTTGGACAACGTTAACCACATAGTTTGAAGTAGGTAATGCATAGATGACGGCTTCGTTTTAGATCTTTTTACACAAGACTTTTACAACAATTTCAATATGAGAATACCTACTTACCTATTAGCTATAATAATTGATCGGACTCGAAGGAGCTATTTCGGGCCAATAACCTCAAACGTTATATTAATATGGATATGCAACCAGAGAACTGGGATTTTAACAATTTCGTGAATATTTATAATTAATCAAGAAAATATGCTAACTACTAGGTATACTTAACCTAACATAAGCTTATCTAAGCAAAAAAAGTCATAGCTATTAGTAACTGGTAAGTAGAAACTTAACCTCAAAACAGACTTTTTCTCGTTCTACTGTAATGTCTCTTTCAACTAAACAGCATTATTTAAAAATACTCTCACAAATCCTAAAACGGCACTGAACTAAGTTACAGACGATCTTAATTAATTCTGAGACGTACGGCGAATTAAAATAAATTTTCACAGAAAACATAGAAGAAACGTGTAAAGAAGATGGCCGAATTCTTTCTCGAATTCTTACACGTCTGTATTCTTTAGTTATAGATTAAAAACAAGTAACAGATGGATGAACAGAATAACACGTTTGATAGCTTACGAAGAACAATCATCAGCGTGCTTTGCCCTCATATGCCAGTTCAAGCTAGGTTTCTGCACAAACGCCTGATCACATAATGTACATTGGAAACGCTTATCATTGTTATGAATCTTCATATGCTGAGTTAGAGTAAATCTCTTGGCGAAATACTTTGAACAGACTTCACATTTAAAATCTTTAACCCCTGTATGAATTAACATATGTTTCTTTAGGTCACCATTCCTGAAGAACGCTCTATTGCACTCGGAACATTTGTGTCGTTTTTCCATCAGATGGAAGCGCCTGATATGTACTCTAAGAACACTATGAGTAGGAAAGCTCCTGTCACACGCGGTGCAGTTATATTGCCGTGGGGTAACACCATGAACCGTAGACAGGTGCAATTCCTTCGTAATATACTCTTTAAAACCTTCATTACAGAAATGGCATATATGTGATTTGCCAGTGTGAGTATGACTGCGCATTTCGTGGTTAATTCTCGTGACCACGTTGTCGAATTCAAAGGGACAATGTCGGCAGACGAAGGTTCCTTTCGTGTGAGTAGCCGAATGTCTGGATAGTGATACATGATTGATGAATCCAGCATCACACTCGTTGCAAATGAAATATCGGTAATGTTTGTGCATATGTTCGTGTAATGCTCGGAATGTGACAAAAACGACGTCATTTGTACATTGGCAGCATTTCAGCTGCTTCGTATTGAACTTGAAAGGAAATATTTGATTTTTTATATCAGTGTGGAAGTTCTTGTTATGTTTCTCTGTCAGATGGACTAATAGATCTTCGAGAGAATCTATATTGGCGCTGCAAAGCATGCATTTCAGATTCGTGATGTCAAGTTTGACTAAGAACCTAGATGGTCCATTAGCTATAATGTTTCCATAGAACTTTTCTACATTTTGATGTTCCGTTAAAGTGTGTACTTTCAAATTCATGGGTTCTTGGAAAGCTTCCGTGCAATAGCAGCACAAATATCCATTATCTCCATGTTTGTGTATCATCGTGGCGTTAGTAGATTCTAGGATTATTTTTAGATTGTGTAGATGCTTGTGTAGTAGTCGCTTCATGCGTGGTCGAGGCGCTGTCTCTGGATTTATTTTTATATGCTCTTCCTTAGGTTCTACAGTTTCTTCATCTTTCGGATCCATTTTGATTTCCTTAGCTGTAGCCACGTTTTCTTGTATATCTATAAAGAAAATTATTAAGTTATTGTCAAGTTCTTCGTCCATCTATAAATAGTATATATAAAGTTGCTTTCGTGTCCCTCCGTGTGAGCGCTCAGATATTCCAAACTACACAACAGATTTTGAGATAATTTAGAGCATTTATTCTGGGAGGTTTGTGTATAATACATTAATCCATACTTATATTATAAATGCGAAAGTAACTCTGTCTGTTTGTTACCTTTTCACGCCCTAACGTTGAAATTTGGCATACAGATAGCCGATGACGTGGGTTAGGACATAGGATACTTTTTATCACGGTTGTATGTTCCCGTGGGTCAATTTACAATCTCCACGGGGGAAAAGCGCAAAACCTAGTATTTAATAATTTAGATAAAGGACAGAAATCTATTTGTTACGACATGTTGTCACATTAATAGTTCACACTGTGCAATTCAGGCGCGGGTCACTAGTTAATATTACCTACATTGTTTTCCAATAAATACAAACACTGACAAGGTATGAAACATGAAAGCTTAATAATTTGACAATACAACAATCAGTTAATTTTAGTTAGAATTTAAACTAAGACTTACAAGTAAGTACTAGTTTAAAATTAAACGTTAACAATTAACGACGAATATACGTTGGTTATGTTTGGTTTCATATTAGAGTTGGACTAAAACATTATCTGTGTGCTTTGCTGTTCCAATTTGCATGTGCCTAAAGTATCTTTGAAGCTTAGTAATTTAGCTGACGGCTTCCGCAGACAGGCGCGATACGACACCGGTAGCACATTTCCGTTAAGTTTTCATAGAAATTGTTCTATCAGAGTCGCGTTGAGCCTGTCTGCGGAAGTGTTTACGGTATTATCATCATCATTTCCGCCCGGAATCACCCACGGCTGGGTTGTGGGCTCTCTGTTATTTAACGGTATAACGGATGTAAAAAAGGCCCTTTACCAGGCCGAGAGTTACATATTTTTTGTACCTATTGGACTATACCTGGGAACCGTCTGGTTATGGAAGCCAAAGTTACAACACTTTTTTTTTTCGAAAACACCTTTGTAATGTTATAACTAAACTTTAAATACACCCACGTCCCTTGTTTCCTTCTATAAACCCGTAAGAACAGTATTTTGGCCGCTACAGTTAACAACGGTTGTTAATACCAAAATAAAGTTGCTTCCCAGGAATTAGTGTTGCTGATCGATATAAGTACAAAATGCGTGGATTAAGACTTGATGATGGATCTTTCTAAATCCTTTATACTAAAAAGTAAAATCAAATCCATTATAACTCAACGTTTTATATTGTTTCACACAATACAATAGACGGCGGGGCAATACACGGCGTGTTGCCACACCGAGTGCTGAACGCAGAGACTCTGCGTCCAGCGCTCAGGAGGCTCTGCGTCCAGCGCTCGGTGTGGCAATACGCCGTGTTCGGGTTCGCGACAAGTCAATCGTCATCCGGAGGATATCTCGTTGAGAGGTGAAAGACGTGTCGATTTCTTTCAGGGTTTTTTATGGCTCTTTAGAAATAGCTAAGCGGAACAGGTTACGCCTGAATCAATTAACTATTGTTTTACATATAAAATAAAAAGCAGATGGACAAATACAATATGAAAGCTTGTTTATTAAGTAGAAAAAGCATCTGCATGCTTTGTCCTCATATGCAAATTCAAGCTAGGTTTTTGCACAAACGCCTGATCACATATTGTACATTTAAAACGCCTATCATTGTTGTGAATCCTCATATGCCGAGACAGAGAAGATTTACTGGCAAATTGTTTTGAACAGACTTCACATTTGAAATCTTTAGCTCCTGTATGACTCAACTTATGTTTCTTTAGGTGGCTTTCTCTGAAGAACGCTCTGTCGCACTCTGAACATTTGTGACTTTTCTCCATCAGGTGGAAGCGTCTGACATGTGCGCTTAGAAAACTATTGGAAGGAAAGCTCCTCTCACACGCGGTGCAGTTATACTTTCGTGGAGCAACGCCATGAGCTGTAGACATATGTAATTCCTTCGTTACATATTCTTTAAAACCCTCATTACATAAATGACATATGTATGATTTGTCAGTGTGAGTATGGCTGCGCATTTCGTGGTTTCTTCTCTTGAATACATTGTCGAATACTACAGGACAATGTCGGCAGACGAATGATCCTTTCGTGTGAGTGACGTTATGTTTGGATAATGTTTCATGATTGATGAATCCAGCATCACACTCGTTACAAACGAAGTATCGGTAGTGTTTGTGCATATGCTCGTGTAATGCGCTGAACGTGGCGAAAACAACGTCATTATTACATTGGCAGCATTTTAGTTCCTTCGTATTGAACTTGAAAGGAAATATTTGATTTTGTATATCAGTGTGGAAGTGCTTATTATGTTTCTCCGTCAGATGGACGAATAGATCTTCAAGAGAATCTATATTGGCGCTGCAAAGCGTGCATTTTAGGTTTGTTATGTCAAGTTTGACTAAGAACCTAGATGGTCCTCTGGCTTTAATGTTTCCATAGAACTTTTCTGCATTTTGATGTTCCGTTAAAGTGTGTACTTTCAAATTCATGGGTTCTTGGAAAGCTTCCGCGCAATAGCAGCACAAATATCCCTTATCACTATGTTTGTGTATCATCGTGGCGTTAGTAGATTCTAGGATTATTTTCAGATTGTGTAGATGCTTGTGTAGTAGTCGCTTTATGCGCGGTCGTGGCGCTGTTTCTGGATTTATTTTTATATGCTCGTCCTGAGGTACTACAACTTCTTCAGCTTTCGGCTCTACTTTGATTTTCGTAGCTGTAGCCACTTTTTCTTGTTTATCTATAAAGAAAATGGGTAAGTTATAGGTGCAATTCGCTTAATTTGGTACTAACATTCACATGATTTTCCTAAGAATTCAAAAACTGACTCAATGTTTAATAATGTAACAAAATAAATCTTTTAAGTATAATAACTGTTATACTCGTATCATTAACTTAATTCTAATAAGATTTATTTTAATCTAAAACTTACAACTTCTTATGAATTGTTTAGAAGCTGTGCGTATGGCTCAGCGAAGTCTCAATTGATTGTATTCGAATGAGTAATTTTTGGTACGTACTGACGACTTGAAGTCGTAGCATGGACAAGACATGAGTACCCAGGCTTCCAGTTTCAAAAAAATAAAATAGTTGGAAGTGGTTTATATTAACGTCTAAAGCAGGGATGTTACGGAGCTTCGGTTCCGATTCCGAAAGGTCGGAACTTCCGATTAATTTTACACCACCGGTTCCGACAATTTTGAATCGAACTTATACCAAATTTCGAAACGCAGCTAGGCACATGACTAGAGCGCGTACAAACAAGTTTTAACTCGTCGCCAGGGTAATGTTTTTTTATTTTATACACGCTCGCACTTGAACTCTTAGTTTATTGTTTTGTTTGTGGATGTTATCGCAAATATTTGACTAATTAAAGAGACTAAATTATGTTTCTATTGTTTCATTAAGGCTTCCTTTAACACATCTTTCTTCTACTTCCGCCTCCGATTTCGGTTTCGGTTCCGATCGATCAAATTTAAAACCTCCGATTCCGGTAAAACGACTTTCGTAACATCCCTAGTAGGTATATACTATGGTATTACGCGAATCAGGCTGATAAGATTAGGTTTCTACATTACCCGTACCTAATAGGTTAGTAATTTTTTCTTAAACAGGGTTAGGTTCATTTAAACCTAGGCTAAGTAGGTATATTATGAATAATTAATTCACGATTAAAATAAAATCCAGTTATCCCGGGACATGTCCATAGTAACATAACGTGTGAGGTTATTGGCCTGAAATAACTCCCTCGAGTCCGATAATGATAACTTTTATATATTTATAATACATTAACAACAAAGATCGAATGAATCGATTCACGACTACTGTCAAACCTCACCGCCGGGAACGAACACATAAAGTCCACGCAATCCACGAAGACGCGCCCCACTCCGCTCCGCGCCGTACTAGAGTTCAGCTTACAGTACAGTAATCGCGAAGTGGGGCGCGTCGTCGTGGATTGCACGGACTATAGTTATGCAACGAGGAAGTATAAATAAAAGTTTAATGATTATAAAGAGTTTAATATCAATAGAATGTATGAAACAATAGAACGGGCACATATATGCAACCGAGTGTCACGGTTCTTCCCGTTATTGTTGGGAACCTTCTGGTTACGGACATATAGAAGATCAAAGTTCCAACGTTTCTTAACAGTTATTTTTTTCCAAAATCAAGTTTTAAATGTTATAACTTAACTTTAATTACTCCCACCGTTGCACGTATCCCTAAGTACAATGTTTTGCGTGCGTAACATTGCGTACTATGAACAACGAAACACAAAAAAATAAAGGTCGTTTCCCAGCAAAATTCTTTGCACAATGTTATTTAATTTGATGAACAGAATGCGTATGACGGCTTCGTAATGAGTCTTTTTACACCCTGTAAAGTAATAAATCCTTATTGGAGTTACGAGCAAAACGTTGAAAGTAATTTCTGTTCCAATTTGCATGTGCTAAATCTACTATTGCATTTTAGTAATTTAGCTAACGAGTATCTTCATATCGTGTAGGTACCTACATAATGCTGTGATTTAAACATTTTTCGAAAAGACTCGCTGTTTACGTAAATTCTGTTTAAGATTTACCGTATGTAAGAAGGCGCTTTAAGAAGCTGAGAGTTACATATTCTTTTCATCATTGATTTTATTTTGTACTGGACCACATCTCGGAAACGCCTGGTTAAAAGACGATGGTTTCAACTTTTTTTGAAGTTTTTTTAACGAAAAAGTTTTAAATGTTATAACTAAACTTTATATTTCTCCCGCGGCCCTCCTATCGTTCTATACACCGCATAAGAACAGTAGGAATTTTATGTGCGCTACAGTTAATAGCGGTTTTTCACATCAAGAATAAAACTTGTTTTTTATTATTTTATTTTTCAGAAAGCTTAGTCTAATATCTATAAAGGTAAGTAATAAACCATGAGCGCTAACAAATTTCCTCGTTCAAGCATCCAAAAATTAAAAACTATGTATCTAAAGTAAAGAAATAAAAGTAACGCGGAAAAAAAAAAACAGTCGAAACTAAATTTATTAGTTTCACATATTTAAAAAGTAGATAGAAGAACACTATATTGAAAGCTTGCTTATTAAGCAAAACAAGCAGATAAGCTTTGCTTTCAAATAAATGCCAGTTCAAGTTAGGTTTTACATTTAAAATGCCTTTTATTGTTATGAATCCGCATATGCCGCGACAGAGTAGATTTATTGCCAAATTGCTTTAAACAGATTTCACATTTGAAATCTGTAGCCTCTGTATGACTCAACTCATGTTTCTTTAGGTGGCTTTCTCTGAAGAACCCTTTATCACACTCTAAACATTTGTGACTTTTCTCCATCAGGTGGAAGCTTCTGACATGTGCGCTTAGAAAACTATTGGAAGAAAAGCTTTTGTCGCACGCGGTGCAGTTATACTTTCGTGGAGTAATGCCATGAACCGTAGTCAGATGCAATTCTTTCGTTACATATTCCTTAAAACCTTCATTACAGAAATGGCATATATGTAATTTGCCAGCTTTGCTATGGCTACGCATTTCGTGGTTCTTTCTCTTAAAAACGTTATCGAATACGTCAGGACAATGGCGGCAGGCGAAGGTCCCTTTCGTGTGAGTGACTCTATGACTGGATAATGATATATGATTTATGAATCCAGCATCACACTCGTTACAAACGAAGTGTCGGTAGTGTTTGTGCATATGCTCGTGTAATGCACTGAACGTGGCAAAAACAACGTCATTATTACATTGGCAGCATTTCAGTTCCTTCGCATTGAACTTGAAAGGAAATATTTGATTTTGTATATCAGTGTGGAAGTTCTTATTATGTTTCTCTGTCAGATGGACGAATAGATCTTCGAGAGAGTCTATATTGGCGCTGCAAAGCATGCACTTTAGGTTCGTTATGTCAAGTTTCACTAAGAACCTAGATGGTCCTCTGGCTCTAAGGGTGCTATAGATTTTTTCTGAATTTTGATGGTCCGTCAAAGTGTGTACTTTCAAATTCATGGGTTCTTGGAAAGCTTCCGTGCAATAGCAGCATAAATATCCCTTATCTCCATGTCTGAGTATCATCGTGGCATTAGTAGATTCTAGGATTATTTTCAGATTGTCTAGATGCTTGTGTAATAGTCGCTTTTGTCCTGGTCGAGGCGCTGTTTTTGGTTTTATTTTTATATGATCTTCAATAGGTAATACAGTCACGTCAGCTCTCGGCTCTGTTTTCATTTTCATAGCTGTAGCCACTTTTTCTTGTTTATCTATAAACAAAATAATTAAGTTATTGTCCAGTTCTTTACTAACTCATATTTATATTATTTTCATATGGATAGAAAAACTTCCTCGGCGACGATGCTCAATAGTTTAATAATGCAACTTTCACTCTCAAATCAGATCAAAAACTTACAAGCACTTGTGAATTGTTTAGAAGCTGTTTATAACGCTCACCGAAGTGTCTTGATATACCATAGATCGTACTCCTTTGATACATTTTTGGTTGGTACTGACAATAAGAAGTCATAGTATGGACAGGACGTGCCTGCGATCCCAGGTTTCCAGGGTTATTTTCAAATAATATTGTTTAGTTGTGTTTTATATCAACGTTTATACCTTGTTTGGTATTACGCGAAGCAGGCTGGGATAAGATAAGGTTTTTATTTTACCAGTTTTGTAATGAAAATGTATGGGTAACGCAAAAACATCATCAAAATACAAACTTATATATATTTTTTTTTTTGTGATAGAACACTATCTTACCATTTCGTCATAGTTGCATAATTATGTATTTATTATTTTATAAAGTAGTTTTATCTATTTTAGTGATATGTATTTAAGAAGTATGTATATTCTCATGTTGTATGTTTATATTTAAATTAGTGTATAGTTAAGTTTTTTATTTTATGTATTCTGTTTTCTCTTCTACTCTTACACACGTCTACATCTCTTTAACTACTTTCCTATCGCAGGTATGCTGGAAGAGATTTCTATAGAAATAAGCATCACCTTTGTACGTATTATCTGTTTATATGTGTGTACATAAATTGTTAAATAAATAAATAAAAATGTTTTTTTTTTAATTTCATGTTTTTTGTATTAAGTTCCCCAATCGCTCATTTTCCTTTTAAGGAATAAAAGGAAAATGAGCGATTTGTCCCCAGGGCTGTTGTAGCACCTTTCAATTGACATATACCACAACTTGATGTATCAAGGTCGTCCTAATAGCTTTATTTTATTATAAGACACCAACAGTCAGATATGTGCAGGGAAAGAACTTTGATTGATTTCGTTTTGCTATACTTAAACGATGTTTTCTTTTCAGTCGGAGATTTCGTTTTGCTAAAACTTACCTAAACAATTACAGAGATATTAAAGACCAAAGCTATTTTTTTTTTTTTTAAGAAAACATGTTTTAAATGTTTTAACTAAACTTTAAATACCTGGGGGTGCTAGTTAATGTAACGTCTCGTATCGTTAAATATACCCTAGGAACAATATTTTGCGTGCAATACATTGTACGTTACAGTTAACATCGATTTTTCACACTAAGAATAGGTACAAGTAGTATTTCCCAGAAATTATGTTCGCTTAATGTTACTTAGTACAGAAAGCGTAGATTACGACTTGGAGATGGGTATTTTTACATTTTGCATACTTACTTAAAGTAAAATCAAATCGGAAGAACACATGATTGAAAGCTTGCTTATAAAATAGAACTAGCTTCTGCATGTTTTTTCATATGCCAGTTTAAGCTAGGTTTCTGTATAAAAGCCTGATCACATATTGTACATTTAAAACGCTTATCATTGTTGTGAATCCTCATATGCCGAGATAGAGTAGATTTTGTTGCAAAATGCTTTGAACAGACTTCACATTTGAAATCTTTAGCTCCAGTATGACTCAACTTATGTTTCTTTAGGTGGCTTTCTCTGAAGAACGCTCTGTCGCACTCTGAACATTTGTGACTTTTCTCCATCAAGTGGAAGCGTCTCACATGTGCGCTAAGAAAACTATTGGAAGGAAAGCTCCTGTCACACGCGGTGCAGTTATGTTTTCGTGGAGCAACGCCATGAACTGTTGACAGATGTAATTCCTTCGTAATATAATCCTTAAAACCTTCATTGCAGAAGTGGCATTTATTTAATTTTCCAGGTTTCTTATGGCTGCTCATCTCGTGGTTTCTTCTCTTGAAAACGTTGTCGAATACGACAGGACAATGTCGGCAGGTGAAGGTTCCTCTCGTGTGGGTGACTCTATGACTGGATAATGTATCGTGATTGATGAATCCAGCATCACACTCATTACAAATGAAGTATCGGTAGTGTTTGTGCATATGCTCGTGTAATGCGCTGAACGTGGCGAAAACGCCATCATTAGTACATTGGCAGCATTTCAGTTGCTTCGTATTGAACTTGAAAGGAAATATTTGATTTTGTATATCAGTGTGGAAGCTTTTATTATGCTTCTCTTTCAGATGGACGAATATATCTTCGAGAGAATCTATGTTGGCACTGCAAATCATGCATTTTAGGTTCGTGATATCAAGTTTGACTAAGAACCTAGCTGGTCCTCTGGCTTTAATGTTTCCATAGAATTTTTCTGCATATTGATGTTCCGTTAAAGTGTGTACTTTCAAATTCATGGGTTCTTGGAAAGCTTCCGTGCAATAGCAGCACAAATATCCCTTATCGCCATGTTTGAGTATCATCGTGGCGTTAGTAGATTCAAGGATTATTTTCAGATTGTGTAGATGCTTGTGTAGAAGTCGCTTTATGCGTGGACGAGAAGCTGTCTCTGGATTTATTTTTATATGCTCTTCCTTAAGAACTACAGTTTCTTCAGCTTTCGGCTCTATTTTGATGTTCGTAGTTGTAGTCACTCTTTCTTGTTTATCTATAAAGAAAATGATCATGTTATTGTCAAGTTCTTCACTCCTTTTCCTATGGATACAAAAACTTGCATAGCCTTAAGATACATGCGATGACTATTAAACGGACTCGAGCGAGCTGTTTTTGGTTCTTGCGACATGAAGCCACAGAATATGACGAGATACCTTCCTGGGCGCCCGTGCTTTTTCAAAATAATATACATAGTTTGGTTGCAAGTGATTTGTAACAAGGTATAATATATGGTATAACGTTATACTATGGTATAACGCGAAGCAGGCTGGAATAAGATAAGGTTTCGACTTTACCCGTAATATGTAAGTTTTTTTTTGCATTTGGTGTAAAAATAACTATCACATAGCCGTTAACTTCGTATTCTGTATATCAAACGAAGCAACATAGAGTAAAAAATATTGCTGGGAAACGACTTATTTTTGATATGAGAAAAGGCTGTTTACGAAAGCGCGCAATTGAACGCAGGCAAAACATTGTGCTTTTGGGTGCATACAACGGTACAGAAGTTGTTGCTGTATTTAAAGTTACGTTATAACATTTAAAAATTGTTGACGTGAAAAAAAGTTGGAACCTGTTGGTTGGTTGGTTGTAACGTTGTTGTACGTTGTACGACTGACGCCGGTGTCACCTTATTAAAGCACATATTTACGGCGTGGGAAGAGGCCCAAGACGCCATAGGAATTTTTTGTGACCTCTCCAAGGCATTTGATTGCGTCGTCCATGAAACCTTAATCTCGAAACTTGAGCATTACGGACTTGGAAAACTTGCGCTCAGTTTAATAAAATCCTATTTAAATGATAGACAGCAGCAAGTTCAAATAAATGGTGTCAATTCACTCGGTTTAAAAGTAAAAATGGGTGTACCACAAGGATCAATATTGGGTCCTTTCCTCTTTTTAGTTTATATTAACGATCTACCCCATTTGTTAAAAACCCAACCACAAATGGTGTTATTTGCTGACGATACTTCCTTAATTTTTAAAATTAATAGACGTGCATCAAATCTTGACGACGTAAATAACACCCTACTGCAGGTCCAAAATTGGTTCACTGCTAATAATTTAGTATTAAATGGTAAAAAAACTAAATGCATAAGATTTTCTTTACCAAATGTCAAAAGTAGTAATTGTGAGATAGTATTGAATCAAGAGAAACTAGAATTTGTCGATAAAACGGTTTTCCTGGGGATCACGCTCGACTCAAGGCTTCAATGGGGTCCTCATTTAACATCCCTTTCAGGACATCTAAGTTCAGCAGCATATGCTGTGAGAAAAATCCGTCAATTTACTGATGTAGATACCGCGAGGCTAGTCTATTTCAGTTACTTTCATAGTATTATGTCGTACGGTATTTTACTATGGGGTCGGGCTGCAGACATCGAGTCTATTTTTATTCTGCAAAAAAGAGCCATCAGAGCCATATATGGCCTCCGCAGGCGCGACTCTCTAAGGGAACTGTTTAAAGATATTAACATCATGACGGTACCTTGTCAATATATCTATGAAAACATTATGTACGTAAGGAAAAATCTACATCTTTTTAGTAGAAGAGGTGCAAGACACAATTATATGACTGGCTAAAGTGGACTCGTCTTTCATGGGGTACTGTTTAAAATGTTTAAAATGTTACAATAAAATACCTCCTCACATACTTCAGCTGAATGAAACGAAATTTAAATCTTATATAAAACGCACACTATGCAGCCAAGCATATTATAAGTTGGGGGATTACATCGCTGATATAAGTGCTTGGCCGAACGCTGGTCCTGCTCCACAAGGGCGCATAAACTAATTGATTAGCATTTGAAAATACTGTTGGAACTGCTGAAGATTTTTAAAAACTATTTGCATTGTATAGATTCAATCGCTTAGCATTGTATAATTGCATAACACGTGTGAGTACTATGTACCTACTATAAAGCTACCATTTACTAGGTACGTCTTTCATTGTCTTGAATGTGCCCTGGCGGCTGAGAGTATGTCATGCTCACTCTAATGTCTCGCTGACGGTGGCGTGTGTGTTGGATCATTTAGCTCCCTTCAAAATGGTTGAGCTGAATGGTGCTAATCCATGCGTCATGTTCGTGAACGGGCGCTGTCAGTAGGGACTGGTCATCTCTTAGCTGACATGGCTTATTTTAATTTAATTTTTGAATTGTATTATTTGTTTTATTTTCTATTACGGACGCTTTTAACGTTCTGCATCGTTCTCACATGTATAACTTCAACATGAATGATGTAACCAATATTTTGTAACCATATTCTGATTTAAAAGAGTGTCCGTGGAGTTTCTTGCCCGTTCTTCTCCATAGGTACCTACTACGCTTTGGAATGGGCAACTAGCTTCATCTTTCTGACTGACCGACCCCTTGACAATTCAAAAGTGCCTGTAATTGGTTTATTTGAAATAAATGCTTTGAGTTTGAGTTTGAGTAAGTTGGACTTTCAATATCTCCGTAACCAGAAGGTTCCCATGTAAGTTTCAGTCAGAAAAAATACACAATAACGGGGAGTATAATTGACTTTCGGCTTTGTTAAAGCGTCTTGTTACATCCGTTATATGGTTATTTAAAATCTAGACTAGGTGAGTAGGTCAATTAGAAACTATTAATGAGTAGGTAATGATTTAATACAAAATAAAATCCTGGCTATATTTGCATAACGTTTGAAGTCATAATAACTTATAAATATTAATACTGCAAAACAACAATAAAATCGAATGAATAAATTCACGATAATAGGCTAGTTGACAGCTAGAAAAATACTTTATGAATTTTGTTTTGTAGAATGGTTGTGAGCTAGAAATATCAAATATCAACGTAACTTTCAAAATTATTTCGTTTTTTTTTTTTTTTACGGTGGTATGAGGAACAGGGTGTAAAGTTCACTCATCCTCCATAGAAAAGGGAAGATCCTCTGACCAGACGGGTTTTGTGTTTGGTGGGCAACTGCCCGACTATTGTTGTCAAGACATTGTATACAGCTAGTATATGTAATCTGTGATACAGCGTAAGTTTTTATCCAGTGCGCAAACTTTAACACGAGACTATACTCATCATTATGAACAACTTTTGCTACGGGACAAAAGCTGTAATCGCGAAAAAAAAAAACAGCTGTTCCTTACAAAATGTTCGCGCAACTCGTCAAAATGTAGGGAACAGCTGATTTTTTTTTCGCGATTTCATGTTTGTATATGCCAGTCGCGCGATAAACATTTTTGAGAAATAATTGCGCAAAATTAAGGCTATTGGTCGCGTAACATTAAACGTAAATCAAAGTGCCACACGTCACTTCTCCTAGACGGCAGTTTTCTTTGTTAATCTACTAAATTAGTAGTATTCCCTTTTTGCCTCGTACAGGGCTTAGATATTTCAATTTTTTCTTTTTGTTATTGTATTGTTCTTTTAATTTCTTTATGGTATGTATGTGTTATATTTTAGGTCGTGTTCTTCCTGTGCGAGTCCCAATATATACATTTTCTGATACAACATCGAGAACCATACTCAAGCAGAAAAAAAATGACTAAACGTAAACAGGACTTAATATCTAATCATAAGCCTCCAGGCATAAAGGGCGTGCCTGCTTACATATAGCTATATATAGCTGTAACTGGAAGTCATAAATGATAAACTAGGATCATCGAAGTAAAATAATAGGTTTGATAATCATAGGTTTTGAATGTGTGATTCAGAACACAACTTTTTGAATTAATAAGTACTTAGAAGTTATTGTTTACGAATTTTACGATATCTAAACATTTTTTCTAGATTTAACTATCACAACTTGTTCATTATTATTAGCCAACATCTTTTTCTACATAATATTGAGATGCGCTATACTCTCCTTACTTACGGATAAAAACAAGAAACAGAAGGAAGAAAAAAAAATTAAGTTTAACAAGCATCTGCGTGCTTTGCCCTCATATGCCAGTTCAAGCTAGGTTTTTGCACAAAAGCCTTATGACATATAGTGCACTTAAAACGCCTATCATTATTATGAATCCTCATATGCTGAGTCAGAACAGATTTCGTAGCAAGAAACTTAGAACAGACTTCACATTTGAAATCTTTCGCCCCTGTATGAACCAGCAAATGATTTTTTAAGTCACAATCCCTAAAGAACGCTTTGTCGCACTCTGAACATTTGTGACTTTTCTCCATCAGATGGAATCGTCTGACATGTGCGCTGAGAAGACTACTAGTAGGAAAGCTCCTGTCACACGCGGTGCAGTTATATTTCCGTGGAGTAACGCCATGAACCGTAGACAGATGTAATTCCTTATCAATATATTCGTTAAAACCTTCATTGCAGAAGTTGCATCTATTTGATTTGCCAGTTCGGCTATGGTGACGCATCTCGTGGTTTCTCCTCTTTAACACGTTGTCGAATATGACAGGACAATGTCGGCAGACGAAGGTGCCTTTCGTGTGAGTGGCGCTATGACTGGATAGTGACATACGATTAATGAATCCAGCATCACACTCGTTACAAACGAAGTGTCGGTAGTGCTTATGCATATGTTCGTGTAATGCGCTGAACGTGGCGAAAACAACGTCACTAGGACATTGGCAGCATTTCAGCTGCTTCGTATTGAACTTGAAAGGAAATATTTGATTTTGTATATCAGTGTGGAAGTTCTTATTATGTTTCTCTGTCAGATGGACGAATATATCTTCGAGAGAATCTATGTTGGCGCTGCAAAGCATGCATTTCAGGTTCGTGATGTCAAGTTTAACTAAGAACACAGAGGGTCCTTTGGCTTTTATGTTGCCGAAGAATTTTTCTGCTTTTTGGTGTTCCGTTAAAGTGTGTACTTTCAAATTCATGGGTTCTTGGAAAGCTTCCGTGCAATAGCAGCACAAATATCCCTTATCGCCATGTTTGAGTATCATCGTGGCGTTAGTAGATTCTAGGATTATTTTCAGATTGTGTAGATGCTTGTGTAGAAGTCGCTTTATGCGTGGTCGAGGTGCTGTCTCTGGATTTATTTTTATAGACTCTTCCTTAGGTACTACAGTTTCTTCGGCTTTCGGCTCTATTTTGATTTTCGTAGCTGTAGCCACATTTTCTTGTTTATCTATAAAGAAAATGATCATGTTATTGTCAAGTTCTTCACGATTTTCCAATGGATACAAAAACGTAACCGGTCATAAAGCTCCGTTAGGGTTGCAAAATTACGTAATTTTACGAAAAACGTTGGTAAAATATGGGTATTTTACGGTCATTTATATAAATTACGGTAAAATTACCGGCGGCTTATAAAGTTTTAAATTTTTATTTGTGTTGTCCTCTGCTCTGCCTCGCACATACATGATATTATTATAATCCATGACATGGTGTTAATCATACCTTGATTGAATACGTGACTTGAGAATTAAGTTTTAGGACTTTTTAGTACGCATGAGTCGCACGAGCGGTTTTCAATTTTTTTTTAAAGTTCTAATACTGCTTATATCTCTGGCAAATTTCATTCAAATCCATTTATCCGTTAATAGTCAAGTAGTGACATACACATGATACACACAAACATACTTCCGTATTTGTAGTGTTTTAGTGGGTATGTCTGTATGAGTATGTTAATATGTTTTTTTTACCGAAAATTACAATATTTTACCGTAAAATGCCGTAAATTACGTAAAATAACATTTACAACAACCGTATTACACCAAGATAATTTTACCGTTTTACACCCCTATTCGTGATAGGTCTTAATTTCTATCTATGCTCTTTGGTAAGATGTCTGTGGTAGGTACTGAGCAGGCGGGCAAACCTGCAACCGAAACTATTACGGAATAGGAAGAATTGATTAATTTATCCTAACTAATGCTTACACTTGCGTTCGGCGGATGTAACACAATTTGGCGAGCTGTAATTTCTGCTTACCCCCATAGAAAATTATGTAAGTTGTTTGTATCAGTTGGTTCAGTTAAAGAATCGTCTAGGGACGGCAGAACTAAAATTCGTGGCGCCGAACGTGCTTCGAGCGCGCACAACTTCTGTCGTTCTCACCATTCAAAGCCTTGGTTTGTATCGAAAGTGTAAACAGTGTCAGGTTTCACCTCTAGCAGCGGCTGCCGAGGCGTCTTCTTGCTCTGTGGTCAAAAGTATATGTGCGCGCCAAAAGACTTTACTGCATGTGAGATATGTAACGATACAGATCCGGGCGTTGACACATCGGCCTTCAGAATATTTTATTACAGCTGAGCGAAAGCCTCACCCATATCTTTTCAAATTGCACGCCTTTGTGCGAAAGATCAACATCTGACTAGCCTTTTTTGGCAGAGCCTATGTCGAGGTCGGCTTCCAGTCTTCAATGGGTTAATAGTAATAGGTGTTCAGTTGCTGAATATAAGCTACCTCTATGAAGTCAAGCATATGATTCGCTCTCAATTCTAAGAACGATTAAGATGACAGAAAGGGTCTAAAATAAAATCCAGGCATGTCAACTACGAGCTATTTATTCAGACAAATTACTTAGGTACTGATATACTTAAAGTACAAAAGGAACTTATTCTAAGTTTGTTTACACTATAGCTGACTTTATATAGAAGCAGTGCTGACTCGTACAGTAACACACAAGATTATCAGCAGCCCTTTTCATGTTTTTGGGTGGGTAATTATCTATTAACTTCTCCCGCTCTGGGCGGAGCGAGAGGGCGTGTCAGACTCTTACTGACTAACCTTCAGTTGCTATGTTGCCGGGGGCCACGGTATTCTTTTCGGACTTCCTCGCAACCCCGGCAGGCATCGGCCCTAGCGGACCCCGTCAGTTCTGCTGACATCTCTTTGAGATTATCTGCAGCCCTCGTTATAGAAGGTACTTTTTAAATTCTCTAGACAGTGTACGTGTAATAAGGCGTATACATGCCTTCAGCACAGGCAGTAAAACAGAACGGTGAATGATTCATAGTTTAAAAAAAAAACTAGGTTGTTAATTTAATGGTGAAATCATGACAATAAACGGCCATTAAAGTTGCAGATAAAATAATCAATCAAGCGAGTGTTTATTCGTTTACATCATCATTATCGTTTTCATTATTGCATCTGAACACACAGATGCAATCATGTTTCATTTGCAATCATTTTCAATGAAAATCGATTTTAACTGTTTGTGCTGCTAGTGCCACTAGTGTTTATACCTACTATGCAAACTCTAAATCTTATGTGTTAATATCTCTATGGGACTCCTAAACTTTTGCTTTATTTTCTCCAGAATATTTTCCTAGTACTTCACTACTGCCCTCTGTAACATATAGGACTTAACCATTTGGATTTTATTAAGTATCTTATTTTGACAAATCTTAAATACAACATACAAGCTAACATTAAAATATATATACTTATATATATATTACCCCTAAACTAGATAGGTACCTACAATTTAAAATATAACCTAAAATAGGTAGGTCGGTACGAAGCTCGAGGACAGCGAGCGGGGATTGAAAATGAGGTCCTATATTATAGGACCTATAATTTTTTAAGTGAAAATTCTTATGCTGCGATTCGATGATTGGAGTGAAATTTCAAGGACGCGTCACGTTTAGTCATATTTTGTGCATGAGAGAGAAGAAAGATATAACTCTCTCTGTCTCTCACATTACATTTCTCTTATTATTTACTTTTTAAGAAGTTTCACTTAAATCACGTATACGGTGCTGCACACGCATTTTTTTAGTTCATAAGACGTCACTGGTTATCTGACGAATACGAAAATTCAGAAAAAGAAACAACAATAATTTAATATCCATTTATTTTGAAAAAAAAAAAAACAAAATACAAAAACATGTTCCTACAAAACAGTCTCTCCATGTTTCGCCTTCAAATGCCCTTTCCAGCTACATTTTTGAACAAAGGACATCCCACAATATTCACATTCAAATCGTCGATCATTGTTATGGATCCTCATGTGACTATTTAGAGTGGATTTTCTTCCATATGATTTCAGACATATTTCGCATTGGAACTCTCTTATCCCAGTGTGTGTTAGCATATGCTTTTTAACACAATGAGAACTAAAGAATCTCATGTCACAAATCAAACATTTGTGCCTCCTCTCTAGCAGATGATCTCTTTTTACGTGGATCCTGAGTTTACGCTTGGTGGTATAACACTTGTCGCAAGCATTGCATTTGTATTCAGTTGGCTTAACACCGTGGACATCAGACATGTGTAGTTCCCTAGTATGGTAGTCTCTGAAGCCTTTGTTGCAGTATGCGCATCTATTAAGCACATCGGTGTGTGTATGGTTGCATCTCTCATGTGATCGCTTTTTCAACAGCGTGTCGTAAACCTTCGGGCAGTAGCTGCAAGGGAAAACTCCTTTTACATGTGTGCTGCGATGTCTAGTAAAACTTCCTAGGGTTACGAACCCAGAATCGCAGACGTCACAAATGTAGTTCCTGTAATGCGAGTGCATATGCTCCTGCAGTTTTTTAAACTTGTCGAAAGTACTAGGACATAAGCAGCAAGTAAGATTATCCGTTTCAAATTTGAAAGGTATTATATGACTTTTAATGTCAGTGTACATAGCTTTTTTATGCACTTCTTGCATATGGGTTAATAAATCTTCCAGACTGTCTATGGCTGTAGCACATTCCGTGCACTCAAGGTTGGTAATGTCTAGTTTGATGTTGTATTCTGCCATGGAACTGGTCTTAGTAGAGTATCCAATTGTAGGGTTAGTGTCAGTTGTATGATTCGCCAGTGTATGCTTTTTTAGATCCATAGCCTCTGGGATCTCTTCGAAACAGTAACTGCACACGTACCCCACACGTCCGCGACGCATTATTGGTGTAGCGTTAGAACATTGTAGGATTTGTCTGACGTTGTGGCGATGTTTATTCAACTCCCTCACATATGGTTTGATGGTATCATTTACCTGTAATCTAGTTTTCCTTTCAGGTTCTACGTTTTTGATTTCACTTTTCTTGCTCACTGTTTCTGGATTACCTATAAAGAAAATTTTAAGGTTATTGTCTAATATTTTTTTTTTTTGTTGACTGACCATATTTTTGCTTTTATGTACATAAAATAATTGTAGTCTATGCAGCGGATACAGGAAAAAAAATCTGTCAATAGAACGCTGTTGGCAGAAGTAAATGAAAAAAAATTACAGTCTCGATTAGTAGTGTGGCGTTTTCATCGAAACAGTTAAAAAAAACAGGTTTTTAAAACATAGAACAGATTCGAAAAAACTGTTCCTGCCTGTTTCGCCTGTTCCAAACGTTCTACAACCTACTACAGACCAAATTAAAACATTGCTGACATTACCGTAACTGGTGTTTGCATCTGTGTAACATAACAAGCTCTCCTCTATCTAGCTTATGGATGTTTACTTTGTTAGAAAAAGATACAAACGAAAATGACCTGGAACAGTTTGGAACAAGCTCTTTTCTCTTCTGACTTATTATAATACAAAGAAAGAGATAGCATCTGTTTTCTGCCTGTCACTGTGGTTAACCTATTCGGATCTGTTACGATCAAAGAGGCTTTGGTTCCAATGTATCAGGCTATTATTTTGGAACTGGAACAGGTGAAACAGGTTTCTAATTTTACCTGTTACAGACCACCTCAAACCCGATAGGACCTAATTATGACAAACACGATACATATTACATACATACTTTGCAAGCGTCTCTCATCGTTGTCTACTATACGGCTTTTGGCTTTGAGCATAATTATTTAAGCTGTATGATCGTGGTAGAACATGAGCAAAAATGACAAAGAGCAGTGAGGGCCCAGTGGTACACGGCGACCGCGACTTACGAGTTGTAAGTCGTAAGCACGAACCCTGACAGGTGCTATACTTTGTGTAAATTATTTCATCACCACTGCTCTCAAAACGATGACGGAAAACATCGTGAGGAAATCGGCATGTCCTAGAACCAAAAATTTGAAGACATGTGGCATCTACCAATTCGCACTGGGCCCGCGTGGTAGATTATAGCCTGCTCTCTTTCACAGAGAGAAGGCCTGTGACCCAGCAGTGGGAACAATACAGGCTGATTATGTTATGATATGGGCAAAATACTCAGTGGATCGAAAATAGCAGGAAACAGCAACGTGGTAGGTAAGAATTGGCGGGGCGATTTTTTTATAGATACATGGGAAAATTAGAAGACGTAAGAGGCAGCTTTAGCCTTGCAGTATAATTATCTACTATAATCAATACAGCGAATCAATTTTCACCTCTCCCCCTAAAGACCTAGGCAAAGTATTTTTGATATTCGGATAGCTCATGAAGTCATGACCTAAAGAGGTGCCATAAAGAATACTAGTCAAAAATCTCGACTAATTAAAAAGTTATGCAACAACGTGAAAGGAGACGTTTCATTTTTATTTATTTACATTTATATATACTTTATTGTACACCACAAAAATACACAACAAAAAATAAACACTACAAAATATACAATGGGCGGCCTTATCGCTTTCCGCGATCTCTTCCAGGCAACCTTGGAGTGGAATGGATTTTTGTATGGGACTCCGGCTATAACATGTACACTTTAGAAAACCTGGAAAACGAACCCTTAAATACAATAAAGACTGTTTTTTTCCATAACATCTACTACTTTTTGGGCACAAAATAAAAACCGAAAATGTTTGACGTTTGTCAGGAGAACTACGACCATCGACAGCTAGCCATTTTCGTCAACTACCTACAAATCTACAATCCACAAAAGCAGTTTTTTTTTTTTTAAATGATGTATCACACTTTCTAATTAATCAAAAAAGTTGTATCAGATAGCTATCTTATTATAGTACAGAAATACATGCCTTTCATATTTATTTAAATGGGTGTATCCCATCTGGCCCGGTGACTTGGCCCGGCACCGGGCCACATGGGACAAAAAAGTTTTAACTGGCCCGGTGATATGTTTACCGGGCCAGATGACACAAATCAAGTGCCATCGTCCCCGGAAAGGGGAGAAAAGAGGATACGCCTCGTAATTTGTGAAATACTAACTATATGCATCTATGAAAGGGATTATATAATATGATTATAGGATATGAATGGTAGGTTAGGTTAGGTGGGTGTATCCCATCTGGCCCGGTGACTTGGCCCGGCACCGGGCCACATGGGACAAAAAAGTTTTAACTGGCCCGGTGATATGTTTACCGGGCCAGATGACACAAATCAAGTGCCATCGTCCCCGGAAAGGGGAGAAAAGAGGATACGCCTCGTAATTTGTGAAATACTAACTATATGCATCTATGAAAGGGATTATATAATATGATTATAGGATATGAATGGTAGGTTAGGTTAGGTTAGAACTGTGACCACACACCGCGCGAGCCGAGCGAGCGAAGCGAGCGGTGCCGCAGTAGCGGCCGGCGAGTGCCAGAAACCATTTAGGCAAGTTTATCCCACTGCTACCGGCCGCACCTAGTTTTAGCCGGCTAAAACTAGGTGTAGCCGCACTTCGGGTTTTAGCCGTAACATATCGACCACACAAGAATTACGTTTGCCTGACAACTTTTCAGCAAATGTTTCAGCAGTTTGATTTATAAGTTCAATCCCTTTCATAGATGCATATAGTTAGTATTTCACAAATTACGAGGCGTATCCTCTTTTCTCCCCTTTCCGGGGACGATGGCACTTGATTTGTGTCATCTGGCCCGGTAAACATATCACCGGGCCAGTTAAAACTTTTTTGTCCCATGTGGCCCGGTGCCGGGCCAAGTCACCGGGCCAGATGGGATACACTCGTATTTGGTTATATGACTTTACAAGTTATTGCGTTTGCGTAAAGATCATTTTCAACTAAAGCAGTAATAAATATTGGTGATTTTGAAGGGGCACTCAGTTCGGATGGTGATCGGTTTTACGAATTTTGTCGATGCTACATCTAAGTTGTGTCCTACTGTACGAACATATTAAAACAAAAAAATAATAGCCAGATCGGTCCAACCTCAGCAATCAGCATTTAAAATAATTGCAATTTAAAATAATTAGATCTACTACTTCCAATTTTATAGTTAATCGACTAATATTGTTTCAACTTGAATTACTTGTGATGATTTTTATAATAAAAAAATTACGTCGCTTCAAACATGTTTTATTTTCCTTTCTGCGATGACCAACAATAGTCTGGCCACGCTAACTCTGCATAAGTAAAAAAACGGTGGAATTTGAAAATCTATAGACGGCAACACCATTTGTCCTACGAAATATGAATTTGATACTTTGTCTTTTATTTATTTATTTATTAAAACTTTATGCACAAGTAAAAAAATACTGTACAAAGGCGGACTTAATGCCTGAGGCATTTTCTACCAGTCAACCTTAGGGTGATGCAGAGACAAAACATGGCAGGTGCAACATAAATGACAGATAACTTGAAAATGAATACATACTAATACATAAATACGTACATTATAAACCGAATAAACTTTGTCAGGAGAAATAACGATAGGTAGAGGAGAAAACAAATCCAGCAAACAGCGCTGCAAAGATTCTGCCAATTCTGCTTTTTGTTTTTGATAGGTTATTTTGTTTTTATTCTGATTTATTCCTGGTAAAGAATAGTCACTTTAGCACCATGCAGTGTGGATTTGATACAGTTTTGTCATCGTATGGAGGTAGAGCATAGGTACGACATAGTCTATTAGGCAAAAATCAAAAGGCAAAATGGTGTCGATTCCCTTGTTCACAAACTAAACTAAATTTAAGTTCAGTGCATCTTTTTCTTTCTATTTCATTATGAAAAGGACAGAAGATAAATTTTAGTTTAGTCCTGTCAAATTAATCAGCGCCTGTCACTACTCCATACAAGTTTAGACGTGATTAAAAACTTGCCTACTAAAATTACCTCAATTTACGTCAAGCGCTGATTAATTTGACAGGACTAAACTAAAATTTATTTTCTGTCCTTTTCTTAATGAAATAGAAAGAAAAAGATGCACTGAACTTAAATTTCGTTTAGTTTGTGAACAAGGGAATCGGCACCATTATCAAAATCATTAGATCTACATAAAATCCCGAAACTGACTGATGTAAAAGTATAACATATATAAAACTTTTTGGGGTTGCCCATTTATTCCATTGCAGACTTAGCGTGGCCAGACTAGCGTAATCAGCCTGAGCGTTCCCACTGCTGGGACACAGGTCTCTTTCTGTGAGAGCATCATTATTTCAGCGGAACAACGACGACTACTGCGAGATAGGCCTCTTCCAAACGATCCTGTGCCTCTCGCATCCAACGAATTCTTTCCTCCCCTTAATACCTACTTACAAATATCATGACGACCACTGCTGGATTTATAAATGACAGCAGACGACCACACGCCTCGAGTAAGCTGTACTCAGGTTACACGAGGCTTACTCGACTAAAATGACTACAGATGTACACACACATCTGTTGCGCGGTGTGTTCTAGATTAATCACACCGCATAACTAACCACAGACAACCTTTGCTACACATGCATCTACACATACGTGTGTCGACGCGGCGCGGGCGTGCCTAGCGTCACACAGACACTGAGCAGCGTTACATATCAACACTAGCTGCTCTCACACACGCGACAGTCTCTTCCTCAATCTATAAACGGCTAATCTGTGAGCAGGACGAGGGAGGGGGAGCTATATACCTTCCTGTAGGCGCGCCGAGCCGATATCTCCGATGCTGGTCGTCCTCTGCTGGGCCTCCCCCAGGAAACTGGCGGTCACACCTGGCAGGGACAGACCGCCGAAATGTCGTGAAGAAAGTGACGCCACTATAAACGTCGCGATGCTCCCACGGTTTTATTCGTAGCAACCATACACACGGGTGCGACTTAACCCCGCACCCACTATCATTGCCGCATAAGGCGCTTACAGTGAGGAGCCCGTATTAGCGGGCCACAGTACAACCTCCGTGGGTGAGGGGCGAAGCCCTGACCCGAGCATCAACATCTGGAGAGCTCGACGATCACACGAGGCCCGACTTCAACATATTATGAGCTTTATAATCTCCAGTAGAGGCTCCACGGCTTACTTTTCCCGCGTTTAGTGGCAACTGGCAACGTTAGTTCCCAGATGCGGGCGCTGGATTCGCTTATGTGCCATCGAAGAAATGCACCTAATTCTATACACTGTAAGGACTATTTCGTCGTTGACGAGTGAAAACCTCGTAAGTCGAATTTTTTACCAAAAACACTTTTTAATGTAATAAGTAAGAAAACTTCGCAACGCACATTTCTAGCTCACCTATGTTAAATTGCATTTTATTTCATAGCTTATAGAACTAATACTATTTGACTGTGTAAGTTTTGTTGATTTTAGTGTTTGAAACCAATGGTTTAACCATAATACAATTATTGTTGTTACAATATTCGGTCGCCAAGTTATTTTGTTTACAGGAAATGGACCGTAGTCCTATCCTTGTGTCTAGAGGACGGCAGTCAAGTCACATACGCTTGCGATCACATAGCCAGTCCAGATGCCAGACGCCCAGTCTTGTCGGAGACCGGAGACGTCGTCATGTTAGCTAACGGGCGTGCAGTGCCTCCAGGGATCGGACACGCAGCCCTTTACGCAAGCGGGTGCGTTGCCAAAGCAATGATCAGGCAAATAGCTCGGTCAGCCATCAGGCACGCAGCTCTACAAGTAAGAAGCCGTGCAGTCCTTCTAGCAGTCGATGGGCACGCAGTCCTTCTAGCCAGTGATCGTTCAGCCTTTGAAGTGTAAAGTGCTCCAAGTGGACAGAAAGGACGGAAAGTAACTAAATATATTTGATTATATTATACCTACAGACAGTGTTTTATTTGTAACAGTGAGACTTGTTAATTTGAATGTTCGATTGTAGCGCTATCTCTCGCGTTCAATGAAAATCTCGTAAGTACTAGGTGTACGCCATTAAAGAGGGATAAACTTGGCAACACATGCTCTGTGCTCGGCAAGACGGCTGACATGACGTGTGAATTCTTGCTCTTTAATTTGAAAAACTTTGTTCAAAGTGGTTTTCGTGTTGTGAAAAAGGTTTCATACAAAAATATTCAGGAGACGGTTTTTTGTCTCTCCTAAACAATTTTATTTTCGATACTCCCGAGGTGTTCACTCGTCAACGACGAATTCTGCTTGCAGCGCTCGGTCGATAAGTAAATTACCTACGAAAAAAAAGGGTCGTGTGCACGGGATTTTGTTTTCAAAATGCTTAGATATTTATGCGTTTCTTCGACAGTACCTAGCCAGTTAGTAGCAAAGTAAGATTTGTTCCACTGAATGACTTTCATGAAATCATGACATTTCAGAACAATAATATAACTTAGAGATGTATTAATCCTTTACTATTAAACGAGCAATATTTGTTTATGTAAAGGTATATTTTGTACTCACGTTCTCGAAATCGGCTCTAACGATTTCGATGAAAGTTGCAATATAGGGGTAATTACGGGGGCGAAAAATCGATCTAGCTAGGTCTATTTTCACAGCGTCGGGAATTTAATACTTTAGTATATCTGGACGATATGTTTATCTATTTCTATTTTTACCCGCGCAAAGCTCGGACAACCAGAATAATTATAATCCTGTAAATACATATTTTCAGAATTTTATTATCATGATGAGACATTTTAGGTGCAGCGCAGACGACACACTTTTTGTGCGATCGAGTCTGTGGCGCACAATCGAATTCCTATCTTATTCGTAATGTGAGCTACGGAATGGTTCCTAAATTCAATTTGAAATTGACAGAAATTACTATCGAGCGACACATCCTATATAGAATAAATTGCATTCGGAAAAACATCGCACAGACTCGATCGCACAAAAAGTGTGTCATCTGCGCTGCACCATATAGTCACGAATTATATTTTGATCAAGATACAACTTGACATTGACCTGAAACTTGCAAAAAACGTAAGAATATTTGAATTTCGCGGGCTACCATTGCGGATCCAGCGGCCCTTCGCTTTGTTTTTCCACGTAGGTATGTCTTGCCAACGTGTTCGTTTCAGCGAGTCGTTTAACAGCGTTTTTTTTCTAACAAACGTGAAGACTCTCTTGGTTGAGAGAGTTCTCCGGTGGTGTGAACGGTCAGCGATCAACTATTAGTAATCTCTTGTACGTTTCTTGACCAAGAAAATAGTCGATGGCCAGTCGCTTCCGTGTGACTGACACTGGCATGGCCACCATCAGGGATTTTAATTTTGATAACACAAAAATTAGTCGAAATTTGTCGGTCACTGGTTCAAAATTTATAAGGGTTTATAGGTGGCCGATCTGGGAAGCATCTCCCCAGCTTGGCCCAATTGAATCTCAAAAGCTAGGGGCATCTAGCGAAGATCTGTTTTCTCCCAAATTTTGTCGCTAATTATTCGTATCTGATATTTGGCGACAAATAACTAAATTTACGTTCAGTGCATTTTTTTCTTTCTATTTCAATAAGAAAAGGACAGAAGATAAATTTTAGTTTAGTCCTGTCAAATTAATCAGCGCCTGTCACTACTCCATACAAGTTTAGACGTGAATAAAAACTTGCCTACTAAAATTACGTCAAGCGCTGATTAATTTGACAGGACTAAACTAAAATTTTTCTTCTGTCCTTTTCTTAATGAAATAGAAAGAAAAAGATGCACTGAACTTAAATTTAGTTTAGTTTGTGAACAAGAGAATCGGCACCAGTGTCAGTCACACGTCGCTTCCACGTCGGCGGGTGAGAAAGTTGCCTTAGGGATCTTTATTGCTATCCATAATGTACACATACAGGTGGTAGGGAAAAATAAATTGAAACAATTATGGACCCTGTCGGGCACAGCAAAATTTTAAATAAGTAGGAGAGAGGAAACTTATTACTAAATATTTAAATTATGTTCTATCCGTCTATTATTATTTAATTTTTTTGCAGCAGTATTAGTTATTATATTTATTTATGTATGGGATCTCCCGCACTAGACGGACACGACCACGACTAGTGGTCGCAGCGACCAGGTAAACTATATAAACCGATACGAATTGCGCACTTGGTCGCAACGACCAACTAGCCGCAGACCATACAATACCACTATACTTCATTTGAAATAAGATTGGACATTTAAACAAACCTTTTTTACACTCCGTTCAACCGTTTATACCGTAGGCAGAAGGATGACATTAATTTAATATCAAAAAGTGGTTACAATACCAACTGTTTACTACAGCTGCCATTTGTCGGTTGAACGGACTGTAAAAAAGGTTTGTTTAAATGTCTATCTTATTTCAAATGGAGAGTATAGACGGCTACGACTAACAGGAGTTAAAAAACAAAAGTACAGTAGTATATGTAATCTGTGGTACAGTAAAGTACAAGTAGTTTAAATAACAAATGATGAACATCCAGTGATGTGCCGGATATCCGAGGGAGAAAAAAGATCCGTATCCGTTACTTTTTGGCGGATCTTGAACGGATCTTTTATATTAATACATTTCATTACGTGTATGAAATTTTAAAGATATGTAGCAATGAAATACTGTAAACTTCAACACAAATTAGTAAAAAAAAAAAAATATCATATTTATTATAATTGAAGTACAGTAAGTAGCAGTAAATTAAGTTATAAGGTAGTAATTAAACTATCTTTGTAGTGAGATCAAACCTCTAATATTTGTGCTTTGCTAATTGAAATAATTATGTGAGTTAACACTTCAATTAAAACTATTTTGTTTTCAAGAACTTAAAAAAAATATACGACATAATTAATATTGAGTAATGGTAAACTGTATTTCAAAAAGTGTAACTTGGCAGCTTTGTCCCCCAAAAGTCAGTTACGAGTAGAGATGTGCCGAGTCAGGCTGACTCGAGTACTGACTCGAGTACCTAGTAAGTACTCACATACTCGAGTACTCAAAATATAGGATTCAAATCCACAGTACTCGGATACAGGACTCGAGTACTTACAGTATTCGAATACCAAGTCGCGTATTTTAATCGCAATCTTGTACCTCCACGCATGAAGTCGAACTTTGCATGCTTACGATTCGCGTAGCTTACTGAGTGAAGCTAGTCACGAGTGTCGCGCGCGACTCGACGTTCACAGCAATCAAGTATGAACCTGTTTAATGTTTACGTTTCTTAACAGCTGGCCGGTATCAGAAAGTTATTAGATTGTTTTCATATTTCTACTTAGTTTATTAGTTATTGATTTGTTATTGAATTGTGCTGCATCGTTTTCCTTCCGGGACTTGTGAATAATTGTGTGTGTAAGATGGCACCGAAAAAGAAATCGGAAGTGTGGAACTTTTTCACTATTCTAGAAGATAAAAAAGTGGAGTGTAAAGAATGCAAAAAAACGTTTGTGGACTTTGGGAACACTACAAATTTATTGAAACATTTGAAAAAGATACATCCATTGATATATCAATCAATCAATCAAAAATTTTATTACAGATCATACAATCCATTTGTTAGTAAATACAAACACATCTTAAACACTAGTGTTAGTACATAATAATATTCGGCAAACTTTGGTTATAATTACTAGTAATGTCAAAACAATCAATAATGACGTCAAAATAACGATATATACAGTGTCCATAGAAAAAACCGGTAAGCAAAATGAAAATGAATGCTTAATAAAAAAAAGACTGATTAGATTAAAAAGACTGATTATACCATAATAATGTTATTATTTACTTACTGTCCTATCCTCATATAATACTTATGAACCGAAAGCAAGCTTTCGAGAACAAATAAAAAGTACTCGAGTCTACCAAAGTACTCGAATACTCATGCTGGTACTCGAGTACCTATCCGAGTTCCGTGACTCGAATCCTGATTCGATTCCTTTTTCAACGAGTACCAAAATACTCGAATACCAAAAATAGCCGACTCGGCACATCACTAGTTACGAGGAGCATCATAAATAATTCCTGCTGAACATGAAGAAAGTTGAGATCCGTATCCGTATTCGCGGATCTAGACCCTTATGATCCGTATCCGCTGATCACATTTTTTAACGATCACTATGGACATCTAATAAACATGTTAAAATTAGTATCAATTGTTTGAGCACAGTGGTTTTAATATTGTGAAACTGTAGCTATTTATATTGTTGTGCCCTAGCAGGGTTCATGTATGAAACCTAATATACATACTTGTAACAACTTGTAAACTACATGAATGCAATAAATGATGATTATGAGTCTGACGTCTAGTGAGATCCCTTAGTGGAGCAGCGGTAAACTAGTGAAAAAAAAAAAAATACAACACCAATGGAAAAATAAAACGAAATCGTCCAGAGCAAAGTTTTATATTTTTATCAAGAAAATATTACATAAGTAGGTCAAATTGAACTAATCAATTCACAATGAAATCGACAGTTAATACACTCATGGACATTTGGACATGTCCTAAAATGGTTTTTTACTATTCAATAATTCTAACCAGGATAAGTTAAATATATTTGAATAGACATCCCAAAAACTAGTGGTTCTAACTACCTATATCATACATTTTTAAAGACCTCCAATTTTGAGTAAAATCTTTTTTATTTTAGTAAGAATTTACTCCTAAAACGAACAAACCTTTCTAATTATCTAGGATAATATAGTGAACACACCCCATAAAATAGTAAACTTGTCAAAATTGACACATAGTACTGTCATTACTGTCAATGAATTGACAGAAATGACAGTACTATGTGTCAATTTATGTCATATTGACATATTCAAATAGTAAACTTGTCAAAATTGACACATGTTACTGTCATCACTGTCAATTGATTGACAGTAATGACAGAACCATGTGTCAATTTATATCTTATTTGTCATAGTTGCCATCAACAAATAAAATATTTGTACTTTTAAATAGTTTATAATTTTTCTCATAAATGGAGGGGTCTAAAAATATTATTTCAGTGGTTCCTAGTTCCATATTTTGTCGTTTTTATTTAGATGTAGTTTGATGCTGGTTAGATTTTTCTCGGAATAAAAAACCAACGTCCCTACAAAAAGCGGACATCTCCTTTAGAGGAACGCAAAAAAAAGTGTGTATAACAATGAACCGGTCATATCTGGCCACAGTTTTCCGTTAACGTCCCTGTCTTGCGAGTCTCGTATACTGTCCGGTTTTCCGATACCTCTTGACAACTTGGTGTACCACAGATTTTGATACTCGTAATGTTTGGGCGACATGTTTGAAGGTGTTCCCAGTTTCAATTAAAGTAACAGCCTTCGCAACTTGAGTGGTGTTTAGATCTGGCATTCTCAGTTTATTTGCAGTAACAATTTACACTTAACACCATAAACAGGGTAGTCAAAGCAAAAATTTAAACAAAACCTAAATTAAAACTCAAAAGTAGGCAATTTTTTTCGCAGTATGAAAGAACGCAATATTATGGCAATAATTACATAAAACAAATGAAATTCGAAAAAAAACATTCCAGAACTTTGTTTTATTTAATAGCATTTACTAATTAATGTTTGTGGCCAGTACACACGTTAATTACAACGGGAGAAATTAAACTCTTTTTTTGCGTTCCTCTAAATTTGTCTAAATTTGATGTATTTTAAATTGTAATTACAATAATCATAGTACCTACTTAGAATCAAAAAGGTAGAAAAATAAATCTTAGCTTCTTAACTTAAATTAAGTAATTACAAAACATTGAATGTAGGTGTCTACGATATCTACCTATTCACAGCAAATTAATTAAAACACAATTTAATTTTTATTTAACCGATCAGGCGCCGCGCGTGACGTCATGACGTGATGACGTAAACAGCTGTCAAGCACCGGAGAGGCGTCGTGACAGATTTACGACCGCACTCAAATAAACAAAACACTAAAATGTTTTATTAAGTCTATTGTGTTTTTGTTAATGGTTTTGGGTTCTCGAAATGATAAGGAATACATTTTAAGTGTTTACAATCTCTGTGAGTAAACTTTACAATTCTTTATTATCCGTTTTTCTTGGGAATTCCTTTGTTCATTGTTGTGACGATTTCTGATAAACTACCGTACTAATTCACATGAAATTTTGCAGGGTACATTATGAATAGACAAGTTATCTAAGAAAAGCATTGTTTACAGACAAACACAGAAAACAAAAAAATATGATTTTCGTTCACTTACTTACGGTATGTTTACGTAACTTTACCTGGTCCAAAAAATATTTATTTTCACCAAAATTCAACAACGCCTGAACGGTTAAAGTAAAAAACGTAAAAATACGATCCATTTCCATAGGAATGAAATTGACTTTAGACATAAGAGCGTTCATTCTAAAAGTTGGCAACGTTGCAGTTGTAAATATCTGTCAAATATTTACCTGTTTTGATTAATTTGGCAATATTATTGTATGGAGATATGAAATATCGTTATCTGTAACTCCATAGGTTTAGGTAGTTATATAAAGGTAAAGAAAAATAGAACCACGTGACGAGACAGCTGTCAAGTAACCGACTAAACGTAATACCTGTCACTTCAGTTGTCATGTTACGTCACAGTTGTACTCTTCAATTTAGCAACGTTATAATTCGTTAACGTTTAGATTTTGGGCTCATTACAGTAGACAGATTACAAAATATGATAATAATACTATAAATCTAACGAAAAATTTGTTCTCAAGAAGTTACATCTACGAAGAGTAGTTGAAGAATAAATGATAAAGTTTAACATACATTAATAAAAGAGGAAACTATTTAAAAAATCTATAATACATTTATATTGGTTTTATCGTATTTTTAAACAAGAAAGTGTCATCTATAGAAATCTATTTAACGATTTTTTTACCTTTATTTAATTATCTAAACCTACGCAGGTATGTAGTGACCAAAAATATTAATAATGAATTGCAATTTATAACACTGAATTTTATTTTGTAACCATTTTAGGTGGCATGCTCTTATGAGTCAGTCATAGGTATTTGGCCAATCGGCGTACTTATACAAATATAAAAAAGAAATATTAAAAAATATGCGATCAAAATTATTACAGTCGGCTACAAAGACAGTTATCACTTCAGTTTTGTAATTATAACAATACGATCACACAAAAATAAAAACAATAAAAATTTGCGTCAATTTTGAAATCAATTTGCCTAGCTAAGTCCCAACTATGTTATTGTCGGCTTCCAGTCCAACCAGATGCAGCTGAATACCAGTATTGTATTTTACATAGATCAACTGCCTATCTGACTTCCACAACCCAGTTTACTGGGTAACACAATACCTTTTGGTAAGATTGGTTGTCAGACTTGGGTTTCTGACTGCCCGTAACGACTGTCAAAGATCTAGGAATCACAGCCGAGACCAATAATGTAAAAATAAGTGTTGTCTGACTTCGTTGCTGACTGTAGGTAGGTAATTTCCTTGAAATAAACTAACGTTGATGAAACTGCTCATTCTTCATAATTTTCAAATCATCAAATTACAGGAGAAAAATATTAGCAAATTTTGATCACATAGAACTACACTTAACAATATAAAAATTAACTAAATCCTTCTTCTTCTATATCAATTTTCTCCAATTTAACTTCAGACCCTCCTAACAGATCGCTTCTGAAACAAAGAAGATAACTTATAATTTCGCCAGTTATGTTTAAGTCCCATAAAATACAATAGACGTGGATATATTTAGTAACCTGTTCCGCTTAGCTATTTCTGAAGAGCCATAAAAAAACCTGAAAGAAATCGACACGTGTTTGATCTCTTAACGTGGCATCCTCAGGATGACGATTGACTTGTCACGAACACGGCGTGTTGCCACACCGAGCCGGCGATAAGGCTCAACCTGCGTTCAGCACTCGGTGTGGCAACACGCCGTGCTCGAGTTCGCAACAAGTCAATTTCAGGGTTTTTATGGCTCTTTAGAAATAGCTAAGCGGAACAGGTTACTAAATATATCCACGTCTATTGTATTTTATAATGGATTTCCTCAAGGTCACGCCTGAATCAATTAACTATTTTAAGTCCCATGTAATAGGGGGCAAGCCTATTGCCATCAACCGGGCACAAATCCAGACTCCGGGCTGCTACTGAGAAATTCCAGATAGAAAAACCCAATTACCCTTTTTCCGACCTGTGAATCGAACAGAGGACCTCATGCTCAACTTGTCCTTTAATTAAAAATAATTTTTGTACGTCAGATAGATTATTAAAAAATATTGAACACGTATTTTTTCTTTTTTTACGTAATCTAAAAGATTACGGCGATACATTGAGTTAAAATGTGCCATGACGTCACGAGTATGTAGATTTTATACTTACTTGTGACGTAGCGACCCCCACTCCCCAACTTTAATGCGTTTTATCCAAGTCATTTTTTATTAATATGATAAAGCAAAAAATACGTGTCTAATATTTTTTTATTATCTGACTGACGGACTATTTTTTTTTTAACCCAGTCTTCCCTATTATGATACTTACCTAAATGACATTTCTTTTGTTTTGTTTTTTTCTTTTCATATAATGTAGATGAGGTCGGTGTATCCTATCTGACTACTCTGAGAAGAAACAACGATACAAACTCCTACAGTCTCTTTTAAACTCCATACATTGTGATGGTCAGATCATATAAGGACTGTGTATGTTAATGTCTGAGGTGATCTCTTGAAGAAAGCACCACACTAGCACAGAATAAATGAAGATTTATTACTGTTATTTATTTATACTGTGAAACGAGTTTGAGTGAACCTGCCATGTCTAATCAGTATGTCGGTTATCGTGTAGCTCAACTCAGAACTTAAGGAGCTCAACGATCCGACGAAAAATATCAAAATTAGGGACCTCTGTCCGCATGAAGTACTCAAACTGCTAGATAATCAAAAAATAATACAATGCCTTACTTACTCATGTAATTGTTCCGTGAGTCGAACGCTACTCGCGGCCGCCGCAGTCGAGGATTCGCCTTGTGTATGTTGCCTGCACAAAAATATTACATTATTACCTCCCTAGCCTTTTCTCAACTTTGTTGGTGTCGGCTTCCAGTCTAACTGGATGCAGTATTCTGGATACATGGATACATGGATCGACTGCCTATCTGACCTCCACAACCCAATTACTGGGTAACGCGATACCCCTTGGTAAGACTGGTTGTCAGAGTTTCGGGTCTTCCCGTAACGACGATTATTTTTTGTAAATATGTGATGATAACTACATAAAATTATATTCTAAAGTCTAAATATAATCTTCGTTTTGTAATAAAGAGGAATAATCAACTTCAAAAAAGTCCAGCCTGGAGTCTGAATTTGTGCCGGTTGATGGCAATAGGCTCGCCCCCTATTACATGGGACTTAAACATAACTGGCGAAATGTGAGTGTACTATAAGGTATTATACAAAATCCCGTGCACACGACCCTTTTTTTTTCGTAGGTAAGCGATACTATAGCGCCCGAGTGCTGCCAGCAAGAATAGTCCTTACAGTGTACAGATACTATAAGGTATTATACAAAATCCCGTGCACACGACCCTTTTTTTTTCGTAGGTAAGCGATACTATAGCGCCCGAGTGCTGCCAGCAAGAATAGTCCTTACAGTGTACAGATATGCATTTCTTCTATAGTACACACGGCTACACATCAAGCTATACAATTCTAGTTTATACTGATCTCGCATCGTATAGGTTTTCCGTACAAAACCCTTCGGGGATTACAGGCTGGATATTACGTGTAAAAAGAAAAGTACCTCCTCAAATGACAAGATGTACTGACCGTGTGGATGTGACGTCACTTGTTCTCGGTATTTTTCTTCCTTTACGTTTAGTTCCAGCTGGTTCATTTAATGCGAGGGTCTCGTTTGTACTGCAATCAAAAATAATAGAGGATGAGAAATTCAGTGGCATTATCAGTTAAAATATTAATTTGGGTAACTTTCTTACCTACAGATTAATATGGAATAACATGTTTTCGAAAAAAAAAAATGGTTTATGGCGAGTATTTCAGGGTCATTGGAAAAAAATTACAAGATGAAATTCTCAGTGCTAGTGGAAAAAAAAAACAGAATGAGTATGTCAGGGTTATAACAGGATTGCGAGTTTGTCCAACGGATACCGTGTCCCCTGGCAACATACAGGCAACTGAAGGAACACGGGTGGAATTTAGTCAGTAAGAGTTTGGCACGCAAAGCTCCGCCCAGAGCGGGAGAAGTTATTTGATAATTTCCCACACAAAAAAAAAGGGTTCTGTTCTAACAGGAAATATAATATATTTTATAATTCTATTTTTAATGAGAGATGGATGTGTGGATTGACGAAAATGGATAAAGTAAGAAGAATGAGTATATAAGTTCGAAAGTAGCGCCAGAGTGGCAGATAAGATAAGATAAGATAAGATGAAAGGAAGTTGAAAGGAGTTTGGCTTGGTATGGCCATGTGATGAGGAGGGAGGAAACGCATGTGACTAAAAGAATGATGAATATAAATGTTGATGGATAGAGCGGGAGAGGAAGGCTAAAGAAAAGATGGATTGTGTGAAGAATGATATGAAATAGAAGGGAGTGAATGATAGCGTGACGGTTGACAGGAGAGAATTATAGAAGTAAACGTGTGCGCCAACCCCACGTACCATGAGACAAGGGCAGGAAGATGATGATATTTTTGGTTCCAATTAAAATAATACACAGACAATTTTTTTGGCTTCCATCGAACCTTTGGAAAGAGACGATTTATGTAACATTTGAATAGTATATCGTCGACCGTAGGTTCAATTGAGGTAAGGGCAAAATACCCAAAATGAGTTGAGTATACAGTTTTGTTCAGAATTTTTCGCTCTATCGAATGGTGAATATGAAAAAATTTTAACGTAAGAAAAACAGACCCGAAAAAGGTTAATAAGAAAAAAGTTATGGGCGATTTAGTTCGAAAAAAAACTTTGTCGGCCTCTGCTGAAAAATCCTATTTTGTCCCTTACCTCAATTGAACCTACGGTCGACGATATGAGGAATAATCGACCATCTAATCTGAAGTGTTCATCGAGCTTTCAGAGCACAAATACTGATAATGCGTCGCTTCTGCCGATGTTATTATTTTTTGAGTTTTGAGTTATTATGTAAAAATCTCACATTGAAAACTTAGCTGAAGTGAGCTGTAATTCCACCTGACGCTAGGGGTTGACTAGTGCCCGACCGAAAATGGATTTTCAGACGAAAATGGATTATCAGACGAAAATGGAAATGACATAAAAAAAATCCGCTGTACACTGAAACCTTGTTTGTTTTTTTTTTTACACCTAAGGAGAGAAAGAGCAAAATATAGTCTTTAAAAGAAATAAAACACGATAATTGTATTGGAGGATACAAAATTTCGTGTATTTTTCTGGTTGTATTGATTCACCTGATATTGCCGAGCTTAACGAAGTAGGTCGAATGACGAGCGACAATTCACGAACTTCTGATTTATGTCTCTGAATCATGATTTTTTGTCCGAAAATGACCGAAAACGATAACGAAAAAGATTCGGTCGGTCACTAGGCTTGACACTAATGACCGCTCACTTCACCAAAGTTGTCACGATGAGATTTTTAGAGAATTGACCGGCTTGTCTGACCGGAAGAACTTCTAAAATAGTAAACAGAGATAACTTACTTATCCACGTCATCATCCGGTGGTTCTGCCTTAACTTCTACCGAAATTGGGTCAGATTGAGGTTGCTCCCTAAAAATAAAAAGATTTTTTATTTAATTTATTTATTTATTTAACCATTTATGCACACACACATAAACAGACAAGAAGAAAGGAATAGAAAAATATGTACAAAGGCAATGCTTATTTCTAAAGAAATCTCTTCCGGCGCAAACCTGCGATAGGAAAGTATACAAAAAGAGATGTAGACAACGTGTGTAACCGTATAAGAGAAAATAAAAAACATAAATCAAAGAAGAAATGCACTGTGAAAAAAATTAAATTTGCAAGTTTAAAAGAAAATAAAAATAAAATGAGCCGTCGCGGGGCGCCGGGCAGATGTGAAACATCGAAACTATTTTGTATAAGAAATAAATATGGCACGATCAAAAACAAAAATATTCCAATGTTTTTGAAAGAAAATAATTATTCGTTTTGGTATTATTTTATTCCAAATTTAATTTCGTAACTCTGTTAGGGAGTCGCGGCAGTACGTTCCGTCGACTAAACGTTACTTCAAAAAACGCTTTACTTTGTGTAAATTATTTTATCACCACTGCTCTCAAAACGGCGAAGGAAAACATCGTGAAGAAACCGGTATGTCCTAGAACCAAAAATTCGAAAACATCTGCCAACCCGCACTGGGACCGGTCCCTCTCACCAAGAGGCCTGTATCCCAGCAGTGGTAATATTTTATGCTGAGGGCATAAGAATGATGATAAGGAAAACTGATCATGATAATTATTACTTACTTGTAGTATTCGGGAGGTTCTATCTTCACTACTAACGTCTCAATTTCAGGCTCTTTCTGTGCTCTGAAAAAAAAAATAAAAAAAATAAGTGCAGGCACTCCAAAGACAATTTCCACGTAAGCTCCGCCCCCTTGCACTCCACCACTCCACTCCGTGCTAAACGCTAACACATCAGTTATAAAGTTGAATATCGCGTGCGCTCTTAGATCGTGTTAGAGCACGAAACTAAGTGGCGTAAGTCTCAATTCTTATTTCGTTTATAACTAAAGTAATAATTGATCTAGAGAAAAAATATCTTGTGGCTGGATAGTAAACAATATTTTCTTACTGTCAATAATTATTTTAGACATAAAAGAAATCTTGATTTTATTTCAATAATAATCTTTAAAAAAGACATTATTTTCAAATAAAAAATTATTCGAGCGAAAATGTTACAATTATGTAACTGTCTTGTACAACTGGGGTACCCAATTGATGCAGCAATGGAAAAAAAGATCCAATAAATCATTTACTAAAGTTCAATTTTGATTGTATGTGTGACTGTTTGAGAATATTAATGCAAATTAACATACAATAGGTGCCTAGTTAAAAAAGAAATTCTATTTAGTCCGTCTTTCAGATTATAAAAAATTATTACACACGTTTTTTTTTGCTTTATCATATGAATAAAAAAATACTTAGAAAACACTCATTAAAGTTGGGGAGTGGGGGCTCGCTACGTCACAACGCAGTATTAAATCCAACAAGGCATGACGTCATGCCACTTTTTAACTCAATGTATCGCCGTAATCTTTTAATTACGTCAAGAAAGAAAAAATACGACTCCAATATTTTTTTATTATCTGAAAGACGGATTAAAACAAATTTTTTGGACACAGGCCTATTTAGGGAGCCTCCTCTTAACCTTTGTGCATTCGCAATACTCTTTTGTACTGACATTGAAAGTCATCACACTATTGTTTGGATCATCATCTACGTAGCCTTTTCCTATGTTGGGGTCAGCTTCCAGTCTAACCGGATAATACTGAATAACAGTATTTTACATGGAGCGACTGCTTATCTGACCTCGACATAACCCAGTTACTGGGTCTACCGCCTGGCTAGCTACCACAGTCTTATCTAAGTCTGTTGCCATAACAACAATGTTAACAGCATTGTTGTGTTTCGGCAGTTAGAGGTAAGATAGCCAGTTCCCCTGTGGTTGAGGATTCCGGGTGAAGCTCGCTTCCTCCTTCGGCCTGATCACCACTTACCATCAGCACGCTTAGCGTGACCACAATAGAAATGGGTTTTGTCGACAAAATGACAGGTAAATAATCACAATCTGTCATTTTGTCTATTCTTCCGTCAAGAAAACCCGTTTCTATGGTTCATGCTATGCATGCTGGTGAGATGCAGGCCAAGAGATTTCAAGTTGTGATAAAAAAATACTCACATTTGAGCGAAGCTTGATTGTCCGCCATCTTCGACATTATCATCCGAACTATCTTCTTCACTGGAACTGAAACAATAAATACAATATCGTCAGGAAATGAAAAAGGTGTTTTTTTTTTGTTGGAAATGTCGGAAATTACGACAAAATATGCTTGTCCTGGGACTGTATTATTTATTTCTCTTCTTTTTCGTGTGGTAGAGACTAACCTGGTGTCAGACTTTTAAAGCCGCCCATGGGCCTCTGACTTGGCTCCACATGACGTCGAGAAATATCTCTCAAACATGGCTGGTTTCCTCACGATTTTTTCCTTCACCGTTTTTGAAGCAAGTGATAATTATACAATACGCACATGAATCCGAAAAATCAGAGGTGCGTGCCCTGGGTTCGAACTCGAGACCTATGACTTGGCAGTCCGACGGTCACACCATTAGGCTATCACTGTATCTACTGTATTATCTATATATATAACATGCTCGTGTCACAATGTTAGTTGCCGTACTCCTCCGAAACGGCTTGATCGATTTTTATGAAATTTTATATGTATATTCGGTAGGTCTGAGAATCGGTTGTAATCTATTTTTGATACTCCTAAGTAGGGTAGTTAGGGTGGGTAGGTAGGTAGGGTAGGAAGTTTGTATTAATTTTAAAATCCTAAACATGCACATTCATTGACTGTTAGGCGGAACGAAGTTTGGGCACGCCACAATTGCGGCGATAAGACCCCTCTTTGAGGAGTGGCTTGATTGGCGCCATGGCGTCCTCACCTTCTGCCTGACGCAGGTCCTCACCGACCTGCTTCGGGAGGTTCCTGTTTAGGATAAGGCAGGAGGAAACACCCGGGTGTCACCATTGTGTGGATCGGCCTGAGGACACGGTGGAGCATACGGTGGAGGTCTGCCCGGCTTGGGCGGAGCAACGCCGTGTCCTCGTAGAGGCGATCGGCGGCGGTGATCTCTCGCGTCCGGCCCTGGTTCAGGCCATGGTACGGAGCGAGAGGAAATGGCAGGCCGTCACCTCCTTCTGCGAAGCGGTAATGCTCGCGAAGGAGGAGGCGGAACGCGTGAGGGAGAGGCAAATTTCGCGCCCTCACGCTCCTAACCGCCGCAGGAGGAGACGCCCGGGGCGGGAATCGCGAGCCGATTTCCGGCCACCGTAGGCGCGGGCTTGCGGACGGTGAGCAATGGGTAGCTCGCCGTCCGATAAGGACCAAGCCCGGGTCGACGGCGCGTTGTGTTCCACGCGCGCCTCAAAGAGATGTCAGCAGAATTGACGGGGTCCGCTAGGGCCAATGCCTGCCGGGGGTTCGAAGAAAACCGATAGGGACATCGTGGCCCCCGGCAACAGGGCAACCGAAGGAACACGGGTGGGTTTTAGTCAGTAAGAGTCTGACACGCCCTCCCACTCCGCCCAGAGCGGGAGAAGTTATTTGATAATTTCCCACCCAAAAAAAAAAAAAAAAACGAAGTTAGGCGGGTCAGCTAGTATCATATAGATTAATGTGTGCCTTCCTCGTAGGTTTAGTGGTCGCAACCGTTACTGCTGAGTATGAGATCCTGGGTTCGATTCCAAGATCGAGCAAAATGTTATAGGGATTTCCATCTGGAATTTCTCAGTAGCAGCCCAAAGTCTGGGGTTCAGTAATACAGTGTTAGCACATACCTTTCTGTCTGATGAGATCTCTTGGGAGCTGTGCGTCGGTTCTGAAGCGATTCCTGTCGCTTGTTTGCATTCCGTTCCTGTTCCTCCTTCAGTATCTCACGTACCGTCGTCTCACTCACTCCGGTGGCCAGCGCAGTCCGTTGCCAGAACCGCGACAGAGGAGTCAGGTCCAGGTCTCCATACATCTTCTTTAATTCTACATACTCTTGCTCGAAGTAATGATACACTTTTGCGACGTATATTTTTTTTTGATCCTGGGGAAATATTAATACATTATCTATAAAAAAAAACTAGCGAGCCTTACAGCAGTCTCATATGATTTATAAACATCTGATTAAGGGAAAACGTCAGGATAGCCCGCGAAATTCAATTTTTTTTTACGTTTTTCATTTTGCAGGTCAGTGTCAGGTTTTATGTTGATTAAAACATGATTCGCGGCCGTAATAAATATGGCTTTACTCAATCATAATCATTTCATGAAATCATGACATTTGACACCTTTGCTAACTTATGGAGTTGTATTGCTGATTGTAATGATTATAATTGAGTAAAGCCATATTTGTTACGGCCGCGAATCATATTTACATACAACATGATACTGAAAAAAAACAAAAAAAATTGAATTTCGCGGGCTACCCTGACGCTTTCGCCTTAAGGTAATAAGCAACATTAAAGGGGCGGGACCTCGTCAAGGTCGTTTCTGACGGCCAACTGTAGCACCGCACGCAATCATTGGTCAAATCGGGGCGGGGCTGAAAGGTGACCCCGACATAGTCGAGAAAAGGCTAGGCAGGTAATGATGATGACGAGGAATTGATATGACCTTGTACAGACGCCAGCACATCAAGCTACTACAATTTGTCAAATTTATATAATAGATTTTCAACTTTATTGCTGGAAAATGAGGTTCAAAGTTGATTGGGAAAATTTGACAGTTTCGGGTAGCTTGATGTGCTGGCGTCTGTACATTGTATTATAATAAAAGGGATGATGAACTTTTTTTTGTACGTCAGTTAGATTATAAAAAAATATTGGACACGTATTTTTTCTTTTTTTACGTAATCAAAAGATTACGGCGATACATTGTCCAGTATAACAATGTATTCAGGATGCTGTTGGGGGGTCTACCACGCTTTTGTAGCGCTTCCGGGATGTTCGCCGAGGCCAGAGTTGATGTTTTTCATGCCATTATACGGAAACGGTGCGCTTCTACTCGTATTCTCGGTAGAATATGTGCTAGCTCCCACAGCATCCAGACTGTATTGCGTGATAAGTGGGACACCCCATGCTGGCTCACTGGATACGACTGCACACGTAGATGTCAGTCGTTTCAATTTTGTATATAGTGTGGTTTATACTAATATTAGGTTAAGACCTTTACTAATTTATGGATCGTGTAATTTGGTCTGAAATAATATAATATAATTATATATTGAGTTAAAATGCGCCATGACGTCACGAGTATGTAGATTTTATACTTACTTGTGACGTAGCGACCCTCACTCCCAACTTTAATGCGTTTTATCCAAGTCATTTTTTATTAATATGATAAAGCAAAAAATACGTGTCTGATATTTTTTTATTATCTGACTGACAGACTAAATAGAATTTCTTTTTTTAGATAATATTATTATCTTGGTATGTAGGTACCTCTTGTATTCCTCTTGCAGTGTGTGGTACTTCCGTGTTGCATTTTGGACAAAATACTTTGATTTCATTGCCAGTCGAAGGGGAGTCTTGATTCTGAAAAAAAAAGGAAATTTTTAAATACAAGTTGGGTGCTTCTTCGATTAAGGACGCATTTACGAATTGACGCGCTTTAATTTTAGGTATTGTGTCTTACTACTACATGTGCATGACTCACACACACAGCGACTAGCGCGAAGCGGCGAAATTATGAGTGAACTAACACGGCTTGATACTTGAGCCTACTATTATTTATTTTACTGCCGTATATTTTTTTTAAACTTACGTTGATTTGTTTTTAAAAAGTTTGTAACGTGAAATAGTCATAAAAATAGCTACTATTGGACAGTGATTGGTTGGTAAGCAAGTAGGTACTGGCGTAATTACGCTAGACGACCAATCAAGCTATGCAAAACCAGTATAAGCGCATCCCTCATTATACGGGAATTCTATACAAAGCGAGACCATGTTATACTGGAAACTACACTGCACTCTAGATAACTTGAAATGTCGCCGTGTGTACCTATGTATTTACAATTTACACAACAAGCTTCTAAAAAACAAATAATTAAAGACATTTTATTTGTTTTGTTACTTCTTACAATAAATTTGTTATCAAATGCAAGTGGGTTATCGAAAACTAGAAAAAAAAGAAATAAGAAAGAAAATAATATGTTTATTTCGCACACACACTTTAAGGCATACAGTACCAATATACTAAGACAATATTCATTGCTTCATAAATATTTACATTTTGTTTGCACGACAGCAAAAAGAACTCAATGGATATTGTTGAACTGTCGAACTGAAATCGATTGACATTTCTAGTGTAACACTATGCAATTAGAATGCCGTACAAAGCCGGGCCAGAAGCAAGATAATGATAAAATGAATAAAATTAACGGTAAACACTTACAAAAAAAATTAAGCTAAACTAAGCCTACTTAATAAATAAAATAAAAAAAAAATATTAATCAATTCTTTGTTTTCATTACATTATTATAACAATGTGAAGAATGTTCTCGTAGTTCCATATTTCTTTTGAATCTTGGATCGATCAATTCTGGAAGGAGGCAGTTCTTGTAAAATCGAATTAAATGTGTTTCCATATTCTCCTTCCAGAATTGATCGTCTTTGGCTATAAATTCATATTTTATTTTACCAGGGCCCAACCAAACAGCAAAAACACAAGTCTTTTCCCCTGTAATTCGTAGCTGACCTTGAATTTGAAAATACCATTTATGTTTTGTGTTTACTACTAATTGGTTCGAATTCGAAGTGTATTTCCAAAAGTCAATTTTTTTTTGTCTTATTGCTTCTTCTGGGTCCATTTCATATGCCGACGACGGACATTTGATTTCTACTATACTGTGTTCACACTTTCCATCAGGACTTGCACCGAGAAAAGAAATCTCTTTATCGATTGACAACCCACACTGCAAAATTTTCATGTTTAACACTTTTTCAAGGTCGCGTAGTGCGGTGTACTCATTATTTTTACCATGTTTGATGGATGGTACATTACTTAAATCTTGTCCATACAAAATTTGTTTTACCAATGGTGCACAATTGGTGTTTGGGCGCCGTTTACAGACTGTAGAAAACCATGAAGCTGTAAGTAACTTCCTTCTGGTTTCCAACCATAAAGGACTGGCACTTTGTAAAATTGTGTCTTGTTCTATCTTGACTTTTTCTTCAGGAGTTATTTCTAATTTCAACAAAAACTCTTTTTTTGCTACTTGGTACTCTTTATCGTCCATGTCAACTTTTTGGCATTCTTCGCCATAATGAGCATCTCTATTAGTGGTAGGTTTGAAGACTTTCTTCTTTTTGACATTTTTTTCTATTCTTTTCAAATTTAATTGCTGACGATAGCTTTCTAACTGAACTATTTCATGGTTGGCTTCAGTGCCAAAAATATATTTATGAACAGTAGACTGTAATAAACCCGAATTGTACGATATCACGGCTGCCGCACAGCGACCAGCATATGATCGGCGTTGCGAAAAATTTACTCTTTTTCCGCCAACAAATTTCGCTACTCTGGCATTAAAGCTCTCCACCAAGTTATTAGTTTCGTTATGTACGAAGCTATAGGCGTGAAACGATAAACGATGAGCCAAATCTTCAACTTTTTGGAACACTCCATTTACTTTCAGTTCTGGCACCAAATTTTCGGTACGTTTCTTGATTTCATCGTTACAGAAATATGGTGCACATTTTGAATGATCTCCAAAAATGTGATAAGGGCCATTCGTTATATCATTTTTTATATTTTCCATTTTATCAGAAAAGGGAATGTTTTGCTTGACCCAATATTTGACGCTACTATCTACTCCCCATCGTATCCGCAAATAATTATCTTTTAATATTTTTCGGGCTCTAATGGGATATGTGGTGTTACTTGATATTGACAAAAGCCCTTTGCAGTAGTTCCTGAGCAAATGATTTTTGCACTCGACTTTACCCACAGTCACACTCTCATAAGGCCTGGCATTTCTGATACTGGCATATGTGCTAGAATCACCGTCTGCAACATACTGATTATAAATCAGTCCATGACTTTCTAGAGATTTTTTGAAACCCTCTGTTATAATAACTGATTCCATCGCAGTAGAAGGCCCCTGAAAATTTTTGAAACATCTGTGTTTTGATGGTTGTACCCCTTTGGAGTGTGCTCGTGAACAGATGCTACACGTCTTATTTTTAACTCCGTAGTAAAGAACTTTTTTAGTAAAAAATCCTATAATAGCACCAACTCCGGAAGATGCACTGTAATTCGTTCCATACGAACGTTTGGACCAACATGCGTCACCCGATACAGGTATCATTGGTATTCCTTTCTCATTCACGCTTCCAATAGACATGGCATGATTCTTCTCTTCCTTACCAGCCTCTGCCATACAGTGTTGTGCAGTTTTGCTCCACCATCCACAAATTATATGATGTTCGGATTGATACAATCGTACCGACATAGTTGGTATATTAATATGACTAAGAACCGTGTTTAACTGTGTAACTCCGGCGCCAATAGTCATAATACTGGCTACGACTTCCTCATTTACATCCATTTTATTTATCGGATCTTTTGAAGATTTTAATACAAAATTTGTGCCACACATTTGACACTTCATATAAAAAGTTGAGTGAAGTCCAATTTTTCTTTCATTTATAAGTTGCACAGTACCTAAATTACAATTAAACATGGAACTATGGTTTCCGATTTCTTGAAGCTGTTTAAAAAAAAAATCTATTTGTACGACTCTTCTTCCTGATACCTGAAATGGTTCTGTTTCCTCATTGTTAATTTTCTAAAAACAATACAGAAAAAATTGACTTGTTATTTTCAGTGCAAAAATAGTAATTGAAATTGAATAAACAAATCATAACAGTAATTTAAAATTCATTATAACTTACGTGAGGCATTTCCAAATTATTGTCATCAAAAGTACTACAACTCGCTTGGTCATGTCTTTCCGGACATACTTCGGGTATGTCAGTCGCGATACTCGTATCACAACTGCTTTCAATCTTTTGCCTGTGAAAAAGGGTCATATGGTAGTGAATGTTCATAATTATACATATAATAATATTTTTAATAATCATATAAGCACTAACCGTATTCCTTTTTCTGCATTACGTCTATTGGCACGAAGTTTTTTACGGGAGCTTTTCCCAAACGTCTTAGGCCTTGGCATCTAAAACAACAATTGAGGTAGAAGTGGTATAAACTATACATATTCATATTAGCTGGCTTTACTCTTTTACTAGTTACAGTAGTCAAAGTACACCTTCGGATCACTACATCAAGTAATGAGGTTAGGTCTCATCATAACTAAAACAACGAGCCCAAATTCGGTACACCTAGCTCTACTCGTTTAATAGTTCCAGTAGCAGTCTTCGAGGTACACCTTCAGGTCGCTCCATCAAGTCCTGAGGTAAGGTCTCATCATAACTAACACAACGAGCCCAAACTCGGTACACCTAGCTCCACTCGTTTATTGGTTCCAGTAGCAGTCTTCGAAGTACACCTTCAGGTCACTCCAAGTCCTGAGGTAAGGTCTCATCATAACTAACACAACGAACCCAAACTCGGTACACCTAGCTCCACTCGTTTATTGGTTCCAGTAGCAGTCTTCGAAGTACACCTTCTGGTTACTCCATTAAGACCTAAGGTAAGGTCTCATCATAACTAACACAACGAGCCCAAACCCGGTACACCTAGCTCCACTCGTTTATTAGTTCCAGTAGCAGTCTTCGAAGTACACCTTCAGGTCACTCCATCAAGACCCAAGGTAAGGTCTCATCATAACTAAGACAACGAGCCCAAACTCGGTACACCTAGCTCCGCTCGTTTATTGGTTCCAGTAGCAGTCTACGAAATACACCTTTAGGTCGCTCCATCAAGTCCTGAGGTAAGGTCTCATCATAACTAACACAACGAGCCCAAATTCGGTACAGCTAGCTCCACTCGTTTATTGGTTCCAGTAGCAGTCTTCGAAGTACACCTTCAGGTCACTCCATCAAGTCCTGAGGTAAGGTCTCATCATAACTAACACAACGAGCCCAAACTCGGTACACCTAGCTCCACTCGTTTATTGGTTCCAGTAGCAGTCTTCGAAGTACACCTTCAGGTTACTCCATTAAGACCTAAGGTAAGGTCTCATCATAACTAACACAACGAGCCCAAACCCGGTACACCTAGCTCTACTCGTTTATTGGTTCCAGTAGCAGTCTTCGAAGTACACCTTCAGGTCACTCCATCAAAACCTTAGGTAAGGTCTCATCATAACTAACACAACGAGCCCAAACTCAGTACTCCTAGCTCCACTCATTTATTGGTTCCAGTAGCAGTCTTCGAAGTACACCTTCAGGTCACTCCATCAAGACCTAAGGTAAGGTCTCATCATAACTAACACAACGAGCCCAAACTCGGCACACCTAGCTCCACTCGTTTATTGATTCCAGTTCCAGTCTTCGAAGTATACCTTCAGGTCACTCCATCAAGTCCGAAACGAAATGTAAATTTATAATCCGTAGGTAATTCAAGAAAAAATATAAAAAACTAATTAAAATCTTACCTTGATTGTCCGTAGTCCGCACAAAACACGTGAAGTATCAAGTTTGGTATGTCAAATATTTTGTATTCGTACAGCGATCTTTTTCAACACGAGCTGGTGGTTACAAGCGACACAGTGTCCACTCACGACGGCGGCCGAGCGCAGACTAATATTTCGTTACAAATTTTTGTGCAATAAATCACGACAATGACCAGTAAAATAACCCTTATATTCAAGCAGTTAAGATGCCTGCGATAAAGCTAAATTTGTTAAAAAACTAAAATAGATTTGATTTTTTTTTGGAGACTATTTAGAACATTTTGGTAGTTTTTTCTACCACATTTTTGATTTGATCATGTCTGCTTACATTAAATATTTTTAAATAAATACATTTCTGTTATTAAATAGAAGAAAAATGTTCCTAAACTCAATACGATATTGTCAATTTTGTGTGAAGAGGCACCGGAAATGATTTTTTACAATATTATAAAACAAAATTTTCAAAAAAAAAATTGCCAAAATTTAAAGATGAAGGCGTAATCTATCTGTGGTAATTATTATTTGCATTTAGTTTGGTTCAGTTCTGCCGTAAAATGTACCGAAAAACTGCTTATTTTGGTCAGATTTGTAAACGCGTCCTTAAGATATATTTGCGGGAACTTATTCGACTTTCCTCTCGTCTTGCTTTTTGTTCGCAGCGGTTTAAGTCATGAATACTGAGTATTTTTCCTTCGGCTTTCCTTTTATAATATCTCGCCCGGTTTTTAGCCTTGAACTCTTCACTATGTTTAAGCCTGTCTCTTCTTCTTTTTTCGGATAACTTCTTTCTTTCTAATTTATCTTCTCTTGTTAATGGCATTTTTGGTCTAAAATGTTAATTATCTAAACATGAATATAGGTAGCTAATCTTACGCTATTTTCATTTGTTTTTTTATTTATTTGTAAAGAAAATATATTTTCTTTAAATTAGAATAAAGGCCGCGCTACTAGCGCCATTACAGTGGTAGACTGCAATGTCGTCAGCCTTTATTTAATCTGTGGTCGAATTAGAACCATCGTCGTAATTTCTGTAAAGTTGTTGTACTTGTTAGGAATTGATATTGTAATTAATAGCATTAAATGTCGTTTCTTTTATTACAGGTAAGATTTTTATAGTTAATTGAATGGTATGTTTGTAATTAGTGTTAAACAAACATGTAAATAACAAACATAAACCTTTTTACAGAGAAACTCAATTGTGTTTGATTGACGGTATCACCTCGCCTAGTTACTGAACAAAATACTCTATAAAACGACATTCTTGTAATTATCAAGAAAATGGAGAAGCTAAAATTTGTATTCAAATCAAAAGCTACAAAAGACGGAAAATTTACGTACAGACGCCAGCACTTCAAGCTACTACAATCTGTCAAATTTATTTAATAGATTTTCAACTTCATTGCTGAAAACTAAGGTTTAAAGTTGATTGGGAAAATTTGACAGTTTCGGGTAGCTTGATGTGCTGGCGTCTGTACATAGCTATAACCTCAATCATTACACCAGATGATAAAGTTTTGCCTGATCCCTGAGGAGTATGACGCAGCATCGTAATGTACAAAAGCGAACTTAATGGCATATGGCATTTTCTGCCAGTTATCTATTCTATTTCTATTGTTCTATTCTTAATATTATTAGGTACTTATAAAAGTCATAATCCCATCGAATGTGACATTTTAAGTTTGATTTAAACGAATTTACATTTAACTAATGTAATAAAAAATATTTTCATTCATAACTAGTACAAAACTCAAAGTTATTTCATTTGCATGGTCAAAAATTTATCTGCGTGGGTCAAAACTACCACGTAAATCACGCAAATCACGACCACGGAAATCAAAATAAATCCTTTATGCTAAAAATATACAAAAACCTTTTAAGCAAATAAACGTGTTGTGATTACAAGTTACGTTACCTTATAATTGTTCGCTACAATATTTTATTAAATAAAAATAAATTCACAGACACCGGAGATAATTGTACCACGCAAATCAAAGTTGTGAGAAACTACACCCACGCAACGAAGTTCTTATCATCTATTTTTTCAAAACTCGACGCACCTTCGCACAAGCACTCTGCCCGGCCGTCGGAGCGCGACTAGTTATAACTTGAATTATGAATTAGGATGACGCATCATCGGGCCGCGAATTTAGAGATGTGCTTGTGAAATTATAATAATTCACGCAAATCAGCAATTACCTCGGGACAGTTACATTCAATTTTTTTGTAGGAAATATAGTTCTTTTAGAAATATGGTCTAATTTTTCATAGCATTGTAAACTTCTTAGGACTTTTTTTTTTTTGGTACGTGTATAGCGTTTAGTTAATATATAACTTACTAAGTGACCAGTACCCTAATTGCGTAATACAACACAATCTGTTTCGATTTGAAACGGATTGCTAATCCATTGCTTCATAAGTTGGAAAAAAATCTGCTCAACAACGTACGTAAATAACGCAATGAATGTTGGTGAACTGTCAAAATGAAAGAAATTAGGCATAATTATTTACGAAAATAAGTTACGCAATTAGGGTACAAATCGGGGCTTGGGACACTCCGCGAAAATCAAAGAACGGGGGTATTTTAGTTTTTATTGATATTTAATTATAAAGATAATTGAATAATAATCAGTGATCCAGTTAAGAAACGATTTAAGGTTTGCGCGAAAAAAAAATGGCTTGCTGACTTTTCGATTTCTATTATTTTGAAGTAAAGCCGCTTGAAAAACCGGTCCAAAAGAATGACAATCTTATAGCTCTCTGTATTAAAGATATTATTTTAAATACGAAATTGGATCCTACAGCCTCTATAAAACTGTGTTAGAAGTTATAACAGCTTGGTTGACACAGTGATAACAGGTACCCTTATTGCATAATACAACACAATCTGTTTCGATTTTAAACAGATTACTAATCCATTGCTTCATACGTTGGAAAAAACAACTACCTACTCATTGAATGTTGTTGAACTGTCAAAATGAAACAAATTAGGCTTAATTGTTTACGAAAATAAGTTACGCAATTAGGGTACTGGTTGTAAGACATTTCAAATAAAAAAAAATGTAAGTATCAAATATAAATAAAACTACTTTTAAGAAAAATCCTTTATTGGTACAAAACATTGTGTGGTCGGTAGAGAAGCGCCGAACTTTCTCGTTTACTTCTCGATACTGGGCATATTCTCGGCCAATTTAAGAGTAGGTACTCGTTTTCGGCCGAAATAACTCAGTTTGACTGCCGAGGTAGGTTACTCAAACAGATAAACTTAAAATCTGACAATATTAATAATGCTAAGTCATTGTCATAAAAAATAAAAACTTTTTACAAAAAAAAAAAACAACCGACTTAAAAAAAAAAAACACTACAAAGTGAAAAATAACTTTAATTTCGGAAGTCGGTGACAAAGAACGAAAATTCAAAACCAAAGACACCGACTTCCGAAATTAAAGTTATTTTTCACTTTGTAGTGTTTTTTTTTTGAAGTCGGTTGTTTTTTTTTTTTGTAAAAAGTTTTTATTTTTCACTTTTTAGTTGTGGTACCTACCCCACACAAATTCGAATACCACTACCTGCTATGTAAATAACAGTGACAAGAAGTTATCATATCATCTACATACTAAGTGGGAAAAAATACGTATAATTGAAGCTAACTCAAAAACTACCCAAGCAAAGTTAATAAAATTTATATGGGACCACCTCTGAAGTATGATCTACCAAACAAAAAAATAATCATCAAAATCTATTCATAATTGGCGGAGTAATCGCGTAACAAACATACAAAAAAAAAAAACATACAGACGAATTGAGAACCTCCTCCTTTTGGAAGTCGGTTAAAAATCATGTGGAAAAACATACATAATATGCGAGCCATACCACACACACACCCGTATATGGCACACTGCTACCAGCGAGCGCTCAGAGTGGCAACACGCCACAAGTCAATTGTCATCCTGAGGATGCGTCGTTGAGAGATGAAACGTGTCGATTTCTTACAGGGTTTTTTATGGTTCTTTAGGAATCCCATTATCCCAAACTAATCCTTTTCTTATGGCCATTTCTTCTATACACAGATTTACATAAATAGGATGTTCAATACTTTTAGACAGTTTTTCTAAAGTGTCAAATGATTCAGAGGTGAATCCAGGTTCCGCATTTTTTTTTTTAAACCAGCGTGTAATAGTAGGTACCCGGATGAGGCAAAATTGTGTGGAATGTCTCCCTCACAAAATTATATGCCCTAGGTGATTAAAAATGTAGCAGTAAGGCGAATGACCTTAATTGAGGTAAATTATGATTTTTCTAAAGCAGAACACTTTCCTTTTTTTTATATATCGAACAAGAAAGTCTTTGTTATTACCTGAAATGTTATTTAAAATGTAAATATTATCCTGATTCAATTTATTTTTTAATTCTGTAATTATAACTGAGAATTGAGATACCATTTTTTTTACATTTTTATTTTTCATGTTAATTTTTCTTTTTAATATTTGCTGTTCTTGACATCTGATTGAAACCGGAAGTAGAGGTTCTGAAGGTATCACAATATTATAATTTGAAGGGCCCGGTACATTTTCTTCATCCTGAACCTGTATAAAAAGCATTATTTAATAACAAAAACTTTTAGGGCAGATAGAAATGAAAGAATCAATCTATTACAGATTGATTGTTGTTATTTTCAAACTTATAGTGAAAAGTTAAAAGTGCTGGACTTGAGCTTTACAATGTTATCTAAACTGGATATTAGAAATTAGGTTACAAAAACCTTTTTAATTTAAGGTCCACACAGATGTGGGTGGCCTACACAACGTATTTCCTTTTAAGTCTTTTCCTGTAACTTCTTGTTTTCAGTGCGGCAGCCATATTGTTGGGGTGCCTTTCCAGTCTTTCCTGGTTTTTTTGTGATGTTTTTGATCTTGTCTAAGTCAATATTCATTGATAACTCCTTGTGTATTTCAGCGTTCGTGTCAAGCCAAGAAACGCCACTAATTGACTATTAATGTAGTTATAAATAACATTATGTTGTTATTGTTATAAGATTTGTATGTTATAATAGCTATGATGCTTACATATGGAGCCACAGGCAAGTTATTGAACAGTGTAGGAATTGCTCCAGGACGTAATGTTGTTCGAAAAGCACTGGGATCGATCAAGTGATTCTCAAAATGTTTAGAACAAAGTACACTCGAAGATCTAGGTTGCCAATCCTGAAGTTTCATGTTTTTAATCCATGCATTCCGTAAACATACATCCTTTGGAAACCTGGAAAAAATTTTAGTATGCTCAATTATTACCTGCAGAATGAAATTTCAAAGTTATGTGAGTAGCCCTATACCTATTTTTATGTACATGGTGTACCTATGCCTATGTTAATGTTATCCATCACACAGACACAGGGTAACATAATTTAATTTTATAATTAATTACAATAGCATATGTGTGTTAACACTGACAATCTGCACTCTGCAGTATTTTGGAACGATTGTACAAAAAAAAAAAATCGCCGAGTAAACTAAGCTCTGTTCGATAATTCAATAGTACCTAAATATTTTACACTCAACAAAAAATTTCTTTGCTTGTCAAATCCGTCCCTGACTAATTAACAGGTATTTGAGCTGTCATTTTCTGCCACTCGCTGACAAGTTTTAGGTTATCGGTCCAGAAAAATCGAATGTACCTAAGTTAAAAAAAAAACAAAAACTTACCGATGAAAGGTCAATCCAGGTGTTTTGTGGTAGCTAGCACTATCACACTGGTATGCACAGCACTTCACCATTTTATGTTATTAACTTCGTGTGTAAATAAGTCCCAAACAAGTATTATTTTCTTATTACGCAGTAGAAATATAGAAAGCGACGCAGATGATGTTGCTTATCAATATGGCGGCGCGGGATAGACAAGCTCAGTGTTGTTATCGTAAAAATATAAGCTGCCCTATGACACAGTCTGGTTTGCCGTATTTTAAGGGGAAAAATACAAAATTGCCGTATTTATATAAAAATGTCTATTCATCATTTTTTTCTTTTCCTTAAAGGTTTCTTATAGTTTCTATTACATTGTTTGTTACTATTTATTACTTTCTATTCATGTTTATCTAATGTGTACTTGTCCTTGCTATTCGCACATGTTGCAAGGCACCTTAACTTAGTACAATATCCTTGATTTTTTGCCTTGTTTTTAATTTAGTTGTCATGGATTTATTTAGTCATTTTCAATTTTGACAATTAGGTTGTAGTTTCTGGGTTAGTGGCAACATTGACGATTTTTTTCTGTAAAAATAAGGTGCACAGCCTCTTCAGGTGAGAGAAATTTGAATTTCATTTTCATTTTATTCATTACGCTTGTGAAAAATTATTCGTTTCACCTATATTCAATTGCCGTATTTTGTGATATGGCAATGAGAGGCCTGCCGTATGCCGTATTTTCCGAAAAAATATCGTGGAATGCCGTATAATATGGCAATTGCCGTATCAATAACAACACTGGACAAGATACGCTTCTAATTTTGTCGATGTGTGTTTCAGTGTGAGAACAGGTGACAGAACGAGATACAATTTATGACTTGTCCCTTAGGTGGGTATTAGGTACACTACAACATATCTAGGATCCTAGATCTGCGATTCATATTTATATGATAATGTAATACAAACATATGACTCAAATCGTCTTTGATCACAGATTTTTGACATTTGTTGTTAGATAGGATCACAGAAAGAGGTCTTGTCATATTATATATTGAATTATCTCATATATTTTCATAATTTCCTGATACAAAAGGCGTCCATAAAATTATGTGATTTTGCCTTTTGACTTTTGCTACTGCCATATTCTAAATTGACGAATAAAAAGTAAGTACAACGAAATTTTGGCGTATGTTCACAATATGCTTAGTGGAATTCTAAAATTATTGTTGGCAACACTGCTGTACTAAAAAAAAGCAAACTGCTGCCGGGCGGCTGGGACACATTGTTTTGGCTTCATTGGTGTTTTCTAGAATTCTATTTTGTTATATTGTGTGCCAATAAACCAAATTCTGAAGCATTTTGGTTTTAATAGACGATTGCAACCACAAATGTCAAAAATAGTATCCTAGATATATGATAATGTAGGTAATACACACATATGATCCTAGGGGTCTTATAAGCAGGATAAGAGATAGGATCCTATATATATGATAGTGTAATACCCCCTTAGCAAAAAAAGGATAAAGAATGATGTCCACATTAAATAAATATAACTATGGATTAATGTTTCGTCTGCTACTCTTAATATGTCTGTGGTTCAAAGTAGGCGCGGCAGTTTTTTTCAAATTCTTCTTCCCATAAACTTTTTTGGAAATGCAAGCTACATACGAATTTATATTGCAAGGCCTTTTTTTCATCAATTCCGGTCTTAGGTATTCTCTGCTTTAGAATTACAATAAAAGATGTCGAGGTAATTTTTTAAATTATTTGACGAAACTGGGTCATTTGACGAAACAAGGTGTATAACTTAACTTGTTGCTGCAGATGTTGAAGAAGTTTCAACAGCTATTCTGTATTTTGGTGGCAATGCGGTAAAAAGTCGATAACACTTCGAATGCTATTTTTGAAAATCGTCCAATTCTAACGGTACTTTAGCACTTTTGAGAAATAAATTATTTTTCTGACGAATCTCCAATATAGAAGTACATTTTTGAACAGTTTTTTCAACCGAATAGTGTTGGGTAACTCAGCACATGTGCTAGCACAGTTTTAGCTACTTTGGATCAAGAGTCACTCACTCTTTTGAATTTGATGTGCTACCACACACCACAGGGCACAGAGTAGCTACACAGAACATTTGTACTCGCATTGTGAGTTTTGAACGAAACGAGTCACTTACTCAATTGCAAGTCTGTTTACGATTCTAAGCAAAGGAGTTAAGGTCTAAGTTTAATTTGACGCGCTTAACCGATTAGTCACCGCGTGTGTCTACTCTACTGCGTATGTGTACCGTGTCGTGTTGTCGTAGCTACACACCACACTCGCGACTCGCGACGAGTCGGGCGAGTCATGCGCCTCACTGACACACTCACAGCACACACGTGCTCACAACACACACGTGCTCACAAGCCACCGCAGCATCGCCTCATTCGTGATATTACAGTGTGCTAGCACACTTTGTTAAATGAGTGCCTCGCATAATCCTCATTTTAAAAGAGTGTGCTACACATCTACACGTACGACAAACTACAAAGAGACACGCAGATGTTGCTGGGGAGAGGCGTAGCCCGAAGGTCGTGTTATGAAACGGCGTAGTAGCAATTATTTTTTATTTTTTTTATCTCCTGTTTAATGCAATCTATCCTAGGACATTCAGCAATAGACTAGTATTATATTATCTGTGGCAATAGGTAGAATGGTTCCTGATCTTGCACGGTATGAAGCCACTGCCTCATTTGATCGATACTACAGCTCATCTAGCTGATTGTAAGTAAGTCTTGGGATGCCCTTCTTTTCAGTCTTGTGAAGGTAACTGGGTTTGACGTTTGACATTAATTTCATTGCAAATTGATTTGGGTGAACTTTTAATCTGGTGGAATATGTGTTAACATTGGCTTTGATTTCCTCTTTGACAATTTTTATCTTTAAATCCTTGTGAATTCTCTCGTTTATGACGTACCAGGGAGCATTTACTATCTGTCGCAGTGTTTTTGATTGAAACCTTTGTAGGATTTCGATGTTGGAATTCGCTGCAGTTCCCCAGAACTGGATACCATAGCACCAGATAGGCTTGAGAATACATTTTTATAGCTTGCTTTCCAGAGACATTTGGGACTTTATGTTGAGCATCCAGTATAAGAGATGCGGAGTTTTTGCCCTAGGGCTTTGCGTTTGGTAAATATGTGGTGTCTCCGCGTAAGGCGTATGTCAAGGTATATTCCAAGGTATCGTGTGACCTCTGCTTGGGGTACTTCTATGTCAATTTAATATTTTTAATTTTTACTGCGTCAGCTGACGGTCTTTCCACAGCTACCGACGCAGCTGATTGTTGTTTTTGCACTTTTAATTATTTAAACAATCCATAAATAGATTTAGGTAGTTAAATAAAGGTAAACAAAAAAACCACGTGACGAGACAGCTATCAAGTAACCGACTAAACGTAATACCTGTCACTTCAGTTGTCACGCTACGTCACAGTTGTACTCTTCAATTTAGCAACGTTATAACTCAAACTCAAAGCATTTATTTCAAATAAACCAATTACCTACAGGTACTTTTGAATATTGTCAAGGGGTCGGTCAGTCAGAAAGATGAAGCTAGTTGCCCATTCCAAAGCGTAGTAGGTACCTATGGGCAAGAAACTCCACGGACACTCTTTTAAATTAAAAATAAAGGTGTGTGTGCGATTCACACACGATAGAAGTGAAACTTCAGTAAATCGACAAAAGAATGAGATGAATATAATATATAACAAGGGTAGGATAATTACAAAGTTTAATTGTTTAAAAATGAAAGTATTTTGATTAATTTTAAAAGATATTTTATATTTTATTTAACATATGTTACATAATCTATTGCTCAAGTTCCATATTTTCAGTTTCAACAAATGATGAATGAGTGTAGGTGAGCTTTTGCCATTTTTGTATAAGTTTTTTGTAGTTTCTAGTTAGATTTAAGTGTTTTATGATGTTCTAATTAGTTCTTTAGTTGAATTTAGTTATTAGTTTCCTTGTTAGAATCTAATAAGATAAAGTAAAGATGCAAATTGTATAAATTTTAATGTTTGAATAAAATGTTCAGTATAATTACGTAACTTGAAAATGAGGTTTTTTGTTTACGGAGATATTAACGTAATTTTAGTTCCAAATAAGAGGATTAGGTGTAAAAACACTTGTCACGTTTGAATTGTATAAATCGACCCACGGGTTTTGAAGATATTAGCAGTTTTATATAATGAAAATGTACCAAAGTTAATTTTAGACAGTTAATGTTCTAGGAAATCCTTTGTTACTGAAGATACCATAAAAATTGACATGTATACTAAGACAGGATTATGTAAGCTCTGTTATGTGCAAATTTCATAGCGATCCAACCATGGGATCAAAAAAAAGTAGAGGTTTGAAGCCATAAATCATAGAGAAAACTGCACGTAAAATGGTCTTAAAAATCGCGGCTCTCGTTACGGGAACTTAGCTTAAAGCGAAATTTATTACATCAGTCACATTAACACTTATATTTGAACATCTATTTTGATTGTTCAATAATTGTTTTTTACGTGCACGAAACTCGCGACTACGTTCTGTTGAACTTTTTCCTGGATTTTTTTTCATTTCAATTTTATTTTCTTTTTTTTTGCGTCGATATTGACGACACATTTCGGCATTAGTTTTCGGCATCTTATAAAATTTATTATTTAGCACAACAAGATATAAACAAACACACAGTTAAATAATAACACACCACGCTGACATCTTACTAAAAAGCTGTAATACGCCGCATAAACAGTGTACAGTAGCTCACGTAGTTTTCACATACACTAACACACGTTAAATGCTCAAATACAAGCACGTATTAAACAGTATGCAATATCTGCTCTCTCGCTCTGGCTCACAAATTACAGGCGACTATGCTTAGAAGACGGGAGTGGGGACGCTACGAAGTATGGGATATTTCTGTCTCATTCTTTCCTGGCTTCATCCTACACATTTTTGTATTTGTGTCTCTTACCTGTCGTTTTTTCCGTTGCATCCGGTTTGAAATCACAACGATTCTAAAGAAGTTTCACTTCAAAAATTGTTACAAAATATTGGTTACATTATTCATGTTGAAATTATACATGTGAGAACAATGTAGAAAGACGTGCACGTTAAAAGCGTCCGTAACAAAAAACAAAAATAAAAACAATTCAAAAATTAAAATAAACCGTGGCAGTTAGATGACCAGTCCCTACTGACGGCGCCCGTTCACGAACATGACGCATGGATCAGCACACCATTTAGCTCAACCATTTTGAAGGGAACTTAATGATCCAACACACACGCCACCATCAGCGAGACATTTGAGTGACCATGACACTCTCAGCCGCCAGGGCACATTCAAGTCAATGAAAGACGAACCCAGGTAATGGTAGCTTTATGGAATGTACGTGACGTATAATTCGTTGACGTTTAGAGTTTGGGCTGTTCACAATAGACGGATTACAAAATATTATAATTATTATTATAAATCGAACTAAATAATAGTGCTCAATCAGTTACATCTACGAAGAGTAGTTTAAGAATAAATTATAAAGTTTAACATACATTATTAAAAGAGTAAACCATTGTAAAAATCTAAAATAAAGGAGATCTTTCATTTTGGGCTAAATGACGAGTGCCCGCCAAACAAAAAAAAAGTTATATTTCGTTAGAACATGTTATTCTCCCCACTTTTCACGATGGGACCAAATCTGTAGGGCCATTCCCTGCGCTGTTATACGAGTTTGAAAAATAGTGTTTTCAGTACGTTTTAGTTTAAGAGAATAACAGCTATCTAATTATAGTAATAGGTACTCAACCTATAGATACGTACGTGTGTTTTTTACAAGTTCATGCGAGCAGCTGACGTATAGTCCCCCCCCCCCCCCCCCTCCAAGATACAGCTGTCGATTTTTTTTTAGCTCAGTAAGATGTCAACTATTTATGAAAAAAAAATGGCAGTGGCACTTTGACAGAAGTGAAAACTTGAACAAGATCGCCTTGGTAGAAGAAAAATACTTGTCTAGAACATTGGTCCGTAACCTCATCAAAGAGCACAATCGCGTTTACAAAACCTTTAAAGTAAAAATACTTGCATAGAACATTGATCCGTAACATAATATAAATAAAGAGCACAATCGCGTTTACAAAACCTTTAAAGTAAAAATACTTGCACAGATCATTGATCCGTAACGTAATATAAATAAAGAGCACAATCGCGTTTACAGAAATGAGGTGTCGTCATGGTGTCGCGAAATCAGTGGTTTAGTCCCATCTCAAAAATACCCAACGCGCTTAAATAAGTTTTCACTTCATGAAAGTTTCAGCCGCCGTACTTATTTTTTTGCCGCTTACTTATCCCGAGCAGCTGACGGTCGCTTCACCTATTAGTCATACAAGATAAACTATCGATGTCAACATCAGCCGGCTTACTATGACTTTTGTATTTGCAATGCTACCTCCCGCACTAAAACAGTGATCGTTTACCTGTCCTCAGCTCTTAGAAACTGATGAAACATCAATAACCTCATATAAGAGACAAACAACTATAGACAGAATACGACGCGTGGACCATAATTTAGTAACATTTATTTCAGTTTAGGCCGACGTAACACTGAACGACTAGGTTTACCAAACTGCGCTATTGTGTGCAGTGGCGCCACCGTTTGTCGCCCCACACAGCGGCCCCGTCCCTCACCCTACACCGCACGCCCCTCCGCCCAACCTTAGGTATTGACCCGTCTGGATATCGACGAAGGGAAACTTGTACACAGACGCGTACCTACATACTGGGTATAACTATGCCAAATGAGAAAATAATTGATATAATTGTATTACCACAACGCACTGATTTCGCGAACTTGTTTATTTTGGTGTTTTTAAAAATAAACGTATTTTCTTTACGTTTTCTTTGATTCTTCTGGCTCAGACCAAGTAAAAAATCAAAACATAACGCTATCAACAGTGACGTGTGGCCGGTTTCGTAAACATGTGTGCACTTATTGAGGTGAGGTTTCATTGTAAATGTGTGCGTGTGAGCGTGTATGCACAGAGCGGAAGTATAGTTTTGGCATGTTTCACTGTATTGTTCGCCGCGCACAGGTAGCGCGGCGAACAATACGTCTTGGTTTTTTATTTGGTCTGAGTTATCTGGTCATAAATATCATTGATAGCTACTGTCTCGCTCGCGCTCATTCACTCAAAAGCGTCTTGGCAAGTTATAAACAAAAACAAACCATTAACTGAACCTATTTCCCAAATAAAAATTCATGATCCAACAGAGATTGCAAACGTTTTTAATAATTATTTTATTGACTAAACAAAAAATATTATGACTTCAAAATCCGACACAACTCATTTGAAAAGTAACCCACACTCGATGTTTATGCATCCAGTATTATCTCAAGATGTTATGAGAGCGATACATTCTCAAAAAAATTAACTTAATATTGGCTACGATGGCATTTCAACTAAGGTTGTAAAATTTGTATCGAGTGATATTGCTTCCCGTATTAGTTACATATTAAAGTGTATCAGTTCCGGAGTATTTCCAAAAAAGTTAAATACCGTTATTGTTAAGCCACTTTTTAAAAAAACTCAAAAGAATATTTGGCAAATTATAGGCCAATCGAATACAATTTTTTTCAAGTTATGGAAAAAATAAAGGTATAAATACGGCTGTTTACGATTTAATGAATATGATATTAATGTAAAACGAACAGTAATAATAGTAGTAATCAAACGTCACTTTTATATTTCTTAGTTTAATCATTCAACACAATCATAGATAGCACATGATCACTCAGCACAGTTTTACACTTAATATTATGAACGTCTGTACGACTTGACGGTTGGCACCCGAATCCCGTCCACAACTTCAATCTTATAATAATTCTGACGTTAGTCAATTGAGATACTTTAATCGTAGCAAAATAATGCTAAGTACTTCCGTTTGCTAACTGACGTCAAACTAACTACCGTTTAATATTAATAAACGGAATTGTAATAGAATAAAATAGAGTAACTAAATAAGTTTGGTTACATTAAGGAACGTACACCAACAAAGAAGCAGTACCTTTGTACTCAAATTATAATTATGTTGTATCTTAATGTATTTTACTGTGTGTACATAAATAATAAAACAGATAGTCGATATTACCATTCCACATGACGAGAACCTCGTGAAAGCTGAGAAAGAGAAACAAATAAAATATCTCAACTTAGCACACGAGGTTGTTGACATGTGGAATGTGAGCTCGGCTATCATTGTGCCGATTGTCGTAACGGCAAATGGCGTTAGGCGCTTGATCCAGCCGCCTAACGAGGCTCTCGTTAGGCGGCTGGATCAAGCGCCTGATTCAGAAGCCAGTACTCCTCGATACGGCTCGCATTGTGAGGAGGTTCCTGACTCTGCAGCCCTAACCACCGGTAGCTTGGACCCTGCTCCCGACACCGGCGGACTTCTACTTTTTATATTTTTAAATGTTTTTTTATATTTAAAAATGTAATTATAATATATGTGAAAGAAAATAAATAAACGTCGATGAAAAAACTAACAGTTTGCGCAATTTTAACTGATATGACGAGGGCCTTCGACTGTGTAGACCATGAAACGCTGTTACACAAGCTACACATCATAGGTATCAGAGGAAATATGCTTAATCTCCTAAGATCATAAATTCTCAGCAACCGAAAAAGCTCACAGAAATTTCAAAAATATGTTTAAAAACTAAGCGTGAGGAAAAATACTTATCGGAACGTCGACTTATTAGGTACGGCGTACCACAGGGCACGGTGGTGGGCCCTTTATTATTTTTAATTTATATTAACGACTTGCCACGACGCATTAAACATCCCATGGTCTTATACGCTGACGATAGTACCGCCTAGATTAAATGTACAGACCTAAAAACGTATGAACATGACATAAATAATACTTTAACCGACATTATACACGGACTTGATCAAAATAATTTAACGATTAATATACGGGTTTTTGGCACAACACTTTTTTTGCATCTAAGGTCAGAAAAGTAGCTTGACGCTTGAAGTAGCTTAGGTCTTTCTTTTACTGATATAAAACGGGCCAGTCAAAAAAAAAAATATACCAAATTTATGACCATTTATAAAAAATATGGGCCCAGGAAGGAGAGCCTCAGCTATGAACAGGATACTGAGTATTGATACAAAATTACTTTTGTGCATTTACCACTTGCTACTGCTGATTTGAGTTAACATTTTCATCGCAACTAGATGGCGTGTTTTCTCTTACAAACTTTATTGCCGCTTTTTCCAGAGCAGTTTTTTTGCCATAATGAGTTTTGGAATATTTTCTAAATTTTTTGCGAGCTTGACGTTTTTCACGATCCGACATTTTCGATACTATTTTTCTTTGTCCCTTTTCTTTTTTAGTTAAATATTATTTTGTACTCTTGCGGAACTCAATAGACCTGAGCTGCTAACCGAAAAAACAAGACCTGATTTTCTAAGAACGATACCACTTAAAAATAAATACATCCTACCAAAGTTCAATAATGTGTACGGGATGAGGGTTGAAGAATATTTAGTACCTCTTTTCCTTAGTAAACTGCCAGAAGACTTACAAACGTTATACAAAGCAAATTCGAAAAGTTATAAGTACAAATCAAAACGTTTCCTTACACAAAATTTCTCTTAATGTATGTATGTATTAATGTACTCACAAATTATTATCATCATCTTAAAAATAAATGTATCACTAGCTTCCGCCAGCGGCTTCGGCCGCGTGATATCTTTATAAAAAAATATCTTTATAAATTATAGCCTATGTTACTCAGTGATAATGTAGCTTTCAAACGGCAAAATAGTTTTTGAGATCGGTCCAGAAGTTTTTAAATTTATTCGTTACATACAGGAATACAAATCTTTCCTCCTTATAATATTGGTGTAGATGTAGATGTCATATCATCGTAGTAGTATGTAAGAAACATTTTTGTAAAACAAAAAAAAAAAAAATCTTGAACGGCTCGCCGCACACAGATAAACCCTGAGAGGTTTTCGTTGTGAGGCTAAAACCAAAATGTAATAGGTTAAGTGTTATAGAAATAAAGAAAAATAAATAAATAAAATTTTTGCCGACTTTTTTCTTTTTGAGCCGCTAATTTAGTAGGATCATTTTAAATTTTTTGATATCTAAGCCTTCCAGCTATTCTTTTTTTCTCTAATGTTTCTTCCTTAGTAATATTTTTTGGTTTTGCCATTTTTCTGAAAAAAAAATGTTTTGAAATGTAAACGGTTTTTTACGTATTCAAATACAGTCAAACCTGGGTAAGTGAGAACTGGGTATTAAGCGAGAAAACTCTATAAATGAGAGTGATTGCCAGGTCCCGTCATTTTAACCGTCTAAAACCTCTATAATTGAGACTGTTACTTGCCTTGCCTTTACCTCTATAAGCGACAGTCGAGAGTAATTTAACATCTGCTATTAATGACTCATTCCTTAATTTCGTGGCAATAACATTGGTTTTTTTTCTCTACCTTTCCCAACCAGCCTCAACCTCTATAAGTGAGAAAGGCCACTCCTATACCTCTATAAGCGACAGTCTAGTGTAATTTAACATCTGCTATTTATGACTCATTCTTAAATTTCGTGGAAATAACATTGTTTTTTTTCCTCTGTACCTTTCCCAACTAGCCTCAACCTCTATAAGTGAGAAATGCCGCTCCCATACCTCCATAAGTTAGAAACTCGAGTTACTGAGAAACCTCCATATCGAAAAAGAGATCGCGGTCTCTTGAACTCTCGCTTATCCAGGTTCGACTGTATTACCTACACATATTTTACATTTTTATCTAAAATATTATATAATTTAAGATGAAAAAATGTAAAAAATATGATTGTTTTTAAACAATAAATAAATAATAATGAAGTTTTAATATTAGAAATCGGAGTTTTTGCTTCGGGAAATTCCCAGCTTATTAATTTATGATAACTATGATAAATAATATGTAACTAATCAAATAATACATGAATGTATCAATAATTAATATATCAATCATGGTAACTGGATTACTATTCGTGCGGATCCTTGATGACTCTCACTCTCCTGGCTATTATGTTTCCAGGAGACTGAGGAGAGGATACTGAAATTATTTTAAGTTTTTAGCCAATAACTACGTCAATGCAACATTTAATATTGAAATAATGCAATTCTGTACTCTAATATAACGAATTTACGACCTATGAATGCAAAAAAAGTATATAGTTTTGTTTTTACGATTTTTTTCTTTGAGTACTTATGCGAAATGATTGAAAAAACAAAAATTGGTCATAACTTTTGAACCGTAAAAAATTGCACCGACATTCTCAGGGTTCAAAAGTTTGGAAATGACTTTGCCCACGCCCCTTTTTGATTTGATCCGTACTTCCAGGGACACCCTGTATTTCCAAAATGGTACCTCGGATGAAAATCTTTTCTGAAAAGAAATTGTTGCTCTAGAAAACCATGAGATGATATAAAAAAATTCCTCTCGTTTTTTTTTTCAAATATCTTGTAACTTTCGCAAATTTCCAATATCTCGAAAACGGTGCGTCCCAGGCAAAAAATTACCGAAATTTTACCACCCTACCCTCGTGCTAGCACGTCACAACAAGATTTTAAGGCAAAACAAAAGATTAAAAAAAAAAATGTCTGGTTTTTTACGAAAATTGTTAATTTTCTAGTTTTATTACAAAAAAAAGATTTTTTTGCGATTACAAACTTACATTTGCGGTTGGAGAATTCACCGTACCGTAATGTATGGGAGAACAGGTTTTTCAACTACAAAGTTATGTTTGCGTTTGCCCTTCTTTGTGCATGGTCCGACACGCACTTGGCCGGTTTTTAATCGTCAATCAAACTAAATTTTTGCCTACTACTAGCACACTATTATAATTTACCTGAACAGAGTCTTCTATATTATCAGCAGATGTACTCGGATTATTGCCTTTCGATTCTGATAATTTCTTTCTAGATTTCCTGGAACAATTCGTAATTCATTAAATAATCATACTTCTATTATGAAAGAATTAATAAACAATCGCTCACCAGATAATTACAAAAGCTAATAGTAATCATAAGTTAAATACAGTAATACATAGGTAGGTACTTACGTCACCAGATGCATTTTCAAAGCCTTTTGAACTCTTATTTTTCTTAACTTGCTTTGCCTTGGCATTTTTATTTATTTACAAATTATCTTATATTTACTCAATATACAACTTAAACAAAAACAGCACTTATTTAGAAATGTAACACTAGTAAAACGTCAACGCGCACAATAGAAATGGGTCCTCTGTAGCAAGCTAGTCTATAAACGCACACTGACACAATTTGTCGTTTCGTAAATATTTGCACTAACACACAAATTCGCGTGATCGGTCGATAGCCGGGGCGGAGCAGCGAACGATACAACCATCCCGTCTCAATGCTAACGCACGACTACCGCTCGCGCCCCGCGCAGAGCCCCTCTGAACCTTTATCTCTTTATGGGGACATTTTCTTTGAAAATATTGATTGATTTACATATGCAGTTTCAAATTTGTAGTACCTTCAATCATCAATTTTTCGATGTAAAAATATTTCTAAACTTCAAAGCCGTTTAGAAGTAGTAGGGAATATTAGCCAAAAATAGCGTTTTGGTAAATATTTCTTTAAGGCTAAAATATTAGCCATACGAAAAAATCCAGTTTCAGAAATGTTGTTCATGAATCTACAGCAAACATATATTTTTTTCAAATCTTTTAACCAAGCCGTTAATGAGAAGATACCTTTTTAAAGTGACTGTTTTACGGTATTAAACGGGACTAAGGCCCTTAAGCTGACTGGCCGCAGCACAACCTCACTCACACAACTCGCCGTAGCGACTACGGACTAGCCAATTAATTAGCCAACCGCGAGCCGAGACGGACGCGAGTGGTTGTAAGCTAACTTCACTTCGATCTTTCACTCAGACCGCACAGCAACGCGCTAGACGCGGTAATTCAAACTGATTTTAAAGTGTTTTGATGTAGCAGGAGACTGAGGTAAAAACCGAGAGGCAAAATATAATGCACTTTTTAACAGACTTTCAAAAAGGAGGAGGTTATATGTTCGTCGCGTATGTTTGTTTTTTTTTTTTTCTTTTTTTTTATGTATGTCCACCGATTTCTCCGTCAATTGTGAACCGATTTTGAAAATTCTTTTTTTGTTTGAAAGGGTATGCTCTCGAGGTGGTCCCATATAAATTTTATTATCTTTGCTTCGATAGTTTTTGAGTTAGCTTCAATAATACCTACGTACTTTTTCCCATTAGTATGTGGATGATATGATAAGTTCCTGTCACTGTTATTTACATAGCAGGTAGTGGTATTCGAATTTGTGTGGGGTAGGTACCACAACTACAAAGTTAAAAATAACTTTAATTTCGGAAGTCGGTGACAAAAAACAAAAATTCAAAACCAAAGACAGCGACTTCCGAAATTAAAGTTATTTTTCACTTTGTAGTGTTTTTTGGAAGTCGGTTGTTTTTTTTGTAAAAACATAACATAACATCACGCCTTGTTTCCCCGAAGGGTTGGGCAGAGGTGTCCCTGTAGCAGGTACACCCACATTTCGCCAGTTATGTTTAAGTCCCATGTAATAGGGGGCGAGCCTATTGCCATCAACCGGGCACAAACCCAGACTCCGAGCTGCTACTGAGAAATTTCAGATAGAAAAACCCAATAACAATAATTTTTTTTGTAAAAAGTTTTTCATAATAAGTTTTGCATACATTGAACCTATATAATATATATTATACATTTCTATTTTAGTGCATATATTACGTAAATACTCAAAATAAAGTTAAGATGCAGCCTTTAAGCTTTCATTTCGTCCGAGAGACATGCCAGGAGACTGACAATTTGGCACTTTAAAGTACAATTTTTGAAAGATATATATTTAGGAGTGAGCTTATTTTTTGTGTCATACTAGAAACCATTTAGTTGTACAGCTTCGATCGTAAATCAATATAATTTGCCCACAAAAGCTATACAAAATAAGGTGAGCCGCGGAAAATTCCCTTGCGAGTAGAACCACCCATACTTAACGTTATGCATTTTATCAATGGGTACCACCGCAAACTTTAAATTTAAATTACAATGGACAAAAAATTGCACAAGTGCAAGTTGCTAAATTTTTTGGTATAATGATAGATATAACAACTAACCTGGAAGCCACACACAGAAAAGAATGCAAAAAATTAAGTACAGCAGCATATGTGATTTTGAATCTATCCAGGAAAGTGAATATGCCCACCAGATTAGTTGCTTACCAAGGTTTAGTTGCATCAATTTTCAGATTCGGGATAATATTCTGGGGAAATTGTAGTCTGAAAGAACAGGTATTCAAGGCTCAAAAACGATGCATAAGGGCAATGTGTAACATGAAAATAACAGATAGTTGCGTACCTGTATTAAGCCCTTAAATTTGCTAACATTCCCATCACTTTACATTTTCGAAATAGCTGCTTTTGTAAAATAAAATATGTATCTTTTTAATAAATTGTCTGACAATAAAACATGACCAGTTATAAGGCAGTATACAAACATGCTACATGTTAGTGGTCATAACACTGCATTATTAAGGAAAAGTGTTATATGTATGTGCCCGGTTATCTTTAACAAAATACCCGATGGAATAAAAAACGAGTCTATTCCACTGTCTAAAAAGAAATTGTCAGTCTTATTAATTGATAAATATTATTACTCCATTTGTAAATTTCTAAATGATAAAACTTTATAGTTACCTAATTAATCCTGATATGTTTATTTTATTTAATTGACCAATTTATAATAATTTTCATATTGACAGTTTTTTAGACTATTAAGCACTTGTACTAAATGTTTATGCCTAATTTAAGGTAGAAAGTATAATAATGGCATGTAAAATTTTATCGGAGAGGCAACCGGATGGCGAGTGGTAATCTGGGTCTTGAAGTGATACTGAACCCCCCGTACCGTCTGAATGGACCCCAAATGGACGGGGGTGGAGATATGGGGGATGGGAGCCTAACATTTTTTTTTTTGACATGACATTCAAAATTTAAGCTCCATTATGTGCAAGTAATGTGTGTGTATCAATGCCATCCGGTTGCTATTGCTACCCCGAACATTGTTATAATTGAAATAATATAAGTAATTCTTGAAACTCCTTACCGATGATTTCTCACCGAAAATGAGGGTTAATTTTATCAAAACCAGAAGTCTACGTAGATTGGGTCAATTTCAACATGTCGTATTATTTTGCTGATTGAATAACAGCCATAGAACGGCAGCGCGCACTAGTTAGAATTGTATTTGTTTTATAATATTATTATGTAAACAACAAGTTAAAACATTTTTGTTTAGGTTTCATTGGACAAGGTCAACACATACCGCTCTTTCCTTCCTCCTTTTATCCAAAAGCAAAGCCAGTAAAATGAGTAAATCGTCGTTGTCTTCGTCTTCCAACATTAACATTTGTATAGTTTTGGTTAAATAGTCCGACATAACGTAGGAAGAGCTAACACAACAACAAACACAACCAATAATAAACTATTATCCACAGATAACTATATACTAGTCAGAACTACTCAGAACTATTATCTGACGTTTAGCAAGTGTTGCCAACCCCAAATAATGGATTACGGTGTTCCCAGTTTATAAATACGGTAGATTTTAAAAAGTGGTAAATTGTTGTTTGAAAGAACAAAAATAAAATTCGCTTATTCCATATTTTAAGTCTGAATATGACAAAATAACTGTGTGATCATGATCATTTTTATACATTTCAGTATTATGTCTCCTAAGCATCAACTCAACTGCGAGAGAAACGAACGACCTGTACCCTAATGTCTTTCAACACAGATTTATTACAACGCAATTACGCAAAGAATTACCTGAATGAAGAAAGTTGGTAATAAATACGGAACCCTAAAAAGGTTAAGAAGTCTGTCAAATTATAATACTCCATAGTTTTTACGTATTAAAATTGGTTCAAACTTTTATCTATGGTTGGGGAATTCCCCCTAGTCCACTGCTATTGTAATGTTTTACCATGTTATGACATAAATTTACCATGTTATGACATAAAAATACGCTCAATAATCCATCTGCCCCATTACGGTGTTTTTTGACACCGTAATTACATTGTTACGGTAGGTGGTAGATCTATGCTGATTACGGTGTTTTTACCGTAATTACGGTGCAGTTGGCAACACTGCGTTTGGCTGACGTAGGCTGCGTTCCGAGTAACGCTGTAATCGATTTGAGCGTGCTAACACCCATACCGAATAAGCGTGATCGCAATAAAGATGTTCCGTGAATCGTCATAGATGACGTCATGATGCGCCATTTTGCGATAACACCGACCATGCCCTAAATTAATATCACCGTGAGCGCTATTTAATACATTTAACTTGCAAAATGATTTACGATAAAATTATTAAGGAGGTTGAGCTTTTAAAGCATGCTTCTACCAAAGAAAAAATATACAAATGAAAATGATAATACCGATTAAAACTTTCTTATAAAGTGTTTTTTTTTTTAACTTTTAGTAATAAATCCTTTTTTTGGCGGCCGTCGGGCCGTGAGACCCAAACATCCGGGTTTTTTGGCGGGAAGTCCGGTTTTCTGATTTTTAGAGATTGCAACGCTAACTGTAAGGACTATACTTGCTTGCAGCGCTCGGCCGCTAAAGTAAAGCTTACGAAAAAAAAAGGGTCGTGTGCACGGGATTTTGTTTTCAAAGTGGTTACCTACATATATGCGTTACCCAGATTATAATGAACGCACTGTAAGTTTAATATACTTTAGTCATAATCATAAGCTATTGACTTACCACATTTTGAGATGATGTCCCAGGCATGTCCTCGACGTCGGAGATTGCGTCGTCTTGGTCCAGACCCTGAAACAATATTTTCTTTTAAGAGGGAGGTTTGCGAGCGTGAGAACTTATTTTTGAACTTACACATCGACATTTCCACTAACACAGCTGCATCACACAGTGTAGTGTACGCAAACCGAAAAACAAACGAAAAATTATGCGTTGTAACAGCCAAAATATACCTTCAGTGCGCATTCGCTATTGAAGGAATACCTAGTAAGAAGTCGCAAAAAACGCGCAATGTAGAGTCTGGCCACGCTAAGTCTGCAATGGAATAAATGGGCAACCCCAAAAAGTTTTATATATGGTATACTTTTACATCAGTCAGTTATGTCAGTTTCGGGGTTGTAAGTAGATCTAATAATTTTGATATTTTGGCTTATAGTTTATCACAAGTCAGCAAAAAAAAATGAGAGCTGTTTTTGTTTTATTGCGTAATTCTAATGTTTTTGGGTGTGCTGAATCCGAAAATGACTTTAATTTTGTCATAAAACGTCACGTTTTCTAACAATGTAGGTATCTGATAAACAAGATTATCATCAAATAAAAGATTTTTTTTTATTTTTTAAATATAATATAATTGACCAAGATCTATAAAACAATGACGAGTTAACACGTAATTGTACCGCGCCACTCTCTAAGTCTACACTATCGAAGCGCGCACGTTCAGGTTACAACATGACATTGTATAGTTTGTTAATTTAGCTCACTCAGGGCGTTCTTTATTTAGAAAGAGTAATGATAGTTATGGCCTAAATACATTAAAAAACAGTAATCAAAATAAAATTGTTCCTATTTATTTATGACTTCAAGTTAGCCCAAAAACCCCTTTTTTATAATATTTTTTGAGTTTTGCAAAATAACCTGACGTTCTTGGATTTTTAAGTATTTTTTAGTTTTCAGAACACCTAAATACATAGAAATCTGTTGAAAACATCCAGACAGCATTTTTGTTGCAGACTTATGTTATGTGTACTTAAGGGGACGATAACCGACTTTTAATGATTTTATATTGAAGATGACGTCTAAACGAGTAGTGTTAGTGATTTGGAAAAAAAATATGTTAAATAAGAGCATTTTCCTAATATTTTAATATAGGCATATTTTTGATTATGTTTATATTACATAGTGACATTAATTGGTAAATTTATGTCTAACGCGGATAAAAAACTGAGAATGACGCAAAATCTATCGAGCGAATTTTTCTGAAAACTTCACCATTTTAAAGATAGTTAAATTATTGATCTTTTAGTATACATGTTTTATTAAAATACCTTTTGTTTTACGTGTAATAAATTAATAATGCGGCTAATTTGGGACAGCGCTCCTTGATGGGCGAGTCCTATTACTGGCAGGACGTACGACGCGTTGCGTGAGCTCAGTACAGAACACGCAAGCTAACCATTCAAGGTCACTGTCATATTTCTGCGTCTTAATAGACTATGTCGTACCTATGCTCTACCTCCATACAATGACAAAACTGTATCAAATTCACACTGCATCGTGCTCAAGTGACTATTTTTTACCAGGAATAAATCAGAATATAAACAAAATAACCTATCAAAAACAAAAAGACAAACAAAGTATCAAATTATTTTTTCGTAGGACAGAATGGTGTTGCCGTCTATAGATTTTCAAATTCCACCGTTTTTTACTTATGCAGACTTGCTGGCCAGACTCTTAGCTTATTCACCGCACCGCGATACACGCGTGACAATTGTTTTGGGTTAGGGTGGGGTCACAGTGTAATCGGTTGTTTACTTTTATTGTTAGATTAGACTTAAAATAATTACTGTATTGTTAGTGTCTGTTTTTAACTATTTTAGAATAAAATGTCACTCAATTTTGTTTCGGGATATTTTAAGGTATGTGAATGTTGCGAGGGAAGAAAAAGAAATCGAGAACATGTGTAATTAATTTGTTATGAAAAAAAAACAGTGGCACTCCGGGAGTGACGACAGAAGTAAAAACTTGAAAAAAATCGGCACCGCGGTAATCAACGCGTTGATGTCTCTTACTCCACGCACCACAACGCGTTGAAGTCTTTTTAATGGTCAAAAGCTGGTGTCGTCACAGTGTCGCGAAATCAATGGTTTAGTCCCATCTCAAAAATGCCCAACGCACCTGAAGAAGTTTTCACTTCAACAAATAATGTTACTTACATTTCAATTACTGGATAAAATAGTAATTTTCTAGTGTGCGTGCATAATGATACCAACTGTTGCAAAATTACCATTAAAATAGGCAGAAATTTATTATAGTGTCAAGTGAATCTACAAAAATATACTTAAGACAAAAATATAATTTGAATCAAGATAAAACAATGGCAATAATTTCTTGAAGGTCGGAGCTCGGGTCAATTTCATACTTTGCATACAAACGTACTACGTAATTATTAATCTCTGAAACAATTTTTTTCATCTTCACAACCATTGTGTTGCTTATATCTGGTTCCTCATCCGAGACATCACTTCCAACAGATTGCAATGACGATAAAAACAAAGCCTGAAAATAATAAATAACATTTTTATTAAGTCACCCACTATTTTGTTTGTGGCAGAACCTTGCCCGGCGGCATTTAAGCAGAGTCCACTAACTGAGTTTTGAATGTGGCTTTTGATTGGTTGTTAAACTCCCATAGTAGCCTTTGTCTACAAAATCCACTAATTGAGTTTGAATCAACCTCTGATTGGTTGCTCTGATTCAACCTCTGATTGGAAGTAGCACTCGCCGGCCGCTGCTGCAGCACCGGTCGCTTCGCTCGCTCAGCTCGCGCGCGATCGGTCACAGTTCTAATCTAACCTAACCTATTTCACCCAGTTCAAAATGGTGAATCATACAATCTGCCGCAGAAATGTTTTCACCATTGTCTAATTATCTATTCGCAGATTGTATGATTCGTCATTTTGAACTGGGTGAAATAGGTTAGGTTACAAATGTGAACAACCGCGCCTGAACCGAGCGAGGGCTACTTCCAAGTTGCTCGCAGAAATGTTTTCACTATTGTCTAATTTATCCGTATCTTCGGAATGTCCCAGGTGGATTTTGTAGACAAAGGCTACCATGGGAGTTTAACGACCAATCAGAAGCCACATTCAAAACTCAGTTGGTAGATTCTGCTTATATGCTGCCCGGCGTCTGTATTTCCCGATAGACAAAAGCTGGGAGTAATCATAGCACGAGTGAATAGGATACTTCTATATAGGCAAGCATGTACCATCTTCGACTGTATCATCGCTTACCATTAGGCGAGATGTAGACAAAGACAAGCCTATTCTGAATATATATTTTTAAACCTTCTAAATTTTTCCGTGCAATATCACAATTTTTGTTAACTTAACATTGGTGCCGATTCCTTTGCTCACAAACTAAACTAAATTTAAGTTCAGTGCATCTTTTTCTTTCTATTTCATTAAGAAAAGGACAGAAGATAAATTTTAGTTTAGTCCTGTCAAATTAATCAGCGCCTGTCACTACTCCATACAAGTTTAGACGTGATTAAAAACTTGCCAACTAAAATTACGTCAATTTACGTCAAGCGCTGATTAATTTGACAGGACTAAACTAAAATATATCTTCTGTCCTTTTCTTAATGAAATAGAAAGAACAAGATGCACTGAACGTAAATTCAGTTTAGTTTGTGAACAAGGGAATCGGCACCATTATTGACAAAAAATTAAATTATTTTAAAAACTTGCCTTGCATGGCACCGATCCCTTTTTTAATCTTTGACGTCCTGACTTATAGACAAAACATATGTCTTTTCTATGGAAATGTTCAGAGCAAACAACAGAATTTTTTGTTGGTTTCCAGAGTTCGTCACCGCGACTTTTTCGTATGATGTCTATCCATCGCTTACTCAATATTGGATCGCTTGGTATTCTGAAACAATACTCATTTTCTACTAAAAAAACGTCTATTTAAAATCGCATACTTAATTTAAAATTGTGGTCATATTTCTAATCAGCATAGTCAAAAACCCCGAAAAAATTCAAAATGGATTCATATTCGTAATTAGTATGGTAAAAAAAAAGCCCAAAATGAATGTCTACTTTCAAAAAAAGAAGAAGGTCACCATCTTGAAATATTTTAAGTGGATGACATTCGTAACAAACCCTGCATTACCAATAACCGCGAAAACGACACCCATTTCAACTGTTTTTTAAAGTGGACATCACGTTCGTAATTCCTAATAGGGAATCTGCACGTAATTCAAAACATTATTTAAATATACATTGTTTATGAGTCAAGAAACAAATTCCTACAAAAAAAATGCATTACTTATTTTACATGTTTCGTTTTTTTGGTGGACCGGAACGTAAACTCAACTTTTTCGGGTGTATATTACTGTCGCGTTAGCACGTAGAAAACCCCGAAATAATATTCTATTCAAAGTATTCCATTTTTTATGACCGACGCGACCACCGCGCCGCCCCGTCTCGTAACTTGTAATATTCAGCATTAGCATCGTAAAAAAATATTAAAACTCGAAATGATACCCCATGTTGATTTAACCTATTCAAAAAAAACTATGTATCCGGCATTGCTTTTCGGTAATCCTAATCAGTAAGTATGTATTACATACTAGGCCACATTTTTATGTGGGTGTTTTAATTTCATAAACCGGCAACACCCACGTCAACCACAAAATGGCGAAACGAAAAATATTATTTTTATGTTTTAATTAATGACTTATTTTGCTAGAAATGATACGAAATAATGTTACTTACCGATGATAGCTGACTTTTTGGATTATTTTAGATCGACCCTTGTAATTTCTGCACACTTTAATTACACAAACCGTCATTGTAAACAAACAATTTTTCAGAGCAACTCGAGCGTATCCAGTGACAGCGCGACTGACACTGAGCGGAGCGCGGCCCGCGGGGTAGGGATTTAGCGACCAACAGTTGGACGGTTTTTTTTCGACGTTTTGGCAGCTTTGACTCCATGATATCTAGACAAAACATTTCTTAACTAAATCGATTAAACATCGGTTTATTAGTAAGAAATCCCTATTTCTGCACATAAGCCACACACGGCTTAGTTGTTCGACAAGTACAAAAATAGTTATTTTTAACCGATTTCAAAAAAGGAGAAGGTTAAATTTTCGTATGGTATAGATATGTATGTTTTTTTTTAAATATGTTCATCGATATTTTCGTCAAATGTGGACCGATTTTGAAAATTATTTTTTCATTTGGTAGAATAAAGGCTTGTGCAGACCAGCGCGACACAAAGACACCACTCGTCGCGCGACGAGCGGTGCCTTTGTGTCGCGTCGCGTGTCGCGCCTGTCTGAAAGAGCCTTAAAGGAAGCTTTTCTTTTGCTTTCGCCGTAGTCTCATATCGGGACGTTTTTAGTTAGCTTTGACAGCCACGGATCTAAAAAAAATTTGAGGCGGGGCAAAAACTGTCGTCAGCCGCCCCCCACCAATCTTTTATGGGGATGCGCTAAGTTAGCCCCCGCGAAATTAAAATTTTCTCAAAATGAAAATTTTGGCAGCAACAAATTGTATCGATCGATAATGCGCCAATTCAACTGGGGCGCCAAAACTGTTGTAAAAAAGAAAAAAATAGAACGATTATAAATGTGCTGTGCGTCTCATTTATTGCAAAGTAGGTGTGCTGGGTGGTGCACTTGTCTGCTACACTTGAATTTGTCGCCCCCTGAAGCTGGCGCCCGGGGTACGGGCCCCGGCTTGCCCCCCCCCTAGATCCGGGGCTGCTTTGATAATACGTATGTAATCCGCTTTGTGTATTTTGATGAAGATGTTATCCGGTTTAAGATCATTTATTCTCATAAGAATAACACTATTCACTTACATGAGAATATTAAAACTAAATACTTAAAAATTGCATAAAGTTGGGGGTATTACAAAGTTTAGACATCGATTATCTAAAATGTTTCGAGGGTAGGTTATAAATCTTTTGGTCACTCAAAATGTTCGTTCGATACATGTAAACAAGTATCCGTGTAACACTCAATGAACGCCAACTGGATGTGACTCGACACTATAGTATGGAATGTGAATTTTTTTCTATAAATTGTTTAAGTAGCTTTTTAAAAGTTGTTTTGGATTTAGATTCCTTGATGTCTCTAGGTAATTTATTAAATATTTTAGATCCTTCGTACACGATAGTTTTTCTTCCGTAGTTTGTGCGGGTTGGGTGTAGTTTTAAAAAGTCTTGTTCACGTCTCAGTTTCATTTTGTGTTTTTTAATATTTTTTGTGAAGGTTAATTATTATAATACTTTCTGTAACTGTTTTTTACATAGCAAGTAGTGGTATATGAATTGGTGTGGGGTAAAGTATAATCTCATTGGGGTAGGTACCATAACTTCAAAGTAAAAAAAAAAAAAATTTTTTCAAAAAAAAACAGACCGATTTAATAAAAAAACACTACAAAATGAAAAATAACTTTAATCTCGGAAGTCGGTGGCAAAAAACTAAAATACAGATCCAAAGACACTGACTTCCGAAATTAAAGTTATTTTTCACTTTGTAGTGTTGTTTGTTGTCATTTGTTTATGCAGTGTAAGTTGTCTTTGGTCCCCTGAAATCAAGCAATGGATAAAATTGACAAACTTTTATTGCTTGAATACGATGCTTTTAGCTACTTTGTATGTTTAATTTATGTAATTTTTTGTAAGTAATGTGCGTTTTGTTTGTGGAGACTAAACAATTTTTATTTCTTTCTATTTCAAATTGACATGAGCTTTTGTTTGATAACGCCAAAAGTAGGTTACAGATTAGTTTGTTTCTGATTATGACGTCACGTAAAGGTCGAAAATATTGTTCAAAAATAAAGCTCATCTTTTTACTTTTTAATTTCTAACATAAAAAATATTGTTATTTAAAATTGTTTAAATAACAATATTTTTGAGGTATTCACAATTCAATGCCAATTCTCGTACTTTAAAAAACGTCTGTCAAACTTGTCAAAAATGTTGGTAATTTGAATGCATTTTTGACAGAATGCAAATGAGATTAGAATGGAGAACATTCTTAAAAATTACGGGAACTGTCCCTCTGTTAAGTATTTTTTTTATAACAAGAAGAATGATAACCAAAATTATTGAAATAGAATTCAAACATAACCTCACCTCACCGTACGCAAAGTTATTTTCTCGCCGAAATAATAACTTCAAAAAACATTTCCTAAAGGATTCATTAATAAAGTCAACAACGAAACACTTCTTAATTTTTAACTAAGGTCTATTTATAAATCCATGTGTAGATTGATGTTATTTCTACACAAACAAATATCATCTTTATACCTTTCTAAATTAAGTTGATTTTAGAATAACCAGTACAATTAAAAAGTCATAAAAAATGTTAAAGTTGTTGTGCAAACTGAACCTTATGTGTAAGATATAAAGATTTTTTTTTTTTAATCGTATATGTTTACATATTTGGAAATTAAATTGCGAACGTAAAATGTAGTATGTAATTTTTGTACGTAAAATATCGCGGCGGGATTTTATTGGGCACTTGATTTTCAACTCTCGGTGTTAGGCCGAGCGTTGAGAATCCATCAGAGTGCAACCCAGCGCGTCGAAAAAACACACTGTTGGAATTTCGACTCTTGGCGCTAAGCAGAGCGTTGAAAATCCCGTGTGCCAAAAAAAATCACGGGTGCTAGCTAACCAGTACCCTAATTGCGTAATACATTGTTAATTCATTGCTTCATAAGTTGGAAAAAAAATCTGCTCAACAACGTAAATAACGCAATAAATGTTTTTTTTTTAACCGACTTCCAAAAAGGAGGAGGTTATATGTTCGTCGCGTATGTTAGTTTTTTTTTTTGTCCACCGATTTCTCCGTCAATTATGGACCGATTTTGAAAATTCTTTTTTGTTTGAAAGGGTATGCTCTCGAGGTGGTCCCATATAAATTTTATTAACTTTATTTTGATAGTTTTTGAGTTAGCTTCAATAATACGTACTTTTTCCCACTTAGTATGTGGATGATATGATCAGTTCCTGTCACTGTTATTTACATAGCAGGTAGTGGTTTTTAATTTGTGTGGGGTAGCCCAACTAAAAAGCCACAACTAAAAAGTGAAACATAAAAACTTTTTACAAAAAAAAAAACAACCGACTTCCAAAAAACACTACAAAGTGAAAAATAACTTTAATTTCGGATGTCGGTGTCTTTCTTTGATTTTGAATTTTCGTTTTTTGTCACCGACTTCCGAAATTAAAGTTATTTTTCACTTTGTAGTGTTTTTTGGAAGTCGGTTGTTTTTTTTATTGTAAACAGTTTTTTTTAATTGGCTCGTGCGCTTTTTACTTCATCATTCAGCCTGTTACTTGTTCATACAATGTTCATGATTGATCTCTTTGGTGATTGGAAGTTTTATTAACAATATCCACATTCCAAATTCAAATCACTTTTAGTCCCTAGGGATTAAAGAGTTATTTTGGTCCCTGTTTACGAAGAATAAACTAGCTCTTTTTGAATAGATGCGAAAAAAATAATTAAATACCTTCTACCTACCAAAATTTTATTGCTTGTTGAAGATGACGGGAGAACAACTCCCAACTCCCTCTTGTCAACTAAATGAACGGTCTGACTTTCAATGTCACCTCTCGTTAGATGTAACGTCGGGAGACTCCTATCCTTCAATATTTTCCTTCCATTGACTAATCCGTAGCGGAAGCAGCTCTCGTCAAAATGCAAGGAACACAAAGTTGTGCGCGTCCCTATAGAGATATTGCTCTTTCCCAGAATATTTAACCACTTCTGCTTCAATTCATTATCAGAAGGGAATCTGTAAAATTGTTCCAATAAATTAATATCAATGTAATTATAAAATACATCCCCTGTAAGGACGTCGATCATGGAGAACAATATCAAATATGGAACAATAATATTAAAATATAAATATGATATAATTATACAGGGTGGCAGGGATATCGACGCGAAAACTGTTACCATGTATTCAGTACATGATTCTGAACCCCGCTGCGTTGAAATATTTCGAATGCCATTTAAAAAAAAAAACTGCCGTACCTTACGCGGTGAAAATGTATGGAACAGCTGATTATTTTTTAAATAACCGACGAAAAATTTCATCGCAGGAGGGTTCAAAATCATGTACCTACTGAATCCATGGTAATAGTATTTTTTCAACTGAAAAAGTTTAGCTAAGTTTTTTTTAAATAAACTTCTTAACAAAATACGGGGCTGCAGAGACATCGACGCGAAAACTGAAACCATGGATTCAGTACATGATTCTGAACCCCCCGGCGTTGGAATTTTTCGTCAGTTATTAAAAAAAAAAATGCTGTTCCATACATTTTGACCGCGTAGGTATTGCACTTTTCTATGAAACAGCAGATTCTTTTTTTATAACCGACGAAAAATTTCAACGCCGTGTGGTTCAGAATCATGTACTGAATCCATGGTTTCAGTTTTCGCGTCGATGTCCCTGCCACCCTGTATAATATTAATAAACAATAATTTATACAAAATATGTGATACACTTGATATTCATAATCTTACTTTTGTAAACTTACTTGTGATATGATCGTCGAGGGAGTCTATCACTTCTCCACTTGCACAAAAAACATGTATAAACCATTTATTACAGATAATTTTTGATAAACCAATGTAATACTTTTAATGAGCTATGAGTACTTCAAGAAATATAAGGTTACAAATTACAGTAGACGCTCTTTGCAACACGATTCATACCTAGCACTGGGCTTACAGTTGTACTGCAGCGCCGATCGATACACTCCTGACCGCCAGTGACGTGGACCAATCAAAATTCTAGAAAGAGACAACTACTGGCCGCACATTTGCTTCGTCTCTTTCGTACTTTTCTGTCTCTGTTCGCTGCACAACTGAGTGCAGTGTATAATGCTGACAAAGGAATGTTACGGAGCTTCGGTTCCGATTCCGAAAGGTCGGCACTTCCGATGAAAATTTCGGAAGCCAATGAGTTGCGTTCGCGTAACGCGTTGTATTCCGGCAAGTGCCTTGATTGGTTCTCGGCAGGACAGCGCGCCTGCTGCAGTGCGAGATACGTGGACGATGGCCGCGACTATTTAAATGAGTTCACACAACGCGTCGTCCCCGAGTAAATGATACTCCCCCCCGACCCTTGCTCGATAACGAGCAGGGACTTGAAACGTTACTCAAAATAACGTTACGTGAAGTTCCGGTAACGATAACTTGTACCGTTCCACCAGGATCGTAACAAAATTAATTCATTGACTATAACGATACTAACAAACGGAACGAAATCTTAAACTGTTTATAAACATTATTAAAAATATATCGTTATTAATATATCGGTATAACGAAATAATAACGTTATTCATTTCGATACGCAAAATTGCCAAAAAAAATTGTGAACATGACACTATCACATGAAAATAAAAGTAGGTAGGTAACAATAACCATTCATTCACAACACTGTCTGTAAAAAATGAGCACTTTCGTACGAACTTATGTTTGAATACGGCGGTGGCTTACCACCAGCCGGCCGCTGGCCGCTGTAACGGGGGTGGCCGGTGGTAGTGGTGGTGCTGGGCGACGACAGAGCGGTGGTCAGCGGGAAAAGTTCTTAAGAATAACGTCATACAAATGAATCTGTAACGTTATTACAAGTGGATATAAGCATAATGTTACTGATACCTATAACGTTACATAAAATTTTGTTCTACAAAAATGATATTCTGTAACGTTTTTTTTTGTAACGTTATTAATATTTTTAGGTTTTAGTATCGTTACAAAATTTGGAGCGTTATTAGATAACATTTTGTGTATCGGAACGAAATTAATTTCGTTTTCAAGTCCCTGATAACGAGGTGCCAGTAGTTGTTGCAGCTGTGCACGTAGCTTTAAATTCCCCGACTAATAATCATGATCAAAACTTTGATCCAGCCCGTCCCATCCTTGATGTCCCCCCTCCGGTTGACGCCCTTAACCGAGGTTGGTACCCCACAGGGGGTGCCCTTAGCGAGCGTACACCTAGTTTTAATTAGCATAGTTGAATAACCCCTGGCTGGAAGTTTTAAGTGTAGTAGCTTAAGGCACCCACAGGAAAGCCCGGTTAAGTAGTCATGATCTCAGAGGTCAACTACGCTACGAGACGCCCTACCTAAAAAAAAAAAAGCAACGCGTCGTACGTCCAGCCAGTAATAGGACTCGTCCATCAAGGAGCGCTGTCCCAAATTAGACGCATTATTAATTTATTATACATAAAACAAGTGGTATTTTAATAAAATTTTAAAAATAGTTAAATTATCTTTAAAACGGTGAAGGTTTAAAAAAAATATGCTGGGAAGTTTTTGCGTGATTCTCAGTGTTTTATCCGCGTTAGACATAACTTTACAAATTAATTATACTATGTAATATAAACATAACCTAAAATATTCACAGATTAAGTTATTAAGAAAATACTCTAATTTAACATATATTTTTTCCAAATCATTAACACTACTCGTTTAGACGTGATCTTCAGTATAAAATCATTAAAAGTCATTTATTCTCGCGTTAAATGTAACAGTCATAATAAAAAAAACAACTGTGATAATTGAATTAAAAAAACCGGCCAAGTGCATGTCGGACCACGCACAATGTAGGGTTCCGTAGTTGGGATGAATTTATCCCAAGAACAAACTTAACTTAGTAGTTGAAAAAAAAAAAAAACATACAGATTGTATGGGAGAACATGTTTTTACAACTGCAAATCTAAGTTGGTCGATTATTACTCGTTAACTTGTAAAGCCTACTCAGCTGTGATAGTCTTCCTTTTAAATTCGTTATACTAAACTGCCGTGAACTTTTTCACATATCTAAAACCAACAATTTAGCTGGTAGGGGGGGGGGGGGGATACTTGACTCTAACAAAAATTTGCACTTTAAAGCTTAATATTTCGCAAACGGATCTCTGAATTCAAAAATGGTTTTAACACACTCACAATGTTTTTGAAAGACCTTTCCAACGATACCCCACACAAAGGGATAGAAAAAAAAAAACATCCCCACTTTACGTGTAGGGGAGGTACCCTAAAAAAAATTTTATTCATAATTTTATTTTACCACTTTGTCGGCATAATTAATATGTATACCCATGCCAAATTACAGCTTTCTAGTACTAACAGTCTTGGAGCTAGACCGCGGACAGACAGACAGACAGACATGACGAAACTACAAGGGTTCCTTGTTTACTACGGAACCCTAAAAATGATTGTATTTTTGCACTATCCATATTACTTGGATTAATTGGTTGTAAATTAACTAAACTATTCTTGAATAAACTTATTTAAAAGTTTAAAATTCTATTGCTTTTTTATTAATTTAAATGTTTCTTAGTATTGCATCGTAAGCATCTAAAATGAAGAAGGACCTATTTTTTTTTTAAATCAGTTTAGGGCTTTTACCTACGAATACAGAGTGATTGATCGCGTCAAGAAGATGCGTGGATGGTGTTATGAAAAATAAGTTAGCTTGTTTACGTGTTTACTTTGTGCGTTTACTTTTTTTACCCTCCTGTAATATTTTTCGAGAGTATATTATGTATGTCTATTTCTTTGGCACGCTCTGTAGCCTAAACGTCTTGATGGATTTTAGCATATGAGGTGTCGTTAGGTTTGTCTTAATTGTGGGAGTGACATAGGCTATGTATAAGATTTATATAATATTGCATCTACAAATACAAAAAAGAAAACAACGTTTTTTTTTTCAAATAAATCACAACAACCTTCCCGTCCCGCAGCGGCCGCAGCTAACTGGCGCCGCCGCCATCCGTTAAAACATAAAAAACTTATGTATTTATAACAAAAAAAAAGTCGCTCAATTATTTTTATTAATATATTTTATTTTATTTATATGAAATAGGACATTAATAATAGACTTACTCACCACGTTAAACATTTTTTCTATTATACTTTTGCAATCGTGCACGTTTAATATGTATTGTGTATTTTTGTCGGTATTGCTAAAATTTGATTCAAATTTTACCTCTTCTGATGGTATGGAATTATTTTTCTGCAAGATATAAAATACAATAATAAACACCTATTAAATGAGCTTCAACCCAATTACTTAAGTCCCGTACAATACCTGTACATCTATATTTATTTCATGTTTGATAGAGGATGATCCACACAAATTACTAGATGGTTCTGAGGCATATGAACTGACCATCTGCAAAAATAAATAAAATAAAAGTGTACCTAATTATTTTTTCATTAAAATTCGAAGTTGTAAAATTTAAGTAAAAACTTACTGTGCAAATAGGCACTGCAGTTTTCTTTAATAGATTTCGCTTTCCGTTATTACACTTATATATATCGTCACTTCTAAAATGTATGCTGCATAATCTAGTGCTTAAGCTAGGCATCCAATCAAGTTCGTTTCTTTCCAAACGGACCGCAGTTTCCCATTTTTTTCGCTGTACCTATTTTATTTTTCGGGAATCTGTGACATTTAATTTATAATAAATAATATACTGATGCATAATTATCATTTTTCCTTTAAGGGCCTATACTACCTCAAATTGCTTAGCATAATCCTCCGTTATATCGAAAATACTGCAGCATTAATTTTGAAATAAATATATGTCAAAGTTAAGGATTAATGATAAGTACTATGTTAGACGAAAACACGATTCCATAAAATTTTCTCTATAGAAAAACATTCCAAAGTTAACTCCAAACCGAACAATAAACCTTCGAAAAAATACTTCAAATTAGATCATGAAACTTTGCATAATAACTAAACTAACTATAAAGCAGCGACTATGTTTTTAATTATCATTATTTTCGCCGTAAAAAGCAACTACCTAAATTATTGGCACCTCGGAGCCGCTAGCACCCCACTCCGTCTCGCTCTCACTCAGTCCGCGAGCAATATGGTGCGAGCGAGGTAAAAAGAGAATTTGAGCTGAGGTAGTATGGGCTCTTAAACTAAACTAGCAAAAACTTCCAGTTCAAGTGAAATTTCAAAACGTGTAAAATAAGCTTTCAAGTTGCGTTCGTGTTGCATAACACTTTTCAGAATCGCAAGATTTCAATTTTTTTATTCACTTACGTATGAAAAGTGATTCCAGAATTAGTCATATCCGAATGGCTTTTACACCACTTTACAGCACAGGACGGCATATTTGCAGTATGTAAACAACGCAAAAAAACAATCGTAAATACTCCGCGACGAAACCGCATCGACCCATTGACACCGGCGAAATGTCAGCGCCAGTCAGCGCTGCGCGGTGCATATTTTGGCCCCGCCCACCAGTGTTGCCCACTCGAAAAGTTCAAATAAACCCACGAGACTCCACGTCGAAATTATCGTTTTTTTGGCAAAAATTATCGTACAAGAGAATGACCTTGACTTTATTTTTCTGCTTTAAATTTTGTCTGACAAATAAGTTTTGTTAATGGAACTTGTTTTTTTTAACAAATCGCAAAATGTTCGTACATTAGACGTTCATTATCGTACATCGTACCATTGGCCAAATTATCGTACGCCCCCATAATTATCGTACGGGTGTGCAACACTGCCGCTCATCGCGGTCTTATCCTGCGTGGTGCCATTTTTGAGCTTGAGTTATATTTCTTGACTTTTATTATTTGTAGTGCGACGATTTATCAGCCTATTTAACTTCGACTTAAGGTCACAACATTTTCATTTCATACAGCTTCTAACAAAAGTTACGCGAACACAGGAGTAATGGAGTAGCTGTTTTTATTGTAAGGGATGTATTTTTTGCTTATTAATTTACATTTGAGTCGCTCAGCGGAAGAGTGGCCTAATCCACAAATTTAAAAGGCCACTATGGTTTCAAAGATCGATACATCTAGTATGTGTAAATATCTACTTAACTCTGTTTCTATAAATTTGTGGATTAGACCACTTTTCCGCTGAGCGACTCATTTTATAAGTACCTACTTATAATTTTGTTGTTTTCTTATGTACCTATTGACGTCATTGTTTAACTGCGAAAAACATTATTTAGAGTACAACTCTACTTGGAATGTTGGTACTGCTGGTTTTCAGCCTTCTTAAACCTTCCTTAGTCAAATATATATCCGATTCAACAAAATGACTCGAGCAAACAAGGTTGCATTTTTTCGGACTGAAATATTCTTATCGTTGCGATTTGGCTACAACATTTTTCCATTCTGACCAACGCGGCAACGTTTAGAATATCAAGGAAAACTAAAATAAATATAGGTAATAGATAACATGTTATTTCATCAAACAACGGAATAACATGCAAAAAAAAATACATCATGTCGGCTCCATAGAATCTTTGTTCTAAATATTTTTTACCGCTCATGAAAATTCAAAAATTCAAAAGTCATTTATTCAAATTAGGCTTAGCACTTTTCGAACGTAAAAATTACATAAGACAGTCCCCCAAAACGCCCACCCTTCACATGGTAAATGGTAATCCAAACAAATCTAAATATTGTACTTGATCTCGTTCTGTCCATTGCACACGTAATGTGTAGAAAAGGACAGATCAACTTATTAGGTAGGTACGTTGAATCCGCATTCAATTGCCGCTATAACAACAAACATACCTACATAAGTAATTTAAAAAAAAATTAAGGGACTACACAAGAAAGGTGTTTTTTTACTAAAATATTTACATAAAATATGTAGTGTTAAATATTGTACGGTGTTACCGAACCCTTCGTGTGCAAGTCCGACTCGCACTTGTTCGTTTTTTTTTTTTGCAATTTTACCGTAACGAACTAACGACAGCGGTTCAATAAACTAACCCAACAATTCCGTTTCTTCTGGAGGCATCCAGCGATAATAACTCCACAAGCTGCTATTAATAGGTCGCTATCAGCATCCATGTTTACGTAAATATTAAATGAGTACAATAAGTAACTAATACATTTATTGACTGAATTATTTGAGAGGCAACACGACACACGACGTCTCTCTACGCGCGGTGATCGCTAACTGCCACAGACACAGACAGAGCATCATCAGTGTTGCCAACTCCAAAAGTTCAAATTATCGAGATCCCACGTCAAAATTATGGTTTTTTAGGCAAAATTATCGTACAAAAGAAAAAAGTAAAACGTAAATTCAAATTGCTATCAAAGACAAATGAATAATTTACCACCCAGCTCTATCTCAAGATACAGCTCACATCTCCGCTTCGATCGCACCATACAAATATGATACTTCTCCGCTCAGTGGTATCCACTGAAGCTGAGTGGAGATGAGATGTGTAAATAATGGATGACGAAAAATTAATCGAGTGTGTAATAAAGTACCTACCTACCCGTACCCTAATTGCGTAATACAACACAATCACAATTTGTTTCGATTTGAAACAGATTGCTAATCCATTGCTTCATAAGTTTGAAAAAACTGCTCAACAACGTAAATAACGCAATGAATGTTGTTGAACTGTCAAAATGAAACGAATTAGGCAAAATTGTTTATGAAAATAAATTACGCAATTAGGGTACAGGTGTGTACACGCGCATGGCGAGCCGGGGGCCGCGGGAAGGGCGCGGGCCCCTCGCGCGCAACCTCCGCGCCCGCCGCCATTAAGTGTATTATCTATGCCCGTATGCCGCCATCATTCGGATGAAAATGACAACAAGAACCGAGTGCGCGTGTGTGTATTATAATAAAATTGTCTCACTCGGCTATCCTTAAATAAATTTTAAAAATAACTTTTCGTCCGTTTCAATCACATCCCAACACGGTGATTTAATATTTAGATTCCAAGCACAATTATGGACTGCAATAGCAAGTGAAATAAATGAAGCTTACTTTTTTACTCCTTGATACTGAATACTCTTCATCAAAGGCGCTGGCAATAGCTGCCATCTCCATTAGTGAAAACTTCATTATTTATTATTTTTACTCATTATTCAATGAAAAGTCACAACACTACGTTCGTATCCGCGTCACCACTGCGTCATTTGACACTACTGACTCAGAACACTCGGTGTAATAAGAACATTACGAACGTGTAGCACGAACGGGGCTCGGGCGCCTCGAACCAGTGCTCTTGAGCGCATACTACCTCAGCTCAAATTCACTTTTTATCTCGCTTGCACCATACTGCTCGCGGACTGAGTGAGAGCGAGATGGGGGTGCTGGCAGCTCCGAGGCGCCTATAGTTTAGGTAATTGCTTTTTACGGCGAAAATACTGGTAATAAAAAATAAAAATAAAACATAATCGCTGCTTTATATTTAGTTCAGTTATTATACAAAGTTTCATGATCTAATTTGAAGTATTTTTTGAATACCAGCGGTTTATTATTCGGTTTGTCGGCTTACACCACGTCCGACTACGCATGGACGCTTTTTATTCCGACCTTTTTTTACCGTACTCTGGATTTTCAACGCTCAGCTTAGCGCCGAGAGTTGAAAATCCAACTATGAGCATAGCTTTTTCAACAAGCTAGGATGTGCTCCGTTGGATTCTAAACGCTGGGTTCGACCTCGAATCCAGAGTACTGTAAAATAAATGGCGTTACAAAAGCCCGTGCTCTCGTGGGCTGCTACGGTTCCGCTGCGAAACTCTGTAGGTTTTCGTACATTTTGATCGGTTCAGGCCAAGTTTTCGCCGGCAGTGTGTAAAGGTGTTAGTAAAGTGTAAACAAAATATTCGCGCGGGAAAAATCATATTCACAGATTGCGTGCGTAGTATACAGACTTATTAACCATTAAAACTTCTGAGTCTAGTTCAGTGTCCTTCAACCAGTGAACGCAAATAAAAAAATAAAACATGGAAGCATTACTTCAAGGAAACTAAGCGCGTATCTTGACCCAAAATCCGAAACAAACTCACACATCGAAACCCCATCGCTGATTCGCCCAAACAAACTCACACAATCTAAACTCCATTGATGATTCACCAAAAGTGTATTACCACTCAGGATGCGCAGTTAAAAATAGACCTTATTTCCTAAATGTTTGGGTTTAAATTACCATCTAACGTGTAGGCCGCTAATGACATTTCTACGGCGCCACTGCGCCTACCATTCGTCGCCCGGGATGTTTTATGTAATAAGTTGCAACGCAAATAATTAATCGTAATAGCGATGGTATTAAAATATAGAATTTATTATGATAAAACATGTTTTATGAACTGTATGGCAACAGTTGTTCTGTCAATGTTCGATACAATATTTTACAGGAAATAGAGATTTCAACATGTTTTCATGTCAATGTCTCGCCAGTGCAAACGCACAGTAAGGTCTGTAAATAGAGCAGTGTTTAGGGAGTCAAATTACAGTCGAACCTGGATAAGCGAGAGTTTAAGGGATCGCAATCTCTTTTTCGCTTATGGAGGATTTTCACGAACTCGAGTTTCTAGCTTATAGAGGTACAGGAGTGGCCTTTCTCACTTATAGACGTATAGGTCAGATGTTAAATTACGCTCGACTGTCACTTATTGAGGTAGAGGCAAGTAGCAGTCTCAGTTATAGAGGTCCACGAGTGTAAAACGACTTTCCCTTATTGAAGTTTCTGTTTCTCACTTATAGAGATTTTAGAGGGTTAAAACAACCAGATCTGACAATTACTCTCATTAATAGAGTTTTCTCACTTGCTCAGGTTTGACTGTATGAGGTACATAAATAAAAAAAAATGTGGTCTATTTTTAATTTATTTATTTATTTATTTAGGCTAACCAACAATTGCTTACACCTATACATTTCTAACTTAATTACTAGGGTAACATTTACAAGTGCAACAATTAATTATAGGTTAACACCACATGCACAAAAAATGAAAACGGCTTTAAACAACATAGGTACTTATAAAGTTAATATACATACAAAAAACAAAATTAAAATAATATAAAGAAGATTTACAACTCATTCAATCAAAATTACTGATTCAGATGATTCAAAAATGAAAATTTATGAATTAAAATGAAGATGTTTATGAATAAATTATAATGAAATTAAAAGAATAAACGGATTACAAGTGAAAATAATTAAAACATGTATAAAATTAAATTAAATTTACGTTGGATTATTTACAAAAGCTCGTACAAATTTATTAATATTGTCGTGGTGAACATCTACTATGTCACTGCGGCCATTGATGGTTTTGCACAGTCTAGGTATTGGAGAATTCGCACCAAGCACAGACTTTCGAAGTGGTGGACACAGGGGTGTTATTTTATTCCTAGGATATCTAGAGGGCGCATGGAACCTAATAAGCTTTACTAAACTGGGGCAGTCGATCTTATTGTGCAACAGTTTGTAAACAAATAAAGCATCGGTTATATCTCTGCGCATAGATAACGATTGCATTTTGAAATTACATAGGCGGGCTTTGTAAGAGGGCAGACGCTTAGATTTCCCCTCACTAAAGGCTAAATGCCATACAAAACGTTTCTGTACCCTTTCCAGACGCAACATGTGAGTGGCATAGTGAGGTCTCCACACAACACTGCAATACTCCATAACACTGCGCACGAGGCTGTAATATAACATTATTTTGGTGCTACTTTTACGAAAGCCTTTGGTGTTACGAAGTAAGAACCCTAACATTTTTGATGACTTTTTAATAATATATTCAATATGGGGCACAAAAGTGACCTTTTTGTCAAAAAGTACTCCTAGATCCCTAATTATTTCGACTTCTTGGACTCGCTCCTGGTCTATGGAGTACTCTGTGTCAATACAGTTAATTTTTCGAGTATATTTTACATGGTAACATTTCTTTGGGTTTAGTTGCATTTTATTATTGTGGCACCATTTTATGACTTGGTCAAGGTCGTGTTGCAGAAGTTCGCAGTCTCTTTTTGACTCGATTACTCGTGCAAATTTTAAGTCGTCAGCATACAGAAAAGGTTGGGAAAAACGAAAGCACTCCGGAAGGTCATTAATGAACATAATAAATAGTATTGGAGCTATGTGAGATCCTTGGGGGGCGCCCGATGTTATTTTGTGTGCAGCCGATCGAAAACCATTTACAACAACAAAGTATTCGCGTAAAGTATTATTAAACACAATTTAGGTGTACATCGGTTTTTTACGCATTATTTCGCAATATAAATTGCCAAATAACATAATATATAACTACTTATTATTTATTTTTGCTCAGTGTTATCATGACTAATAACGTGAATCCCAATGATAATTATTATCTTTAACATTAAGTTACGTGCCTCGGAAAATTGTAAGTTTATTCAATTTCTGTCGTGATGAGTGCAGTAAAGAATCATTTTTGGCAATATAATGCAAACGAATTTTAAGGAATTCGTGGATAATACTTTTGATAAAAGATATGTCGTGGGGTGGGATACCAGTAGGGTGCTTTTTTAAAGAGTTAAATACGTCATTACAGCTACTGGTCACATACTGAAAACATTTGTTTGATATTACAACCAGATTATGCTTGCTGGTTAAACATTTTCCTGATTGAACTTTCATAATATGTCGTAGGACGGTAGGACACACTCAGAACGGTAGCATACTTTAAACAAAGTTACTGAGGGATACGCCAATCCACCAAAGTCTTTAAGACATATTAATTGGTCAAAATACAGTTTTTCGCTTGCAAATAAACATTCCGTGCATTCTTCGCAACTAATTTTGGAATTTAACTTTTTTGCTACGAATCCGGAAATATATCCAATTATTTGCTCAATCGTATCTGGCAATTGCGTATTTGAATCCAGCATTGTTGCAAATACATCACACACAGTTGTTCTCTTCAGCAGATAATGGCACGTTTTGAGTAGGTTCATCGTTGGCATCAAATCTAAATCCAAGTGTGGTTTCATTAATCAGTTTTATTGATGAACTGGTACAATTGAGTACAGGAAAATCTTCTAATGGAATACAATTGCCTGTAAATTAGGAGCTTAACTCTAAATTTTAAAGTTAAAGTTACGATTCATAGATGCTTAAAAATTATGTTTACCTACCAAGTCACTAACTACACGAAAAAGAAAGAAGAACTTACCAAGTGACGTTTTTGTGATTTGGAGGAAAGTTCAGGATTGGGTATTTCAATAGCATTTTCTTTCACAGTTAACACTTCCTTGGCAATAACAGTTTCGGGTGTTAGAATCGACTGCAACGTTTCTAACGGAATCGATTGAACTGATTTTTTATCCAAAAACACCATCTTTAATCAAAAGTATGTAGGTTTTTACTACGAACAACACGAGGTGTAATTCCCCTCTACTACTATTTTAATAACCTTGTAACCATTATCAAATCTTCAATCTTACCGTACAAATTGGAATAGCCTTTGTTTTAAGCTTCGTGTATCCTTTTTTTGACACATAAAAATCGTTATTTTTAAAATGAACCGAGCATATCCTTGACATTTTATTTGGGGTCCATTCACTTTGTTGTCTTTCTAAACGGACAGCTTTCGTCCATAGTTCTCTTCGATTTTGGTCTTGTGGAAATCTAAAAGAAAATATAGTGAATTAAAGGAACTTAAAATATGTCGGAGAAAATAAATATCGTTACTGTTTAAAAATAAACAGTCACGATATTTATTTTCTCCGTGCTATTATGAGCGTTTATTCAGAAAGTGGGCAACGTCACAAATAGCTGTCAAATATTTCGCTGTTTTGATTAATTTGGGAATACAGTAGGACCTCTGTAAGTCGAACTACAAGGGAGATCCCAAAAAGACTAATAGTTTAAGGAAGGAATTAGACGGATTTTGTAAGGAAATATTCGACTTGTAGAGGCTAACAATAGCCTGGAATAGCCTTTGTTTTAAGCTTCGTGTATCCTTTTTTTGACACATAAAATCGTTATTTTTAAAATGAACCGAGCATATCCTTGACATTTTATTTGGGGTCCATTCACTTTGTTGTCTTTCTAAACGGACAGCTTTCGTCCATAGTTCTCTTCGATTTTGGTCTTGTGGAAATCTAAAAGAAAATATAGTGAATTAAAGGAACTTAAAATATGTCGGAGAAAATAAATATCGTTACTGTTTAAAAATAAACAGTCACGATATTTATTTTCTCCGTGCTATTATGAGCGTTTATTCAGAAAGTGGGCAACGTCACAAATAGCTGTCAAATATTTCGCTGTTTTGATTAATTTGGGAATACAGTAGGACCTCTGTAAGTCGAACTACAAGGGAGATCCCAAAAAGACTAATAGTTTTAGGAAGGAATTAGACGGATTTTGTAAGGAAACATTCGACTTGTAGAGGTTAACATTAATTCTAACTAAATTTGAGTTAGAGAGGTGAAATAGATAACATTTCACAGCACAAATTTTTTAACAATTTTATTCGTGATACTGCTGTAAAAATTGATGTGTATTGCGGTAGAACCACTACTTCTGGTAATTTTTCAATGAACACAAAATTCAAATGAAATCTTATTGTTATAGATTTCATTTGAATTTTGGGTTCATTCTATAACAATAATAAGCACCCAAAATGAAACACCTGCCACCATGTAAACAGCACGTGTTAACTTCAGCCATAAATTCTTTTATAATTTCATAGAATTGGTAATCCTATTTATTGTATACTCTTACATTGTTTCCTAAGAAACAATGATGTTACACTGTCGCAAATTCTTAAAGTCGGTAACTTATGTTTCTTAATTAGTTTGGAATGATCGATTTGTAAAGATTGTAAAATCAAACATAGCTATGTCCGGGATACAGAGGTCCAATTTATTTAAGTCATAGAGGGAAAATATGTACCGAAATGGCTTGTAGGGACTCACTGATTATTTCGACCTATAGAAGGTTGAGAATTCACAACAAAATAAATAAAAATATTTTATAAATAATAAATATATTTCAGAACAAAACTTAATTTCGAGTTTTGGAGATTTTCGACTTAAAAAGGTTCTACTGTATGGAAATAAGAAATGTGGCTAACTACTGAACTAAAACATTGATTATGAAATGCAATAATTAGTATCGTAATACCGAGCATTTCGTTTTAGATGAAAAAAAAGTATTTGGAAACTTTCCAAATAACTTTTTTACACCTAAAACGTTTACAATATCAAATTCAGTGTAATAATTGCAATTTATTATTAATATTCTAGTTCACTAGTTAGCGATATTTCATATTTCCATACAGTAATATTGCCAAATTAATCAAAACAGGTAAATATTTGACAACTATTTGCAACGTTGCCAACTTTTTTGACATTTTTGAACTTTTATTTAAGTACCTATCTACAATAACTTAACCCATAGATTAAAATGCTGTATATTGTATCTTAGATTGTAATAAAAATAATACAATTAATTGTCATTATTGTCAAGTAAAAAGGTAAATTGTTTGGTTGGCATAACACCATCCCCATAGACTCCGTGGCATAATTTTAACAGACTTCATTTTTAATTGAAATAAAATAAATATGTACTTACACGTGAAAACTAATTCCAACATTCTTTCTATGCAAATGTGATTGATTTATACACCACTTCACTACACAAGAAGGCATTTTTAAATATTTTACACGCAAAAACCGATAAATAATAGTCGACCGCCGCTGTTGCCAACTGCAGACGAACCAAACCTGTGTGCAGCGCAATCGGTAAGCCCCGCCCACCACAGCGCAATTTGCGTTGGGTCGTTTTCTAGAGCTAGGAATGCTTCCATGTTTTATTTGCGTTCACTGCCTTCAACCGATTAACCCGCCCGATAACAAAGCCGGCTGTTTCGGCGGATTGGCGGGTTTGTTGTATGGAATTCTGAAGTCGACATTAGTTTATCGACCGCGCGACCTTGAGTGTATGACGGAGGTCGTTGCCTTCGACAAGCCCCCCACACACACACACACACTTCGTACATACTTAACAAACGACACGTATAGCTTGTCTCGTTCACGCGCCCCGCCCCCAAACTTAAATTTTGATGTGTAAGTGGAAATATTAATAACGACACTTCATCTGTGTGCGAGCGTCGTCAGCGTGTTTACGGAACAGTCGATCTGTATGCGAACATCGCGGTCGACTGGTCGTGTGATAAATCCGACAATATTCTCAGCATGGAGCCGCGCGGTGGCTCATTGTATGGAACAAGATGGCCGCTCTCTCGCGCGTTCAAGAAAATTATGACTAGTTGGACAACAAATCCGGGAACAACCGCTTCTTAGCAAGTACGGTCTACAAAGAAATTGAAGTGAAATCATTTATGAACAGTATTTTTTATTGGAGTGAAAACTTCTTTAGGCACGTTGGGCATTTTTGAGATGGGACTAAGCCGTTGATTTCGCGACACTGTGACGACACCAACTTTTGACCATTAAAAAGACATCAACGCGTTGATTACCGCGGTGCATGGAGTAAAAGACATCAATGCGTTGATTACCAGTGCCAATTTTTTTCAAGTTTTCACTTCTGTCGGCGCTCTCGGAGTGCCACTATTATTTTTTTTAGGACGTTTTGATTATATGCTGTTAATTATAGTGTTTTGTAAATGTGTATCTAAATTAAATAAAACTGATATTTATCTAAAAGATTTATTTAAAAATTAAATATAATATTACAATTATGATAGCAGTCAAGAATTATGTAAAGTATCACTATTCACTCTTCTCAGTCGAATCGCTTTCATCTGAGTAGTTAACATAAATAATAAATTCATAATCCATGTCAAAACATTGAAAGTATTGTTTTTCTGTCTTCAACATGCCGGACATGTATATGCCCACATTTTTCGAACGATTATTTCGAGTCGTTCACTTATAAGTGCCGTAATGGATGTAAAATTTTGAGAAAAAAAATACTAGCCACGTAGTTCTTTAATATCCCCATATTTTTTCAATGGGATTTAGTTCTGGGTGGTAAGGGGGTAATCGTAGAATTTCAAACCCTTTTAATCGAATCAGTTCGTCGATAACGAAACTTTTGAACCAATCTTTATTTTTTAATTGAAACCATACTGTTCTATTTTTCATTGTTTAGTCAAACAGATATTTTTTTTCAGCAAATTTTCATGACATGGCATGCATATTTGTATTGGAGGTAGGAGCTTTTTCTGATAAAGCGTTGTGGTAAGCAGCATTATCCATAACGACCACAGCGTTTTCCGGGAGATTGGGCAGTAATTGTGTCGTGATCGTGAGCCACTTTTTATAATTTCCCACCCTTTTTTCCAAAACTACTGAGCCTAAAATTTGAAAAATAAAATACAGAGAATGGTTCCTTACTCATAGATTACACATAACATAACATAACATCACGCCTTGTTTCCCCGAAGGGTTGGGCAGAGGTGTCCCTGTAGCAGGTACACCCACATTTCGCCAGTTATGTTTAAGTCCCATGTAATAGGGGGCGAGCCTATTGCCATCAACCGGGCACTAATCCAGGACTCCGAGCTGCTACTGAGAAATTTCAGATAGAAAAACCCAATAACACTTTGCCCGACCCGGGAATCGAACCCAGGACCTCATGCTCAGCAGTAGCGCTTGCTACCACTAGACCAACGAGGCAGTCAATATAGATTACAGGAAAACCTATAAGAAGTCTATGGTCTTAAAATAATATTCAATATTGTGCGTACAAACTTACATTTGCAGTTGGAATGTACGGGAGAACTTTTTTAGGGTTCCGTAGTAAACAAGGAACCCTTATAGTTTCGTCATGTCCGTCTGTCTATCTGTGTCTGTCCGCGGTCTAGTTCCGAGACCCTTAAAACATGTTTTCCCATACATTCCGTATGGAAGAACATATTTTTCAACTACAAAGTTAATTTTGGGATAAATTCATTCTAACTATGGAATGGCACCCTTCACTGTGCGTGGTCCGACACGCACTTCGCTGGTTTTATTGGTTTTTAAAATCATTTTGTGACGTATCCTTTGATGTACTAGCCTGTCTTTCTTCTCTCAAAATTCGCGTAATCGTGGATTCACTAACACCAACGGCTTGGGCAGTTCGCCATCTAGCAACAGTTAGTTTCTTGACTCCATTTTCCGCTTCATATTTCATTCGATGGTACACCTTCGCAATAATTTCTTTTGACTGAAAAAATGTATATAGAAAAATACATAATTATAAATTATAAATGCATGTAAGTCATCAGAAAAAAGGTAAAAATCGTTTTGTTTTTTTCAAATTTTATGTAATTAATTGTAAGTAACATTTTATTTACCTGACTCTGAAGATGCTTTCTGCTCGACATGCTGACGGTACTTTTGGGATCGAACGAAGCGTGCTCCTAAGTTGGAGTCTAACCGACAACTGCAGCATGACCAATTACAATGGCGTTCATGTTTGGATGTGTACTGCTTCCATATTTAAAATTTGCTTGTGTGCGTAAATAGGGGTAGTACCCGTCCTCGCTGGAATGCATTCCCTCTCCCGCATCACCGCGCGTAGCCCCACTGGCACCTGGGGGCTTACTCTTGATTCCAATTCCGATCTAACGACATTGCAATTGTGACGTTTCGTACTCTTGAGTTTGACACTAGCGCCAAATTGTGCATCCATAGCGATAGCATAGGTGCCAGTGTTGCCAACCCGTACGATAATTATGGAGGCGTACGATAATTTGGCCAATGGTACGATGTACGATAATGAATGTCCAATGTACGATAATTTTGCGATTTGGTGAAAAAACAGGTTCCAATAACAAAACGTACTTGTCAGACCAAATAAACCCAAAAAAAAAAAGTTAATGTCAATTGTCAAATATGTCAACATCAACAAGTAAGTGTCTCTCTCTCTCTTTACAGTTATTTAATTAAAAACCTATTATAAAAATTATATTAAACCCAAAAATATCAACTAAATAATAAGAAAAAACATGTTTACGGTTTGTGCTGTTAGCGCCTTTAGTGGTGAAACTTGGCATATACTTCCCCTTTTACTCTAGTTTATTTAAAATTATTCATTGTCTTTTGATAGCAATTTTAACGTTTTAGGTTTTTTTTATTGTTTTTTTTTTGTACGATAATTTTGCATAAAAAACTATAATTTCGACGTGGGATCTCGATAATTTGAACTTTTGGAGTTAGGAACACTGCGTCCATAGCCTTGTGCAAACGGTCGCGGTGCGACGCCTCTCTAACAAAACAATTTCCAAGAAACCTTCACGGTTAGAACAAATACCGGTGTCGCGTCGCGCCCCGGTCTGCACGAGGCTTGATTTGTGATGTTATGTCACAGCGCCAGGTGCCAAGTTTACTGGCATTGTTGTAAGAACTACTATGTGTTATCATTACCAAACACGTTTTGGGTCTGCAGGTTAGAAATTAACATATTAGATAAACTATGATCCCAAGTCTCGTGAGGCTTTTAAAGCAAAATTACTTTTCCAAGTATGTGAAACCTTAGAAAAACTTAGAATTGGGTTGCTAACCGTCCTGTTTTCCCAGGCCATGTCATGCTTTTTGGGATGTCCTGGGGTGTCCTGGATAGTTTTTAAATAACATCCTAGGTTTTTTAAAGCAAATGATTTTTAACTCTGTATTTTAAATTTCGCGTCTTCAACCTTACATTTATTGGTCGGTAACGCAGGGCGCGGGGTATTTAAAAAAAAAAGATGTAACGTGCATTCTGCTTGTTGTCTCTTTTTCACTACTATTTTCGCGCACTAGGACTCTATCTAATAGTTGATAGAGAGAGCTCTAGTGCGCGAAAATTGAGTTTCATTGAACCAGTTTTCATTGCGTGTTGCTATTTACTATTGTACTTAAACTACGAACTGTTTTAAATCCGAAATGTCATGGTATTTTCTCCTCCTAATCCTGTACCTTAATTGCGTAATACAACACAATCACAATCTGTTTCGACTTGAAATAGATTGCTAATCCATTGCTTCATAAGTGGGAAAAAAAATCTGCTCAACAACGTAAATAACGCAATGAATGTTGTTGAACTGTCAAAATGAAACCATTGTTTACGTAAATGAGTTATTTAATTAGGGTAAGTACTGGTTTTCAAAATTTGGGAATGGCAACCCTACTTAGAATAATATAAAATAACGCATAGAAGCCGCGTCTAGAACAAAACACGAGCAATATCGTGTGTCCGTGTCCACTTCATTTTCTATGTGTGCGTGAGCCGAATGTGCCTACGTTCCTCAAACGCACACAAGTATAGCTTTCAGTGATACCATTATCAGGCCGTTATCTACAAAAATATGGGAAAACGCACCACAATGTTACTGGATCAAATCAAGACTAGAATTTTATGTTATCAGGAACTGGATAAGATGAAGATGATTTTCCATGTAATATATGACATATTTTTACGGAATTTAAAAAAAAACGTTAATTTAATAAAACGTTTGAAAACACCAAAAATCTTCGTTAAGAGCGTTCATTCTGAAAGTTGGCAACGTCACAAATTGCTGTCAAATATTTACCTGTTTTGATTAATTTGGCAATAAAATATTGATTATGAATACAATAATTGATATCGTAACATCGAATATTTAGTTTTAGAAGTAAACAGTATTTGGAAACTTTCCAAATGCCGTTTTTACACCTAAAGCGATTACAACATCAAATTCAGTGTTATAATAATTGTAATTCATTATTAATAGTCTAGTCCGCTAGTTAGCCACATTTCTTATTTCCATAAAGTAACATTGCCAAATTAATCAAAACAGCGAAATATTTGACATCTATTTGCGACGTTGCCAACTTTCAGAATAAACGCTCAGTAGAACTCAAATTATGGGCAACCAGACAGGCAAACTTAGTTGGCTATACTTAAATGGTTGGTGATATAAACAAATGCATTTAATTATGTACAGACGCCAGCACATCAAGCTACCCGAAACTGTCAAATTTTCCCAATCAACTTTGAACCTTATGCTTCGGCGATAAAGTTGAAAATCTATTAAATAAATTTGACAGTTTGTAGTAGCCTGATGTGCTGGCGTCTGTACATTACCTTTGCTGGCACAGCACCACGGCGTATTCTTCGCATTCCTTTTTTCGTTGAATACATATCCTCGTCGCGGAAATGCACTGAACATATCTTTGTATTTTTAGTTGCTTTCCATGAATCCTCTTTGCGATTACTTCGAATTATTTGTATCCAACGATTGGCTAACACAGAATCGACAGGAAAGCTAAAAAAAAAAACGAAAAATATGGAATGCTTATTATACACGTAAGTAGTTATGTACACAATCAGAATAGGCACACCATTAATTGCGTAATACACGATCAATCACAATTTGTTTCGATTTGAAACAGATTTCTAATCCATTGCTTCATAAGTTTAAAAAAAAACCAGCACAATAACGTAAATAACGCAATGAATGTTGTTGAACTGTCAAAATGAAACAAATTTATCATAATCGTTTAAGAAAATAAGTTACGCAATTATGGTACAGGCAATTAATACCTACAGCACTTGCCTAATCAAACAATTACAGGAAAATAATCACAAAGAAACTTAATTATTTGGTCCGGTATTATTTAACTACAGTTAATTACTAATTAACTTTTAGTTTAAAAACACTGTAGGCAGCAGTGTTGATAACGACCATAATTTAGAGGCTGTAAATAGATATAGTTTAGTTTAACACACACAGAATCGCCACGAGTATCCTATTTACAAAGACTAATATAAAATACCTAATGCCAAATTAGTTTCTCGTTTCGTTTTTTTAGGTACAACAAAAACTTTTTTTTTGCTAAACAAAAATAAGAACAAAATTGAAAGCAATGTGGGTATTTTTTCCTCAGAAATAGCAACACTGTATTGTGATAAGTTAGGTTATTAGAATTTTTGTTTGATGATCGATTTACGTAAAAATAATGTACAAAATGTAAGTACTTACTTGTGAAATGTAATTTGATCACGTTTTGTTTGTTTTCCTGAATTGCTGTGACATCCCTTCACGCTACAAACTGTCATTTTAAATTATTTATTCACGAGCTGTGTTCGACGGAACGTGACCTTGAGTACTGACGGCTCGCCCTCGCCGGGAGAAGTTAGCCACTATGGCTAAGTTTTAGTTGCCTCACTTTTTGCACTCGTACAGCTTGTACTAGGTTTCTATGCGTTATTATATTTAAGTGTGAAACACTGCTCTTTTTAACTGACGTCTAAAAAGGAGGAGGTTATGGAGGCGAGTAGTTAGATATTTTATTTTAGTTTAGGTTTAGAAACGTGCCACCTCGATGGGGGTAATAGGGGAGGGGGTATGTAAAACCCCACACCCCTCCCTGCCGAAGAAACAACGTTTTTTAAACGATTTTTCAATATATCAAAAATCGCAAAGAAAATGATGATAAATGAAATGTACACATGAGACACACGTACACATTTTCGAGATCAATATGTCAAACGTCTCGAAGGTCAAGATCAAAAGAAAAAAAAAAAAAGAGTGTTATAAGTATGGTAAATACATTGATTTAAATAGTAAAGATACGGTCGTCCGAACGTTTGCTGGACGCGGTCGCCATACAGAAACACTAACGCCATCTATTAGAACTACTATGAACTACGATGTCAATCGGCATGGTCTGCTCCTAGACGTAACCTTGTAAGAGCGGGTATTTTTGAGGTACAAATTTATATTTGTTGCCTCTCAAGCCCTATTTGACAGATGAGCCATATCTGTCAAGCCCCGAGACCACCCATGACGTAAAAGATTTATGACCCACTTTAAAATAAACAAAACACTCGAGTTTCTCATAACATCTTGAATGTTATCGTCAATTTCTTTTGGTTCTCGAATAGATTAAGAGATTTATTGTAAATATTTACGATTTTTAACAGACTTTCAAAAAGGAGGAGGTTATATGTTCGTCGCGTATGTTTGTTTTTTTTTATGTATGTCCACCGATTTCTCAGTCAATTGTGGACCGATTTTGAATATTCTTTTTTGTTTAAAGGGTATGCTCTCGAAGTGGTCCCATATAAATTTTATTAACTTTGCTTTGATAGTTTTTGAGTTAGCTTCAATAATACGTACTTTTTCCCACTTGTGGATGATAATTATGATAAGTTCCTGTCACTGTTATTTACATAGCAGGTAGTGGTTTTCGAATTTGTGTGGGGTAGGTACCACAACTAAAAAGTGAAAAATAAAAACTTTATACTTACAACAAAAAAAACAACCGACTTCCAAAAAACACTACAAAGTGAAAAATAACTTTAATTTCGGAAGTCGGTGACAAAAAACGAAAATTCAAAACCAAAGAAAGACACCGACTTCCGAAATTAAAGTTATTTTTCACTTTGTAGTGTTTTTGGAAGTCGGTTGTTTTTTTTTTTTGTAAAAGTTTTTCGTGAGCACCGTTTACTAGTGTTTATTACCCCTTTTAGTTGGGAATCGTATTGTTCAATGTTTTAACGATTTCTGATAAAATTATCGTACCAATACACACGAAATTTTGCAGGGTACATTATGGATAAATAAGTTATCGAACAAAAGCGTTTTTAGAGACAAACATTGAAAAAAAAAAAAAAAAAAAAATCTAGAATTTTGATAACCTAAAATTTCTAGTGCTTACGTAACTTTCTTCATTCCAAAAAAATATTTTTCTTTGAATTTTGGTGAAAATGTTGTCTAAAACGATGAAACATGAAATTTTGAAAAAAGATAAAACACTTACCGACTCACCCGTTTGTTTACACTTTTTTGTTTGGGTCAAAATAGGTATAATATGATGTTATTTAGTACAATAACTAGATACTAACATTAACACTTGGTATTGCCGTTTTCTTCAACATTCTTCTTGATCCCGACGTATAGAAATCCTTCGCTTTGAAGTGTGCGGAACAAACACGTAAATAGCTATTTGTCTTAAAATATTGTTCACCACGTTCCTGTCTTATGACACGACTCCAAGCTTCATTTCGCACGGAATCCGTAGGAAATCTGCAAATTAAATACGTATTTTTACTGTACTTATAGATTTTTACCAGTAAGTACAGACGCCAGCACATCAAGCTACTACAATCTGTCAAATTTATTTAATAGATTTTCAACTTTATCGCTGAATTTTAAGGTTCAAAGTTGATTGGGAAAATTTGACAGTTTCGGGTAGCTTGATGTGCTGGCGTCTGTACATAAAAACACATTTTAATTTGCTTTTAATAAACAATCAAAATAATTTTATAATATTAATTATTAAATCTTTTTATTTAATCGGCTAAAACGCGCGCCGCTGCAAAGTTATGTCTCACTTTTACGCGTTCGCGTCGTCTTTGCCAAACGTTGAGACAAATAAGAAAGAAAATTGTTTTAAATAATGTTAGAAGTTGATATAACAACATTTTTTTAACTTACCGGTGATATGAAATGTTATCATTTATTTTATTGTGCTTTTTGTCGTAGTTCACGCAACCCTTCACGACACAACTTGGCATTTTTGCTTGTAAAATTTACGACCGCTCCCGAAGACAGCCGAACGCATTTACTCGCGTTTCTAGTTTACTTCTATTAGGGAAGACCATTTTGGGACCACGTTCGAGGCGTCATTGCAGTTTTGTCACACCTGATTTTAGAAAATCGGTAGACGGCATGTCATAATAGGTAGAAACATGGTAGAAATAGGTAGATTTGAAATGAAAAATTGGTAGATCTACCGCCATAATTTCAGTACATTTTCAGAATTAATAATTCGAGTTAATAAAAAGGTTTTTTGTTGTAAAGAGGTTTTATTCTTTTATTGGTGATGTTTGTACATATTTTAAAATATTTTTATTAACAACATTAAGTGTTCTGAACTTGGGTCTTTATTTTTTGAAATAAACCTTCTAGTATGCAGCAAACCCGTGTTTCAGTGCACAGTCGGTTTCTCTGCCATGTCTTCATGTTATTAACAGATGAGAACAGTCTCTCAACATTAGCACTGCTATGTGGAAGTGCAAGTAAATGTCTCACAAATCAACAAAGCAGAGGGAACATTGGAGACTGATCTCCTTTTTTAGGGTTCCGTAGTAAACAAGGAACCCTTATAGTTTCGTCATGTCCGTCTGTCTGTCTGTCCGCGGTCTAGCTCCAAGACTGTTAGTACTAGAAAGTTTTAATTTGGCATGGGTATACATATTAATCATGCCGACAAAGTGGTAAAACAAAATTATGAAAAATATATTTTTTTAGGGTACCTCCCCTACACGTAAAGTGGGGACGTTTTTTTTTTTTTTTCTATCCCTTGTTGAGGGGTATTGTTGGAAAGGTCTTTCAAAAACATTGTGAGTGTGCTAAAACCATTTTTAAATTCAGAGATCCGTTTGCGAAATATTAAGCTTTAAAGTGCAAATTGTTGTTAGAGTCAAGTGTCCCCCCCCTGCCAGCTAAATGGTTGGTTTTAGATATGTGAAAAAATTTACGGCAGTAGCTTATATAACGAATTTAAAAGGAAAACTATCACAGCTGAGTAGGCTTTACAAGTTAACGAGTAATAATCGACCAACTTAAATTTGCGGTTGTAAAAACATGTTCACCCATACATTCTGTATGAAAGATTTTTTTTTTCAGCTACAAAGTTAAGTTTGTTCTTGGGATAAATTCATCCCAACTACGGAACCCTACATTGTGCGTGGTCCGACATGCACTTGGCCGGTTTTTTTTATAGATGCGACATGCTTCCAGAAGATTTCTGGCGCGGGGTCCGCGTCTTCTGAGAATTCCAGTGTCGTGGTTTTAATGTCCTCCATTCTCGGTCAAGCATTTACTTGGCAATGTAAATATAAAATAATATGGCATTACAAGGTATAAGACGCATGCATAGCTCAAATTGTGTGTTCCTAAAAATTTATTTCAATCGTAATATTTTGAAAAATAGGTAGATTTGAGGCCGAAGTTGGTAGATGGGAGGTGAATTATGTAGATCTACCACAAAGTTGGTAGATGTGACAACGCTGCGTCATTGTAATATGCGGTCCACCCAGTCCTTACGCAGTAATATAATTATATGTCAATGGGTAAATATAAAAATTTTGAAGTTAGGCGTAGTCGACGGAGCAACGCGTCGCACGGCTCCTATTTCTGTCTGCAAGGTAAACTAACCTGTCCGAGCCCGCTTTAGCATCCTGAGTAAACATTGCGTTTTTACTTTTTCTTTTTTAAATAAATTAATAAAAAAACAAAAAAATGAATATAAAAAAGGAATGTTTATATTTATTTTAATATAAAAATTAATGAAAATTAATCGTGCTTGACTTTTCAAATTTTTAATAAATAAGTAGGTAATAAAGTTTTTTTTTGTTTAATAAAGGAAACTAACCTGTCCGAGCCCGCTTTAGGGTCCTAAGTAAACATTGCGTTTTTACTTTATTTTTTGCCTCGTTGGTCTAGTGGTCGCAAGCGCTACTGCTGAGCATGAGGTCTTGGGTTCGATCCCCGGGTCGGGCAAAGTGTTATTGGATTTTTCTATCTGGAATTTCTCAGTAGCAGCCCGGAGTCTGGATTTGTGCCCGGTTGATGGCAATAGGCTCGCCCCCTATTACATGGGACTTAAACATAACTGGCGAAATGCGGGTGTACCTACTACAGGTACACCTCTGCCCAACCCTTCGGGGAAACAAGGCGTGATGTTATGTTATGTTTATGTTAATAAATGAATAAAAAATAAAAATAAATAATATAAAAAAGCAATGTTTATATTAATTTTAATAAAAAAAATAATGAAAATTAATCGTGCTTAACTTTTCAAATTATTAATAAATAATTTAAAAATAAGTAATAAAGTTTTTTTTTTATTGTTGAGAACCGAGACTGGTTCTCAAAATTGAGTTTCCTTTATAAATCGCCCCTACTAGTTTGAGATACATAAACCGATGACCCGTTTTGAGTAAAAAAATAAATGGTCACGTTATTTAGGCATATCTAAAGATGGCATACGTTAGTGTGTAGTGCTTCGATCAACAATACCAACTAGATAACGGGTTACGTACGTACAAAATCAAAGCTAAATGCTGTCCTCGTGAATATAATATACTTTTACAGCTTTATTTGTTTACTAATGAACTGAGATAAAAGTTTTAAAACAGTATAAGTTCAACCTAATTACAACCGTGGCACCTAGTCATAAAGTCACAAATCATCAAAATATTATGTTAGACTTACGATCACTCGTCACAAAAAACGAGCAAAGCAATATTATTACTCCTGTTACTTAAATAACATTTAGTGTGAAATCAACCTTATTTCGCAACAAATAAAGTACTTTTTCCAGTTATTGCCTTGCGAGTTACGTCGTTTTGTCTTTGCTTCTTCCAATTTTAGTACAGGAGGTATGGAGTCGCGTTGAATACTAATATAATTTATAAAATGAACGTAAAAGTTTAGTTGTTTAGTTTTTACCCGACTGCCCCAGAAGGAGGGTAATGTTTTTCGAGAGTATGTATGTATGTATGTATGTATGTATGTATGTATGTATGTATGTATGTATGTATGTATGTATGTATGTTTGTATGTATGTATGTATGTATGTTTGTATGTATGTATGTATGTATGTCTATTTCTTTGGCACGCTCTGTAGCCTAAACGGCTTGATGGATTTTAACGTATGAGGTGTCGTTAGGTTCGTCTTAATAGTAGGAGTGACATAGGCTATATAATATTTATATATTGCATCTGCAAATAAAAAAAAGGAGGGGTAGGTTTAAAAAAATACATTATTGGTATCAAATAAAAGTTAGTAATGAGTCAATTCCAAATACATATGCATAATCTAAATATATAAATGCGAAAGGTCACTCACTCACTCACGCGACTCACACTCACTGACTTCATCACGAAGTATCGAAAACCACTTGACGTAAAAAGATGAAATTTGGTAGGGAGGTAGTTTATACTTAGTAGACGTTCGCTAAGAACAGATTATTGGAAATTCGACCTTTAAGGGGGTGAAAAGGGGGGATTTAGTTTGTATGAAAAATGTTTTTCCTTGAGTTAATAAACTTGAAACTTGGCATGAATACTTATCTTTGTAAATTATAAAGTTTGCCATTTTTAGTTTTTCTAAAGTACCCCCTAAAAGAGGATTGGGGGATATCAAAGTTTGTATAGAAGAATTTTAACGAGTGGTCTGAGTAACTCGAAACTCAGTATTTATAATTAAAACTGAACATAAATAACAACGTATATCAGGGTTTTTGAAAATCAACCCCTTAAGGGGTGAAACGTCATTTCCACAGTGGAGGATTTTACTGTGTGGCTTAATTAACTTGAAAATTGGTATGAATAATATATAAGTCAAATAATGGAAACATCACAATGGATTTTTCAAAAATTATAATCACGCTATTTGCCATGGGGGATGAGCAATGTAGCATTATGTCCGTATTCTTCTATAGTTTACCGCAAATTGTAAAAAGACTAGCCAAAAGGTTAGAATATTGCAGATAGTTACGGATTTAACCTTTTAAAATATTATCATCACGCTATACCTTTATGGAGCTAAGCAGTCAATCACAGCATATACAGGGTAGATTTTGAGATAGGGCAATAAGGGCAGGTACCTTAACCGTTGTCGCTACAAGAAAACCGTCTTAGGAGACTGTCCTTAACTTTTTGAAACATTTTGATTTGCATTCACAGATTTTGAAAAAATTGTACAGTCAGCAAGAAAATGGTCAATTTTCACAACAACTTTTTTGATACCGGTCGATCCTATTTCTTATTACTAAGATCAAAAAACTATATTAGGCCAAATGAGGTTTGAGTACGAGAAAAGTCAAAAATTGCAAAAAAAACTTCTCATATATTTCGTAGGAAATGAGAAGAGATAGAACACAATATACCTTTGTTTGTTGAAAAATCTTTTTAATGAGGTTACCATTATTTAAATGAACACAATATACCACTATACAACAGTTGAATTATTCCAATAATTCACTGGGCTGAATAAGGAACGAATGTAGCAGATAGTTACAGATTTAACCTTTTAAATGATTATCATCATGCTATACTTTTATAGAGCTAAGCAGTTAATCATCAATTCATCCATACTAATATTATAAATTCGAAAGTAACTGTGCCTGTATGTATGTTTGTTACCTTTTCACGGGTAAACCACTGAACGGGTTTCGATAAAATTTGGTAAAGAGATAGATGGCATCCTGGAGAAGGATATAGGGTACTTTTTGTCTCAAAAATAATCCTAAAGGGCATGAGATAAGAGATCCTACAGGGGATGACCGTTTGTATGGCAAATCCAGCATTTCTTAAGTTAGAGATATAAAAATTAAAATTTATGCTTTTGTTAAGAAATAAAGAATTACACATTTCGGCGTTTTTTTTTAAATCATGTGTGAATTTTAAAATAATCCCCCAAACAGGTAAAATAGGGGTTTTACCTGTTTGGGGGATTATTTTAAAATTCACATGTAATATTGATTTTTTGTGTCTTCTTTTTAAGAGATTTAAGGAAATTGGAAATATAGCCATAGTCTGTATTTTGAATTATATCATTTAGTCAATATTTCATTAAAATCGGCCCACTCTGTCAAAGTTATCACAATTTAAAGACGTAAACTAGGTAATCTTTCTAACATGTGGGTTTTACTTCGGTTCAATGGCGGCACTAGAGTAGATATTACAATTTAATGGTGGTGATAATAGTAAAATGAATAATTAGTATTTTAAGAAAGGCATTTAGAATCATATAAACCTGTTTTATTTATGTTAAAAAGCCGGACAAATATGAGTAGGATTTACGCCCTAAAGGTTCCGTCTCAAAGCTGTGCTTGATCGGCTATCTGAATTTCCAAATCAGGATTGAAGGACAAACTTAACTTTTCAATTGAAAAAGAACTTTTAATAGAGTAGAGAGTACCGATTTGAATGAAATACATACTAAATGTTACTTCAAGACACGGTCTATAAATTTTTGATCCCGGATTGAAGAACAAACTTTACTTTGCAGTTCATAATTACCAATTTTTGGATTTTCCTCTTTACTTGACCTTGCTTCTCGCCAAACTTCATGCTGCTGGGCCAACGGAAATTACCAAATAGACTGGTTTATTTGCGAGTATCAAAATATGAGGCAAAAATGGCCGTATTTTTTTATTGCATTGACTTGGAAGTTTGATTACGTTACAGATCCAAGAGACCGTAGATCTAAGTTTTTTTATATCTATTTCAACTTGATGCCTCTTCGTTCCTCAGAAAAAGGGTCTTGACAGACAACGAAATAGAAAAAAAAAAAAATAAGTCATCATTTAAAGGTTAAAATTTTTCATTTTGAGATACGGAACCCTAAAATAGATTTATTATCTGCTTGTTACCTTTTCATGTCGTAAGGGCTGAACGGATTTCTAAATGAAAGGCATAGGATAGGCCATGACCTAGATAGGTTAGGACATAGGATAATCTGAACCCCGGTAGCACGTTCCTGTGGGATATTTTCCGACATCCACGCGGGCGCAGCCGCGGGCAAAAGCTTGTTATTTATCTATTAATAAAACTAAAAAGTTTGAAATAAAACAAATTATTAAAAAAACAAAAAACCCGACTGCAAAAACTCATCAGAAAAGAGAAAAACAAGCATTATAATCTATAGGATTTTGGTATTGCAGGCGGGGATAAACAAGTTTCACCAAAATTTCAGGTTATTGTTTTGTCCCGCCTGCAATACCAAAATCCTATAGATTATAATGCTTGTTTTTCTCTTTTCTGATGAGTTTTTGCAGTCGGGTTTTTTGTTTTTTTAATAATTTGTTTTATTTTAAATGTTTTGTTTTGGTAAAATAATATTATTTTATTAGTTTGTTTTTGTGTATAATACGTATGTTTATTTACTTTAACAGTGTTTTTATGTGTCCTACACAAAATGTGAGTACGTATGTTGTTTTTTAAATAAATGTAATTTCTGGCCCAGGTGTCTGTCGCTGGATGTCACAAATAAAAATATCACTAAATTCCACATCTATATAATCATCTTTACAATCTCGTAAATAATAATATAAAATATTATTTACAAGAACGTGCAAATAGTAAGCAAATGTGCAAATAGCGCTCTTTTATATAATACCCCACATGCCCTAGTAGCCCTACTTCGAATTTTTTAAGAACTCCGTTCAGACCCTGTTGCAAAAAAAAAACATTTTTATTACTTTCTTATTTGCAAAATAGTTGGGCAAACGTATCTAAAGCTATTCCAAATTTCAAGTTGATAGCATTAGTAGTTATTGAGATATCCAGCTGTGACAGACAGACGGACAGACAGACTGAGTCGCACCATAAGGTTTTCTTTTTACCATTTTAGTACGGAACTCTAATTATCACTTAGCAAATTTTTTTTACTAAAATGATTTTGCGTAAATTAAAATGAAATACTGAAAATATAATATAATGCATAATTTCAATAAAACAATAATTTATCACCTCGCACAATTGACGATACCTACTGCTAAATAAAAATGACTCACCTGTTCTTCAATATCAGATATTGAGAGTTCAGTATTGGGTGTTGCTAATTGTGGGTCCTTCGACGGGGGTTGAATCTATGTTTTTGAAAGGACTCTCTATTAATAAATAAAAATTAATTCCAACAACACAATGATTTATCGTGTCACAAATACATTTAAGCAGAAAACAAAAACAAATACAAAATTACATTTCGATTAATTAAGATACCTGTAATTTAGGAACTGCTGTTTTAACCAATCGACGTCGGTTAGTATTTCCAGATATCTCCGATTGGTCAAAATGATCCGAACATATAACCGAGTGTTTTGCTGGCTTATAAAAGTCATCTCTTCTTTCTCTTGCGACAATCGAGATCCATTCTGCACACTTAAATGGATTGATAGGAAATCTAAAATAAAAAAAGATATGCTAAGTATCCAATGAGAGTACAATAAACAGACACAATAGTAGCATTAACCAATTTTAAAGATCCGGTAAAAAATTATAAAAAAAAAATACAATAAAAATCTACTCCGTGCATCTACTGTTCCGTTACACAAAAGTTTGCGTGTGTATTGGCCAACCTTGGCCAAACATTTGTAGCGGTGTTTTAAATTTGGTAATTCTGTTCAAAATTTGATATTATTCGTTAGTTTAAAGCTTAAAATATAACATAGAATACATGTACTTACCGAAAGTAAGAAACTCCGGCCGTTAAATTGTTTTTTCGGGCATTATTTTTACAACTTTTGAATACACATTGCGGCATTGTGAAACGTGGTTACATTGGCTGTGTTTCTAGCGAACTAAACAAAATAAGAGCTCAACTCTCGTGCAGTTTTGTTTACAGAGATGTATTTTTTGCGCCGACCCGATATTTAAGGCTTGTTCAGACCAGCGCGACACGCGACGCGACACAAAGGCACCGCTCGTCGCGCGACGGGCGGTGCCTTTGTGTCGCGTCGCGTGTCGCGCTGGTCTGCACAAGCCTTTAGTTGGTATTATTGATCGAAGGTAGGGTTAACATCCGTCCGGATTTGTCCGGATTTTTTGGCTTAGATGGAATACAAGTAATAAAACTTAATTAAGTAATACCAAATAAGTCTTTAATATTTATTAACTTCTCATTCCTCTAAAAACAAAATGTAAATCTTCTTTAACGAGATCAAACAATAATTGGATGTTGTGAGTAAAATGTCCGGACTTTTATTGAAATGTCAGGCTTTTTGTCAGGAGTTTTCAAATTTCTAAATGGTAACCCTAATCGAAGGTGTAGTGTGTAAGTAAGTACCTTGTTTATGAAATGGACTCGTGCGGAGCCTTCTTCACGGTGGTTGTGTAAAAGCATTGACGGAAGAGCATTTTCTTTGAGATGTTTCAATATTTTAATTGCAGAATCCTCGAAATGTGCAGAACAAACTAAATGGCTGCTCCTCTTCAAATCTTCTCTCGGTAATAAATCTTCTCTATCGACTAATGTCAACCATTTCCGGCGCCTGGAATATGAAAATAAAACTCGCGGTAGAAATGTTTTAAAAAGATGCTTTAGCTCTTGGTCTATATCATTTAGTCCCCGTGTTTATTATTTGAAGTAGCTATACATAGTTGTACAAATAAAAAAAATACTTATTAGCTCTCTCTTAGTCTACAATCTACATAATCAAAATCATAATACCAATAATTACCAACCGTTAACAGAACTTGTACGCCTAGACACAGAATACAATAACACGAGTACAGAAAATTCCCTCCACAAAATCGTTTAAATAAATAGCAACTCTTGCTACGACATAATAAAGTGCAATTCAGGTCGTACAGTGCTAATTAGCTACAGTTATATTCACCTAGAAGTTGCCTCTCTTTCTATCGCGTAGCTCTTATATCTTCTGACTACGTTACGCTCACTGAATTGGCCCGACAAGCCGAGCGCGCCGCGTGCCTACTTGTGTTGTAACTTGAATATTTTTATAATCGGTAGCTTTTTATCTTAAGAGGACGATAACTGACTTTTAATGATTTTATACTGAAGATACCGGCAACAGGGCAACCGAAGGAACACGGGTGGGTTTTAGTCAGTAAGAGTCTGACACGCCCTCCCGCTCCACCCAGAGCGGGAGAAGTTATTTGATAATTTCCCACACAAAAAAAAAAAAAAAAGATGACGTCTAAATGAGTAGTGTTAGTGATTTGAAAAAAATATATGTTAAATTAGAGCACTTTTTCAATATTTTAATATAGGCATATTTTTGATTATGTTTATATTACATAGTGAAATTAATTTGTAAAGTTATGTCTAACGCGGATAAAAAACTGAGAATGACGCAAAATCTATCAAGCGTATTTTTCTAAAAACTTCACCATTTTAAAGATAATTAAAGTATCGATTTTTTAGTATACGTGTTTTATTAAAATACCTTTTGTTTTACGTGTAATACATTAATAATGCGTCTAATTTGGGACAACGCTCCTTGATGGGCGAGTCCTATTACTGGCTGAATGTACGACGCGTTGCGTGAGCTCAGTATAGAACACGCAAGCTAACCATTCAAGGTCACTGTCATATATCTGCGTCTTAAATGCGGAGTGCGCCTGGCGGTGAAGGTCATAACGGGAAACATTTAATAAAAACAAAGAAAATCAATAGTTTCCTATGTCCTATATTACTGATTATTTCGAAGGTAGGTACATAATTGACCACTTCGATTTACCAATACCCACTGAACTCCGTAGTATCGATTATAGAAAGCTTGCAAAAATATTGCCTCAGCTTTCGGTCTATTATATTTTTAATAGGTACTTTAATTTGTTTAGTCTCCATTATTTATTCATTTGTTAGTAGTACCTACATTCCATTTGAAATAAGATTAGAAATTTAAACAAACCTTTTTGACAGTCCGTTCAACCGATTTTGACTTCTATACCGTAGGCATAAGGATGGCATTAAAAGCAAAAAAGTGGTTACAATACCAACTGTTTACTGCAGCTGCCATTTGTCATGCCATCAACGCATTAGAAGTCCAAATGGGTTGAACGGACTGTAAAATAGGTTTAGGCTAATACAAATGGGATACTTCGCAAAATCATTTAGGTAAATAAAAAGCGACTCTTGTTCCGACACAATAAAGTGCAATTCAGGTCGCACAGCGCTAATTACCTACAGTTATATTCACCTACAAGTTGCCTCTCTTTCTATCCTGACCACGTTAGGGTTGTCATCTTTAAAGAATAATTAATTTGAATATTTAATTAACAGTTATTTTTTATATTTCATAAATAATAAAAATAAATTATATTTAATTACCACTTATTACTCTACTTTAGAAATTCGATTTGATTTCTTAGAAATACAATAGAAACCAGTACCCTAATTGCGTAACTTATTTTCGTAAACGATTATGACTAATTTGTTTCATTTTGACAGTTCAACAACATTCACTGCGTTATTTACGATCAATCATAATTTGTTTCGATTTGAAACAGATTGCAAATGCATTGCTTCATAAGTTGGAAAAAAAATCTGCTCAACAACGTAAATAACGCAATGAATGTTGGTGAACTGTCAAAATGAAACAAATTAGTCATAATCATAATCGTTTACGAAAATAAGTTACGAAATTAGGGTACAGACCTTGTAAGTAAGTAGGTACTTACCTAACTATTCTTTATTAATAATAATTAATATTCTAACTCTCTCTACGTAAATACGGGTGACTTATAAAATAATAACAAATGTAAACATTTGGTAGGTAGGTACCTACCTAATTACTAATTACATTTAGGTAAACGTGCATTTCTTTACCTTTCGGTGTCCTTGGGAAGTGAGAAAAACGTGAGATTCCGATCCTTATTATTATTTAAGCAGCCAAATGCGATGCAATATGCGGTTGCCTTCATTTTAGTATTAATATCTTATGAGTTTATGACGAACGGACGACGCTGACGCGACGCGGCGCGGGAGTATTGAATTGACGTACGAACGTGCGACCCGGCGGCGCGCGGCAGCCCTACTGAATTGGCACAGCGAGTCGAGCCCGCCGCGTACTTGTAGCTTCATATAGTAATATGAAGAGAGTGTCTCATTTATATTAATCTGTGGTTATATTTAGTCCATCCATGGTAGGTAGTTCAAATACTACACCAAAAAAAAAAGATACAATTTAAATAGTTACTTTCGTACCTATCTATATACTTATCAAAGCTAAGCCTGACCTTGTAAACAGAACTTGTATTATTAATATTCGTAACTAGGTAAATACGGGCACAGTATAAATAAGTAACAGTATTAAGTCTTCAAAAAAAACGGCCGAAACATCGAAATCTCAGTGTATATCTATCAGTACGCAAGTCTCGAATACACGGACGCGGAAGGTTATCTACCGAGCGGCCGTAGGTAATTATTTCAAGGTCATTGCCGAGAAAATACTGTTACTTTATTATACTGTGATACGAGTGACATAAAAATAAGAATGCTTAACAAATGTAAACATTTGGTCGGTAAGTTCCAACCTAATTAATTATAGGTTGATGCATTTCTTTACCTTTCGATGTCCTTTGGAAGTGTGAAAAACGTAAGGTTCCGATTCGTGTTATTATTTAAGCAGCCGAATGCGATGCAATATGCTTTTGCCTTCATTTTAGCGACGCGACGCGGTGCGTGAGTATCAAGCATCGAAATAACGTGCAACTCGGCCGGCGCGCGGCACCCCACTGAATTAGCGGTAGGCCCGACAAGTCGATCCCGCCGCGACTGCGTACATGTACTGTCGTCACGCGCAAAATAAAGAACGCTGAGCGGCAGTGGAGGGGATAACTATCCCCATAATTATAATGGTGCCGATTCTCTTGTACACCGAACTAAACTAACTAAACTATCACTAAAATTCCTTACTTTGGACTTAATGAGAATCTCAAAGCTATTCTGCAAAATAAATTCTCTAAATTTAAAAATTATTTTGACATGTCTAAATCGAATTTGACAATCGCAACTCCACACGTGATACCTAACCACGTGACTCTTTTTAGAGCCGGAGGCGCGCAGGGGGGCAGCCTCGACGTGTTTTATATGGATTTTTTTTACTTTTTGTATGAAAAATAAGAAAACATATTACCTACATGTAGAGAGTTAGGGGTTTAAGGGTTTTATAAAGGGTGTCGAAATTTTCATTATTTTTGCGATTGGACACACCGTTTTCGAGATATAAGCAAAAGAAAAAAAATATTCAGTACTGTTTTTGCATCTGAAGTCGAGGTGTTGGTTGGAATTTAAAGTTGACAACCAATTTTATTCCACACGTTTTTAGTCGCGATTAAAAATAGTCAGATTTAGTTAGAAAATCTAAATTTTAGGTGAAAAACGTCAAATTCAGAATAGCAAAATTGCCATTTTTACTAAACTAATATCTCAGTACCATCTTAGTGCTGCCAAACTAAAATATAGTTAAGTTGTGTCATTTTAGTCTATTTCAGAATAGGAAATCGTCGTTTGACAGGATTAAACTAAATTTTGGTGATTTTTAGTCTAGTTTAGAGGCATTTGTGACAAGAGAATCGACACCAATGTCTGCGTACGGGTACAGTCACGTCCTAAAATACCAACTAGGCTACTGTTTCATAAGTTTAATTGTTTTATTGTAGAATCATAATAGGTACTTTACTAGCTGCTTTGTACTTTGCTATGCTGGAATCGATAAATCGCTCAGTGCGCAGGTAAACGGATACCGTTTCTTTTTACGGATTTTTGCTGAGACCCTTGTTTTTGTAAATGAAAACTACAAAGAGAAAAAAAAAACTTTTTACAAAAAAAAAACAACCGACTTCAAAAAAAAAACACTACAAAGTGAAAAATAACTTTAATTTCGGAAGTCGGTGTCTTTGGTTTTGAATTTTAGTTCTTTGTCACCGACTTCCGAAATTAAAGTTATTTTTCACTTTGTAGTGTTTTTTTTTTGAAGCCGGTTGTTTTTTTTTTGTAAAAAGGTTTTATTTTTCACTTTTTAGTTGTGGTACCTACCCCACACAAATTCGAATACCACTATACTCCATTTGAAATAAGATTAGACATTTAACTAAACCTTTTTTACAGTTCGTTCAACCGATTTTGACTTCTATTGCGTTGGTGGCATGACAAATGGCAGCTGCAGTAAACAGTTGGTATTGTAACCACTTTTTTGCTTTTAATGCCATCCTTATGCCTACGGTATAGAAGTCAGAATCGGTTGAGCGGACTGTAAAAAGGTTTGTTTAAATGTCTAATCTTATTTCAAATGGAATATACCTGCTATGTAAATAACAGTGACACTGACAGGAACTTATCACATTATCCACGTACTTAGTGGAAAAAAATACGTATTATTGAAGCTAACTTAAAAACTATCCAAGCAAAGTTAATAAAATTTATATGGGACCACCTCTGAAGCCTAACCTACCAAACAAAAAGAATCATCAAATCAATTCATAATTGGTGGAATAATCGCGTAAGAATTACAAAAAAAAAAAACTTACCGTCGGTCGTATGGAGAACTTTCGCCTTTTTGAAGTCGGTAAAAAAGAGAGGCTATAAAAACCAGCTGAGGTGGTGCGTTATATAAAATTAGCGACCACAGTTACAGTTTGAATGAATAATACTTAAGTAAATAAAAATAGTAAATGATAAAAAAAGCAAAGTACTTACGTCGTATTTTACAAAATCAACAGCACATTTTGTTGAGACACCCCGTTATGGCATTCCAATTTACACAAATAATGAGAATCTTAAAAAGTTAAAATAACTATTTCTCAGAGACCTAAGGGGCACCTCTGGCGAGACGCAAAAAGGGGCGATATACAGATGTGGACGTCATGTGCACGGGATTTTGTTTTGGTAAAGTCAAAGTGGTTGGATATGCTTCAAGTCCAACCACTTTGAAAACAAAATCCCGTGCACACGATGACCACATCCACATAACGTTTATGCCCGCGATAGTACCTATGCAGCTTGTCACTTCTTTCCAATTATTAATTTAAAAAAAAAAAGCGGCCAAGTGCGAGTCGGACTCGCCCATGAAGGGTTTCGTAGCAGCAAGTAACATTGAATGAAAGGTAAATTGCGGTTTACGATTTATGACGTATTAAAAAAAAACTACTTGCTAGATCTCGTTCAAACCAATTTTCGGTGGAAGTTTACATGGTAATGTACATCATATATTTTTTTTAGTTTTATCATTCTCTTATTTTAGAAGTTACAGGGGGGGGACACACACATTTTACCACTTTGGAAGTGTCTCTCGCGCAAACTATTCAGTTTAGAAAAAAAATTATTAGAAACCTCAATATCATTTTTAAAAACCTATCCATAGATACCCCACACGTATGGGTTTGATGACATTTTTTTTTTTGAGTTTCAGTTCTAAGTATGGGGAACCCCAAAACAATTTGTTTTTTTTTTCTATTTTTGTGTAAAAATCTTAATGCGGTTCTCAGAATACATCTACTTACCAAGTTTCAACAGCATAGCTCTTATAGTTTCGGAAAAAAGTGGCTGTGACATACGGACGGACAGACAGACAGACATGACGAATCTATAAGGGTTCCGTTTTTTTGCCATTTGGCAACGGAACCCTAAAAAGCGTGAAGCGCTTTTTAGTTGTGTACTTTTAATTAATTTGAACGAAGCGCAGCACGTTTTTTTATTTAATCATTTGATATAAAAGAAGTGACAAGTACTTATATCGTAACTCATACAAGACAATTTATTTATATTATATTTTTTGTGTAGTAGTAAAAATGTGTTTTTGAAGTGAAAACTTCTTTAGGCGCGTTGGGCATTTTTGAGATGCGACTAAACCATTGATTTCGCGACCTGTTACCGACACCGTTGAGTAAAAGACACCAACGCGTTGATTACCGCGGTGCCAATTTTTTTTCAAGTGTTCACTTCTGTCGGCACTCCCGGAGTGCCACGGTTTTCGAAGTGAAAACTTCTTTAGGCACGTTGGGCATTTTTGAGATGGGACTTAACAATTGATTTCGCAACACTGTTACGAAACCAGCTTTTGACCATTAAAAAGCCATCATCGCGCGATACATTATTTCCTGCAAAATAAAATTGTTCAAATTTTCAATTCTGTCGGCACTCCCGGAGTGCCAATTTTTTTTTTTTTTTTGTCTTGTAGGTATTTTAATAAGTCTAAAGTCAACAAAGTTATGAATTGACAGACGCGAGCGATGAACGCCCTTTACCGACGGCACGTGTAAGATAAAGGTAATATTAATTTCGGTAACCGGTATTAATACTGGTTGTATTCAATTTAAGAATTAAGGTAACCTTTAAAAAATTTGATTACAGAAGTTGATGATAAAGTGATAAATCAATGTATTCTGAGAACAAGCCTTTTCTTTATAGTGGAACAATAAAATTGCACATTCAAATTATTATTTTAACAAAAATGTTTAAATACTATTTTGAAATTTGAATGTGAACTTAAATAAATCTAATTGTTTACGAAAATACTTTACCGCAATTAGGGTAATTGCGTAGATAACGTATTTTCGTAAACAATGACTAATTTGTTTAATTTTGACAGTTCAACAACATTCATTTCGTTATTTACGTTGTCGAGCAGATTTTTTTTCCAACTTATGAAGCAATGGATTAGCAATCTGTTTCAAATCGAAACAGATTATGTGATTGTGTTGTATTACGCAATTAGGGTACTGGATATTTTTAGTAAGTCTCGACAATGAGGCACACGGTGCAATAAAACTTTATTTTTTTATAAAATACAAACAAAAACACTACAAAGTGAAAAGTAACTTTAATTTCGGAAGTCGGTGTCTTTGGATCTGTATTTTTGTTTTTTTGCCACCGACTTCCGAAATTAAAGTTACTTTTCACTTTGTAGAGATTTTTTGGAAGTCGGTTGTTTTTTTTTTTTCATAAATAAGAACTTACTACACACTCAATTATAAACCTTATTGCTTCAAAAATAGCGTGCATTTACCATGCACCGTACAACTTACATCACATCGGTCGATAGCGTTGGGCGACATGGTGAGTGAAGAAACTGAACCCGTACAAGCACCCTCATTTATTACTACTTTCTCTGTCTTTGTTGGCAGGTTCAGTGTTGGAAAAGCATTGTCATGTAAATATTTTATAGTTCTCATTTTAGAAAACTTAATACAGGATTGTTCGAAGTGATCCTCACAGATTCTGTAATGTTGCCTTCTTTTGTAATCAACAAGTTTTGAAACGAGATCTTCTCGTCCGACAGCTATTAACCACTCCTGTCGTCTGAAATAATGATAAATAAACATAATATATAACTAATAACTAGGGTAGGTATTGGTGCCGATTCTCTTGTACACCGAACTACACTAACTAAACTAAGTATATCACTAAAATTCCTTACTTTTGACATTGGTGCCGATTCCCTTGTTCACAAACTAAACAAAATTTAAGTTCAGTGCATCTTTTTCTTTCTATTTCATTAAGAAAAGGACAGAAGATACATTTTAGTTTAGTCCTGTCAAATTAATCAGCGCTTGACGTAAATTGACGTAATTTTAGTAGGCAAGTTTTTAATCACGTCTAAACTTGTATGGAGTAGTGACAGGCCCTGATTAATTTGACAGGACTAAACTAAAATTTATCTTCTGTCCTTTTCTTAATGAAATAGAAAGAAAAAGAAGCATTGAACTTAAATTTAGTTTAGTTTGTGAACAAGGGAATCGGCAGTCGGCACCAATGAGAATCTCAAAGCTAAATAAATTCTCTAAATTTAAAAATAATTTTGACGTGATACATAACTACGTGAAATCGTGAATCTTTTTAGAGCCGGAGGCGCGCAGGGGGGTTAGCCTCGACGTGTTTTATATGGAATTTTTCACTTTTTATATGGAAAATAAGAAAAATGATTACCTTCATGTAGTGTTAGGGGTTTAAGGGTTTTTAAAGGGAGTCGAAATTTTCATTATTTTTGCGATTGGACCGAAATCGAATCGGGGGCGTCAGCCACTGCCTCGACCACTGGGGGCCTAAGCCACGGACCCAATTAATCATACTGTGAAATAATTATACACACAATGCTACATCGTTGTCGAACTGAGACCCTCCCATTTTTGAAGTCGGATAATAAAATGAGCAGTAGTGGCCCGAAGGTACCAAACTGTGACTTATGGACGGACGAGCAGACGAACATGGCGAAACTATAAAGTTTCCGTCCTTGTTTTACTATTTCACGAACGTAAGTAACTAATAGAAAAAAAAAATATTTAAAAAAACAAAAAACCCGACTGCAAAAACTGGTAACTGAAAAGAGAAAAACAAGCATTATAATCAATATGATTTTGGTATTGTACCTACCTACTCTTTTCAGTTATCAGTTTTTGCAGTCGGGTTTTTTTTTTTTAATAATTTTTATTAATATTTAAATATGTAAGTATATATATTTGGAATAGACTCATCATTAGTAACTTTTATTTGATACCAATAATGTTGATTTTTTTTTAAACCTACCCCTCCCTTTTTTGTATTTGCAGATGCAATATATAATATTATATAGCCTATGACACTCCCACAATTAAGACGAACCTAATGACACCTCATACGTTAAAATCCATCAAGCCGTTTAGGCTACAGAGCGTGCCAAAGAAATAGACATACCTACATACGTACAAACATACATTCATACTCTCGAAAAATATTACCCTCCTGGGGCAATCGGGTAAAAAGGTCAAACGGAATCTTGCTAAGACCACATGAATAAAAAACAGAGTTATACATGCATGTGCTAAGACGGCTTACAAACACACTTTGGTACATACAAACCTACTAAAACAAAAATACGAAACAAATAAGAGACGAACAATAACTTTCCACTAAGCGGTAAACCATAAGAATAACAAATAATAATTCTAACCTTATCACCATCTTAATTATTAAGGATATTTTTACCTACCTCGTAACTAAATAATTCTGAAATAAATATTAAAAATGAGTAGGTATGGGTAGATATAGATAATTACCTGACATGATCCTTTGGATATAAAAAAAAAGAAATCTTGTTTTTTCTACTATTATTTAAACACACAGTACAACAATTTGGCATTTTTATTAAAAAAACTAATACACGGCGCGCGGCGTACCCCTGAACTTTGGCTTCTGACTGCGCTCGTGAACGTGAGCCGGCTCAAACTGGTTCTTTGGCCTCTAGCGCCGGTGCACCCCCCGCGCGCCTTGTCTGTGACACTGCACGCACACTTAGCTGTGCGTGTAGTACTAGGTCGCATTCCAAGTTACGCTAAAAGTGATTATATCGCGAATCCGACCAAATTTAATAGTCACAAAATATAAGGGTTATTGAGTAATCATTGTGACTTTGGACTTTGGTCGGATGCGCGATATTATCACTTTTAGTGTTCTCGCGCAAAGCGTAAGTAAGAAGCTTGCAGTCTGTTCCTTTTTTAGGGTTCCGTAGTAAACAAGGAACCCTTATAGTTTCGCCATGTCCGTCTGTCTGTCTGTCCGTCCGCGGTCTAGCTCCGAGACTCTTAGTACTAGAAGAAATCTGTAATTTGGCATTGGCATATAATACATATTAATATTAATTACGCCCCCGCCGAGAAAGTGGTAAAACAAAATTATGAAAATAATTTTTTTTTAGGGTACCTCCCCTACACGTAAAGTGGTATGGTGTGGCCGTGTGGGGTATCATTGGAAAGGTCCTTAAAAAACATTGTGAGTATTTTACAACTATTTTTGGATTCAGGGATTCGTTTGCGAAATATTAAGTTTTAAAGTGCAAATTTTTGTTAGAGTCAAGTGTCCCCCCTCTGCCAGCTAAATGGTTGGTTTTGGATGTGTGAAAAAAATCACAGCAGTAGTTTATATAACGAAATTAAAAGGAAAACTATCACAGCTAAGTAGGCTCTACGAGTTAACGAGTAATCATCGACCAACTTAAATTTGCAGTTGCAAAAACATGTTTTCCCATACATTTCGTTACGTTTGGTTGTACAAAGTTAAGTTTGTTTTTGGGATAAATTCATCCCAACTACGGAACCCTTCATTGTGCGTGGTTCGACACGCACTTGGTCGGTTTTTTGTATTCATCACTTTTGTGGCCCAACATTCTGATCATCTATTGTTCTCAAATAGTCGCCGCGTTATTTTTACTCTTGAACGCACCGTTTACGAGATAGGTGCCACTTACTAAAAAACGTTCCGTAATACACGATCAATCACAATCTGATTCGTTTTAAATCCATTGCTTCGTAAGTTCGAAAAAAAAAATCTGCTCAACAACGTAAATAACGCAATGAATGTTGTTGAACTGTCATTACGAAAATGTGTTACACAATTATATAGCGGGTTGAGTTTCCTTTGGATGTTGACGTATGAGATATTTATCTAGGTACAACATTAAAACATAATAAATTATAATCAAGTTACTGGGTACTTACCTAGTGGAGTCTTTGGGATAGTTAAAAAATGATAAATTTTTATTCCTAGAAGTATTGTTCATACACACAGTACAGTAAACAACCATATTGACACTTTTTTAACTCTGAAAATAAGTTCAGTTCAATAAGTAAGTTTGACTTTGAAAGTCAAAAAACGTGAAACGTAAACAAAAAAGGGCGCGCGCGCGATGCCTACGAGCAGCCCTGTAGCGATTCAACTGGCCGAGCGGTATAGACCGGTTTCTGTCCGTACGTGACGAAGCCGCCAGTGGTAACACACACACGCGCTTCAAACTTGTAGTAGTGTACAACTCACCGAACAGAAAAAACAGGTACAACCCGTACGAGTTAACTAGGCACCATGCGACGTCACTAGTACTACTGTTTGTGTACGGCCGCATTCCAGCGAGGTGCCCACTTAATTCGCACGGGTAATACCTACATACCATAGTGCGGTTATCAAAGTAGGTATGAAACCACAGAACAGAAAAAACAATAGAAGTCCCATAGCGCTTTTTTAGTATCGGAACCAACACAACAAAGAAATAATAACATCATTATGTACAGTACCGACCAAAAGTCCATAAGCAATCTCACAAAGCAATAGACTGACGCTTCGGTTTGACTTACGACCTTCTTCTATAAGTTGTTACAATACTGTAGACACGCACATTACACACACACACTCACTTTGTCTGCAACCAATGACTAGTTCGATAATCATCATTCGTTTTTAGTTTCATTTGTCTTGTTCACATAAATATTAAAGTTTAGCAGGTAGACCACAAAAAACTAAGTAAATTATTTCGATTTCTGTGGGGTAGATGCAGTTTGTTACAAGTATTCAATTAATAGAACTTTGTTGGTTCGTGCCGTGATAATATTGGTGACGAGCATTTAGCGCAGTGTTGTGGTTATTATTATCAAAAAGCAGGCATAAAATATATTGAAGAGATCAGATCAGATCAGAGAATATTATTGCGCTGCGTAAAAGTGAAGTGAATATCTAATAAAACCGGACTAAGTGTGAGTGTTATCATTTATATATTTCATATTTTACTAAACATAAATCTTAATCAAGGGTATTGTTGATAGAACAGAGGTATTGTTGAGACAGAAGATGCCTTTAAAGTTTTAAATTCATTGTGAGGTTTAATTCGGTTAGTGAATAATAAATAATTAGGTATTATGTGTAATAAAAACAATGTTTTTCTTTGTTCTAGAGAAATACTGTGACGGTTAAGAGATATGAGGAAGGGGCTTATTATCGAGTAGCAGCGACGTCAAATGGTGAATGAAACAAATGGGAAACCATTAATAATTCAGCAAAATATCTCGTTGGTATGAAAATACCAACGAGATATTTTGCTGAATTATTAAAAACACGTCATTATGAACCGTTCGCCGTGCACTCTGAAGGCTTGCATCACTGAAGACCAGCTAGAAAACCGTTTTTAACCTTAAAATATTGACTGTACCAACTTAATAAACAACAGATTCGTTATTGCATGAATTTATGGTAACGAATTTTTTAAGCACGTTTCAATAGGGTGTTTGTCGTATTTCTTGCAGATATACCGAAATTGTTTAATATTATTTTAGTAATAGTATTATTTTAGGATTAAAATTTGAGGTTTAGTTTAAATCTTCTTTTCGTAAAGAAAATGAATACTTAAGCTATAACCTCAATACCAACCAATATTTACTAAAGCCAAATAAAGTTTAAAATAATTAATATGCCTTTAACCTTAAAATCAACAATTTTGTCAGTAGATTTTTTTACATTTTAAGTAGTCTAATATTCTTATTTATTGCTTAATTACTTAGACCATGATCAAAGCTTTATATTTATGGTGCAAAAAAATCCATTTAAAATTTAAAACATTTCAAAATTTAAATATGTCAAAATAATACAAATATTCAGGTGAAGATAAGATAAGATAAGATAAGATAAGATAAGATAAGATAAGATAAGATATTTATTTTGCAAATATGGGTAAGTACAAAACTCGGTGACATAAAAAATATAATAAGCAACAGCCATATTTAACCAAAAGGCATGCAAAAGTACACTACAGATGTTAAGTAACATAATAATAATAACATAATAATTAACTATAATTACAATTTAATTATGAAGTATGCACTTCAATAGTAATTTATACTGTAGGTACACAATTAATTCTGCAGTCAACTTACTTCGTATTGGAATTAAATAAAAATTAAATTGAATAAAAGTTAAATTAAATAAAAATTAAATTGAATAAAAGTTAAATTAAATAAAAATTAAATTAAATAAAAATTACATGTCATATTTTTCCAATTTCCAATCATTATAAAAGGTAATCAAGAAATTCCTTTCTCCGTTAAAAATTCCATCACACTATAATACGCTTTGTCTACTAAAAAATTTCGAAGTTTTTTTTTAAATAACGTTAAGTTTAATTCTTTCCAGCTCCTCGGTAATTTATTATAAATAACTGGCGCCATGTAGCAGACACTCTTGCGCATTAAAGTCGTTCTCGCACTAGGGAGACACAGCTTACTATTATCGCGCCTATTTCGTGGAAATAAGTCTGCTATGCGGTCAAAACAATTAGGGTTCAACTTTACAAACACTGTCATTTCTAAAATATATATGCATGGTAAAGTTAATATTTTATTCTGTTTAAAATATGGCACGCAGCTATCAGTAGTTTGTAGTTTAAAAATGGACCGTATGCATCTTTTCTGTGCTTTAAATGCAGTTTCTCTTTCGGTGGAGTTGCCCCAAAAGATAACACCGTATCGTAGGTGGCATTCGACTAGACCATGGTAAGCCGTCTTGAGTGCGTCTAGATTTACAATAGACGACAAAGTATGTAAAGCGTAGGCGGCTGTGCTTAGTTTTTTGCAAAGTGACTCTATGTGTTGTTTCCAACTAAGTTTTTTGTCTATTTCTAGTCCTAGAAATTTTGTACTTACTACATCGTTAACTGTACCATTATTATATTGCACATGCAGATTGCTCTTATCTGGCATGCGTTGGTTAAAATGCATTATCTTTGTTTTGCTTATATTTATTCTTAAGTTATTTTCGTCTAACCATTTTATAATCAATTTTAAAGAAATATTAATGTCACTTTCGTATGTATCTACACTTTTCGAAGGTATTGTCACGGTACTGTCATCTGCAAATAGGGTCAATGGTTGTTCAGTGCATTCCGGTAAGTCATTAACGTATAATATAAATAGCAGAGGACCCACCACACTCCCCTGCGGTACCCCGTAACTAACTATTCGTTCGTCTGATCTAAATATCTCGTCTTGTTTAGTAATTAGATTAATTCTATTAATTTCAGTTATTTGTCGTCTGTTATGTAAGTAAGACTGAAACAGGCCTAGAACATTACCCCTTATACCATACGCTTCGAGTTTCTTCAGAAGTGTGGGATGATGGACATAATCAAACGCCTGCGTCATGTCACAGAAAATGGCGCAGACTGGGTTTCGTTTATCTACATTATTAATGACATTCTGTATAAAATCAAAAATCGCCATATTTATTGTTCTGGTGGGTCTAAATCCTTTTTGTTGTTCGCACAAAATATCGTTTTTTTTTAAGTATTTGTATAGCTCTTTGTAAATAAAATTCTCAAAGATTTTTGATATAATCGGAATCAGTGAGATTGGCCTATAATTTTCCATTAACTCTCTATTTTCCCTCTTAAATATTGGTTTTATAATTGATATTTTTAAAGCTTCTGGATATATGCCATCACTTATACTAAGATTAAGTATGTAACTTAAATGTACACATATCTCATTAGCTACACATTTAAAAATCTTTGTAGAGAGGCCATCGTATCCTACGCTATTTGTATTTTTCAGTGACATTATTATTTTATGTATATCATCTGGTACGCTTGGTGCCATGAACATTGACTCCCTTCTTGCGTCTATTTTTCTACTTGTTTTAGATTGGCTGCCGTCCATTAATTTGGGCTGTATTTTATCAACAAAGTAGTTATTTAATGTTTTAGAAATGTTCTTTGGATCAGTTATAATTTTATTACTAAATTTAATTTTATCAATACGCTGGCTGGGAATATTGAATTTTTTCTGGTTTATAATTTGCCAGGTAGTTTTCGCCATGTTTTTGGCTTTCGTTATTTTGTAATTGTTTTGTGCCTTTTGTGTCAGGTTTATAATTTTTTTAAACAATTTACAATAGTTTTTAAACTTGGTTTTATTGACCTGACTAGGATTTAACCTCAGTTGCCACAGGAGGTGTCTTTTCTTTTTGCTGCATAATTTAACACCTTTGGACAACCACTTTGGTTTTTTTATTATATTAACTTTGACTCGGGTAAACGGGAAACACAAGTCATAGAACAACTTAAAAGTATCGATAAATGCATTATAGGCTATATTGGGATCATTTGTCTCGTAGATTTCCGAAAAAGAGATATTTTTTATACAGTCTTTGAACTTAGCTATGTTCACTGTGTTATAGTCTCTTCTGGTCATGTACCAGTAATTAATAGAACACACTTTTTTGACGGGGCATTGAAGCAGCTGTGCTGTGTGGTCTGATAGAGCAAACTCTATTACTTCGCCTTTACATGACTTATTATAATTGTGCGCAAAATTGTCTATACATGTCTGGCTGGCCATGCGTGTCGGCTGTTTAAATTCCAGTTTTAAATTAAAACTTAATAGTAGACATTCAAGCGTAGCAGAAATCCTATTCGACTTTAGTACGTCAATGTTAAAATCTCCAGCGATTACAATATTCTTACAGCTGGTCTTTGATATCCCTTGTAGAAGTGTCTCAAGTTTGTTCAAACATTCATTTAAATTATTTACATTTGGTATTCTATAAATACAAACTACAATAATCTTATAGCTAATTAGCTCAATGGCACAGCACTCAAATACGCCTGGAGATGATAGTTTCGCTATTTTAGGCAGGTCTTTCCATTTGTGCCCGTTTTTAATAAGAATACAAGATCCACCCCGTTTTTTCCCGTTTCTGCAATAATACGCTGCTAAACAATAATTCGGTACATACAACTGGTTCTCACAGCCTTTCATAATGAAGTGCTCGGTAATGCATACTACATCAACATATATTTGCTTATCAACTAGTTGATCTAGACATACAGACAGATCATTTGATTTGTTTATTAAACCTGCTATATTCTGATGCAATATATTAACATACTTATTCGAGAAAAAACAACTCATTTTGCTCAGAGGCGTTAGTGGTGGCACTTTTTTTAGAATTAGGGTAAGGTGAAAAATACGTGTTTATTTTGCTCGAGCAGCTAATATCTAAGTTCATTAATTGAGTTAAATTTTCAAAGATGATACTCATACCATAGTTATTAAGAGACCCATTTCTCTTCGAAAACATATTATAGTCATAAGATAAATCTAAGTTTGAATCGAATAAGTAAGCGTATTCATGAGTACATACATCCAAATAAAGCATATTACCAAATGTTTCTATTCTGCAGTTGAACATAATAGAATGTTCAAATTTAAAGGTAGGTAGACAAAGTATGATATTGGTATGTTGTATTTTTGATAAAGTTTCTCGGATACTAATAACTAGGTCGTAGTAGTTATTTGTGCGCCGAAAATCTTCTTCACCGATGAAAATCAGACAGTAGTCATCCAGCGTATAGTCTTTAACTTTTATCTCGATGTCAGTAATAAGCTTCACAAGTCCACAGTTCGGTGTTAAGTAGTGACATATTTGACATTTTGGGAACGTTCTATCTGCAATTGTTAGGATGGCATTAGTTTTATTACTACTTATAATGCACAGTTTATGCTTTTCTGGTTTTATTTTATGGTGAACAGTTTCACTCTTCGGAGTAGTATCTATTGGTGTAACCTGAGCAGGGCATGATTTCAACGGTGAGTCCAGGAGCTCAAATCTCTGATTCTCGCTATCCAATAATAATTTTGGTTTGTGCTGGTCATTAGAAGTACGGCGAGGTGTTATAGTTTTTTTACTTCTCTTAGGTGTACTCAATTCGCTTATGAGCTTTTTCGTCACTTTGTTAACTATTTCATGCGTATTTGTCATGTCGTCAATAGTTTTTTTGAGTTCCGTGTTCTCTATAGATAAATTATTTATTTCTTCGTGTGCTGAACATAATTTGATCTGTAATTCCTCTATTTGTTGTCTTAACTTCCGTATTTCGTCGTCTTCGACTGATATGTTAGGTAAGCTGTTGGTGCTGCCATCTATTGTTGAATTACTAGATTCGGCCTCTGTTATTGTTTCTGACACTGTTCGAGTGCGGTTATTTCGGAAAGTTATATTTTCAAAGAAGCTCATATTCATTAGTAGTTTAATAACTACCAACCCACTTTATTCGTAATATTGGACACTGTTCAAACAGACGGTATGCAGTTAATAATTCGTTTACGTCAATTATTTTTCAATTTAAGATCTACAAACATTCCAAAAAGACAATTCTGTGCGGGGTTCGAACTCAAGCCAAACGACGACGTGTCTTAATAGGTATGTCGCTTATTCAATTAGCCACGATGATAATTATTTATGATGTTGAAATTTTTGATCACTAGGTTGTCCGAACAAAAAGTTCGTTATAAAGCCGGTTGATTTTAAACGATTTGAAATATTTTTTTCACTGAGTGTCACTTTTGCAAAAGTAAGATTTTTCGTTGTTTTTTTATATCTACATATTGTCACACGGTTCTTAGCTAATTAGGTATCAGTGATTGTTGTCACCGAGTGTTTATTTTTACTCACGCAACTGGTTTTGTCACAAAATTTTGTCCACATTAAAAAGTTATATTTAGTTTGATATTAGTGAATACTTAGCAAGGATAACACTTTCACACACGTATTACACTGTTTTATTCACTTTTATGATAGAATTGGGTAGTTATTATTTAATTAGACAATTTTAATGAATTTTAATACGGGAGCACTATGTTTACATGACAGCTAAGTAATGATAAATAATTGTAGCAGTTTGATAACTATACTTAGTAAAATAAACATAACGAATAAATATTATTTATTTTTTATTATAACATATCACGCATTTTTTATTCTAAACCCTTTATTGCAATAACAACATTAAATAGGCAGGATATTTAAAAATATTATTATTGCAAACAAAAATAATAATATTTGCATAAACAGCGCTGTGATTTACGAGATTAGAACCTTAGCCATCTTGAATCTAAGACCAACGCTTAACGCCTTCTGCTATCTGCACATATAATTTACTTTCGAATTTTAGCAATGCGATACACTGGCCAAGGTCACGCGTACGAGTATGATGCGCGCTAACAAAAGTTATGGAAATATAAGTGCGGCGCCCGCGAACCGTGACGATACGATAGTGTGTAGTTCAAAACTGCGTTCTCTGTAGTGTGGTGTGTACGGCACTCACACCACAGACGTCTGACTGTTTACACATACAAATGTACGGACTATACCGCGTGTTCACAGCAATACGACTCTTAGCGTGCTCATGCACTTTTGAGCGCTTACTGTACCTACTTGAAAATTTATAATCTTTTGTTTTGGCACTGCTGTGTCGGCTAGGTATTTTTTCCCGCTTTTAATTGAATAATCTAGTTCTACGAAGTGATCTGAGCAAATTGTACTTGTTTTTGCAGGAAACCAACATTGCCTTCCAGTCGCTTCAATCCATTTTTCTTTTCTGTGTGGATCCTTAGGAAATCTGAAGTCACAAAATAATACGATACCCACTTTTTTATAGGTTGACTTTGATAATTACACTTGTTCCATTAACCTTTTCTCGATTAGAGTATTACGAATAGATTAACTTTATCAATTTTTTACTTATGTCAAACAATGGTTAACAGGTTTGAACAATGTGTTCAATGACTAATACTGAATCACAAAAAAAAACACCGCACACAGAGTTACATTTTTCCCGATATAATAATATTACTATTCCCGATACATAGAACACAGAGAACAATGTACCTTTAAAATATCAATAACGCATTATCGATACCGGTAATCTCTAATTGAGCAGCCGACTGTGACAAGTGGATAGTTGGAATCTTCTAGAACAACATGTTTAGGTATAAAAGAAAGTAAATCTTAAAATGAACATCATAAAGTCAACTTTTGCTTGTCCTGTTTAATAAAATATTAATTTTCAATTTTTAATCGAAATATAATAAATTAGGGCTTACCGATGGTATGATATACCTCCATTTGACAAATTTTTGGTTCTGCTATCGTGTTTACATTCTAAAACAGCACAATAAGGTATCTGTACCAGTGATGGACGGTTTAAGGTCGATGAAGTACGTATAAAATTTCCAATAAAAAAAGTTGCGGGCCGATTCTTGCAATGGTTGTAGATAAAGTTGGTTATGGATTTTTAGCATCGAATAAGAGAATACTACATTTATTATAGTAATTTCCATAAACATAAAATTACGAAAAAAAATAGGCTTAAAATTATCTAGTAATGGACAAGTCATACACCAATGATTGACGCCTAGTTATGCACAGTGTTCCGGTATTGGACACCTAGTAATAGACACTTGATAGATACAAATAAATAAAAATACTGTTTATTTAGAAACAAAATTTATTTGCTATTACCTACGTCTTCTAAAATAAAAGTTCTTATTAATCATAAAATAAGGTATTACTTTATTATGGTAAATCACTATAAATCACAATGTATCTACTTACACATAGGTTTTATTTGTTTAAAAAAAAAATATATTTTTATAAAATTATAACTTTTACTTTGCTTAAAAACTATTTTGGTTTATTATGAGATCTCAAATACAATTCTTAAAATATCTAAATTAATTCTTTCACATCAATGACATGCGGAAAAACAAAAATATTATTTTGGCGTTTAGGCTCGGGCAAATAACTTAAGATATCAGTCAAATCAATTATGGACACATCTTTTTCGATTATTTTAAAATTAGTTTTCGATTTATAGCTACGCAGTCCTTGAACTACAACCTTACGTTCATAAATTTCTTGTATCATACACACGTAACGGTAAGTCTTTGTTGTACTCTTGCCATCGAATTTGACAAGAACAAATTTTCCGACTGACAGTCCATTTGGAACATTCAAATTATCTGAACAACTTGGATCAGATGATCTACGTTGTTTGGATACTTTGAATTTTCCAGTTTTGTCATCTAGTACCATTTGCACGTCAACACTGCTCAATATTTGTATTGGACAGCTACGGTTTGGCGTATGAATAGTTTCTGTTAAAACGTTTTGTCTTCCTACTGTTCTCTTCACCTTGCATTCTTTTCCTTCGTCATTGTTCTCCTCGTTCTCTACATGTGGCCGTTCATTTTCAGTGTTGTTTTCCAAATCTGTTTCAAACTCAATTTCACTTTCGCCTGACTCTGCATATGTTATATCACTGTCTTCAGTATCATTCGATGTTACGGATTGCTTTTTACGTTTTCTATTCTTGGTTTTATTTCCGTTGCGACTTGCACTTTTCGTTTGGTCACGTTTGGTCTTGTTTTCTATTCTTTCTTGTTTTCGTTTTTCCTTTTCTTCTTCTTTATTTTTTTTTTCCAATTCCTTCTTCCTATGAAATTCTCTCCAAGCTCCACTCGTAATTGTTGATGGTAGCTTTTCTTTTAAGATCCTTCCTTTCTTTTTTATAGTGGGTTCCGGCCAGAAAAGAGCTTTCTTAAATGGTGATGGTACTATGATGTTTTGTTCACGTAACATGTGTTCTGCAAAACACGTCGATGGCATATTTTTAATCGGAGTTTTTCGTGTCATATTGACAAATTCCTGGTTTTGAAGTATGTCTGGCCCGGTACTGATACATGTGTTGTATGGCATAATCGTAGTTGTATCTTCGTTTACTTCTGCAAAGGATGTCGATGGCATATTTTTAATCGGAGTTTTTTGTGTCATATTGAAAAATTCCTGGTTTTGAAGTATGTCTGGCCCGGTACTGATACATGTGTTGTATGGCATAATCGTAGTTGTATCTTCGTTTACTTCTGCAAAGTATGTCGATGGCATATTTATGGCGTCTTCTTGGTGAGTTGCAATGATGTCCTCAGAAATCTGCTCTGGACCAGTGTTGCTTTCTTTTCCCATTTGCTCTAACTCTGTTGCCACTTCCTGATTTTCAAATTCGACTCTGTTTGCATGACACAACTGTTTATACTTCGCCCAAATTGTGTATAGAGTTAAATCTTCATCTGGCAAAACGTTATTCAAATCAGTTCTCGGGATATAGAAACATCTTTTATAAGTAGGGCATTTTAGTACTTTTTTTTCAACTCGAGACTGACGCGCTTCGCGTGTGCGCAGAGCAGACTTATGCGGAACTCCGCAAAACTCGGGGTACGCGGGCCCCGCCTACTTACGACTTCTACTGTTTTTTCTGTTCTGTGTATGAATGAAACTTTGTCTCTGTTCCGTTTATTTTACTCATGTGGTTCTGCTGTGCAAAAGCCGTTTATTTTACTTACAAGCTTGTGATTGACTAAATCGGAAAGTTATCGATTCTTCCATTTATTATTATCTTAAAAATTTGTTGAGTCTTTTTTTAGAAAGAAGTGTCGCAGAATGCGGATGCCGTGTTAGGGGGACGAGGTACGGCGATGGCCCGCTCATTATTTGTAAATTCATCTAACGGTGAAAGGAATTAGTACAGACGCCAGCACATCAAGCTACCCGAAACTTTCAAATTTTCCCAATCAACTTTGAACCTTAAAATTCAGCGATAAAGTTGAAAATCTATTAAATAAATTTGACAGATTGTAGTAGCTTGAAGTGCTGGCGTCTGTACAATGAAACTGAGCTAGCTATTTTTCATTTTAGTTCATCTACCTACTAGCCACCAAAGAGAATTATTATATTATTATATAGTCATTGCTAGCCACTATGGCGTAACAAAGCATGACACTTAGTTCCAGAACATTCTATGTGCGTTAGTATGGCGGGACGAGACCACATGATTTATAACCCAACTGTGGGCGAACCCCAAAAAGATGGGTAATGTGTCGTTTCAAATTGAAACATTTTTCTATATTGTTATCTGGAGTATCGGGTATGCGGGGTAGGTAGGTAAGTAAGTAGGGTAGGTAGGTAACTGGGTAAACTTATGTAAATGTTGTGCTTCAAATTCCTGTCTGATGTTACGTAAGTTAAATCACTAACTTAGCTTACTGCTTTGCATTAAATAGATTATAGTGCCGATTCGATTGTTCACAAACTAAACTAAATTTAAGTTCAGTGCATCTTTTTCTTTCTATTTCATTAAGAAAAGGACAGAAGATAAATTTTAGTTTAGTCCTGTCAAATTAATCAGCGCCTGTCACCACTCCATACAAGTTTAGACGTGATTAAAAACTTGCCTACTAAAATTACGTCAATTTACGTCAAGTGCTGATTAATTTGACAGGACTAAACTAAAACTTATCTTCTGTCCTTTTCTTAATGAAATAGAAAGAAAAAGATGCACTGAACTTAAATTTAGTTTTAGTTTGTGAACAAGGGAATCGGTACCAATGTATCATTAGCCAGTTATAAAAAGTCCCCGATTGGCTAGTTATGGGTAAATAATGCGTTATTTATTCAGGTTTGTACTATTTTCGTGGGAGGCGGAATGTATTTCAAGACACAGTTACCGAGAGTAACCTATGTTTTATAATAAATCCTTACTTACCTGTACTTGACTTGTTTTTGGCATGGTATGTGATGTTCCTGCAAACACTTTTGCTTTCGATTCCTGTAAAAATAAATAAATCGCTCACGTTAGATCACTATCTCACCTATGTATTATAATTTTATTTTAAATATTTATCATTATCATTACCTGATTAGGTATAAACAATTTAGGTAATGCTCCTTGGTGCAATTTCTTATAACCGTTTTTTGTTTTATAGAAATCATTTTTATCGAAATGAAGTGAACAGATTTTGGAATACTTTGTTGGTTTCCAGTTGTTAGGTTTATTTATAATACGTATCCATGAATTTCTAATATCTGTATTAACAGGGAATCTAAAATAATAATAAAAATTAATTTAGGAAAAAAAACAAATGAAGATAATAAATTCGATATAATAGCATCCTGCTGGCATGATGCACACATTTTTATTTATCTGTTATGCTCGGACCACACCAACGGGAAACGCCGTTTATTATCACGATGATGGACCTTAACCCGTCGGAATAAAGTCTATCATCGCGGTAATTAACGGCGTTTCCCGTTGGTGTCGCCCCAGCATTAGAAACCACTACTTACCGACAGACAGCGCAATTCATAATTTCTTCTTGTTTAAGATGTATGAAATAACTTATAGCAAGCAAAATAAACTTAAGCAAGTTATTTGAGCCCAAAATTGATAATGATAAAAACACGAAATCGATGAGAAGTGGTTAGAAAGCATCTCTTTGACGACAGATGTCTCTAGCTACAATCTGGCGATCAAACGAGAAAATGTGTTTTAAAATGAAAATATTATTTTTAGGGACTTACACGTGAAATGTTATGCCATCAATATGTTTCACTGTTGATCCTGAACAATTTTTGCATCCAAGAACAGCGCACTTCATTATTAAAACAATTTTACTATTCAAAAACGATTAAAATACAACGCACCCGAACACGATGACGATTCACTCGCAACTAGTTCGCAGCCCCGCCCACAGTGACGTCATGACCTACCTACTTGCCTTGCGGCATCTCTGGGTCGAACGAAAAAACGATATGTACAGAAAATAACGTTTTGATGTTAATTGGGTTGAATTTTTTGTTAAATATAGTAATTTTAAATTAATATACCAATTTTTCCACGACTGCTTTAACACTTACGAGTACGACTCCACCCATTTTTCATAGAGCTCATACTTACGCCATGTTTGCAAGTTGACTCCAGAAGGGTCACCAGCATTACGTTTACGCTGAAGTTGACCCTCGAGGAGTGTCACAGGCATTAGGTTTGAAATCTTGTTATGATATACACCAGATTTTATCTTCACTTTGTATAATGCCGAATTCGCTAAGAAAAACTTGAAAATTTCTCCTGTATCGTGGGTGCGTTTACAAACATTTAAACTCACATACACAAACAGCCAGGCCCGGAACAACTACTTGTAGGTCATACAAATATTTGTTCCGTGCGGGAATCGAACCCGCGACACGCAGCGCAGCAGTCAATCGCTTAACCACTGCGCCAACCGTGCCGTCATTGCAACCCATATGCGACTTGAGTGAACCCTCCGGGAGGGGTCCCGGCACTATACATGTTAATCAAAGAGATCTAATACTAGGAAATGTGGCAAAGCCTTTGCCATGAGTTCCTATATATAACATTTTTAGTTATAACTGTTAATTTATCATCGGTGAGACAAGCTCGTCTTACGATTATTTTTTCTTCTCTTACAAATCAGAAGAACATAAAATTAGTGTTACATCCATATAGTTTATTTTTAAGTGAAATCCGCACCCTAATTGCACAACACACGAACTCAAACTCAAAGGATTTATTTCAAATAAACCAATTACAGGTACTTTTGAATTGTCAAAGGGTCGGTCAGTCAGAAAAATGAAGCTAGTTGCCCATTCCAAAGCATAGTAGCTTCCTATGGAGAAGAACTAGCAAGAAACTCCACGGACACTCTTTTAAAATCAAAATAATGGTTAGTTAGGTACATCATTCATGTTGAAATTATACAAGTGAGAACAATGTCGAAAGACGTGCACGTTAAAAGCGTCCGTAATAAAAATATAAAAAACAATTAAAAAATTAAAATAAACGTTCAATCATAATCTGTTTAATTTTGACAGTTTAACAAAATTCCTAGCGTTATTTATGTTGTTCAGCCGATAAATTTTTCGAAGATACGAAGCAACGGACTAGCAATGTCCTTCATTTTATTGATTGATCGTGTATTACGCAATTAGAGTTCCGAATTCTAAAAACTGCTTACCACATCCTGGTTCTGGATCTCATCACACTTTTGACCAGGACATCGCGGCATAACAGGTTCAATAGAATCCTGAAAGGTAGAATGACAGATTTTATGAATGTCCTAAAACATGAACAAGCTTTCAGAAATAAAATAAACTGCCTCATTCGTCTAGTGCTCGCAAGGGCTACTTACTGGTATTGCTGAGCATGTGGTCTTGGGTCCGATTCCCGGTACCCTAATTGTGTACTTATTTTACGACAAATTTGTTTCATTTTGACAGTTCAACAACATTCATTGCGTTGTTTACGTTGTTGAGCAAATTTTTTTTCCAACTTATGAAGCAATGGATTAGCAATCTGTTTCAAATCGAAACAGATTGTGATTGATCGTGCATTACGCAATAAGAGCGAAGTGTAATTGGGTTTTTCGATCTGGAATTTCTCAGTAGCAGCCCGGAGTGCCCGGTTGATGGCAATAAGCTCGCCCCCTATTACATGGGACTTGATAACTGGCGAAATGTGGGTGTACTATAAGGTGCAACTCTGCCTAACTCTGTCGGGAATACAGTCGTGATGTTATGTTATGTAATAAAAATAAAATGTAACCTACTTCTGCGAAAATCATGTGTAGTTTTAATTTTGGGATTGCACATTCTAAAAGTCTGCGACTTTTCTTATGAGACTGGAACATTTCTGCCTCAAAATGAACTGAACAGATGGTGCTAGTTCTTGTAGGGAACCAGTTATCTGGTCTTCCTGTGGCATTGATCCATTCATTTTTTAAATTGCCATCTTTTGGGAAGCTGAAAAAGTACGATAAAACATATTTATAATTTACATTTTATCCTAAGCTACTTCTAAGCCTTACCATATACTAAGCAGTTACCTAATAGGCTTTTATTATAACTCCTAGTTAGTAAAAAAACTCTACAGATTACTAACCTACACCCATGCTATAAAACCTCTATAAGAGTTTCTGAAACAGTTAGCTAGCCAACATTAAAACAGCCAATGTCATAGTAACCATAATATCATCCAAATGAGTGTTATAATGTTGTACTAAATTTAATACAACACGAATTTCAAAAAAAGAACATTGTCATGCACGCACGTTTCACTACGGCAGCGCCATAATTAAAAAAAAAACTTATAGGTTATTCGAATTCACGTCGTTTCCCGCCATTTTTGTTCGATTATAATATTGCAAAATTTTATTACTTTTTTGTTTACAAAAATGAGTGATACAAGCTTCGATAATACACTACCAGATATTTCTAATGCAGCAAAGGACATTTCTAACGAATTATTACCGGAAAAGTCGAGGAAACAATCAGAAACTTTTATAGAGGATTCATCATGAGCATAGATAAAATCTTGTATGCAACTACACACGCGTTTCTCTACAACACTGTAAAATAATCAAAATGAGTAAAAAAAACATTATTCCACATCGGTCTTCTAAGCGGGTTAAAAAATAAATTACTATAATAGCATTAGCGAGTGAATACTCGCAACCCACATTGTTGTCGACAGCCTACGTTATTGGATCGGCACAAGCACATCCCTAGCTCGTCGCAAGATACAGCGGCCGTACTGCGCGATGCAACCGTATAAGGAAAGTATCGATTTGTGATGTTTACATTACTTGTCCAGTGACTTAGCGACATACGTAGGTAGTGGTTAAGGAGCAATGTATTTACTGCTAAAATAGTACAGTCGCTGTGACATATGAAAACACAACTAATGTAGTAAAAGCAAGAAATATTTTACGATTTATTGTTTTTCATGGTTTTAAAGATAAATATAGTAAAATACTTGTACTTACATATGGTATGTGATTCCATGATTTCTAAAGTTTTTGGTTTGGCTTCGGTTTTTACAAGAAATCACTGAACAACACGGCATCCTTGAATGTTATCACGATCGCGGTCGAAAGCGCACTAGTTCGTGCAAGCGGCAGACGCCATTTGCCTGACACATGAGCATTTTGATCAAGACCAGTGTTGCCAACTCCAAAAGTTCAAATTATCGAGATCCCACGTCGAAATTATCGTTTTTTGGGCAAAAGGATCGTACAACAAAAAAAAACAAAAAAAACCTTAGTCGTTAATTCAAATTGCTATCAAAAGACAATGAATAATTTTATACTAGAGTCAAAGAAGAAGTAAATGCCAAGTTTCACCACTCATGGCGCTAGTAACTAGTAGTAACACAAACCGTAAACATGTTTTTCATAGTTTTTAGTTGATATTTTTGTGATTTCACTGTAAAATTAAATAAAAAACTAGAGAGGGAAAGAGAAAGGGATACTTACTTGTTGATGTTGTGTTGGACAATTGACATTTTTTTGTTTTTTATTCTGCGTTTAATTTTGTGACATATACATTTTGTAAATGGAACTTGTTTTTTCAGCAAGTCGCAAAGTTATCGTACAGACTAGCACATCAAGCTACCCGAAACTGTCAAATTTTCTTAATCAACTTTGAACCTTAAACTTCAGCGATAAAGTTGAAAATCTATTAAATAAATTTGACAGATTGTAGTAGCTTGAAGTGCTGGCGTCTGTACATTAGACATTCATTATCGTACATCGTACCATTGGCCAAATTATCATACGCCCCCATAATTATCGTACGGGTTGGCAACACTGATCAAGACGCGCGGGCTCGGACACGCGCCCTTGTCACTGCTCCAGTTTTTAGGGTTCAGCGGGCTGTATCTCATGAACCGTAATAAGTAGACAGTTGAAATTTTAGTATTTCTATTGCCTCTCTAACAAATAGGTACTTACCTAATAAAATTTTAATAAACGACGTATAAACAAGTAATGTGTTTTTTTATTGAAATGAAAACTTCTTTAGGCGCGTTGGGCATTTTTGAGATGGGACTAAACTAGTGATTTCGCGACACTGTGACGACACCTCATTTTTGTAAACGCGATTGTGCTCTTTATTTAATATGTAATTATTTAAGTACTTTAAAGATTTCAGAAGTTTTTTTTTTTGTAAACTCTGTTGTGTTCTTTATTTAGATAAAGTTACGGACCAATGTTCTATACAAGTATTTTTCTTCCACCAAGGCGATCTTGTTCAAGTTTTCACTTCTGTCGGCACTCCCGGAGTGCCAATGTTTTTTTAATGCTCGATTTTAATACGGTTCGGAAACCTTTCTGTGCGAGTCCGACTCGCAATTGGCCAGTTTTTTATTAGGGTTCCTTCGTAAACAAGGAACCCTTATAGTTTCGTCATGTCCGTCTGTCTGTCTGTCTGTCCGCGGTCTAGCTCCAAGACTGTTAGTACTAGAAAGTTGTAATTTAGCATAGATATACATATTAAAAAAAAGTGGTAAAATAAAATTATAAAAAATATTTTTTTTTAGGGTGCCTCCCCTACACGTAAAGTGGGGATGTTTTTTTTTTTCTGTCCCTTGTTGTGGGGTATCTTTGGAAAGGTCTTTCAAAAACATTATGAGAGTGTTAAAACCATTTTCAATTCAGAGATCCGTTTGCGAAATATTAAGCTTTAAAGTGCAAATTGTTGTTAGAGTCAAGTGTCCCCCCCCCCCCCCCAGCTAAATGGCTGGTTTTAGATATATGAAAAAATTCACGGCAGTAGCTTATATAACGAATTTAAAAGGAAAACTATCACAGTTGAGTAGGCTTTACAAGTTAACGAGTAATAATCGACCAACTTAAATTTGCGGTTGTAAAAACATGTTCACCCATACATTCTGTATTAAAGATTTTTTTTTCAACTACAAAGTTAAGTTTGTTCTTGGGATAAATTCATACCAACTACGGAACCCTACATTGTGCGTGGTCCGACATGCACTTGGCCGGTTTTATTTCTATGGATCTGTATTAGAACGAGGGTATATAATTTTATTGTAGTCTGTGGAACGATGGTCGCTTCTTGTCAAAAGACCAATAGTCTGCGCATTACGCACAATAATAAATTATAAATACGCACTTACCCACAAGCGTGGTTTCTTTTTTTTCACTTTGTTTTTACTAGAGCACATAATATGATAATTACTAAATAATACCACAAGAGCCGCAGCTGCAGCGATACGTTTTCTTTGACGTTGCATTTTGGATTGACAATGACAAAATGGATTCAATCTCAAGAGACCCACACACACCACTAAGAGCCTTGCAGTATGCGGTGCGTGTAGTGTTGTTATCGTAAAAATCTGAGCTGCCGTATGTCACAATCTGGTTTGCCGTATTTTAAGGGGAAAAATACAAAATTGCCGTATTTATATAAAAATGTCTATTCATAATTATTTTCTTCTCCCTAAAGGTTTCCTATCGTTTCTATTACTTTATACGTAGATTCATGTTTATCTAATGTGTACTTATCGCAAGGCACCTTAAACTTGGTACAGTAGGTATCCTTGATTTTTTGCCTTGATTTTAATTAAGCTGTCATGGATTTTATAAAAACATTTTCAATTTTGACAATTAGGTGGTAGTTTCTGGGTTAGTGGCAACATTGACGATTTTTTTCTCTAATAATAAGGTGCAAGCCTCTTCAGGTGAGAGATATTTGGATTTTCATTTCATTCATTACGCTTGTGTTTTACTTATATTCAATTGCCGTATTTTGTGATACGGCAATGAGAGGCCTGCCGTATGCCGTATTTTCCGAAAAAATATCGTGGAATACCGTGTAATACGGCAATTGCCGTATCAATAACAACACTGGGTGCGTGGCTGTCCGTATCGTCGGCAGACTTTAGATCGCGATTTAGCCGACGACATACGTTCGCACGGACGGACGTAATAAAATCGAGGCGGGAGTTTTTCGCACACTGGATTTTCAACTCTCTGCTTAGCGCCGAGAGTTGAAAATTCAACAGGGCGTTTTTTCGACGCGCTGGGATGCACCGCCTTTGCACCGAGAGTTGATAATCCCGTGCGCGATAAAATCGCGGCCAAATAAATCCAGCAGCCACCTAAAATTTGTAAAATAAGCGACTACAGGCTAGGGCGTCGTTGGGAGGAAAGCAGCAAGACACAGGCTGGATCTGTACCCGAATTGCGTAATACACGATCAATCACAATCTTAATCGTTTGAAACAGATTGCTAATCCATTGCTTCATAAATTCGAAAAAAAATCTGCTCAACAACGTAAATAACGCAATGAATGTTGTTGAACTGTCAAAATGAAACAAATTAGTTACGTAATTAAATAGCGGATTAAAATTAAAGGGATGAATTTGAAGTTACAGCTTCTAACAATAAGAGCCATATTATACAGAAGTACCTACCTACAACTTTTTGAATCAAGCCTTTGATCCAGCTGCCAACGACAGCCTCCTCAGGTGTTGGTCGAGGGCCATTGGCTGTCACGATAATTTTCATGATTATGATTTAAATAACTTTTTGAAGTGAAAACTTCTTCAGGCGCGTTGGGCATTTTTGAGATGGGACTAAACCATTGATTTCGCGACACTGTAACGACACCAGCTTTTGACCATTAAAAAGACATCAACGCGTTGATTACCGTGGTGCCGATATTTTTTTCAAGTTTTCACTTCTGTTGGCACTCCCGGAGTGCCACTGTTTTTTTAATCCCTTGAGACGAGTGGGGTTGTTCACTGTAGGTATAAACTTAACGTTAAAGTTTAACAAGGCTCGGATACCGGTTAAATTTTCGAACCGTTATCATGTACTTGACGCAAAAACCTTTACATTCGGTTTCGTTCGTATAAACCGCTTCTTATAAACCGGTTTTGGTGGAGTCTTTACATAAAGGTTTTTACGGATGAAACGGTTTAGAGCAGTATTAACCGGTTTTTTGTTTAGTTTTTATTCAGCGCGGCATCCACACAAGTAGTCACAAGTTGCAACGCCTTTACCGACATGCCGCTCGTCGAATAAACCGATTAATTTAGGTTAAAATAAAGTTCTTAAAACGTTCACGTTCTTAAGAAAAGTTCGGAGTAAAACCCAAAGAAACCGGTATCAACCGGTATTTTTTAACCCGGTTCCAAGCCCTTGTTTAAAATTTATAAGCAGCGTAAGCGTAATCAGCCAATAATGTTCCCACAGCTGGGACACAGGCCTCCTCTCGGTGTGTGGGTGGGCCGTAATCCACCACGCGGGCCCAGTGCAGGTTGGTAGATGTCATGACATGTCCCCGAATTTTTGGTTCTAGGACATCGGTTTCCTCACGATGTTTTCCTTCACCGTTTTGAGAACAGTGGTGAGTAATGAAAAAAAATACAGAAAATAAAGTGTCTGAATTGAGTTCAACTCTAAGGCTACCTGTCCACTGAAGCGGAGTGAGGGCTGAGCGAAGAAATGTGCCAATATTAACCACTAGGAGCGGAGCTCTGGAGCGGAGTTTAGATTCTCCGCTCCGCTGCTCCGCTACGCTCCGGTGGACAGGCAGTACCACTGGGCCACCACTGCTCTCACAAAACATCAAATAATTTTATTCTAAAACAACAAACCTGTATAATAATTTCAAAATTTTCGTATGATGTTCCGGCATTTTCGTTCAAATAACTAACGTTAGATGATGTAGCCGCTGTGATAGTTTCCGGTAAGTTCACGGACGGCACGGCGTCCTTCCTCAACCTCTTATTGGTCAGCATTGTGTCTTCGCGGCCCGTGACTGAAATCCATGAGTTTTTTCTGAAAAACACACATAAGTACCTACATATGGCGTGAGTTTATTACACACCTTTTTCCCATAGGGTAGACAGAACCTATGAAACACCACGTTTTTTTTTTTTTTTAGTTTATCTTGCTGGTCTAGGAGGTTGACGGTTGCTCAACCGAAAAACGATCCTTATTATACTCCGTTTACTGTATTTCTATTTTCTTAAGGCGCGGTGAATAGACGACTTTTATGTATTTGAGGGGGTGAAGCAGATGAAGTGGTCTCGCCTACTGCGGGGTGCACCGCGCCAATTTCGCCGATGCGCGACATCCATTTCTCCCGAAGCGTAATTTCACTCCTGAAAATAAATGCACTATTGGCCTAGCGCGCCAGGCGTACGGCTTTATACCCCGCTTCCGCGGTGATCACCGAGTTCGAATTTCGTTAGACGCGTATATTTTTATTTTCTTATTTTTGAAGTATGTACCCTATATTTATTTTCGAGTTTTTGTTTTAAAATATGTACATATTTTTATTTTCTTATTTTTTTAAAATAATTAATCAATAATTGTTACCTACTTTATTATTTTTGAAATATGTACCTATGTATATTTATTTTCGAGTTCTTGTTTTTAACATATGTACAGACGCCAGCACATCATGCTACCCGAAACTGTAAAATTTTTCCCAATCTACTTTGAACCTTATTCTTCAGTGATAAAGTTGAAAATCTATTAAATAAATTTGACAGATTGTAGCAGCCTGATGTGCTGGCGTCTGTACATATTTTTATTTTCTTATTTTTTAAAATAATTAATCATGTTATTTTCTAGAAATTATTCGAAATATTAGGCTCAGAATGGTCAATTCTAGAAAGGGCCTATTCTCAAAACGGCTAATTATCAAATTGTTAAAAAAAAAAACGTTTTTATTCCTATAAATATATTTTTCTTCAGAATCAAGAGCAAATAAAATAAAAAATAAATAAAATAAAAAATAAATAAAAAACGTCTAACAAGCTTGCTGGTTGATTCTGGAGAAAAATAATATACAGTGTGTTACAAAAGAGTATAGTAATAGAAGTCATTGTACTCATCATTATGAACAACTTTTACTATGGCGCCAGCATTTATGGCTGGCGCCATAGTAAAAGTTGTTCATAATGTTCACTCAAATAAACCGTAAATAGCGAAAAAAACTGCTTCAATCTGCGAGATTCTGCGTTTCAAACATTTTTCCCGAGTGAATAACCTTTTTGTATGAAACAGCAGTTTTTTTTTCGCGATTTAAATATCGTTTTATTTAAATCGCGTTTTATTTAATTTTTATCGTTATTTGAGTAGAATAAAAGGGTGGACATACAGAGGGGGTAAACGAATAGGCAGGATACATAAAATTTAAACAGGCTAATTTATTTTAATTTTATTTTACTAGCGAAATCAGATGAAGGGCAGGGCTGTACTGCAGTCAGTTCAATGGTGCCAGATCAACTATCGATACATGGAGTTGGTGAAGTGAAAAACACCACTATGTCAGTCCGACTTCAGGACCAGACCTCGAAACCTATCCTTCTGCAGCGAGGTGTGAGACAGGGAGACGTTATCTCTCCTAAATTGTTCACCGCTGCATTGGAGGATGTCTTCAAGGTTCTGGACTGGAAAGGCCTAGATATCAACATCAATGGCGAGGACATCACTAACCTTCGGTTGCCGACAACATAGTTATCATGGCTGAGACTATGGAGGACCTCAGTACGATCTCGATGACCTCAGTAGAGCTTCCGAAAGAGTGGGTCTTAAAATGAATATGGACAAGACAAAGGTCATGTCAAATGCCCAAGTAACACCCACTCTCATAAAGATCGGAGACGATATACTCGAAGTTGCGGACGAGTATGTTTACCTAGGACAAACTGTCCAGTTAAGTAGGTCCATCTTTGAGAAAGAGGTCAATCGTCGAATCCGACTCGGCTGTGCAGCGTTCGGGAAGCTACGCAATACCTTCTCGTCCCGCATACTGCAGTGTCTCAAGACCAAAGTCTTTCTAGTGCGTGTTGCCAATGATGACTTATGGCACTGAAACATGCCGCTCACAATGGGCTTTATTAGAAAGCTCAAAGTCACCCAAAGGGCAATTAGGAGGGCTATGCTTGGAGTTTCCCTGCGTGATCGAATCAGAAATGAAGAGATCCGCAGGAGAACCAAGGTAACCGACATAGCCCGAAGAATTGCCAAACTTAAGTGGCAGTGGCCATTGCTCGCAGAACAGATGGCCGATGAGGCCGAAAGATTCTGGAGTGGCGACCGCATACTGGAAGACGTAGCGTTGGCAGGCCTCCCACAAGGTGGACCGATGATCTTGTGAAGGCCGCAGGAATCCGCTGGATGCGGGAAGCACAGAACCGGTCGTAGTGGCGGTGCTTGGGGGAGGCCTATGTCCAGCAGTGGACGTCTTTCGGCTAAAATGATGATGATGATGAGCGAAATCTAAAGATATAAATTTTGGAAAGAAAAATTACTCAAGAAAGAAAGAAAAAAAACTTGTTTAATCTGCACAAACAAAACGCACATTTTTAAAAACTACAAAATACGCACAAAACAAAAGTAGCCAAAAGCCTCGTATTCAATTAGTAAAAAAGTTTGACAATATTTTCTTAATAACTTTATCACTGGTTCATTGGTTGATGTCAAGGCCACGAACCAAAGACAATATTGCATAATTATTATTGCAACATTGGCAAATGACAACAAAAACATAACAAAATAAAAACAAAATGCCGATTGCAGAGTATCTACTTTTGTAACAAATAACAACAAATATTAATCTGTGCGTCGCATCTGCGCAAGAACAGGTCAATCAATGCTCAGCGAAAAGCTGTGAATTCGGACGAACCCAACTTCTACAGCGCTGGTTTTCAGAAATTACCTAAGAAATTACGTAATGACGTGTCCCTGTGTGACCTAATAAATCGGGTAAGTATTATTTTCCATTGAAATATGTGTGATTCAGCTGAACATAGTACTACAACTAGGGACGTTTTCTTTGTCGTCGTCGCTCGATGTGACTACTAATGACGATTTTTTTTCTCGCAGGGGCATCCCCCGCGCTCGCAGAGAATCTACTATTTCAGGCAAAAGCCATTCCATAAAAAACGACACCAGCTTTTCCTTCATCTTTTTTTTCCCAAAAATCGTCATCTCTTTTTATAATTTCCGTTTTTATTGGCTTGTTTTCACCATTCCACACAGCAAACAAGCACTTTTCTCTACGTGTTACATGGAGCTGCCCTTGAATCTGATGATACCAATTACTATTTTTGTTCACTTCAATCAGTTTACTTTTTTTATTGTATTTCCATATCTGTATCTTATTTTCCTTTATACATTCTTCTAGACCCTTTTTGAATGCCACTAAAGGACATTTCACTTCCACTACTGTGTCTTGGCCTATTAAACCATCGGGCGTTGCTAAAATAAAGGGAAATTCGTGGTCCACGGACAACCCACATGGCTCAATGGCGACATTTTCTTAGATGGAAGTCGACCGCGGCGTCATCGGCTATCGTTTGTGTGACGACCTTCACCCATTTGTTGATACTTACTCATCATAATTTGATTTTGGATTGGCTCCTGGAGTAGCAACTGTTGCAATTGAAAGTGATGTCCCAGGGTTTTCGTGCTCAGAGTTTTTTTGTAATCTAAAATTGAAAAAAAAAGTTTTTAAATTGAAATACATGACTATTTTTATATCATGTCTTGTGATTTTTTTTTTTTAGAAAATGAGGAATATCAACAATGTGCATTTTGAGTCTCAAACTGCAAATTTCAAATTATTCAATTTATATTGTGACGATTTCGAATTTGTCATTTCCCGCCTAAGCCCACTTAGTCATTTTGAGAAATGGTCCTTATGTGCTTAGCCCGTTGTGTTATGTTATACATACCTACTAAAGTTGATAATTTACAAATATTTACAAGGTCTTACATAAGACTAGAAATGCGAAAAGGGCTCATTGCAGACATTACCTATTATGAACAACTTTTACTGTGGCGCCACAGGAAAAGTTGTTCATAATAATGACTACCAACAAACTATGGTCATTTTGTCGCGGGTGAATAACCTATTTCTTAGGATGGCAGATTTTGTTTCACGATTTCAGTGTTGGAGCCATAGTAAAAGTTGTTCATAATGATGAGTTCAATGTAATATTCTGTAACACCATGTATAAGCTTACTCATGAAAAGTTTTCTCCGATAGTTCATCTGGTGACGGATTGCTCGCCAACCGTTTGTTTTTACTATAAAGAAAAAAATTGCATTATAATTGTTTCAAAAATAAGAACAACAAAAATACCTAATAATTACTGAAAATTTCAAACAAGAAAAAAGAAAATGGACAAAAATTAAATAACAATTTAAAAAACGATTATTTCAATAAGAAAAATCAACAAAATGTACATATTTTTTTGGGGATTTGAACCCGGGCTTGGTCACTATTGCAGTAAAGTTTTCCAATGCACGAGACCACTAGGCCAATCGAACTTTCGTGTCGAAATAACGCATCCATAGATAAATCTATATTTATAAACAAAATAAGGTGTGCACAAAAAGGTAAGTACTTACTTTACAACTTCCATCATGTGTTTTTGTTTTATCGAATATGATCTCCTAATTGCCCTCCGAATATTTTTTTTGTTGCCCATTTTTTATAATGTCAATAATTAATTGTTTATTTACACAACTTATGACTAAATCCGAAATCGAACAAAAATTTACACCAACTTACATCACAACTTAGAAAAAACTAATTGTTTATTTACACAACTTATGCCTAGAATCGAAACCGATCAAAAATTTACACCAACAAAGCAACTTAGAAAAAACGAACTGATATCTGAGCGGCGGCGGCGAGCGGAACAAAATGACACAGGTCCATCTAGCAGCGCGCCTCAACGGTCACTGTCGCTTTGCGTAGAGAAATGAAAGAGAGTGAAATGACGCCGCGCTGACGCGATGTGTCGTTTGTCTCGTTCGAGTTATTTATCATTGAATATAATAATAATTAATCCCTATAAATATCTTATTTCAATCGATAAATAAAAACAACAGTTCCCCTTATTATTAAATATTACATCACTGTTATTAATTTTCTCAAGTTTTGTTCATAAATAATACAGTTACATCTACTAGAATTTCAATTTTAATGGTTATTTTATGATTTTTTTCTATAGAGAAAATTTACTGAAAACGTGTTTTCAACATAATGGTCCACCCATAAAATATGATCAAGATTAACATTTTTTTTTTTGCTGCTCTAAAATTTATGCATTTGGCTAAAAAACTGTTTTGTGAAGCCTATTTTGACTATGTACAGCGCCTAATGTCCCTCGGCAAACTTCGTGTTTCGTCAGTTGTCGGATTTCTATCAGTTGCCCTTTGCACTTGGTGCAGACTGGACGCTCTCAATCGACTTGGAATTATATAGAGTTGTTAATACTCTTATAACTTAATCTTATAAGGCCGCCCATTGTATATTTTGTAGTGTTTAATTTATTTTTTGTTATGTATTTTTGTGGTGTACAATAAAGTATATATAAATAAATAAATAAATAATAATTTATTTTAAAAATGGTAGGAAGGCTGCTAAAGTCGCAGGCACGATAAATAGGAAAATAGTTTTACAGCTCCATACAGGGTGGCAGGGACATCGACGCGAAAAGTGAAACCATGGATTCAGTACATGATTTTGAACCCCACAGCGTCGAAATTTTTCGTCGGTTATTAAAAAAATATATTTTGTTTTATAGAAAAGTGCAATACCTACGCGATCAAAATGTATGGAACAGAACATAGGCTATATTTTATCCCCGTACTCCCACGGGAACGGGAACTAGGTACGCGGGTGAAACCGCGTGATATCCGCTAGTACAGTATAAATCTAATAATTGATGGACATGGAAATTAGTATTCGTTTGTATTCGGAAATGCGATGATACCCGAGAGACATTAAGAAAAAAGAAATAATGAGTACGTTCATGTAACATTATGCATCCTAATAAGGATGATGCCTCGGTAAAACAAAAGTAATACTATTTAGTCCGTCAGACTTGGATAAATCTTTGCCAACAACTATCGAGCCGGCCCGGCCCGGGTGTTTCCCAGTGGTCAGATTGACGGTTAGACTAGTCTTTCCAACGGGAATTTTTTGTTCCCGTTGGTCAGATCAGCTCATAATTTAGTAAAGTACTGTTGAATACGAAGAGGTTATAAAACTATTAAATAGGTTTTATTTGTGACATCATGGAATTTGTTGACACTGGTTGAAATTATTTGCAAGTTGTTTCATGGTTTTATAAAACAAAATTTTCCTGTCTGTCATGAAATGTCAATCACATCATGTACTATACTATTTTTAACCAGTAGAGCGAGAGGAGCGGTCGTTTTAAGCGCCAGATGGCTAGCGGCGCCAAAAAGTCAATTGCGAAAAACATTTCCAGCACAAAATAAAATTTTGATGGCGCCTTTTGAGAGACGCGGGAGCAGTGTTGCCAGATCAGATTTGAAAAAATCCATAGATTGCCTCTAGATAAATCCGTAGATCTGACTTTTTTTCAAGCTAAGGTGCAGCGCAAACGACACACTTTTTGTGCGATCGAGTCTGTGGCGCATGAAAATGTCTTATTTGTCCCCGATGTTTTTCCGAATGCAGGTTATTATTTAAAGGATGTGTCGCTCGATAGTAATTTCTGTCAATTTAAAATTTAATTTAGGAACCATTACGTGGCTCACATTACGAATAAGATAGGAATTTGAATGTGCGCCACAGACTCGATCGCACAAAACGTGTGTCGTCTGCGCTGCACCTAAATCTGACTCTTTGGAGCGGCTAGCTAGTCCGTAAACAGCGTTTCTTGTAAAATTACATGGGTTTACAATTACCTTGATCGAAGACAATTACACTCTTTTTTGTACAGCTGAAATCAGAGCTTCATAACGTTATGATAAATAGCATGCGCGTACCCAGCATTTTTTTATGGCTGGGGCTGAAGTAAGTAAACTCGATAAGTAGTATGAAATTCTCTCGATAAGACTCTTTATCTACGCATGCGCGCTCGATTCATCGATACTACATTGCTCTGCGCGTTAATTTTGAATTTTACCAAATTAATGATAAATTTTACCAAATTTTTAGCTTCGAGTCAGGGACCAGGGTGGGGCACCTTGCTCCACCGTGGGTACGCCCATGATAATTAGCGGTATTATAAAGTGTTAAGTACATAACGTTAAGATTCAACACTAAGTTAACATTTTCGTAAAATACAATTAACGATATCAAATATCATTAACGAAATAATGACAGAGAAAAAAAACCGACCAAGTACGTGTCAGACCACGCACAATGAAGGGTTCCGTAGTTGGGATGAATTTATCCCAAAAACAAACTCAACTTTGTAGTTGATAAACATGTTCTCCCATACGAAATGTATGGGAAAACATGTTTTTGCAACTGCAAAGTTAAGTTGGTCGATTATTACTCGTTAACTTGTAAAGCCTACTTAGCTGTGATAGTTTTCCTATTCATTTCGTTATATTAACTACTGCTATGATTTTTATCACACACCCAAAACCAACCATTTAGCTGGTAGGGGGGGGGGGGGGGGGGGGGGGACTTGACTCTAACAAAAATTAGCACTTTAAAGCTTAATATTTCGCAAACGGATCCCTGAATCCAAAAATGGCTTTCCCAAACTCACAATGTTTTTGAAGGACCTTTCCAATAATACCCTAAATCATGGGATAAAAAAAAAAGATCACCACTTACGTATGGGAGGTAGGTACCCTAAAAAAAAATGTTTTTCATAATTTTGTTTTACCACTTTGTCGGCGTAATTAATATGTATACCTATGCCAAATTACAGCTTTCTAGTACTAAGGGTCTCGGAGCTAGACCGCGGACAGACAGACAGACAGACAGACATGACGAAAACGAGCGAGCTACGTCTAGCGCGGGAAGTCAAGTTTAGGTAAATTCTTCGCAAAATTCACTCACACAGAAGCGCGCGTTAGTTGGCGCTTTCGCTCTCTTTATAGTCAGACTAACCCACGTTGATTTTTTTCGATTTAGAGCAATAATTGTCATAGTAAATATTTGATTGGAATTTAAATCCAACTTCAATTTATTATTATACTTAGATATTATGATTTATAGGTTTATGATAAATAAATAATTTATAGTATATTTAAATGAAACAGTTTATACGTATCATCCCGTGTTTATTTTAACATATCTTTTAAATACACTTTTACAAATTATCACATAGAGAAGACTAAATATACAAACAAAAACAACAATTAGAAAATAAGACAGCTATCTTAACCGCTAAAGCAATTCGATGCATCATTTTCTGTACCATGGAAACATCGAATTTGGTAATATCGCTCTCGGACTCCGCTCAAAATAAATAAGGTTATTGAAAGCCGGAGACTTATAGATTTAAAGGTTTCGCATAGCCGTCAAATGTGCAATACGGTTTCAAGCATTGTAGCAAAGTTATTCGGGGAAGTGCATAATTTTTTTTGTAGTTAGTGCTTCTCTGTGGCTTCGATCTGGACTTTCATGGGTCTACAATTTCTGGTAGCAGACACTTATTATAATAATTAACTAATCTAGTTTTCATTTCATTTTGCCAAAACTCATCGTCTCTAGTGAATAAAAGACAATAATGTAAACGGTCAACGCTTTAGAAATTATTAATAACATAAACCTGTTTTTAAAATAGTACCTGCTGCTCGAGTGGTTTACGAGTAAAAAGTGCAACAAACACAACGACAGACAAATTTCACGCTATAACATAAGTATACCAACCTTTTAGCCCTTGCCTTAGCCATATTTTCAGAATTTGTGCGTTTCCTCTTCTTTGCTAAGAATAGCTTTTGTTTATTTCCCATTATGTCTGAAACATTACTTGTCGTCACTACAAAAATATTTTCATCATGATTATTATGCGGGGTATTTAAAGCTACGTGCTCAGCTGCAACAACTGCTGGCACCTCGTTTTCGAGCAAGGGTCGGGGAGGAGTTTCATTGACTCGGGGACGCGGTCGCGATCGCAAAGGACCTCGGCGGCGAGGTCGGAATGACGGGAGGCGTCTGTTCTTGTATACTGTACTGGTGGCCCTATTCTGCTCCTGAAGGAGTGTAATGGGGTCATCTGGGTCGGAAAGAGTATGCCTAGGTCGGCGGATCTGACTGATACGGGATGGGATGTAGTCAGCTGACTCGACAACCAGAGGGTTGCGATGTTTGGGAATGGAGTCAAAGTAACGCTTGGACATGCGTTTTAGGAACTGACGGATCGTTGGGATCTTACAGTCGAGATGGAGGATCTCGTTTCTGACATGGCTCCCGTGGCCTTACGAAGGAAACGGTTCTGTAAGGTCTGCATCCTATGGATGGAATGGGGTTTAATTAGAAACGATTTGCGCGTGGAGTTTTATAGTAGTTTTAAAATATTTCTAGAAAAATAATAGAACCAATTTAGTTGAAATTTTAAATTGAAAGTTTTTAAGATGTTCTACTATTATAGTTAGCCATTATTATATTTAATGAATTAAGATGTATTGTTAAAAAAAAAACATTTTATTGAACAAAATTTCTTAATAATTTTTCGCATTTTTTGGATTTTTGTTTCTCATGTAGGGAACTTAAAATGAAAATTTCTTTTAACTAAGTGTTTTCCTAAGAATCTTTGTAGTTAGATAAAAAATATTGTTTGTTAGAGTGATCAGTGATTTAAGATATTTTAAGCTTTAAAGTTGACGCTCAAAGTGAAATTAATAAAACCTCTGTTCAGTTATCTTGATATAAGTCACAAATACTATAATAATCTAAAAAAAATCCTAACTAAGTGTTTAGACAACAATACTTCCTAAAATGATGAGTTATTAATATGTTTTTAAAATAATGTTTGATGGATATTAACTGGATCGAAAAGTACTGTTTTTGATCTAAACAGCGCACGGATGGTGTAAACGCTCTTAAGAACGGCCAACCCGTCATACTTTTCATACAAACGCTCGTACGTGATTATGGCGTTGTAACACATCTTTCTTTAATTCTTTCAAACTAATGGGTATCTTGTGCACTATATCTAGGTTTCTATGAAATCAAAAAATAAAAATTTGGCGAAACAAATTCAATATAAGCCTCCAAAAATCTGCTTTTTTGCACAAATTTTACCTCAACTTTGACCGTTCATAATGTACTTATAAATTGTAAAAGTAAAGAAAACATCTTTATAGAAACCTCGCCCATGTAATGGAGATTCTAAATTACAAAAAAATATTTTACAAACTTGTAAGGCGTATTCAAAAACACGTATTTCCTGAAACCAGTTATTTTTCGGACAATGTTATCGCGTTCTCACTTGCTTGTTAGCGGTTCTCACTTGCGCTGGATGAAACAACAAGCTTTTCGACCATGCTCGCGTTGACGATAGACGGATCGGGAAGGGCCCCCTTAAGGCCGCGCGCACTTTAGACGCATTTTCGTACGAATTTTATACGTGCGTTTATAGGAACACGCACGAACAATCCCAACCCTCCAAATACTAAGGGAGCGCGCAGACTGAGTGCGAGTTAGTCGTACGTATACGTACGTTTAGTTCCGACGTTCTAAAACAATCCAAACTTGTTGGGATTTCTTCTATTTGACGGAGAAAAACGTATACAGTGTGCGTGGCCTTAGATCTGACATCACACCTTGGTAATAAGCAACATTAACATTATTATCCTGAAAAAAGTGTGTGTGTGCTCCAACGCACGACTGACTGGAATTTACTCCTTAAGGCGCAACTAGCCGATACTTTTTTCATACAAATTTCGGGGGGGTTTTACTCCACTGTTACACATTGGACATCCAAAGTAAAACATGAAATCGTTTTGTCTTATTATTACTTTTGTCTGTACACAAGCAGAATAGTAAAAAAAAGCAATTCAAAAGTTATGAGCCAACAAAGATTCGTTTTTCCTGCTAATTTTAACGCAACTTTTTTCCTGCTAATTTTAACGCAACTTTGGGAGTAAATAAGTAATAAAAGAAGTATAAAATCTCCAAAACAAAGCTCGTTCCGACAAAGCTCAATTGTCGAAAATTATAATAAACTTTATTCGTAATTGATTTATGCAGTAGTTTTTTCATAAAACTCCACCTTCCAAAGGACTTTTCGTAATTTTTTACGCGCTCGTTTTACTAAAATCGTTCTGAACGGTGTTTGTGTGCGTGCGAACTAGAGTTTGTGCATGTAGACCAGCGTCTAACTGCACTGAAAAAAATAAATAGCTGAACTAGTTCAGCTATTGAAAAAAATTAAAAAAATTATAGAAAAAACTAAAGTTTTGCTAAAATAGCTGAACTGGTGTTGCTGATACATCTCAAACTAGTTATGCTATTCAGAGTGCAAGTGCAAGTGCTGTTAGTTAAAATGTGAACTAATGCTTACTAAAATGAGTTAGCTAAAGTCGTTTAGCTACACGGATAAAATGTTTGATTACTATTAGGCAAACTCAAGATCTATTATTAGGTCGCATGTTTATTCATCTTTTACCAAACGAACGTCTAAAAATAGTTCAATAACATAAGTTAACCTGTAGCATTATTTTTTTGGCTAATAATTAATAATACTTCTAGTTATACATAACAACATCAAATACATGATGAGTCTAAATAAAATTCGATAGCTCATTACAAAACTGTTTATAAATTGTTTATTAAATATTGTCCATAGATTACAAAAACAAGCTTGGTACTGAAAACTAAACGCTCGCATCCCTTGTCCCTTGCCCCATGTTCCACGCTCCTCCGCCGCCGTGTCGCACTCACGATTCGCGAAACTCGCAATACAAACGTGTGTCGCGCGCGCTGCATGTATTTTGTAATTGTATTCTTTATTAATTGTAATTATAAAGTTAAAGTAATTGTACTATTCGTCATATCGCATGGTATACATGATTTAAGAAGACGAAGGCGAGAACTACCTGGCATGAAGAAGGCGATGGAACTTATGGGTACTTATGGCTGTGAAACTACCGAAAAGCGAATGGTTTTGTTAACACTACAAAACTTGTTTAATTTCAGTTAACTGAAATAGTTAAGTAAAAAATACCTTAATTTATTTTACAAAACTCGTTTTAGCTATTAGTAGCACTCAGTTTGTTAGTCCCCCGTTTCATGTTACTAGCAGCTAAAATTTATGCTACAGGTAACAAAACTTTTTTTTCAGTGTGCTCATCACTGATACTATCTCTGTCGGACACGATGCCAGGTGAGACAGCGTGCTTTTTGACCAAGCCCACCAATGAGTTCGAGCACGCGACTAGTTTAACCTTAAGAGGGAACAGGGCCTGCGATTCTCCATACAAATATATTCCCCTTTTTTTCTTCCTGAATAATGCCCCTAGAGCAATTTTTTTTTTTTTTCATAAAACCCAGGTCTGCTGTAGACACGTCCCTGTTATTTCCTTTTTTTCAGCAACTTATTGCTAAAGTAAATATGACCGACCAAAAATTACAAAAATCCCCCATTTTTACTGTCATGATTAGAGGACTACGAGACAAATTCGAAAAGCTTTTTAACATAAAAGAAAATGATAGGAACATAGACATAGTCTTTCTTAAAATTTTAATGTAAAAAATTATTGATTCGGCTCAGTTTTCGAGGAGAAAAAAGGGGAATACGAAACGTTGATCTCGTCAAAAATTTTGTGATTTAATCGGTCTGAGCTGCAGCTGTCCCTATCGCACTCTACAGGGACAGACTTGAGGGAAGACGACGGCAATAGTTTCTTCAAAAAATCAATTTTTCAAATTCCTCGCAGGCCCTGTTCCCTCTTAATACGTTGTCTTTGAATATGTAATAGGCAACGAGGATAATTAATAAACGCATATTTAAAAAAAAAACTAGCCTTCCCCAAGTATACACATGTTGCCTCAAAGAGATGTCAGCAGAATTGACGGGGTCCGCTAAAGCCGATGCCTGCCGGGGCTGCGAATAAGGGCCGAAAGGGAAATCGTGGCCCCCGGCAACATGGCAACTGAAGGAACACGGGTGGGTTTTAGTCAGTAAGAGTCTGACACGCCCTCCCGCTCCACCCAGAGCGGGAGAAGTTATTTGATAATTTCCCAACCAAAAAATATATAAATATATACACATGAAAAATATATAAATATGTTACATGTTTTCAAAGTGAAAGGTACTGCATTGCGCAGCGTCTTTCCATTCTATACAAGGCCAGAACGCAAGGGTGTGAAACTAATCGCGTATAGATTGGAAATTTCCTAAACACAGGTTATTTTGTAACCTATCTAGGGACCGTTCAAGTATTACATAAGCACTATAACGGGGCGAGGGGGTCTATGCTTTGCTTATTTTTTATGACATGGGGGGTCTAGATGGTGATTACGTCAGCAGTAGTTATTTACTTTTTTACACATATGGCAACCCACACATTGTCTATGCTTGAAAACGAAACGCATATTCGGGGATAACCACAAATAATGAATACGTTTAGGTACTCGCTTAGAACCGAGTAGGGGAATTACCGCGTGCTATTCACTTGTCTAAACTTACACTTGTTAGAATTATAACTGCTGCTCATGAATCAATAAAAAAAACAGAATACTTCAAGAAAAATATACCAATGTTTACGTAAGCATGGGGGGGGGTAAGAGCTTTGCTTACTTTTGCTGACAAGGGGGAGGCGGGGGTCAATAATTGTAATAAATCTGCTTACGTAATACTTGAACGGCCCCCTAGGAGAACAGTACGGCATCCACTAACTAGATTATGAAACTTTATGCTTGTGCTTTATATACATATTACCTTGCCTTGTAATCTAGTCCTAGATAAACAATGAAAAATATTATATATAAATATTATCTTATCTTAAATCACTTTTTTACCAAGGTCTTCCAATCTATACAAGAGTATTAGGTACGCAAATACTCGCGTATACTTCGTAGTGACCAAATTAACTACCTCATTCCATAATATACAGTGCCAGTACGCATACGGACTAATCGAGTTTAGATTGCGGGAAATTGTGAACTAGTAACCAACTTGTTTGCGACGTAATGCACCTTGCGCTAATATTAAATAGCCTGCATGGCTGCGAGCAACTTGGAAGTAGCGTTCGCCGGCCGCTGCCGCGGCACCGCTCGCTTCGCTCGCTCGGCTCACGCGCGGTTGGTCATAGTTCTAACCTAACCTAAGCCATTTCACTTAGGGCCGGTTTTTTGATCCCTAGTAATAGTCAAGCTAACCATTTGTTAAACTGACCATAGTTAAGACTCTAACCAATTGTTACTCGTAACTCAAGTTTACGTTTTTTGATCCCCATTTGAACTATGGTTAGAATTGACTATTGTTAACCATGTTGCCATTACAATCAACACTAACTTACCCATTTAAGAGTCCCTATCAATTTCGGCGCACTACGAGATTAGGTAAATATCGGAGCGCATTGTGTCTGTGTGCGTTCGAAGTATCGCTGACAGTAAATTTCTTTAAAACTCTTGTCAGGCGTAAGTGATGTAATATAGTTTGGAAACAGAACGCGCGTGCCCACGTTACAAAGTTACAAACTATACACGAGTACGCAAAATTTGTGTATACATTGTAATCACAGATTTAAAAATAGCATTACAATGTATACGCGAGCTGCATTCTAGCCTTGTATAGATTGGAATAACGCTATTGCGCAGCAAAAACGTAACGCTTTTGAGTTAACGCTTGTATAAATTTCACTCCTCATAAAGGGCTTATATATGAAAATCGATTCTTAAAGAGTCGATTTTTATAAAACCGGCCTCGACTTCAAAAAAACTTACTCGTTATCCGCCGAATCATTAGTTGATACAGGCGCACTGCGCTTGGTCTGCAACTGCATTGCTCTACAACATTAAAAACCGACATAAAAATTTCAAGCCAAGTTTCTTTTATTATTTTATTTTGAGTGGCATAACCAATACATAAACATGCAATAACAGCAATCTCGAGTGAATGGTTTGTCTATCTGTGAAGGTTTTTATCAAAATACAAACACCTTGAGAAACTCCTCCTTGTTTTAAAGTCGATTAAAAACAGTCAGTACCCTAATTGCGTAATACAACACAATCTGTTTCGATTTAAGACAGATTGCTAATCCATGGCTTCATAAGCTAAAAAAATCTGCTCAACAACGTAAATAACGCAATAAATGTTGGTGAACTGTCAAAATGAAACAAATTAGGCATAATTGTTTACGAAAATAAGTTACGCAATTAGGGTACTGGTTTATGTAATTTGCAATAAACACTGATTAATTATAGTTATGCATTGGATAACGTCTGTATAGTCAAACTAGCCATAGTTTCATTTTCATTTTATTTATAAGTTTTTAAGGCTAGGATATTCCAGCGCAGTAGGCATTTAGCGTTATCTCACACCCCGCGTGGCAAGTCGCGCGAACGCGCAGTTCAAATGAACTCGCTGACCCGGCTGTGCAAAAATTTTGCGTCACAGTTAAAATTATAACAGTAGGTACAATTAACTTTGTTTTATGGAATTCATGTTAATATTTCGGGTGTTCAGTTTTTGAGCCGCCGGTATTCGAGTGCATCGTCTGAAGACTGCAGGATCATCTCGCGCCTCTCCTCCATGAGCTATAAAGTAGTATCAGAGAGCCTCTTGTTTCGATTTGTACGACGGGTTTTGAAAAACTTGGACCCGACCGTATGGACAGTTTTCACGAACCCATCGTTATAATCGTCCACGGAGCTCCCTAGGCACTCGAAACGATTTTGAAGTTCGAGCTGAAAGCTCTCGGGGTTTTGGACCTGGATCGGTGCTGGGCGGAGCGTAGACTTCATCAGTCGAGATCTTTCCAGCTTGATATTCAAGTTCAATGTGCCTCTTACCATACGGTGATCACTTCCGGTTTTCACCGCGTTGATCACAGAGACATCATTGAATACTTGCTTCTTCGTCGACATAATGAAGTCAATCTCATTTTTTGTTGCACCATCAGGGCTCAGCCAGGTCCACTTTCTGTGCTCACGTTTTCTGGAGAAGGAATTCATCATAAAGAGGCCTTCCTTCTCCATAAAACTGGCCAGTAGGTGACCCCTGTGGTTTCGATGTCCAACTCCAAATTGCCCCACTCGCAGCTCATCATCCCTTCGTTTGCCCAGTTTCGCGTTAAAGTCCCCCATGACAACGGTGAAGTGAGTTTTAGAGCCATGCATAGGTCTGGAAATATCCTCATACATGGTCTCAACCTCATCGTCGGGGTGTGACGAGGTCGGGGCGTAAACCTGTATGACCTTCAGCGAATATCTTGCGGATATTCTGAGTATAAGGTACGCCACCCTGGTCGACACACTCTCGATCTTCACCACGTTGCTCACAAGGGACTTATGGACGATAAACCCGACACCACCTTGGGACTGCTGGTCGCCCTCCCGGAAATAGAGCAAGTTCCCGGATTTGAGGATTATCGAGTCCTCCCCCTCTCTTCGGACTTCAGATAACCCTACTATACCCCATCGTAACCTGCTCAATTCTTCCTCGAGTTCGATGATCTTTTCGTCGGTCCGGAGTGTACGCGTGTTGTATGTTGCCAGGTCCAGTTTCCGGTGGTTATGGTAGCCGGATCTCTTCCGGGGATTCTTCGCACCCCTTGCCTCACCGTGGCCTTGACCGCTACCGTAGCCAAGGGCAGGTGGGCCGACGGGCACTAGGGGCCATATCTTTCTGGTGTTTGTCATTTTTGGGGGGGGTATGCCATAATCGCCACGCTTGGCAGGCGGGTTGGCGATCGCAGTATGGTTTTAAAAATGCATAGTTTTCTTATTAACATTTCATAATTTCTAAAAAATTACGAACTATACTAACTCATTAGACCCAGTTATTTGCAAACCAACAGGATCCAGGGCAATAAAAGCGGTATCACGTTCGCCAGTTCCATATCCACTAGTACTTTCCGGTGCATTAGCGTGTCTGAAAGTCTGAAAGCTAGATCAATGCAAAAAAAAAAAAACGACTAGCCGCATTCGCAGGGTTATCCCTATTGCTAAGTTTTATAGGTACCTATGTAGTATATTATAATAAAAACGAAATATAATAAAAATTGAGCCATCGGGACGCCTGGCAGATGTGAAACATCAAAACTATTTTAGACTAGCTTTGCCCCATGGTTTTACCTGCGTAATTCAATTTCCCGCAGGAAGTCAGTCAGTAAGTCGGTAAGTCAGTCGGTAAGTCGGTCGGTAAGTCAGGAGATAACAGATTTCTACAAACACTCTAGTCACTATTTTGTGTTAAAGTACAAAAAAATCAACAACCTTGCATTATTCTTATAATTTTTACAATAGATACAGTAGGCGCGCGAGTTGCATTGATGCAGTAGGTACATGTCTGTCGCTCACGTAGTAGAACCTACCTATTGCGCCTTAGCGAGAAGCAAATGCTGCTGTCGTGTCGTCGTCATTCTAAATCCCATTTTCTAATTTAAAAAATCGAGTTGTAGGTTAGGTACTTACTGTTCGCCTGTGCACTTTTTTGTAAATACGCCTTTATATCTTGGTATCAATGAACTGCAAAGATAAAATGTTAGTTGTGCTACTGTTATTTCTGTAAACTGTAATATTAAAAACGAAAATTTCAACTTTATAATTATTTACTTTGATATTGCTATAATTATTGTACATTTATGGTGTCTGCTACTGCTAGTGTTGTGACGCGTCGCGTCTCGGTCGCGTCGTCTTTTATGGGTAGGTAGTTATAAATACGTAGAAAAATAATAATCAAACTTTTCAAATTAATCAGCGCTTGACGTAAATTGACGTAATTTTAGTAGGCAAGTTTTTAATCTCGTCTAAACTTGTATGGAGTAGTGACAGGCGCTGATTAATTTGACAGGACTAAACTAAAATTTATCTTCTGTCCTTTTCTTAATGAAATAGAAAGAAAAAGATGCACTGAACTTAAATTTAGTTTAGTTTTTGAACAAGAGAATCGACACCAATATCTTGTTAAAACAATAAAAAACTGTTTTGAGAAAAGTAAGCATATAATATTCTTCTAAACGTCATTGCCTATTTTTTGAAATTTTTTCGTGAGTAAAAGTTTGGTCTACTTCAAGTACGACTTAAAAAACGATCAAAATTTCCCTGTTTTCGCGATTTTTTATTATGGTGGTTGTAAATATCGTGTTTTTAACCATAGAATAATCAAGAATGTTTATTAAACTACAACATATATTTTTATCAGATCAAAAAAATGAATATTCGATTGTTTAATGTTGAATCAAAAATAGGTCGATTCTGAGAGTCCTGGCCTTAATAACTTGATACAGTGTTTTTAGTAAGAGGATAGACTTTAGTGTACAGCGCATTTAAACGAGCTTGTCCCTAAACGTTACCGATATTAATAAATACTTAATATTTTCATAGGAAATGGTCATACTGTACCTACACTTCTATACTATGGCACGTGGTGCTGCGCGTATTAGATGGCATAGACGAGTCCTTCTTTCTTATCTATGGACGAGACCTACACAAACGTTGCAGACACCATAAATGGGTAGGTACCTAATGCGTAATGGTACCTAGACTACTTCTAAATGAACACCTAAAGATTATTGCACTGTTGAATATATTATTGCAGTGTTGATTATAATATTACCAAAGCATCCTTACCTTTTTTTTTATTCAGTCTTCGTAAAGCCAGCGCTGACAACTTTTTATATTTTTTAGTTTTGCCTATTTTTTACCAACCTAATAAAAACTAACTTTACAACTATTTCAAAACTAAATTATGAACAGGTATTATTATTTATAATAAATTTTTGGCTCAACCGGTAACGGAACTAAGCGGGTGGCCAGTTCGCAAAAATTGGCACATATCCGACCTCTAACACGTTCCGCTCGGGAATAAAAAGGCTAGAGAGAGACAGAGTATCTATTTATGTTCTGTGATTAGAAGACACGGGCGGGGCCGAGACGAGGCGAAAAGATGAACACACTTGATTTTAGAATCAGTGGTGTATGTACTCGTATGTTCATATTTCACTTAAGTATGTCGGCCGATTTATATCACATTTTTAATATAACTCAAATGAAACAATAATAAGATCATAATTTAGACTTGTCAGCGATTTAATTGGCATCGTGTATCGCACGACCGAAATAACTAGATCATCAAAGTGTGCAAAATTTAATATGTTTTTAGAGGTATCGGTGCAAAGTTCACTCAACCTCTATAGAAAAGGGAGGATCCTCCGACCAGACGGGTGTCGTGTCTGGCGGGAAACTGCCCAACGATTGATGTCGGATAGTCATAAATATTGTCGTTCGCGCGGTAAACTCTAACTGCGCGATGCAGGATTTGTGTGACGTCGGGTCTTTGATGCGTAGTTAGCGTAAGTCGATGTAGATGCCGCCAAATCACTCCCCTCTGGAGACCGGAGGTCGATAGTGGGCTGAGTGTTCCAGTGAGTCGGAACCGGGTGCCGCATAGTTCGCGGTGACTCGGTGAGTCGTAACTCGGAACTGTCTGTGGTGATTGCGGTGATTCCGCAGTGAGTCGGATGTGGTACAGCGCCGGGTTGTGGCTGACTGCTGGCGTCAACCAGGAGAGGGTAGAATGGGCTCTGCTTGTGAGACCAGCCGAAAGTGCAGTGTGCTGAACCAGGGTTGCTGATGACGCTGAAGGTGACCAGGAATGCGTGTTCGCTGCATGCTGGTGGTCAGGATACCCGTTTGTAGCCGTGGGTGCTGGCTGGCTGTGACTCGCCTCACGAAAGCTTTCGGGAGTGATGATGATGACGTCAGGCTGAAGTAGTTGCACGAAGGCTGTGCTGACGTTCATACTCGGGGTCACCAATTTAGAGGCTGGGTGTAAAGTTCACTCATACTCCATAGAAAAGGTTGAACACCATAATGCATGTCATATTAAACGCCTCGAGGTCGAAACTAGGTCAGGCTAAGGCCGCGCGCATTTTCGTACGTAAACGAAAGATCGTACGAATTGAGTGCGCACACTGAAAACGTTTTTCTCCGTCAAATAGATAGTGTTCCAGTGATATCGTATTGAACGCACGAAAAATCCCGACAAGTTCGGATTATTTTCGGACGTCGGAACTATACGTACGACTAAGTCGCACTCAGTTTGCGTGCTCGCTTGGTACTTGGAAGGTCGGGATGGTTCGTGCATGTTCGTATGTATTCGCACGAATAAAATTTGTACGAAAACACGTACAAAGTGTGCACGGCCTAAGGCCCAGTAGGGTAGACCGGGGACAACTGAAACAATTTTACTTAAAACGTGTGCAGTGAAGTATCTATAGTACCCACATCCCTCGTATTTATATCGTTGAAAGGGTCGTTATCTAGTTCCTAAATTAAATATAATCTATATCTCAATTCCGAATAGTTAACCTACAATCACCCATTAAAGTAGATCGGGCACAGTGGTTCTATTGACCCCATCCTAAGGACGGTTGAAACAATATGTAGGGATAATTGAAACACTGAAAATATTTTAGGAACTACTGTAGGTTTTTAATCAGTCTTAACAATTTAACTTACCACTAAATTATCTATTGAGATCGTGACAAGTCCGTCAACGTAACATTAATATTTCGAAAATTACAAATGTAAAAACATCTTCAACATAAACAACTAAAAATCTCTCTTATTTATATAATTTTGATGCTCTAATTTGTGCTATTGAATACTATTTCACATTATTGAAAGACTTAATATATCCTATTACGCTGTAGTGGCACTTGCATGAGGGAGAAAAAAGGTAATCCAGTTTCATACAGAACAGCTTGTTTCAATCATAACAATGTATCAATCATGACAATGTTTCAATCATAAAAGTGTTTCAATCATAACAATCGTTTATTGACCCATATAATATGTAGGTTTGACTCTTCTTGTGAAATTTAATTTCAGAGAAATAACTGTGGTAACTTAAAATATATTTTTTGGAAATTATACCCTAAAACTAGTCAAACATACGTAGGTATGTATTCAAAAAAACGAATCTCCATTACAACACAAGGACACCAGACTCGGGAGATTGCGGAATTTCTGTGTCAGTATCTTCATCTTCTGAGCTAGAAAGAAGTCTTTGGGGTTCTTTTTGATGATTTACTTATTTTTATTTTTGTTAATTTTGTTCTTCTTTTTTCCATATTTATGTTTTTCTTTATCTTGGTGGTATTTCTTTTTCTGTCCCTTTCTTCGGTTTGTATTCTGATGTTTTCTTTTCCGGAGTATCTGTGTAACCAGTAGATTTCCTTTTAGTTGCGTTTTTTTGCAGTTTTCCTGGGTACTGCTTTAGGAAATGGTCTGATGCATTCTGGAAAAAATTTACTTGTTGAAGGTTGGTTTTTGTAGTTGCTAACATCAAGAGGATCAAGTTCTACAGCAAAACTTTATTGTGAAGTCATGGAAAAGTTTGGTGAAGGAAAAGATGGTGCTGAAACCACAACTTTCTTCTGTGCAGTCGGATAAAAATGCGGAATATGCGGGGACGTTTGAAACGTTTCAAACGTCCACAGTCAAGTTGTTTCAAACGTACCCATCTCACATCTTCTACTTCAATACTCAATATTTTGATTTATATTGACTTTATCATTAATCAGCAGTAATAAAAACACTCTTAAATAGATAAACAATACTCCAAAATAAGAAAAACTGTCAAACAACAAGATTTAGATAGTTAAATAACAAAAATTAAAAAATCATGAATACTTAGTTTTTGGCGCGAAATTCGTCGAGGCGTCCTGTGCACAACTGCGTCACTTTGTCGCTCCAGCCGTGCTAAACACAAAACCGAACATGGGCGAAGAAGCAACGAACGACGCGTCACACACGTAGGTATCGTGGTTTTCGAGAAATTTAAGTTGTTGTAATCATGACCTGTTTTAATTGTCCCCGGTCTACCCTACAGACAGTAGGTTTTTGTAGCTGAATAATGATTGAATAAACAAATTAATAAATTCTGGTGGTCTTCTGGTATTTGACGCACACATATTGTGTTTGTTCACATGCACTATTAATCATCAATGTCAGAGTATTAGATACCAGCAGTGCTATTCTGTAAAAATCTCGCTGTGAACGCTTAGTGAAGTGAGCTGTCCTGTCATTCCAGTATATGCTAGGGATTGACACTATTGACAGGACAGCTCACTTCACCTACGCGTTCACGGTGAGATTTTTACAGAATAGCACTGCAGTTAAAAAATCAAAATATTGTCTTCTTTTTAAATGTTTGATGTAAATTGATGGCCTGAGACAAGTTTTCATAAACCTAGATCAGGTAGGTCTACATTACAGTTAGAATTAAATTTTCTTCGATTGTAATTAACGTAAATAATAATTTTACTTTACACTTGAATAAGTTAAATTTTTTTTTTTTTTTTGTTACCAAATACCAACCGGCCGATGCCCGAGAGACTTTTCTCGAAGTCACGTGAAGCCAAGTGGCAAGTCAGAGGCTAATGGGCGGATTTAAAACTCTGACACTGGTTAGTCACTAACCACACGAAAAGAAGACCACATAGATACAGACGTCAGCACATCAAGCTACTACAATCTGTCAAATTTATTTAATAGATTTTCAACTTTATCTCTGATGTTTAAGGTTCAAAGTTGATTGGGAAAATTTGACAGTTTCGGGTAGCTTGATGTGCTGGCGTCTGTACCTAAGACGGTAGTTATGCGACAAAAATCTAAGATATTCGCGCGAAAACGTGAAATGGGGCGGTTTTGTTTGAACGAAGGTTTGAACCATATATCTATTATCTGCCATTCTAAGGATTATGATCGGGATCATTCGGCACTGAAAATCGAATGTAGGCAAGTATATTTTTCCGCGCGGCTAGCGGCTGTGCCGAATCATACCGACCAGTGTGTAGCTGGCCTTATAAGGCATGGCCTATATAAGGAGAAGGTAAAAAAAAAAAAATGAGCAGCATTTTTTTTTTTATTACTTACCATAACTACTTAGAGTGGGTATTTTTTTACAAATACTTACATACATACAGACTATAATAAATAAAATCGATTCCAATAGCTTACAGATACATCATTATGTATAATTATTATAATACAAATTATTTTATGTTTTTTTTAAACATCTCATTTTATACGAATCAGGTTTAATCGATCATAGAGTTGTGGAAAAAACAGCATCCGTCTTCGCCCAGGCCCAGGAGCACCTGCCACCCGGACGGACGTGATCTGCAGTGGCCTATAAGGAAAGCAATCAATCGACTACGGACCCAAGTAGGCCGCTGCAAGCACAATCTTGCGAAATGTAGGACTATTGACCCAACTGACACCTAGTGCAAATGCGGGCAATGCGGTGCTCCTGACCAAACCATATACCGTATGTTGAAGTGTCCACACACCTGCACTTCTGAGGACCTAAAGAACGCCACTGGTGCCGCGATTGGCGTGGCCACCTACGGGGCCCACGCCCAACTCATCTGACGTAATAAAATATTTTTACTTTTGCCATCGACTCGAAAAAAAAGAAGATCGATCGGTACAGAATTGTAAATTTAAAATAGACGCAGTCAAAAATTCTATCCACAGCCACTAATTCAAAACGAAAAAGTAGGTACAGTCAGCTTAAAAAATAGGTATGTGAACTGTTTTGAATGGTTACAATCACTATGGTTACAATAGATAAGAATTTGATAATTTCCTCAGGATTAACCAAAACCGACATAATTAAGACTAGATTTAAAAGCCAATGACCAAAATGTATGGACCTGCCTGTTTTTCCTGGCGGCTATTATTAAACTTTAAATAAAGCGACCAAGTGCTAGTCGGACTCGCACACGAAGGGCTCCGTACCACCGCACAATATTAATTAACACTGCAATTTCTTAAACACGTTTCATGTATGCGGACCCCCTTTAATTTTTTAACTCTATTTTATTTATAGGTATTATTTGTTGTTATAGCGGCCAAAGTAGTACACATTCAGTAAAATTTTGTGTCTACCTATCAAGCGTCATGCAGACTAGCGCGAACTTGAATAATACAATTTCAAAGAAAACAATCATCGGTGTCGCGTCGCGCTAGTCTGCACGAGGCTTTACGGTTCAAAAGTTACAACCCTGTGACAGACGAACAGCGGACCCTTACTAATAGGTTCCCATCGGCACCCTTTGGTACGGAACCCTAAAAATTATTCATTATTATATCTAATGACATTATTGTACTATGAGAAATCATCAAATTGAGTTATATCAGTTTATACAGGATGATTTTTGTGACAATCCCTTACACAGTTTCTATAAACCGTTTTTCATTATCATGAGCTCTCATGTGCTCCCTCAAAGTGTAGCTCCTAGCATACGACTTACAACAGACATTACAGCTAAAAGGCTTCAAGCCACTATGTTTTAACATATGTTTTTTCAAACCATGGTTAGTTATGAACGCCATACCACACTCGGAACAATTCTTATTTTTTTGTCCGTGTGTCTGACGTATGTGTGTAGCTAAATAATGTTTTATATTATATTCCCGCCCACAAATAGGACACTTGAACTTATGCGTTATGTTGTGAGCCTCTGACATGTGCTTGATTCTGTCATTATAGTGTTTCATGGGTTTGAAACATATCTGGCACTTGATAACGCGCTTCGAATGAGCGCTTTCCATATGATTCGCTTTGGAAGTTTTAGTTTTAAGTATTTTTCCACATTCCGCGCAAGGAAAGATACCATTTTCGTGAGTCCGTTTGTGGACTTTTAAACGTTTTGAGTTCAAAAATGATTTGCCACATACATCGCAGATACAGTTGGCGTAGTGCTCGTTCAAATGTGTCGTTAATGTTCTGAAAACGTGAAACTGTTGGCTGCACAAGTGGCAGGAGTAGGGACTAGCATCGACTTTATAATCTGCAATGCACTCATTGTATATAACCTTCTTGTGCACCTCAACAAAATGGCGGCACATCGAAATCACATCTGTCAAATTCAAATTGCATTGGCGGCATTCTAAATTCGAAATTTCAATTTGCAGGGAGCGCGGGTAGCGTTTTATTTTTTTTATTTCTACGTCTATGTCGGCGTGGGTTTTTAGCATGTGATCTCTGAGGAGGTTTATTTCCATGAAGTCTTGTTGGCAGAAGAAGCATTGGAACCAGCTCTTGTGGTGCCTGAAGGGGCAAGCGGTGGTGTCTCTAAGGACGGTGTCACACGTCAGCATGACGCGTTTGCGCTCGGACACTTGTTTCACTCCGTTCTGTCCTCCTGTGTGTTGGAAGCCTTAAAACAAAAATATTAATATTTGAGTTCTTGGACTTTCAAGCATGATTAAAAATAATAGGGAGATGGTTGCTTACTGTGATGACTATTTTCAAGTATTTATTTTTGTATAAAATACTTAATAGCTTAATATGGTATTTATAATTACTAATTTACATACCTATTTCAACAAGTGAGGTATCAAGCCCTTTGATTTCATTATTTTTGAGCAAACTGTCTGTTATTTCAATCTCTTCTTTACTCTCTACTGTTTTAGGCACATTTTTCTTTGAGAACTCAGCGATAGGAGTATCTGAATCCATGTCTTCTTTCAAATCAACGCTTCTCTTTCTTTTTATAATTATCTTCTGTCTCTTTCTCTTCGTTGTAGAACGGATTTTGTTTAATTTTGATTTTTTAATCAATATCTTTTTTGTTTCTAATATTCTTGAATCTGCTTTTAATATATCTTTATTGTCATCTGAAAATAATTAAAGTTTTTTTTTATTGCAGTATTTTGAGACTTAATTTTAAAACTTTACAGCTATAAGTACAGTACGGCTAATGAATCATGGCCAGTCCGAACTTTACGCAGAAGGCTGCGCAATAACATTTTGTACGTTCCAAATGGTGACAAGAGGCGAGTGTGAGTGAGAGGACATGCGCGGAAGTTCACAGTGCCTATATTCAGACCGGCCACGATTCCTCGGCCGTACTGTACAGCTAGTTTTCTACCTTCACTATTGTCTCCAATATTCATAAAATAGTGTGGACTATCTACATTATCTGGTATTTGATCTAATTCAGCCTTTATCGTTTCTGGGTGGAAAATATCTGAAAAACGAATACAATCAGTTTATTGCAATGAAAATAACACAAAGAAAATGGGCTTAGTGAATAAGGAGCCGTTCAAGTATTACGTAAGCAGATTTATTACAATTATTTACCCCCGCCTCCCCCTTGTCAGCAAAGCTCTTACCCCCCCCTCCCATGCTTACGTAAACATTGGTATTTGCATTTTTCTTTTAATGTAAGTATTCTGATTTTTTTATTGATTCATGAGCAGCAGTTATAATTCTAACAAGTGTAAATTTAGACAAGTAAATAGCACGCGGTAATTCCCCTACTCGGTTCTAAGCGAGTACCTATACGTATTAATTATTTGTGGGAATCCCCGAATATGCGTTTCGTTTTCAAGCATAGACAATGTGAAGGTTGAAATATGTGTAAAAAAGAAAATAATTACCGCTGACTTAATCACCATCTAGACCCCCCCACCCCCCATATCATCAAAAATAACCAAAGCATAGACCCCCCTGCCCCCCTATAGTGCTTACGTAATACTTGGAACGGTCCCTAAATAATTATTTTTATTTAGCTAAAACATCTATACAGACAGATTTTTTCGAATGGGTGTCTTAATTGTAAATGTACTTATTTATCTATAATTTCTTGTACACTGCAAAAATTTAGAACAAGAAATGAATCATAATTTTTGTCCAAAGTTCTTTCACATGCAACAACATAACAGAGGCAGTTTTCAAATTTTCTCATCATGAAATAATTTTTAGAAATTTAAAAGTATGTTTCTGAGCAAAGAAAATTTAAATAGGGTCAACTGTTGTAAGTCACACAGAATGTTGTCATTCTGTGTGACTTACAACAAAGGCTACATGTTGGTACGAGCATCATTTGAAAACGGCTGGACCGATAAGGTTATTTTTTTTTTGGTAATTTAATTATTAGGATATTTTATGAATGAATAAGTTGTTATTTATGTAGGTACAGTTCATTTTAATTTTTAATAAAGGAAAGGTTAGGCTATAAGGAAAGGAAAAATTGGAAATTTGCCCAGAAAATTAGGAAAAAAAAAAAAAATTTGGACAGGACAATGTCTCTTGGGTCAGCTTAGTATAGTACCTTTTTTACTACCACAATAAGTTACAAAGTGCCTCTCTGCCTCTTCCACTTGTTTGCGGAAACTGCGCGCATCCCTCAGATGGCTCACACAGAGGGCACACACCATTCTACTTGGACCCCACTCCATGAGATACGACAGCTGTAAGGGAACAGATGAAACAGATTTGAATGGAATGATAAATATTGACTGATGATAGTCAGGAAAATAGTCATGTGTAGCAGATTGTCACAATAAAAAAATTGGAGAAAAGCGCCAAACAAAATCTTGTTAGGTACCGTACTTTTTTTTATGGTTGACTGTACTGTACCTACCTGTTAGAAATGTAGGAATCATTGCTAGATTTAATATTAAACTCTCGCAAAGGTTGTTATTGTCCTCGGGTATGGTAAATTAATAATATGTAAAGTTTTCTGCCTTAAAGTATTTAAGCTTTAAAAACGTACCGAAATCCCGTAGCATTCTTGTAACATTTCAGAATAAACCTCTTTGCTTCCGGCCTCCGTAATATAAGATGCGGTGACATCCCAAGTCCCGCTTGCAGACAGGCAGCAGCGGCACACATCGGGCTGCGACGCCCAGCTCTCAGCGTTCTCCACATCCATTGTTTTAATTTATAAACATTAAAAATTGTGTTTTATTTTTGCAATACATTTTTGTTTTGTCAGTTTGACACCCGACTGACATTCATTATCAGTGAATGCTTGACATTGATTCTGTCCGTTCAGAAACAAATTAAGTCATTTCTCATGCTGTAAAACTTTTAACCGCTAAAGCGTCGCCGTCGGTAATTTAATGTGCCAAACTAACGCCTAGCTGTACATAGAAATAATAATACCTATTCGCTATACTTGCGTAGAAAACATTAGTAAAATTTCAGATAATATAAACCAAAAGAAAAACCAAAACATTTTTCCGAACGAAAAGTGTAAGTTGACTTTGACGTGCTTATTTGACTTTTATCACAAAAAAACGAAAACGCCGGGTGCGCGGCGGGAAAAATCTATTTGTTGTTGTTTTTTAGTGCTTCAATCTCATAGATTGTTGTTGTGACTTGTATTTCTCAGATTACTGCTAAGTAGAGAGGACTTTCGATATCAAATAACCATGCGTAACGTAGAAATCAAAGCTAAAATCACTGACTATGATAACATTTGCAAAGTGGCAGAAGAGTTGAGCGGTGGTCCCCCAGCATTAATTAATCAGGATGATACGTTTTATAAAGTCCACGAAGGTCGGTTGAAGATGAGGGTCTACGCAGATTCCTCAGCTACGCTGGTGAGGTATGATCGAGCAGACGAAGGAGGTCCTAAGCTTAGCAACTATGAATTATTGGATTTCTCTGTCAACGAAAGTGTAAAAGCTAAATTATTAGATGAAATGCTGAAGAAGTGTTTGGGTATTCGTGGCCGAGTTGTAAAGGAACGGTGAGTAGACTCTTTTTTATAAAAAATGCTTTAATTTTCTAAAAAAATCTGCATAACAAGTTACCAATCAGTGGATTTTTTTTTCAGTAAATTATTCATGGTAGACCAGACCCGTATCCACATAGACACTGTTCAAGATCTTGGAGACTTCATGGAGCTAGAAGTGGCACTCCGACCTGAACAGACCCTGGAAGAGGGCCAGACCATTGCCCGGGACTTACAAACCAAACTTGGAGTAAAGGATGAAGATCTTATTAAATGTGCCTATGTTGATCTGTTGGATAAAAAAAATAATTGAGCTTTTTTTAAGAACTGTTCTGAATTTGAATGTATAGCGAGCTATGTACAGACGCCAGCACATCAAGCTACCCGAAACTGTCAAATTTTCCCAATCAACTTTGAACCTTAATCTTCAGCGATAAAGTTGAAAATCTATTAAATAAATTTGACAGATTGTAGTAGCTTGAAGTGCTGTCGTCTGTACATTTGTCTTGTACAGACACCAGCACCACAAGCTACTACAATCTGTCAAATTTCTTTAATAGATTTTCAACTTTATTTAAAAAAAGGTTTAAACTTGATTGGGAAAATTTTACAGTTTCGGGTAGCTTGATGTGCTGGCGTCTGTACCTAAGATCTAAAAAAAATATTGCCGATGATTGACTTGTCGCGAACCCGAACACGGCGGCGTGTTGCCGTGTGGCAAGCGCTGGACGCAGAGAGGTCCAGTGGTGGGGTATACACCGTGAAATTTGAATCACAGTTTTGCTAGAACAAACGTTGTTCAGACCATGGTCTACTACCATTCTACAGCATCCAATAAAAAAAAACATAATTGGTTTTTGAAAAAAGACAAAGTTAAAAATGTCAAGATTATCGTTACTCCCTACAACACACACCACGCACGGGACACAGCATTGTGTACAGGGAAATGTACCTCATATATGTATAATGTACTCTGTGTGTACCTCCATAAACGAAATTTAGTAAGCAGAAGATAATCTTGACATTTTAAACTGTCTTTTTTGTGTTTTTTCAAAAACCAATTACGTTTTTTTTTATTGGATGCTGTAGAATGGTAGTAGACCATGGTCTGAACGTTTGTTATTATGTGTACCTTTTAGGCAATATAATATGTTTCGAATCGTTTAAATAAAAAAAATTATAACCATAATAGGAAGTAGATCTATTTATTTGCTCCCAAGTGTATGAAGAAGACGAGACGTCACGCTTCAGTTGTAAAATAAAACGGTAAATTACAGGTTCTTGCAAAAGCTGCCGTTAACTATCTAGTAAAGTAAAGACGCCAGCACATCAAGCTACCCGAAACTGTCAGCCCAATCAACTTTGAACCTATTATAATAATATATACAACATGTCCCAAAATTCAACGATAAGCCGGCACCAGAGGATGGACCTACTAATGACTACTCGAGAAAAAAAAGAAAAAAAAAATACCTCTACTTTTTTTTAAATTACTTAAAAAAATGGAAATTCTTCGAAAATGTATACCCCTTATGACACTTTTAACTACCATGACCACAATTTTTCAAATATTTCAGTTTTTTTGTTTGTATCGGCAACCTAAGTAGTACTTCTATTCACCATAATCTTTGAAAATTACAGAATTTTCGTAGTTTTATGCAAAAAAAACAACCAAAAAAAATTATTTCCCTAAAATTTTGAAAGATTTTAACGTTCAGTACACTTTAACTCATCGTAGTGTAAAAAAAAATATGGACACTACTATGGCAAGTTTTTAAAAAAATTAGCGCAACTAACCTAGATTTTAAAATGGTATAATACTTTAGGAAAACTAGCCACAAAAAAAAAAATAATGACACTTTTTCTAATCAAGAACCAAATTTCATAAGTTGTTGTTAATAGTAATCACTTCTACTAGGTATGTGCCCAAAATAGATTTTTGTTGTTGGAAAATGTTGAATGAATGAAACAAATGGTGTCAATAAATGTAAATTTATTGCATTATTAATAATATTATAATAAATGTTCGAACTGTTTACCACCGGCATTAATACAGGCACGACATCGCCTTAAAAAAGATCGTTTTATTCGTCGTGCATATCTTCTACTATTGATATGATCCGCAGCCTGAGTGATTTTTTGGCGAAGGTCGTTCAGTGTTGCAATGGGTTTCGAGTTTCAAGTAGACTCTGTCTTTGAGACAACCCCAATAGAAGAAGTCCAGGGGGTTTAGATCGGGTGAATGGGGTGGCCATAAAATAGGACCAAGTCGCCCTATCCAACGCCCTGGATACTCTTGGTTTAAGTATTCTCGCACAGGACGGGCATAGTGAGCTGGGCAACCATCATTTTGAAACCATATGTTTTGTGGATCACTAATGGGCATGTCTTCTAATAATACTGGCAAGTCATTTTGTAAAAAGTTCAAATAACTATTGCCATCCAAGTTTCCTTGTAATTCAAAAGGCCCAATCACTTTTCCGTTTAATATGCCCGTCCATAGGTTTCATTTTCATTGCTCCAGCTATGTAGGTTGTGAAGATTTAAATAGCCATCTCTCTTGCAGGTTGATTCATCCGACCATAGAATATTATCCAAGAATTGGGGATCTTCTCTGTGCTTTTGCAGCATCACACGGCAAAATGCGACTTGTAGTGGATAGTCCCGCGGTAATAACGTCTGCACACGCCTGTAGTGATATGGGTGAAGTTTGTGACGTTTTAGGATTCGATGTGCAGTACTTTTTGGGATTCCCGTAGCTATTTCTATGGCACGTACCGAGGTAGTTGAATCATTTTCAATTTCATTGAGAACTTCTTCGTCGCGTTCCGATCTAGGTCTTCCAGCATTTCTCCTGTCAGATGGTAAACGGCCCTCCGAAAACGCTTGATGCACATTAATAAATACTCGATAATTCGGGTATCTTTGAGCATTTGGGTACCTTTCTCGATATAATCTGCTAGCAGCGCTACCATTGCATCGGCACTCTCCATAAATGAGGTGCATATTAGCGTATTCCAACGGTGTGTATGGTAGCGGCATGATAAACGCTAAACAGTCCAAAATACGCCAAAAGTCCAATTCACAAAACACAGTCCAGTTCAAAATAATGCCAGGTTAGTACAGTTTGCAGATCACTTAATCCAGTCCAAAAAGCCAAGCCAAAAGTCGTTAGTACGAGAGTCACATCAATTGAATACGAAACGGTGCACAGAACAAAGAAGCAGAGCGTACTGACTTTGTACTTTGTAGAGAACAGCAACATTCCTACCTAGTTATGTAAAGTACATTCCATAGGAATAAGGTACTTAGATTTTTGTTTATATTAGGTGCGCTGCGGAGGGTCGCTCTCATGCTCAAGTGTCACCGCCGCCACAGCGATAAATTAAATAATTCAATTTGACATTGATTAATATTATTAAGTTTGTTTAGTCTACAGATTGTGTAGGCTATAAGTCAAATTTCACTATAGCGATAAGTGCACTTTTAGGATTAAGAATATTGTATTTTATAAACCAGTCTTCAATAAACCATCGTCTAAGCAAGACTCCTCGTTTGCTTTAAATAACCTCCGGCAACGCTCCCGAAACTTAACTGGCGCAGCCGGTAGGATATCCGCGAAATAACGCTGTGTCCGAGTACACAAAAATCGGTCTTGCTCGCAGCTCCGGGTATCCTCGAACCAAAATAAATTAGTTACACTTCGCGTGCTGACTGGAGGTTCCTGACCACGACACGAGCAGCTCTACGGGTAGGCACTGGATCGAGCAGACTGTAAGTAGACCTTTTTACTGTTCCCGTCTCGTCCTTGTTATTTCCTGTGGTTGTTCCTGTAGGACTTTACTATAGAATAGAATATAATTTATTTGGTTGTATATAACTTTTAGACAAAATCGCTGAAAGTTATTCGACTTCTGCACTAAAATCGGCAGGCCTATTGAATAAGATTAGTTGTTGTATAAGTAAATCTATATTTAGTTAAATTAATAAGTACTTATTAAGTGTTTTTACTTTATTAGTTATTGTGTTTAGTTTGATAAATCAATTATTATAAAAATGGAACAAGCTGGACAGGTTGAGATGATTCCTAAAGACATCTTAGCCTTAATTCCTAGATTTGATGGAGATCAAAATACATTGAATTTGTTTTTAAAAAAATGTGAGTACGTCTTAAGTAATTTTAATGGACCAAATAACAGAGCTCAGACAATTTATAATTTTCATGCTCTTACGAGTAGGTTGTGTGGTAAAGCAGCAGCTTTGATTAGCGAAAGGGAGGATGTAATAACTTGGGATCAATTGAGAGCTCTTTTAATCCAACATTTTGGCGACCCCAGATCAGAGGACTGCGTGGCTATTGAGCTAGAAAATCTAAAAATCAAAACTAACGAAACTTATTTGGAATTCTGTAATAGAATTCAACAAGTTCGTAGCACTCTCTTCTCCAAAGTCAACTTGCTTGCTAGTGAGGAAATGAAAGTAGCAAAAATGATAATTTATAATAATTTAGCTCTTAACGTGTTTCTTTATAATTTGCCAGAAGATATAATTCGAATCGTAAAGCTCAGGAATTGCTCGAGCTTGGAAAACGCTCTTAGTGTCGTCATGGATTTCCAATTTCAATTCAATTCAAAAAATAAAAATTTTACAAAACAACATCAGCAAAATTCCTCTCCTACTAATAATAACCCTCAAGGTTTTAGATCTTCGTCTCTATCGAAACCTAATGTGTTGCCTAGTAATTTCGGGTATCGTGTTAACCAAAACTATAAATATGGATTGCCACAATCGCTCCAAAATAATTTTAGGTCGGGTTTTAATACTAATAATTACAGGTTTAGTGTACCAAACCAAACTCACTTTAAATTTGGTGTACAACAGCCTCAAAGTATAGTTTATCAGCAAGGTTATAGACCAAATTTGGGTTATCCTCAGAACCAGAACAATTTTAAGTTTGGTCTTATACCTCAACAAGGATTTGGACCGCGATTTAATAACGCACAAAATAGACCCAATTTTAACGCACCAAACCAGCAATTTAAATTCGGTATACCACCACAATACCAATCACAACGTAATCTACCTCACTCACAAGACAATGATGTTTCTATGCGCACTGCCCGTCCTATTAGACATAACATGACACATAATTCAGATAATAATAATATATTTTACACTAATGATAATAATTATCCCGAAGTATTCATAAAAGGCCAAGCTTTCCAGTCTGATAACGTCAACGGCGATCAACTATTATATGTAACCGATTTAAATGAACAGATCGCCTACGAAAACTTTAACATGAAAAGCGAAGAACCAATAATTAATGACCAGCTTTCTTTCATTGAAAATCCTGAATATTGTCAAAATTTTCCGACAACGGCCTCGATGAACGACATTCCGAGGTAATACATTTAAATTGTAACAGTATTAACCGTTTACCTCATATATTTATACCTGAAATTAACGCACGGTTAATGATTGACACCGGAAGTACTCGGAGCTTCATTAGCCCAGCTAAAGCTGACAGATACTTTTCCGCTTATAAATATAGTGAACCTTTTGAAGTCATTAGTACCCACGCGCGTAGTTCACACGATCAAGTTATAAATATACCCTTACTACAAACTTTTAAAAGTTCCCTTAAACATAAATTTTACGTATACGATGTCGATAGACGATACGATGGATTAATAGGTTCAGATTTATTAAAATTATTGGACGCAACAATAGACATGAAAGCGCAAATTTTAAAAACTCGAGATACAAAGATACCTATAGTATACAGCCCCACATGTGAAATCACTTTAGATCGGCACAGAAACACTAGTAAAAGTGCCAACTGATCTTGATAACGGCGATGCAATTATTGCCTTCAAAGATTTCGGTAATAACGTACGTATGCCTAGCGCTATAGTCACATGCATAGATTCCTTCGCAAAAACTGTTATTCAGAATGCTTCACAGAATAGCGTGACCCTTAAATTTAGTAAACCTTTTAAAACAACTAAACTTAATGACGTTAATGTCTGTGAAATAAACGAGACATCCGTCGAATCATTAAATAAGTATGAAATTGACGAATTACTCAAACAAAACTTATCAAAATTACGATTAGATCACACTAACTCAGAAGAACGTGAAGTTATAGAAAAGTTGTGCTTAGAATATAGAGATATATTTTACTGTGAACAGCTTCCCCTTACATTTACAAACTAAGTTAAACACCGAATTCGGACTACAAACGAAGAGCCTATTTTTATTCGACCTTACCGACAACCACCATTACAAAACGCTGAAATACAAAAACAAGTTGAGAAATTATTGCACGATAATGTAATTCGAGAGTCCTTTTCACCATGGAGTGCCCCTGTACATCTAGTCCCAAAGAAAATGGACGCTTCGGGCGAGAATAAATTCAGAATGGTTATAGATTATCGACGTTTAAATGAAATAACGATTGACGACAAGTACCCCTTACCAAATATCAATGACTTATTTGATAAGCTAGGAAAGTCAACTTATTTTAGCACCCTAGACCTCGCTAGTGGCTATCATCAAATTGAAATAGATGAACAAGACAGACCTAAAACCGCGTTTACGACCCCATCGGGACATTTTGAGTTTTCCCGCATGCCGTTCGGGCTTAAAACAGCGCCTGCAACTTTCCAGCGCGCAATGGATAACGTGCTGAGAGGGTTACAAGGCACCCATTGCCTTGTGTATTTAGATGATATTATATTATATTCAAATAGCTTACAAGAACACGTACAAAAATTAAGGTCAGTATTTGACCGCCTCAGACAAAATAACCTCAAAGTAACACTTGACAAATGTGAATTTCTCAGAAAAGAGGTACTTTACTTAGGACATAAGATCACTAAGCAAGGCTTAGAACCCAATGATGACAAAATTAAAGTTGTACTAGCCTTCCCGCTTCCCCGCACAAAAACTGATATCAAAAGTTTCCTTGGGTTGGTTGGTTATTACCGAAAGTTTATAAAAGATTTCTCTAAACTTACACTACCACTCACTTCTTGCCTGAAGAAAAGAAATAAGATAGAAATTACACAATCTTACGTTGATGCATTTCAGAAATGCAAAGAATTACTTGTAAATGCCCCAATACTACAGTTCCCCGACTTTTCAAAGCCTTTTGTCTTAACTACAGACGCATCGAATTATGCCTTAGGTGCCGTCCTATCTCAAGGACCTATTGGAAACGAAAAACCTATTGCATACGCGAGCCGCACTCTAAACGACGCAGAAACGCGTTATAGTACCATAGAAAAGGAATTGTTGGCTATAGTATGGGCCGCAAAACATTTTCGCCCTTATTTGTATGGACGTAAGTTTACAATATACACAGATCATCGACCTTTGGCATGGCTAAATTCTCTTAAAGAACCCAATAGCAAGCTAACCAGGTGGAAATTGAGATTAGCTGAATTTGATTTTAATATCGTGTATAAAAAAGGTAGCCAAAACAGCAATGCGGACGCTCTCTCACGCGTAAAATTAAACGTACTTACCAACGATGATAACAATATATCTATGCAGGGTAATGTCGGTAATACTGAAAGAGCTGATAGCCCAGTATTAAACACAGACTCTTCAGAAACATTGACTGCTCCATCACCTTCAGATATCACCCCACCTTATCCAGTTCGATCTGCTTCTTCTAGTACTCTCACTTTCCCGCATGCCGTTCGGGCTTAAAACAGCGCCTGCAACTTTCCAGCGCGCAATGGATAACGTGCTGAGAGGGTTACAAGGCACCCATTGCCTTGTGTATTTAGATGATATTATATTATATTCAAATAGCTTACAAGAACACGTACAAAAATTAAGGTCAGTATTTGACCGCCTCAGACAAAATAACCTCAAAGTAACACTTGACAAATGTGAATTTCTCAGAAAAGAGGTACTTTACTTAGGACATAAGATCACTAAGCAAGGCTTAGAACCCAATGATGACAAAATTAAAGTTGTACTAGCCTTCCCGCTTCCCCGCACAAAAACTGATATCAAAAGTTTCCTTGGGTTGGTTGGTTATTACCGAAAGTTTATAAAAGATTTCTCTAAACTTACACTACCACTCACTTCTTGCCTGAAGAAAAGAAATAAGATAGAAATTACACAATCTTACGTTGATGCATTTCAGAAATGCAAAGAATTACTTGTAAATGCCCCAATACTACAGTTCCCCGACTTTTCAAAGCCTTTTGTCTTAACTACAGACGCATCGAATTATGCCTTAGGTGCCGTCCTATCTCAAGGACCTATTGGAAACGAAAAACCTATTGCATACGCGAGCCGCACTCTAAACGACGCAGAAACGCGTTATAGTACCATAGAAAAGGAATTGTTGGCTATAGTATGGGCCGCAAAACATTTTCGCCCTTATTTGTATGGACGTAAGTTTACAATATACACAGATCATCGACCTTTGGCATGGCTAAATTCTCTTAAAGAACCCAATAGCAAGCTAACCAGGTGGAAATTGAGATTAGCTGAATTTGATTTTAATATCGTGTATAAAAAAGGTAGCCAAAACAGCAATGCGGACGCTCTCTCACGCGTAAAATTAAACGTACTTACCAACGATGATAACAATATATCTATGCAGGGTAATGTCGGTAATACTGAAAGAGCTGATAGCCCAGTATTAAACACAGACTCTTCAGAAACATTGACTGCTCCATCACCTTCAGATATCACCCCACCTTATCCAGTTCGATCTGCTTCTTCTAGTACTCTCACTGCAGATTCGTTACCTGAAACAATACATTCTGCGGAAGATATTGATACTGATGGCATCCCTATTTTAGAAGAGGCTATTGACACGAAACCGCACCAAGTACTTGTCTTTACCTGGAATAGAAATCAAATATCAGTTAAAGATTTATCACGTGATAAGCAAAAGATATTAGAGATACACTTACCTGTAGATAATCCTGACTTAGTAAAAAAATTCCTTTTAGAACACATAAAACCTAAAATAAAATATTTCTTTTATTTTGAAGACCCAACACACCGAATCCAGTTTACAGACTCTGTTATCAAATTATTTAAAAAGAATACAATCAAAATTTATGAATGCACCAAAAGAATTATTTATTTGGAGGATGAACACGAACAACGTTCAGTCATACTCATGTACAGACGCCAGCACATCAAGCTACCCGAAACTGTCAAATTTTCCCAATCAACTTTGAACCTTATGCTTCAGTAATAAAGTTGAAAATCTATTAAATAAATTTGACAGATTGTAGTAGCTTGATGTGCTGGCGTCTGTACCATCAAGGTAAAACTAGTCATCGTGGCATTAAGGAAACACTAATGAAAATAAAACGGCATTATTATTGGAAAAATATGGACATAACAGTTGCTACCGTGATTAGCTCTTGTGAAACCTGTAAGAAACTAAAATATGATCGTAGACCCTTTAAACCGGAATTACAGTTGACTCAAACACAGGAAAAGCCCTTTGCTGAAATGTTTATGGATCTTTTTTCAATAGAAGGTAAATACTTTCTAACAATAATAGACGCTTTTAGTAAGTTAGGACAGGCTTTCCCACTATCCAACCGTTCCACTCCTGAAGTAGTCCGCGCACTAATTAAATACTTTTCTTTTTACGGTATTCCGAACAAAATAAATGCTGACCCTGGTTCAGAATTTAATAATAATCTGCTAAAAGAAGCTTTACAATTTTACAAAATAGATCTCCACATAGGGACACCGCATAACCCTAACTCTATGGGGTTAATAGAGCGTTTCCACTCAACTATCTTAGAGATATATCGCGTTGCTAAATATGAACGGCGGATTACGGACGCGGCCGACGTGATGACGTACGCAGTTATGTCTTATAACCATAGTATTCACTCAGCGACAGGCCTTACGCCTTTTGAAGTTGTCTTTGGACATACTGACTCTAGCAGTACTTTCGCAGTAGATTTTAGTAGACAATACACCCAACAACTAGTTAAAGATCATATGAGGCGAACGAAATATCTCTATCAATACCTAACAGATAAAATAATAGAGCATAAGAAAAAAGTAAAAGAAAAACGCAGTGGTGAAACATCTTTTGACATCAAAGACGGCGATAACATATTTATAAAAGGAGTAAACAATAGGCGAAGTAAAGATAAGCCTCGTTTCCAAAAGGCTGTAGTTTCTGGCGAAATTAATAGGAATATTTGTCCCGTTAAAATAAATAATCGTGATACAAAAGTACCAATAAGAGACATTAAACGACCTGCAAAGGCCTCTCCTCACATTCCTGGACCTGGTTATCAGGATCTGCATCCTTCAACTTCAAAAGATCGACAAGCATGATCTTGAGAGTAGATCCACCTAATATATAGATTATTATTAAGGATTTATATTTAAGTTTTATATTTTAACATAATTTAGAATCTAATATTAGAGATAAAAAAAATTCTACGAGAAGTCGAATAGCGTTCATTTTAAATATAAGTACTCGTTTATAAATTATGAATTTAGTACATACTACAGAACAATCTCATACCTTAACTAATCCTTTTAACCAAACAGCAATATCCCATTATTCCTAAATACCCTTACCTCTCAGTAAAAGGTTCTCAAAATGGTCTTGCTCTCCTGGCCTTGCAACGAGCTCTACGAGGCGTTATTCTTGTACTCGTATTACGAGGACGAGCCCCAGCTACCGACAGAAGATACATGCAGTAAGACATTGATGAGATTTTCTACCGACACCAACTCTCGTTACCCTATACCAGTGAAAATTAAGTCTGCCAAGATAAAGCCTATAAGAAGAGCACATTCTGTACAATAAAGTATAATATAATTATCATGCTTACCAAAATCTACAATAGCGAACTAACTAAAGACAAGATAAAAGGCACATATTTGAACGCTACGATGCATGATGTGAAGATTGCTAGCCACGCTGAAACCTCACCGCACTACCAAGAAGAATAACCAAAGTTACTATTGACCTGGACTGTCATCTAAGTAAATAGCCTGCTAAAATTCAGCGAAAGTGTAGTGAAAAACAAAGTGAAAAGTTAATAACGTCAAAAGTTTAAACATTAACACCCTAGTAGTAATTGTGATTGTATCCGTAGGCATAAGCACATACTCAGGTTATAAGCATTTTAAGTGTTTTTAAAATTAATGTAGTCTCTATCGAAATAATCGAAGTAACGATAAGCACTCCAGTGGTAATCATTCCTCCGATAAATTCGAACTTGGGGGGGTAAGAGTTATGTAAAGTACATTCCATAGGAATAAGGTACTTAGATTTTTGTTTATATTAGGTGCGCTGCGGAGGGTCGCTCTCATGCTCAAGTGTCACCGCCGCCACAGCGATAAATTAAATAATTCAATTTGACATTGATTAATATTATTAAGTTTGTTTAGTCTACAGATTGTGTAGGCTATAAGTCAAATTTCACTATAGCGATAAGTGCACTTTTAGGATTAAGAATATTGTATTTTATAAACCAGTCTTCAATAAACCATCGTCTAAGCAAGACTCCTCGTTTGCTTTAAATAACCTCCGGCAACGCTCCCGAAACTTAACTACCTGCCCTATTGTTATTTAACAACAAACATCTATCTATCTCTCTCTAACGTATAATCGCTCTCTATCCATCTCTCTCTAACGTATACTATCTATCTCTTTCTGACTTCTGAACTTCACTGACTACGCACATGTCCCTTCCAAATTCTAAGAATTTGCGAAAGAAATCTATTTTGGGCACATAGTAGAAGTGATTACTATTAACAACAACTTATGAAATTTGGTTCTTGATTAGAAAAAGTGTCATTATTTTTTTTTGTGGCTAGTTTTCCTAAAGTATTATACCATTTTAAAATCTAGGTTAGTTGCGCTAATTTTTTAAAAAACTTGCCATAGTAGTGTCCATATTTTTTTTTTTCACTACGATGAGTTAAAGTGTACTGAACGTTAAAATCTTTCAAAATTTTAGGGAAATAATTTTTTTTGGTTGTTTTTTTGTATAAAACTACGAAAATTCTGTAATTTTCAAAGATTATGGTGAATAGTAGTACTACTTAGGGTGCCGATACAAACAAAAAAACTGAAATATTTGAAAAATTGTGGTCATGGTAGTTAAAAGTGTCATAAGGGGTATACATTTTCGAAGAATTTCCATTTTTTTAAGTAATTTAAAAAAAAGTAGAGGTATTTTTTTTTCTTTTTTTTTCTCGAGTAGTCATTAGTAGGTCCATCCTCTGGTGCCGGCTTATCGTTGAATTTTGGGACATGTTGTATATAAATAAATTTGACAGATTGTAGTAGCCTGATGTGCTGGCGTCTGTACACAAATTTGACAGTTTCGGGTAGCTTGATGTGCTGGCGTCTGTACTTACTGTATTCAAATTTTTATTGCTCTATAAAAAGTAAGTATTCAAAAGTTACATGTTCTGTGCATAGTATAAAGAGAGGTAGTAAGCTATCTTCATAGAAACGCACCGCGCGCGGCTTGTATGTGTGCGCGGCTTGTATCTATGCGTCGCCGCACGCACACTTAACAAAATCTCGACCGGTTCCGGCGGTTTCTCACGAGAAACGGGTCGAGATTTTGTTAAGCGTGCGTGCGGCGACGCATACATACTATGGCCCCACACATACAAGCCACGCGCGGTGCGTTTCTATGAAGATAGCTTACTACCTCTCTTTATACTATGCTCTGTGGGTGTATAAAGTGACCAAAATATACAGGTTTAGTAAGAATAGAATCTGGCAGCCCCTGGTAACTTGATAGATACAGCTGTGTAGCGTGTATTTATGCATTATTTATTCAGTAAAGTCAAATCGTATATTTCAACTAGGCACAATTCTGGGATTACAGGCCGTGATGTTTTATTAGGTAATTAGAATTTCTCAACTGCTATACTCATGCATTGGCAAAAGTTAATAAAAACCATACATTCTGCGGTTATAAACCGTACATTGAATCAATTGCGTGACCCATCACTAGTTGAACAAAACGTAATGTCAAATTCACCCAAATGTCAATGTTAAAATGTTGCGTCCCCATTTCCGGAAATGTTTGTTTATTTTCTAATAAACTGAATAAAATAATTAGCAATGGAGAAAAAGAAAAGTAATACGAGCTATGGGGAGTGCCGCTGTTGCTTAGCAAAGGGCCAACACAGAGATTTAATGAGGGAACACTATTTTAATGGCATACGCGAAGTTTACTTTGATATTTTTATGGAAAGCTTAAATTTATATGTGAGTTTTAGCTTTAAACCATTGATTTTATTAATTACTTGTTGTATATAATTACTGTAAGGAATTCTGTAATCGTATTATTTAGGTTTCAAGTGAAATTATGATCTGCAGTGGCTGTTTTGAAAAAAAGACATCTTGTTAACAACAAAGTACATAAGTATAATAATTATATTATTGTATAAGCGAGTGGGTCGGTCTATAATCTTATTCGCCAAGTTTCTTTTATCAAGTTCTATCAATGCATATCTTCATTGATATCTGTACTGTGACATGAACTAACAAAATACGTAATTATGAATTTGTCTGTTTCTCATTCCGTAGGTATCCTTAGTACCCATCAAATAATTATCACTGGTCAGCCGTAGTTTTATTACCTAATTACAGTAGTTAGGATGTTTGTACGGTACGTAATTCGTTCTCCGTTATATTTGAAGTAGCATCAAGGCATTGCCGCCCTTTCTTGAGGAGCTGGGCTGGATTAAATAATCGATTTTCCCACCCGTACGTACATTACGCGCTCTGACGTGGAGTTGCGGGAACCAGCCCATCTTATCTGTAGCAATACCGATTAGAATAGTAAATGTGTTAATGTAAATAAATATATTCTTGCTAGAAATTATTCCATGGGAACGTATTACCGAAAAAAAAGGATTGTGATAAAAACTATATGTTATTACAGGTTATAAACTATCTGTGTCACAAATTTTGTTCATATAGAAAGAAAGAAAAATAGGTTTATTTGTCACAGAAACACGTGTCACAGATACATAAAAGACAAGAGTAATCAAAGAATAATACTGTATATCTGTTCAGTAGTTTTTGCGTGATTAACAAACATCCAAACACACAAACATACAAACTTTCATATTTATAATATTAAGTAGGATTCTATAATTCATCAATTCCACTGCATTCCAACTTTAAAAGCCAATATTTGCCAAATATTTGTGCCAATCGTCATCTAACTATTTATTTATTTTAAATCTGTTACAGTTATCAACAAATGCTGTGTTGACTACACTTATATGTTCAACATGCGTACAACGTCTCCGGGACGCGACCAGCTTCCGTATGATGGTGGTCAGTACAGAGAGGCAGCTGCTGCAAGCCCTCGCTGGAGATGACAAGGATACAGTGTTTGTTAATGGTATGAACAATAACGTTTTAATTAGTTAATCTAATAGAAAGAAACAAAAGAAAATAAATTTATTTGAATCAGGTTAAGGCACGTAATATACACATACAAAAAAAAAAAAAGTGGTGGCACTCCAGGAGTGCCGACAGAAGTGTAAACTTGAACAAGATCGCCTTGGTGGAAGAAAAATACTTGTATAGAAAGAACATTGGTCCGTAATCTTATCTAAATAAAGAGCACAATCGCGTTTACAAAACTTAAAGTAAAAATACTTGCATAGAACATTGATCCTTAACGTAATATAAATGAAGAGCACAATCGCGTTTGCAAAAATGAAGTGTTGTCATGGTGTCGCGAAATCAATGGTTCACTCCCATCTCAAAAATGCCCAACGCGCCTAAAGAAGTTTTCACTTTGAAAACAGAAAAAGCTTAGTTATAACAGCATTGTGTGCCTCTCGGCTGCACCAAATAGGCCCAGTTCAGCATAAATGCCCAACAACTAGTGCATGACGCTGTTTTTCAAATGAACCTTATGTTACAAGGACGTCTTACTGATGTAAATCAAATTTATAATGTCTGTGTAAATACATATTTCGGTCGGCGCAACGGCTTTTTCTTCCATACATTTCTATCAGTCGTCATGTCGGTAGTCACCCCCTTTTTAGCCATATCATCTTTCTCAGAATACATGTAGCATGACCACCATAGAAACGCGACGGAAGAATAAACAAAATGACAGATAAACAATCACAATCTGTCATTTTGTCTATTCTTCTGTCGACAAAACCCGTAGAAAACCCGTTTCTATCCTACGCGCGCTGGTAGTACCTACTTGGCCAAAAAAAAAACAACTTTTCAAATGCGTATTAAGACTGGAGTTCTGTGAGATGAGTATATGAATTTTGTCTTTATCAATCAATCGTTTATTTGCAACTAAAATACAGATGGAGTAGATAAGAGTGAGCCATGTACAATTGTATATTCTGCAGCCCCGGATCTAGGGGGACAAACCGGGGCACGTGCCCCGGGCGTCAACTTCAGAGGGCGACAAATTAAAGCGTAGCAGACAAGTGCACCACCCAGCACACAGCAACTTTGCAATAAATGAGACGCGCAGCACATTTATAATCTTTCTATTTTTTTTTCTTTTTAAAATAGTTTCGGCGCTCATGTCGGATTGGCGCATTATCGATCGATAAAATTTGATTAAAAGGCCGTGCACGAAAGCGACTGATTTTGATCAATTTTGTTGTAGGTACATTAGTTGTGAGAGAGTGAAAAACATTTAAACAAAACTATTTGTGATTTGAAACATCGAGTTGAGATATTTTGAATGTAGCTAGCTGAAAGGGATTTTTCAAATGGAATATCACAATTATTCGCAACAAGTTTTCCGAAAAATGACGCGAGATTGACCATTTTATTACTTACAAGAAACTACTTTTGATTTTGAAAATTAAAAAATATCATCAACATCATAATGACCATATCAAAAAAAAAAAAGAAGTGATTCAGCCACATGCAAGTAGACCTACTTGCTGAATCACTTCTTTTTTTTCAGCTTTGACACAAAATATAACAGAAAAATGATGTTGAAAAAACTTTTTTTTTAAAACCCTGTCAGTAATGTATTTTTTTCCTATTATTTAGCAAACCATATCAAGAAATTTAAAAATCACACATTAGTCTTCAGCTATCCTTGAAATAAAATCAAAATTTCATTTTATGATTATACTATATCTTACGGCGAAACAAACCTTATTTTCGAGAGCGCAAAACTGATGCAACTATTAACAGGTGCTGACTGACACGAATGGTTTAGCACCACGAAAACTGTACTTTAATACTTACACAGACTTAATGTTTCAAGCTTTCTTACAATTAGAGAAGTTATTGACAAAAAAGGGTATATTTCATGGACGAACCCTTAACATGTTGCTGGCAAAATTACCATTTTGAGAAACTTTTAATTTCGCTGGCTAACTTAGCGCATCCCCATAAAAAAATTGCGGGGGTTGGTAGGCGGCAGTTTTTGCCCCGCCTCAAAAAAATCTAGATCCGGAGCTATACTGCCTGGAACTTAACTTTAAACTAATGTGATTGGGCGATTGCTGTTTTATTTTAAGTAGGATACAAAATATTACAAAACAAGAAATGAATGAAGGAATAATTCTGTGTTTCTATAATTTCAGTGAACGTAGAAGAGGACACGTTGGACAGCCAAATAGACGTCAAAGTAGAAAGGCAAACGGAAGTGAAGGTAGAATTTAATGAAGACACAGATGTCATAGATTATGAGTCTGACTACATTCCCAGTGGTAAGAAACATTCTGATACCTTATCGAAACGAATGCTCATACTTAAGGATATACATACTAGTGATGTGCCAGATATCCGTATCCGTATCCGCGGATATCCGAGGGGGAAAAAAGATCTGTATCCGTATCCCTTACTTTTTGGCGGATCTTGAACGGATTTGACTTGAGTCATTTATTCAAACTAGGCTGAGAATCAGCACTTTTCGAACGTCAAAATTACATAAGACAGTCCCCAAAAATGCCCACCCTTCACCACTTCCTAGTGCCTTTAGCTGGGAAGAAGAAGTGGCGCAACAAACTCCCCAGCAGCACAGCTGTCTGTTTAAGTTAGAGAATGATTCTATACAATACTATATAAAATAACTTACATTATGCAACACAAAACATAATTCAAATGATAAATTATAGGCCATATGTCAGCTAGCACACACCAATATACCAACCAATAACATCGAGAACTATACACAAGCATTATTTAAAAAAATAAATTAAAAAAAACCTAAACGTAAACAGACCTAATATCTAAATAAAAGCCTCCAGACATAAAGGGCGTGCCCGCTTACATAAAGCTGTAATTGGCAGTTATAAATGATAAACTAGGACCATCGAGGTAAAATAAATGAACAGTTAATTACTAGTAACAAAAACAAAACCATGATCAGCAAGACGACCAGTCACCACAAGCAGCACCCGTTCACGAGCATAACGCAAAGATCAGCCATTACCCCCCTCGCCATATTTGAGGGAAGGAGGCAACCCGACCCCCGACGCTACCGCAAGCAGTGACATCTAAGGGAGCATGACGAACTTGCTGCCGGTTGCTCAGGCAAAAAATAATATGATCAATTGTCGAGGTCGCTAGCTAACCACAACAACTCGTAACAAAAACATTGTAATGACTAGATTATGTCAAAAATAAAATAACTTAAATTGACTCGTAAAAAATAAGTAAAAAAATGTCAGTAGGTAAGCAAATTTTGGAGAAAGAACATTAAACATTGTGTTGAGTTAATCACAGCAACCAACCATTCTTATCATTTAAGTAGTCGTTGATACAATAGTATGCCTTTGAACAAAGGTTGGATTTTACTTTAGTTTTAAACGCATTAAAAGGCAAATCTAGCAAAGAAGAGGGTAGCTTGTTATAAAAGGTTATATACCAAGCCCAACAAATGAGTTATGAACCTTATGAAGCTCGTAGTTTGTCCTTATTTCTAGTGTTAACATTGTGAATATCACTGTTTTTAGTGTATAAGTGTATATTTTGCCTAATATATAAGATGTTGGCTAAAATGAATTGTGATGCCACCGTGAAAATACCAACATCTTTAAAAAAATCTCTTAGAGAAACTGGCACCTAGCTGGTAAATTGTCATCAATTGTTATCATTTTGTCTATTCTTCTGTCGACAAAACCCGTTTCTGTTGTGGTCATGCTAAGCGTGCTGGTCTGCGTGAAGCCGTTGTGCCTACAAATAGCTCAGATACTTGCGTTAATTTATCCAACAATTTTATGCATATTTGTGAAAGTTCAAAGGGGTTTGAACATTTTTCTATTCAAGCGAGATTGAGGCCAAGAGCAGGCCCATAAAAATCATTCAACTTAGCCTTTTCCCAACTATGTTGGCGGCTTCCAGTCTAACCGGATGCAGCTGAATATACGAGGTGCATTCAATAAGTACCTAGCCTCATCGCCAGAGGGCGCTGTAGTTTCAAAAGAGTTTTACCACAGTGTAGCACATTCTTTTTTAATTCTTTTTTCAAATTTTCATTCCAATCCCTTCATTTGTTTTAATTTGACAACTTATGGAAGCGAACGTGTCGATCGGTTTTACAAAAATGGAAAAAGAGCAATATCGTTCGGTGATTCGATTCCTATTTTTGGAAGGGAAAACGCGCATCGAAATCAAAGAGCGCTTGGATGCTGTGTACGGTGACTCTTCTCCATCGATGGCCACCGTCAAGAATTGGTTCAACGAGTTTGCACGTGGCCGTACGTCGGTTTTTGATGAACCACGTCCAGGTGCACCGAAAACAGCTGCTACGGAGGAAAACATTAAAAAAATCCATGATCTCGTATTGGCAGATCGCCGATTGAAGGTTCGGGAGCTAGCTGAGACTGTAGGCATTTCAGAAGGAACAGTGCATCATATTCTTCACGAGGAACTCGGCATGAGAAAGCTGTCGGCGCGATGGGTGCCGCGTTTACTCACACCAGAAAACAAGCGCAACCGTGAGACCACATCGGAGACGTGTTTGGCGCTGTTTAAGCGGAATCCAGCGGAGTTTTTGCGTCGTTTTGTGACCGTCGATGAAACCTGGATCCACTGGTACACACCAGAGACCAAGGAGCAATCAAAACAATGGATCCAGACCGGGGAACGTGCTCCAAAGAAGGCGAAAACTATAAAATCGGCCGGAAAAGTTATGGCCACCGTTTTCTGGGATTCACAAGGTGTGATCTACATCGATTACCTCGAGAAGGGTAAAACAATTACAGGGCTTTACTATGCCGATTTATTGGGCCGATTCGATGCCGAATTAAAGAAAAAATGACCCCATCTGGCGAAGAAAAAAGTGCTGTTTCACCACGACAACGCACCGGTTCACACGTCTGCCGTTGCCATGGCCAAATTGGTCGAATTACGCTACGAATTGCTGCCCCATCCACCGTATTCTCCAGATTTGGCCCCTTGTGACTTCTTTCTGTTTCCTAATCTGAAAAAATCACTTGCCGGGAATAGATATGGATCGAATGAGGAGGTAATCGCCGCCACGGAGGCCTATTTTGCAGAGTTTGACAAAAACTATTTTTCGGACGGGTTAAAAAAGTTGGAGCATCGCTGGGCTAAGTGTATCGAACTAAAAGGAGACTATGTTGAAAAATAAATTGCCACTTTTGCAAAATTTTCGTTTACTTTTTGTAGGCTAAGTATTTATTGAATGACCCTCGTATTACATGGGCAGTATTTTACATGGAGCGACTGCCTAGATGGCAGTCGCTCAGTCAGATGACTTCCACAACCCACTTACTAGGTAATACGATACCTCTTGGTAAGACTGGTTGTCAGACTTTCGGGCTTCTGATGACCCGTAACAGACTGTCAAAGATCCACGAATGACAGCCTGGACCGACGGCTTGTAAACACCCAACGATATTACAAAAGTCCTCATGTCTTTTCCAGAATACGTGGTGGATGGTCCTTCAGACTTGGTAGACCGCGAAGCAGCATTACTGGGGCGTTTCGCGCGCGTCAAGCTGCCCCCTCTGCCGACGAGACAGTTACTGCCAGAGATATGTCCCGAGTATTGCCGACAACTCGATTTGTTGCAAGGTAAGTTAAGCACATTTTATTCCGCCTGTTTGCTCCGACGGGTAGATTGTTTTTTTTTACTTTAATCACATGGAATATAGATGGTTCACTCCGAATTTTAGGTATGAAAGCTACAAGTACGCGGCGGGCTCGGCTTGTCAGGCCAATTCAGTGAGTGTAACGTAGTCAGAAGATATGAGAGTTACGCGATACAAAGAGAGGCAACTTCCAGCTAGCGTAGCATGACAAACGGGTTTTGTCGACGGAAGAATAGACAAAATGACAGATTCACAATCACGATCTGTCATTTTGTCTATTCGTTCGTCAACAAAACCCGTTTCTATTATGGTCATGCTAAGCGTGTAGGTGAATATAACTGTAGGTAATTAGCGCTGTGCGACCTGAATTGAAGGATACAGAGGCAAAACAAGAAATGTCACAAAACAGAATTTTGTGTAATTCACATTTTAATGTTATAAAGTTTCTATTTTTTTCTTATATTTTAATTTTATTCGTCAGCATTAGGTACAAAGAAACTTTTTGCAAATATTAACAAACGTATAAATTAAAAAGTAATTTCTTTTTAAAGTAGTAAAACATGGAATGTCTCATCTAACCCATACAGGGATTGTCCAAATCTAGTACTATGTATGGGTAATGCCTCCAAAATTGGCTTGAGCTTTTTTCACAAATCGACTGTTTTTTTGTTTTGTTTTTTAATCTCACTGTATGCTGCACCGGTTGACGTCATCACGTCAACGCCGGCTATCGCTGAAAACCAGCGCTGTGGCTGTGGCTCTGTCTCGCATAAGGTCGCAGCATTATGCTGAGCGAAGGCCGTTTGGCGTGGATGTGACGTATCTTTCCCCGAACTTGTTCTTTTTTGTGTTTGTGTTCTTTCTTTGCGTCATGTTTACCGCAAATAAACGTATTTTCTATCTTTTAAATATATTTTTCTCATGTTCCAGACATAAAAGTATTACCAAAAAACATCCTAAAATTGATAGAAGATCAAGACAGCCGCCGAATATCGACTCATCAGCGCCGAGTAATCATTTCAGAGAAACAAGCGCACATAACGAACGCAGGCACCATTCTAGAATGCTCTAACGTGACTCCGTTCAGGGGCAGAAGTCGCACCGGCTTCCCTTGCTTCTACTGCCGAAACATCTTCGAGAACCTCGACAAACTCCGCGAGCATACGAACCAGCACAAGAAATCAGAAATTAAAAATATTCTAAAGACTTACGGCGCAGAATGTTTGGTGGTATACGTCGATGTAACAGATCTGCATTGCACTTTGTGTGAGAAAATTATACCGAGTGTTAACGAGTTGAAAAGTCATTTAACTAATGTGCATAAAAAGAAATTATATCTAGAATATACTGACAGAGTTATCCCCTTCAAATTGGTTCAGAATGGTGTTTACGAGTGTCAAATATGTGGGTTTAACTTCGAAACATTTGGCTCCATAGAACGTCATATGAACGTACACTTCCGAAACTACGTTTGCAAAGAATGCGGCACAGGTTTCGCTACGAAATACCGTTTAAAAGTTCACGCAAAAAGCATGCATAATATGGGAAACTTCCCTTGCGAGCAATGCGGAAAAGTATTTACTACGCAACAGAAAATCACGAACCATGTCAATGCGGTTCATAAATTGCTAAAACGGTTCAAATGTACTAAGTGTCCTGAACGCTTTGCCGAGTACTTCAGAAGGCAGAAGCATTTGGTTCAAGTACATGGAGTAGCTCCATTAAAATACAAATGCAATGTCTGTGATAAAAGCTTCGACAGACGCTACACATTATCTCGTCATATGAAACGCGACCATTTGGAAGAACGCGACTATCAGTGCGAAACTTGTTCATATAAATGTTTTACCAAAAATGAATTGAGAGTCCACATGATAAAACACAATGGAGAAAGAATATTCGAGTGTTCGGTTTGTAAGAAATCGTATGCCAGGAAGAAAACGTTGAAAGAACATATGAGGATACATAATAATGATCGCCGGTTCGCTTGTGCGGTCTGTGGGCAGGCGTTTGTTCAGAAATGTAGCTTGAAGGGACATTTGAAGACGCATCATTTAGAATATAGTTTACAGTAGATTATTTATTAAATAAAATAGTGGTATACATATGGTGTTTTATTCATAGATATATATGTTTGTGAAGGATAGAAAGAAATAGAAAATTAAAATAAAATCCGTTCGATGCAAAACTTGTAAGAGAAAGTGCCAGCCCAGCCTATTTTAAACTGCCTATATAACGGTGTATATTACACATATCTAATATAAACTGGACCCCTAACAAAATACTATCAACATACACAGGGTGAATACTGCTGCCCATCCCCTTTTGTTTAAACGCAGTGCTTGAGTGAACTTCGACCAGAGACTACTCCTGAATTTAAAACCACTGCCATCTAGCGACGAGTAGATTTACTAACTTCTTTACGGTTTTTCCGCTGCGACTGCATTTTATCGATCGACTATTTCGAGAAAGTACATCACTAGTCACCGGTGTTGTCAAATCAAAACAAAACAGCTGTCAGTTTTCCCGTCAAAATAAAAATCAATTTTCGCTTTTCGCACTGTTTACTTTATTTTATTCAAAATGTTTTCTACAAATAATAACGCGGAAGTTGAAGAAGTTGATGAAACAATGTATGGACAATGCCGCTGTTGTATGGCCACTGGACAGCACAGAGATGTGACGAAAGAATACTATTACAATAATATAAAAGAGGTTTACAAAGATATTTTCCTGGAATGTTTTAATTTATCAGTAAGTATTCGAAGAACTACAACAGTTCTCTTGTGTTTTAAATTAAGATGATGGTAGCGCGCTACAGTTGCTTGCGACACAATAATTTATTTGTGCTTTTTTTTACAAGTACTAAAAGTAATAGTCGCAAGAATTAAAATGTAGTCATGGCGCTATGTATATTTCAAAATTCAATTCTTTATTGAATCCCATAATGTTGGTAGGCTTAAAATTATTGAAACAATTATGGACACTGTCGGGCACAACATAGTAGGAGAGAGGAGGAAGAGCGCTTATTTGAAGAGAGTTTATATTATTTAAGTATGTCTTCTGGTAATTGTATTTGAAAATTTATGACAACTTTTTCTTCTTCTATTATTTAATTTATTTAAGTTTTAACCATTATTATTTTGAGTAGTAAATATTAAACTAGCGACTTTGTTAGCGTGGAATTTCTCATTTTATCATAAAATATATCTTATAACTGTGCCCCATTACTTCGTTTTTGCTAAGCGTTCTTTCTGACTTTTATTATTTTTACTTGGCTCCTAAGAGTCATAGTGAAATGTTAAATAGCCTACCTTTCTCAAGAATTGGACTATCCAATGCAAAAATGTTTTTTCAAATTGGACTGGTAATTCCAGAGATTAGCGCATTTAAAGAAACAAACACAAACTACAGATTTATTAGTCAATATTATTAGTATAGACTCAGACCAAATAAAAAACCAAGACAGTGCTGCTACAGTAAAGTAAAGTATGCCAAAACTGTACCTCCGCTCTGTGCATACACGCTCACACGCACACATTTACAATGACATCTACAATCAAACTACACCTCTCTAAGTGCACATATGTTTACGAAACTGGCTTCACGTCACTGTTGACAGCGCTATGTCTTGGTTTTTTATTTGGTCTGAGAGTATAGATAGAAACATGATACCTATCGCGCTAGTTTTTCCTGAATGGGTTAGCAGACGTTAACCAGTACACCCACATTTCACCAGCTATGTTTAAACTCCTATGTAAGGGGGTTTGAGCTTATTCCAATCACCAATGGAGCAAAAATCTAGATTTACTGCTGCTATTGAGAAATAAATTCCTTGTGGTAAAACACTTTGCTCAACATGGTCTTGAACCGAGGTCCACATGCTTAGCAGTTGCACTGCAAATGAACTTCTATTTTTGTTAATTAATTGATTCAGGCGTGAAAATACAATAGACGTAGATATATTTAGTAACCTGTTCCGCTTAGCTATTTCTAAAGAACCATAAAAAACTCCTGAAATAAATCGACACGTGTTTCACCTCTCAACGAGGCATCCTCAGGATGACGATGGACTTGTTGCGAACTCGAACACGGCGTGTTGCCACACCGAGCGCTGAGTACAGACAGCGCTCGGTGTGGCTTCTATTCTTCTATTTTTGTAAATGATTTTACACTTTTGCCTACGGTTTCGCCCGCGTGGATATCGGAAATTATTCGACAATATGGGAGTGGGCCGTAACCCACCACGCGGGCCCAGTGCGGGTAGGTAGATGTCACATGTCTTCGAATTTTTAGTTCTAGGATATGCCGTTTTACTCCTGATGTTTTCCTTCACCGTTTTGAGAGCAGTGGTGCTGTAATAATTTACACAAAGTCAAGTGCCTGGTTGGGTTCGAACGCATTACCTACAAACTCGTAAGTCGCGACCGTTACCACTGGGCCACCACTGCTCTGTGCAACTCTCGAATTGACAGGCTATAATATAATAGCTAGGGATGTAAAACGGTAAAATTACCATGGTAAAATACGGTAAAAAAATATATTTGACGTAATTTACGTTATTTTACAGTAAAATATGGTAATTTTCGGTAAAAAAGTATTAAACGTACTCATACAGTCATACCCACTAAAACCCTACAAATATGGAAGTGAGTATGTTTGTGTGTATCATGTGTATGTCACTACTTCACTATTAACGGATAAATGGATTTGAATGAAATTTGCCAGAGATATAAACAGTATTGAAACTTAAAAAAACAGAAAACTGGGCTCGTGCGACTCGTGCGTACTAAGAATGCCTAAAACATAATTCTCAAGTCAAGAATTCAAGGTATGAATCATACTATGTCTTGGATTATAATAATATCATCTATGTGCAGAGGCAGAGCAGAGGATAGCACAAATTAAAATTTAAAACTTCATAAGTCGCTGGTAATTTTACCGTAATATATAAATGACCGTAAAATACCCGTATTTTACCAGCGTTTTCAGTAAAATTACGTAATTTTGCAATCCTAATAATAGCTCTTCTCTTCCAGTTATCTCCACACAATCTTATAAGTTCCCTGATATGTGAGAACTGCGTGCATCGTCTCCGTGACGCAACCAGTTTCCGTATGATGGTGGCTGCCACTGAGGAGCAGCTACTCAATGCTGTAATTTTTAAGAGCGATCCGGACAATGATACTGAATTTGTTGATGGTATGTTTAATCATGGTCTTCTTCATCATTTTACTGGAATGGAACCAGCTCCGGATCTAGATTTTTTTTGAGGCGGGGCAAAAACTGCCGTTTTCCACTCCCGGCGAACATTTTATGGGGATGCGCTAAGTTAGCCCGCAAAATACAAATCTCAAAATGAAAAATTTGGCAGCAACATATTAATCAAATTTTATCGATCTATAATGCGCCAATCCAACAGGGGCGCCAAGAATGTTATAAAAATGAAAAAATAGAAAGATTATAATCTGTGCTTCGCGTCTCATTTATTGCAAAGTTGCGGTGCTGGGTGGTGCACTTGTCTGCTACGCTTGAATTGTGCTCCGGTTTGCCGCCCCCCCCCCCAGATCCGGGGCTGAATGGGACAGTATATTTGCGAAACGAGGTCGAAAGATGGCGCTATTAGCACAAACAGTACATAATGCTTTTTTCACTCCTCTTGCTCAAAAAGGCCGTCATTGTAGAGTACCAGAGCGGGGAAAAAATAGCATTTCTTGCTCTAGGGGAAGAAGTAATTTCTTTTTAATTTTTGTCTGTTCCAACGAGCCGTAAAAAAACGAAAGTCTTTATTCTTATGTAGAATAATCATGATTATGAAGTCGACTTAATACTGGTTCACAAAAAAAAGAAGAACATTTTATTTTTGAAAATGGAGCTAAATGCGGCTATCTCTTCGGTAGAATGCGTGCATTGCGTTGCGGCTACAGAAGAAATAAAAAAGACATTGGCGCAATCTTTAGAATTTTTCTCTAATTACGAATTAAATTGGTGACCGTAATATAATTTACAACAGTAAAAATGTCATCATCTAGTGAGAACATCTTCACAGAGGACTGAAATTAAGTTGCCGGAAAAACATCTCGTTAAATATTCAGAATTGTATAAATTGAACATTTAAATAAAATAAACTAATATTGTATTGGATTATTTTATTTTCTCGCAATCGTAGTGAAAAGTAGAGTGCTACACACGGCGCTAAAACCCATTATAACTCGGTTTCTATTTACTCCCTCGCTAAAGCTCGGGAGTAAAACTACCTCGTTACAATAGGTTATTTTAGCCCCTCGTATAACAATCTACTATTTTTAATCGACTTCCAAAAGGAGGAGGTTCTCAATTCGTCTGTATGTTTTTTTTTTTTTTTTTTCTATATTTGTTACGCGATTACTCCGCCAATTATGAATAGATTTTGATGATTCTTTTTTTGTTTGGTAGATCATACTTCAGAGGTGGTCCCATATAAATTTTATTAACTTTGCTTGGGTAGTTTTGGAGTTAGCTTCAATTATACGTATTTTTTCCCACTTAGTACCTATGTAGATGATATGATAACTTCTTGTCACTGTTATTTACATAGCAGGTAGTGGTATTCGAATTTGTGTGGGGTAGGTACCACGACTAAAAAGTGAAAAATAAAAACTTTTTACAAAAAAAAAAAACAACCGACTTCAAAAAAAAAAACACTACAAAGTGAAAAATAACTTTAATTTCGGAAGTCGGTGTCTTTGGTTTTGAATTTTCGTTCTTTGTCACCGACTTCCGAAATTAAAGTTATTTTTCACTTTGTAGTGTTTTTTTTTTGAAGTCGGTTGTTCGAATACCTGCTATGTAAATAACAGTGACAAAGTTATCATATCATCTACATACTAAATGGGAAAAAATACGTATAATTGAAGCTAACTCAAAAACTACCGAAGCAAAGTTAATAAAATTTATATGGGACACCTCTGAAGTATGATCTACCAAACAAAAAAAGAATCATCAAAATCTATTCATAATTGGCGGAGTAATCGCGTAACAAACATACAAAAAAAAAAAAAAACATACAGACGAATTTAGAACCTCCTCCTTTTGGAAGTCGGTTAAAAAAACACTACAAAGTGAAAAATAACTTTAATTTCGGAAGTCGGTGACAAAGAACGAAAATTCAAAACCAAAGACACCGACTTCCGAAATTAAAGTTATTTTTCACTTTGTAGTGTTTTTTTTTTTGAAGTCTGTTGTTTTTTTTTTGTAAAAAGTTTTTTTTCACATTTGAACATCCAAACAGGTAGCATTGATGCAATATAATAAACCTGAAAACTTTGTTTGAACTAGCTAATCTCTGGAACTAGGCACCAGATAAATTTGAAAAAATCTTTTTGCACTTGATAGCCCAATTCTTGAGGATGGTTATGAGCTATTTAACATCACGCCGCGACCCTAAGGAGAAGAGCAACAAGAAAAAAAAAAGTCTAAAACAACGCTAGCGTTCTTTCATTTTTTTTTTCTTTTTGCGAAAACGAAATAATAGCGTGGGCGGGCGAAGCAATGCTATAGGATATATTTTATGTTAGAACAAGAAATTTTGCGGACGAAGTCCCGGTCTGAAGCTAGTCGTTAAATAAATATCAATTAAAATATTTAAAATCGATATGCTACGAAAAAACAATGTTTACTGTTTGTGCCGCTAGCGCTGCGAGTGGTGAAAATTGACAGTATATTTTTCATTATTTTTTAAGTTTAACATTTTAGTATCATAATTTTAAACTTTTACGCGGAAATCCATTGTAAAATACAATAGACGTGGGTATATTTAGTAACCTGTTCCGCTTAGCTATTTTTAAAGAGTAATGAAAAACCCTGAAAGAAATCGACACGTGTTTCACCTTTCAACGAGGCATCCTCAGGATGACGATTGACTTGTCGCGAACCCGAACATGGCGGAACCTTTACTTAATTTATGGTTTTCAAACCCTTGCCTTTCAAGCCCTTGTACACACGGGCGAGACTTTAACGCGATGATTTTTTTATCGCGCATTGGATTTTCAACGCACTGCTTAGCGCCGAGAGTTGAAAATCCAACAGTGCGCATTTTTTATGTGCTCTGTTGGTTTTTCAATGCTCGGCTGAGCAACGAGAGCTGAAAATCCAGTGAGCGATAAAAAATCGTCCTGTTAAGGAGGGATTATTATGTGCTTGGGACCGTCCAAGCACATAATAATACAGATGGCGCACTCCGCATTTTAGGTATGAACCTACAAGTACGCGGCGGGCCCGTCTTGTCGGGCCAATTCAGTTTTAAAGTTTGTTATCTCGAGAAGACGATACATAATATTATTCCTTTAAAAATATCATATTTATGTGTGGTATGATTGTACCATTTCCATTCTTTTGTTTTTAGGACCATTTGCTCATAGGACGATTTACTAATAGGACATTTTGCTAAAGTGTCGTTTTGAATATGGGTCGTTTTGCTAATAGGACGTTTTGATACGGAGCCAGCGTAACGTAGTCAGAAGATATAAGAGTTACGCGATAGAAAGAGAGGCAACTTCTAGGTGAATATAACTGTAGGTAATTAGCGCTGTGCGAACTGAATTGCACTTTATTATGTCGTGGCAAAAGTCGCTGTTTATTTAAATGATTTTGCGGAGTGTACCAACTGTACTAGTGCTAACAGTTCAGATTCGAGCATTACATCAGTGAGTGAGGCAGTATTGTAACGTCGACGAAGGGTCTCGATATATATGGAATTATGGATGGTCGTCCATCCACGAACCGACCGCGGTAAGCGTAGCTTAACCTTCGATCGACTCGTGCGTTTATTATCACATAGCCAGGAGACTCCTACCAATTTAAAATACGATATTAGTTGAGGAACAGGGTGTAAAGTTCACTCAACCTCTATAGAAAAGGGAGGATCCTTCGACCAGACGGGTGTCGTGTCTGGCACTTGTCCAACGATTGATGTCGGGGCATGGGCGTACCCACGGTGGGGCATCTGCCCCACCCAGTACCCTAATTGCGTAACTTATTTTCGTTCTATTCTTTTTTGCCTAATTTGTTTCATTTTGACAGTTCAATTTCAAATCAAAACAGATTGTGTTGTATTACGCAATTAGGGTACTGGTCCCTGACTCGAAGCTAAAAATTTGGTTAATTACGAGGGCTGCACTGAAAAATTCGGGAATCAAGGAAGTGACACAACATTACTATTTAAAAATGTATTTATTGCTTTTCGAAGTATTCTCCGCGAAATTTGACACATTTTTCCATACGATGGAACCAATCATTGAAGCAACCATTCCATTCGGAACTTGGGGTCTCCAAAATGGCCGTTTTGTAGGCGTCCACAGCTTCTTCAGGTGATGAAAATCTCTAACCACGCAATTTATTTTTTATTTTAGGGAAAGTATAGAAATCATTAGGGCTTAGGTCGGGACTGTACGGCGGATGGTCTAATAATTCTATGTTTTCTTGCTCTAAAAACTCTTTTCTTCTGTGCGCGGTGTGAGAACTCGCATTGTCGTGATGGAGGACGATGCGGCGGTTGCAGTTCTCTTTACGGAGTTCAGAAACGACCTGTGGCAAACAAATGCTAGCATACCATTCTGCATTAACCGTTCTTTGTCCCTCAAGAGGAATAGTCGCAACATGGCCGGTTTTGGAGACAAACGTGGCCACCATTTTTTTTGCAACACTCCGTGAACGAACAATTTTATTTGGCTTTAACTCATTTTCGAACACCCAAACTCGTGACTGGTTTTTTGTTTCGGGTTCGTACGCGTTTATCCAGGATTCGTCACCTGATACAATGTTGTATACAGCATTTGAGGATCCTGCGTGGAATCTTTCGAGAGTTCTGACGCACCAAGTAACTCGAGCCGCTTTTTGCTCTTCACAGAGCGAATGCGGTATCCATCGGGAAAACAACTTTTTTACACCTAATTGTTCATGCAAGATTATTTGTATTTGACTCATGCCAATGTCTAAATTTGCCTGAATTTCGCGGTATGTCACATGTCGATCTTCCTCAATCAGCTTACGCACAGCATCAACGTTTTCTTGGGTGACTGCAGTTTTTGGACGACCTTGACGGGGAACATCACTGAGCTTGACACGTCCACGTTGAAATTCAGCAAACCAGCGATAAATTGTGGTTTTGGATGGGGCTTCATCACCAAATGCAGAAAGCATCCGGTCAACACACTTTTTTTGTGTTAAACCGCTTCGAAAGTCATAATAAATCATCGCTCTTGAATTTTCTCGAGTCAATTCCATTTTCTCAACGACTAAACAAGTTTGACAAGACCTTGTGACTTAGGGAATGCAATCCGGACTATCCGTAATCCGAAAAATCCGGATATCCGCACATTTTTATCAGACTTCCAAATCCGGATTTGAAAATCGAATTCGGATTTTTTGAATAATAAGAAATTGTAACAAAAAAATCAAAACGACCCAGTTCGCTGTTCGCGCGTCTCGCGAGTGTCGAGTCTATCGGCTCTGCGCAGAGGCGGCGTAAGGGGCGGGCGACGTGGGCCACCGCCTGTGGCCTCGCGGACGAGGGGCCCCGCACCTCGGAAGGTTTATGAGGATCAGTGGTATCGAATATCATAGTGCGAAATCGGTAGAGCTGCCCACTAAAATCTGTATATTTGTACCCAAAATCGGTATATGACAAAAAATACAATATTCAATCAAATTCGTTTATTTGTTTAATAATTTGACAAGGAGTATATTTGTCTTTATTTTTGTTATTCAATTAAATTCGTTTATTTGTTTAATAATTTGGCAAGGAGTCTATTTGTCTTTAATTTTGTTCTTCAGAGTTTCTTTTAATTTTAACCTTTTAATTATTTTACTGACGTTACTCAGCACGCGAGTCAAAGACTGATTATTTCAATAAAAATAAGTACATATTATGGCAATATCACCATATTTTTATTGAAATTTAATTAAGAATTTATTGTAATTTAATTTTTAATATTGCTATGGGTTAATACCTGAAATAAAATGAAATAATAATAATAATTATGGTATTTAATGATGATAGTTTTAATAATTCCAAATAACAAAAAAAAAAAAAAAATCATAAGCGCTACTACTGAGCATGAGGTCCTGGGTTCGGTTCCCGGGTCGGGCAAAGTGTTATTGGGTTTTTCTATCTGGAATTTCCCAGTAGCAGCTCGGAGTCTGGATTTGTGCCCGGTTGATGGCAATAGGCTCGCCCCTTATTACATGGGACTTAAAACATAACTGGCGAAATGTGGGTGTACCTGCTACAGGGTCACCTCTGCCCAACCCTTCGGGAAAACAAGGCGTTATGTTATGTTTTTCATGTTTACAAATTCATTTGATTTGATTTTCATGTGCTTTTATTTTAATCCATTTACACAAAGGAGACGGAAACGATTACATACACTCTTGGGCCTGAATGTAACGAGATGAAAATGGTGTGAATTTATAGATTCAAACATACATTAGTGTATTGCAGTGACTAGTTGCTATCCCACAATTCACACAGCGATCCACAGTTTCAACAATTTCCAATCCACAAAGCGGCGGTAAAATCCAAAATAATAATTCCAAGTCAATCATGTGAGCGATCTTCGGTGTCCAGTGAGAAAGCAAGGGTCGTACAAGGTAGGCAGGGTCAGAATCCGTAAAAATCAAAGCAGTGGTCGTTAAAAAAGAAAAATAATTGGGAAAGCGCTTAAAACACATCGGAAAACACGAAATAAGTGACAGCTGTCTAGTAGGGGTGGGCGTTGCGACAACGAACCGTTTACAAAAACCGTTTTGTGATGGTGAAATCATTTTACGTCCTGGGTTCAACTTCAAACAGTCTTCATTGCACAAACCAGTCTTCGAATTACTTGGTGCAATTTTTACATCTAAGAAAATACAGTCGGGTACAATGATTCAACTATCTATCACACTCGTAAAACAGTCCTTCCAATAAAAAGTGAACTCTGAAATGAAATACAGTCAGTAATGTATTACCAGTTGTCAATGCTATCGTTCGTGATGCGAAAAAACCATTTCATACATTTCAAATCGTTGATAGTTTTAAGAAACTGCGCTCGACGAAAACGCAATTCTATTCAATGTTGGATAAGTTTCGTCCTTTAACCGTTTTCTGCAACCATTTTCGTCGTCGGGAAAACGGTTTCGGCCGTCAAAAATTCGAGAACGACCCACCACTAATGTCTAGTGTCAAATTTTCAATGTCAGTCAGCTCATACCAGTGCAGAATATGCACTGCCAGTGACATAGACAAAAAAATAAAACTGATTTTACTTGATATGAAATTGATAATCATTATTTTGGTTTTTCAGTAATTAATGATGTTTTATTTAAATTAAATGCACTATATTGCATAAAAGTATTTATAGTTCATTTAATTACTTTGAGTTAATTACATTACCTAGTGCTACCTAGTGGGTAGGTGTTCTTTTTGTAGTTGTGTAATCGATTACTTTAATCAATAATCTCACGAAAACTATCTTTATCATATTTCTCCGCTTCCAGACTTAAGAATCGAGCTGATTTTTGATATTCAAGGATAAAAAATATGACAAATTTTTTGATCATATCTCAACTTATTACATTTCGTCGTTCATATTGCAATTTGTTCAATGTCAAAAATATTTTTTATTTTTTTATTTCAAGGTATGCTTTAAATTTTAATTTTGAACGCGACCGAAAAAGGTTCAATGTCATCTACCAATAGGAAAGCAGCGTTTGAAACTTGCAATATGTCTCGTGATCGACTCGGCAGTAAATCGTATACGGCAAATTGTTCTATGTCAAAGTTTGAGCGGCAACGGAATTTTGCTCCGAGAATAAACAAGTGAAAATTATTAATTAAGTTATAAATTGTGCTTTGTTTCTGAGGTAAGTTGATAATTATCATAAATTACGTATTCTTGTGTGCTGGTTTTAGTTGGTTTTCGTTAATGGTGCCGATTCCCTTGTTCACAAACTAAACTAAATTTAAGTTCAGTGCATCTTTTCCTTTCTATTTCATTAAGAAAAGGACAGAAGATAAATTTTAGTTAAGTCCTGTCAAATTAATCAGCGCCTGTCACTACTCCATACAAGTTTAGACGTGATTAAAAACTTGCCAACTAAAATTACGTCAATTTACGTCAAGCGCTGATTAATTTGACAGGACTAAACTAAAATTTATCTTCTGTCCTTTTCATAATGAAATAGAAAGAAAAAGATGCACTGAACTTAAATTTAGTTTAGTTTGTGAACAAGAGAATCGGCACCAATATCCTGGTTTTAATTACACTTGTGAGAAATCTTAACCTAACTTTTAACAAAAAGCGCTGTGAGTCCGCTTTTTGCCTGTTTTTTATGCTATTAAGCGCTTAAGACCTTTAGTGACGCGAATCTATTAAGTTGCAATACATAGTTACAAACGCGACATAGAATTTTGCTTTGGTTTTGCATGCATGGCTTGGTGGTTGATTGTTGCAGATGAATAAAACAAGAGGAAGTCGGTTAAAACAATTAGCTACAAGTTCCTCTCAACATCCTCACCAGCAGCGACTGAACGAAGCTACTGGCCATTTGTTGCAGATGAATAACACAAGAGGAAGGCGGTTAATACAGTTAGCTACAAGTTCCTCTCAACATCCACGCCAGCAGCGACTGAACGAAGCTACTGGCCAGTTGTATGAAGATGAAACTCTGCAGCAGTGTGACATGTCTAGTGAAGAGATCTTGTTCGAAGAAGTGTCGTCTTCTGACTCAGACTACGTGCTAGAAGAAAGTGGTGTTGGCTTTCTTTCTAATGCATTAGAAGAAAGCACGAGCTCCAACGAAGAGGTCCTTGATGAGGAGACAACAGTGCTTACTCGTAAGGATACTCACAAAAGGAAACGCAGTCGTAAGGGTCAAGCAGATCAAACAAAATGGAAGAGATTAAAAAACTCTAAGGCTAGGTTACAAGGTAAACAGTATGAAGGTTTTGAGAAGGATATAAATGGAAAATATAAACAAACACTGATAAGACCAGCTAAAGGCTTACAGGAAAGATGTGGTGGGCATACCGAATTGAAACATGGGGGACCGAAACAAAGGTTTGAATGTGAAATGTTAACCGAAGAAGACCGAAAACTGATTTTTGATTCTTATTGAGCATTGAGTTCTTGGGAAGCTCGTAAAGTATACGTCCGAAGTTTAGTAAGTGTATATGCACCACAGCATCGACGTTCTTCAAGCGTAAATTCTAGGAAAGACAAAGCATTTAAATATTTCCTATCTTTGAAAGATAATGCTAAGAGAGTTCACGTTTGTAAGCAAATGTTTATGAAAACTTTGTGTATTAGCCAAAGTCAACTGAGGGATTGGGTTGTTCCTAGTAAAGATGTGATAGAAAGTTCTATTATCTCTCAAAATGGTAATGAGTGTAATGCAAGGACCCAAAATAATGCATCCGATTCAATTCGAGAATTTTTCGACAGTCTGCCGAAAGTAGAGTCCCATTATTGCATTATTTTCTGTGTATTATTTCATACAAATAAACTATCAATATGTTACATGTCACAAATTTTACGTCAATTGTAGTTACAATAGGTTCTATGTCAAATTTCTAACAAAATGTAATTATTTATGGAAATTTCAAAATGAACATATAATAGAACACAATAGTTAGGAAACATTAGTTATAAAACATTTTGGTGTCATAAAAGATTTTTTTCCAGTATGCTGTTTTTTTACTCTCCTGTAAACTTGTCATTTTTGACATAGAACTAATTGCAATATGAACGACGATTTGGGCCCAACATTTTCCATCTCCTTTATTAAACATCATATTAACAAACTAAAATGGGTAGATTTGTTATTTTTTATGAAAAATTCGTAAAATCCGGATAATCCGGATTGAATCAAAAATCCGTTCTTTAAAATCCGGATTTTAATCCAGAACGGATTTGCATTCCCTACTTGTGACAAGACCGAGAATCTTTTTTTAAAATAAATAAATGGTTTTCGATTTTTAAAACCAAGGAGTTTTCAATTAAAAAGATTTTAATATGACAGGAATAGTGGAAATATTCCATTCCCGATGCTTTTAGTGCAGCCTATGTAAGTAACAAAATTAATCATTCATTTGGTAAAATTCAAAATTACCGCGCGAAACAATGTAGTATCGATGAATCGAGTGCGCAAGCGTTGTTATAGAGTTTTATCGAGAGAATTTTCTACTACATAACGAGTTTATTTACTTCTGCCCCACCCATAAAAAAATGGTGGGGACGCCCATGTGTCGGGGAAGTTATATATATGGTGTTCGCGCGGTAAACTCTTAATTGCGCGGTGCAGGATTTGTGTGACGTCAGGATTTTGTGTGACGACAGGTCTTTGCTGCATATGGCGATGTAGATGCCGCCACAATTGCATTTAAATAATTATAATTGTCTAGTTACAGGTTCACAAAACTTCACAACCGAAATCAAAATAGAAAGTGACGCAGATAATATTGACATGGAGCCGGATATCTTACAAGACGGTTGGGAAGGCTCTAAAGATAATGAACGAAAGACTGATGGTGAACGGTTGAATGATGACAATGAACGAACGAGTTATGAACGGATGATTGAGGATCGAATGAATGATGACGATGATTGGTCCAGTGGGTCCAGTGAAAACGAGCTTGTGATTGATGAGACAAGAGAAAATGGATCCACAGACTCAGAAGTTTTTGATACTGATGACGATGTTGATGGTGTTGGAGTTGATGATTGTGGTAAGTATCTATTTTGCTATTTATTGAAGTGAAAATTTCTTTAGGCGCGTTGGGCATTTTTAAGATGGGAAAAAACAATTGAAGTCGCGACACCGTTACCAACACCTCTTTTTTGTAAACGCGATTGTGCTCTTTATTTAGATAAGGTTATGGAGCAATGTTCTATGCAAGTATTTTTCTTTCACCAAGGCGATCTTGTTCAAGTTTTCACTTCTGTCGGCACTCCCGGAGTGCCACGATTTTTTTTAGTTAAAACATTCATCAGTCACATTATGACATTAGGAATTCTCCTGATATGTGAGTGTACAGTCTGACCCAGAACAACTATCTTGCTTACGTTTGCAATTTTTGCCTGACGTTGTCACACTTACTAGCTGCGCCCCGCGGTTTCAGCCGCGTAAGTCTCGATCCCGTGGGAATATCGGGATAAAAGTATATTTCATCGTGCAGTGTTATTGGGTTTTGCATTCTGGAATTTCTCAGTAGCAGCCCTGGATTTGTGCCCGGTTGATGGCAGACTTGCGCCCTATTAGATGGGACTTAAACATATCTGGCGAAATGTGGGTGTAGACCTCTGCACAACCCTTCGGGGAAACTAGGCGTGATATTATATTATATTATGACGTGGTATTAATATTGTATTTCAGAAAGTACCTACAGCACTATAACAACAAGTACCACTAGTGCCCTAGATGACGAGCCATGTGAAATACTAGAAGGAGAATCAAAGCTGTTGTCTCGTTTCCCTGCGTCCGCTCCGCAGCCGCTGCCTAAACGGCGCGAACTGACCAAGATATGCCCCGCTTATGATGAGCATTTGAAAAAACTTGAAGGTAAATTATACAAGTCAAAATAAATTAGGTTAAAAACTGAAAGCTCAGAACAGATGTCAGCACAGCTGTACGTCTTTAAAGCGCCATTGTTGTGTTTATGTTTACTTTTGTGTCGATCACAAATTATACGAAAACTAGATAAATATGTATGAGACTTGGCGTGTAGCACTATTATAAGACGACCTAAAGACAGGGGAAGCGTCTACCACTGGTAAAAAAAATGGTACCAGCTTTAGTGGAAAAGTCAATAAATTATGAACATTTTATAGGTTATATTGTGTTTGTTGACTTTAAGTTCGTTTTTTGTTCAAGACGAGGGGTACGATAGAAATAACCTGATCAGAGTTGAAAACCAACTCGGGCATGAACTTCCTGACTGAAAAACCACAAAGATAGCACTTCTAGCACTGATCTAATATGATAATATAAACACACACATACTTTACTATAATTTATATAATATGACATCACAAGTGCCTGTATGTAATGAAAACAGACTTAGTTCTCTTGGGAGCATCACCTATAAAACACTTTCTTCCATAAAGGCTTAAAGGATAGCACATCGTGTCGACGAAATATCGGATTCCAATTTTTGTCGGAGAGCTTTCTCCCACAGTTTTCTTCTTATAACATCTTTGGCAAATACATGGGTCCCCGTATTTTTGCAGTAAACAGCTGCGCAACTGGGATCAATAATAAATTATGCGTAAAAGAAGTCGCTAGTTTACAAAAAATGTATGGCTAGCTGTTAAATTATAAGACTGGAGATCAGCGCCATCTGATGTGAGCAAGTGGCAGTTTTTATCCCCATTGACCAGTGAAGCTTCACAAACGTGATAGGTATCGATATCCAAATCATTGGCAGTGACAACCGCGCTGGGCTGCGCTTCGCCAGGTCTGCGACGTCTGCGCCGGCCTTAAGTACTGCAATGGATGTCTTAAATTATCCATCAATGAAGTGACATAAGGGATTAAGTCTATATAAATATGAATCTTGAAACTGCCTCTGCCTAGTAGTCGCAAGCGCTACTGCTGAGCCTGATGACCTAGGTTCGATTCCCGGATCGGGCAGAGTTATTGGGTTTTTTCATCCGGAATTTCTCAGTAGCAGCCCGGAGTCTAGATTTGTGCCCGTTCGATGGCAATAGGCTCGCCCCCTATTACATGAGACTTAAACATAACTGACAAAATGTGGGTGTACTATTAGTACACCTCTGTCTAACCCTTTGGGGAATAGAGGTGTGATGTTATTTTATGTAAATATCGATCTTGTTAACACGTAACAATGTACCTATTTCAGATAAAATTGTCGAACCAAAATCATTGGAATGGTATTTCAAGATACCCGATTTAAAAGAGACATTAATGTCAGACAAGCAAGTTCTCGCCGTAAACGCGACCACAATCTTTGAATACAGTAACGCATCTGCCTTCAAAACTAAAATGAGGAACGGATACCCTTGCTTTTACTGTCGAGAAGTATGCAAGTTTGACAAATTAAAAGAACATCAAAAGACACATTCAAAAGCAAGCATCTACAAGTTACTCACCAAGTACAATGCAGATGAGTTTGTTGTCTATGCCGATATCACAGACTTAAAATGCACAATTTGTAAAAAGAAGATAAAAAATCTCAACGAATTGAGGACTCATTTGACTGAGAAACACGGAAGGAAAATATTCGCAAGTCCCGACAGAGTAATCCCTTTCAAGTTGAAAGAAACAGACTTCGAATGTCAAACGTGTGGACGAAAATTTGAAACTTTTGGAGCGGTAGAAAAACATATGAATACCCATTTTGGGAGTTTCATGTGTGAGGCATGCGGGGCGGGTTTTATAACGAAGCACAGATTAGCAGTACATAATTACACCCAACATAAAGACGAACAAGTTGTTTGCGAAGTATGCAAGAAGAGCTTTCGAACACAAATGAAGTATCGTCTCCATTACGAGGGTGTTCACAAAAACATGAAAAAATTCAAATGCACGAAATGTCCGGAGAAATTCATCGATTACTTTACCAGACAGAAGCATTTGGTAGATGTGCATTCTGAAGCACCTTTGCTGTACAAATGTAATATCTGTGACAAAGGGTTTAATAGGAGATTCAGCTTATCTTCTCACGTGAAACGTTGTCATATGGATGAGAAAAATATTAAATGTCAGGAGTGCCCATACGCTTGTTATACTAATAGTGAATTGAAAGATCATATGATCAAACATCAGACTCCGCAGAAATTTGAATGTCCAATTTGTAAGAAGACGTACGGTAGGAATAGGTCGCTGGCGATGCATATAAAGATACACAAAAATGATAAGAGTTAGGAGGGCTGCCTAGTGGACGCAGGCTGGACTGCTGAGTACTGAATTCGAATCCCAGGATAATAATTTGCTTTATTGCGTTGTGTTTGCATATAATTATCACTTGCTTCAAAAACGGTGAAGGAAAACATCGTGAGGAAACTGGCATACCTGAGAGATATTTCTCGACAGTATGTGAAGCCAAGTCAGAGACCCATGGGTGGTTTTAAAACTCTGACACCAGGTTAGTCACTGACCACACAAAATGAAAAATTACGTTACACCCTTGTAGAGTGCTACAAGGATCATTTGGCGCCCGAGTGGCGTTGACAGGGGGGCATTATTGGTAAACATGAGAAATTGTCACAGAAATTGTATTGGCAAGACAAAATGGCGGCGTTAGTTCTGATTTTGGCCATGCCCCAAAAGATTCTTGTAGCGTTGTAATGCTAATTTTGATAATTCAACAAAATTCATTGCGTTCGCAGTCGAGCAGACGAATTTTTCAAACATGAAGCAATAGATTAGCAAGTTTCTTCAAAATCCTTCAGATTTTGATTGAAAGTGTGTAACGTAATTGGGGTGCAGATCGGCTGTGTAATTGTGTTATTCCATGAGGAATTTTTCAGTGGCTGCCTGGAGTCTGTGTTCGTGCCCGGTCGCTGGCTATTGGGTCGCCATTATTTATATCTGGCGAAATATGGGCCTCCTATGCTTAGCCTAAGGGCAATGTTATATAAAATGATGTAGGAGTAATCCTATCCCATTAAATGAGCAATATTTGTAATATATATATATTTGTAATCACGTTCTCGAAAACGGCTCTAACGATTTCGATGAAAGTTGCAATATAGGGGTTTACGGGGGTAAAAAATCGACCTAGCTAGGTCTCATATCTGGGATAATTTGTTTTTATCTATTTTCGCAGCCGCGGGAATGTGATAGAGCGGTGTTATACCTGGACGATATGTTTATTTATTTTCAATCGAGCAGAGCTCGGTCGACCAGGTACGGTTATGTAAAATGACAGTGATTGTAGTAAACAACTGTCCCAAAGTGTTTATTTTTAGCCACTAGCACTAAAGCCGATATCAGACGAGTGAAAGATGCCAAATGAAAGGCAAAAATTAAAACTGAAGTGTCTGATGTCAGCTTAACTACTTGTCAAAGTTTATTCTAGTCAATAGGGTTATTACAATTTTTGGAGCTGGCTTAGGCGTTGTTCGAACGTATACGCTGCCCAAACGCAACGCTAACGCAGCGTCACCGCGAGATCAACGAACCCTGGATGTAAAGGCAGCTCCAAGCTAAATTAAACTACGGTTAAACCAAAAAAATATGCGGTTCGGTAATCTTCGTGTTTCCGAATTGGCACGAATGTTACGCCACAGAGTAATTCCCCACAGAGGCAAAGCTTCTAAGTTTTATTCTGTCGCGCGTTATAGTAGTGCACCTAACTTGTCATTGCGAGTTTGTCTGACGTTTTCTCTCTGTCGGGTTACCTAGTCCTTTCACAATTTTACCTATGACAGCAGCAACCCAATAGCAACCTTATAGTAAGGACAATAAAGATCATTGTGACTTTGACAGTGATACTAAATAATAGGGAAAGACTACTACGGTCGTATATCGTCATCAGTCATCAAAAAGTTTTGTAAAGTATTTTGGAATTGCATAGAGTTGTTAATCTATTTTTTTTTTGTATTCATGGTAACACAAAATAGGCAAGTACTTCCATGGTTGTAACAGCTCTATATTAGAGATATCATTATCGCGCATTCGTATTTCCGAAGATAGACGATGATTCCCGAAGCGCATACTTTTCTTTGGATATCTGTACATGTATTGCTAATTTTACTTGCATATTATACAAGTTTTATGTATTTATTATTTAAGTCGTCTCATCTAAACGTTATATTAACGCGTAGATTTGGCACTGCGCCGATAGAAAATAAGTCTTTATTTATATGGAAGCAATAGTTAAAAAAAATTGGTGCAATGGAATTTGAACTTTGTCATATATGATATTGAGTTTGTGTTCCCAAATCTGATTATTTGTAAGGCAGAACTCAAAAAGCTGCTTTTGGTGGGTGAGAATGGGTTACCCCATAAGGTAATATTACACGGTTCACTCTTGCCTTAAATGAATCGTGTTAGCATAAAAGTGAATAATTAAATGTCTACTATACTTTTAAATCTCAGAGCACAGAGACGCCTCGGCGATTCGGCAGCCGCTGTTGGAGGTGGAAATGTGAACATTTATCCATACAAACCAAGCGTTAAACTATCTACTTGCACTATGACAAAAATAACGTATATAAACTGACGACATTGAATGGCGATCGCGATAGAAGTTGTCCGCTCAACCACAGATGAACACAGATGGGACACTCTGTAGTTTAGGTATGAACCAACAAGTACGCGGCGGGCCCGTCTTGTCGGGCCAATTCAGTGAGTGTAACGTAGTCAGAAGATCTAAGAGTTACGCGATAGAGAGGCAACTTCTAGGTGAATATAACTGTAGGTAATTGGCGCTGTGCGACCTAATTGCATTTTCTTGTGTCGTAGCAAGAGTCGCTTTTTATTGAAATGATTTTGCGGAGTGTCCAATCTGTATTAGTCTGTGGCTCAACGTACTTTCGGCGCTGGCGCACAGTGGAACGAGTGTATGGGAGAGGTTGGACTTAGGCATTTCCGAAAAAAAGTCTAAATTTGAAAAACTAGTAATGCCATCGTATTAAATTATCAAATGCCTTACCTCTCCCATACACTCGTTCCACTGTGCGGCGCGGAGACGCCAGTAATTTTGTTAGTACTTCCATCTCTAAAGGCTGCCTGCGATTCCAAGATCTATGCTTTAAGTCGAAGTAAATCAATTTATTCTCGCTGAATGTCCGACCAATTTATTTATGGTCATCAAAATTATTTATACGGAACATTTAAAAAAATATATAATATTAACCACAACTAACTACTTACACTAGGTACTAAATTAAATAACTAACTAACTATACAAATAAATACAAAAACAAGAGGACACTTGGGTGTCGAAGTAGACTGACAGCATTTCCACGTTGAATGGCAATGCTAATTCTTTGGCCAAAGAACGAGCCAGTTCTCTGGTCACGCGAAGTGTCGACCAGTTGACGGAAAATTTCCTTAAAAAGGAGACGCGTAGGCCCCATGATCCGAGCGTTTCTACCTCAAACGGCTCAAAACTGTAGTTACCCATAAGGCAGTATTTGCGCCGATTGAGGGTCTCGGCAGCCGCAGCAGCGACGCCAGCACAGCCCGCCGTGCTAGGAACATGAGATGGCGCAAGAGTGTCGACACAGGTTGCGTCTCACACCACACAGGCCTACCCACCTTCCAAAGCAACAACGTCAAGCCGTCTGGTCTCTTCCCATCGTCACGAACCAAGCAGTTTGGTTTCATTTTCATCAAAATTGTAATTAATTGATTAGAATCGGAAATCAGTGTCTATGCTGTATATCTGGTGGAGACGCCAATAAATTTAAATTTATATATCTAATGACGTTCCCAGTTTGTATAAAAAAATTCAACTAAATATATCCAATAGTTTAAGTACAACTATAAAACCTACACGTAAGGTTAATTTCCGCTACAACTTCATATTTTTTTATGACTTTTCTCAACAGTGCACACGGCTACACATCAAGCTATACAATTCCAGTTTATGCTGATCTCGCATTGTATAGGATTTCCGTACAATGCGAGGTGAGCTTATACTGGAAATGTATAGCTTGATGTGTGCAGCCGTGTATACTAGTCAGTCTAAAATCAACTTAATTTACACTTGCATAAAGTTGATGTTCATTTAAGTAGAAATAACATCAATAGCTCTTATGCTCTAGTATTGCCAGTGTTTTCATTTACTGTCATCTCCACATTGTATAAGATAAACTACCTATGTAATATTTGTCGTATTAATACAATTGAATACAGGTGTATAATTTAAATAAAACAATATTATAAACAAGCGTTTGTGTATTTATTTCCATATTTACATAACACCAACTTTGACGATTTTATGACCTTATGTTACTTTGGTACAGTGTTCTTATAAAAATTATCTAAATGCTGAAAAAATTTGTTGAATGCTGACATTTTGACAATATTAAACAGTTTTAATTTGCTAGACCAAAATGACAGCCGCGATCGACCTTTTTACACGATAAAATAACACGATAAATAATTAATATTACAGACAACACGACAACAGTGAAGGTCCTCCTACAGAGAATGATTCAGTGGTCCTTGGTGTGCGTCACTCGGTACCTAGATTATTTACTAGGTTATTTTTATGTTGACACCAAATGTCATTTTAGTCTAGTAAATTAAAAATTAGAGTATACCTAGAACTTGTGTGACTGACACTGGCATGGCCACCATCAGGGATTTTAATTTTGATAATACAAAAAATTTATCGCTAATTAGTCGAAATTTGTCGGTAAATATCAGAATTTGGTCACTGGTTCAAAAGTTATAAGGGTTTATAGGTGGCCGACCTGGGGAGCATCTCTCCAGCTTAGCCCCATTGAATCTGGCAGGGCGTGGGTAGAAATTTTGCCATACAAATTTCAATTCTCGCCCATCCCATCCACGCCTCACCTCGCCGGTGTAGAACCACCTTTAAGAGTATTCTCGAGTTTGTGAACAGTGGTAATTAATTTCATAATATTTACAAACTACCTACTTACTATAATAATTAGTTCGTAGAGAAATAAAATTTTTTTTTACCGGCAAAAGTAACTTATGATTTCATAATAATTTAGGTATTTTTATTTTCTTAAAATTATGTAAAACAATTAATTATTAAAAATAAAAGGTTGATTTTATTATTTTTACATTTGTTTGTTTACATAATTGAATGTGCTAATTTGACTATCTAGATAATTTATCTATGCAGGATAAATATAATATAAATAAAAACGAGCGAGCCTTACAGTAGTCGCATATGATGTGTAACATCTGACCTTGGTAATAAGCAACATTAAAGGGGCGGGGCCTCGTCAAGGTCGTTTCTGACGGCCAACTCTAGCACCGCGCGCGCTCATTGGTCAAATCAAAAAGCGCGCGCGCTTCCCCGGCTTCCTGTTACACACTTCCGTCGCTTTTCACGAAATCACTCCAACAGATAGCAGGACACCGAGAGTAAAGATGTTAGACAACAAAAATTCGCTACCTACACTGTGCCTGTTTTAAGCAGAGAGTAAGAAATCCTTAGCTTAGCTAAACAGAGAAGAAATAATAAGGGTATATACACACATAACTACATGGAATATATTATCATATACTCAATCTGCATAGCTATTTACAACCATACGTCAGGCTTCTGAGTCGAAAATGACACATTTTTCTGTTACCAGATCTACCCAGTCCCCGACAGCAAATAGACGTCGGAAGATAGACCACTACTAGTCGTCTATTTGGTTTAAATCAAAACATACTTATAAAACGATGCGTGCACGCACACGACACGTTTCGGCCAAGCTATAAAGTTCAAAATGTATTGGTCTGACATATCATTTCCGATATCCTATTTACAGAATAAACGATTTCATTTAAATAAAAGGTATGTTATTGAACACATAAACAACGAAATTGACAGTCTACAATACAATACGACCGACGAATCATGGGCGGTACGAATACGAACTTAGCGCAATCATTTTTGAAGTGAAAACTTCTTTAGGCGCGTCTAAACCATTGATTTTGCGACCTGTTACCGACACCGTGGAGTAAAAGACATCAACTCGTTGATTACCGCGGTGCCGATTTTTAAAGTGAAAACTTCTTTAGGCGCGTTGGGCATTTTTGAGATGGGACTAAACCATTGATTTCGCGACCTGTTACAGACACCGTGGAGTAAAAGACATCAACGCGTTGATTAACACGGTGCGTGGAGTAAAAGACATCAACACGTTGATTACCGCGGTGCGTGGAATAAAAGACCTCAACGCGTTGATTACCGCGGTGCCGTTTTTTTTTTCAAGTTTTCACTTCTGTCGGCACTTTTTTTTGTTTTAGGAACCAAATGGTGACATGAAGTGAGTGTGAGTGAGAGGACATGAGCGAAAGTTCGGAGAGCCTATGTTCAAACCGGCCATATTGTAGTCATTATCATATTTACAATAAAAAGTTTTGCTAAATTTAGGCCACTTTTATGCGTCTTGGCTACACATCGCAATAAACGTACTTATTTCATATAATAAACATTTTTACAGTAAGTGCGAGACACGATTAACAAATAATAACAAGAAGTGGAAACTTCGAATAATCAAGATTACTCGAACTATATTGTGTCCCGAGTTACAATAGCCACTCGGGACCCGACCGAGACAATTAATCCTTTTTGACATGGAATAATACACTTAATTTTTAGTTTCATAAAGTACAAAGTTGTACAAATATCAAAGCGTCTAAACGGCTCCTCGGGACGCCTGAGCTACCTTATGCCTATGATAATAAAGTGTATTATTCAATATCATAAATTGCTGCTCTACGCTCTTCCTTGATTAGTCTGAGCCTTGGGCTGTTTACCATCGAAACTGCTTATAAATACAAAATCGTCAATATTTTCATGATGCTTCATTCTTCTTCGTATGCTGTTTCCCATGCTGCTTCAATGAATTCATTGACACATACTTCTTGTGGCAAATTTGACATTCAAAGTTCTTAGTACCAACATGCCTCAACATATGTTCCTTCAGCTCATAATTACCAAAGAATTTCTTGTCGCACTTGCTACATTTGTACGATTTCTTGTTCTCATGTTTTTTCCTAATATGGTTAGTGTAGTACTGTTTCCAAGTAAAACTGTCCCCACAGTATTCGCAGGTTATGGTTTTAATTTTTTCCGCGTGCTTTTCTAGACAATGTAAATGTCTTAGGTACTCACCTGTGAATCTCTCAGGGCAATACAAACATTTGAACTTAGAAAGTTGCTGATGAACCAACTCTTCATGCTTCCTCCTATATTTTTGGAGAGTAAACACTTTTTCACAAAACCTGCACTCGAATTTGCCAACGTTATGGATTTGCACGTGCTGTTTTAAACGGTTGTAGGCTAAAAAAGTGTCTCCGCAGTCATCACATACATAGTTATTGTAATGAGCGTTCATATGACCGTCTAAATGAAGGTAGTTAGAAAAAGATTCTTTGCACAACGCGCATTGAAGATCTGTCTTCAAAACGTACGGAATTACTCTAGTATACGCTTGATCTAATACTACATTATGCTTATCTTTCAAATGTTTGAACATTTCGTTCCAATTGTTAATGACTACGCAGCAAACAGTACAAAGGAGGTTCTCTATATCAAGTTTGATTACCTCGTTCATCCAATACGGTCGCATGGCGTATTCTATTTTCTCTGTTCTGTGGCCGACGTGTTCGGTCCTCGTGTGGGTTCGGAGGTCGTCGGGGTCCTCGAAATGAGGTCCGTCGGTGGAGCAATACGCGCAGAAGTAGCGAACGTTCTTAGACTTATAAGGGGTCGCGTTCGTGAATGTTAGAATAGCTTTGATTTCTTTTATTAGTTCGTACATCTTCTCTCGGTTCGAGTCCACTTCGCTGCCTGAAAGGAATTTGTTTTTTGTGTTAATATTTTAGTATTCTTTGATCTAGACAGTGTACTTAAACTATACTAAGTAATCGTATCACACGAATATGAACCGTAATCTTAACCAAATAATGTTCATTTTCGCTTATAGGAATATGAACATACATAATGTGAATAAAAATATTGTTCATATGCGTATGAAACTCTACGATCTTTGACAGTCGTTACGGGTAGTCAGTAGCCCGAACGTCTGGCAACCAGTTTTACCAAGGGCTATTTATTGTGTTACCCAGTAACTGGGTTGTGGAGGTCAGATAGAGGCCGTCGCTCCATATAAAATACTGGTATTCAGCTGCATTCGGTTAGACTAGAAGTTGACCTCAACATAGTTGATAAAAGGCTGAGCAGATCATGAGCTTACTAAGATCTAATGAGGTGTCATCCATGGTACATGAGTAAAGGCTACTAAGGTGTATTCAAATTCTTGTTTACTATTGATATTATTTTTACTTAAACAAATATCAAACTTATGCTGGTGTAAATAAAGTGACTATTACTATTTGAAAGTTGAATTTAATATGTAGATTAGATTTTAAAGTTCTTTTTACAAAAACTCATCTAAACTAATAATATAATAAAAGAAGAGAGAAAGAACACTACCTTTCCACTTCATCATAGTTGCGTAGGTATATATTTTGTATTTTATGTATATATTTTGTTACATTATATTAGTGTTATTTATTTTAGAAGTATGTATGTTTGTATGTATGTAAGTATATTTTCATATTATTAGTTTTATTTAAGTGAATTGTTTTGATTTTATGTATTTTACTTTCTCTTTACTCTTACACACGGTGTCTACATCTCTTTTTATCCTCTGTCCTATCGCAGGTATGCTGGAAGAGATTTCGTTAGAAATAAGCATCACCTTTGCACGTATTTTTCTGTTCCTTTTGTCTTGTCTGTGTATTATTTGTGTGTACATAAATGGTTAAATAAATAAATAATATTATACTTGGAGAAAAGATTTGATTTTTTGCATGTTTGTTTGTTACGCTTTCACGCTAAAACGGCTGAACGGATTTGGATGCAATTTGGCACATTGGTAGACCATGACCTAAATTAGGAAATATTTACCATCCTGATATTCCCACGGGATTAAAATTTATGCGGGTGAAACCGCAGGGCGCAGCTGTGTATAATATAATAATGCAAATTTTTACTACTAAAACATGTATTGGACAATACTTCGGGGAAAAACAAAAAAGAAACAGATTTATCCGAATCTGATACACTCATTTATTTCAAATCACACAAATAAAAGTTATTTTTAATGCTAACTAAGCATGTTCAGCACTGTCTTAGCTTTAAATATAAAAAACAGATTTTTCCAAATCCCTGGTGCGATCCACGAAGACGCGCCCCACTCCGCGATTACTGTACTGTAAGCTGTACTTTAGTACGGAGCGGAGCGGAGTGGGGCGCGTCTTCGTGGATAGCACTGTCTATAGGTACGCAAATTTATTTTAAATCACACAACACACAATAATCGATTATAGCTTGTTCATTCTGAAATGCCGCGCCCCACTACCGCATTACCGTGTGCGTAAATGCGGTGGTGGGGCGCGTCATTTCAGAAGCTATACTGTCAAATGCATCAACTGACGATTCCACTTAAATCTGTGTGGTTCTTTCCTCAAAAGACCATTTTAGACACTGATCTACATGGTACTCATGTAAACTAACCGAGATTTTTGTCTGGACTTTAAGGCAGCGTACACACATGTGCGATTTTTGTCGGCGCGAAAGCGCCTTCGGGTCGCGTACGAGTCGCTTCCTCCTCAGAATTTAATAGTTAGTCCCTTGTCTTAACGTACAATTGTGATCGATGTAAAGTACACGCACACGCTCAGCGCCCGAATAGCTATTGCGTAGTACACACGTCGCAATCGCACAGCGCCCACGTCGCCTCCACCCTCCCGGGACTTTGATAAATGCAATTTGAGATCTATTTATGTGTTATAAACTTATAAGAATCAAATTATATTCAACAAATTTCAAAGCAAGTTAGACGCAGGTGCTGCCGCACGTGGCGTGCGCTAAGCAGGCGCGTGTCGTCTGAACAGGCCCTAAAAAAGACTGTGACCTCTGGTTTCTTCTCAGAGTCGTCTGATACGATAACCGACCGCATCTAGTTTTACAATATAATTTTTTGACGTAAAAGTGTTTGTTAAAACCATTTAAAACTAAATATCGTTTGTCATTATCATTTAATACAGTTATTTTTAATGCTAACCGAGCATTTTGAGCAGTCTTACATATAAATGGGAAAAAAAAAACATACTAGCATCCTCCAATTTTCTCCAGCACGCTTAGCTTGAACACAATAGAAACGGATTTTGTCGACGGAAGAATAGACAAAATAACAGATAGTGATTGTTTATTTGTCATTTTGTCTATTCTTCCGTCGACAAAATCCGTTTCTATTGTGTTCAAGCTAAGCGTGCAGGAGGCCCGAAAAGAGGCCATAACCTAGTAAAAAAAAAGAAGTGTACGTTGTTTTGAAAGTAGTTTTTCACACAGTCGTCATTGTATTTTTAATATTTTTTTTGGTTATGGAAATAAAGATGCCTTATTATTATTGTTATTACTTTGCCAGCGACTTCGTCCGCTTTATATTCCGTAACCGAAAAAATTGAAATTTTTCCTTGTCACATCCTAAACGGAACCTCTAAGCCAATTTCAGCTTTGGCTAGGCTAACTAGATCAAAAGGTTTTGGCTGGGCGATGATGAGTCAATCAGTGAACTCAGGGACTGAGGACTTGTTGTATTGATTACACAAAACAGTTATATTTAATGCTAACTAAGCATTTTCAGCGCTTTCTTGCCTTTTTCTTAATTACCGCGTTGTCAGCGCTTGCGCTTTCGCGTGTTTCGTCATATGATTCACCCAAACGTTCTTCTGTATAAAGGTTTCACCGCACCTCTCACAAGTATAAGTCGTCTCAATATCATGTATTTTCATATGACCTCTAAGAGAACCTCTAGAAACGTAGTATTTTGAGCAAACTGAGCATTGAAACTCCTTGATCTTAGTATGTTTTACTCTATGACGTTTCATCTCATTTTTATTATAAAATCCCTTGTCACATTCCGGGCACTTGTGCGGTCTTAGCTGCAAATGAAGATGGTTCATATGATTCTTTACAGAACGTTGACTGTCAAAAAGTTTCCCGCAGTCTTTGCAGGCAAATTTACGAACTGGAGCGCCATGCTCCTTCACCTCATGTTCCGTCTTCCTTACAGCATCCATGAATCTCTCGTCACAGTACCCACATTTACGATTTTTAGAACCTTTTAGGTGTAAGACTCTTTCGTGTTCCTTCATTTTGATTCGAGTGTCAAAGATTTTGGAACAAAACGCGCAGACGAACGTGCCCGTTTGATGTCTGATCGCGTGCGTTCGTAAAGAGCGTAGGTTGATGAACCATCGATTGCATTCCTTACATGTATAGTTTGGAAAGTGTTCATTCATATGTTCAGATAAATGTTTGAAATAATTAAACTGTTTATCGCAAAGAGCGCATGATAAATCCTCCTTTCCGAATTTAAATGGAATGATATGATTGGTAGTTTCTAAATGGATGGGTTGTCTGTGAATAAATTTTATATGGTTCATGATTTCTTCTAGGGTTTCCATTTCACGGTCACATATCTCGCATTTGAGATCTGTTATGTCTAGTTTAATGATCATGTCTGGAACGTATTTAACGTTGTCAAGTTCGTCAACATTATCGTAATGTGTTGTCAGTGTGTGGTTTTTCAGCGCTGAAATTACAGGGGTTTGGTATTTGCAGTAGATGCAAGCATATCCGATGCCCCAGTAACCTCGGACTGGTGTAGCGTTTGTGCATCTTAGGACAGAACGTACACTCTCTTTGAAATTTGCCAGAAGGTTCCTGTTTTTTTGTATACTGTTTATATCTGTCTCATCTTCAGCCTGTGTACTGTTTTTATTCCCCTGCGCTTTGTTTTTCTGTACGTTGCTTTTAGCTTTGCCATTTTCATTCTCTGTAGCTTTTTTATTCCGATGGGCATCTACAACAAGAGTTGCTTCTTTAATTATTGCACTTCATAGTCACTTCATACTGTTTCATACAATAACATATATTATGTTGAAATCTTCAACACAAGTACGCGTGGTCATCAAAACTTGTTTCTTCTTGGCATGACAATAGGCCTGTTTCTTGCAGTGGGGCTATACTGTATTCGCGATTTAGTACTCAAACATGTAAAAAACGTCGTTTTGAAAAAAAAAAAAGTTTTAATACCCACACATAAAGTTCAGTTTGCGCTACCTACAACTTTAAACATTTTTATGATCCATCTTGTACGTTGTCTGTCAATACAGAATAAGCCAAATTAAAGTAAGTAAGTTTTGCAGAGCAGTGGTGGTCCAGTGGTAACGGCCGCGACTTACGAGTTGTAGGTCGTAGGTTCGAACCCAGACAGGCGCTTTACTTTGTGTAAATTATTTCATCACCACTGCTCTCAAAACGGTGAAGGAAAACATCGTGAGGAAACCGGCATGCCCTAGAACCGAAAATTCGAAGACATGTGACATCTACCAACCCGCACTGGGCCCGCGTGGTGGATTACGGCCCACTCCCTCTCACAGAGAGGAGGCCTGTGTCCCAGCAGTGGGAACATTATAAGCTGATAATGAAGTTTTGCACAAGTGTTTCTTATACATGTATGAAAGAGAATGAACTTTTAAAAATCCTTTCGTAATGCTCAACTAAGGCAGGATATTTGTAAATTCGTTGCTTGGAAGATCGTTATTTTTCTGATGTAAAATCCCATTACGCATTCGGCTTACGGTTACCCATAAAGTTGCTAACCTATTTAAGTGAAAACAACATCAATTAGAAACAAGGATTTGAATACACTTTAGCATAATCAGCCTATAATGTTTCCTGCTGGGACACAGGCCTCCTCTTTGTGAGAGAGAGTGGGCTGTAGACTTCCATGCGAACCCCGCGCGGGTTGGCGGATGTCACATGATTTCGTATTTTTGGTTCTAGGACATGCCTAACGATGTTTTTCATCACGGTGACAATTAATGGCCATACTAATTTTATGCATATTTTTACGTCTACAGATCTTGTTTCCTCCAGAAAAAAAAAGCCTTTCTTAATATTTTAGGGATTTAAAGGTAAGAAAGAGGCGCGATAAAAAAAAGGTTGTTTGCGATCCGAATGATTTATTTATCAAATTCATTCTAGGTTTTCAGGTTTTATTGAGAACATAAAAATATTATTAGTTGTTTGCTTTGAATGGGCAAAGTCAATAGTATAGAACAGTCGGGACGTGCAGGGGACGGTGTGGAAAAGGCTGAGATTGCTGAGATTAATGCGATGTACGATTGACACCCCAGAAACCTATTGGATGATTATCTATTATTATTAATTTCTAAGTTGCTGAATCTATACATATCAACTGCTGTCTTTGCCCGCAGCATTGCTTAAATTATAAGTTTAACTATTTACATTAAGTAACATACCGAAGAGCTTACAAAATAAAAGTACCTAATTCCTGCTTACGGATAGTCGAACCAATCAAATCTGCTATTTTATAGAACTACAACTGTTCGATACCTATAGATTTACGTATTCAATATTGCTATTGCGAATATGTGTTCTCAACAGTTTACTAACATTCTTTGTGTTTAAAAACAAAGTTGTTTTTCGTGTCTGTCTGTGTGACCGCTTAGATATTCTAAACTGCACAATGGATTTTGATACGGTGGCAGCATCATTAAGAGCATTTATTGGAAGATTTAATATGTATAATACTACTGTAATATACTACACTTAACTTAGATATAGCACAGAAATCTCAATGTTTTGCCATGTCGCCGTTGCAACCGTGAGACGGGCGGCTAGCTAGTAATTTATTGTCGTCCTTTAAATGAGAATCTCGTCCTTAAACGATCCTACTATGTTTACTCCTCATATGCACTTTCCAAGCGGTCCTATGAACGAACGTTCTCTCACAACTATCACATTTAAATCTCCGATCATCTAAATGCCCCCTGACATGTTGATTAAGACTACACCGCGTCCCAAAAGATTTCGTGCACATATCGCACTTGAAGTCCTTTGATTTTGTATGAGTTACCGTGTGGGAACGCAACTCGATTTTGGAGAAAAATGCCATGTCGCAATACGAACATTTGTGAGGTCTTAACATTAAATGGTAGCGCTTTCTATGGGTCGTTAGCGAACTCTGGCTATGATAAGACTTGTTACAAGCTTGGCAGGAGAAAACTGTTGGTTTAACCCCATGGGCTTTGACCTCATGGCTTTGAACTAAGTCTTTCGTCGCGAATCTTTCGCTACAAAACGAACATTTTCTCGTCTTGTTAGACAAAGCATGTACTACTCTTTCATGCACGCTTTTTTTAGGCCTAGAGTCGAAAACTTTCGGGCAGTGTGAGCATTTGAAGACACCTTTGTTGTGTCTGTAACTGTGGGTTTGCATTGATTGCTTGTTTATGAACGCCCGCTCGCAAACCGAGCATTCGTAGTTCCTATAATGTTCGCTCATGTGCTCTGAAAGCAGCTTGAAATACTTAAATTCTTTCTTACACATACAACATTGTAAGTTATTTGTGTTAAATTTGAAAGGAATTACGTGGTTTTTAATATCAGTGTGTAACAATTTCGAATGTATTTTAGTTAAATGTGCCGTGAAGTCTTCTAAAGAATTTATACTTGTGTTGCATAGTTTGCATTTGAGATCGGTAATGTCTAGTCTTATAACTAAATCTGATACATATTTTACTTTGATTGCTTCGTCTCCTACATTGCTATGAGCTTCTAAGTTATGCAGCTTTAATTCTGAAGGTATTTCTCTCTGTTCGTCGCAAAAATTACAAGAATAACCAGTTCCCCAGAATCCTTTGATGATGGTCGCGTTAGAATTTTGTAATATAGTCTTTATATTGACTTTATGTTTATTCATTTCGTGGACTTCAAATTTCTCGGGCACTTTATTTTCTTTTTTGAATTTTTCGTTGACTATAGACTTGTATCGCGTTCGGACTTGATTGGCGTTCACAGGGACATCTATTTCTTCATTCTTAGACTTCATATTAATCTCTATGGCAATTACTTTTGTTTCGGCAATATTCATTTCATCGTCTTTTACTGTGGTTATGATCGGTTTTGTTAAGTTTTTTGCTTTTAATTTATTAAGCTCGATTAGCTTTTTAGTTTTTTCATCCAAAAATGATGCTTTGGTTTTAAACATGGTGGGCATTATCCTCAGTTTCTTTTTAGATCGTTCCAATTTGGATTTCGTTGTATTGTCAATCAGGACATCTACAACAAGAAATTCATACATTCATTTCTATAGCTTGATCACACTTATGATTAAAATTACAGCATTATTTTAATCTCTTCTCCGTTCGCTTATAGATTTAAGATGTTGTTTACTTATTTTTAAGGTAAAATAAAAAGTTCATGAAGTTTTTTTCTGAAAACCTAATGAGCAAAGAACTGCGTCGGTATATTGTATTATTCTCTAGAATTAGAATCGATAATTTAAAATTAGAAAGTTAGTTATGCCCGGCATCGAAAGGAGGAATATTTTAATTACGTTTATTAGTAAACATATAGTTTTAAACTTTCATACCATACGTTTTGATTATTTAAAGTTGGTTCTAGGATTCATTAAAACTTTAAATTTACTTAATTATATTAATTCAACGATTAATCTTTAGTACAGATAGGTACAAGTCGAGTATTGAGCCCTGACGAACCCTTTCACAACTAAAGGACTTCTTATTCTCTATGCGACTTATTTTTCGATAACGTGCATTCTTAGGGTCCTATAGTCAAATTAGAAATAGCGGATAACCTTAAGGAGCTTTTTAGATCACTGGTGATTCTATTTATCGACTTGTTTCATGTTCAATGAAGTCAATAGCTTCAATGAAATCACAGCCAAATAATTTTGGAGAATAAAGTTTCAGTTACGGTAAAATTAAAAACTTAGCATGGTTCATCATAGCAGACTTTTAAGATGATTATTAACAGCACAAATTTTTGAAAACGAATGAAGGAGGATTTTCCTTTAAAAAAAATACTTTATGAATATGGTATTTTTTATTATTACCTCAAAAATCTTACAACACTAGTAAAACAAGTTATTTATGTGGCACGTCTTGACCACGGGATTAAAATGCAAGTAACATTGACAAACAAAATTAAAAGTAACGAAAAAATTATTGCCAGGAATTACTGGAGCACCAAAATCTGATATTGAGGCCAAGATCTATAAACGTTACTTAGTTGGTGCTTTAACTTAGACATATTCCCGGCTCTATCTTGCACTTGTAGTTTGACAGTCGTGCGACAGTGACAGGAATAACTTTTAGTCAAAAGTAACGTTTATAGATATCGGCCTCAAAGATAAAGGTACTATTCCCAACACAAAATCCATAAAACCGACGCTGTAACAACCTACAAAAATCAAATAATTATAACTATGGAGAAGACAATGTATTAGTATGTATATTCGACCTCGTTACTGATTTATCACACTAAGGTCCATTTGTCTATGTGACAGATGGATAGTTCCAACCATAGTGAAGCAATTAGGGTATTCATGAAATTTCCCGCTACCAGTTGGCGCTACTTTGAAAAGAAGTCTTCTATTTCGACAATGAATATAAAATATTTGATAACATTCATCATTCGTTCATCAGTTCATCATTCAGTCACGAGTGAAGAAAATATAGGCGCTTTGACACTTGACAGGTGCTCGGACCTGACGTCTCAGTGCTGCCACCTACTGAACGTCATTTCAGAGAACCCTCATTACGAGGTCGACTATACACCAGCAATCCAGATAGCTTTGTTGACCGTGCGATACTTGTAACGCCGCGCCGTCAATTCACTTTGAATTTTCTCGAGGGGCAGTGACAAGAGATATTTGTGGGCCAATTCCCGTAATTAAGATCATTCAAAATCTAGTCAATCTCACCTCTACGCTACGAGAATCAAAGTCAAAACTTGTCAAAAGTGTAACTAAATTAGAAGTATTTTTCTACCCGGCTACGGCGAAGCAAAAAGGAGGGTTATGATTTTGACCGGTATGTATGTATGTTCATCTGTTACCTATAACTTCTAAACTACCGATCATAATTTGACAAATGAGATATCATTGGAAGTGTCTTGATCGTACGCTGGTTAGGCTATGTGACGTCACATTAACCCTTGGTATGCCGGAACGTAGATATACACGAGACACAATGGTTTTTTAATTGTGTCTGTAATTACGGCATTCGAGAGGTTAAATGCAATATAGCGCCCTCTAGAGGACGTAAAGTCACGAAATAAAATAAGAAGCCGTGGTCGCATGCCATTATGATATTATAGGTGTACAGGCATGCGACCACGGCTTTACCTTGACCATTTTTGTACCTCTAAAAGTCTTGATTTTTAGTTTTTAAACTTATTACAGATTGAGACAATTAGAATACGAAAGTTCTTAAAAATACAGGAATTGCCCTCAGATATTCCTTTTCAACCTCATACAATTTCTCCATGCGTCTCTCTCATATGCCTTCTAAAAGTTGTTCTGTGTAAGAACCGGCGGTCACAATAATCACAATGAAATTTTTTAACCCCATCATGAGTCCGCATATGCTGAGATAAAGTGACCGGCGTACCGAACGCCTTCTTACAAATCCCACAGCTATGATTCCTCGTTTTCGTATGAGTTACGACATGATAGCTCAACTCTAGTTTCGTGCAGAAAGCCATCTCGCAAGAAGAACACTTGTGAGGTTTCTTAAAGAGGTGGAAGCGATTTTTATGCATTGTTAAAGCACTTTGTTTGTTATAAGTCTTTCCACAGTCTTCGCATGTGTGTGTGGGTTTCGCCACCCCGTGTGCCTTAAGCTCATGGTCAAGTACGGCAGCCCATGTCGAGAATCGTTGGTCGCAGTACGCACACTTCCTATACTTGCCGGCCATATGCACGGCTCTCTCATGGTCGGCTCTTTTCGGCCGAGTGTCAAACTCTTTGGAGCAATAAGAGCATTTGAAAATCCCCCTGTTGTGTCTATAAGAATGGGTTTGCATTGACTGTTTGTTGATGAAACCACGATCGCAAACAGGACAGTCGAAGTTTCGGTAATGTTCAGTCATATGTTCGGAGAGAAGCTTGAAATACTTGAAGTTTTTATCACACATGAAGCATCGGAAATCATCGGAGTAGAATTTGAAAGGAATGATGTAATTTTTGACGTCAGTATAAATAAGTTTGGAGTGTGTTTTACTTAGATGTCTCGTGAATTCTTCTAAAGTGTTCATGGGTTCTTTGCATAACTTGCATTTGAAATTTGTTGTATCTAACTTTAAGATTAAATCTGATACATATTTTGTTTTGATGGCTTCGTCTCCTGCATCGGTGTGTTTTTTCAGATTATGCTGCTTTAGTGCAAACGGTTTTTCGGCCTGAAACTCGCAGAAATTGCATGAAAATCCGTCTCTCCCGTATGTTTTTATGAGTGTCGCGTTAGAATTTTGTAATATAGCCTTTATATTAGCTTTGTGTTTGAACATAAAGCGTTGATCATCTGGCTTGGAATGTTCTTTCATATTTTCGACTGTTTCTTGATCGTTTAAGTTCGCTTCGCTCGACTTGCGATCTTTTTTTGTTTCTGTAACTTTAGTCGCTTCGATTTCAGATGTAGGTCTTTTCCTTAGATTCTTTATATTGTTGGATTTCGTTGTATTGTCAATCTGGACATCTACAACAATAAAATCAAACATTGATTTCTGTGTGTTTGGTTACATATTTTAATAACAACATAGTGGTATCACATAACCAACGCGAATTTTATTAAAGCACCAGCAATGGATCAAGAAAAAGTGATGATTATATCGAGGAATTAAAGTTAAAATTAAAAAAAAAAGTTACAGCCGACAGAAGTGAAAACTTGAACAATTTTATTTTGCAAGAAATACTTTTAATGAGGTGTCGGTAACGGTAACAGTGTCGCGAGTTCAATTGTTTTTTCCCCATCTCAAAAATGCCCAACGCGCCTAAAGAAGTTTTCACTTCAATAGGGATCATAATTTCAGTAGACCTACATTTATTGATGAATTGGGACGTATAAATAATGGGTGTGAAAAGTCGCTTAACAAAGCCGAGTCACTTGTACACCCCGTCATAGTAATTTTTTTTTCTGTAAAAATAAAATAAAAATAAAGTTCCAAGTAATTTCCACGAAAACAAGATTAAAATTTTACAAGTTTTAAACGTTTTATGTTTTAACTTAACTTTAAATACCCCGATGATCTCAATGCTGTTGCATGATCCCGTTTACACAATGTTTTGGTATGAAGCTACAATTACGCGGCGGGCTCGACTTGTTGCGCCAATTCATTGAGTATTCAGACCACGTTACGTAGTCAGAAGATCTAAGAGTCACGCGATAGAAAGAGAGGCAACTTCTAGGTGAATATAACTGTAGGTAATTAGCGCTGTGCGACCTGAATTGCACTTTATTGTGTCATAGCAAGAGTCGCTTTCTATTTAAATGATTTTGCGGAGTGTCCCATTTGTATTAATCTGTACCAATACTAAAAGTCATTCCTCAGCAGTAGTTTTTGCTCAATGCTACTTAGTTTGATGTACAGTACCGACCAAAAGTCCATAAGCAATCTCACAAAGCAATAGACTGACGCTTCGGTTTGACTTACGACCTTCTTCTATAAGTTGTTACAATACTGTAGACACGCACATTACACACACACACTCACTTTGTCTGCAACCAATGACTAGTTCGATAATCATCATTCGTTTTTAGTTTCATTCGTCTTGTTCACATAAATATTAAAGTTTAGCAGGTAGACCACAAAAAACTAAGTAAATTATTTCGATTTCTGTGGGGTAGATGCAGTTTGTTACAAGTATTCAATTAATAGAACTTTGTTGGTTCGTGCCGTGATAATATTGGTGACGAGCATTTAGCGCAGTGTTGTGGTTATTATTATCAAAAAGCAGGCATAAAATATATTGAAGAGATCAGATCAGATCAGAGAATATTGTTGCGCTGCGTAAAAGTGAAGTGAATATCTAATAAAACCGGACTAAGTGTGAGTGTTATCATTTATATATTTCATATTTTACTAAACATAAATCCTAATCAAGGGTATTGTTGATAGAACAGAGGTATTGTTGAGACAGAAGATGCCTTTAAAGTTTTAAATTCATTGTGAGGTTTAATTCGATTAGTGAATAATAAATAATTAGGTATTATGTGTAATAAAAACAATGTTTTTCTTTGTTCTAGAGAAATACTGTGACGGTTAAGAGATATGAGGAAGGGGCTTATTATCGAGTAGCAGCGACGTCAAATGGTGAATGAAACAAATGGTTTCATACCAACGAGATATTTTGCTGAATTATTAAAAACACGTCATTATGAACCGTTCGCCGTGCACTCTGAAGGCTTGCATCACTGAAGACCAGCTAGAAAACCGTTTTTGACCTTAAAATATTGACCGTACCAACTTAATAAACAACAGATTCGTTATTGCATGAATTTATGGTAACGAATTTTTTAAGCACGTTTCAATAGGGTGTTTGTCGTATTTCTTGCAGATATACCGAAATTGTTTAATATTATTTTAGTAATAGTATTATTTTAGGATTAAAATTTGAGGTTTAGTTTCAATCTTCTTTTCGTAAAGAAAATGAATACTTAAGCTATAACCTCAATACCAACCAATATTTACTAAAGCCAAATAAAGTTTAAAATAATTAATATGAACAACTGCCTTTAACCTTAAAATCAACAATTTTGTCAGTAGATTTTTTTACATTTTAAGTAGTCTAATATTCTTATTTATTGCTTAATTACTTAGACCATGATCAAAGCTTTATATTTATGGTGCAAAAAAATCCATTTAAAATTTAAAACATTTCAAAATTTAAATATGTCAAAATAATACAAATTGCTTCTAAGTTTCTAGACATCTATTTCACATATTATTCAGGTGAAGTAATGATAAATAATTGTAGCAGTTTGATAACTATACTTAAGTAAAATAAACATAACGAATAAATATTATTTATTTTTATTATAACATATCACGCATTTTTTATTCTAAACCCTTTATTGCAATAACAACATTAATAAATAGGCAGGATATTTAAAAATATTATTATTGCAAACAAAAATAATAATATTTGCAAAAACAGCGCTGTGATTTACGAGATTAGAACCTTAGCCATCTTGAATCTAAGACCAACGCTTAACGCCTTCTGCTATCTGCACATATAATTTACTTTCGAATTTTAGCAATGCGATACACTGGCCAAGGTCACGCGTACGAGTATGATGCGTGCTAACAAAAGTTATGGAAATATAAGTGCGGCGCCCGCGAACCGTGACGATACGATAGTGTGTAGTGCGAAACTGCGTTCTCTGTGGTGTGTGTACGGCACTCACACCACAGACGTCTGACTGTTTACACATACAAATGTACGGACTATACCGCGTGTTCACAGCAATACGACTCTTAGCGTGCTCATGCACTTTTGAGCGCTTACTGTACAAAATGCGTATATAACGGCTGTGATGGGTATTTTTACACTCTGTAGGTATATGAAGGAGTGAAATGAAATGAATATTTTTACTGCTGAAATATATTACTTTAATATTGTGTTACAAAATACTAATAGAGCCTATATAACCGCCGCCTAGTATAACACAAAACACACTTGTTTCCCGAAGGAGTAGGGCAGAGGTAAAACTCGCTGCTTAGAGTGGCCAAGTTAAAAAAGATGGTATTTTTGTAGGTTGATCAAACATTACTTAAATCTATTTCTGGTACTCCCGGCGTTTTCCTTATGTAGCGAAAGGACATGCCTTTGCCAAGTACTCATATGAACAAACGCCACATCACAATATTCACACCTATACTTTCTATATCCTTTATGTGCCCTTAAATGCTGACTTAGTGCAGGTTTTGTGCCAAACGAGTTATCACATTGATTGCAATGAAATTCCTTGGTCTTTGTATGAGTGACGGAGTGCCAGTTGAGTTCTTGACGCGTATAAAACCCTCTCCCACAAGTTTCACATTCAATAGGACGCATTAATAGATGGTGTCTTTTCTTATGTGTTGTAAGACCTTTCTGGGTAGCGAAAGGCCTGTTGCAAGCTTCACAGGTAAGTTGCGAACGCGCGACGCCATGTTTTCTAGCTTCGTGATTCTTTACCAATTCTGCTGACGAGAATTTCTCGTCGCAGAAGCCACATTTTCTCTTCTTATTCGATAGTTTGTGAGTTACATGTTCGTGTTCACGTATTTTCATGGGACTGTCAAAGATTTTTGGACATTGTGAACATTTGTATTCTCCTTTCTTATGTCTGTATCTATGTGTTTGCATTGATTGTTTATTTATAAACACACGGTCACATTCCGGACAATTGTAGTTACTATAATGTTCACACATATGTTCTGAGAGTAGTTTGAAATATTTGAACTCTGCTGCACAAATTACGCATTGTAACTCGTCCGTATCAAACTTAAAAGGTATAAAGTGATTGTTTATGTCCGTATAAATAGTTTTGTTATGATCTTCTTGGAAATGACCCATCAATGCTTCAAGACTGTTGATTTCTTCTTCACATAGCCTACATTTAAGTCCAGTAACATCAAGTTTTATTATTAAATCCGAAACGTATTTGACTTTTATAGCATCATCGTACACGTCTCCGTGTTCAAAATTATGCTTTTTTAGTTTTTCAGGATTAAAATACTTGTCGCAAAACCAGCAGGAGTAACCAGCGGCTGAATTTCCTTTTATTAATGTTGCGTTTGAGTATTTAAGGATCATTTTGAGATTATTCTTGTGTTTTAGCATTTGGCACTTGTTTGGTACTGCCTGGCCTTCCGTGTCCGAGTCTGTCTCTATTGCCTCTTCGTGTAATAGTGTGGGTACCTCTATTTGGCGCGTTGGCATGGTTTCGGGGGTAGTTGTGTTGTTTATAGAGTGCTGGATGTCTGTCCCGACATCTACAAACAATACATTTACTTTATTTCTATTTATACTTTGATTGGCGTTTTCTGACTTTTGAAGTGACAATGACCATTAAGGATAACAGTCAGTACTATGGAATCGATTTCTTGATATTAAGTTTAATGTTTGGGCTTTTGTATATTGTTTCCCTGAAGGCGACTATGTAACCAAAATATAACGAGACTATGTGAACACAAGCTTTCGACACTGTTATCCACCAGTTTTTACTGGGAAAATAACGATTAATGCTATATATTTTACCACTCAGTACGTTACTAAAGCGCATATCTATATAATTAACATACGAAACAAGTTTTTTTAGAAACACTACAGAGTATTTGATACTGCACAGATTGGAGTGCCTCAAGGCAATATGATAGGCCCTTACAGACCATGCAACTTACAGTCACTAGTCACGTGGTACTAGTCGGTGGTTAGTGACTACTGCAGATACACCTACACTTTGCAAATTTTCACGTAATAAGTCGCACAGACCTTCGTCGTAGATGCATCGATTGTGTGTATTCTACAGAATACTAGCATACATGGTGTCTGACACAATAGTGCAGGCTGTATAAGTTGCAACTACCATTCAAAAGTCAAAGTCAAATAATTTATTTCAATTTAGGCACATAAAAAGCACTTTTAAAACTTAGGTCGCATCCAATAATTTGTTTCTAGGTTTAATGAAGGAGCTGATGGACCCTTATTAAGTGTAAGAGCGTTGTTTTTCATCACAGTATACATAATATTATTATAAGACATCATTAGCTTAGCCTTTTCCCATATTGTGGACGAATTAAAAAGAAAAACACACTGAGAACATCACTCAATTCTAACACACGTCCGTGTTTTTGTGACCAAAATGGCAATACATTATGCTACAATAAAACAACGCGGTAGTAAATAACAAGTAAACAAAAATATAAAAAACCGATCAGAATAAAATAAATAATAATTATTAATATTTAATATTTTTTTGTATATATATATTATATATCTGGAATAGCAGTAGTAAATTTGTTTTATAGGATTTCTTGCATTGTTAGAAATAAATCCTGATAAGTTTCTTGAAATATTAAAAAAGAGCAATCACTATAGAAGACCTTTGTTGTATACTTAATGCCAAAATGAGAAGATAATCAAAAGATATCCCACCTTGAATGCACATAAAAAAATACTGATTTTGATGACACTCACCATTAGGATCCACTTTAATCTTGGCAGAAATGGTCTTCTTCGGTATATCATACTTCAAAGCTGCTTCAGCAGGCGTCAGTACATTGTTCCTGACTTCTTCCAGACATTTGCGTAGATCAATTTCAGAGTATTGTTTGTAAGTTCTGTGCCGTTCTGATTTGGGCAGCTTTTTGGGCCATTTCCGTTTCGGGGGTTCCTCTTCATCTGTGTCTTGTTTACGAGGTTGCTTTTGTCGTTTTGCTGGTCTTAACTGATCTGTTGGTTGTGACGAGTCTGGAAATAGCAAGATAGTAAATTAGAATTTAAACATTTTTCATTGAACAAAAAGCCACATGCTAATTTCAAAACTCTTTTAAATGTATAAACCAAATGGGAGTATGATTTCTATAATCAACTTTTACTTTTTCAATTCGAAATTGCTGGTGGAATATAAGGATTATAATATGACCACTAAAACTGAGGAGATTAAAATCTACTGACTTCCAAAAAAACACTACAAAGCGATAAATAAATTTAATTTATTTCGGAAGTCGGTGTCTTTGGTTTTTAATTTTTTTTTTCACTTTTTAAGTGTGGTACCTACCCTACACAAATTCAAATACCACAACCTGCTATGTAAATAACAGTGACAAGAACTTTTCATATCATCCAAATACGAAACGGGGAAAAAAAAAACGTATTATTGAACCCAACTCAAAAACTATCCAAGCAAAGTTAATTAAATTAATATGGGACCACCTTGAGAGCATAGAATTTTCAAAATTGGTCCACAAGAGAAGAGAAATGGAATAAAAAAAATGAGCCTATGGTACCCTAGGCAGGGAAAGAGAAACCCTCGAAAAAATGGCAGGATGACTTGTTGAGAAAGACGTGTCTAGACAGGCAAGGAAGAGGGATAATTGGAAGGGGTTGGAGGAGCCTTTGCCAAAGGGCACAGAGAGACTTAGAACGGATACTAAATGAGTTTTGTACTACAACTAGCACTCTGAAATAAGGCTATAAACAAAATAAATAAATATGACTGAAAATCATTGATAAAGCCGCCATCATGCCTTTGCTGCATACCGATTTGTTGGGTATGGGCCAGTGCAATAAGAGACACATGAGACAATTCATGGTTGTCTCAGAGATCGCAACATGTTTGCCATGCCTCTGGTGGCTACATGTTACAGTGACCACTTACCATCCTTGGCTGCTTGTTTCTCACCCTTTAACATATTTAACAGAAACTCACCAGTATCAACAGCATCGTTCGCTCCACCAGCATCTTCGTCTTCCAAATACTCAACCTCCTCATACTCCGCCTCATCTTTGACACTCGTCACAGTGTCTGCGGTGTCCATAGTGTATTCTGTGTCAGCGTACATAGTGTCCACATTGTCGTCGCTCTCAGGATGTTGGTACTCTATGAGGAGTTCCTCATCTAGTCGTTCTTCTTTGACGCTAATTTCATTATCTGGTGGGAATACAGTTACGTTTTGAATATACAGGGTGAGTTTTTGAAAGAGGAGTACTATGGCAGCTATGCCAAAAGTTTTACAGGAGGATGTAGACTTGTTATTATGCTTATCAAAACTGAATGCATAGATGTTTTATTTGTCTAAAATCATCTAAGATAACAGGACAGGTCCAGGTGGTGTTGATTGGGGAGGCCAATGCCAAACAGAAACTGTTTATTTTTACTGATTTTTGAAGTTGTATACAAGATTCTTTATTCTTCAGAAGGATCCAGCAGTTTAAGAAGTTCTCACACACTATCAGTGGATTTTGATTGTAATATAACATAACATCACGCCTTGTTTCCCCGAAGGGTCGGGCAGAGGTACCCTGTGATTTTGATTGTGTTTATAGGTAAAAAATAAACAAAGATTACCAGCATCTATCTGTTGGAACACCACCTCTTGTGAGTCCAAGACAACTCTCTTAAAGTCACTAGCATCTCGCAATCGACAGATGCACTGTTCGCAAATCTGATCCTGCTCCATTGAGTCCTCCGAATGATCCCACTGTTAGGACATAGAGTAATATTATGTTAAATGATTTTATTTCTGTAAGTGGATTTGTACAAACACTTTTACATGAAATAAAATATTAAGAGGTAGGACTTCGGTATATCATCCCTCGATTTAAGGGGAGGGGAGTTGGGGTGGGGGGTGGGGGGGTCTAATACCCCCCCTGTGAAGGAAAACATGCGAAGCCCCCCCTTTTCGAGACATGTTTTTTTTTTTATATTCTAACCTAACTTTCGAATTTTTGGAAGGACTTTTATGTAAGGGTACTGGTACATATGTATGTATATTTGTGAAGGGAGGGAGGGTAGGAGATCACCTCCACATGGGAGAAGTTTAGGAAATGTATAGTTTTAATTTTGGTGATTTTTTGAGGAAGCACATTATGGCTATTTTATAGAGTATATTTTTTTTTTGTTGGGTCTTGTCGACGGAGCCCCGCGCTCCTATTTCTGGGTGGTTTAAAAAAATAACCACCTTCTAACCTAACCTGTCCGAGTCGGGGTGCCCCAAGTCCCGAGCTCGCTTTTGCATCCTAAGTTTTCTTTAGTCGGGCCTTGTCGACTGAGCCCCGCGTAGAAATAGGAGCCCCGCGTAGCGGGGCTCCTATTTCTGGGCGGTTTAAAAAAATAACTAAATTTTTAAGATTTTGTTTTATTTTTTTCTCGTAAACTATTTATCTGCGCAGCTAAAAATTTTACGTGGAGACTTCTAATAATATGATCTTTCTGTAAAAAAAAATATGGACTTCCAACTCGAGGGATGATAATCCAAAACTTAGCCGGAGAGTTTAGTATAGGAATGGTATTGAATAATAAGCTTTATTTACTGTCACATAAAATGAATGTAATGTAATGTGTGACAGATTCTAATACCTACAAATTATGTGATAAGTAATCAATGAATTTCCAGCACATTATATCATAAAGTGACTTCATAACAAAGAATTATTTAGCTTTGCTCTGAAAATTATACGTGTAATAATAATCGTGACGTGACGTAGTATGCGTATAAAAATGCCATGGCGTGGCAAACTGGACTACGCAGTTTCGTTGTATTTGTAAAAATATTAAATAAATCTAATTTATTTGAATTTTTTAATCCCAGATAAAGGCGCCAAAACAATTTTCCGAAATCTCAAGTTTGAAACAAAGTTATCAACCATGAATATTGGGCAAATAGGCTCTTAATTAAAACTCAAGAAAGAATACTCACAGTCAGTGCAAAACATTGGACAAGCATCTCGCCGTAGATTTCTGCTTCTCCTTCAAATTGATGTTCTGCCCACATGTTTTTTAAGTAGCCATAGGAGAGACAACACCTACATCTACCGAAGAACGTCTCTATCTCAGTTTTTGCCACCGACATGATTGCGATTTTATACAAAACTAATAATTACAAGATTTTCACAAAGACACACCACCATTTTATAGCATAGACTAAAAATGCGAATGCCGCCGCGCGGGCGCGAACCAGTGTTGCCAACTCCAAAAGTTCAAATTATCGAGTTCCCAAGTCAAAATTATCGTATTTTAGACAAAATTATCGTTGCTATCAAAAGATGAATAATTTTACACAAGAATCAAAGGGGAAATATCGTCGGCGTAGATGGAGAACTAAATAACTGCGATTTTGGACAAATTGACTTTTCACTATTTTCGTAACACCCAAATCATGCCGCGTATATAAATCGCGATTTTCTCCAAACAAGAATTTTTTTGTTACTTACTAAGTTCTCCACCTGCGCCAACGATATAATGCCAAGTTTCACTAGTAGTGGTGCTAGCAGCACAAACCTTAAACATAATCATAATCATCATTTATTGCATTCATGTAATTTGTTACAAGTTTAAATAGGTTTCATACATGAACCCTGCTAGGGCACAGCAATATAAATAGTTTAATGTGCTACAGTGTCACAATATTAAAACCACTGTGCTTAATTAATTACCTAATACTAAACAAACAAACATGTTTATTCATAGTTTTTAGTGTTTTCACTGTAAAATAAAATAAAAAACTAAAGAGGGAAAGAGAGGGAGAGATACTTACTTGTTGATATTGACCTATGTCAATATCAACAAGTAAGTATCTCTCCCTCTTTAGTTTAAAAAAATTCAATATCAATTGTCAAGTACCTATGTACAGACGCCAGCACATCAAGCTACCCAAAACTGTCAAATTTTCCCAATCAACTTTGAACTTTATACTTCAGCGAAAAAGTTGAAAATCTATTAAATAAATTTGACAGATTGTAGTAGCTTGAAGTGCTGGCGTCTGTACTTGACAATTGATATTGAATTTTTTTTCGTATTTGATAAATACGTTTTGATACTGGAACATTGAATTTTTTTCAGCAAATCACAAAATTATCGTACGTTAGACATTCATTATCGTGCATCGTACCATAGGCCAAATTATCATACGCCCCCATAATTATCGTACTGGTTGGCAACACTGGCGCGAACGCCTTTTCGATAGCGGGTTTATTATCTGACGAGACGTGCCGAAACAGCTACGGTACAGTTTTCGCAGTAAAACCTTAAGTAAAACCGGTGGCAGCATTTGATGGCCACAGTGACGGCTGTCATAAAATTAATGATGAAAGCGGCAAAGATTTAAATCGTTAGATTCGCCCTACCGTGTCAAAAGATAGTTGCGTTACTGTTTCGTTTTGACACCTCTGACACACACACAATGACGCAGTAACTACCTAACTACACCTTGTTGGTCATGGAAACGCTATCTTCTCAGTATGAACACTTTTTCTTGTGATTGAGTACGGTGAGGGCAAATCGAGCGTTAAATCTTTGGAGGGCGGGGTTTTCTTTACGGTGTCAATAACGCTCTCTAAAGCTACGGTTCCCTAGAAAAGCAGTGGCCGCACTCGCACTTGACGGCCGCATCGACGGCTGTAAATGATGACAGTGGCAAAGATTTAATCGTTAGATTTGCTCTACCGCGTCAAAAGATAGTTTCATTTTGACATCTCTAACACCCAATAACGCAGTGTGAGCTCACTCTTCTCAGTATGGACACTTTTTCTTGTAACTGAATACGGTGAGGTCAAATCCAGTGATATAATCTTTGGGGGGCGGGGTTTGCTTTACGGTGACAACGCTCTCTCATTTCTGTGACGTCTTTCACTGGTAAATTGCGGACAGTTGTGTACTCTGCGGTTTGTAAAGTTATCTGTGGCTGTCTTATTGACAAGGCGACTTGGCGTGAAGGGATTTTTTAGGCAAAGCTTTCTTTCGCAAAAAATCACATAAAAAGTTGAAATTATGATAAATACTGAATGTATATCATGAAGAAGTTGTGTTAGATATCATTTTCGGGGACAATAATACTTAAAAATGGCTACAGTTAAGAACAACGGGCCGATTATAGACCCAGCATTATGTCGATGTTGTAGGGCCATAAAAAAATGTCGAGTGCTCACAGCGGAGTATACTTGGATGGAGAAAAAGGAAATTTATGCTGATATGGTTATGGACTGCTTCGGAATACTGGTCAGTAAAAAAAAAACTTTTTTATTATGGGAAGAATACGTAACTAGTTTTTTTCTGTATTGATATCCCATTTGTTTTCGTGTTTGAATCTGGTTTAATTTTATAATAATTGTTGCTAACCGTTTTTCTTACAAGATTTTTATGTTTGACTTTTATGTAGGAGTCCACAGACTTATCCATTCAGAGTGTAAAAGACTCCACAAATTTATATTTAACAACATTTAAAAATGAGCTATAAACTCAAGTTATTTTAAGGAAAACCTGTAGTAAGTGTGTCTACTTAATGAAGCTTCTTCATTTCATGTTTTATGTACCTATACATAACTAGTATACGGCCCGTATAGGCAAAACCTCACTCAAGACTCAAGCATTACTTAAAACTTGTTTAAAGCCTTTTGATTGGCTGAAATGAAACTAGTTTCGGTTTCTGTAGTATGGGCCTAGTCTTGTGTTAGTTCAATTTTTTCCCTTAATGGACTCCATTTTTTTGGGTAAAAGCCTCCTCGATCCCATGCCATTTTTCCCTGCCTTTGCCTTCATGCAGTAAACAAAAAAAAAAAAACTTAGATTTAACAATAAAAATGATTGATTAGTTAACTGCAGTGTTAACTGATTTACTTTGCTTGTACAATCAGGAAAAACAAATATGATTTAATATACATACTTTATAAAACTCTTATAAAATACACATATTCACTTCTGTGATGAGGAAAATATAATAATTATAAGTCAAGCACCGGATTTGCTAGAAAAAGAAAACATAATTATGATTTAACATTTTTAAGAAATGGTACTTTAATAGCTTTTTAAAAGTTGATAGTGACTTATTCCTTAATCACTTTATATAATTAATTATAGAAAAGTGCTCCCTCATATTACGACTTAGGGACGGAGTTCTCGGTGCTCCTAAATTTGATGTGGTCCGCCAGCGGCTTTGCCCGCATCATTGTGTTTTTAATTATTGCCTATGATACTCAGTGATAATATAGTTATCTACTGGTGAAAGAATCTTTAAATTGGTCCAGTAGTTTTAGGGTTCCATACCCAAAGGGTAAAACGGGACCCTATTACTAAGACTCCGCTGTCCATCCGTCCATCACCAGGCTGTATGAATGAACCGTGATAGTTAGACAGTTGAAATTTTCACAGATGATGTATTTCTGTTGCCGCTATAACAACAAATACTAAAAAAACAGAATAAAATAAATATTTAAGGGGGCTCCCGTACAACAAACGTGTTTTTTTTGCCATTTTTTTGAAAATGGTACGGAATCCTTCGTGCGCGAGTCCGACTCGCACTTGGCCGGTTTTTGAGTTTATTCATTACAAACAAACATACAAAAAATCAAATCTTTTCTCTTTTATCCCCTTGATGACAGTTGAGCCCATAATATTATAGTTTAGTTAATAATTGTGTATGTATATCTCTATTTAGGCTATGTTCAGATGCCAAAATTTTGACGCGCGTTTTCAAATCGCGCGTCTGGATATCCTAATTTTTACCTATCAACCGATCACATGCGCACGCGTTAACGCGCGTCAGCGCTCAGAGAAAGTCTCTAGACGCAAGCGATCGCGCGTTGACGCACGCTTTGTTATTAATGTAACCTCCCGCTCCGTTTGCTGTTCAGTTGAGCGCGCGCTTTCATCGCGATTGCAAGTACTTTTTTTTGCAATTTTATTAATTTTCGTACTCTCACAACGCGCGTTAGCGCTCGTCATCTGAACTCTCTTTAAAATTGATCGTGCGTTGACACGCGTTAACGCGCGATACATGTGAACTTAGCCGTATTGTTTTACGTACAAGTATGAAGACACTTAACAGAGTCGGTGGTTTTTGGGATGGGATTTTTGAACGAATGATTGAAAATTGGACAACGTTTGTCAGCTGGCCAGCTAGTCGTTAATAAATTCCACTCCTTCCAGCTATCACATGTCGATGATAATGAGAAGGACTGCGGAGTCTGTGCGACGTGTGTGGTACGTCTACGGGACGCATGTGCGTTCAGGCAGCAAGTGCTACAGTGTGAAGAGCTGTTCCTTAGTGCTAAGCTTGAAGACAAGGATGCGTTAGCAGGTACAATTTTTGATAGTAATGTTCCAATCTTATGAGAATCCGACCGAAAATGCTTTTTTTTTCAGCCGAAAACGAAATTCGGGTGAATTTACATATTCGGCAAAAAATTTAAAATAAAAATGTATTGATTTTTAAAATAAATAAATACATTGAAAAACATAGTATTGTCGATAAATGAAATATGTCTTTTCTCAAACTTGCAATTTTTGTGCAAAAAATGTTTTTGAATTTTGCGCAACTGTAAGGTATTTATGCTCGTGACTGTACACACGGCTACATATCAAGCTATACATTTCCAGTTTATACTGATCTCGCATTGTATACGATTTCCGTACAATACGAGGTCAGCTGAAACTGGAAATGTATAGCTTGATGTGTAGCCGTGTGTACCATCACGGACACTGGTGGGGGCCATTTTTCAACCTTATGCCTTTAGTGATAACTAAATGCATAAGGGTGAAATTTTTTCGACCGACAATATCCGTGGTTGTACATGCATATATACCCACAAACTATACGCTAGTGCGATCTTTGCTTCTTTACTGATGACGGTGACACTATATAAGTGGGTTTGACGGGCGATAAGGCTCAGTCTGCACTCAGCGCTCGGTGTGGCAACACGCCGTGTTCGAGTTCGCAACAAGTCCATCGTCATCCTGAGGATGCCTCGTTGAGAGGTGAAACACGTGTCGATTTCTTTCAGGAGTTTTTTATGACTCTTTAGAAATAGCTAAGTGGAACAGGTTACTAACTATATCCACGTCTATTGTATTCTATTCACTTCATGTTAAAAACCTCGTAAAATATTACAGAACTTACAGAACCGAAGATACACAAGCCACAAATGGACATAGAGCTAAAAATTGAGCCGAAAGACGACTGCAGCGATATCTCCGGCGGCGCCGACCTTGACGATGATATGTCCCTGGATTACCCCATCACAGAAGCTGTTGAAGGTAATGTAACATTACATCTGAAGCAGGGGCGAAACGTCCATATAAGCCGATTCCTACCGGCTTCCCTTTGGAAATTCGGAACACAACCACTCTATCGTCATTGAATAATCAAACTATAAGTATTTGATACACCATAAAATTAAAATACCTATTACAAAACGTCTACATACATTAAAAATTGTCTTAATAACCCAACAACAAAACACTGCGCTAAAATAACTCGTAGGCGCGTCCGGCTTATGCTAAATTCAATTTCCTTACAAAAAACTTTTTACAAAAAAAAAACAACCGACTTAAAAAAAAATACTACAAAGTGAAAAATAACTTTAATTTCGGAAGTCGGTGTCTTTGGTTTTGAATTTTCGTTCTTTGTCACCGACTTCCGAAATTAAAGTTATTTTTCACTTTGTAGTGTTTTTTTTTAAGTCGGTTGTTTTTTTTTTTTGTAAAAAGTTTTTATTTTTCACTTTTTAGTTGTGGTACCTACCCCACACAAATTCGAATACCACTACCTTCTATGTAAATAACAGTGACAAGAAGTTATCATATCATCTACATACTAAGTGGGAAAAAATACGTATAGTTGAAGCTAACTCCAAAACTACCCAAGCAAAGTTAATAAAATTTATATGGGACCACCTCTGAAGATGATCTACCAAACAAAAAAAGAATCATCAAAATCTATTCATAATTGGCGGAGTAATCGCGTAACAAACATACAAAAAAAAAAAAAAACACAGACGATTTGAGAATCTCCTCCTTTTGGAAGTCGGTTAAAAATAAAGTCATCATGACGTCACTTCGGTCACGTGATACCGCGATTTCTATGAGCCGGGTAAGCCGGTCTGTAGCGAGTTATTGTAGGCACAGAGTAGCAGAAACGTGAGCGCGGGAGCGAGAAGGAATTATTGCTATTGCACCACCTCTTTCTGGCACACGCATTTGATTCGGTAGTTTTCGTTGAATTTCGTAATACTGGGTAGGAGTTCGGAGTTCGTAAACATTTCATTATTCGTATGACAATGTGTGGTTGCTTTTTGACGTAATCGCATTAGAACCATATTAATTTGCTTTTTTTCGCACAGTATTTATTGAATTCATTAGTTTATCATTACTAGTAGTATTAATATTTGTTTGTAGTCATAGGACAGTGATTAACATAGTGTTTTGAGTTTATTGGATGTGAAAATAAAGTACGTTGTAATTAGGTATTGGGGTAAGTAGATAGTTTAATAAGCTGAAATTACTTATTTAGAGTAGATTTGAAAATAATTAGTACGATCTTATTAGGTTGGCGGCATTCATAGTTTTAGAATGTCGTTTGACAATGACTTTGTGAAGAAACATGCTTTTCAAGGTTAAGTTTTGAAAATACGTGCTCGCCCAGATGTGACTATACAAACGCCGCGATGGTTCGTTCAAACATTTTAATGTTTCCCTTTACGATAAATATCAATGAGTGAGTGGCAGTCGTAAATTTAATAAAATGTATTGTCCCCGTGTTTACTTTTCATAGATTGTAATGGTCAGTGGGTCGTCTTAGGGGCGGTAGTTGTTTATAGGGTATAGGGTTTTTAAAACATATTCGTAGCTGTTTTATGAGTTCGGGATTGGTAGGAATAGAATTTTTTTTTTTTGCTGCTCCGGCTTCCCTCCTCCATAACGTGAGCCTTCGCTACTGAATCTGAAGGCCACTTACCGTAATTAAAAACGTTCCTTAACTTGGGGCAATCTCATCTCAGCGACAATCTATGGCTAACTTTATGTAAATTAATTACTTAGAAGGCGAACGTTCTTAAAAATACGGGAATTGCTCCTCTGTTCTCCCGGTAGGGTTTTGAATTTTTTGTGCACTTTGGGTGACTATGCCACCCTCATAGGGTCAAACGTAAACATGTGGAGTACCCGATTACGAAGCCGTTGAAGCTAATATATTACCTCTATTCCCCGTAGATTAGGCTGAAGTGTATAGTATCCACACTTTCAAGGGCTAAAATTTACATCAAGTAATAATTTAGAAAAGTAATTGTTAAACAGGTTGGCATACTCAATCCGTGAAGATTCGGTTTTATAGCCATTTTATAAGACTCGATCGCATAAGCTGTACAAGTGAGCCCCGAATTCTATACTTAAATTTGAAATATTGCATTTAATTAACTTTAATTGTCACTTATTTTTAATATCTACTTCAGTAATTTTTATGTTGATTTGTAAATTAAAAGCCCTAAAACAATTTTAGCTGCAATGGAATTAGAACCTTGTAATCTACGTCATAAAGTTTACAAATCCAAAACTCGACATTCATCTAAGATTCCGAATTCAAGTTTTAAGTATATCTATTACTGACCACCATATAGATGGAGCGGAATCAAAGCCTCCTAAAGACGAAGAGTCTCTGGAAAAACCAGAGTTACCTCTAGACGAAGACTCGAAGTTAGAAGATGATGATGACGAGAGCGACTGGTCGGCTTCTTCATCAGATTCTGATAAACCCATCAAGAAGAAGGCTAAGAAGAAAGGCAAGACTAATGGAGCAGGAAAGAAAAAGAAGGTCACCGCTAAGAAGCAGAAAGCTGGTAAGTTTTAATTCTGTCTTAAACACATACACACCCTCCCCACACTTACACACCCCCACACACATACATACACCCCACACATACACACACCACCCCCCACACACCCCCCCCACACACACCACTCCCCACACACACACACACCATCCCCCACACACACACACACCACCCCCCACACACACACACCACCCCCCACACACACACAACATCACACATGGAATCCCCGAAGGTGTACCTATAGCTCACCCAGATTTTGCCAGCCAAAACCTACCTGTTTGCGTTTTGTCAATTATGTTGCGAGTCGAATCTTAGTTTAAGCAGTTTATTAAGGCGACAAGCGGGCGGATAGTTTTCGAGGCGGTACCGAGTCGTTACTGCTCTGGAGCAGTGCGGTTATGAGTGATGACCTTTACTCCGCGACGTTCGTCCTAATTCGGAGACACGAAGATTTACGAAGCACATATTTTTCTTAGGATAACTAACATCATGTACCGGACGGGCGTGATCGCCAGACTCAATAACGGGAAGTTTGTAAGGCTTCCCAGTCCAAGCGGCGCTGACGTCCTGCACCAATAGTTCAGGGTATCTTCAATACTCACTGCGAAATCTCTTGAAGGAACACGGGTTTTTGACGGGGGGAATAAAATACCATATTTACTGATAAGTCTTCATAAGTATTCAGGAAGCGATTTCAGGACTCTCTAGTACTACTACATTGCTATTTAGGTGGAATTAGTTTCCATATCGATGACTACAAAGTTGGCAGGTGGCGCGCTAGCTTAAGTAGTAGCGAACCTTTACCTTATTGAGAGCCGCGAATCGCCTCCCGTTTTACAATCTTTATTTGATAAAAATCACTTAAGTTTCTATTTGTTTTATGACTAAACACCCTTATTTTAATAACTTTACATGGTGTGTTATATATCACGGGATTCGTAAAATTATGGCCTTTCTAATGAGGTTTCGTGCATGATTCTAGCTATTCCCGCTGAAAAGATATTTCAGTTATAACGGGAATTATTTAATTAATTAAATATTAAATTATTTGCAAGTGATTTTACGGGTAAAGTACTGAACCGATCTTTACCATTCCAAAAGAAACCTCAAGCTAGTCTATTTCCCTAGAAAAATCTAGTATTTTATTTTTTGTATCTAGATTTTTCAGCCCGCTATGAGCCTCTGAATACAGGTTGGGTAGCCTTTATTTTACGAAATCCGCTTTGCGGTTTTCAGACTCGATTAGGTAGGTATCCTGAAGGGCTAGATTTCAGGAAGTTAGGTCCAGGGCTAGGTCTCGGTCTAGGTGACCTGGATACATTAAAAGATTTTACCTTTTTACTATTTTACCTACCTAATCGAGGCGTACAATGGTCGAGTTCACGACTTTCATCAAAATTGTCATTTTGATTTTGTTTTAATTGCTAGATAACACTATCAATAGCTATAATTTTTACATATTTGAGTTAATATAGTGTCTGCACGCACTATGTATTGTTTTATTTCGCATTGTTGCGACATTAAATTATTTCCTATCCGTAGGCGGGTCACACTTTGTGCAAAATTGTGTGCAAAAAACGTGTGCGCATACGTAAATAGGAAATTCTCCAAATAAAACTCATTTCTGACGGCGCATTGGCGCGCACATCATCGAATTACATGATTTATTATGTTAATAAACATTTACAGAGGGGAAATTATATCTCCTACATACTTAGGCTAAGTTAAAATTATTGATTTTAAAACAAACTAATTGTTGATGACACATCATTATGGCACCTATATACTTAAGCTAAGTTAAATTACTGATTCTATATAAACCATATTGTTGGTGACGCATCGTCGCGAACATCTCTCCCGCCGTGCAGCGCAGTGGCGACTCGTAGCGACGTCGGTACGGCGCTGCATCGCACCGGTGAGCGACGACCGTAGCCGCGACGCTCGCCGTCGCGACGCCCGCCGTCTCGACGCCTCTTCTTTACTTCGGTAGTGGGACGAGTTTCTTCACCGGACGCTTCAGGGTGCCGCCAGCAGTGCGCACCTCAGCAGTCCGGATTTCACCATCAGCCCCTGGGAACACGGCTATTATGCGGCCTCGCGGCCATGTGTTGCGAGGCAGTTGGCCGTCAGCAATAAGAATAGGGTCGCCCACCTGTAATCCTGGGCCGCGGCTATGCGGCTCCCGCCGGTTTTGTAACTCCGGCAGGTACTCTCGCACCCAGCGGCGCCAGAACATGTCAGCGAGTATTTGTGAGCGCCGCCATAGTTTCTTGCTGTCTATGTCCTGTTCGGTGAATACCCCGGGTGATGGGAGTCGGGCCGAGCCACCAAGTAGGAAGTGGTTCGGTGTCATCGACTCGTCGTCTTCGCTGTCCACGGAAACATGTGTCAATGGACGACTATTTACTGTGTACTCTGCCTCACACAATAGTGTGGACAACACCTCTTCATGTGGGTGTTTTTCAAGTAGCACAGTGTACAATGCAGACTTCACGCAGCGCACGAGACGCTCCCAGGCGCCTCTCATGAATGGCGCCGATGGCGTAATAAAGCGCCACACGATGCCTCGGCGACTGGCCTCCTCTCGGAAGGCGTCTCGGAGCTCCTTGTCAGCACCGTGCATGTTGGTGCCGTTGTCGGAGTGCAGCTCGGTTGGGCAGCCTCTGCGAGCGGCGAACCGGCGCAGCGCCAGTATGGCGGAGTCCGCGCTGAGGCTGGCGGCGATCTCGAGATGGACGGCTCTGGTGGTTAGACAGGTGAATAGTACTACATACCTCTTTTGATGTTGGCGTCCGACCGTGACGGACAGTGGGCCGAAATAGTCCAACCCTGTGTATGTGCACGGCCTCTGATGATGAGCGAGGCGCGTCTTCGGGTGGTCGCCGGTCGCAGGCACGGGTGGTTGTGCCTTGCGAATGCGACACTTCAGGCATCTGGCCAGCACCATTTTCGTAGTTGGCCGCATCTTGACAACCCAATAGTGTTGTCGCACCTCGTTGATAGTGAGCTCTACCCCACTATGTTGTAGGCTGCGATGTGTCCAGTCTATGTATAACTGGGTGATGTGATGGTCGCCGTGCAATATCGGCGGACGCTTCACGTCATCTGTTACTTCGTCCGTTGCGGCTATTCGGCTTCTCAAGCGTAGAACATTGTCCACTACTTCTATCTGTAGTGGCCGCAGTCGACTATTTTTCTCTAATGTCTTCTGTTCACGCAGCTTCGCTATTTCATGAGCGAAAGATTGCTGCTGCACGACTTGAATGAGTATTCTCTCTGCTTCGTGGAGATACTCTGCTTCTACTGTTTGCTTCATGATTTGAATATCAGACGTCTTTGCTGTCTTTTTTGGAGGAGTTGGCGTCGCCTTCTTCTGTTTACGCCAGTCTGGATCTTTCTCTGCATTCTTTTTCGTTCTTTTGTAGAACGTTTTCTCTTTTCGTTCTCTGCAGAGAGCTATGAACCGTAGGACGCTTGCCGTCGCGCGGAGTAACCGTTCCCATCTTGAGAATCTAACCGGATCTGGTATGACTTCTGATAGCTTTCGCGTGTCAGCTGCTTCGACGGCTACGAGGGTCCTTTCTTGCCCCGTCTCCTCTTTGATGGGGGGTTTTTCTGATGGCCATGACGACGGTTCTTCGTACAAGAAGCTAGGGCCGCAGTACCATGCATGTTGTGAGTCGAAGTTTTGTGGTACGTCACGGGTAGCGATGTCTGCGATATTCATCTTCGTTGGTACCCATCGCCAATCTTCGACTTTGCTGTTTTCTTCTATGGCAGCTATGCGGTGAGCGACAAAGGGTTTGTACACTCGCGCTCCTCTTCTTATCCATGTCAGGACGGTCTTGCTGTCTGACCAATATGTCACCGATGCGGGTTTGATGTTGTGTTCTTGCATCACGGCTGCAGCCACGCGGGTTCCCGTCACCGCGGCCTGCAGTTCGAGGCGCGGTATCGATTGCAGCTTCAGTGGTGCCACCTTCGCCTTTGCCATGACGAGGCTGACTTGCTGCTTGCCTTTTATTGATGTGGTCCGCCAGTATACTGCTGTCGCGTATGCCATTTCGCTTGCGTCGGTGAACACATGGATTTGTGTTTCTACAGCATCGCTGTATCCCGGATAGCATCTTGGTATGCTGATATTCTTGAGCTGTTGCAAATGCTGTATCCAAATTCTCCACTGGGTTGCCAGGTCCTTATCTAGCGCCTGATCCCAGTCGACTCCTCGCCTCCATGCCTCTTGCAGTATCTGCTTGGCTCTTATCGTAACTGGTGAGGCGAGTCCGAGCGGGTCGTACAGTGACATTACGATTTTCAGTGCCTCTCTTTTTGTAGGTACTTCCTTTTCCAATACACCTTTTGGTAGGCGCGCGAGCGTTAGATTGAAGCCCAGCGCGTCTTCACCCGGTCTCCATATTAGGCCGAGTATCTTTTCAGTGTCTTCTGTATTTCCGATGCTGACGACTTCAGTTCGGATCTGTGACGGTTCTATGTTTTCTATGACTTGCGCACTGTTCGATACCCACTTCTTGAGTTCGAACTTCGCTTTCAGGTGTATGTTTTTCACCGTCGTTGCGATACGCGTTGCGTCCTCGACCGTCTTGTAACTATCGAGGTAATCATCCATATAATGATTATGGATGATAGCTTCCACTGCTTCTGGATGCTCCTCTATGTGCCTTTTCGCATTCCAATTCTTTGCGAATATGGCCGTGCACGGCGAACTTGCCGCACCGAATATAATGGACGTCATACGGTATTCTTCAGGCGCTCCCTCTCTTCTGTCGCCTCTCCACAGGTATCGAAGTGCGTCTCGGTCTTGAGCTCGCACCTTAACCTGCATAAACATTTCCGTTATATCGCCGGAAATGGCTATGCAGTGTCGACGGAACCTCATCATAACGCCGGGCAGCGACTGTAGCAGGTCTGGTCCAGTTAGAAGGAAGTCGTTGAGTGACACTCCTCTTGATTTGGCCGCAGCGTCATGTACTATGCGGAGCTTGTCTGGCTTCATCGGGTTGAACACGTCGAAGTGTGGTAGGTACCACGTTCTGCTCGGTGTGCTCGTCTTGGGCGCCTTTTCTGCGTATCCCTTCATCATGAGGGAGTCCATTTGTTCTGTGTATCTATCTCGAAGAACAGGGTTTCTGTCGAGCTTCTTTTCGATTGAGACCAACCTATTGAGTGCGGTCCCATAACTATCTGGCATTTCTATGCTTTCATTATTCCAAAGCATAGCGGTTTCTATATGCCCATCTTCTAGCTGCTGAGTGTGCTTATTCAGGATGTCTTCTGCTTTCTTTTCAGGATCGGAGTTTGGTCGCTTCGGATTGATAGTCAGCGACTCTAATGCGAAGAATTCACGAAGTTGCTCGTTCAGTTGTTCATCGCTCGTTGCCAGTCGGTTGACGTAATGCACCTGTTGACCCAAGATTCTGGTGTGCGCGCCGTGTAAGGTCCAGCCCATCACGGTGAGTGATGCGATAGGCTGGTGTCTCGGACCTCTGCGGATTTCACTGGCCAATAATAGGTGCCAGTTATCTTGACCGATGAGTATCTTCGGTGCGCCAATGTTGTACGTCAGCTGTTGCTTCAGGTCGTCCAGATGTTTGCATTGTGCGATGTCTTCTTCGCTGACTGTTTGTGGTGCGAGGTTGAGCTTCGGTATGGTGCGCGCCCTGAATGGCACTTTGCTTCTCAGCTGGCTTGCAAGGTCGACGGTTACTCGACGCGAGCAAGGAGTGTCGATCGTGGTGTCACCGATCGCACCTATCTTCAGAGGGTCGATGCGGCCCTCTGCCCCGATTTCCTTTGCGATGTCTTCATCTATCAGTGAAACGGTTGATCCATCATCAAGCAGCGCAAATGTTGATGCTTCTCCCGCCGGTCCGATTACCCGGACCGGTATGATCTTCAGGTATGTCTGGTTTGATGTTGACCTCGAGCTTGCTACTGTTTCCTGAGGCTCCTTCTTGTCTGGGGCATCAGGCTTCTCGGCATCCTCTGCAGCAGGCTTCTTGTCATAATGAAGAAGCGGATGGTGCGTGGCTGGACACTCCTTGTGGCCACACTTCTTTTTCGGACATTTGTGTTCCGATCGATGGACTCGCAGACAACGGAAACACAATCTTAGTTTCTTTGCAAGTTCCCATCTCTTATTCCTGGTTGCTTCTTTGAACTTCTTGCAGTCATAAGCTTCATGCCCTTCTTTCTGACAGACACGGCATTTCAACGCCGTCTTGTCTGTTGCTGTATGTGTCCTTTGGGTGACACGTCTGGTTGCTGTAGCTTCGACCGGACTAATATTCTCGGGCGGAGCGAAAGCACTGCAGAAACGGGCTTGTTCGGTGATAAAGTCGCTGAACAGTGATAAGTCTGGCAGCGATTGGTACTTCTCGGTATAGGTCCTATACCATTGTACCCGGAGGGAATTTGGCAGCTTCTCAGTCAGTAGTCGCATCAATTCAGCGTTGATCAAGTAGTGTTCTTTCTTCAACGCACGTAGCGTGACTATGCCGCTTCTGACTCGGCTTGCGAACGTGCAGATATCCTTTGGTGATTCACTGCAGCGCGGCAGCCCACGGAGTCTATCTGTTTCAGCTTGAGCAATTGAGTCTGGACGGCCGAACTGCAGCTCGAGTTCTCTCATGATGTCATCTGGTCTTGCATGTCCGATGAGTTCTGAGCTCACTGTTTCCAGTGCTCGTCCGCGCAGGCTCCTTCTCAGCCTAGCTGTGTTCTCAACATCGTTGAAGTATCGACGAGTTGTTTCGTAAATGGCGCGAAACGAAAGCCATTCGGTATGAGCCCCACTGTAATTTGGTAGGGTCATAATCACCTTCGACGCCGAGGGGTTATTCGATGACCACTGTTCTGTTTTCTTGTCGGCTAGCGACGCTATAGCGGACGTCAACTCCGTTATGAATGGACGGAGTTGTGTTTCCCCCGGATCCTTCGATGGTTCTATATTTTTCACTTCGTTAACTATAGAATGAGGTAACATGTGTACTTGCTGTTGTTGATGGAGGTTCACTATCGATCCGACTTCCACGAAGGGTTGAGCAGCGACGGCCCCTTGGCTTCGGTTGCTCCGGTTTCCTTCATCGGCATCTTCCTCCGGGGGCGGTTGAGTATCGACGGCCTTACGGCTTCTATAAAAACTGCGGTTCCCCTCGGCGGCATTGTCCTCCTTCATTGTCTCAGGCTCAGGCTCAGGTGCCTCTTCCAGCCACGATCGCACGTACTCGTTGTTCGAATTTCGATCATCCATGTAGCCATCAGAATCTTCTTCTTCGGCTCTTTGAAGTGCTATTTGAGCAAGTTCCAACCTAATCTTCAATAAGTCTTCACGCGCTCTTGATAATTTTCTATTTGACCGTATCGTCCTATTTGTTGACGGCGGTCCTCTATGTTCGTTACGGGCGTCACCCCGGGTAGTCATCGGTATGATTCCTCTATAATTTCCATCCTTTCTCTCAGTTGAGTGCTTCACTGCTTTATCCGGATTCACTGATTTATCCGAAGGTTTCAATGTCTTATCTGAAGTTCCTTCCAATCTGGTTTCCTTCCTGAATGTAGTCGGTTGTTCTATTTGTTCTGTTTCCTTTGATTGTGTTGGTGCAGGTACATTTTCACCCCCGTGCGGGGCAGGGGGGGGCGGCGGCGGCAGCGGCTGCTCGGTCCCTTCCGTAGTGGACGGCGAACGTGGAGGTATCTCATGACGTATGGCTGTAGAGGTACGCGTTCTGTCCAACTCCACCGTCCATGCTTCAGGTGCTTTGCCTTGTGACCTCGTGATCGGCATGTTGGTTTAGATTCAGAGACAGCACTTCACTATGTACGCACTAGCTGTAATCCTTCACACAGATCTTCAAACTTCCAAGATGTTTCTTCAATCTTCAAAACAAATATTCAAACGTCAAAGTATTTCTTCTATCTTCAATGTTAATTTTTCAAAGTCCAAAAAATAATTCTTCAGGAAAAAATAACTCTTCAGGATCCAAGAATAATTCTTCAGTAAAAAAGTTTTCAGGATCCAAAATAATTCTTCAGTCTTCAAAATAATCCTTCAGGAAAAAATAACTCTTCAGTCATAAGTCTTCAGGATTCAAAATAATTCTTCAGTCTTCAAAGTAATACTTCAGGAAAAATAACTCTTCAGTCTTCAAAGTAATACTTCAGGAAAAATAACTCTTCAGTCTTCAAAATAATCCTTCAGGAAAAAATAACTCTTCAGTCATAAGTCTTCAGGATTCAAAAATAATCCCTCAGGAACAGGTCCTCTTATTCCAGAAATATTCCTTCTTCGGTAACCCTTCAAGTGATTCTTCAATGTTGAGTCTTCAGGATTTCGAAAATAATCTTTCGGGAACTGGTCTTCTGATTCCAGAAATATTCCTTCTTCGAAGATATCCGGCTCGAAGGACCAACAGATGTACCGGACGGGCGTGATCGCCAGACTCAATAACGGGAAGTTTGTAAGGCTTCCCAGTCCAAGCGGCGCTGACGTCCTGCACCAATAGTTCAGGGTATCTTCAATACTCACTGCGAAATCTCTTGAAGGAACACGGGTTTTTGACGGGGGGAATAAAATACCATATTTACTGATAAGTCTTCATAAGTATTCAGGAAGCGATTTCAGGACTCTCTAGTACTACTACATTGCTATTTAGGTGGAATTAGTTTCCATATCGATGACTACAAAGTTGGCAGGTGGCGCGCTAGCTTAAGTAGTAGCGAACCTTTACCTTATTGAGAGCCGCGAATCGCCTCCCGTTTTACAATCTTTATTTGATAAAAATCACTTAAGTTTCTATTTGTTTTATGACTAAACACCCTTATTTTAATAACTTTACATGGTGTGTTATATATCACGGGATTCGTAAAATTATGGCCTTTCTAATGAGGTTTCGTGCATGATTCTAGCTATTCCCGCTGAAAAGATATTTCAGTTATAACGGGAATTATTTAATTAATTAAATATTAAATTATTTGCAAGTGATTTTACGGGTAAAGTACTGAACCGATCTTTACCATTCCAAAAGAAACCTCAAGCTAGTCTATTTCCCTAGAAAAATCTAGTATTTTATTTTTTGTATCTAGATTTTTCAGCCCGCTATGAGCCTCTGAATACAGGTTGGGTAGCCTTTATTTTACGAAATCCGCTTTGCGGTTTTCAGACTCGATTAGGTAGGTATCCTGAAGGGCTAGATTTCAGGAAGTTAGGTCCAGGGCTAGGTCTCGGTCTAGGTGACCTGGATACATTAAAAGATTTTACCTTTTTACTATTTTACCTACCTAATCGAGGCGTACAATGGTCGAGTTCACGACTTTCATCAAAATTGTCATTTTGATTTTGTTTTAATTGCTAGATAACACTATCAATAGCTATAATTTTTACATATTTGAGTTAATATAGTGTCTGCACGCACTATGTATTGTTTTATTTCGCATTGTTGCGACATTAAATTATTTCCTATCCGTAGGCGGGTCACACTTTGTGCAAAATTGTGTGCAAAAAACGTGTGCGCATACGTAAATAGGAAATTCTCCAAATAAAACTCATTTCTGACGGCGCATTGGCGCGCACATCATCGAATTACATGATTTATTATGTTAATAAACATTTACAGAGGGGAAATTATATCTCCTACATACTTAGGCTAAGTTAAAATTATTGATTTTAAAACAAACTAATTGTTGATGACACATCATTATGGCACCTATATACTTAAGCTAAGTTAAATTACTGATTCTATATAAACCATATTGTTGGTGACGCATCGTCGCGAACACATCACATCAGTCATGCACGTTTTTCCCGAAGGGGTGGTGGGGTAACTGACTAATACTACCCTTAAAGTAACCATATATGACCAGGTCCACCTTCAGCTACGTGTTATCTTTTAAAAACCGCCATCTTCTGTGAAATACAGCGGTCGTATAGATCACTTTTTGTACAGCCCGATGAAAACTTTGTAACGGCTCTGAACACGAGACGAGTAGCTGCGGAGTAACAAATTCATGTGACCGCGGGGGTGAGGGGTCGGGTACTGCGCAGCGAGTAGCCCACTTCAGAACCGCCATAAAGTTTGAAGTTCACTATTATAAATCGCCCGCTCCGACCCTTGCTCGAGCCAGCCCGCGCCGCTGAGCCTGTAGCTTCAAATTCGTCCCCAAATAATCTTGATCCGGCCCAGCCTGTCCCTTGCTGTACTCCCCCAGCCTATCCCTTGCTGTCCTCCCCCAGCCTGTCCCTTGCTGTCCTTCCCAAGCCTGTCCCTTGATGTCCTCCCCCAGCGACGCCCTAAGTCAAGGTCCCGGAACTGGCCCGGTCAAGGGGTGCCCTTAGCGTTTAGTTTATAAGTTTTATGCCGTGGCTAGGGGTCTTAATTGATTGAGGCACCCACAGGAAAGTCCGGTTAAGTAGCCGACAACCTCCTAGGTTGACCTGCGAGATGCAATACACAAAAAACAAAAAATACAAAATTGTTAAAACTGCAGACTGAGGAGCTTGTGGCTAAGTACTAACAGTGTTACGGGTCGATCCATCAGGTTAAGCTACGCTTGCCGGGGTTGGTCCGTGGATGGGTGACCATTTCTACATACCGAGATTCCTCCGTGCCTCGGAAAGCACGTTAAGCCTTTGGTCCCGGCTGTCATTCGTGGATCTTTGACAGTCGTTACGGGTCGTCAGAAGCCCGAAAGTGTCAGTCGTACCAAGGGGGGTATCGTAATACCTACCTAGTTACTGGGTTGTGGAGATCAGATAGGCAGTCGCTCCATGTAAAATACTGGTATTCAGCTGCATCCTCTGATAAGACCGAACTTATGTAGGTTACCCTGTTTAGTTTTGTGTGCCTCTCCATGTGTGGTAGATGGTAGGTTACTGTAGTACATTTACCAAGCACAAGCTAATAGGAATTTATCTTTCCTTCCAGGCACATCTACAAAGAAATCACCGAAAACTGTAAAAAAACCGCCCGTTGAGAAGAAAAATAATTACGACCGAGACTTGGACTGTATGTCCGAGGAAAACCTCCTTACCATCATACAGTATTCATATGTGTGCCCCTTCAAGAACAGAAGAAACAACTACTACTGTTTTTACTGCAAAGATTACTACCCAAAACCGGAAGATTTGAGAGAGCACACCGTTTCACATGACACAAAACCGTTCCAACTATTAATGGGGTACAAGAAAATGATCAAAATTGACATAACAAGAATAGACTGCAGACTATGTCCAACAAAAATCGAGGATTTAACCGTTTTCAAGCAACATATAGACCAAGTTCATGGAAAAAAGATATATTTCGAAGCGCCAGATAAGATGTTACTATACAAACTTACTTGGAATGATTTGGTATGTGTTATGTGCAACGATGTCTTTGAAGATTTCAACACGTTAAATACCCATATGGTGGAACATTTCAGTAATTACACTTGTGATATTTGTGGCGTGTGCTTCCTTGAAAAACCTCGCTTAGACGCCCATTTGAAACGACATAAAGACGATGAACGACATACTTGCGAGGTCTGCGGCAAAGTCTTCAAGTCCAACCATTACAAGGACATGCATGTGGACATAGTGCATAAGAAAAAGGCTATAATTCGATGTCCGAGATGTGACGAATGTTTCATGTCCTACGCTCTCAAAAACAAGCATTTAACAGAGGCCCACGGACAAAAACGGACTTACCCTTGCAATTTATGCGATAAAGTTTACAACAGGCAGAAAACATTAACAGAACATCAACGGAGGAATCACCAAAAAGTATTGAAGCATCAGTGTGAGTATTGTGACCAACGGTTCTACCTCCCTTCCCGGTTAAAAGAACATATGGCAACACATACAGGCGAGAGGAACTTCCGGTGTGAGTATTGTGAAAAAAGTTATCCTAGGTTGAAGTCTTTGCAGTACCATATACGGACTCATACAAATGACAGACGGTATAGGTGTCACATATGTGGGCAAGCGTTTATACAGAATGCTAGTATGAAGTCACATATAAAAAGTCACCATCCGGAGTGTGATATTGAGGGATGTTACTTTTAATTCGTTTTAGACTTTTTAGGTTATTAATTTGGTGGTGTAAAAAAAGTTTGGTCGAGAGATGAGTATGTAATATAATTTATTGCACAAATAGCTTTCATGATGAAAATTAAATTATGTTTATTTCTGTGAGAAGATTATTAAAAAAAATGGGCCGGGACGCCTGGCAGATGTGAATTTATTTATGTACAGGTAATATGCATAAAAGGATAATTTACGACAGGGAATAAATATAGCAACTGTTGGTGTGTTAGCGTGTTGGCGCCAACAATCGGTCTGACCCGCCGCTAAAGATGTTTAAAATAAAAAATAAAAATACAATTTTGGTTAGTATTTTATACCTGGAATATTTTAAAATGGCGTCGACATTTCCTACCATGTTAAATTTAATCTGCGATCGCAATTTATTTGCCAAACATGTAAACAAACACGAGTTTTAGGAAAAACAACTGTAATGGGCACACAGGTTCAGTTTGCGCTACAAGTTTAGAACTGTACTAGTCAGTCTAAAATCAACTTTATTTACACTTATATAAAGTTGATGTTTGTTTAAGTAGAAATAACATCAATTGGAAACGAGGATTTGAATAGACCTTAGGTTGGCCTGCGAGAGGCCATAAAAAAAAGTTTTTATGGAAAGTGTTGATGATTCCGCCTCTAGTAGCGGCCGCCGAGGTGTCTCCGCTCTGTGACAACTACAAACAGAAATTAACTAAAAAAAAAATAGAGGTACTTAATATTTTACTTTACTTGTGTGTGGAGGCTCTTTTGATGTACCCTACACAAAATCACAGTATAACTAAATAACAGTATTATGTCTTCAGAAAACGCCCGAAAAGACGCGCTTCGAAATATCTGTATCAGTACGCAACAGTATCGATTGTGCGGCAGTTACGCACGGACGCGGAAGGTTTATCTACCGAGCGGCCGTAGGTAATTATTTCAAGGTCACTGCCGAGACAATACTGTTACTTTATTATACTGTGACAAAATGTAACTAAAGTTTATGCCACCAACTTAATAATCAATTTTCTGAGATTACTAGATAACGAAAATAGTCTGAAGTAATTTTTAAAGAAGTATTATACATTAATAATTTTAATATTAGCAACAAAACATCACAGTTTATTGTTTTACATGCTATTACATATTTATTTATTTATTTATACAAAACAAGACAAATAATTTGGTTATACAACGAGTATCAAAACTGTGTAGTCATATTTAAGTAAATTTTTGCTATGAGACCAACATCGTATTCGCAAATAAATTATCTACTGTCCCATACATAACTTCAATCAGCTTATAATGTTCCCACTGCTGGGACGCAGGCCTCTCTGTGAGAGGGAGTGGGCCGTCATCCACCACGCGGGCCCAGTGCGGGTTGGTGGATGTCACATGCCGGTTTCCTCACGATGTTTTCCTTCACCGTTTTGAGAGCAGTGTGTTTAGGTTCTAACCAATGACCTACAACTCGTTAGTCGCGGCTGTTACCACTGGGCCACCACTGATTCTTCTCTAACCGCGTTAAATGTATGGGACGGCAATTTTCTTTCGCGATTACAATTTTGGTCCAATGGAGAAAATTGTTCAGTTTGAGTCAGGCGGGCACATGCATTTTCTATGAACCAGCGCACTGAGCGCACACAACAGCCGGGCCGTGCTGTGGCACGTCGCGGCTGTAATGTGCGCTTAGCTTTAACGAACAATGTTTTTACAATTGCAGTTTGCACTCCATTCGCTTACTACTCTGTGTATTGGCTCATTTGCTCGTGCCTAGTCTTAAGTAGAGTGCGTGATTTAGTAACTCGAAGCGTGTGGACAATCAATTTAGTAATAAGAAGAATTGATAATTCATGTTATTTTTATAATATGTAGTTAGTATGTCTCATACTCTACTAAAAATAATTTTAATTAAAAAAACAAGCAATTTCAGAACAGTGATATTTATGCGAATAAACGAAACTTATGAATAAAAATGTACCTACCTATAGCTTAGAATGTAAATGTATTAATTAGATTAAGGATATGAATAAATTTTTAAATGCTATCATAAATTAAAAATTAATGTTATAATGATCTCAAATTTTTAATTTTGGACACTGCCTGCCTTTTTAGGCTGGAATCTCGAATTCAGTATTTTTAAACAATGTTAATTTATTAATTGAGAAAAAAGAGCCAAGATAAGATACACACTGTGGCAGTATTAACGTTTGAAGCTCGCAATACACATGCCTGTAACTACAGAAGTACGGCTTTGCTAATAAAAGCATAGTTATGCTTCGGTAATCATCGTGTTTCCGAATTAGCACGAACGTAGCGCCATAGAGGCAAGCTTCTGCTTCTAAGTTTTGTAACTACCGCGCTAGTACCTTTTATTGCGCGTTTTTATGAAGTTTCCTCTCTGTCGGGTTACATACTCCGGTCTCAGATCATCATTTGTCACTTAAAAGTTTTGAAAAGTGTTTTTCGAATTACATTAAAGTGGTTAATGTGAAATTTTGTAAACACGGTAATATAAAATAGGCAAGTACTTCCATGGTTGTAACAGCTCTATAAAATCTAATCATCGCGCGTTCGTATTCTCGAAGGTAGACGATTATTCCCGAAGCACATACTTTTCTTTGGAAACCTGTATATAAGTAGCTTGCATGTCACTGTGACATTCACTAACCAGGGGGCCTACCACCAGCTCAAAAGCAGTATTATTTTAATATTACTTTAGTGGGAGAAAGAGATGAGGCTATACGTCCTGTAGAGCTTCATATCTTTCCCACACTGAAGTAATATTAAAGTAATACTGCTTTATGAGCTTGTGGTAGGCCGCTTTTTTTTTTTTTTTTTGATGTTAAATTATCAAATAACTTCTCCCGCTCTGGGTGGAGCGGGAGGGCGTGTCAGACTATTACTGACTAAAAGCCACCCGTGTTCCTTCGGTTGCCCTGTTGCCGGGGGGCCACGATGTCCCTGTGGTAGGCCCCCTGAAGTTATCGAAGTGACAATGACATACAAGCGACTAACATACATTTCTACAAGTTACGTGCATGCGTATTTGATGCTTTAGATCCACCATTTGTGTCAGTGCGAAAGAGAGATGGAGCTACACAGGTTGCCTAGCATCATCTCTTTTTTGCAACGACCATCGTAACCCGATTTTTATAACAGTGCGCTGGTCAACGTCAAAATCTTACAGTGCATGCGGTTTAAATAATAACATTATCAACTAGACAAATAATATGACAGAACTGTGGAGACGATCGAGTTGTGTAGATCGTTTGTCGTCGGGGCACTGTAGAGGTAACCGGGCGGGTAAATTCAATACCAACAACCTACGACTTTGACAGCTCTAAGCGCACATAATAAAAATCGAGTTATACGTCAAAAGCACATCAGTGGTAGCAGCACTTACATTGCGTAAATCGCCGTAAAACAACGGTTTCCTAGAAGCCCTGTTCCGTCATTACTATAACGGCTATCATGAAAATATGCCATTTTCACCAGTATTTGTCATTAAGGTGTCAAAAAACTTGTTCTGTATTTGGACTGACGTTGTTGTGTGACTGTTCACGGCTTGCTTAAGCTACGGTTTCCTAGAAGATCGGTGACCCCTCACGTAGCGTCCGCAAATTACGCCGAATGACGTCACTGAAACGTTGATTATGAAAGTAAGTTGGTGTGGTTTCCTAGAGAGCGTTGTTGCCACCGTAAAGCAAACCCCGCCCCCCAAAGATTTAAATCGCTAGATTTGACCTCATCATACTCAGTCACAAGAAAACGTGTCTATACTGAGAAGAGTGAGCTCACACATTATTAAATAGCCTTTCCATGACAAACAAGTGTAGTCACTGTTTCATTGTGTGTCAGAGGTGTTAAAACGCAACAGAAACGTGACTATCTTTTGACGGGCTAAGGTGAATCTAACGATTGAAATCTTTTCCGCTGTCATCATTTTCATGACAGCCGTCGATGCGGCTGTCAAGTGCGGCCACCGCTCTACTAGGAAACCGTAGCTTTAGGAAACCAAAGCTTTGCTGCTACAACATATGATGCTGTCACTATCAATTGTTACCACTGATGTGAGGTTGGTTGTTTGTAGAAAGAAGGCTGAGCCAATGTTGATAAGGCTCCTTATTTTATTCTTCCACAACGCGGCTTTATTATTGTATAAAATATGAAACGATTGACTGTATTATAATCACAAATAATAATAATAATTATAAATCATACTACTTAAGTACATTATTACTTAATATATTTATTGTAAGTAAAAAAATAAGTGTAGAATTAAGTAGATGCATAATAAAGATCACAGTAATTAAGTACCTATTATTTATTAAGTTTTATAAATACATTAATGATGAGAACTATATTTGTTTGATTTGTTGCCACTTTTAAGTCAGTATATGTCCACTGCTGGACATAAGCCTCTTCAAGCTGCGCCACAACACTCTAAATTTAAAAGTCATTTATTCTAACTAGGCTGCGAATCAGCACTTTTCGAACGTCAAAATTACATAAGACAGTCCCCCAAAACGCCCACCCTTCACCTTTCTGTCCTCCGCCTTCCACATCCAGTCTGTCCTAGCCACCTTTTTAAGGTCGTCGGTCCACCTAAATGGGGGGCGTCCCGTCCCTCACCAGTAACCATTACCACTTTGGGTGGCCGCACATCTGACGGAAGATGCGTTGGACGTAACTTCGGTGGCGTCTATTTATACACCCTGAGGCATTGGCCCTATCGGACCCCTTCAATTGTGCTGACATCTCGCGCGTGGAATACATCGCGCCATCGACCCGGATGGCTCCTACACCTAAAGACACTGTGCAACCAACGTTGTAAGGGAAATGGTCTATGAATCGGAAAAGAAGATAGTTTGCTATGTATGTATCGATTGTTGTCTAGATCCATCATTTATTTATTTTCTTCAGTCAGCGGCCATTCTGACGAGTTCAGCAACGGAAATTTGTTTTTGAGGTCGGTACCTATACAGCTACCTACACTGAATGGGTACCGTACCATTAACAAAAGCGTCAGGAATACAGCAAAAAAAAAACCTCCATAAGCGTTCAACATGCCTGTAAATGGATTTAATTGCAAATTACTTGTCAGTCGCCTGTATACTTTCCTCTTGTCTTTTGTAAACACGGCTACATACCAAGCTATACATTTTAGTATTAGCTGATCTCGCATTGTATAGGATTTTCGAACAATGAGAGGTCAGCTTAACTGGAAATGTATGCCGTTTGTACCTACATTTTAATCTGGTGAACTAAAGAAACAATTGTTTAAGCAGCAAAAATAAGACGCACATTATGTAGGCACTAACTTTAGTATGGTCAAGTTTATCAATAAAATTAGTCTTGATCGGTTTTCATTTTAAAACACAATTGATCGATATTTTATTGTTTCTGAACGAACATGGTTTGAAGGTATATATTTTATTTCTTTCTTTCTGCTCGATTACGAAAGAAACAAAATAAAGCATCTGAAATGCTCCAAAACTGAAATTTGACAAACATGGACACTGCAACGCAAACGTCAAAACGAAATTGTTTCGATTTTACGATTTTGTAATCGCATGTAGAAAATATTATTTTTAAATGGAAAGATAACATAATTGTTGTGAAATGGAGACTCCGGCGGCTCCTGCGAAGGGCAAAGGCCCGATCGTAGACCCTGCATTGTGCCGCTGCTGCAGATCTATTAAGAAATGTCGACTTTTAACAACCGAATATGAATGGATGGGAAAGAAAGAAGTTTATTCCGAAATGTTTATGGATTGTTTTGGCCTTCTTGTAAGTATTTTATTATCATTATCGTATAGTCAGTTTACTGTAGTCTACTGATAGCCTTTGCTTTTCTTATGAAGTCTAATTGCAGACGGTACATTTCCGAATCTTAGGCGCAACTTGGGAGAGGCTAAACTTAAACTATACTTCATACAGTTATTTTTATTTACCTAATCAGAATATTCCTAAGATAATAAGTACCTACTGGATATGCTAGCATACAAAGAGCATTGACATCAAAGAGCCTATGTTCGAAACTTAAGTAAGTAGTGCAAATGTAATTTTTTTTTTAGAAAGTACTTAAGATTTATTTAAGGCAAGTTTCATAGGAGCATTTACTGACAGAAAACTCTCATTCATAAATTGCCGATACGCTGACTTATGACCATGTTACTTGCACATACTGCAATAAATTCAATTAATGTAAAAGGGTACAAAAATTAAAAAAAAATTGCATGCTACATACATGTGATAGCTGTGAACTTAAAAAATAAAGAATATGAGAGATTTTCTGTGAAAGACGGAGAGAGTTATATCTTTCTTCTCTCTCATGTAATGAAATGTGCCTAAACGTGATGCATCCTTGAAATTTCACTCTCAATTCTCGTCCAATTGTCGAATCACTGACTAAGAAGTTTCACTTCAAAAAGTTAAATGTAGCCTTGTTGCATATTTTATCACCCTCAGATTCTGCCATGCCATAGACCCCAGTCTATATAGAAACCTCTTTCAAACTCCCCTTTTTATTCATTAGCCATAGACTAGTTTGAAGCCTCAACTTATCTAATGTTCATTTTCAGTTATCACACTTAGATGGAGAAACTAAGGACTGCTGTGTATGTGCTACATGCGTGGTACGTCTGCGTGATGCGTGTGCATTTAGACAGCAAGTGTTACAGTCTCAAGAGGCCTTCCTTAGTACAAAGCTGCATCTTAAAGAAGGTATATTTGCAACATAACTGCCTCATTGGTCTAGTGGTCCAAACACTACTGCTGAGCATCAATACAATCAAACACAATAACCAGTAACAGATTAAGTAAGTGCGGGGCCTGTAGCAAATTTTATCGAGGGGCCCTTGATTTGCTATGGGCTCTTAAGTACAAAGTAGTAAAAAAAATACAATACTCAATATGTTCATTTGCCATCAACTTTTAGAAATATGTAAAAAATTGTATAACCAATTGTCTGATGTGGATTGTCTTCGTCGGAAAAGGTGTTACGTATCACGTATTTGTGATATCAAGTAAATTCAATATATTTACCACATTTTAATAAGTTTTACTCAAAAAATTACGCTCAGGCGTAGGTGGGCGGGTTTGGATACGCGGGGCCCGTAGCAATTGGTACTCTTGATATTTGGTTAATCCGGCACTGACAATAACAACAATAAATAACATCATCATTTAAATGTAATAATAACTATTTCATTTACAGATGGCACTGGTAAAGTGGAAGTAGAAATAAAAGCGGAACCACTCTGTGATGATGATTCTGATGCGATGGATGACAGGGATGACCTGGTGGATGACAATATGACAGGTAAATACAAGTTATAATATATGTTTGTCACAATAGTGAAAATGAAACTGAACGCTATTTACAAATAGCGACGCTTGGTATCGGTTTCGGTCGAAGCGTTTGATATTGGTATCGATTTTGAAACCTTATGTTCTATGTTATAGGGTTTGGTTTCCGCATTTAGTCCGTAAAGTGGACCATTGTGCGTGGGCCATGGCGGCCGTTTGGTGGTTATTCCAACCAGCCCACCTCCCTCCAGAAGCTAATTAAATCTCCTAGTCTGTTCAGAACATCTGTGTAGGATTTGGGTGACCCGAGGCTTTCTGTTCTAATCTGGGTGACGCCTGTGCATTCAAAGAGCACATGCGCTACGGTTTCCTCAGCCTCCATGCACGTCCTGCACAGAGGACTGTCCGTTATGCCTATTGTGTGGAAGTGTTTGTCTAGCGAGCAGTGTCCCGTGACGGTACCCTGTCACCAGGCGCAGGCCATTCCTGTTTAGGCGCAATAAGCACCTGGTTAGCCTGCTATCCAAGGATGGCATAGCTTCCTTAGACTGCCTGCAGCCCGGTGTCGAGGTCCACCAGTTCCCCGATTGTGTATGGGTGAACTCCTGTAGCCACCTGCGTATTTGGTTGAAGGGGATGGGTACGATAGGCTCGGGTCCACATGCTGCCGTGCCGGATCCTCGTCTAGCAAGTTCGTCAGCCGCGTCGTTACCTAACGATCCGCTGTGCCCTTTTATCCATTGTTTGAAACCTTATTTCGGCCCAATAAATCATTAAACGGCTCATGATTAGATTTATAAAACCTCATCTTAGCCAAATGGCAAAGATTCTGAAAATTCGAGCAGGAAGCCGTTTTTTTATGGTTTCGGTTTCGATTCTGAAACCTTATTTAGGGCCAACACAAATATGAACAAAAAATTAAATGATGTATTTTTATTCAATTAAATTTTATATAAACAAAATGTTTACGATAATTTGTAATTTTTGTATTTTTCAGATGCCTTAGACACTAAGTTAGATGATATAAAAGATGTCAAACCATCAGACGAAGCCCCAGTGTCGGGGCGAACGCGCGCCAAACGAGAGAAAGGCGAGAGAACAATAAAGAGAGAGATCACCATCAAAATGAAGAAGTTACGCGCTAAACTCGATGATATGTTGGAGAAACCTGGTAGGTTTTATGAAGTTATGTATTATAAATTTTGTCAAATTAAATTAGCTAGTGAACCTCCACAGAAGTGATAGGTATCGATATTTAAACATAATAAAAAAAGAATTGATTTGAAAAATTGTCGTGAACGACCAACGACGCAAATAGTGTACGTTAATTTAACTAAGAATTTAGAAAATCTATATCCTAATTGCGTAATACAACACAATCACAATATGTTTCGATTTGAAACAGATTGCTAATTCATTGCTTCATAAGTTGGAAAGAAAATCTGCTCATCAACGTAAATAACGCAATGAATGTTGTTGAACTGTCAAAATGAAACAAATTAGGCATAATTGTTTACGAAAATAAGTTACACAATTAGAGTACTGTTTTTTTTATCGTGTTTGAGTATCGATACCCATCACCTCGATTACAAAATAAAAACAGATTTTAACGAAGGCCGAAACAACTCATTTTTTTTTTTATTGGAAAATATATTCAAAACGGTTTTGTCAAAGCATGACATGGCTTTAAAACTATAGAAATGGATTCTATGCACTTCTTCTTTATTAATTTACATTTCTGTTGACCCCTCTAATTTATGTCTATTCAAATCCATGTTTCTATTTGATGTTATTTTCACTTAAACGAATATCAACTTTATGCAGTGTAAATTAAGTTGATTTCAGAATGACTAGTACTATATTGAAAAAGTCATAAAAATCTTTGAGGTTACAGCGCAAACTGAATTATATGTGTGGGTATTAATATATTTTTTGCCACAAACACATATTTGTTTACATGTCTGGAAACTAGAAATACTTATAATTGAAATTAATTATTTCTTCATTATTTCAGTTTCAGTTGAAGTCCCAGTAAAGAAAGAAACACAGAAGATCAAGATAAAAAAACATGAAGTAGACCATGATTTCATGGTTTACACGAACGCCGTAACCATAGTCAAGAATTCCTATGTATGTCCCTTTCAAAACAGAATCAGTATATACTACTGTTTCTACTGCCGAGACCAGTTCACAAACCCCAACGAATTGAGAGAACATACCCTCTCCCACGACCCTATAGAACTCTTCCAAAGCACCATGGAAAACCGGAAAATACCAAAAATAGACATCACTAGAATCGATTGTAGACTGTGTAACGAAAAAATCGATGATTTGGAAATGTTCAAAAACCACATCACTAACGTGCACGGAAAAATGCTGTATCCCGTCTCTAATGAGTTCCTGAAATTTAAATTGTCTATGGATAATTTAATTTGCACAGAATGTAATGGCGCATTCCCGTATTTCGATGTACTTAAAAAGCATATGATCGATCACTTCGGTACTTACATATGCGATGTCTGTGGCGCTTGCTTCCTGGAACGCAACTCATTACGAACTCACATAAAATCCCACAGTAAAGTCGAAGAAAGTTTTCCATGCGAGATTTGTGGGAAAAACTTGAAATCTAAGTACAGTAGATATTTGCATGTTGCTACGGTTCACGAGAAAAAGCCGACGGTCAATTGTTACAAATGCGAAGCCAGTTTCTTATCTTACGCTTTACGAAATCGTCATCTAATTGAAGTCCATGGGGATAAGCGGACGTTCGCTTGCAAGTTATGCGATAAAGTCTATAACAGGCGAAAAACTTTGATGGAACATAATCGCCGAAATCACTTAAAAGTCTACAGACATCAGTGCGACTTATGTGACCAACGTTTCTACCTACCTTCGAGATTGAAAGAACATATGGCAACACATACTGGTGAAAGGAACTTCCGGTGCGAATTCTGTGATAAAAGCTATCCCCGATTACAATCCTTACAAGAACATATCCGGTCGCATAGTAACGAAAGACGATACAAATGTGATATCTGTAATTCTACTTTTACGCAAAATGGTAGCTTAAAAAATCATATGAAATCACATCATCAAGGGTACGATTTGGATCCCAATTATAGTTGAATGTATTGTTTTGTTTATAATTTATTTTATTGTATTTTTGTCAGTATTAAATGTGTATGAAATTAATTTAATGACATGTGTACCTATTTATTTTCTTCTTCCTGTATTTTTAAGTATATGACACATTCACGGCGGAAACTGAATTTCGGTTTAAGCTGAAATCTTAACGGATAAGGCAAATTCGAGAACAGTACCCTAATTGCGTAATGCATGATCAATCACAATTTATTTCGATTTGAAACAGATTTCTAATCCATTGCTTCACAAGTTGGAAAAAAATCTGCTCAACAACGTAAATAACGCAATGGATGTTGTTGAACTGTCAAAATGAAACAAATTTGTCATAATCGTTTACGAAAATAAGTTACGCAATTAAGGTACTGATTAACCTTATGAATTTGATCCATGACATGGTTTCGGCCGAAACTACAAGCTGGTGGTATCGGTACATCACTATGTACTAGACTTGTCCTGGGACGGTCGATCCAATAATACCAACCAATGGATGTCATCATACAGCCAACATGCAGTCCTATTTTCCCAGAAAAGAGTCCCTAATGGAAAAACTAGAAGAACTGCCCGATCTGAGACTCCAACCCAGGACCGACGCTTGACAGCACTAGACAGCGAGACAGTCAGAATAGTGTATTTTCACCCGAGCAGAGCTGAGAGAGACCAGTACCCTAATTGCGTAACTTATTTTCGTAAACAATTATGTCTAATTTGTTTCATTTTGACAGTTCAACAACATTCATTTTCGTCGTTGAGCATATATTTTTTCCAACTTATGAAGCAATGAATTAGCAATCTGTTTCAAATCAAAACAAATTGTGATTGATCGTGTATTACGTAATTAGGGCAAAGGTACCTACTAAGATAATATATAGGGTAAAGGTACACAAATAAAATGGCTCAAACATGTAAGAACTTCATAATTATATTTAATTAACCTTATATTAATAACAGATCTTTTAAAAATAATGCTGTTTACAGCTAGCTGTCGTCATTACAAAATAATACTTTATTTATGCTGCAGATTCTATTTTCTTGCCTACGACAAATCATTCGTAAGTCTAAGGTAAGCGACACACTTTGACCGCGCATTTATTGGGTAGCAGTAAAGCTGGTTTTCGTATACCATAGCTATTCAAACATTCGACAGACTGCCGATGCCGTGTCGAAAATTACTTATTTTCGATTACCTGATTTGCCAAGTCCCCGATACTAAATAGCTATCGGAAGAATAGCGGTCGTCTATTTGCATAATCAGCCTATAGTGTTCCCACTGTTGGGACACAGGCCTCCTCTCTGTGAGAGGGAGTGGGCCGTAACCACGCGGGCCCAGTGCGAGTTGGTAGATGTCACATGTCTTCGAATTTTTGGTTCTAGGACATGCCGGTTTCCTCACGATGTTTTCCTTCACCGTTTTGAGAGCAGTGGTGATGAAATAATTTACACAAAGTAAAGCGCCTGTCAGGGTTCCACTGGGCCAAGGGCCAAGGGTAAGCGCGGCGAGGCGGGAGGCGGGACGCCGTGAGCGTTGCCCCCCATGAGCCATACACGTACCTAATAAGGCGCACGGTACAGCGGTTTCGGCATTGGCCGTTTTTACATTGGACGATAACGATACTATATCGTCCGACTGGTAGTTTCATACAATTACTACTAAACGCTTTCACACTGTGTCGGTGTAGTCAACGGTATGGTCGCCGACATTGATTGTCGTGCCGATATCGGCAGACGACACAGTGCAGTTGTTCACTTCCATAATTTCCTCGAATATACTATTACACTTTTAGAATCGTTTGCTGGCGCAAGGCGACTATTCAAGGCTACTGTGGCATACCGCATGACAATAAGCTGTCTGTTTGGTAACCTACATCTTCTCACATAGGTACCGATATCGTCCCGATATTGTCGGCCGTAATCGTTGTAGTTCGAGCTAACGATAAGTCGGTGTCGTTGTCGTTCGAGCTGACGATATGTCGGTGTCGTTGTCGTTCGAGCTGACGATATGTCGGTGTCGTTGTCGTTCGAGCTGACGATATGTCGGTGTCGTTATCGTCGCAGTGAGAAAACGGCCATTAAGTCCGCATTTATACAGATTTGTTTTATTTACTTGTGCATAACATTTTAATAAATATAAAAATATTAATAAATAGCTGCATTCTTGCTATCTTGCATAAAGCGCAACGTATCTCTGACTGTTCATGCGGTTACAGCTTGAAAACCGCTTCTCCAAATAAGGTATACTCCATTTGAAATAAGATTAGACATTTAAATAACACCGTACAGTCTTTTTTACAGTCCGTTCAACCGATTTTGAATTCTATACCGTAGATATAAGGATGGCATAAAAAGCAAAAAAAAAGTGGTTACAATACCAACTGTTTAATGCAGCTGCTATTTGTCATGTTGCCATCGCAATAGAAGTCAAAATCGGTTGTACAGTAAAAAAAGGTTTAGTCAAATGTCTAATCTTATTTCAAATAGAGTATAGGTAGGTATATAGGATATTATGCACTAGCTGCAGCCCGCGGCTTCGCCCGCGTGGACCTGTTTTTCTAAAATAAAACCTAAGTTACTCCTTATAACATCAGCTATCTGCCAGTGAAAGTCTCGTCAAAATCGGTCCAGCCGTTTCGGAGATTAATCAGAACGAACACACAGACTTTTTTCTGTCATAAGTTCCTTATACACTTTGACGTAGACACGTCAATTTTATTTATTTGTATAGATGTTCTCTGGCTTAGTTTTAGATGAGCATCTGGACCGAGGGCCCTTTTTGTTTAAATCCTTATGAGACAAATTTAATTGAGATTTATTATTATAGGGAAATTAATTAAAAGTAATAAAACTTGAAGCAAAGCTCTATAAATTTCTTAAACGTGAATTAAAACTTTTATGAACAAATGACTTGGGCACTCAATCTGCATTTGAGCACTTTAATTCTTAGTTTGTGCTTGTGTTGTGTTTAGTTTGTGATTTATATTTTCCTCGTAGGGCCGTTTGTCCACCGTCGCCGTCACTGGGACGTCACCGAGAGCTAGATGACAGCGCTGAAGTAGCGAGACATACATTTGGCCCGAGATTGTGACGGGCCGGCAGTACAAAACACATTTGATCTTGTCCATACACTGCCATCACACCGCGCCGTTCGCTTGGTTTCTGTTTTGCCTGTTATGCCGAGTTCGATCTTGGTGGGCACACTATTGCCGTCATCGGGACGTCATCTCGTTTCTCGGTGACGTCCCCGTGACGGGGGTGGTGGACATGCTCTCTAATATCTACATGACATGTTAAATACTCATTACATTAAAATATATTTTGTTCAACGATAACCCTCAACCCCTTCCGGCATTGGATGCTTCGTCTTCATATGATTCTTAAAATTCGTCACTTGCGTATAAGCAGACGGACAAAGCGTACATTTATACTTTTTCTCAGCACTGTGAGACTGCAAATGCACCTTTAACGCCTTAGACCTAGGGTAGTTTTTCCCACAAAATTCACATCTGAAATTCCGTTCTCCAGTGTGTGACGTCATATGGTCTCTTAAAGCGGAGGGTAGATAGAATTTCTTGTCGCAAAGTGTGCATTCGTGTCGGAATAACTGTAAGTGGGTTCTTTGATTGTGTTCTCGTAGAGTTTTTCGACTGTCGAAGATTTTGTCGCAGCCCTCGCAAGGGAACATTCGTTTCTCGCCGTGGACATTAATTTTGTGCCTATATCTCATGTGGTAAGAAATAAAAACCTCGTCGCATTTATTACAAGGGTAAGCAGGCTCGTTTTTGTGTATTCGCGAAATATGAAAGCTTCTACTGTTTTTCGAACGAAACGTTTTGTCGCATTCATTGCACGGGAACATTTGTACATCTTTTTTCTTATTGTGCGAATTTTTATGAAATGTCAGATGTCTTTCTTCAAAATAATGCGCGCCGCAAACGTCACAAATAAAAGTACCAAAGTGTTCGGCCATATGTTTTTTTAGCGCGTGAAAAAATCCTACATTTTTTCCACATTCAACACAAGTTAGCGTTCCAATTTTAAGTTTGAAAGGCATAAATTCGTTGTGTACATCTTTGAATAATTTTATTCCATGGACCGTAGTGATGTGGTGTTTAAAACTATCGACACAGTCGATTTTTTCATCGCACAGTCTACAGTCAATTCTATCGATATCGACTTGAATTAATTTCTTTGTGTCTAGTACATCCTTATACGTCTTGGGGTCGTGACTCATCGTGTGTTCTCGTAATTGGGTCGGGTCTAGGAACATTTCTCGGCAGTATATACAATGGTAGTCGCTAAAAACGGTGATAAACGGACAGACGTAAGAGTTTTCGACGATTTTCACTGCGTTCCTTAGTATGTGGAGGTCTTTGTCGACTGTTACTGGTCGCCTGTAGAGTGGGGATTCGGCTCGGCGGGTTTCTGAAGAGAAAAAAGTATGAATTATACAACATGTAAAAAAACCCTGTCCGATCCGTGAGGGTGTTGTTAGGTATCGTACTGAGTCTCTTTATGTGGTAATTTTCAGGAAAAAAGAAAAACAAAATCGTCACATTTTTTGCAATGGGGAATTTTACCGGATTTTACATGGGGCGCGGGCAGCAGGGCCGTAGCGAAGGGGGGCATTATGGGGCAATGCCCTACCTTAAAATACCAATGCCCTACCTTAAAAAAAAACAACTATTCTAAATATCAACTAATAATAAGCAAAGTACTGTGAAGCTAAGTTATGACATCTAAACAATTCAGAATTAACCACGGCATCTTATAATCACAATTAAATAATTATTTATTCTGAATGTTATTCGAATTCAGTTGTTTTAAGACTATATATTGAGTAGGTGTGTTTGGACATGATTGGAGACACAGATATAGATATACCTAGATAACGCAAGAGCAACTTCGCGTGCCATTTTCGTGCCCAGCTTACGTACAATAATCGTAAGCTGCTATTTTCGCGTTCAGTCTGCAGCGGTGCCACGCTTGTAGGAAGTCAGTAAAAAAATTGAAAATGGTTAATTACGCGGTTATAAATTGTAAAAACTGTGCAAATGCGAGGAGAAAAAATTAAAGAAACGTTTCCTAGTGCTTGTGACGTCATAGTAGGTAGTCAAAAAATGGCACGCTTGGTTTTCATACAGATCGTGATACTTGCGTTATCTAGGTCTATCTATAACTGTGATTGGAGAAATAATAATTTATGTCGGATTTTTTTTTTTTTTTGTCTATATTATCATCCCTAACGATTAAGTATTAACTGACTCATTAAAAATATCAGTCAAGAAAGCCAAAAATCAATTGACTAGAACAGATCAACATTTTACTTCTGCCCTACGTGTAACAACAGCTGTTCAAGTCTAGTTACGCCATCGTTTAGCGGGTGTCTACAAGTCATAACTTAGGAGAGGAGCTCGTGGCTAAATAATAGCCGCACGGGACGATCCATCAGGTTAAGCGATATTGTATATGTGCTTGGTTAAAAGTGCATTTAGAGAAGTAAGTGTATTACTGACAAATGCTTGCACTGACTGGACAGGTCCACTCAAATCTGTGTGGTTCTTTCCTCAAAATACCATTTTAGACACTAATCTATACGTACATGGTCCTCATATGGCCTGACCAAGATTATGTCTGAACTTCAAAAGATACTGCGACATCTGAGTTTGTTTCGGCCTTTCTTCTCAGAGTAGTCAGATAGGAAACGCCGAACTCATCTAGTTTATTTTTTTTATATGACGTGTAAAAGTGACTTAGAATTGACTGTAGAATTGACTTACCATCATTATTTTGCATCTGGTTAAGTTTTCTCTTCATACTGTTGAGTTGGTCCAACATGTCCGTCTGGGCCGGGTCGACAGTGCCGCCCTCACGACGGCTCGGCGACAACTGGTCAACTGAGCTCTCTTGCAACTGTTCTACTTTTACTTGTATTGACACTGGAATTGAGAGGTCAATGTTTATTTTATTTTTATTTATTCACGAATATTTAATTAGACTATCTGACTGGCAGATGATGATAGATATGGGAGAGATGTATAATAGCACGCTTGTATTCCTCGAGCGTATAGGCAGAGTTGCATTGTACCATCAAAGAATCTAACCAGTTTGAAATCAAAATCCCGTGCACACGATGACCACATCTGTTACCGCCCCGGTTCTATAGCGGCCGAGCGCTGCAAGCAGAAATAGTCCCTACGGTGTTGAGATATGAAATTCTTTGATAGTACATTATTCTGCTAGATATGTTTAAGTTCAAGTATTGGCTTCATTTTTTTTTTGTACCTTGTCTAAGTTTCTTTTGCTTAATTATTGTTCTACTAATTACGTTTTTTTTTTCTTCATAAAAAATGGTAGTCGATAAGCGCCTGTGCACACGATGTGTTGCGGCGGCGGCGCGGTGCCGGAGCAGTGTCGCTGCGGCGTCCTACATAAAATATCCTTGGTATGCCACACGTTCGTGCCGGCGTCGCACCGCACGTACACTTAAAGCCCGCAAGACTAGGCGGGGAGGGGTGTGCGAGTTGCGACACCGGAGCGGCACCGCTCAGTTGATTGTGCGTTGTCAAAAAATAGATGTTTGACAGATGACAATTTACGCAGTGCCGCAATGAAATCTTTAGGTGCGGCGCCGCAACGCAGAATCAGAATTTATTTATTTGTAAGAATGTAGTTTTACATAGTATGGTGTTAATATTTTTGCTAGTTCTGTACATTCTACCACAAAGTATATGGTGTACAGACGCCAGCACTTCAAGCTACTACAATCTGTCAAATTTATTTAATAGATTTTCAACTTTACAGCTGAAGATTAAGGTTCAAAGTTGATTGGGAAAATTTGACAGTTTCGGGTAGCTTGATGTGCTGGCGTCTGTACAAGTAAAAATATTAAATTGTCGCATCGTGTGCACAGGGTCTTAGGCAGTTTTCTCTTAGGTGACAGGGAACCTCAACCACATAGGAGGAAAATCGTATAGAAGCAAAACTGAGCGAGACATACGCCCCGAAAGATATACAGTGTGCATCAGGAAGGTGTGGTCAAATTTAAGGGCGTGGTACTGACCATCAACCTGAACAACTTTCTCCACGGAACCTGCCTAGCCTTTTCCCAACTACATATGTTGGGATCGGCTTCCAGTCTAACCGGATGCAGCTGAATACCAGTATCTACATGGAGCGACTGCCTATCTGACCTCCACAACCCAGTAACTGGGTAATACGACACCCCTTGGTAAGACTGGTTGTCAGACTTTCAGGCTTCTGACGACCCGTAACGACTGTCAAAGATCCACGAATGACAGCCGGGACCAACGGCTTAACGTGCTTTCTGAGGCACGGAGGAATCTCGGTATGTAAAGATGGTCACCCAACCCCGGAAAGCGTAGCTTAACCTGATGGATCGACCCGTGCGGCTATTATGTAGCTACGAGCTCCTCGAAAAAATTATCAACTGTCCCATATAAAATTTCAATACCTACTTGACCTCGACCGAAAACCACTCCTCAAAGAGGGGTCTTAACGCCGCAATTGTGGCGTGCCCAGCGCTAGGTTGCGACAATCGCACTCTCCATGACGCCATGAGATCCCGCCGGAGCCCTGTCCGCTGTGCCGTGATTTCTCGCGGCAGCGGAGTTAAGCCCCGGCGTTTCGCCTCCTCGCAGATGTGCGCGAGGACTTTTGCCTCCAGATCCCATGGCGGTAATCCGGCAAGGAGGCTCTCACAGGAGACCGTGCGGTATCCTCGGGCCAGCCGGATGGCCATGACCCTCTGGGACGCGTTCAACCGGCGGGCTGGCCGCAGTCTCAATGAATGCGCCCACACCGGTTCCCCGTAAAGGGCCATGGACCGCACGACCCCCGTGTAGAGCCTCGGCGTTTGGATCCCCTAGATTGGGCAGGAGCCGCTTCAAGGCAGCTCCGGCCCGCTCCAGTCTGGGGGCCAAACGTCGGAAATGCTCCACGAAGTTCCACCGGCTGTCGAGGACGAGTTCCAGATACTTCATCGTCGACTCGACGCCGATGTGAACCCCTCCCGCCATTACCTGGGAACCCGACGGTGGCGCATTCCGAGGACCATGAAAACCCATAGCCTCGGACTTGTGCAGGGCCACCTCAAGTCCCAAATGCCGGATCCTGTCAACGAATGTGGCAACCCCGCGTGTCGCTAAGTCGGCTGCCGCCTGGTACGACCTCCCCTGCGCCAGGACCAACGTGTCGTCAGCGTAACAAACGATGCTGACGCCACTAGGGAGGTCGGCGCGCAGCGCCCAGTCGTATCCGATGTCCCACAGATGCGGCCCCAGGACAGATACCTATGGGACACCGCACGACATCTCTTGCCGGTTCCACTCCCCGGTGACCGGGGTAGATGACGGCCCTGTCCGTCAGATAGGCCTCGACCACACGACAGAGGTAGGTCGACATCCGGTGATACCGGAGTGCCTCCCTGATGCAACTCCAGGGCAGGGTGTTGAAGGCATTGGCGATGTCTAGAGACACCGCCAAGACGACCCCACCCCGGGCCACAGCATCCCCCATCATGTAGGCCCGCACGCGCATGATGGCGTCCACCGTAGAGCGCCCCCTGCGGAAACCAAACTGGCTCTCCGCCAGATCCGGCCCCGCATCAGCTGCCCGACGAGGCGGTCTGCAATGACTCTTTCAAAGAGCTTGCCCTCCTTGTCGAGCAGCACAATGGGCCGATAGGCGGACGGAGAGCCTGCTGGGCGCTCCGGCTTCCTGATGAGGACCAGTTTCCCCGTCTTTCAACGTAGTGGGAACTGGCCCCTCTCCATGCATGCGCTTAGTCGAGGCCCGAGAGCCCCCAAGGCCAGGACCCATGCTTTTCCAGGTATGCCGTCGGGTCCTGGGGCGGTATTTTTCGCATTCAGCTTGCGTACCGCCACTCTCATCTCTACGTCAGTCACCTCCGGAGCATCGTCGTCGTCGTCGGCGGTGTGGTCCGCATCGGGCACCGCAGTAGGCGGAGCCATGGGCGCGGGGGTATGTTGCCCTCTTGAAGGGAACAGAGCGCTCACCACGTCCTCCACAAGCTGGGGCCGGAGACTCTGCGTCAGCGGGGGAGCCCATGGGCGGAGTTTCTCCCGCACCATCTTGTATGGGCGTCCCCACGGGTCCCTGTTCAGAGTCTCCAGCAACTCCTCGCGGGCCAGTGCCCTGGCCCATGTTGGTCACCCTTAAATATGACCACACCTTTCTGATACATACTGTATAGCGCATTTCAAACGCTTTCGGAGCAGTATTCTGGCTTCAATTCAAAGTATTTTTTTACAAACAGACTTTGAAAAAAAAAGGACGAAGTTATGCATTCGGCGAGTTGTTTTTTCTTAACATTACATCACGCCTGTATTCCGGACGAAGGGTTGGGCAGAGGTGTACCATCGGGGTAACATATATGTAAGGATTTTGAAAACAAAATCCCGTGCACACGACCCTATTTTTTCATAGATAAGCGATACTATAGCGGCTGAGCGCTGCAGGCAAGAATAGTCCTTACAGTGAGCAGTGCGTTTCTTCGATAGTACCTATAGTCCACCCACATTTAGCCATACCATGTAATAGGGGCGAGCCTATTGCCATCAACCGGGCATAAATTCAGACTCCGGCTGCCACTGAGAAATTCCAGATGGAAAAACCCCATAAAACATTGCCCGACCCGGGAATCGAAGACCTCATGCTCGGCAGTAGCGCTTATGACCACTAGACCACCTCGACCGACGACCGTAGCACGTCTGCTTTTTCTTATTCTATGGTAATAAGGAGGTACATACTTGTGGCTGTGATAGTCTCTGGTTCCTGTTCTGTTGTGTCTTCAATGGGGTCAGTTACATGATCATCGTCGTCATTGTCAGAATCGTTAGCTGATTTTAATGGTATGCCGTCGACCTCTTGCTTCACCTCTACTTCCATTTTGAAATTGTTTTCGTTATCTGAATTTGAGATAAAAACATAATTATTATTAAAATTGCATGACATACACACACATGGGTTAAAATATGACTTCAGGGCCCAAGTGACAGCGCCGGCCCTGGGGAAGAGCGAGTGAACTCTAGGCGCCAGATGTCAAGGGGCCCCAAAAAAACAAATGCGGAAAACAATTTCAAGGGCAAAAAAAAAATTTGATGGCGCCTTTTGAGAGGCGCGGGACATCCCCAGTAGATTTTGGAAATTAATATTTATTTAACATGAAACCGAAGTAGAATTTACGTTTAGTGAAAGCGTCGATCAAAGGGCGCCAAAGACAATCTCGCTCTACGCTGATCAAGGGCTAGGGCCGGCGCCAAGTAATGAAATGCCAGAACAAACCAAAAATATTAATAATTTAAAGGAAAACAATTATATACAGATAATGAAAAGCTAAGCTGGCGAGGGGGTAATGGCTGATCTTTGCGTTATGCTCGTGAACGGGTGCTGCTTGTGGTGACTGGTTGTCTTGCTGATCATGGTTTTGTTATTGTTACTAGTAATTAACTGTTTATTTATTTTACCTTGATGGTCCTAGTTTATCATTTATAAATTACAATTACCGCTTTAAATAGCTTTATGTAGGCAGGCACGCCCTTTATGCCTAGAGGCTTTTATTTAGATATTGAGTTCTGTTTACATTTAGTTTTTATTTTTATTTCTGCTTGAGTATAGTTCTCGATGACTCAATGTTTTTGGTTGGTATATTGGCATGTGCTATCTGACATATGACCAATAATTTGAACAGACAGCTGTACTGCTGGGAAGTTTGTTGCGCCACTTCTTCTTCCCAGCTAAAGGCACTAGGAAGTGGTGAAGGGTGTGCATTTTGGGGGACTGTCTTATGTAATTTTGACGTTCCAAAAATGCTAATTCTCAGCCTAGTTGAATAAATGACTTTTGAATTTTTAAGTTTTCAAAGCTTCCTCTCTCCTACTACTTTGCTGTGCCTGACAGGGTCCACAATGATCACATATAATTTAAAGTTACCTAAGTACAGAATATTGTGGATTGTATTGAGTATTGAAATCTGATAGTTACATGCTATGTTTATCATTAATTGACAAAATAGTAGTAATGATGAGGTTTAAAAACTACTGAAATAGATGCTTTTTTGGCTCACACTTGGCATTTTTTTTGGCATTCACTAACATTGTTCTGCTACCTACAAATACATCTGGGAAACCTAATGTTCTTCTTACCATCATGTATATGCACCGTAGCACTGAGCAGTTTCTCCTCGCACAGCAGCACTTGCTGTCGGAAGGCGCGCGCATCTCTCAGACGTACCACACACGTCGCACAGATTACGCGCTCAGACTCCTCGCCTTCCAAGTTAGATAGCTGGGAAGGACAGGGTTAAAATAAAAGATAAATACAACTTAAGATAGAAGTTAGTAGGTCTTCTGGTTACAACTGTGTCTGCTGACTTGCTGAGTGATCAAGTCCTTCAATAGGAGGCCACCCTATTGCCCGTCATCATCATCATTTCAGCCGAAAGACATCCACTCAACCACCACACCGGTCATAGGACCGCCACTTCAACCAGTTCTATGCTTCCCGCATCCAGCGGATTCCTGCAGCCTTCAAAAGGTCTTCGGTCTATATTGTGGGAGGCCTTGACTCAAAAAAATCCCAATATTTTGCCTAACCCATCTATGCAGGCTGAATTGGTTAACTGGTAGAGAATGCCAAAGAGATTAGGTCTGCCTTTGTACCTTTATTGTGCACAAAAATTTCTAAAATAAAATAAAAAAGGAGCCTATTAGAAATAAAGGATAGATGAACGATGCCAAGAACCAGAAACATCACCCAGAAATCGCTGGATTTTCGTGAATAAGCTCGTTCAATCGTAAACGATACTTAAATGGACTGATTACTTATCTTGTTATAGGCTCAAGACTACTTGCTTTGGCAAAGCGGCCATAGCAATAGACTCCGCTCCTAATTTGTATGTAATACGAGAGATTCAAACTAACCACAAGTCCGAAACAGTCGACAAACATATCAGCATAAACTTCTCGCTGACCAGACCACTCGTATTCCACGTTCAATAATCGACACTTTTTGACTGCACCACAGCATCTACACACGCCAGGGTCCACGATCGGACCCTTGCGGTTATTCGTGCTCATTTTAAAGGGATATTCACATTGGAATTATATTATTAAATAGCTTTTTCCACTTCAAACGACACCCATTACCATTGATTTGTTTGACTTGACCTTTAACACTGACAGATTGACAGTTCGTTGTTTGACAACAATTTGCCATAGATAATGGCAAAGTTGCGTTTTGTTATACAAATCATCATAATCCACAGCCCGAGGTTTCTTTTGGCTTGTGCTTTGTCGGACTCATGAAGCAAAAAACCAGGTCGGACTCCACACTTGTACGGCAGTATCATCCAGAGTTGACTAGCTATGATAAAAATGTTGTCTGTCCTTCTCCCATCTCATTGCCGAACATACATATCACAAATAATATTCAGCTTTATCGCATATTTGAAACTGCCATCTAGTGTGGAATAGCAAAGCTAATTTGTTTACAGAATTGACCAAATGTATTAATCTGACTCGAATAAAGTCATCAAAAGCATCGATTTACATCAATGATCAGAAGTCATCATTCAGCCAGTAAAAGCCGGATCCAAAATTATTGAAAAGGTTACGTAAAAAGTGTTGGACGAGGAGTATTAAGTACTGTATGAGTGGCCTTACCACTTAAAAAGTGTTGAATGACATCATCATGCACATATCACTAGAATGTTTAAGTCCCATGTAATTGGGGGCTAGCGGCTAGCCTATTACTATTAACCGGGCACAAATCCAGCCTCCGGGATGCTACTGAGGAATTCCTGATGGAAAAACCCATGAGTGTCCGTATATAACACTGGTGAATCCATAGGTATACAGGGACTGCCCCGTACAAAACAGCTGTTCACTGTTGCCCGGAATTTCATCTGCGTCCTTTCTTGTATACAAATATCCAGGATGAGGAGCTGCCTATGTCCTTCTCCAGGTCCCAGTCAAACTTAAATATCCGTTAGGTGGTTCAGGCGTAAAAAGGTAACAGACAGGCAGACAGCACCTACTTTCGCATTTAGGTAAGTATAATATTATCTCGTTTATTTATTTTCTATACATTTGTATAATATTTATATGAAAATAATTTAAAAATCATTTAAGTAATAATGCAAAAAAGTTGTCGTGCGCCGGTATCGGGAGCAAGGTCCAAGCTACCGGTGGTTAGGGCTGCAGAGACAGGAACCTCCTCACAATGCGAGCCGTATCAAGGAGTACTGCCTTTTGAATCAGGCCTTTGGTCCAACCGCCTAACGAGAGCCTCGAGAGATATGTTGGTCGAAGCTTTTGGCCATCAGGCCATTGGCCGTTACGACAATCGGCACAATGATAGCCGAGCTCACATTCCACAACAAGTCGACAACTTCGTGTGCTAAGTTGAGATATTTTATTTGTTGTTTCTCTTGTTCAGCTTTCACGAGGTTCTCGTCATGTGGAATAACATCGACTATCATTGCGCGGCGCACTAATCGATCTATCACCACTGTATCAGGCTTATTAGAAACAATAATCCTGTCAGTAATGATAGACCGATCCCAGTACAACGTGACATGGTCATTTTCGAGAACTGGATCGGGAACATAGGTGGTACTTGTAATACAGGTTACCTCAAAATCCACAAGTTTATATTTCAAAGCTGGTGAATAATTCTGGTCAAATTATTATTATTAAATGGATAGAAACAAAATTATCAACACGACTAGTACAAACGCCAGCACATCAGGCTACTACAATCTGTCAAATTTATTTAATAGATTTTCAACTTTATCGCTGATGGTTAAGGTTCAAAGTTGATTGGGAAAATTTGATAGTTTCGGGTAGCTTGATGTGCTAGCGTCTGTACCTAAGGTCAAGGTTTACCCAAAGTGGATTATTTAAATAAATGTCAGTCACCTGACCGGATCTTCACGGGATGGACAACAATCGTCAAAACTAATCCTAACCAATACCTATTATAAATGCGAAAATGAGTTTGTTCGTTTGTTATGTTTCACGCTAAAACGGCTGAACGGATTTGGATGAAATTTTGTTTTTACTTTTTATCCCGACATTTCCTCGGGATCGAGACTTTATGGGCCTACCACACACACAAGCTTCACCACAGTTTTGCCTGCGCAGGCTGGTTTGTACACGGAACACCGTGTACACCGTTTCGGTTTCGGGGGCGATAAATCAATCTAGCTAGGTTTCATTTTTAGAAAAAGTAATTAAAAAAAAGAAACTCGGTCATCCAGATATTGAAATTTTAACGAAACCAGTAGGTACCCTAATTGCGTAATACAACACAATCACAATCTGTTTCGATTTGAAACAGATTGCTAATCCATTTCTTCATAAGATGGAAAAAAAATCTGCTCAACAACGTAACTATCGCAATGAATGTTGATTGAACTGTCAAAATGAAACAAATTAGGCAAATTTTTTTACGAAAATAAGTTACGCAATCAGGATACTGTTTGTTGCCATATCAACACTATTCTTGAAGGTCGATTAGATTCCATGCGATACTTAAGCTCGCGCTAAGTATCGCACGGAATCTAATCGACCTATGCCCAATGCGATATCGACCAATGCGGCAAATCTTAATTAGTTTTGCCAGAGGTCGTACAAGTTCGTGGCCAGAGATTAAACAAAAAAATATTGTGATGTAAGAGTCCTTGTAAGCGTTTCTATTTTTTTTTTATTAGTTTATGTACAGTCAGCCCCAAAAAGATATATACACGGACAAGGAACCATTTTATTGTCAACAACCTTTGTTCCACAACATTGTATCCACCGTATAGGTACACAAGTCACAACATAGTAGACAATTATTTTTTTGAAGTGAAAGCTTCTTTCGGCGCGTTGGGCATTTTTGAGATGGGACTAAACAATTGATTTCGCGACACTGTTACGACACCAGCTTTTGACCATTAAAAAGCCATACGAAGACGCGCGGTATATTATTTCCTGTACAGTAAAATTGTTCAAGTTTTCACATCTGTCGGCACTCCCGGTTTTTTTAATTTTTTTTTTTACTAGGGACTTAATAAACTGTCTAAATGTAGGTTACACCTCTGCCTAGGTAATACGGGCTGGTATCCGCAACTCCACGTCAAAACGCGTATTTTGCGTACGGGTGGGTAAATCGGTTATTCGATCCACCCCAGCTCCTCAAAGAAGGCCAGCAACGCCTTGGTGTCACTAACAATCTCACGTAGGATACCTGGGTTACCGAAGCCAACCACCGGGCAGTTTAACAGCACATGAGCTGCTGTCTCGTCGTCCTCCATGCAGGCTCTGCACAGCGGACTGTCTGTGACTCCTATGACAAAGAGGTGTTTATTAAATGACCCATGGCCAGTTACAGCTGCTGTAACTGTACGCAGCTGCTGTTTTATTAATCGGAGAACCTGTTTCGTGAGGCGTCCGTCAATTGTAGGGAGTGTCTCCTTGGCCTGCCTGCATTTACCGTGGTCCAACCATAGTTTATGATGTTGGCCTGGTTCATTACCTTACCAGAGTGCGTAGGTACCGAAGGGGAGTGGCGCGATGGGTTCAGGCCCCACTGGTGCCATGCTCGACCCCCTTCTGGCAATTTCATCGGCTGTGTCGTTGCCCCGCGAACCGCCACACACCTCTGCCTAACCCTTCGGGAAAAAATTGGCGTGATGCACAAATTCTCAACAAGCTACCTTGGACTGGCCGTCCTTCTAGATACCAAAACCAATTTGCCTAGCTTTTTCCCAACTATATTGGTGTCGGATTCCAGTCTAACCGGATGCAGCTGAATACCAGTATTTTACATGGAGCGACCTCCTATCAGACCTCTACAACCCAGTAACTGGGTAATACGATACCCCTTGGTAAGACTGATTGTCAGACTTTCGGGCTTTTTACGACCTGTAACGACTGTCAAAGATCTATGAATGACAGCCGAGACCAACGGCTTAACGTGCTTTCCGGGGCACGGAGGGGTCGAAATAAATGGTCACCCATCCACTGGCCGTTAACTAATATTGTTATTATTTGTCAACAAGGAAAAAAAACGGAGGTGAAAAAAAGATTTAAAAAATAAACAGTGTTTTTTTTTAAAAAACACAAGTGCAAGTTCATATAATCATAGGATCATAGGATTTAAAAAAAACAAAATTAAAAAGAAAAAAAAACAAGTCAGACACAAGGGGTTTTAAAGTTATTTTTCGAAAAAATTTCATGAACATTCAGAAAAATGCGGGCGGTCACATGCCGATGGGCGACATTGTATAAACCGACCCCAACTATGTTGGCAAAAGGCTGAGCAGATGGAAGATGGAATCTTTCCAATCATGGGGGACGACCATATTCATTATTCACAACTTTTGAAAATAACAAAACCTAGTTAACTTGTGTTTTTCTACGACTTCGGTAATTCCAATTACCTACGTCAAGTTTAAATGATGACCTAGCACACAGGACGATTAGACACGCTATTAATACACAAGAATACCGAAAAAACAGTTCAAGTACCTAAACATAGCGTTTTTATTCGCATTTTTTATCTCTAAATCCTGATCAAAATAATAATTTCTGAATCCATAATTATAGCAAGAAAAGAATCAGTTTGTTAAAAACATTTGTGGCGATGCCCGTCCGTGACTCGTGTAGATTATTATTATATTAATTTATTTAAAAATGAAAAACAAATATTTTATCATTATTTTAAATGTGTTTATTCTCAATATGTATTCTTCAAAGTGTGATTTTGATGTGGAGGAAGGTACGTAGAAAAAGTGGTGTTTTGTGATAAACTAAAAAAAGTGGCCAAGTGCGAGTCGGACTCCCCATGAAGGGTTCCGTAGCAGCAAGTAACATAATATAAAAGTTCTTGTAGGTCGTTGTAACTTTGATCGATGTTTTAATAATAGTGTATTTAAAAAAAAAACAAGTTATTGATAAATGTAAACATTATAATTAGGTACCTAAATGATGGGATTTAGATCTAACTATGCGCTCCGCACCCGCTACCGATCAAGCCACGCCCCGCGCGAATTATAATTATTATTTACTTAGGCACCTATTACAGATTTATTATTAAAAAATAATGGTTCACGGTTTAAGCATAAGGTTAATGGTTATGAAATTAAATGTTTTTTTATTATTTTTATATTTGAGTTGATTGAATGAAAGGTAAATTGCGGTTTACGATTTATGACGTATTAAAAAAAAAACTTATTACTAGATCTCGTTCAAACCAATTTTCGGTAGAAGTTTACATGGTAATGTACATCATATATTTTTTTTAGTTTTATTTTTCTCTTATTTTAGAAGTTACAGGGGGGGGGGGGGGGGACACATTTTACCACTTTGGAAGTGTCTCTCGCGCAAACTATTCAGTTTTAAAAACTCAATATCTGTTTTGAAGACCTATCCATAGATACCCCACACGTATGGGTTTGATGAAAAAAAGATGTTGAGTTTCAGTTCTAAGTATGGGGAACCCCCAAAATTGATTGTTTTTTTTTCTATTTTTGTGTGAAAATCTTAATGCGGTTCACAGAATACATCTACTTACCAAGTTTCAACAGCATAGTTCTTATAATTTCGGAAAAAAGTGGCTGTGACATACGGACGGACAGACAGACAGACATGACGAATCCAAAAGGGTTCCGTTTTTTTTGCCCTTTGGCTACGGAACCCTAAAAATTGAAGAGCTAGATTTAAAAAATTACAAAACTACATCTAGGCAGTCATGGGGACTAAATACGGAAATGAAACCTTAAAACGTTGAAACAAGCGCAACACGTCATAGCTACAGATAACCCCCATAAATAATATTTTCCCCTACCAAAAGGTATAAAGTAAGTAAGAATAAATCCTGCAGAGGTATATTAATATGGAATTCTGTTTCGTTGGTCTAGTGGACGCAGTAAGTGCTACTGCTGACCGTAGGGATCGATTTAAGTAGCTTCCGTGGATAATAAACGAAGGAATAGTGTTTATCTATTTAAAACAATCTCAGTAGCAGTCCGGAGTTTAAATTTGTGCCCGGTTGATGGCAATAGGCGCACCTCCTATTATCAGCAACAGATTTACGCCTAGGCACACAAGCCACTGGCCTAGGGGCCCACCCAGCTACTGTGACATACTTAGCGTAGGTAGACTGCATTATTTCTGATGTTTATCTAAAGTACTTTTTAGTTAAAGACAGCGAAAAATTAGTAAAAAAAAAACCTGTACTTGTACATTTTATTTACAAAATTTATAAAAACGGTTTCTGAATCAAGGTGCCTGTAATTTTTAACCGACTTCCAAAAGGAGGAGGTTCTCAATCCGTCTGCATGTTTTTTTTTTTTTTGTATGTTTGTTACGCGATTACTCCGCCAATTATGAATAGATTTTGATGATTCTTTTTTTGTTTGGTAGATCATACTTCAGAGGTGGTCCCATATAAATTTTGTTAACTTTGCTTCGGTAGTTTTTGAGTTAGCTTCAATTATACGTATTTTTCCCACTTAGTACCTATGTAGATGATATGATAACTTCTTGTCACTGTTATTTACATAGCAGGTAGTGGTATGGGGTAGGTACCACAACTAAACAGTGAAAAATAAAAACTTTTTACAAAAAAAAAAAAACAACCGACTTCAAAAAAAAAACACTACAAAGTGAAAAATTTTAAACTTTTATTTCGGAAGTCGGTGACAAAGAACGAAAATTCAAAACCAAAGACACCGACTTCCGAAATTAAAGTTATTTTTCACTTTGTAGTGTTTTTTTTTTTTGAAGTCGGTTGTTTTTTTTTTTTGTAAAAAGTTTTTATGTTTTATGTCATCACGTCACCATCCCAAGTGTAGCGTTGACAAATAGGAAGTATGGAGGTTACAAATGCTATGCAATAGCTTTACCGCGGCAGTCCCCGAGTGCCACACGTATTTTTAATTTTTGAAAAAATAAAAATGTTATAGTGATTATGATTATGTAGAGTTAATTTAAAATTATTTTGTTGATTGTATTTTTAAGAAAATTACCTACGTAAAACCAAAGATTCTTTCATTTTTAGACAATTTTTCCAAATCACCAGTCATCTTAAAAAGTGCTCCCTTTGCGAAGTGCACCAATTGAGAAGTGCACCAGTTGCGAAGTGTGCCATATGAGAAGTGCACCAGTTGCTAAGTTCACCATTTGAGCATGGTGTATAAGTTGAGATGTGCACCAAATGCGTCAAACCCCCTCAAAAGTCGAAGTGCCTAGGGGCCCTGGATCTCTCAGTTCGGGCCTGCCTATTATTTGGAACTTAAACATAACTGCCGAGATATGGGTGTACCTACTAAACGTCTCTTGTCTACCCCTTCGGGAATACAGGTGTGATGTTACTTCTTCTATCTCCTAGAACTGTGTGTCCCATTTTTAGGGTTCCGTAGTAAACAAAGAACCCTTATAGTTTCGTCATGTCCGTCTGTCTGTCTGTCTGTCTGTCTATCTGTCTATCTGTCTGTCTGTCTGTCCGCGGTCTAGCTCCGAGACCCTTAGTACTAGAAAGCTGTAATTTGGCATAGGTATACATATTAATTACGCCGACAAAGTGGTAAAACAAAATTAGGAAAAACATTTTTTTTAGGGTACCTCTCCTACACGTAAAGTGGTGATGATGTTTTTTTTTTTTAACCCATGGTGTTGCTTATCATTGGAAAGGTCCTTTAAAAAAATTGTGAGTTGGTAAAACCATTTTTGAATTCAAGGATCCATTTGCGAAATATTAAGCTTTAAAGTGCTACTTTTTGTTAGAGTCAAGTGTCCCCCCCCCCTGCCAGCTAAATGGTTGGTTTTGGATGTGTGAAAAAATCACAGCAGTAGTTTATATAACGAAATTAAAAGGAAAACTATCACAGCTAAGTAGGCTTTACAAGTTAACGAGTAATAATCGACCAACTTAACTTTGCAGTTGCAAAAACATGTTTCGCCATACATTCCGTATGGGAGAACATATTTTTCAACTACAAAGTTAAGTTTGTTTTTGGGATAAATTCATCCCAACTACGGAACCCTTCATTGTGCGTGGTCCGACACGCACTTGGCCGGTTTTTGGAGATGTCCTTCCTAGTTCTTCTTTTCCACCAAACAAGACTTTATGATGATTCATTTTCTTTTAAATGTGTGTGACTAATCTGTCGGTAGGGACCCTAATTGCGTAATACACGATCAATCACAATTTGTTTCGATTTGAAACAGATTACTAATCCGTTGCTTCATAAGTGATAAAATAAAATCTGCTCTACAATGTAAATAACGCAATGAATGTTGTTGAACTGTCAAAATGAAACAAATTTGTCATAATCGTTTACGAAAATAAGTTACGCAATTAGGGTACCTACTCGTGTCAGAGTTTTTATGCCGCCCATGGGCCTCTGACTTGGCTTCACGTGCCGTCGAGCAATATCTCTCAGACATGTTCCTCACGATATTTTCCTTCACCGTCTTTGAAGAAAGTGATAATTATATAATTACGCACATGAATCCGAACGGTCACACCACTAGGCTATCACTGCCTATTTTTTTTACTAATGTAATTAAAGCTAATGCATTTCGCCGCAGGATCACAGTGTTATGACGGGCGAGGCAAGAATGGAACCTGCGTCAATGCATGCCAGTGCCTGTCTATGATCGGAGATGTCAAGAAAAGGGAATATCCCCAGGTCAGTTGTCCTTTTCTGCTTTATTCTTATATTCTTTCATGTAAGGTGCTCTGAAAGTACTGAAGTATCGTTCCTCGTCGTAAGAGGTTTTTGAGCACAGCACAGTTTAAGTGTTCTCAGTTTGCTCGTGCTAAGCGATGGCGAAGTGGACTTTTTAAATTTTTCGTCGGTTATTTAAAAAAAAATCAGCTGTTCCATACGTTTGGAACGACCAATTGGAACCGTGCACCTAGCTTCTGACGTTTCATAAGTGCCCATGTAGGTTTATGTGAAATAAAATATTTTGAATTTGAATTTGTTTAGACTGCGTAGGTATTGCACTTGTCTATGAAACAGCGGATTTAAAAAAAAATAACCCAGGGGGTTTTCAAAATCATGTAGGTACTGAACCCATGGTAAAAGTTTTCGCGTCGATGTCCCTGACACCCCGTATACATGTGGGGCCGCAGGAATCTGCTGGATGCGGTAAGCACAGTTTAAGCGTTTAGTCGCTATTTTGGTAGAGTGTATTAGGGTAGGTACTCGTAAATAAAACTAGACTGTACTGAAGAACGAAATCGGATAGACTAATTTTTATTCCTAAAACACCTTATTTTATACTATTCGTACATTGATACTCTTAGGCACTAGCATGTTACTTAATAATAAATCGACCAATAGCGACGCGCCGTAGGGAGCGCCGCGCGAGGGGCGCGGGGCGCTGCGTTGCACACGGCACTATTCGCTGCGAAGGCATAAATAGAAGTCGCGCGCCGAGCTCGGTCCTTTTCGCCGTGAGCCGTCGTCGAGTGAAGATATCCATCTGCTTGTCCATCTGCGTGGTCTCGAAGCGTGAAGATACGGAAGGTGCTGGTGCTTCTGCTTGCTTTGCTTGCGCTTACAAACCGCTTCTTTCGAAGCGAACCGGCGAACGAGTGCGGCGTTGTGATAACGCTCGTGCCGCGTCGATTATCTTGTTTCTTTATTAGGTACTCGTCTTTATCAAGACGATTGCTTCTCTGTTTCTTGCGGAATGTCAAAAACGTGGTAATGGTTCAGTGGCATGTGGTAAATGGTTCGGTGGTATATGGTAGCTGGTTCGGTGGTATGTGGTTCGGTGGTATGTGGTAACTGGTTCTCTGGTGACTGTGTGACAGGTACTGTGTCACTACATCACTCCCCCCTAAGCGAAGCGTACTTTCGGTTTCACTGCGCGGCCGGATCGAGTGACGTATGCGTCGCGCGGTGGACTGGGGGTCGATGATCGCGGCTCGACCGTCAAGGTTGTGCTCTTAGTGGGCGGTTTTTGTTGTTGCGCACATGTTGTTGTAGTAGTGGTAAACTCTTCTTCATTGAGTAGGTGCGCTGGCTTGAGTCTGTCTATTGAGACAACTGTAGTTCGAAGTGGCAACTGTAAGGTGAAATGCTTGCTCTCACGATGAATCACCTTGAACGGGCCGTCGTAAGGCGGGGTCAATGGACTTCGCACGGTATCATTGCGCACGAAAACATGACTACACGTCGCTAGGTCCTTGTAAACAAACGTGCTCATTTTGTTGCCACGTGCCTTGCTGCTTGGTGTGAGTGATGCCATTGTTTCGGTCAGCTGGCGGACGAATTCGGCGTCTTCATTTTTCGGCTGAGTAGGCACGAAGAAATCTGACGGTATTCTTAGTGTCGATCCGTAGGTCATCAGGGCCGGGCTGACTTGTGTGTCTTCACGAAGCGCTGTACGTAGTCCAAGTAGCACGGTCGCTAATTCATTGCTCCAGTGTGTGCCGGCGCTTCTCGCCATGAGTGCGGCCTTCAACGTTCGATGCCAGCGTTCGACTTGACCATTTGCTTGTGGGTGGTATGCAGTAGTTCGAATCCTGGTGATGCCAAATTTCTTCATCAGTGCGTTGAATAACGACGATTCAAATTGTCTTCCTTGATCCGTTGTTACACGTAACGGACAGCCAAATCGCGTTATCCATCCGTCGTAAATCGCCTTAGCAACAGTGTCGGCGGTGACGTCACGAATAGGTATTGCTTCTGGCCATTTAGTACAGCGGTCGATCATCGTTACTAAATATCTGTAGTCGTTAGATGGCGGCAGTGGTCCCACGATGTCAACGTGAATGTGTTCGAAACGCGATGATTTTTGAAACTCGCCGAGTGGACTGATGACGTGTCGATGTATTTTCCCGCGCTGGCAACCGATGCATGATTTTGCCCACAACCCAACTTCTCTGTTCATACTGGGCCAAAAAAACTTTGTAGCCATTATTTTTCTTGTTGTTCGCACACCAGGGTGACTTAGTTCGTGTTGCGCTTTGAATGCTACTAAACGATAAGTTGATGGTAGGTATGGACGAACGTTGCCGGTTGATGTTTCACATATGATGGGTCGTTGACCTCCGGGCAATGTGATAGGCGCGAATTTTAGACTTGGGTTGGACATGCAGATCTTCAGTTCTTCATCATTTTCTTGGTCTTGAGCGAGTTGGTTGTAGTCTATCGTGGAGTGCGACAAGTTGATTTCTTCGATGCGTGATAAGGCGTCCGCTGCTTCGTTCTTATCACCGTGAATGTATTCGATCTTTGCACAGAACTGACTAATGAAGTGTAGCTGGCGTTCTCTTCGTGGTGTATCGCTGCTACTGGGCGTTCTTGTCAGCGCGTAAGTTAGCGGTTTGTGATCTGTGAATATTGTTAGGTCACTGCCCTCTATCAGTCGTCGTAAGTGTTGCACGGCGGTGTACATTGCTAGTAATTCGCGATCGTACACGCTGTAGCGTCGCTGCGTCTCACTCATAGTTTTTGAGAAGAATGCCAGAGGTTTCCAAATGCTGTCCGTTTTTTGTTGTAGAACGGCGCCGATGCTAGTATTCGATGCGTCGGTAAATAAACATAGCGGCGCGTTAGGTATCGGGTGAGTCAGTGTCGTTGCCTCGAGAATGCTTTGTCGGCATTTCTCAAAGGCTTGTTCTGCAACTTGAGACCATTGTATCGGAGTTTTATCGTTCTTCTTGCTGTTGTGTAGGTATTTGTTCAATTCATGTTGGTACTCGGCTTGATGGGGTAAACAACTACGGTAGAAGTTTATCATACCTAAAAATCTTCTCAGTTCTTGAACTGTTTGTGGTTTCGGATAGTTAACTATGGCTTGTATTCGTTCTTGAGTGGGGTTGATTCCTTTTGATGACACTTCGTATCCGAGGAACTCGATGTTTTCCTTGTCAAACTCACACTTGTCGATGTTTAGACTGACGCCGTAGGTATTTAGGCGTTCGAGTACTAATTCTAAGTGGCGGCGGTGTTCTTCCTTATTTCTCGAGTGTACGAGCAGATCGTCGACGAAACAGAATACGTTCTCATCTAATCCTCGTAGAACTTCGTGCATGAAACGTTGAAAAGTTTGACCGGAGTTTCTTAAGCCGAACGTCATGCAGGTGAATTCGAAAAGTCCGAATGGTGTTATTATTGCTGTTTTTTGAGCATCTTGTTTTGCGATAGGTATCCAGAAATATGCCATTTTCAAATCGAGTTTCGAGAATATTTTCTTGCCGTGGAGTTGGTATGTAAAATCTTGAATTCGTGGAATGGGGTATCGGTCGGGAACGGTGATGGCGTTGAGTCTTCTATAATCGCCACATACTCGAAGTGATCCGTCTTTCTTTTTCACGATGTGAAGTGGACTCGCCCACGAACTGTTTGATGGCTTGCAAATTCCCATCTCAATCATTCGCTCGAATTCGAGTTTAGCTGCCTTATATTTGTCGGGCGGTAGAGGGCGCGGCCGTGAGTAGATCGGCGGCCCAGCTGTCTCGATGTGATGTGTGACGTCATGCTTGGCTGGAGTTTTTAATGTCATTGGTCGAAGTACATCTGGATATTTCTTCAGCAGGTCGTGATGAGTGTGGTCGCGGTTGATAATGTAGACCGATTCTTCTTTGCTGTTTATTTTGATGGCGTTTACACTGAGCTCGGTTACACGGTCGATGAGTTTTCTTTGGTGCAAGTCGACTAACAGTTTATGATGAACTAGAAAATCGGCACCCAGTAACGATGTCTTCACATTGGCGACGACGAAAGTCCACTTAAAACTTCTTCGCAAACCTAGGTTGAGCTCGAGTGTGCGCTCTCCGTAGGTACGAATCTCTGTTCCGTTTGCCGCGAAAAGTTTGTAGCCTGCGTTCTCCGCCGGCCTTGAATACTTCTGGTTTCGAGCGGCTAATACTGATATGTCGGCTCCCGTGTCGACAAGGAATTTTTCTCTGTTGTTGGTGTCGATTACACATAGGCGGCGGCTTGTTTGGTTTACATCGACACCCGCCACTATCGATGTACGTTCTAGTTTTCCCGCTTTACGAAGGAACACGGCGATTCACATTTGCGTGCCCCGTTACCGAATCGGTAGTGATAACGGCACAGCCAGTCGGGATCGTCGGGCTTGCGGGCGTTATCAGTACGCTGTCTTGACTGTGTGCGTGAGCGGCTACGATGTGCAGAGTTTTGGCGGGAACGGCGGTACGACGAATATTGATGGTTGCGGAGTTCGGCGACTTCGAGTGACAATTTCTCTATTTGCTTCGTAAGAATGTTGATTTGTAGGGTTGTTATGGCGTTTAGCTGTACCTCATTGACTGCTGGACTTGTTGACGGAGAGTTTGCGGTGGAGACTGCGGCGACTGTAGCGGGTTCAAAATGCTCCATCATTTTGTCTGCCATCGCAGCTAGCACTTCGAGCGATGACTCGGTGTTTACAGAGAGCACGGCGCGAACTTGTGTGGGCAGCTGTTTGAGCCACATAACCTTCAACGCTTCATCCGATAGTAGCTTGCCACTGAGGTCTCTCATTTTACGCAGCAGCTGGCTTGGCTTGTTATCGCCGAGTTCGAGGCCGCTGAGTAGCTTCTGTAACTGCCGGTGGTCTGACTCTTGGTACGTAGAAATGAGTCTGTCCTTGAGCGCACTGTACTTGCCGGTGATCGGTGGATGTAATATGATGTCTCCAATTTGTTCTAGGTCACTGTTGCCTAGTAGCGGGACGACGAGGTTGAATTTCTGCTCATCACCTATCTTGCTGGCAGCAACGGCGGCTTCGAATTGCGCGAACCACAGGCGTGGATTTTGGCGCCAAAATGGTGGTAGACGTGCAGGCAGTGAGACTGATGCCACATCGCTCTTCACTGTTGTGATGCCCTGAGCATCGCTAAATCCGTCGGTATCGTTCGGCATGATGATGGTTCTTCTGAGGTTCTAGTTGGATCTTGAAGGAGTTCGATGTTGCAGGAACTCAGGCTTCGGCTTCAAGATTGTGTTCAGCTTCACGGGGTCACCACTTTAAGCGTTTAGTCGCTATTTTGGTAGAGTGTATTAGGGTAGGTACTCGTAAATAAAACTAGACTGTACTGAAGAACGAAATCGGATAGACTAATTTTTATTCCTAAAACACCTTATTTTATACTATTCGTACATTGATACTCTTAGGCACTAGCATGTTACTTAATAATAAATCGACCAATAGCGACGCGCCGTAGGGAGCGCCGCGCGAGGGGCGCGGGGCGCTGCGTTGCACACGGCACTATTCGCTGCGAAGGCATAAATAGAAGTCGCGCGCCGAGCTCGGTCCTTTTCGCCGTGAGCCGTCGTCGAGTGAAGATATCCATCTGCTTGTCCATCTGCGTGGTCTCGAAGCGTGAAGATACGGAAGGTGCTGGTGCTTCTGCTTGCTTTGCTTGCGCTTACAAACCGCTTCTTTCGAAGCGAACCGGCGAACGAGTGCGGCGTTGTGATAACGCTCGTGCCGCGTCGATTATCTTGTTTCTTTATTAGGTACTCGTCTTTATCAAGACGATTGCTTCTCTGTTTCTTGCGGAATGTCAAAAACGTGGTAATGGTTCAGTGGCATGTGGTAAATGGTTCGGTGGTATATGGTAGCTGGTTCGGTGGTATGTGGTTCGGTGGTATGTGGTAACTGGTTCTCTGGTGACTGTGTGACAGGTACTGTGTCACTACAACAGAATCGGTCGAAGTGGCGGTGCTTGGGGAGGCCTATGTCCAGCAGTGGACGTCCTTCGGCTGAAATTATGATGATGATGATACATACGAGTAGGGGAAGCCCAAAGAAACGATAGATGGACTGAGTGACAATATTGCTAAAAAGGGAGTGACTATCGATATGACGACTAATAGAGAAGAAGTATAGAATTAAATCACTTTTGAAATTGTAAATTAATTTAATTGCTGTTACAGGGTTTACGCCAGGTGTGGACCCTTAAAACTGTAGTAACAAACAATAAATATTTTGATTTGATCCTGTACCCTAATTGCGTAACTTATTTTCGTATACTATACAATTTTGCCTAATTTGTTTCATTTTGACAGTTCAACATTGTATTGCGTTATTTACGTTGTTGAGCAGATTTTTTTTTCCAACTTATGAAGCTATGGATTAGCGCTCTGTTTCAAATCAAAATAGCTTGTGATTGTGTTGTAATACGCAATTAGGATACTGGAAGCCTTCCTATTCACAGTAGAGGTTCCTTGAGCACCAGTTTCTTAGGATAAACCGTCAGTTTCTGGAAGCCTTTTTAATTTAATATAAGTTATTTGAATTTGAAACGCTGGGGTCATGGAGCCCGAGTGCGCGAAATTGTTTGAAGGCTGGTCGGCCCTTCACGTGACCCGAGAGCTGTTTTTTTTAAGTGAAAACTTCTTTAGGCGCGTTGGGCATTTTTGAGATGGGACTAAACCATTGATTTCGCGACACTGTTACGACACCAGCTTTTGAACATTTAAAAGACATTAACGCGTTGTTACCGCGGTGCGTGGAGTAAAAGACATCAACGCATTGACTATCGCAGGGCCGATTTTTTTTCAAGTTTTCAATTCTGTCGGCACTCCCGGAGTACCACTGTTTTTTTTTATATTAATGTTACATTTTTCAGATCTGCTCTTTCCAAGGGAACACGCCCATCGTGTGCTGTACCGACTGCGAAAAAGTTAAACATATAAAGTAAGTAAGTATTATTTATACTTTTATTTATACTGCTCACAGATTGAAATGCCAAAAGCCAGTTGCATGTGTGAGTTGGCTATATTACCCGTAAAAGTAAAATTTACTTTTAATGTTTGCATGCCTAATTGGTAGATTGTACAGGGATCTCAACATTTTGTGAACACCTTCATTTATGTACCTACTCTCAAAGCGAATAAATGATTATGATTATGATTACCGATGACCGTTGGGGTAAAGTACGTAGTTTTTATGTGAAGAACATGATGAATCGACAAACGTTACCTTGCTCGCCGGTTTGCACGCTGTAGCAGGGCAGTCAAAATAACGCTTTTTAAAGCTTATTGCCAAGTGTTGTACACAGAGGCGTAGCGTGTACTAATATAGACGTGGTCGAAGTCGCATCAGCGAAGCCTCGTTTCTTACGTTCTCAAGATCTACCCTGCCAGAAATGCTTTGACACGACATACCTACTCATGATAGCGAAAAAATATATATGCGTGATGGAAGAATATTGAAAAGCATATTCCGTCGACGGTTACGGTCTTTGAAGGTAGTTACAACGGCCTCGCAGTCGCGCTTAAGAGAGGCTTCTTGTGAGGCCCCAAACAAACACGCTTTTAAATTTGTGACGTTCTTTTGCGACCGTTAAAGTGATTAAATTAATTAGTCATCTGTGGTGCGATGCCCCCAGACTTGGGCATCGCATTTAAAGGGACGAGGCCGTGGGCCCACCTCGCCCACGCCTAGCTATGCCACTGGTTCTACACGTGCAGCCTGTGGACCAACTATACTCAGCGGGCTATCAGCGCCCTACGGTTCCAATATAATAACGGGTTCAGGATGTTGATGGAGCTGCCCCGTTTCTGCAGTGCACATCGCTGGCTTCCACGCCATCGTCAGACAGAAATCTGCCTCTTTGCTCTGTAGAGTGCGGGAACGCTTCAACTCCATCCTGAAGACCGTAGCGGGGAGGTACTATTCTCCTTTGTTATGTGATGTTGTTCAAAGATGCATTTCCAACACAGCCTTGTTTCCAAATAGATAATAAATTTACTAACATATCTTTTTGTTTACTATCACATAATATGGATGTTGCTTATCCGAATTAAAGATTATTTTATGTAATTTTTAAGTGAAAACTTCTTTAGGTACGTTGGGCAGTTTTGAAATGGGACTAAACCATTGATTTCACGACACTGTAACGAAATTTACCGACACCGTGGAGTAAAAGACATCAACGCGTTGATTACCGCGGTGCCGATTTTATTTCAAGTTTTGACTTCTGTCGGCACTCCCGGAGTGCCACTGTTTTTTTTATTTATTTACCTGCATGCGTAGTATGAAAACCATAAAATCGAGTTTTCTACGGATTTTGTCGACGGAAGAATATACTTACAAAATAACAGATTGTGATTGTTTATCTGTCATTTTGTCTATTCTTCCGTCGACAAAACTCAACCCTATTGTGGTTATGCTAACCGTGCTGGGAGGCTACGATGCTCTCACGCTAAACTAAGTTTACCTGCTTACCTACCTATGTATTCGTATTTTATTTTCAGTGAAGCTATAGTGGACAAAACTGGAGGAATACATTTTAGGACGGGCAGAAAAGCTTATGATGGTACGTTAGTTACTGAGTCTGACAACTTACAATGGTGCCGATTCCCTTGTTCACAAACTAAACTAAATTTAAGTTCAGTGCATCTTTTTCTTTCTATTTCATTAAGAAAAGGACAGAAGATGAATTTTAGTTTAGTCCTGTCAAATTAATTGTATAAGAAGCAGGCTGGGGGCAGACTTGGTTCCCGTTTAATGGTATTATGTCTCAGGCTCGCCCCGTAATTAAAAACATGAGGGATTGTGGTACACTTTGGCGAATAAAACGGGGTACTATTATTGTATACTACCTTCCTGCTAAGGGGAACACAGACTTGATGATATATTTAAGGTTCCATTTTTAGAAGATCTCAGACAAACACGACGACATTAACAGATACGTTGAAGGCACGGAAGATTATTATGACACAAAATCCACTGAATATTGTAGGTATTCAATGCCCGTCTTGGTTAGCACGGTTGCACGAGTTGGCCACGCTAAGCTGTTAACGAAAATAGATTTGTGTTTAAGGGTTCCGTGTCAGAAGGGTGCCAAGTGGAACCCAATTACTAAGCCTCCGCTGTCCGTCTGTCTGTCAGCGGGCTGTATCTCATGAACTGTAAGGTAGACGGTTGAAATTTTCACAAATCATATATTTCTATTGCCGCTACAATAAAAATAAAATGAAGTTAAAAGGGCGTCCATGCAAGAAACGTGTTTTTTCGGCGTTTTTTGCCAAATATTGTACAGTGGTACGGATTAACCTTCGTGTGCGAGTCCAAATCACACTTGGCCGGTTTTTTATCGCTTGCTTTTTTTTTTTTGTGTAGGCCATCTCGTAGTTGACCTCTGAGATCATGACTACTTAACCGGGCTTTCCTGTGGCTGCCTTAAGCTTCTACACTCAAAGCCTCCAGCAGCCAGCTTACAACGCTCGCTAAGGGCACCCCCTGTGGGGTACGAACCTCGGCTTAGGGCGTCGCTGGGGGTAGGACATCAAAGATGGGACGGGCTGGTTTTGTCGCTTGCGTTGCCAATGTTTCTTATATCTCATATGCGTTTTTAACTTTTTTCTGACCTTTTTCTCTTGATTTCCTTGCTTTAAAGACACATCTTCTCCCCAGTATGTCTGGAGCACCTCGCCAACCTGCCGTACGAAGGCTGTCCGACCTCGGGTTTGGTGAAGCGCTGGCACGAGGAGGAGCAATGCTACAAGTACTCACATGGAGGTGCTCACGTATCGTATGGGGTGTATGCCGCACACATCGGTTATGACGCGAGGAGAGGACAGTTCCCACATATGGTACGTCGACAATGATGATCAACTGTCTAGCTTTTGTAGGGTTCCGTACCCGAAGAGTGCCAAACGGAACCATATTACTAAGCCTCCGCTGTCCGTCCGCCTGTCTGTCAGAGGGCTGTATCTCATGAACCATAATAGGTAGACAGTTGAAATTTTCACAGATTGTGTACCTACTTATTTATTTCTATTGCCGCTATAACAACAAATAATAAAAATTAAACTAAAGGGGGTCCCCACTCAAAAAGGTGCTTTTTTCGGCGTTTTTTGCTCGATGTTAATACCTACGGTACGGAACCCTTCGTGTACGAGTCCGACTCGCACTTGGCCGGTTTTTGTTCACATCTACGGAGATTCGCTAGGTAATTTAATAAGACCCTGTTAAAATAGAATCAAAAATATCGCTTTTTGGTGCCAGAGTTACTGTACTGCTTAGTTTTTTTTAAACTACAAAATGGATTGTAATTCAGTTTTTCCCGAAGGGTTTATGTATATTAATTACAACAAAACATCACGTCTTGTTACCCCGAAGGTTTGGGCAGAGGTATACCTATAGTACACCCACATTTCACCAGCTATGTTTAAGTCCCATGTAATAGGGGGCGAGCCTATTGCCATCAACCGTCTATTGGCACAAATCCAGATTCCGGGCTGCTACCGAGATATTCCATAAAGAAAAACCCAATAACACTTTGCCCGACCCGGGAATCGAACCCAAGACCTCATGCTCAGCAGTAGCGCTTGCCACCCCTTGACCATCGAGGCAAATCCATGTTTTGACATGTCGCCGTGAAAAAAAAAAAAGGAAAAAAAAAAAAAAAGACATGTCGCCGTGCATCAGTAGGTCAATTGGTCATCAGTAGGATTTGGGAAGCAGGGGCCCGGGTCGCTAGTTTTAATAAACTGGTTATAAATACCTACTTAGGGTCAACCATGTGATTTTTTAGGGTTCCGTAGTAAACAAGGAACCCTTATAGTTTCGTCATGTCCGTCTGTCTGTCTGTCTGTCCGTCTGTCTGTCTGTCTGTCTGTCTGTCCGTCTGTCTGTCTGTCCGCGGTCTAGCTCCGAGACCCTTAGTACTAGAAAGCTGTAATTTGGCATAGGTATACATATTAATTATGCCGACAAAGTGGTAAAACAAAATTATGAAAAACATATTTTTTTAGGGTACCTCTCCTACACACGTAAAGTGGTGATGTTTTTTTTTTTTTAACCCTTGGTTTGGTGTATCATTGGAAAGGTATTTTAAAAACATTGTGAGTTTGTGAAAACCATTTTTGGATTCAAGGATCCGTTTGCGAAATATTAAGCTTTACAGTGCCAATTTTTGTTAGAGTCACGTGTCCCCCCCACCTGCCAGCTAAATGGTTGGTTTTGGATGTGTAAAAAAAATCACAGCTATAGTTTATATAACGAAATTAAAAGCAAAACTATCACAGCTAAGTAGGCTCTACAAGTTAACGAGTAATAATCAACCAACTTAACTTTGCAGTTGCAAAAACATGTTTCGCCATACATTCCGTATGGGAGAACATATTTTTCAACCACAAAGTTAAGTTTGTTTTTGGGATAAATTCATCCCAAATCGACGGAACCCTTCATTGTGCGTGGTTCGACACGCACTTGGCCGGTTTTTATCGCGTTCGGAGAGTTTGTAATATGATATAATCCTAGCTGGTTGAAAGTTAAAATACGCCCTGAGACTGGCTTTACCTTTTAACTTACCAGTTAAGAATGTGATCGGACTCGTTCGGAGTTTCGCATCTTAATTACGAAATTATTGTAAAATGGTAGATGGCGGTGATGGTGGAGAGCAGAGGTGTATAAAAACTGAAGAAACTTCTTAGAAAATTTGGGAATTAAAATAAACTCAGGATGTAGCACGCAGTGAACCCTTTAATATATGACTGGTCTGACATTCAAACGAAAACCAAGGACAGCAAGATTGACGCCTGATAAAATACTTATAGCTAAAGTCATACTGTCTACAAATTGCTCCGAGTTAACTTGAGCTAACGGTGGAACTGATGCTTTAACAAGTGGTGGCCGTAACGACCGCGAGTTACGAGTTGTAGGTCATCGGTTCGAATCCAGACAGGCCATTTACTTCGTGTTAATATTTCATCACCACTGCTCTCAAAACGGTGAAAGAAAACATCTTGAGGAAACCGGCATGTCCTAGAACCAAAAATTTGAAGACATGTGACATCTACCAACCCGCACTGGGCCCGCGTGGTGGATTATGGCCCACTCCCTCTCACCAAGAGGAGGCCTGTGTCCCAGCAGTGGGAACATTATAGGCTGATTATGCTACTTATTGTAAAATACTAACTTCTTCAGCTTTATTTAATTAATTCATAAACTCAGCGTGCTTATTATAGTACCTGGGTTGTAGAGTGGAGGTCACATCGACCGAGTCGCCACTTTTAAAATCTTGGTATTGCCGTATTGGTAAGCTGCATCCAGTTTAACAGAAAGCTGTTCCCAACATATTATGTAGTTGGGAAAAGGCTGGGCAGATGATGAATCAACTCAGTGTATCATTGTCCACTGATGGATAGGCAGGCATCCCCCAAGCTGCGGCGCAAGCTTTTACGAATCAAATCTAAAACAGCATTTCACGTTGATATCATCACATCAGCGCCGGCTGTCGCTGAAAACCAGAGCTGGGGCTCTGTCTCGCATGGGGTCGCAGCATTATGCTGAGCGATGGCCGTTTTGCGTGGATGTGACGCATTTTTTCCCCCAAATTGTTATTTACGTGTTTTTTTTATCTTTCTTCGCGTCATGTTAACCGCAAATAAACGTATTTTCTTTCTTTCTCATTCTTGGCATTGGCACTTCCGTGGTAAAATGCTTCTATACATTTCCAGGCGCTGCTAGGCTACGGAGGGGGCATGGACACGGCTCACTGGCTGTGTGGCGGGTCCCTCATCAGTGACAAGTTTATTCTGACAGCTGGACACTGCATCTCCAGCGCTGTGCTGTAAGTTTTAAGTGGTTTGGTTATTTACATAAAATATTGGTGTTACCATCAGGCCCGCTGGGTGCGGGCGTGCAGGGCGGCACTTTCAAGGGGGCGGCAAACATAGAAATTTCCTTAAGACGCAGATATATGACAGTGACCTTGAATGGTTAGCTTGCGTGTTCTGTACTGAGCTCACACAACGCATTGTACGTTCAGCCAGTAATAGGACTCGCCCATCAAGGAGCGCTGACCTAAATTAATCGCATTATTAATGTATTTGTAAGGGACAGTGGGGCGACAAGAATAAAAACAATGATCCATTTACAACGTAACACCTTTTTATTGTTCTAAATCACTTGTAAATTTAACCGTCACACATTGATTTATTCACCTGATTTTATTAAACTTATGACTCTATTATTTCAAGAAAACAGCAGAAACTAAATTCACTTAGACGGGAGAAAACTTAAACGGGCCGTAGGGCGGAGCACCCAGGTACCACAGGGCCCAATCTTGCTGTGTTTTGTCGTGTCGCGCGCGCGTCCGCCCAGAATGACAACGTTTCCCGCCGCGCAAGGTCTTTTATACTTTATCGACGGGGGTGAGGCGCGAGGGAAGCTTCCCTGGCGAGGGTGGCTTCCTATTGGTTGTTCCTGTTTTGCCATTTTCACCCTTATGAACGTCAACCAATGGCAGCGCCGACCGCCGGTCACGTACGCCACAATTCCAGGAAATAATTCGCGATGTCCAAAAACGATACCATATAAGGGCATCCGTGGCTCTCTCGCAGCGTAGTCCATAGACATTGCGCAGGTGTGTGTGGCATACGCGTATGTGTGTGCGCCAGCTGGTCCCATTCTCGCACTTATGTAGGACGTCATAAGAGCATCTTTCGTTTGTCCGTAACAGTATTACACGTAAAAAAAAAGGTATTTTAATAAAACACGTATACTAAACGATCAATAATTTAATTATCTTTAAAATGGTGAGTTTTCAGAAAAATACGCTTGATAGATTTTTCGTCATTCTCAGTTTTTTATCCGCGTTAGACATAACTTTACAAATTAGTTTTACTATGTAATATAAACATAATCAAAAATATGCCTATATTAAAATATTGAAAAAATGCTCTAGTATAACATATATTTTTTCCAAATCACTAACACTACTCGTTTATACGTCATCTTCAGTATAAAATCATTAAAAGTCAGTTATCGTCCCCTTAATGAACACATTGTTCTATTTAGAAAATTAACGCTAACGTTTGCAGGTTCAAACCACTTAGGGCCGGTTTTTCAATCGCCAGTTAACTTTTGTTTGTCATTTTGACAGTTTTTGTTTGAAAAATCTGTCAAAACGTCATATTTATTCTTCAGGTAAAAGTTATCTAATTATTGAAAAATCGGCTCTTAGATAGGTAATCTCTTAGAGGGTATTCCCCTGTTATGAATAGAACCCTTCATTGTGCGTGGTCCGACATGCACATGGCCGGTTTTTTTATACACTTCCATAACATATCAAATTCCTCTCTAAAAGCCTAGTAGGGTAAATAGAGGGCGGCATTGTCAGTTTTGCGTGCAGGCGGTGAAGCACCCAGCGGGTCTGTAGTGGTATTCTGAGAAAAACTCACAGTGAAAACTTAAGTGAAGTGAGCCTTAAGTGAGCTGTCATCCCGCTTGATGCTAGGGATTGACACTATTGACAGCTCACTTCACCTAAGTTTTCACGGTAGATTGGCTGTTTACCATCTAGATACCTACTACTTACTATAATAGTAGGTAATGAGATAAATAGCTGAAGCAGTACCTATAACAATAATCTTCTTTCTATAAAAAATTCGAGACACCTGTTTCTGCATTCAAGCAGCATTGGTCTCTCTCTCTCTCTCTCTCAGCTGGGTCTATGAGATGGGATTGTCGCGGATGGCAACACTTGTGTGTGACTGGATTTACTGTTTTTGCACTGGCAATCCATTTTCCCTTAGAAAGTAAAATGATTAGGTATAGACAAACAAATTAAAAAGACTGAAATAAGTAGGGATTGTTTTATCACTTTTTGAAGCGATTATTTTTGTATTAGGTAATTATTGTGCATCTAGTTAGTTTCTTCATACAAGACTGGCTAATTACCTACTTACTTGACCATCCTACACAACGCCTTTCAACCCAATAATAAGTTAGGTGCCACTAAAATTACATCTTATCATTTTATTAATCAACTTCTTTCCAGAGGTAAAGTCCGTTTCGTGGCGATGGGTATCCTGAAGCGGACGGACCCGCCGGAGCGCTGGCATCGGTACCACGTGGGACGTATAGTACCGCATCCGGAGTACCACGCGCCCTCCAAGTACCACGACATAGCCTTGCTTGAGACTAACACTAGGTAAGATGGTTTAGTTTGTAACCTCTGATGAAAAACCGAAAGAGGCAAAGGTCAAACTCTCATTCAAGGTCCGGAAATTGCGTGTGGTGTCTCACCAAGGGGTATCTTGTTACTCAGCAACTAGGTTGTGGAGGTCTACCACCAGCTCATAAAGCAGTATTATTTTAATATTACTTCAGCGTGGGAAAGAGATGAAGCTCTACAGGACGTATAGCTCCATCTCGTTCTCCCACTAAAGTAATATTAAAATAATACTGCTTTTGAGCTGGTAGGCCCCCAGATTGGCAGTTGCTCCATGTAAAATACCTACTGGTATTCAATAGCATTCGGTTAGACTGGAAGCCGACCTCATATTTGGCTAGGCAGACGACGATTTGAGTAAGCCGTATTACTTACCTACTTAAATTGTAGTACTGACATAAATTATCAGAATGAATACTTACGATTCCCTCGTCTGTGTTTCCAGGGTGACATTCAACCTGCATGTGTACCCAGCTTGCTTGAACATGGACGATCAGTTCCTGGGAGTGGTGACTGCTACAGGATGGGGAGCGCTGGGACATAATATGCAGTTAGCTGATACGCTTCAAGCTGTAAGTAAATTATATGTTTCGTTTTTCCCTCTCCATATTTATTCTGATTGGGAAGACGAATCGGACGAAAAGTTGAGATGTGAGGTGTGAGGGTGACGAGGAATATTTTTACCATGTTCTCCAGTATTTGTGTTGGTAATGGTTTTTTTTCCTATGGGTCAGGTGTACTCAGTGGACACCCTTCGTTCGTGAACAATATAATAACGCTTTTAGGATGTTGTTGGGGCTGCCGAGATGCTGTAGTGCGTCCGGCATGTTTATGGAGGCTCAGATTGATGGCTTTCATGCCATCATGAGAAAGAGTGGCCTCCATATTGCACAGTATCCGAGCTAGCTCCAACAGCATTCTGAAAGTAATAGCGGACCGGTTAGACGAAGCCCCGGATCTAGATTTTTTTTGAGGCGGGGCAAAAACTGCCGTCTGCCGCCCCCCGCCAATCTTTTATGGGGATGCGCTAATAATATAATAATAATATAATATATTTATTCAGACAACATTCAGCCCCCGCAAAATTAAAATTTTCTAAAAATGAAAATTTTGGCAGCAACATATTAATCAAATTGTATGGATCGATAATGCGCCAATATAACAAGGGCGCCAAAACTGTCGTAAAAAGAAAAAAAAAACAAAGATTGTAAATGTGCTGCGCGTCTCATTTATATTGCAAAGTTACTGTGTGCTGGGTGGTGCACTTGTCTGCTACGCTTTAATTTGTCGCCCCCACGGGCCCCGGCTTGCCCCCCCCCCCTAGATCCGGGGCTGGTTAGACGGTTCTTTTCTTAGACACTGGATCGCACTCCATGTGTCAATTTGTTTGTTGTCAATGGCGTTTGTTTTATTTTTGTGGTTTACTTACATAGTTCCCAGGGGCGAAACGTCCATATAAGTCGATTCCTACCGGCTTCCCTTTGGAAATTCGGAACACAACCACTCTATCGTCATTGAATAATCAAACTATAAGTATTTGATACACCATAAAATTAAAATACCTATTACAAAACGCCTACATACATTAAAAATTGTCTTAATAACCCAACAACAAAACACTGCGCTAAAATAACTCGTAGGCGCGTCCGGCTTATGCTAAATTCAATTTCCTTACAAAAAATAAAGTCATCATGACGTCACTTCGGTCACGTGATACCGCGTTTTCTATGAGCCGGGTAAGCCGGTCTGTAGCGAGTTATTGTAGGCACAGAGTAGCAGAAACGTGCGCGCGGGAGCGAGAAGGAATTATTGCTATTGCACCACCTCTTTCTGGCACACGCATTTGATTCGGTAGTTTTCGTTGAATTTCGTAATACTGGGTAGGAGTTCGGAGTTCGTAAACATTTCATTATTCGTATGACAATGTGTGGTTGCTTTTTGACGTAATCGCATTAGAACCATATTAATTTGCTTTTTTTTCGCACAGTATTTATTGAATTCATTAGTTTATCATTACTAGTAGTATTAATATTTGTTTGTAGTCATAGGACAGTGATTAACATAGTGTTTTGAGTTTATTGGATGTGAAAATAAAGTACGTTGTAATTAGGTATTGGGGTAAGTAGATAGTTTAATAAGCTGAAATTACTTATTTAGAATAGATTTGAAAATAATTAGTACGATCTTATTAGGATGGCGGCATTCATAGTTTTAGAATGTCGTTTGACAATTACTTTGAGAAGAAACATGCTTTTCAAGGTTAAGTTTTGAAAAATACGTGCTCGCCCAGATGTGACTATAAATTACAAACGCCGCGATGGTTCATTCAAACATTTTAATGTTTCCCTTTACGATAAATATGAATAAGTGACTGGCAGTCGTAAAGGAGAACGGGCATTCTAGCCTAAGAACCAATAACAACATGCGATATATCATTGGAAAGATTTTTTTATGTACTTCAACTATTGTTATGGCGGGAAGTTCCAAATCGCTGTGTGGAAAAAGTTATTGCATAATAAAGCCAGACTTAAGCAAATAATTTTTTTTTCGGCATTTTATAAATGTATATAATAACCGTAAGGCGTCGTCCTTTTGTTCGATGAACCGGAACGCGTGGTCTTGCCGACAGAGGGCGCCTTCAGGTTTTCCGTACAAAAAATGACATATGAACGTGACAATCGCGCATTCACGCAACGATCGCTTTATATTAGAACGACGACTAAGGCTACTACAAACAGGCGCAACACGCGACGCGACACAAAGACACTGCGTGTCGCGCGACGAGCGCTCCGGCTTCCCTCCTCCATAACGTAAGCCTTCGCTACTGATAGTTCCTAAGTACTAACTAACACAAATATGGATGATTCTGTAATGGATAGTCTGAAATAAAGTTATTAAAAATATTATAAAATATTTTCAAATGCTATGCTGTTTCGTAGCGAAAAACTTAACAGTTGGTTCAAGGCCCTGATACCGAAGGAAATAATTTAAAACATAACCCGTATTGTGAGCAAGATTCTCACACAGAATCACTTGTTTAGTATTTTCAATTCTGTTTTTATAAATAATGTTGAAAAATTGCTTTCAAGGCATGACATGAACGTAACGTCGTATTGCAGGTATCTCTCCAATCATTCTACGAGGAAGCGTGCGCAGTGCACTACCCGCCACATAGACACTTGCTGAGCGGCTTCAACGGCACCATTCAGATGTGCTACGGAGATGAGATGGGAGGCAAGGATACTTGTGAGGTGGGTTATGTGAGATAGAAATACTTATTTTGAAGGAAATGGCTAATTTGCCATTAACCATTCATATGTTTGAAAAATTCGTCTGATCAACAACTTATGTAAATAACGCAATGAAATGTTCCTGAACTGTCAAAATGAAAGGCATTTCAATAGTGTTGCAAAGGTAAAAAAAAAAACTATTTAGTCCGTCAGTCAGATAATAAAAAATATTTTTTGCTTTATCATATAATAAAAAAAATTCTTAGATAAAACGCATTAAAGTTGGGGAGTGGGGGTTGCCACGTCACAAGTATAAAATCTACATACTCGTGACGTCATGTTACATTTTAAGTCAATGTATCGCCGCCGTAATCTTATGATTACGTAAAAAAATAAAAAATACGTGTCCAATATTTTTTAATAATCTACCTGACGAGCTAAAAAAATTTTTTTTAGTCATCATCCCTATTTGCAGATCATTCACACATCGGGTTATTGCGTAAAGCACTTAGCTTTACACAATGACCCCGAAAGTTCGAATTTGCAACCTCTTCGTATTTTAAAGATACGTTTTATGCCTAAAAGCATTCTAGTTTCTGAAACAGCCGTGTCCTTTGGAACTAAATGATCAATGCTCGTCTTGATGCCTACCTACGTCCTGAAGATTCTGCTTACTATCATCACAATATGAGGATCTGATCCATGGGCGTACCCAGAATTTTTTTATGAGTGGGGCAAGTGAATAAACTCGATAATTAACAGGAAATTCTCTCGATAAAACTCTATAACTACGCATGCACGCTAGATTCATTGCGACTGCATTGTTTCGCGCGGTAATTTTGAATTTTACCAAATGAATGATTAATTTTGTTAGGTAGGTAATTAATGAGACCAAATTTTTTCCTTCGAATCAGGGACCAGGGTGCCCCCTCCCCACCTTGCCCCACCGTGGCACGCCCATGATCTGTTCAATCAATCTATTAACCGCTCCCCAATTTCTTGCTTCTCCAACAGGGCGACAGCGGCGGCCCCCTCCAAGCCAAGCCGTACCTCTCCAAATGCCTCCACACGGTCATAGGGGTGACCTCCTACGGCCGTAACTGCGGCTACTCCGGCCAGCCAGGCATATACACGCGGGTGAAATTCTATGTGCCGTGGATTGAGAGTATAGTGTGGCCTTGAAGGAGATGCCAAGAATTTGGAGAAAATTTTGTTTTGAGGTGGTGAAGTTTGATAGTGAAACTTGTTTACCTATGAACAAACCGTACCATATTGTATTAAGCCTCGTGTCGACTGGTGCGACGTGACTCTAACAAAACAATTTCTAAGAAAAGAACAAAAGGCCTGTTTCCAAAAAAAATTTTTTTTTAGTCCGTCTTTCAGATAATAAAAAAATATTGGACACGTATTTTTATTTTTTGACGTAATTAAAAGATTACGGCGATACATTGAGTTAAAATGTGGCATGACGTCACGCCTTGCTAGTTTTTTATACTGCATTGTGACGTAGCGAGCCGCCACTCCCTAACTTTAAGGCACCGCAAGCGGAGAGGAGAAGAGAGGAGACGAGAGATGTGTTTGAATAAAACAATCCGATTTCGTTATTTCCACATCTCTTCTCCGCTTACCTTGGGTGGAAATGGATCAAGCGGAGAGGAGAGATGTCTCATTTTTTTTCTATAGAATTTTGTGCGGCGAGCGAGCAAGCGGCGCGGCAGAGCGGAGAAGTGTCTAGTCGGGCGGCGCACGGGCTCGCGCACCCCGCACCCCGCTGTCTTCTCCCCGCGCCTCGTACACCCCAAAGCTTCATTCGACTGGTTTCGATCTCTCACAGCTCACATCTCTGCTACACAAAGCTCACATCTCCTCTCCGCTTTGGTGGAAATAACCTGCCACCTTCGCAGCACATCTCCTCTCGTCTCCTCTCCTCTCCGCTTTGGTGGATACCGGGCCTAATGCGTGTTTTCAAAGTTATTTTTGATATGATAAAGTAAAAAATACGTGTCTAATATTTTTTTTATTGTCTATCTGAAAGACGGACTAAATAGAATTTCTTTTTTTTTACCTAGGCCTCTTTTTACCAATGTTGCGTCGCGCTAGTCTGCACGAGTCTATAAGCTAGTTGTTCATCTACAGCCCCGTTAGCCAACAAACCTCGCAGCCAGCTGTGCAGCTCTGGATAGAGAGAGGTGAAAGAAGAGAGGCCTTTGCCTAAAAATGGGAAATACGGGCTTACAAAAAGTAAGTTAAGTAGGTAAATGAACATACACTAGCTTTTGCTCGCGACATCATCTGCGTAAACAAAAAAAACCTCTTTATAATAATTAGTTAAAAAAATGTGTACGCTTACCTGACTTGCTATCAGATTATTAAATAATAACAGCTTTGGGTTAGTGCCCCCTCTACGTGTTGTCCATCTGTACTGAACGACTGTATACGTCCTTGCATGATGTATGAAGCAAAACGATGATGCATTAGCTTGCAAGACGGTAAAACGTTATTTAGCCAGCAAACAACTAATTCATGCGCGAAAAATGATAATACGGTGTAATTTAAGGAACCTACCGGGCGCAGAGAATCGTTTCCATACAAGTCAGAGGGGGACCTATCACTGAAGGGGTCCGTTAGGACCGATGTCTGCCGGGGTTGCGGGTTTGTCCGAAAGAGTTACCGTGGCCCCTAGCAACATACAGGCAACTGAAGGAACACGGGTGGGTTTTAGTTAGTAAGAGTCTGACACGCCCTCCCGCTCCACCCAGAGCGGGAGAAGTTTTTTGATAATTTCCCACACATAAAAAAAAAAAAAAAAAAATAGCGGACCTATCATCGCTATTTTGTTCAATAAGCTTGCCGACTTGTACACTGTCAAAATCAATGATCTTTATTCTCGTTACGATAAGGACCGTGCATTATTCTTTTTTTCGAGACGGACCTGCAGGGCGCATTTTTGGTTACATGTAAGATGGACACTACGTACACGGCTGTGTATTTGTAAACCTGCCATTACTGTGATTCTCGTGTAATTTTAGTAGGTACCTTTGTAAATAAATTAGTAACGCTAATTACACCATTGTTTTTCATTTATTTATTTTTATGCTCAGAACTTGTGACGCCAGTTTTAAATCCCAATAAGTATAAAATATGTTTTAAATTATAAGTGGGTAATAATATCAGCCATAAATTAATTATATTTATAATAGTAGTACTAAAGCATGTTTTTTATTCATCATAATTTTCCCTCTTAAACATTTCCTTTAGGAGATATTTTAGAAGTATTCAGACTTTTGTACTGCTGTGGCGGCATCTACAATGCCACATGCGAACTACGCATCAAATAACTGACGTCACTAATCCTACATCGCGCAAGCAAAGTTTACCGCGCGATCAACATATTATATAACTTTCCGACATCAATCGTTGGCCAGTTGCCCGCCAGACACGACACCCATCTGGTCGGAGGATCCTCCCTTTTCTATAGAGGATGAGTGAACTTTACACCCTGTTCCTCATACCTCTAAACTGCTATGTTTTCCTCTTTGTGTTTTCTACCTTTGATTTGAACCTTTTTGTCATTATACTCTTAGGTAATTAGTCTTACGGTGGAGGTCTGCCCGGCTTGGGCGGAGCAACGCCGTGTCCTCGTAGAGGCGATCGGCGGTGGTGATCTCTCGCGTCCGGCCCTGGTTCAGGCCATGGTACGGAGCGAGAGGAAATGGCAGGCCGTCACCTCCTTCTGCGAAGCGGTAATGCTCGCGAAGGAGGAGGCGGAACGCGTGAGGGAGAGGCAAATTTCGCGCCCTCACGCCCCTAACCGCCGCCCGGGGCGGGAATCGCGAGCCGATTTCCGGCCACCGTAGGCGCGGGCTTGCGGACGGTGAGCAATGGGTAGCTCGCCGTCCGGTAAGGACCAAGCCCGGGTCGACGGCGCGTTGTGTTCCACGCGCGCCTCAAAGAGATGTCAGCAGAATTGACGGGGTCCGCTAGGGCCAATGCCTGCCGGGGGTTCGAAGAAAACCGATAGGGACATCGCAGCCCCCGGCAACAGGGCAACCGAAGGAACACGGGTGGGTTTTAGTCAGTAAGAGCAGGACACGCCCTCCCGCTCCACCCAGAGCGGGAGAAGTTATTTGATAATTTCCCACCCAAAAAAAAAAAAAAAGAGGTAATTAGTCTGGGTCGCTGTCGCTGCATACGGTGAAGAGGACTACATTAGGTAATAGGGAATGTTATGTTATGGCTTTTTTTCATTTAAATCTCCCATAAAATCATGCCAGTTATCTTAGACTAAGTATGACATCTTCTGTCTCACTCTCACTACACAATATCCCTATAAGAAGTATGCCACTGCTTCATATGCTTATCAAAATCAATTTTTCCTTGGAATCCCACGGCGCATTCCGTGCAATTATATTTATAAACTGTTAAAGTTTCATGAATCCTCATGTGTTTATTCAATGACCTCGTATGCATGTAAGCATTTTTACAAATAGGACAAATGAAATTTCTTTCTCCGGTGTGTCCACGCATGTGCTGTTTTAATCTCGACTCTACGCCAAAGCATTTAGAGCACACTTCGCATTTGTATTTCTCTGTGTGAAATCTTGTTAGATGTTCGGTTACTGCTCTTCGGGTCGTGAAAGTATTTTTACAGACATGGCAAGGGAAAGTCTTTGCAATTCCATGAACTTTCTTCAAATGCAGTAATTTGGCGTAATGTTCTTTGAAAGTTTGGGGACATTTGGGACATTTTTTCAAGTTAGATCGTGCTTTTCCCTTGTGCACGATATCTGTGTGGTATGTCAACTGACTTTTCTTGATGAAACTTTTGTCACATAGTTTACAAGTGAAGGGCTTTGTCAAATGAGATTCTTTATGTTTCATGAGCAGATGTTGGTATAAGAATCCTTCTCCACAGCTTTCACATACCACTTTGCCAACATGACTGTTCATATGACAGTTTAATAAGTTAAAATTATGAAAATCTTCGTTGCAAATGTGACAAACGAACCTATTATTTATAAGCTCTAATTTATATTCGGTCATGCCGTTGCTAGATAAAAAGAAATGTTTACCATGCCTGATTTTAAGATGCTCTCTAATCGTGTTGAGATCCGAATAACTTTCGTCACATAACCGACATTTCAGTTTCGAAATATCTACTTGTAAGCATCTTTTGCCTTTCGCTACATATTTTTCGAAGATGACTTCTCTATTTTCGATTTTGTGGGTTGTGGTATGTTCTAATAAGGCTGCCGGTTCTGAATGGTGTTCCGTGCAGAAAAAACATTTAAAGCTTGATCCCCTGAAAATAAAAGGTCTAACAGTCGTACATTCAATAAACGTAGAAGCATTTTTTCTTTCTGGAACCGTTAACTGCCATATACTTGTTTCGAGCACCAGGTTTTCGCCTGCAAAATAAAATAGATAATTTTAGACAGATAATATTTTAACTTGAAAGAACCACTAATAAATTATTGAAATACTTACTAATGAAAAAACGGATGCTTATAAACTTTAAGGGACTGATTGTTTTTTGAGTAATTGCGCTTCTCTTCAATAAATGAAACAATAACTAAATGTTTGTACTCATTTTATACTCAATAAAAATTATAACTAAGCTTAGTTCTACAAGAGATCCATTAAATCAGTCACACAGCAGTTAACTGTCATATAATAAAACTGGTATTCATGAGTTTAAACAAATTCAAAAATATTCTCCATGGCCGTTAGTGGCGCACAATTGGGCCTCTATAGCCCAGTTGGGCGCCAATATAGCTGTCAATAAACATTATTATAATAATAATGAAGGGTAGTAAAACAATGTCCTTTATAAATAAATTAATTAATGACCAGAATAATCGAAAAAGGTCCTTGGGTGCCATTCCTTTACGTGTCTATTAAAGTCGTTCCTATTAGGAAACCCGTTCCCACAAACTGAGCAATTGAATTTAATATGTTGTTCTCCCTGAACATGCGTTCTCATATGCAGTTTCAAACTCTTCTGATGTCTATAAGCTTTCTGACAAAGAGAACAAATGAAATTCCTTTCTCCAGTGTGAGAAACCATGTGCTTCTTTAAAGAGGTGATACAGCTAAAACTCTTTTTGCAAACTTCGCACTGCGTTTTCTCGGTATGCAACTTATTTGTGTGCATTGTCAATGTTCTGCGGCTTGGAAACACAGAATGACATACTTCACATTCAAATGTAAAGGTAATCCCGTGTGCTTCTTTCAAATGCTTCAACTTCCGAAAGTGTTCAGTGAATCTTTCGGGACAATGTGGACATCTTAACATTCTCATCTTCGTCGTCCCTTCGTGAGCCTTTTCTATGTGATATTTTAAGTTAGAATTCGTTGTGTATACTTTGTTACATTTATTGCAAGGATACCCTCCTGGTAGGTGGATTTCTTTGTGCTGTATCAATCGCTGATGAGTCATAAAACCTGCTCCACAAGTTTCACAAACCGCATTACTGAAATGTACATTCATATGCCTGTTTAGGAGTATAAAAGTCTGGAAGATCTTGTTGCAGATGTGGCAGGCGAATTGGCCATTTTTGGAAGACAGATCGTAAGCTACCAATCCGTTTCCTGATTCAGTGAAAGACTTGTTATGTTCTAAAGCCAAATGCTTTCGTGTTTCGTCGAGGTCCTTGTAACTTTGACCACAAATTCTGCATTTTAATTCTGAAATGTCTACTTTAACTGTTCGTTTCCCTTTCGGGAGGTATTCTTTGAGAATAATAGCATTTTCTGGTGTCTCATGTGTCAGCGTGTGTTGTAGAAGTGTTTTTATCTCTGAATACTGTTCTCTGCAGAAGAAGCATTTGAAATAGTATCTGCAGTAAACGAATGGTGTTGCCGTGGTATTTTCTAGAAGTATCGACGCGTTCTGTCGTTCAGAAAGTGTGAGTTCCCAGATACTCGTCAGTGCTCCTTGTCGTCGCTTCGGTTCGGTTCCTGGGGAGACAAAATGTTCATGTTTATTTTTCTTTTTGTTCGATCCTTTTTTTGTCCACTAATAGAGTATGTGTTACTCAAACGAGATCAATGTGCAAATAAAAAAATCCTTCATTAACAAAATATGTTAAACTGAATTACTGTTGTTTTATAGCGTAGTGCTGTGTCATTCATACAAGATTCGAAAATATCAATAAAAAACTTAAGGCATTCTGATATAAAATATTGTTTATTGACATTCTCACACACATAACTTACTATTTACTGAAGATATGAAGGTACACTTGGAATTCATTTGAGTATTATAAATAAATACATGTCAAGGTCATATGTACCTAGTATGGCTGTTACTAATGGGTTCTCTACATATAGTTGAGCTCCTATTACTTTATCTTTGTGTTATTTATCCTAATATGGTAACTGCAATACCTTAATGATTAATATTTATCGGTGGTACTTAAATATTAACCCAGTCTAAAAGTAAAGTTTAGCAGCACATAATGTGTTATATGAATAAAATATAATGACTAGAAACCCGTAGTCTATCTTTAAGTCAACAGTCGTATAATTAAAAGCTAAACATTTAGTGCCTTTTTTTGACCGCGTTTATAAAATGGTGAAACTTAGCTTGGCCGCGCAGTAGCGGCCAGCGAGATAGATATATTAGTATGAAATCGTCATTGAGCTCGCGCACTTGGCCGCACGCGGCCAGGTGCGATCGACAACGAAATTGACGAGACTGCTGCGGCCTGGCCGCTAGTACGCGATTGCCTTTAATCGCATCGTTTAAAGGTTGTTGGTAAACTAGTTGCTATTAAGGTGTGTCTAAACATAAAGTGGCAATCGAGCGCGGCTGTTTGTCGGTTCAGTCTTAACTAGAGCGCGGCAGAAATGTGTCCTGCAAACGCCGCGTGTTGCTGCCGCGCTCTTGCCGCTCAATGTTTGGACACATCTTTACATTAACGGTATCCAACTTCCACAACCACCCGTATAAGGCTTTTAAATTGTAGGGAAAGCTCATCTAAGGCCCTTATTCTAGAACCATCAAGCATACGTCTCGATACAAAACTAGCATGTATTGAGTATCGCTTTCTAGAAGTCTCAAATCAACAATACAAACACACGTGCATCTTCCTCAGCGCTCACAGCAAGACTGTCTCTGCCCTGCCGCATACGATTGTCGTCAAGTGTGCGTGGGCACCGTGCGACTAGTCGTTGCGACAATTCGTAAGAGAGTGCGACTCCCCTTAATCGCGGATTCGTTCGAGTTTGCCTGCTGTACCTACTCTGCTAAAGGTGAAACTATAGTATTCGCGAATTTGTACTTTATATAAAAACTGTGATAGTTTCAACAGCGCATCTATAAAACTCCTGTATCTTTGATAGAGTTCTCGTTAGTTCACTGTCTATATTGAACTAAATGTCAGAGACGCATATTTCAATATATTCAATTCATAAGTTCACTTCCGAAATTCTTAACAATAGTCTTAAACTGCCACTGTGGATGCCACTGCTTCATATGCTTATTATAATCATTCCTATTATGGAACCCGCTTCCACATTCCGAACACGTAAACTTCCAGACAGGACCATGTACCCGCATATGTTGTCTTAAAGTTCGTTCATGCATGTACGCTTTCTGGCAAATCGCGCAGAAGAAGTTTCTCTCGCCCGTATGTCCCCTCATATGCATTTTTAGCAAAGATTTAGTTCCGAAACACTTTCCACAGACTTTGCATTGAATTTTTTGCGTGTGCAACTTCGTTGTGTGTTCTGTCAAAGCTCTTCGCGTTGGCAAGACTGCCTTACAAGCGCTGCATTCAAATGTGAACGAGATCCCGTGAACTTCTTTTAGGTGAGTCATCTTTCTGTAGTGTTCTGCAAATCTTTCTAAGCAATGTGGACATTTTAATGGTTTTATCTTCTTAGCGTTCGTAACTTCGTGTTTCTTGAATAAATGGTAACGTAGTTTTAGCTTTGTAGGGAAAACTTCCTGACATTTATCGCATTTGTGGACTCCTGTTTGATGTACTATTCGATGGTTTATTAAGCGTTGGTGCGACATAAATCCTAATCCACAAGTCTCGCAGACTACACTGAAATGCACGTTCATATGTCTGTTGAGAAGAAAGAAAGAGTTGAATGTTTTTGAGCACTTGTGGCAAGTCAGCTGACCGTTATTCGTATTTAAATCATACGCCATTAGTCCATTTCCTGCTGAATTGAACTCTTTCTTATGTACTAACGTTAAATGCTTTCTAATATCGTCGAGATCGGAATACTTTTGTTCGCATAGCCTGCATTTGAGACCTGATATATCTACTTTGATGACTCTCTTCCCTTTTCTTAGATACTGCTTTAGTAAACAACATCTTTCTGGAGTAACGTGGAAGGCCGTGTGCTGCAAGACGGAATGTATTTCTGGGAAGACTTCATTGCAATAGAAGCATTTAAAATTCGCTTGTTGGTAAAAGAAAGGCTTGATGGTGGTATATTCTAAGAACGTAGCTGCGTTTTGTCTCTCGGATATGGTCATTTGCCAAATACTCGTCCTGGGCCCCGTTCGTTGTCTTGCCGTCAGTCCTGAGGAAAATAAAATAATGGCCTTTTTAAAATGGCTTCTGCTAACTAGCTATAATATCAACAATATTTTAAATACGAACCTAATTGCTTGTTTTGCTTTAAATACTGTCAATTCTAAGGTTATAAAGGAATATGTCTTGATTAAATAAAAAAACCAGTTCGTAAAAAAGCAGTTTATTTGATTTTTCATATGTGTAAACATAACGAATATAATACTAATAAATATTGCAATGGAATGTGACAATATCAGAAAATTTGTTTTAACTTAAATGGCACGCGATTGAAGCTTTCTAGGAGTGGATTGCCATAGGCTGATGATGAAACAATAGATTGCGAATTTTTTTCACTTTTTATTAAGCTAGTCAGCTAAGTAAACAATAAAATATAGGATATAGGAAAGATCCTATTTTGATTGTTAGGCCTATGAATGTTCCTTGGGGCACGCCTTACTGTTTTCGTTAATTACTACAAAATATTAAAATCTTTCGCATTACTCAGTGCACGTTATTAACATGAGCGACAAGATTGTTATGATCCCCACAGTTAAGACCACAAATAGCACACAATCCGACTTCATGGGACCGGCAGTGGTCTCGAAGGTTCTTACTCCTCGCATACGCCTTCCCACAAACCTCACATTTGAAATTCTTCTCCCCTGTATGTATAACCATATGCCTCGAAAGACAGTACTTGGAGAAAAATCTCGAATTACACATTGGGCACTCATGATTCCTCTCTTGAAGATGTACAGACCTTATGTGGACGAGAAGATGGTATTTCAAATCGTATTCCCGACCACAAGTGTCACATCGATACAACCCAGTTGATTGATTATGTGCTATACGCAAGTGTTTAGTTCTTTGATAATTTGAGTTGAATCTTTCGGGACAAATCGGGCATCTCCGCGGGAATTGCTTCAGATGCACTCCTTTGTAATGTAGTGACCTTTTTGTAGAGTTCGTGAACACTTTATCGCATTTGTTGCATGGAAAGCTCCCTGTTACGTGAATCTGTAGATGTCTTTTTAGTAATTGCAGTGATATGAAAACAGAACCGCATATTTCGCAACTGTAATTGTTGAAATGTTTACTCATATGGATAATTAGGAGCCGTAGTTTAAGATACTTTTCCCCGCATACTTGACATTCGAAATTCTCACCTCCTAGCTTGTAAGGTATTATATTATCTTGCAAATCCGGCTGTATTTTCTTACCATGCTCCTTTAAATGTGTTTTCAAGTTATGCAGGTCAGGTAGAGATTGCAAACAGATCTTGCACTGGAGGTATGTGACGTCGACTTTAAGATTCTTGTCTCTAACTCTATTATTTAATGCTCGTTTCATTTCTTTGATTGTATGTTCGTTTATACTATGGTCTTTCAATAGATTAGCGTCTAGGAAGGGCTTGGAGCAGATGACACATTTGTATTTGTTACCCGCATGTACAAATGGATAGACATAAGAGTTTTCAAAGATGATCAAGGCATTCTGTTTCCAGGTTTCATAGTCAACGTTTTCACTTCGTTGTCTCGTTGGTGCACGGATATATCCTTGTACAGTTTTCACATTGAACGTCACCGAATTTTCTTGCTCGTTATGGTTTTTCCAATCGACATTATTAATAGAGACTGGTTCTTTCAACAAAGATATGTTTTCTAACTTGACGTTGTTCTTCTTAACTTCTTTCGTTTTGCCAATTTTCTTTTTTCGTTTTTTTTCAAAATTATATTTTTCGGTAATATCTTGAGTTTCATATTGTAGAGCATCTAACGAAATTGGATATTTGAGAACTGTAAGTTTAATTTCTGTTCCATCTTCGTCTTTCAGAGTGATCGTGGAGTTTGATTTCTGGATGATACCTTAAAGAAAAAAATGAATTGTTGTCATTTTCACTATAAAGGGAGAGATTTCTTACGAAAATATTTTGAATATCGCTCAGGTAAATCCTTATAGTTTTATTTAGTTAGTTAGTTATCTAACTTACAGAAATCAAACAGAGATGCTTTGTTTGTATTGATCAGAAGAAAATAGAAGATCAAAAAAGTAGGTAAAGTTTCAAAATAAAAGTTTTTAAAAAATTATAATGTTTTGGAAGTCAGTGCCACCGTGTGTTGTCTATTTTATTCCTCAAGGTTTTTTCTATTGGGTTTAAAAAATAAAAATAAAATTAATTAATGATTTTAATATGTGTGTCCAATATACTAGGTAGTCCATTTCACATTTCTTGCTTAATATAAATAAATATAAATGTTACTTCGTTAACAATCATTTACATAATAATTCAACTGTTTTACGTGTTTTTACGGTCATCGTAATATGCGTTTATTTCTTGGTGATCGTGGATTGATAATAAAATGTGTAGGCACTGTTACATAGCTACCATTTTGCGAAAACTAAGGCTAAAAATATCCTTAAAATTATATCTAGCGCACTATGTCTATGAGCTCGTATTTAAGTCCTAATTCTTAAATGATATACTGTGTTAATATACTGCCAAAGATAGCTCTTCTAATTAGAGCATTATATAGTCGTCAATTCTTTAAAAAACATCACTCTTAGTTTGAATTAAAACTAACTAATATCATGCAAACGTAAATGGTCCTTCAGATTCTTCCTTCTCAAAAACGCCATCCCACAAACATCACACTTATGATTCTTCTCTCCAGTATGTATAACCATGTGACGCTTCAAAGACTCCTTATTACAAAACCTTTGGTGACACACATCGCACTGCTGATTCCTCTCTTGGAGATGGACAGAACGCACGTGACAGACCAAATGATACTTCAGATTGAATCCTCGACCGCAAGTCTTGCATTTATGCACTCTAGTCTCCTGATTATGCACATCTTGTAAATGAATAGTCCTTTTGTAATTTGAATTAAACTTTTCTGGACACATTGGACATCTTCTGGGACACTGCTTTAGATGCACGCCTCGGATATGCAAAGTCCGTTTATAAGGAGTGCTAAAAACTTTATTGCATCGATCGCAAGGAAAGTTTCCAGAATCATGCACTTCTAAGTGTTTCTTCAAGAGCCGTAAAGTCATGAAGACTGATCCACAAATTTCGCAGCTATAATTATTGAAGTGTTCACTCATATGTATAACTAAAATTCGCACTTTTATGAAACTCTGTTCGCATACAACGCATTTGTAAGCATCGTCTACCAGTTCAAGATTGAACGGGATCATATTGTCTTGAATTTCTAAATCCATTGGTTTTTCGTGTACTTCTTTGAGGTGACGCTTCAATTCGACAAGGTTAGGAGGTTTTTCTGAGCATATTTTACAGGTTATATCACTTACATCTACTTTTAAGACATTTTCTCTTCGATTATTAACAAGTCTCTTAAGAGGAGCGAAGGCGTGGGAAAAGTGCATGTGCAGCTTCAATTCATTTAAGTCCAGAAACGGTTGCGAGCAAACAAAACATTTGAACTTATTGCTGCCATAAACAAACGGGTAGACCGTTGAAAATTCAAACACAGCCAGAGCATTCTGCCTGATATCTGGAGTTTTCTTCGCTTTTGGTTTCACAGTTTGGACGGATATAGTCGGCGTACTATCAATAAAAGACGATGGTGCAGTCCCTAGATAAACAGGAGAAGGACTGCGTGACGGAGAGAAATCTCTTGTTGGTGGTGAAGAGAAGGCTTTAATACTCTTTTGTCGGAATCTACTGAAGTCTATTAATGTCCCGAGGGGTCTACACAAGCTTCTGTCGTAAGAAACTTGGAATAACGGGATGACTCTTCGCTTCGTATCAGGTATTTCGGAGTCCAATCCTAGAAAAACAGAAATAATAATTGTAGTAGTCTTCTTGCTGTCTTGTTGGTTATTTTTAGTGCTCAAGTGAAGGTTAGCGTACCATTTCCCATTATGTTATCGTAGAGTGTAAATAAAAGTTTAAGTTTAGAAAAATCACATTTTATTCAGTTCAGGTCAATTTGATCGCTTTGTTTAAATCAGCAGTTTTAGTAAATTAAAATATAACAATAAATAAATGTTAAACCCGACATATTCATTCTTAATTAGTAAACAAATGAACGTTATGATTGACATGATATTATGTGGCTGAGTATAAAATATAATAAGTATTAATCTTTTCGACATCAAACAATGACATTGCATAATAAGAAATTAAAAGCAGGTATCAACAAAATCAATCTTGATACGGAAACCATTAGCGAAAAAGAAAATATAAATCACGAGGCAAACGCGTCTTTATCAAGCTGTCCTACATTAGGATGATGTATCTTCGTATGATGCTTCAAACTACAATTCTGGATGAAAGATCTACCACAAATCGTACACACGAAACGACGATCATTCTCATGTATTCTCATATGCTCTCGAAGCGTGTACTTTCTTGCATAAGCCTTTTTACAGATGCTGCATTGGTACTTCCTTTCCCCTCCGTGCTTCACCATGTGATCTTTCAATTCTGATTTTGAATAAAACTTCCACTCGCAAACATCACAGGAAAATCTTTTTAATTTCAGATGGACAGTCCTTACATGCACGCCAAGTTTACCGCTAATAGTGAAAACTTTAGGACACATAGTGCACTTGAATTCTTTTAACTTCAAACCGTGGATGGCAGAAATATGTTTATTTCTCTGAAAATAGTTTCTAAATGCTTCAGGACAATGTGGACATCTATGTCTTTTTACTTTCATATGTACGGTAGCGTAATGTTCGTTTTTAGCGTTAGTAGACCTAAATACTTTGTCGCAAATATCGCAAGGAAACGATCCTGTCTCGTGCGAGAACGCGTGAGTCCTCAAACGTTCTGGTGTTATGAAACCAGTGCCACATTGCTCGCAAATGAAATTTTGGAAATGTACGTTCATATGCTGGTTAAGAGATTTGAATTCAGTGTATTTTTCTAAGCAGAGGGCGCATGGGAAGTCGTTGACTGTAACTTTGAACGGAAGAACACCATCGCCGAATTTCGGATCTAAATTCTTCTTATGCTTTTCTAACAGATGCCATTTTAAGGACGGAAAATCTGGGATCAATTCATCGCAGAGCTTGCAGCCGACATCAGTTATATCTACTTTGACTAATTCGTACTTCTTCAGTTTCGACAAAGCGTATTTGACTTGCGACGTCGTCAAAAAACCGTGTTCTATGTTATGTACCCTCAATGTTGCTGGGTCAGAAAACTGTTGATGGCAATAGAAGCAAATGTATAGATTTTTCATCCATTTGAAGGGGCATATTTTCGTTGATTCCAGCAGTATGATTGCGTGCCTTGTCCTAGCTTTAATGTCGTCGCTAAAGTTTTTCTTTCGTTCTGCTATCCGTGCCTTGAATTCAGTATTTTCAATATTTTCTACATGGTAATCTTCGTCAGATACTTCGTCACCTAAAAATGAGAAATGAGCTTTGTTATCTTCTTTGTAATGTTTTTCATGCTGTTTACTTCCAATTATCTTCACCTATTTTATTACCCAGGACATGCTTTAACTATTATTATTTATAGGTATATTTAAACGAAGTTCCCGTGATTAATTAAATAATATGTACGGATCGTAGCAGGTGGCGTTCTGTGGTTTCTGCCTACCCCCATGGGAAGAAGGCGTGAGTTTATGTAGGTATTAACCCTCTTTTTTATTTTCCACGCAACCGTATAGTAGCTTTAAGGTTGAACTAGTGGTAGGCTCGAACTCACTGGTGGGCACGGCCAAAAAGCAAGCTGTCTCACCTGGCATGGTGTCCGACAGAGATAGTATCAGTGATGAGCAGTTAGACGCTGGTCTACATGCACAACGTCTAGTTTGCACGCACACAAACACCATTCCGAACTATTTCAGTAAAACGGGCGCGTAAAAAATACGAAAACTTTTGGAAAATCGAGTTTTATGAAAAAACCACTGCATAAATCAATTACAAATAAAGTTTATTGAACTCTAATTCAGCTTTGTCGGTGCCGACTTTGTTTTGGAGATTTTACACTTCTTTTGTTACTTATTTATGCCCACAGTTACGTTAAAGTTAGCAAGAAAAAGGAATCTTCGTTGGTTCCGAACTTTTTAATGATTTGTTATTTTACTACTATGTTTCTTCCACACAAAATTAAAATAAGACAAAACGATATCATGTTTAACTTTGGATGTTCAATGTCAAACAGTGAAGTTAAACCCCCTGAAATTTGTATGAAAAAAATATCGACTAGTTCCACCTACTATCTAAATAAGTGCAACCATCAGTTTTTGGACAAATAATCCGAACCCGGACGTGAGTGAGTAAAAATATACCTAGCTTTTGGTGATCTTCCTACTATACGTAGTAATATTTTTGAAAAGCAGACTGGCCACAAGCCACGTAGATTTATTTTGATATAGGTAGATATACTTAGAAACCTTGTTAATTAAGAATGAGCTATGCTCAGAGAAAGAAAACAGTATAAAGCAGAAAATTTTACGCAAAAGTATAAACAAAACGCCAAAAATATGATACATAATTTATTCATTCTAAAATACATCTTTCAAATGAACAGGGTGATGTACCCTCATATGTTGCTTCAAGCTACAGTTTTGAATAAAAGACTGCCCGCAAACTGGGCAAATAAACCGTCGATCATTATTGTGTATCCGCATATGTTCTCTCAAAGTCTTAAGTCTCGCGTAAGATTTCTTGCAAACATCACATTGATAGATCCTCTCCCCTCCATGCTTAATAGAATGCTCCTGCAACTCGTAGTTCGTGAAAAACTTCATGCCGCAAATTGAACATACATGATTCCGCTCTTGCAAATGTTGGAAACGAATGTGCGATGTCCTACGGCTACATAAGTCGAAAACTCTTGGACATGACGGACAAGGAAAGACAGCAGTCTTTTCTCCGTGTATAGTATTTAAATGTTTCAATCTATGCTTGTAAGAAGCGAATTTCTCGTCACAAATAGGACACTTGTATCTCTTATTTGACCTATGGACTTTAGCGTTGTGTGCGTATAGCGAAGCATAAGATGGGAACGTTTCCGTACATCTTTTACAAGGGAAGTCTCCCCTTTCATGAGTCCTAGCATGGTTCACCATTCGTTGTGAAGTCGCGAATCGCTTGCCACAAGTTTCACAAATAAAATGTTCGTAATGGTCATTCATGTGTTTGTGTAGGCTGAGAAACATTTCGTATGTTTTCCCACAGATTTGACAGCTGTGTTCCTCTTTGCTCAGTTTGTATGGAAGCACGCTGTCTCCGTAAGTACAGTCTATAATCTTGCCATGTTCCACAGTCAGGTGGATTTTGAGTTCAGCGTAATCCCCAATTTCAGTGCCGCACATTTTGCAAATGGTCGTAACGAAGTCCATTTTTAGAGGTTCGTACTTTCTAGGCTTAAGTAACTGTTTTACTTCGGAGTGTTGGAGTTGGTTATGTTCTCTCAACTTCTCTGGTTCTAGGAAAGTGTTTTTACAGAAGAAACATAGGTACGTTCCTTTTCTATACTTGAAAGGGTACGCGGTGCAAGATTCCATGATGATGGCTATATTATTTCTGAAGATAGCCCGTCTCTGGTAGCCCTCTCGTGCTGTAGAGATCATTGGGGCTCTGTCATTCTCAGTATCAGATTCCACTTCCAGCTTTATCACTGTTTCTTCAGTTTTTCTTCCTAAAAATAGAAAAATTCCGATATAGGCTCTTCATGTTCATTCCATTTTGTTATCCTTTACATATATCGTACTACAGCTTAAGCAATTGTTGTTATACTGATGATATTATCATATAATGTCTTACTATTTATATGTATAAATCATATCGGTTATTGGGTTGAGCATGCGTAAAAATATTATTCAATTTGAATAGAAGTCCTGTGATTTCAAACTCCGGATATACGATGTCGGTAGGCATTAACATCTTGGAGTATGGGTACCCCAACAAAAACAAATACCATTCAAATACTTAATAAATCTTTATTCAATCATTTCAGAACATAATTTATTTTATTACAATATTATCTATTTTATTTACAATATTATGAACAAAATACATACAATACGAGTAAAACAATAAAAATAATCAGAAAGGTTAACAAAAAAATAAATAAATTTGACATATAAATAATAATTCGAATCGGGAATTTCAATTCATCTTTACATTATTTATTTTATACGTGCTTCTGTACCCGTGGAGAATTAACGACCGTTAAATTGGCATATTATTTAATACAGATTAGATATCTTATTCTTTTTTAGAGGCTCTGCTGTAGGATGGTGTGTTCTCAAATGACTTTGCAAACTACATTTCTGAACATACGCAGTATTACAGTATTGACAAACAAATCTCTTATCATTATTATGTATCCTCATATGCTCCCTCAAAGTTTTGGTCCTAGCATACGCTTTCTTGCACACCTCACATTGATACTTCCTCTCCCCTCCATGTTTTATCATATGACTCCTCAACTGAGCAGCTGTCACGAATTTGTATGAACAAAAAGTGCACGCGAATGATTTAATTCCCATATGAACTTGTTTTATGTGTTTGGTCCTTTGATTACACATGGCGAAAATTGCTGGACACAAATTGCAGGGATACTCAATTTTTTTATCGTGAGCCTCTTTCAAATGCCTTCCTCTGTCAGCGTAACTTTTGAAAGTTTCTTTGCAATAAGGACACCTGTATCTGAATTCTGGGCCGTGTTTTTGGGTTGTATGATTATTTCTTAAGACACGTGTGGCGAAAACTTGGTCGCATTTAGTGCATTTAAATTGGGCTGTGCGAGCAGAATCGTGGATGAGTAAATGGGATTTCAGCCTGTGCACGGACGAGAATGCTTTACCGCATTGGAAACAGATGCAATTTGGATAGTGCGTGTTCAAATGCGAGTTCAATTTCGAGAAAAGAACAAATGTTTCATCACAATGAGTACACTTGTATTCTTTCCCTGCCAGATAGTAAGGCGTGACTCCTATACCATGTTTATTGATAATTGGTTTGTTATGATTTTGGAGTAAGTGTTCGCAAAGATGATCTAAGCTCGTCATTCGCATGAGACATAATTCGCATCGTAGCTCAGTAACTTCCATTTTGACGTTTGCAAACGGTCGCGCCTTGCGAAGGGCTTCGATCCTGTTTGGGTGTACTATGGTATGGTCCTTTACACCACTGAAATCTCCGAAGGAGAGCGGACAGTACGCACAAGTGAAGGCCCCTCTTCTCCACCTAAAAGGACAAGCGTTGGAACTTTCGAGAATGATAGCGGCATTATCTCTGTGATCGTTATACTTGCGTGTCGGCCTCCATTTTACTTTGAGTTCGACGAGCCCTAAAAACAAAAAGAAAATAATCACTATGAAGCGCAGTATAATGTCACATTTGATGAGGAATTTGCTGTCTGAGATATGTATGAAAAGAAATGAGATAGCCGGAAATCGGACGACAAGTGGCACGCGTCTATCAGTATAAGCTTACGTACTGATGATCTAGGTGTTAACAACTTTATTTTTATTATATTCAATAATTGTTCTTCAACGGTAAATAGTACCTAGAATCATTATTTATTGTCAGCGATCTAAAATTCCCAAGTAATCAGACAACGAGATTTTTACCATCTTATTTATGTTAAATTAGACAATCAATTTATATTATAATAATAAAAAATATCTTTGTATTACTTCTTTCTTAAATTAACCTAACTTATAATAAAAATGTCTAAAATTCTCTCGCTCTCGAGCACAGCGGACGAAAAACTAAATCTATACTCCACTTCCTGGCCCATGCGCCTTATCTAAATGCCTCAGTCTTGAACGGTAGTGACTAAAATGTTGATCACAAACTGGACACCTATATCTATCTTTTCTTCCATGAGCTGAAACCAAATGCCTGTTCTTCGCAGCACGATTAGGGAATACTAAATCGCATTTTGGGCAACTGAATTGTCCAAATTCGTGGGTGACGAGGTGGCTACGAAGCTTGTTGCGTCCCGAAAATGCTTTGCCGCATGTAGGGCAAACATAGCTTTGGTAATGTTGGTTCATGTGCGTGAATAAAGTCATGAAACCTTCACATAGGAAGCTGCAGTGGACGCATCTGTATTCTTTGCCAGTTAAAACGAATGGTATGACACCATCCGAAAAATCCGGGTCAATCATCTGTGCATGCTTCTCTGCTATATGTGTCTTCAAATTGTCTATATTTTGTAAACTTTCGCCGCATAAACTACACGCTAAATCTGTGATATCGATTCGAAGAGGAAACGAGTTTCTCACAGCAGGGTTCTCGAATATTTCGAGCTTCCCATGAGTAACTGAATGAACTCGAATTTCCGGTACGTTTAAACATATCTTTGGGCAGTAAGCGCACATGAATTTGCCCCTATGCAATCTGAATACTACTGCATTCGAGTGTTTTATTATAATAGCTGCATTTGCTGCTTCTTTTTTAATTCGGCGTTTTCTCTTCCAAACTATTGTAGTGGACTTTCCTGCTGCCATTTCTTTTTCTTCTATCGCCCCTAAAAATAGAAATATACGTTTGTAATCTCCGAAATCAGTCGTACTTCATTCTATGTGTTCTTATATGCCGCAGCAACTTCGATTTGCTAACAAATATCGCAGGACAGTTTGGGCAGAAGTGTCGTTTCTCAACATTCGCGTGAGTTACACGTATATGTCCTGCTCTTTTGGAGCTGGTTTCAAAAGTTTTGTCGCAAGCATTACAGTAGTATTCCTTTCTCTGTTGGGCGTGGGTTTCTACTAAATGTTTTGCTCTCGTGTGATAGGTTGTAAAAACTTCGGGACATCTCGGGCAAGCATAGCGAACGCCTTTTCTATGGATTCGCATTACATGACACATTCGAGACGCTCGTGTTTCTAAAACTTCACCACACTCCCCGCAAGGGAAACTCCCTTTTTCGTGTGACTGTACGTGTTTTCTAAATCTTGATTTTGAAACGAAAGCTTTTCCGCAAGAATCGCAAATGTAATTTTGAAAGTGTGTATTCATATGCTCGTTCATTTTGGCGAAAGTCAGGAATTGGGCGAAACACAGCTGGCAGGTGAAGCCTTCTTCGTCTAACTTAAAAGGTAGGACCCCATCACTGTATTCTACGTTCAAAGTCTTGCCGTGTATCAATAGGTGATCTTTTAAGGCGTCAATACTATTTAGAAGCCTGGTACACAACCTACAGCTAAGCTCAGCTACATCAACTTTGACCATATTATTTTCTTTTAACTTCGAAAAGATTCTGTCAGTGGGTAAGTCGTTTAGATGATTAGCTTTGACATGTGAGCGAAGAAAAGGTACATCGACAAACTTAGCGTCACAGTATGAGCAGTAAAAAGCGCTATGGAACCATCGAAAGGCCCAGGCTGTCGAACATTCTAAAAGGATCATTGCGTTTCGACGCATCATGGTTTTGGATATTCTTTTCTCTGATTCTTCGGGGAGCTGGTTGTTGGCGCGTCGTCGCCTTCGCATCTGGCGATCGCTAACGTTTTCCTTCAACTTCCTAATGCGTCTAACGCCTACTTTCCTCTCCGCTTCGTGAGCGGAACCTAAAAGCAAGAAACACTACGTTATTTTGTTAATTTCTCGAAGTACCAGCTCCCCAGAACATGCATTTTGTGCTAAAGCTACAATATGTTATCATACTTGTTGAAATCTTTTTGGGTAAGTATCCTGAAAATTTACCTACGTAAGTTTTTGGCTCAATAGTAGCAGCAGGGCTATTAAATATTTTGTCTCGTTTAGGTCGATACCTAGGTTAAACAAAGTGATATTAGGTTTACCTACAAAAACAGTTGGAATAGACCTCTCCCCTACCATTTCCGGTTGACAAGCTTGTATAGTTGCTAAGTGCCGAATTTGGTGTATTGTTTACTTCAATAAAGGTTTTTATAAGTACGTACATGATATACTTGATATTTTTGTTCATTGAAACTATAAAATAAATAGGTATGAGCTTTCATGAAAATCCTTGGTTGTCTTCAGAAATCAAAATCACAAAAAAAACATTATCTGATACAATTTTTAAGTTTAATAAAAAAATAATACTGGATTTAGTAATGTAAGTACATAGAACTAAGACAGTCTATACTAAATCTTAATATCAGTAGGAACTAAGTCAGTCAGATCGTGCGGGTTAATCGAAGGCAGCCTCTGCGTTCTCTGCTTGAACACTGGCCCGCGCCATTTGCCATTCACATCCTGGTGGGTCTTCATATGCGTAGTCAATGCCCTATTCCTCGGAAAAGACTTGCCGCATACAGAACAATGAAAGTTCTTCTCTCCTGTATGACGAACCATGTGTCTTTTCAACTCGTAGTTGGTCCTGAATTGCCATTCGCAGTAACTGCAACCGTAATTCAACTGCGGAGGGAAATGGACTGTCCGGACGTGTATGGCGCGTTTTCCGCTGGTTTTGAAAGACATCTCGCAGTGGGCACAGTTGTAGAAAACTTCCCGCTCGCTGTGAGCGTTTTTCATATGACCAATCCTTTCGTAATAATTGTCGAATCTGATGTTACAATGGGGACATTCGTATCTGGGAGCTTTAGGGTGAACGGAGGCCTTATGTGAGTCCCTTGCTGCTCTCATTATAAAAATCCTGCCACATTTATTGCAAGGAAACGACCCAGATACATGGACTTCTAAGTGTTTTCTCAGTCGAGGTGCTGTCATGAATCCTTTGCCACAAGTCGCGCATATGTAATGTTGGTAATGAATGTTCATATGCTCGTACAATTTTAAAAAGTTGTTAAATTTTTCGGGGCATATGACACATCGCCAAGACTGTTTGTCTAAACAAAATGGTAATATTCCGTCAGGGTGGTAAGAGTCGAAATCTAAGCCATGATCAATGACGTGTTCTCGTATCTGTGTGGCATTAGTCAGTGGCAGAGCACACAAAGAACAAACAGCGTCAGTAATATCAACGTTGATTAGAGGCATTTCTTTGAATTTGCTATAGATATCCTTAATGCTATGACTTTGGGAGCAGATTCTGACATGGTCTCTAAGCTCGGAGCATTCGGTAAAGTTATCTTCGCAGTAGGCACATTTGAATCTGTTTTTCTTCCATCTGAAAGGTAGAAGTGACCAACACTCAAGGATGGCTGAAGCATTACTCTTGGTGATAATCCTCGCTTCAGCTCTAGCACTTCGGGTATATTTCGGCTTGGGTAACTTTTCTATTTCATAATCGCCTTCGTTTTGTTCGCTCGTTTGCCAGCGTTGTCCTAAAAATAGAAAATTTTCGTCAGATTTCTTCGTAATGTTTCCGTGTCCACTTTCCTCCGTTCTTCTCGGCTTTGGATTGGAGTTTCCGATTCTGTTTTATTACAGTTTGTCACAGGGTAAATGATGACTTTGTTTGGAGTTCATTAAAAAACGAGCCTGATTTGTTCACCATTGTAAGAGCTACTTATGTTTGGCTTGAGCTGACACATCTGCCTAGCCTTTTTCCAACTGTGTTGGGGTCAGCTTCCAGTCTAACCGGATGCAGCTGAATACCAGTATTTTACATGGAGCGACTGCCTATCTGACCTCCACAACCTAGTTACAAGGTAACACGATACTCCTTGGTAAGACTGGTTGTCAGAATTTTGGGCTTCTAACTACCCGTAACGACTGTCAAAGATCTACAAATGACAGCCAGGACAAACGGTTTAACGTGCTTTCCGAGGCTCGATATGTAATGGATGGTCACCCATCTACGAACCGACCGCGGTAATCGTAGCTTAATCTTCAATCGACCCGTGCGGCTGTTATCATTAAGTCACGAGTCTCTCTTTGTTATAATAACTAATGTTTATAAAATTGGAATAAAAAGCAAAGTAAACTATAATCTCTTTATTGGACTTATTGCTTACCTCTTATACTTCATAGTTGTATAATATTTAAACTAAAAAATAAATTACATACGTAAACACTACGTAAAATCTAGATATTTTTTCAGAATTACGCTGAAAATGGAAAAATAAACATTTTAAATTCAGATTTGTGAAACTACCGTCTTTCAAATATTTTTGACAATAAATGGATGTTTGTTGTAAAGTTGTAGATAATAAATGCTTCTGGAAGTCATTTAAATGATTAATAACAATACTATAGAGAGGACAAAGAGTTTAAAAAACATATTTTCTAAACTTGGTAAATTAAAGCTCTGCTCAACTTGAGCAACAAGGAAGTCATTCTGCAAAAAAAAATATCCTACTTTTCTAATTAGGTAGGTACTTTAAATTCTTCAATTATTACTATATTAATACTATTATTATTTAAGTCTCAAGAGGGACAGGCAGTGTTTTTTATAAATGCAAAGTTTTTATGACTAAGTACGTAGTAAAGACAACAAAACTATATATAAATGAATAAACTTAGCCATTTTCAGCATATTTCTGCATAGCTCATTATTTTGAGCTTTAATATTATTGCATTTTAGAGAGCATCTTTTGCGTAAGTATCATGTTCGTAGCGTTCTTTTTTCTTTGACACTTTTGAATAGGTACATCCTTTTTTATAAGATCCTAAACTTTACTTACATTACCGACAGATGGCGTGTTGCGCTACCGAAACTACCCCCAAAACGGGACATTAAAATTTTACATTAACGCCATCTATCGTAGTTTTAAATGCAACATGAATGGAGCATTGTGCAATTTAGTAACATTATTATTCAATTCCGGTATCCCAATCATATTACTGGACAAAATTTTTTGTTAACTATAAATCGATCTAATGAGCATTTTCTTATGTTTCTTAACATAAATCATGTAACTTTCTGATAAACATACTTTATTGCATGCATTTTAAATATTGCTTCAATTAAAATATTTAAAAAATTTGGAGACAAAAAATCTCAATAAGAATAAAATCAGTCAAAACTATTCGATTAAAATTGAAATGGGTCTTAATGGAACGATTTAGTAATATCATACATGGAAATGCTTTTTCGCGATGTGCTTATCCAAAGATAACTTAGAAGCGAACGCTCTAGAACAACTACCACATGGATAACTATATTCGGTCTCTTTCTTTGTCCTATGAGCTTTTACATTATGGTGGTACTTCTGCGAACGGGTCTTGAAAGTCATATGGCAAGTCGTACATTCATACATTTCGGCTCCAGGTTTGTAATTATGGAACTCCATGAGATGTCTCTTTCGGAGCTCCCAGGTCGCGAACCTAGGCTTTTCTTTGCAGTAAACGCACATGTAAGGTAGTGTCGTATGCTGCGTTTTGATGTGAATGTTGCGTTCTTCTAAAGTAGTGAATGTAGCAACGCAACGACTGCATGTGTATTTGTTGTCGTGGGGTATCTTCGTATGGGCTTTCAATGCAGATTCTGTTATGAAACCTTCTCCACAAGTGTCGCAAACGTAATTCTGATAGTGTTCTGCTGTATGTTTCTTTAGTGAAATAAAGTCTGAGAACTGTATCTTGCATATAGCACATTTCCAGCTCGAACCATCGTTGAGCTTGAACGGAAGAACCCCTGGCTGGACATCAGCGTTCAGAGGCTGTTTATGATCATTCTTCAAATGTATTACTAACTCGTCTAAAGTATCGATGGGTATAAAACATAGTTTGCATTGCAGATCTGTTATGTCAACTTTCAGAAACTCTTTCCGTATTTTCCTACTGAAGACTAGCTGTATATCGAAATTGGCGTGACGAGACGCCATATGAGCTCTCAGACCAATCGGATCGTTTGATTGAACCCGACAGAAGACGCAGTTAAAATTCTGGCCCCAAGTCCTAAAAGGACAGGCGGTTGAACATTCTAAAATAATCTCAGTATTGCTTTTATATTTCAAGGCTTTTCCAAAACGAGGGTTGTAGGAAGACTTGTAGCATTTAAAGTTACGCTCGTGTTGCCTCAGACCATGATCTGACAAAAATGTGGCTCCACACTTTTCGCAAGTAAAAATCTTCATGTGTGTCCTCAAATGGACGTTGATTTGTGAGAATTTAGGAAACGTTTTATCACATTCGAGACACGTCCATCTTCCCGAAGGTCCTTGTCTATAAGGCAGTACTCCAAAAGGAACATCAAAGTTAACTTTGATTTTGTGGTCTCTAGATATGTGGTTCATGAAACTGTCTACATTCGGAAGTTCTTGGGAACACATGGTGCATTTTAGATCAGTAATTTCAACTTTTAGGGCATCGTAGACTTTATAGAAAGCGCTGTTGTAGTCAGCACTGGAATGGTCGGCTTTCATATGTTCTCTCAACGCAGCCATTGGCTCAAACTCGTCATGGCAGTACGAACAGACGATCCTATTAAAACGTGTCTTAAAAGGGAATGCTGTCGAATGTTTAAGGACAAGAACAGCGTTTTGCCTTTGCGGGTTCTGTCCAACGGACCTTTCAAACAATCTTTGTTTCGGTTTACTTTCGGTCTGATTAAGTCCGTCAATTTCCTTTGTGGACCCTAAAAAAGAAAAGAATTTTCATCATTATTATATTCTAGTATAGCTTCTTGTCTTCGGAGGAAGAATGGCATCTCGGCTTACATCGATTGGTAATTTTATGCTTCTAGAGATTTTATGTGGGAATATAAATAGTGTTATAAATATTTGTATGTGACCTACTTCTGTATAAGTTAATGAAAATGTTCGTTAATTAACGAAGACAACTACCTCAGAAACTTCAAACATCAAAATGCTTTTTGGCCACATGTTTGTCCAAGAACAGTTTTGTCGTAAAAGCCTTTGGGCAACTTGGGCATGGGTAGCTAAGTTCTGTATCTTTTTTTATTCGATGTACTCTCGCCATATGATTGTACTTCCCCGATCTCGTCTTGAAAGACTTTTGGCATGTCGTACAATCGTACTTATCAGCTCCTGTTTTATAGTTATGAACTGCCATTAAATGTTTTTTGCGAACTTCCCAGTTTGCGAAGCGTGGTTTATCCTTGCAGTACACACAGACGTATGGCAATGACGTATGCTGTGTTTTCACGTGCAGATTCCTTTCATCTAGCGACGAGAATGTGGCGATACATCGGCTGCAGTTATATTTGTTCTCGTGTGGTATTTTAGTGTGAGCTATCATTGCAGACTCGGTGATAAACCCTTCGCCACAAGTGTCACAAACGTAGTTCTGGAAGTGTTCCGAAGTATGTTTCTTTAGGGAGACAAAATCTTTGAACTCGTTCGGACATATCGTGCATTTCCATATTGAGCCATCGTTTAGTCTAAAAGGTAGGACGCCGATCTGTGCGTCAGTGTTTATCGGTTGTTGATGGTCGTTCTTTAAATGGTAAATTAAACTGTCGAAGGAGTCAATAGGCATGAAGCATAGTTTACACTGAAGATCTGTTATATCAACGTTGAGGAAGTCTTTCCCTAATTTCTTATAGAAGGCAGCTTTGACGTCATAATTCGCGTGAATTGTAACGACATGCAGACGTAGACCACTGGGATCGTTACTTTGGACTCTACAGAAGACACAATTGAAGTTACTTTTCCACGTCCTGAAAGGACTCGCTGTAGAATATTGCAGAATAATTTCGGCATTCGATCTAGGTTTTAGAACTCTTCCATTTCTAGCCTTGTAAGCCGTTCGGAAGCACTTGACTTGTCTATGATGGTCTTTCAAGGCATAATCTGAGACGAAGGTCGTACCGCATTTGTCACAGCTATAATTCATGAAATGGGTAACAATGTGTCGATTGAAAGCAATGAAAGAAATTAATACTTTGTTACAGTAAACACAAGTCCAATGGCTATCAGAATTCTGCTTATAAGGTAGGACACCATATCGGGCATTGAATTTCACAGGCTTATTGTGTTCTCTATATAAATGGCTCATGAGGCCGTCAACATCTTGGATTTCTTCAGAGCATATTTTACATTCTAGGTTAGTGATATCGATTTTGATTAAATTGTCCCTTGCTCTGTAGAAGACGTTTTTGAAACCTGAATTGATATGTTCTGTTTTCATGTGGTATCTGAGATCTGTAAGGGTGTTAAATTCTTCGTGACAGTAAGAGCAGAGAATTTGACTAAAACGAGTTTTGAACGGATACGCGGTTGAATAAGTTAGTATAATTTCAGCGTTGCGCCTTTGCGGCGTCTGGTAAACAAGGACTATTTTCTTTTTTGTTTCATTCTCTGTCTCACTACGTCCGTGAATTTCCAATGTGGTCCCTAAAAACAAAAAAGAAAATGGTCAGTGTCATACCGTAGCGACAAACTTTATTAATTAATTTAAAAACAACGAACTAACATGACCAAAAACAAAAAAGACTCAAGTACCTTTTTGATACACCTTAATTTTTCTGAGGTTTTGACGGTAGTTATGAATGCGAAAAATAAATTACACATGTTATTGGTATACAAAGTTTTATTTCTACTCGAAAAAAATTTTTAAGGCGTACATTACAGCCGCATCGTATTGCATTACAAAAAAGCGCGGTGCGGCCGCCTGTACTGACTAGTGTGCGATGGTTTATACAAAATGTAAGTACGAAAGAGATATAAGAGGTTTTCTGACGGTTAAATCTGCGTCAGCCTTAAATATCAACAACAACATCAGGATGAGTGGTCTTCATATGAGTCTTCAAGCTAACTTTTTGTGCAAACTGCTTTTCACACAAAATACAGACGAATCTCTTGGTTTCACTGTGAATCCACATGTGCTGCGTCAGACTGTTCTGCCTCATGAAACTCTTGGAGCAAATAGTGCACATAAACATTTTCTCTCCTGTATGTCCGCGAGAGTGGTCATCTAATCGTTTCTGTGTATTAAACTTGAGCCCACAGCAAGCGCATTGGAATCCTTCATCAGTATGTGAGAGCTTATAATGTGTATAAAAATACTTTCTCGAGGTGAATTTTTCTTCACAATCTGGACAGTTATAGACTATCTTTTCGTATCCATGTTCTGCTTGTAGATGTTTCTGCTTATGTTCCCAGGATTGGAATCGATCCCCGCAAACTATGCAGCAGAAAGTCCAGCATGGTTTTGACGCCCTAACATGTGCCTTCTTTTGCTCCAGTGTGGGATATTCTGTCCAGCACTTCCTACACACGTGTTTCGTAACTGCATGGATGCATTTAATATGGTACTTTAAAGCCTCGTGTGAGAGGTAGTTACGGCCGCAAGTGTCGCAAGTAAACTGCTGGTAATGCAAGATCGTGTGACGACACAACTTGATTAAAGTGGGCATTTTCTTGCCACAGTGATAGCAGCAGTAATTGTTATTCACCAACTTGTAAGGTTGCAAACCCACATCGAATTCGAGGTTTAATTTCTTTGCAACATCTGAATGCGACTCCTTCAAGTGTTGAGCGACATCATCGATTTTCTCACAAGGTTGGAAACACAGTCTGCATTTTAGGTTGCAGATATCGACTTTGAGGTATTCTTTTAAGCTACTCATGTGGTGGAAGGCCGTACCGATGGTGAACTCTTGGTGGTGGACGTCGAAGTGTCTTCTGAAATGCGTGGGGTCCTCATAGCCTTCGCAGCAGTAGACGCAAGTGATAGCTTTCCCTCGCAATCTGAATGGGTACAGGGTTGAATATTGCAACACAATCTCCGCGTTCTCTTTCGCCCATAAATGTGGTTCTAGAAACAAAAAGAAAATATCGCAGTGACTGATCGGCTCACTTTTTTCTTTAAACGGACCCTTGGGGGTTTTCGTTGTTATGTGAAGTTCAGGTCAAAATAAAATGGTTTAATTTGTGTATAATGTATTTGCTATTGGACATTCCAATCAAGGAAAAAAATAATTGTACTTGTGTACTAGACGTAGGTATCTATTTTACTTTACCCGATGTCTCAATATAGAAATTGTGTAAAACAGTGGACAGGTTATTGATGTTACAAAAACAACAAATTGTGTTTAACTCAAGTTTAATATGTTACAACAAAACAACAGTTTACTTAACCAAAATATAGTTCAAAATTGAATATTATTCAAATGTGTAATTCTTGAAATCGCGAAAAAAAACAGTTACTCCATAGATTTATGTTCGCGTTTCCCGAATTCTCGACACAGTGTGGGAACAGCTGATTATTTTCGCGATTTCTGGGTTAGTTCATTTAAAAGTTGGTAATATTGATGAGTAAAATCACCTACCATTCAGGTTTACAGTTATTTTTTTTTTTGTTTTTCTAATAATAACTTTCAATTATTAACAAAAACCATCTATAAGTATATTCATAGAAAAACGTCGTCCGCTAACAATTTTAACTCGCGGAATACTCACATAATTGTAAGTAATAGAATTTAACACATATTTATAAGTAAAATAATATCTTAAAAGTTTTTAATTTAAAAATGTACCTAATACAATAAGACCTTCGAAAAAAATTCGTCCGCTAACAATTTTAATTCGCGGAATTACTCACATAATTGTAGGTAATACAATTTAAATGTTTATAAGTAAACTGATATCTCAAACGTTTTTAATTAAAAAGTACCTACCTAATACAATAAGATCTTCCAAAGCTTTTTTTTTCTAAGTACAAGTACTACAAGTACAAGTACTACAAGTACAAGTACTACAAGTAAAAGTACTACAAGTACAAGTACTACAAGTACAAGTACTACAAGTACAAGTACTACAAGTACAACACAGCGGTTTAATTTAGATATGAAAAGATATCAAATTCAATACTTAATTAATTCTGAGATTGAAAGTTGTTAGACAACCGATTTAAAAATTTTAGTTCTTGAATATGAATTGAGGAATCCATTTCATCTTGATGTTAGTATACGAAAAAAAAAGTCAAATAAAGCTAGGTGCATTACAGCTGCATTGGGCCGCAGCGCATTGCATTGGAATATTAAAATTAAATAATTAATTATTATAAATGCGAAAGTAACTCTGTCCGTCTGTCTGTTTGTTACCTTTACACGCCTTAAAGGCTGAAAAGATTTCGATGAAATTTGGCACACTGGTAGAACATGACTTAGGTTAGGACATAGGACACTTTTTATCGCGGTAGTAGGTTCCCGTGGGATAGTTACCGACCTCCACGCAAGCCAAAACGCGGGTAAAAGCTAGTACATACGGCTACATATCAAGTATAAGCTGATCTCGCATTGTATAGGATTTTCGTACAATACGACGTCAGCTTATACTGGAAATGTATAGCTTGAAATGTAGCAAATTGCAACCACTTTTAGTGTACGATGTTTCATACAAAATGTCCGTATGGAAGATTTTTGCAATGCGACGCGGCCCGCCCAAACGTGCGTATGACCTTTCCTTAGTGTGCGCGTATTTGCCGTTAGCTGTGCCTTGGGCTAAGAGTTCCTACACCACCCATTTATCTTCAGATATCTCAGGATGGTGTCCCTTCATATGCGCCTTGTAACTATGTCTTTGGTTGAACTGCTTTTTACAAGACTTGCACTCAAACCTCTTAGAGTCACTATGAGTCCACATGTGCTGAACAAGATTCTTCTTTCTCGGAAAAGATTTAGAGCACACATTACAATGAAACGTTTTCAAGCCCGTGTGGACTAGCATGTGCTGTTCCAAATATCTTTTGGAGGCGAATTTCCGCCCGCAGTGCGCGCAAGGGAAGTTGACTTCGGCGTGGGTCGTATTAAAATGCCCTCTATAGGCATTTCTCGTTGTAAAGCTTAAACTGCATTCAGAACAAGAATAGGACTTTCTGGATTGCCCATGAGCCATTACTAAATGTCGTTCTTTGGCAGGCCATGTTATGAATCGCTCTAGGCACATAAGACACTGATACATCCAACAGCCGGGAGAATTAACTGTATGCTCCCTCTTAGCCTCTAAAGAACTAAACGTCAGTTTGCATTTCCTGCATATTTTCTCGCCTGCTATGTGCGTGAATCGAATGTGGTGCTGCAAGGAGCTGTTCGTCGTGTAAGACTTGCCGCAAGTGTCGCACGTAAAGTTCAGGAAATGTGAAGACATGTGACGACTTAGCTGTCGCAGACAGGGGAAGTTTAGATCACAGATCCCGCACATGAGTCTGTCTTGCAAGAATCTGTAGGGATGTAGTCCTAATTGGAAGTCAAAGTTGATTTTGGCGTCATGTCTCTCGTTTAAATGTCGTGCAATATCGTCAATACTTGCGAACGATTCAAAGCAGAATCTGCAGGCCATTTCTGTGCAATCGATTTTGAGGTAGCACTCGTAAGCAATATGAGCGAACGCGGTTCTGACTTTGAAGGAGAAATGTTCTTTCTTCATGTGCTGTCGAAACAGCGCGGCGTCTGTGTAGCTCTCTCCGCAATATACGCACATGAGGGCCTTGTCCGGCAGTCGGAAGGGGTATACCGTGGCGTTCAGGACGATAATCTCTGCATTCCGTCGCGCGATGCATAACGGACGCATCTCGTCTAGAACAGACAAATGCCTTTGGTCATATTTTTGGTGTGCTCCTTGTTAATGCTATTGATGCGTAATAAATACTTAATTAAGGGGATAAGTGAACATGTTATTATTTTGTTTGAACATAACGCAAACTGGCTTCAGCTAGTCTCGTCATTTTAAACTCCAGTTAAGAATGATAATCTTGGACGTCTATTCGTGTTATTTGTTTTCGAATACCTAAATGAGGCTGACCCTGTCTACTACTGAATAAGCCCCGCAAGTTTTAATAAATTCTTATGGAAGAAATGTATTCTAAGGATTTCCGGGAAATTTCGAACTTATTCTTGGGTACAATTTAAGAGGAGTGAAGGAGAATGAGAAGCAGACATCAAATGGTAATCAATTTATTAAATACTATACCTAACTACAAAATATTATAAACAAGTAACGAAATATACCAACGTTTTAATTATTTAAACTATGCGAACATTTAACAGATATTTTGGATACTATAGTTTATTTCGAGCGTATTTGTGTGGATGGATTTTATAAAGCATGTATCAGAAAGTTGTTGTCATAGACACAAAAGACATCAAACTGAACAATTTTCTCCATAGTAACAACGTCTTAATCGAGAAAAAAATATCAGCTGTCCGTCCCGTACATTTGGGTCGCCTACTCGACCCAAATGTGTGGGACGGACAGCTAAGATTTTTTTGAAGTGAAAACTTCTTTAGGCGCGTTGGGCATTTTTGAGATGAGACTAAACCATTGATTTCGCGACCTGTTACCGACACCGTGGAGTAAAAGCCATCAACGCGTTGATGACCGCGGTGCCGATATTTTTTCAAGTTTTCTCTTCTATCGGCACTCCCGGAGTGCCACTGTTTTTTATTTTTTATTTTTATCGGACCGGCTATGTTGCTCTCATGAAATGAAAATGTTCAAGTAAATGGGGGTTTAAATATGACCACACCTTTGATACATGCTGTTAAATCTAATAAAATTTTATTGGAACAATAGAAGGTTTCAGAAATTCTGAACAGAAAATAGCTCTCTCAACAAACGATTAATTATATACAGCTTTCAGAAAACCATAAAAGCTACTCAATATCCAAACACGCTCTTAATAAGAACCAGTTACAAATTATATAAAAAAAATTGCTAAATATTTTACAAATGCTTAATTTTCCATTCAAATTGTAAAAAATAATAGCTTAACACTTCCACTGTCGCAAGGTAATTGGTAATCGTATCACAATACGACCAATAATAATATTGCACTGTGACATTTTATAAGGTCATTTAAAATTCTACGATAACGAAAATTCGTCTATCACCCTCAGATATCCATTACATATTATTTACGAAAATGCATTACATGCAATGCACGGACGACTGAGCTTCACTTCCAGCTATAGCAATAGAACTGGTTCTATTATATAATATTGGTTAATTTCGATAAAATATTGGATAAAAAAATAACTACTAGTGCATTACATGTCATGCACGGACGTTTACGAAGAAAGAAAATGATTAATAATAACAAACAAATATTATTTTCACAGTACTTTTTTTGTAAATCACCAAAATCAATCAAAAATATTTTATTTCACATAAACCTACATGGGCACTTACGAAACGTCAGAAACTAGGTGCACGGTTAAAATTGGTTGTTTCCTATGGAGAAGAGCCGGCAAGAAATTCCACGGTTACTCTTTTAAAAACAATTGGCTTTTACAATGTTTTCAAATTACAGTGTTAATAGGTATGGGAGGACACTGTAGGCCCGTCAACAAGTACTAGTTACTTAACAAAAAAATAGGAACCTTTTCCTAACCCAATTAATGCAAGGAGTAACTGACAGGTTATTTGATTAATAAAACCAATAACAAACTACCCTACTACATAGACTTTGAAAAATGTTGCAATATGAAAAAAATATCGAAACCACACAAGGTCTTTAGAACAACAAACAGATGCTTTCATTTTGTATGGCGCTAACAAGTACTATTAAGAAAAGTTTTTCGAACAAAGTTCCTTATCGCACGTTATACTACACAAAAACATCGCAACAAAGAGGCGTGGTCATACACATTTGTCTATGCTTTGTATGAAAATAAATGTTTATGTATGAGCTTTGTTGTGTAATGTTTCGAAAAAACATGCGCAGGAGACCCGAAAAAAGTGTGACATTTTTTTACGTAACAAGGGTGTCGTGACGGTCAAAATGTTACACTAGCTCTCATTCGCCTAGTGTGCAGAAGAGAAAAGGAACTATTCCAACCGGGTGGCATAAATACAAAGGTGGATGCAATTTTGACCACTTGGCTGCTTAACCGGACTTTCCTGTGGGTGCCTTAAGCTACTACACTTAAGAGCCTCCAGCCAGGAGCAAATAAACTATTATAAAATAAATTTAAGCGAACGCTCGCTAAGGGCACCCCCTGTGGGGTACGAACCTCGGCTTAGGGCGTTGCTGGGGGGAGGACAGCAAGAAGGGACAGGCTGGATCAAAATTGGATTATCATCATGATTATTAGGCGGGGTATTTAAAGCTACGTGCTCAGCTGCAACAACTGCTGGCACCTCGTTTTCGAGCAAGGGTCGGGGTGGGACAAAAATGACTGCAATACAGCTTATAAGTACTTGCTCTGTCTACACTGCAGGTATCAAACTTGCTTGCGACGTAACGTACCTTGTGCTAATACTAAATTAGCTTACCTAGCTGCGAGCAACTTGGACGTAGCAAGCATTTAGTTGGTCACAGAATATTTAGACAGTTTATAATCTAACGGAAATAATACTATGGGTGTCTTGTCTGCGTTGACTCCGCCTTTTCATTGTCTTATACAAACAAATGCGGCTGCACTAAAAACCGCTGTGTTGCAGCTGGGGCGGACTATTAGTGCTTTAAGCCATTCGCAAGATAATGCAACACAGACTATGGGTGTCTGTGTTACATCCGCCTTTGTATTTACGCAACCGGGTGTCCCACGACACCTCTCGTAATTTTTTTGTCACTGAACGTTTACGGCTTTGTTACGCCATATTTTCAAACACTAAATAGAAGAACAATAACCACACAACAATTCAAATCATTTGATAACGCGTTTTTACTTGACTGCGATAAAGCAGAAGAGGGTAATGCTTGTACAACTTATGACAGATGGATTTTAATATAGAATAAACTTTTGACGAAAGAAAGAGCGAGGTGGATAGCAGTAATGTGATTGAGAGAAAAAGCCTAAGCCTAGATAGACACTGTGCTCATATTAAGACATACTACCCCCTTGATTCTGAAAGTATCTAAAACGAGGGCTATCGCACTTGAATTCGCCGCTAGAGGCGGTAGTGTTGCGTAGGGTCTCCAGAAATGTCTGTCACTGAAAGTTCACTGTTGTACAAATGATTCATGATTTTTGGAAAAAATGTGTCATTCCGGATTAATTCTGGCTTATGTAACAACTTAGGCTGCGTTTCCATCATGGATGTGAGAGGATGCGTAGTAAGTGATGTGTTTGTTAAGAACCAATAGAATCGCTTCATTTACCTAGCTTCGCTCAGCGCAGCTCTTGTGTAAACGGCTTAGCGGAGCGAGGTTTTTGTACGTACAAAACAAGCGAAGGATGGGTGCGAGGGATGTGTGCTAGGGATGGACGCGAGGGAGAAATCGCATCTGAAAAGAGCCCGCTACATATCCTGGCACCGCTCATCTGCGTACCGTTTCACAGCGTCGCTACACATCCTCGCACCGCTCAGCAGCCTAGCACATCTCTGATGGAAACGCTCACATCGTTTCACAACTTTGTTACGCATCCTCGCACCGCTCCGCTACCTCATACATCTCTGGTGGAAAGACAGCCTTAGGATCTAAGTTGATAGCATTTAGAGGAAGAATAATATTTGTCTGCTGCATGCCTGTCAATTTTATTAACATTTGAATGTAAATATTCGTATATTATCAAATAAAAGTCACAGTCAGTCAGTCAGTGACAGGACCTTACTCGCCAGTGGCGCTAGCTGATTGGTGATCACAAAAACGATAGCCCTCAGTCTCATAGCGTACCTTTTAATAGCAAAAACTCGAGTTATTATGAATAAGGAAGACTTTTCCACCGATACAAATTAAAAATCGCCTAAATCCGGATGGTATGACTTCATATGAGTTTTAAAACTGACTTTCTGATTGAACTGCTTATCACACATCTTACATTCGAACCTTTTAACGTCACTATGTATCCACATATGCTGTCTAAGCGTAGACTTCCTCGGAAACGTTTTAGAACAAATATCACAAGAGAATAATCTCTCATTGGAATGAACGACCATGTGCCTATCCAAAACATACTTCGTATCGAATTTTCTGTCGCAACTGGGACAGTCAAAATGCTCATCCGTATGCACAATTTTAAAATGAGCTCTGAATTTGTTTGGTTTCTTGAAAACTAGTCCGCATTCGGGACAAGGGTAAACCTTTTTCGGTATACCGTGTGCTTGCTCCATGTGGCTGCGTTTTATCTTCCATGTGCTAAATCTGTCGCCGCAAGCCGAGCATATGTGCTGTCGACACTGTCTGGACACCTCAAAGTGCCTCTTCTGATCTTCAGTTGAGTATAAAACAACTTTGCACTTCCTACATCGCCTCTGTTTCGGTACAAAAGGGCAGGAGAACTCGAGATGTTTTTGCAAGGAGGTGGAAGATGCAAAAGATTTGCCACAAAGTTCGCACGTACATTGAAAGAAGTGTTTCTGGATATGTCGGCTCAAGCTCCGAATGTTGGAGGATTTGTCGTGGCATACGGCGCAGGATAACTTGTCATTCTGTATATTAAAAGGCTGGAGGCCTATATCGTGATTTAAGTCGATACTTTGTTTATGGACTTTGTTTAAGTGAATGGCTGCGTCTTCGATTTTGTTGAAGGTTTCAAGGCATATTCTGCAGTGTAGGTCGGTGCAATCTGCCTTTATGTATCCTTCGTGGAGGTGTGAGAACGCGACCCTGGCGTTGACCACTTTGTGGTCATCATCCATATGCTTCCTGAAGCGAGAAGGCTCGTCAAAGCTTTCGCAGCAGTAAACGCATACGATGGAACTCTCCGGGAGCCTAAACGGATAAGCTGTGATATATTGTATTACTGTCTGGGCGTTCCTTTTTGCGATGTGCATCGGATTTATTTCTAGAACAAAAGAGACATTGGTCACTTTTTTGTGTTAGTGCTACTTAATTTCACTAATATAGTCCCATTGTACTTCGCTAAAAACTTTTACTCATATGCATAAGAGAGAAAAAGAAAAGCATAGAAACCGGAAGAGTCTACGATTCCTCGACTGCCTTGTTGATTCAGTGGTCGCAAGTGCTACTGCCGAGCATGAGGTCCTAGATTAGATTGCCAGGTTGGGCAAAGTCTTATTGGATTTTTCCATCGGGATATCTCAGCAATAGCCCCAGAGTTTGGAATTATGCCCGGTTGTTGGCAATAGGCTCGCCCCTTATTGCATCGTAACTGGCAAAATGTGGGTGTACAATAGGTACACCTTTGCCTAACCTTTTGGGAATTACAGGCATGATGTTGTTTGTCTACGATTCCGGCAAAAACGTAAATTTTATCCGTATTTTGCAACAGCAAACACTTTCAGAACTACCCTCTAAAAGTCACGCATTTCAGGATGCCTCGCCTTCATATGAGTCCTCCAACTCACACGCTGGTTGAACGTCTTATCGCAAATCTTACACTCGTGTTTTTTTACTTCACTATGTATCCACATATGCTGTCCTAAAGTAGACTTCCTCGGGAAAGCCTTAGAACACACTTGACAAATAAAATTCCGCTCTCCTGTATGAATAACGATGTGTTTCTTCAAATTTCTGTCAGTATCGAACTTTCTCTCGCAGTAAGAGCATTCAACGTAGTCATTAGTGTGAGTAGTTTTGAAATGCAACCGAAGGCTATCCCGTTTACTAAAAACTAAGTGACACTCTGGGCAATTGTATGTCTTTTGCGGTACATTATGCATCTCCTTTAGATGATTCTGTTTCATATTCCAAGTAATAAACCGTTCTCCACAGATATTACATACGTGCTGGCGACATTTCATCGATTTTTCCAAATGGTTCATTCGTTCAGTTGTCGAAGTAAATATTTTCCTACATTTTCTGCATCTATTTTTATTGTTTTTATCGGATTCATTGCCGCAGTTGTATCTGAGATGGCAGTGTAGAGAGGTTAATGACGCATAGGACTTGCCACAAGCATCACAAGTGTATTGCACGAAGTGTGTATGCGTGTGTTTACTCAACAACGCCAACGTCGAAAATTTATCTGAACAAATCGCGCATGAATATTTATCCTTATAAATTTTAAACGGGTGCATGCCTAGATCATGTGTTGGATTTAGGTTTTTATTGTGTTTTTTTATAAGATGGTCTGCGGCTTGTTCTAAATTAGATAAAGTTTCAAAGCAGATTCTACATTTAAGGTCAGTGCAATCGACTTTAACGGAAGCTTCGGCCACGTGGACGAATGCCATTCGTACTTTAAAGTCCTGATGCTCTAAATTCATGTGTTCCCTAAAGTTCGCGGGGTCTGGGAAGCTATCACAGCAGTAGACGCAAACCATGGAAGATTCTGGAAGCTTGAAGGGGTAAGCTGTTGTGTACTCTATCATCGTTTTGGCGTTCTGTCGCGCGATGAACATCGGATTTAGTTCTAGAACAAAAAGAAACGTCCCATCACTTATCCAGCGTTGGTGTGGTATGTTCGTAACGATACTAAGCTAATACTCCACAATGTTACTACTAGTGATTAAGATCAAAATAAGTTGCTTACTGGGGACGACCCAAGATATATCCCAATTAAGGCATGTTTGAAAATTATGTCGAAGATAAACGACTGTGTTGCTTTGGCCCATTTCTAAACGAATGAAGTAAAATAATTAGAATATTATAAACACATTCAAGCAAAATTTACAGTTTTTGAACTTTTAATCAACTTGTGTACATTTTGTACCTAGATGCAAAACCAATCCAAAGTAAACTTATCTCGTAACCTTGGAAGTTTTTAATGTTGTCCACCACAAAAATAAATGCCTTATGTTACCAGGAATAAAAAAGTATTTTGTGTCCTAAATGAACCGACGCGAAGTACGAAGTCGATAGATAACCATCACATAGAAAACCATTGCATAAAAATAAAACCTACAAAAAAACATGCTCGATGTTATATCGAAAAACAGACTGGCCCTAGATTACAACGACTAGTTACCAAAACGAAACTACCCTCATTTAATATATACTTTGGAACTATTTAATAACAACATACAATAACTAATTTTTTCAACATTATTCAGTTAAAACGGAAAACATTATTTTAAGATTATCATTTTTCCCGTCAAAATCCTCTAATTCGGGATGGTATGATTTCATATGCGTTTTCCAACTCACTTTCTGATTAAACTTTTTATTGCATAGTTTACATTCAAACCGTTTATGTTCCATATGTATCCACATATGCTGTATCAAATTTTTCTTTCTCGGAAAAGATTTAGAGCAGACTGTACATGGAAAGAGCTTCTCCATTGTATGAGAAACTCTATGCTCTTCCAAATTCTTTTTGGTAACGAATTTCATGCCGCAGCAAGAGCATACGTAATTGTCATCAGTGTGACTGAGCCTAAAATGTGTCCGATACTTCTTCCGTTCATGAAATATTTGTCCACATTCCGGACACACGTAAACTTTTTTTTCAACTCCGTGGCTCTCAGTCAAATGTAGTTGTTTTGCATGCCAGGACATGAACCTCTCGCCACAGACACAGCATAAATGTGACCAGCATCTTTGAGACTCCAGCAAATGCTTTCGCCTCTCTTCTATTGAGCTGAAGGTCCGTTTACATTTGCGGCATATCTTTTCGGTGCCAATGTGCGAGAATCTAATATGACTGCGCAGTGCTGTGTTTGTCGCGTAAGATTTTCCGCAAGCTTCACAGGTGTATCTCCAGAAATGGCTTTGTGTGTGTCTACTGAGTTGCCGTAAGCATACAGCCTTGTAGTGGCATATCGCGCAGAATAGCTTATTGTTCTCTAACTTGAATGGTTGTAGTCCTAATGCGACGGTTAAGTTAAGAGGCTTTTTATGTTCGGAGTAGAGATGGTCAGCAATTTGATCCAAATTCTGGTAGTGTTTGAAGCAGAGTCTGCAATTTATATTTGTACAGTCAACTTTAATGTACCCTTCTGAGCAATGGACGAAAGCCATTTTGGGGTTAAAAGTTTCGTGTTCTTCGTTCATGTGTGTCCTAAATACATCAGGATCGGGGTAAGTCTCGCAACAGTAGACACAGACCATGTTGTCTTCGGGTAGCTTGAAGGGGTAAACGGTGGAATATTTCACTATAATCTCGGCGTTCCGTTTTGAGATGAAATTCGGGTCATTTTGCTTCTCTAGAACAAAAAGAAACGCCCAATCATTCAACTGCCCTTCTGTTCCTTCTTTTGTGGTGTTGATGATTCTTTCTAAGATTATGACACTTAATTGTATGGTTAGAAAAGGTTTAATTTCCATGTGTAAGGTTGAGAGTTATCACTAGGGTTACGTATAATTTGCAAATAAATAAAAAGTGGTGGAACTCCAGGAGTGCCGACAGAAGTGAAAACTTGAACAAGATCGCCTTGGTGGAAGAAAAATACTTGTATAGAACATTGGTCCGTAACCTTATCTAAATAAAGAGCACAATCGCGTTTACATAAAATAATACTTCCGAAACCTTTAAAGTAAAAATACTTGCATAGAACATTGATCATTAACGAAAATTACATATCCCTAGTTATCACAAAAGAGTTACATTATAGAGTTATGTAGTAGATAAACAAATAAGGTGGATAGACTGTCCAGCAGTGGACGTCTTTCGGCTGAAATGATGATGATGAAATTACTTTTTGAGTTTATTGAATCCTTTAGGTACTGCATGTATGTAATCATCTCTTAGCTGCTACGGCTTATTTTAATTTAATTTTTGAATTGTTTTATTTTTTATTACGGACGCTTTTAACGTTCTACATCGTTCTGACATGTATAACTTCAACATGAATGATGTAACCAATATTTTGTAACCATATTTTGATTTAATAGAGTGTCCGTGGAGTTTGTTGCCCGTTCTTCTCCATAGGTACCTACTACGCTTTGGAATGGGCAACTAGCTTCATCTTTCTGACTGACAGACCCCTCAAAAGTGCCTGTAATTGGTTTATTTGAAATAAATGGCTTGAATTTAAAAAAGTTAAACAAAATATACAATATGTAATAAAACCCTGTCCGACCCGAAAGGGCACATAGGTACAAAAAATCTTATTATTATGGAAAATAAAAAAGTTATTACTATTTAAAAATCACATTTTTAGTACCCAAAAAACCCCAAATACATAAAAAAAATTGCATATTTTCAACAGGGGTCATAAAGTTATGACTTGTAGATACCCGTTATAAGACGGCCGCCCACGCCCCATATCATATCCCGGTAAAATTCCGCATTGACAATATTATTTTTTTCTTTTTCTTGAATATTAGCACGTAAATAGACTCTCAGTACGATACCTAACAACACCCTCACCGATCGGACACGGTTTTTTTACATGTTGTATATAGATTTCAAGTAGATTAACTTACATTTTAAGTATACCTACACTATAAACCCACTATAATCATTCGCGTTTCTGGCGTTCCACTTTTCTGACAAACTTACAATATGCCAAAAGGGCCTCTTAGCTCAGCTCGGTAGGACTTTAGTTTAACATCCATTGATTTAAGGGGTTTGAGTGGGGGGGAGGTATAGAACCCTCCTGAAGAGAAAAAGTTGCGGAACCCCCCCTCCCTTTTTGAGATATGATTTTTTTAATATTCTAACCTAATTTTGTAATTTGGAAGGACTTTTATATAAGGGTTGATATATATAAGTATATTTGAGGAGTGGAGGGGTAGGAGATCCCTCCCCCGCATGGGGGAAGTTTAGGAAATGCATAGAATTTTTACATAATTTTTTAAGATCTTATTTTGAGATTGTTTTGATAATTTTTTTGAAGAAGCACTGTATAAATAGTGCAATCCACGAAGACGCGCCCCACTCCGCTCCGCTCCGTACAAAAGTACAGCTTACAGTACAGTAATCGCAGAGTGGGGCGCGTCGTCGTGGATTGCTCAATCTATAGTATGGTTATTTTTTGTAGAATTTTATAGGTAATATTTTTTTTTTGCCAGGCTTATTCGACAGAGCCAGTTCTAACCTAACCATGTTGGATCCGCCCTACAAGGATTTCTCAAAAAAATATGATGGTTTATTTAATTAATGATGACTGACACTTAAGAGTACCAGAGTATGTGTAGTATCAGTGAAAACTCAAAATGGCGTTGTTTTACGTTTGGTTTCACATATTGGCAATAGTCGGTAAATATAAGTGTTAATTTAATAGCATTCTTTTAAATCAGCGAAATATAGGTAGTATAATGAAATATGCGTAAAAAGTACCTAAATCAGTAAATATACGTATTTATTTCATCATTAATATAAAGTAAAACATTTTAGTGCATTGACCTTACGTAAAACAAACATTCAAACAACAAACATTCAGACAAAATGTCGAAAGTGACTAAATATTGCTGAATTTCTTCGACTTAGATTTTTTTTTTCTTTAAGTGGAAGCTTCTAATAATATGATCTAACTGTATAAAAAATTTTGACTCCCAACTCGATGGATGTTAAACTAAAGCTTAGCCCTCAGCTCAACTGTAGAAATTTTGTGAACAATCTCCTAAAACTAAATATTATTTAAAATCGTTGAATCGAAATCGGACGCCAGAGTTATTTATAGCAGCTGAACTGAACTTCAGGAATACTTCAGGATTTAATCTAGGCGACAAATACACAGCCTGGTTTAGGATCGTATTCAACTACAGAACACAGAATCGCCGCGACCCGCGCCGTCTAGCCGGAGAAAAATCGTGGCGTCGAAATTGTGTTGAGCACACAACTTTGTCACAGACCGCCTTCGAAGCCTGTTCTTATACGTCATTTGTGTCGTAGTGAGTAAACGGTGACATGCATGGTTTAAATGAAAAGTGCTGACAATCCCGCGTCTTGCAGCGGCCGAAGCGGAGTTTATTCAATACTATGCCCGAAACCATGTGGACTTTTAACGCAAAGAATGCCTTATAATAGTTAAAAACATCATGGATATCTTTGGTTGGCATTGTCTACAGAGCATAACTAAGGCTGGTTTCACAGCTGTGCGGGAGACCCGCACGGGCTTCCGGAACGGAGACACACGTAAGGCGCTAGAACATTGTTTCACAGCGACGCAGATGGTCCGTGCGGTCCGTCCGTACTCTCCCGTGTGCGGACGGCCCGTGCGGGTCTCCCGCACAGCTGTGAAACCAGCCTTAGCCAATAAGTATAGATACAAAATCTTATATTCCCTAGCTACACCTCAAAAATCAACCAAATCCGGATGGTAAGACCTCATATGAGTCTTCCAACTAACTCTCTGATTAAAGTGCCTGTTGCACAAAGTACAGTGAAATCTCTTATTTTCACTGTGAATCCACATATGCTGCGTCAAATTCTTCTTCCTAAGAAATGATTTAGTGCAAGAAGTGCAATGGAAGTGTTTCTCTCTCGTATGCAACAGTTTATGAGCTTCCAAGCGGCTTTTGCTCGCGAATTTCTCTCCGCAGAATTGACAGACATAGTTGTCGTCAGTATGCGTAATGATGTAATGTGCTCTATACAGTCTATACTCCTTGAAAGATTCTTGACATACTGGACACGTGTGGAGCTTGTTTGTGTTCTTTACATTGTGGACTTCGGTCATGTGGTCGCATCTAAGCTTTTTGGAGACGAATCTGTGGCCACATAAGTTGCAGCAGTAAGGCCAGCATCTTTTGCTCGCCAAAACATGAGCGCGGCGCTCCTGAATATTAGGGAAGGATTTTCTACATTTAGTACATATCTTTTCCTCGGAATGGCTGAAGAGGAGATGCTTCCTCAGATTATCTCGACTGATGTAAGATTTGCCGCAATTCTCGCAGGTGTACTTGTGGTAGTGTCCGCTATTATGCCGAGACAAACATCTAAGTGACGGGAATTTTTGGCAGCAAGTGGCGCACACCCATCTTTCGGGGCCTAATTTAAAAATCTGTAACCCGGTCTCCGCGCTAAGATTTAAATTCTTGTTGTGTTCCAAGACGAGATGTTCAGCTATAGAAGTTAGGGAGTCGATTTTTTTTTCGCAGAGCTTGCATCCTAAGTCTGTGCAATCAACTTTGAGGAATTCCTCTATCCCCATGGTGTGCGCGAACGCACGGTTGACGTTGGGTTGGGAGTGCTCGTTTCTCATGTGTTCTCTATACGCCGCCGGGTCTTCAAAGGCGTCGCAGCAGTAAACACACACCATTTCATTAGCGGGGATCCTGAATGGATAAATCGTAGTGTACCTCAAAATGATCTTAGCGTTTTGTCTCGCTTTGACCAACGGATCGATCTCTAGAACAAAAAGAAATGGTCCTTTGTCACATTTATTTTGGTAGGAGACGCGCTTTGCCGCGCATGCGTCATGCTGCGTAGTGGTTTCAGCATATGCTTAGAGTACTTTAAATACCCTAAGTGCTTAATTCATTAATTGTTTTAGAATGTTTTTTTACGCTTGAATGATTGTCATCATCATCATCTTCCTGTCTTGTCCCATGGTACGTGGGGTTGGCGCACCACGTTTTCTTTTTCCACTCTCCCCTGTCAAACGTCACACTATCAATCACTCCCTTCTCTTTCATATCATTCCTCACACAATCCTTCCATCTTTTCTTTGGTCTCCCTCTCCCGCTCCACCCATCAACATTTATATTCATCACTCTTTTAGTCACATGCGTTTCTTCTCTCCTCATCACATGCCCATACCAGGCCAAACGATTTCCTTTCAACTGTTCTGTCACTGGCGCCACGTTACTATTTTATAAGTGTTTAATTCGCCTGCCGTTGAATAAAAATTGAATTTGAATTATAGTAAGTAAATGAAGGGTTTTGTAAGGTAGGTATATCGGATAAACCACCTGCAAAAAGGCTGCATCCGGTAAGACTGGAAGCCGTCCCCAACATAGTCGAGACAAGGCCTAGGCAGATGATGAAAAAGAAAGTTTACAGGAAAGTTGAAAGTTTTAACAGGTGCGTTGGCACATTAAAGTGTATATCGATAAGTTACCAACAGTATTTAAAACATCAGTAAAAGAAAACTCAGGTAAAAATAATAGAGAAGATTGGTAATTCATAGTAAGTTTAATGTAAAAATTTTGATAAATTATAATAAAAATTCCATGTTTAAGTGTGTTTATATCTTAAAATTATCAACTACCCACATTCTACGAAACCGTTACATCAGACTTGACAGATTTTTTTTTTAGAATTACGAGAATTTCAATTACTTATATAATATTAAAGCTGCAGTTCTAGAGCGGTGACCACATGGCGTCTACAATTTAACTGTGAATAACGTTACTGAAACTGAATTTATTGAAAGCAAGTTGGTGTGTTTTCCTAGTGTTTTTGGACACCGTAAAATCAAACCCCGCTGCCCTCATTTTCATGACGGCCGTTATGTGGCGGCACCGCTTTTTAAGGAAACCGTAGCTTTAAATTGTATTTCGGATTGCGATAGTCTACAACCGGATACTGTAACATGTTTTTACGTCTACCACCAATGATATTATACGTCACAAGAGGTAAATAGATTAGTCTGGCACGCTAAGTCTGCAATGGACTAAATGGGCAACCCCAAAAAGTTTTACATATGGTATACTTTTACATCAGTCAGTTATGTCAGTTTTGGGGTTGTAAGTAGATCTAATGATTTTGATAGTTTGCCTTTTGTTTAATAGATAATATGTTAGACTATGTCGTACCTATGCTCTACTTCCATACGATGACAAAACTGTATCAAATCCACACTGCATCGTGCTGAAGTTTCTATTCTTTACCAGGAATAAATCAGAATTTAAACAAAATATCGTATTAAAAACAAAAAGACAAACAAAGTATCAAATTCTTTTTTCGTAGGACAGGATGGTGTTGCCGTCTATAGATTTTCAAATTCCACCGTTTTTTTATTTATGCAGACTTAGCGTGGCCAGACTCTACCTACCTAGCATTCGATCTTCAAAAACAGCACAATTTCACATTATTAGAAAACGGAACAGCAGCAGCAACATGCGGCAGCATGTCGTAATTATCGGGAGCGAAAGAGAGACAAGACAAAGAAAAGTTGTCTATTTAGCCAAATTTTGAAATCACCACTTTTTAGGGTTCCGTAGTCAACAAGGAACCCTTATAGTTTCGCCATGTCCGTCCGTCTGTCTGTCCGCGGTTTAGCTCAGAGCCTCTTAGTACTAGAAAGCTGTGATTTGGCATGGGTAAACATATTAATCACGCCGACAAAGTAGTAAACTAAAATCACGAAAAAAGTGTACCTCCCCTACACCTTAAAGTGGGGATAGTTTTTTTTTTTTACTCGTCTGTCCCATGTTATCAAAAATATTGTGTGTGAAAACCATTTTTGAATTCAAGGATCCCTTTGCGAAATATTAAGTTTTAAAGTGCAAATTTTTGTTAGAGTAGTGTCCCCCCCACCCCTGCCAGCTAAATGGTTGGTTCTGGGTATGTGAACAAATTCACGGCAGTAGTATATAAAACGAAATTAAAAAGAAAATTATCACAGCTAAGTAGGTTCTACAAGTTAACGAGTAATAATCGACCAACTTACATTTGCAGTTGCAAAAACATATTCTCCCATACATTCCGTATGGAAGAACATGTTTGTCAACTACAATGTTAAGTTTGTTCTTGGGATAGATTCAGCTCAACTACGGAACCCTTCATTGTGCGTGGTCCGACACGCACTTGGCCGGTTTTACTTATAATATCATTGTCTTTCACATATAATTCTGCAGATGTAAATCGAGCTCTACAATAAATTCGCTTCAGTAATTTATACATTGTGTTTCGCAATATGCCGCTTCAAACGATAAACCGACAAAAACTTTAAGCCGCAATGCTTGCAGACTGCACAGTCTTCAGAATGATGTAGTTTAAAATGGTCATAATACGCATTTTCTGTCGTGAACTCTATATTGCAGTCCACGCAACGATATGTGCGTTTCGACTGACCGTGTGCAACTTCCATGTGCTTTTTTCTGGTTTTATAATCAAGGAACCTTTCTTGGCATTTCGGGCAGCAGTACGGCATGCAGGATTTTTGTGTTCGTCTGTGCTTTTCTTTCGCTTCCATTGTCGGGAACACTTTCTTGCATCTTTTGCAGGATACTTCGTAAATCTGGTGTTTGGATCTGACGTGTCTTAAAAGGCCAGTTGTTGCTACATAACTGCTTCCACAAACGTGGCAAACGTAGCTTAGAAAGTGTGTGATAGTGTGACGGTTTAAATGGAAAAGTGAAGGGAAATTTTTCTCGCAAACTGCGCAATTATAGACGTCCTTCTGCAGTAAATAAGGCATGACGCCAAATTTGCCAGCGGGATCAGTTTTCCTGCCATGTTCGGTGTCTAAATGAGCCAAAACCGTTTCTAGGGTCGGAAAACCGGTGTTGCATATCCGACAGCGTAAATTCGTGAGGTCGGCTTTAATGCATTCCGATTTTGGGAGGTGATGGAACGCGACTTTAATGCTAAAGTAGTCATGTTCTCCGTCCATGTGTCTTCGGAATTCGTCAGGGTCTTCGAACAACTCTTGGCAGTAGACACATAGTATCGACTTATCGTTCACTCTGAAGGGGTAAGCAGTTGTGCTACTGATTACTGTCTCGGCGTTTGCGCGCGTCGCATCATAGCTTTCCGCTAAAAAAGAAAAATTTCTTTGTAGACCATAGTGTTGTCATCTTCTAGATATTTGAGAATCTTGAGGCTGTGAGTAAATCTTCTAGGAGACATAGAGTATACATTGTTTTTTTTTTATTCTAGGAGTGTTGTTGAATAAATGGTTATCCGGGTGACAAATTCGAAACATAATGACAATTGACAACTGAAGCGAAAGTATTGTTAAATATTTGCTTAATTTTGTTACGTACGTGACCAAAAGGCAATGTCAATCATATAACGCATCAATTTTATCTTTAACATGACATGCCAATTTAACGTTGGACAGTATACTTAGATATTATGTTTATGTCAATAGTAATGTCGAAAATGCTTTTTAATGAATTGTAATCCAATTACAATATTTATTTTTATGTCTTACTCATTCAAACGTCTAATGTTCAATGCTATTTATTTGTTAACAATTTCTAAATGTATGTATTTTACGTCTATAGTCATCGCGTTTTAACATGGCATTAGCGGTCATTGCTCTTTCCTTAATATCTCTCCGTAGAACCCAAACAATAAACTGTATGGTTTTTTTGTTATTGGAACATGTTGAAGATCACGATAGATATTGATTCAGGACGTCAATTTTTGAAACAAAAAATGCTTGAAAATTTTGGTGGGTCAATGCCCGGGATTGCCAAGCTAAAACGCGATAATTATAACAGTAATAGTGTTTAATATTTTAAGGAAGAATTGAACTCATGAATAGAATAACTTTTACTATAGCACCAAGTCCAAAATATCGAAAAGCATAGCAGATATTTCATACTTGGTCCCATACTGAAAGTTAATATATTCTTCAGCACATACAGTTCAATCCATCTGCCTAGCCTTTTCTCAACTATGTTGGGGTCGACTTCCAGTCTTCAGATGCAGCTGAATACCAGTATTTTACATGGAGCGACTGCCTATCTGACCTCCACAACCCAGTTACTAAGTAACACGATACCCCTTGCTAAAACTGGTTGTCAGACTTTTGGGCTTCTGACTACCCGCAACGACTGTCAAAGATCTACGAATGACAGCCGGGATCAACGGCTTAACGTTCTATCCGAGGCACGGAAGTTTGCAGTAGGTACAGTTAGGCCTTAAAATATTTTACACTATTGTTAGAAATTATGTAGGTACTAGAAAGATCACGTAGTTTTTGTATACAGGGTGGCAGGGACATCGACGCGAAAACTGAAACCGAAATGGATTCAGTACATGATTCTGAACCCCCTGCGTTGAAATTTTTCGTCGGTTATTTTAAAAAAAATCAGCCGTTTCTAGAAAAGTGCAATACCTACGCGGTCAAAATGTATGGAACAGCTGATTTTTTTTTTAAATAACCGACGAAAAATTTCAACGCAGGGGGTTCAGAATCATGTACTGAATCCATGGTTTCAGTTTTCGCGTCGATGTCCCTGCCACCCCGTATAATCAATTGAAAAAATTTAGGTTCAAAAATATCATAAGTTCATATGTAAAGATTCGTTACAGAAAGATAAATTCTGGCAAGGAAGCCCGAGATTAATTATAACTGGGAATTAATCCCACAGAGATTAATATATCACATAATAATTTTACTAGGTATGGTTCACGGTAAAGAGTTTTAGGAAAAACTTAAAATCTATGTGCACATATGTATGAGATGTCAAAGATCAATAGTAATTTTATTTAACAGCATTAATAGAAATAGTAAAAATAAACCAATTACTATTAATTTTTGAGTTTTGAAGCGTTGGAAATTGCGTGAATGAATTGAGGAGTCTAAATAATATTTCATATTACTTTTTAAATAATAGTAATATGAAATACGACTCAAAAACACTTTTTAATATTTTTTATTTATTATTTCTTTCACACTATTTTCAAATGCTGAAAGACATTTATTTAATGTCTACATATGGATATGTCTCAAGTATTTTAATAATCATCAGAAAATTACCATATTCAAAAAATCTATAAAATCAGAGCTCATTTATATTTAAAACTTTAAAATCAAACTTATGAACGTTGAAAAACAAATTATAACATTTGTCAGCAGATTTTCATTGATTTCTTCTAAGTCAGGATATTATATTGTAATTTTTAATATTATTAAAATTTAAAGTTAATTTAGTATAAGTAATCTAGTGTATATATTTTTATCTTATAAATAATTTTCAACTTTTTCAACAATTATTTCAACGTTCATAAATAAGACACAAGAACTTACCTGCAATCACGAAATGGAGAGTAGAAAAAATTAATTGCTATAAGCTGGGGTTCGAACCCAGGTATGATAATCTTCGTTGATAGCAGTGCTGCAAGTTGTCATATTTCGAAGACCAAGTTATGGTCACTATAGCTTATTCAAAAAGTTAAATATAAAAATGTAAACCTCCCCTCTTTTAGAGGGGGATTACCGGACAGAATTAGTAGCTGTTTTAATTTGTGTTTCTTCTTGTGGTGTCTCTTCCACAAAACTCCATTAATGAAGAGATTATTTTGAACTTGCTTGTATAATACTAAATTGTTACTTTTTTTGAGCTCCATCTCATAAACTATTGTTGTAAATACAATTTTTTGTCATTGAAGCTAGACCTTACTCACAAGTTTTTTTTTTCACTAGGATTTCTCATGTATTAATTTGTAAATGCGTTTACAGACATTTAATTTGCACAAACATCTAGGAACAGCTATTAAAAGGTTATAAAATATTTAAACCGTACGGGAATCTAACCCGCAAGCCCAGCCCGTCCCATCTTTGATGTCCTCCCTCCGGTAAATGCCTTAATCCGAGGCTCGTACCCAACAGGGGGGTGCCCTTAGCGAGCTTAAAATTGTATGCCCCTGGCTGGAGGCTTTGAGTTTAGCAGCTTAAGGCACCCACAGGATTGACCAGTTAAATAGTCATGGCCTCAGAGGCCAGAGCTATGATATGCCATACAGAAAAAGAAAAATGAACCTGCGAGCCGTCAAATCATGTTTGGCTTGGATACTTTGAAGATGCACTAATGATAAGCTACTTTTACGATTTTTTATCGTGGCATAAACCTATGGCATAGTAAAATTTCCGTTTCAATTCTGGCTTAATAAAAGCGAATTTTATCATAAACTATTCTTTCTGAAGAGACTAAATTAGTATTAGCAACAAGTCTCGTAGGAACGGAACCCAAGGACCATTATTTTTTAAGCCTATACACTTGTAATTCACGTGCTAAAGCCTATAAAACATAACCCTCTTTTGGGCTTAGCCGCAGTCATATAGAAAGGTATAGAAAATGTTTTTAAAATATAAAATTACAGAATAAATTTTAAAACAATCTGTTGAGCGGACATCTTTATCTTTTGTACCTAAATGCTGTAAGGAAGAACACAGAAATACGGCAAAAATACACAAAATTTATGTACTTCAACTACACTAAATAATGAATACACCAGCTCTGTATACATTCGTTTTACAAAATCAGATGACAGTTCAATCAATATGGCTTCTTGTTAGTAGTACAAGAGGTGAATCATAGATGGCGCTTGTAGCAAGTTTAGATCACAGGAAATCTCATCTCAGAATTAGGTCATTGACCAATGAAACAGGCCAAAAGAAAAAATGCATCTAATTGTGACTTTAGAAAGCAGGGATTTTTCTGTAAATGTTAGAATTTAAGGAAGTTCGTCCATATTAGTTAATCTTGCATCATTTTATTTGTGAAACGAACTCTTTTTGTGAGACATATCCATATGTTACCTTAAAACGAGACGTGCATTATGATACTTAATATGTATTCACAAGTTATGTACTGGAATTTTATTAATTACTTGTTATATGTGACTTTTATTTTGAATATGTTGAATTTGAGGTAAATTGGAAAGTTATACTAGTAGATAGCTAAAGCGCAAATATTTCCAAATTTATACGATTTCAGAAAAATTACTACTTAACAACATATTTTTAGGACTGATTTTCAATAGAACTAGTCATTTTAAAATCAACTTAATTTACACTAACGTAAAATTGATATTTGTTTAAGTGATAACGTCAGGAAACAAGTTATTTATATTGTTTACATTTGACCCTCACAGGTACTTTGATATGAAAAACCTTTAACAGTATTAAATTAAAGGTCATATTGCAGAATAATTATTTCATAAGTATTTAAAATATCAATTTAATTTTATTAGAATTAGTACAGCTAGTATAAAATCTATATATATAAAAATCAATTACTGTTCGTTAGTCTCACTAAAACTCGAGAACGGCTGGGCCGATTTAGCTGATTTTGGTTTTGAAATATTTATCGTAGTCCAGGGAAGGTTTAAACGGTGAGAAAATATGGAAAAACTCACGAAAAAAAAAAATATGAAGAAAATTCACGTTCTCATACATTTTGTGTGGATCGGTTTTTTGGACATCTCGGTAGGTAGGTAGGGTAGGTTGGGTAGGTAGGTAGGGTAGGTTGGGTAGGTAGGTAGGGTAGGTTGGGTAGGTAGGTAGGGTAGGTTGGGTAGGTAGGTAGGGTAGGTTGGGTAGGTAGGTAGGGTAGGTTGGGTAGGTAGGTAGGGTAGGGTAGGTAGGGTAGGTAGGGTAGGTAGGGTAGGTAGGGTGTAGGGTAGGTAGGGTAGGTAGGGTAGGTAGGGTAGGTAGGGTAGGTAGGGGTAAGGTAGAAATTTTAAAATCCTAAACATGCACATTCATTGACTGTAAGGCGGAACGAAGTTTGCTGGGTCAGCTAGTCTATATATATAAAAATCAATTGCTGTTCGTTAGTCTCACTAAAACTCGAGAACGGCTGGGCCGATTTAGCTGATTTTGGTTTTGAAATGTTTGTCGTAGTCCAGGGAAGGTTTAAACGGTGAGAAAATATGGAAAAACTAACGAAAAAAAAAAAAATATGAAGAAAATTCACGTTCTCATACGTTTTGTGTGGATCGGCTTTTTTGATATCTCGGTAGGTAGGTAGGGTAGGTAGGTAGGGTAGGTAGGTAGGGTAGGTAGGTAGGGTAGGTAGGTAGGGTAGGGGTAGGGTAGGTAGGCAGGGTAGGTAGGTAGGGTAGGTAGGTAGGGTAGGTAGGTAGGGTAGGTAGGTAGGGTAGGTAGGTAGGGTAGGTAGGTAGGGTAGGTAGGTAGGGTAGGTAGGTAGGGTAGGTAGGTAGGGTAGGTAGGTAGGGTAGGTAGGTAGGTAGGGTAGGTAGGTAGGGTAGGTAGGTAGGGTAGGTAGGTAGGGTAGGTAGGGTAGGTAGGTAGGGTAGGTAGGTAGGGTAGGTAGGGTAGAAATTTTAAAATCCTAACAATGAATGTGTTCATTGACTGTTAGGCGGAACGAAGTTTGCTGGGTCAGCTAGTAAATAATAAAATAGACATTAGATGAGTGTGTGTGTGTGATGTTGTGTTATTATTCCAGTACATAACCTGTCAATTGAATGTTTGGTAAGCAAAGTTGCTAAAGATAAGGTATTGTCAATGGTAATTTTAAAAACACAACTGCTTTTCACTACGGTATAGCAGTTTTATTAAATGAAAATTGGAGAATGTTCTCAAGTCGACGCACATTTCTTTTTTTTTGTGTTCATCATAAGGCTACCTGTCCACTGGAGCGGAACGAGGCAGCGGAGCGGAGAAATGTGCCAATATTAACCAATAGGAACGGAGCTCTGAAGCGCAGTTTAGATTCTATTGGTTAATATTGGCACATTTCTCCGCTCCTTTGCCTCGCTCCGCTCCAGTGGACAGGCACCCAAGGCCTGCATTTTAGTCACCGTCGCGTATGATTATGTACATCACTAGAAGCATAACAGGTGCGCTGAACCCAGACACAACGCGATCACGTTCGGTACTCTGCGTTCAGCGCTCGGTGTGGCAACACGCCGTGTTCGGGTTCGCGGCAAGTCAATCGTCATCCTGAGGATGCCTCGTTGAAAGGTGAAACACGATTCGATTTCTTTCAGGGTTTTTGACTCTTTAGAAATAGCTAAGCGGAACAGGTTACTAAATATATTCACGTCTATTGTATTTTATAATGGATTTCCGTAAGGTCACGCCTGAATCGATTAGCTACCGATTATTCTACATATCTTCAGCAACTCAACTAACCAACAATTTAAGATCACAAAACAGATGCCTACCTTTTTTCTTCTTCTCAGTTTTAGCGGCCACTTTACTAACGCTTGCTTTAACGGGCTCCTTTTTCACAGTCTTCGTTTTTTTTGCGGGCACCGACTTTGTTTTAGTGGAAGATTTTCGTTTTGCTGTTGCCTTAGTATTGTCCAGGAGGTCTAATAAGTCTACGGATTCCTTTTTGGGTATTTTACTTGCTAGTTTCGTGAGGGGTTGGTCGTCAACTGAAATTGGAAAGAGGGTGTGAAGTTTTTTGTGTATCGTTTATACGCTAAAATCATTGGATGACAAAAAGCATGATTCGCAGATTCTTGGTGAGATCTATGCTAGACATTTCACAAAAAAAACGGAGCATCATGACAAATTCTCGCCGAAATTGATCCGATTTTTTGGATCTTGAGATGACGGCGCCGAAGTAGCGATACATACATTCTATGCCCGCGTGTCCACCGCACGTCCGTCACCCCAGCGTCGTCATTCCGGCTGCCGAAGTTATCGAGTTCGGCGTAACCGCTAGAACTCGGCCCGAGATTGTGACGGAGCAATATAAAACACGTTTGATCTTGTCCGCACACTGCAGTCGGTCCGCGCCGTTCGGTCGGTTTTTGTTATGAAAATCATGCGGAGTTCAGTCGAGGTGGATAAACGATTCACCAGGACGTCACGTTCAGTTCATCTCGTTTCTCAGTGACGTTCCGGTGACGGGGGCGGTGGACAAAACGCTCTATGGATTGGGAAAAATGATGACAGCCTCGTTGGTCTAGTCTAGGGGCTGCAGCATAGGGTCCCGGATACAAGCTCCTAGGCCGTGTTATTGGGTTTCTTATTCTCTGTAGCAGCTGAAGTCTGAACTTGTGTATGTGACAATAGGCCCCCCAAAACTGGTGTAACGCTGTACTTCACACCTCGACTGCAGACCTTCAGAGAACACATATAATACTCACGGTCATCATCATCATCATCAAAGCCGCATCGGTCATCAAAGTCATCATCATCGCTCAGCGGCTTCTCTTGCTTCACTCGCTCTATTTTGACGTCTGTGTCTATTTGTTCCACTTGAACTGTGAAAAAAAAAAAGCTTATTTAGTGACAGTTTTTCACCCTTCGTTTTTAATATGAAACGGGTACGGGTTCTTGCTGTGTAGTTTACTACAGACCCTCATACCACCAAAACAGGTACAGACAAGATGGTTCAGGAAGAGGTCTATTTTTTCCTCTCCACTTCATCTGCAACATGCTTTCTTAGCCATAATCTGATAATCCGCTGAAATTGGCTATATTCTTCAGAATAGTCAGGTTTGTTGTACTCGCGACCAGCGTGCGTGTATGACCAGATGTATGTTCTATGTTATACAGGGTGTCAGGGACATCGACGCGAAAACTGAAACCATGGACTGAAACCTCCTGCGTTGAAATTTTCGTCGGTTATTTAAAAAAAATCTGCTGTTTCATAGAAAAGTGCAATACCTACGCGGTCAAAATGTATTGAACAGCTGATTGTTTCAGAATCATGTACTGAATCCATGGTTTCAATTTTCGCGTCGATGTCCCTGACACCCCATAGGGTTTGGTTTCTGCACTTAGTCCGTAAGGTGGACCATTGTGTGTGGGCCATGGCAGCCATTTGGTGGTTATTCCAACCAGCCCACCTCCCTCCAGAAGCTAATTAAATCTCCTATGACCAGATGTATGAACGTAAATAAAGCAAAAAGAGTATGTAAGGATCATAGCAGGTTCTCTAGTTACTGCTTACTCCCATTAAGCTTTTGTATGTATGTATTAAATAATTGTGTGAGGTATTTGAATACTCTCTCTATCTTTAAAAGAGTGGTTTCTAATCTCTCTGGCTAGTTCATTAAGTGTGACTTTTAAGTAGGGATGTAACGATTCCGATATAATCGGCAGGCTGATATATCGGCATCGCCGATTATACACAACCGATATCAAATAGTTCGAAAAGCGCGCAAACGATGATGCGCGCGCAACTATGTCGCGCCGTCGCAGGAAGGACCGGCGGGAGAGCCGCGCAGCGCATGCTTAGCAACATGGCAACACTGCAGTGTTTGCAGTTTCCTGAGCGTTGGCTGAGATGTATCGTTTCGTGCCTGTTTCACGTCACCACTATTCGTGATTCTATTTATTCACAGTTGTGCCCGAAATACAAAAGACATACAATTATTTATTCGATTTATTATATACTAAGCCATCGATATCGGCATCGGTATTGCTGATTATTTACTACAATCGGTATCGTATCGGGAAAATTATGTATCGTCACATCCCTACTTTTAATCCAAAGTTTATATTTAAAAGAATGTTACCTTCTAGTTCCGGAAGCGTAGAGCTGCTAGCATCCAAGTGTTGCATGAAAGTCTTCTCGCACTCAAGCACCTGCCGCTTAAAGTCTGAAGCGTCCCGTAGCCGAGATATACACAGCTCACAGATAAGACGACTGTTGCTGTTTGGACCACCGGATTGAGAGTATGCAATCTAGTAAAGAGATTAATAATTATTTAATATATATTTTGCCAGTTTTTAAGTTACAGTATTTCTATTTTCTTAATGTCCCTCAAGTATCATCAGATTTCCGAATACAAAGGAATGCAAATTTCCATGTCCATCAAATTAGATTTATCATGTATAATAATTTGAATTCAGAACTGAGTACTTTATTGTTGTTTTGTATTGACTTCCGTGTGAACTATATAGAGCTGTAAAACTATTTTCCTATCTGTCGTGCCTGCGACTTTAGCGGCTTTCCTCCCATTTTTTTAATACATTACATTAAGTTAAAAGAGTATTAACTACTCTATATACTTCCAAGTTGATAGAGAGCGTACGGTCTGCACTAAGTGCAAAGGGCAACTGATAGAAATCCAACGACTGACGAAACACGGTTTGCCGAGGGATATTAAGAAAATAGTTTGTCTGTAACAAGGCAGTAATGCTATTCTGTGAAAATGTCACTGAAAAATTCGGTGAAGTGTGAAGTGCGAGCTCACTTCACCTAAGTTTTCACAGAGAAACACTACAGATACGGACTTTTAATGCGAAAGCACTAGGGTAGCCCGTAAAATTCAATTCTTGAGAGTTGTATTGATGATTCTAATTTTGTAAATATACATATTTTTTACACTAGCAACTCTTATGAGTTCAACGGTCACGAGGACTCATTGAGATTGATAACAATTAAAATTCTATTGTCTACCTTAGTACATCCCCATAATAAAGTTGAAATATAATTTAAAAGGCAAAAAAACAAAGTGAACAATGACGTGCGCACGGACGTAATAAAATCGCGCACTGGATTTTCAACGGTGTTAAGCCTAGCGTTGAGAATCCAACGCGCTGGAATGCTCTCCGTCCCAGCGAGTAGAATAAACACACTGTTGGATTTCCAACTCTCGGCGCTAAGCAGAGCGTTGAAAATCAAGTGCACGAAAACGATTTTATTACGTCCGTGCAAACGTCGGCTAATAAGGTATGTCAACAAAACCCATTCTTGATTGACTAAATTATTCAGGGACCCGCTGACTGAGCAACGTTCTGAACGTAAGCAGGTTGGATATTTTTATAAATACTCTAAAATCAACAAATGCAGTCAGAAAATACAAGGGCAAACTACCAATTATTTCGATTTGAGGACTTTGGCAAAAACAAAGGGGCTCAACTCAACACCAAGGCATGCTTGAATCTTCCGTTTTTATCAGAAATAAGAGCTGTATAATTTCGGTAAAGATTAGTAGTAGGTACCTACTCAGTTTCCACTAAGCATCTTCAAAGTTTACTCGATTGATTTTAAAACCCGACCAATGAGTATAGTCCCAACCAAAGAGTACGAATTCATAACAAAACACAAGACTCCACAAATGGGTCGGGTTATAAAAAAACTTGTTCTGAACCAAGAAAATGGATGCCGTGGCGTCTTCACAAAGATGGATCGATAAATAGACAAGTTAATACTTACTGAAACATTGAGGGAGTCTGAAAGCATTTCAGCATACACCTCACGCTTTCCCATCCAGAAATATTCAGTAGAAATGTCTTTGTAGCACCCCTCCGTTAGGCAACAGCGACAAACACTTGGGCCGGCTCGCCATTCCGTAGTTTTAACTTCCATTGTCACGTTTTTAACTTATTTTCACAGGAAATATATTTAACATAGTAATTATTAACAACTAACTTAGAATATTAGGCGAAATAAAATTAAAACTATTTATTTTCTTGAAACTAACGCAAGACAACGCCATCGAGTGTACGGCAGTAGTGCGCTAGTGTTGGGCAACGGGTATGCGCGCGCATTTAAATCGTATACGTTTTTTTACATTATCGATTTTTCATTTAACTTGATGGAAGTACTACCGGGATATGTAACTTAGGAGCCATATTTACTTTCTTGCATTAACATATTCTTGTTCAACAAATAATACATAACGTAAATCGCAATTTGAGAAAAGTTAGACTTTTCGTTACAATAATTTTATTACGTGAAAATGTGAAACTAAACTTGAACAGCTTTCGTACAAAAAAAGGTCACGATTAAAATATTGAAGTGAAATAATTATTGATTGTGCAAAGTGCAATTTCAGAGTTTGTCTTGGCGGTGTTTTATTTCTAAGCAGACAAATACCTATTTGCCTAAGTAAATTGGAAAGATAAACGCCAATATTAACAATGAGGGGCTTGCTTGAATTCACGATGGAAGAACTTATTTCCACTCAACTACTTATCGGTGAAACATTTGACAAAATGCATAATCTAATTGAAAACAATTTGCCAGAGTTGGGTGAACTACGAGAGGTGTACGCCCAAAAATCCATTGATGCTTTACATCTATTATGGAAAAATTTCGAAGATAACAATCATCTTTTGGTCGAAGCTCAAGTTAAAGACGACAACTACTTTACCGCCAAAATTTTTGATAAAGTCAAAGAAGAGTATTTGTCTGTGATGCCTGTATTGCACCAATTTCTCCATGCAGAGCTCCCGCAAGAAAATAGTCCAGCGAAACGTTGTGCTGATATTCCACGATCGCAACGAGACATGCTCATTGGCCATCAGCGTTTACGATTCACTACCATGGAAGAAGAGATTAAAGGTATAAATATGGACAGCATTCACGAGACAAACGCAATGGAAGATTGGCAAAAGATTCTGAAACGACAGTGGAAAATAATAGAGAAATGCCATAAGATAATCAGGGAGAAATACGTTGATATGTGGCCCGAACTGACATACGAACTGGATTACGTGCGATACAAAAACATGTACGAGACTACATACTCTCTTTTTAATTACAAGATTGATGCTTGTCTTTACCCTGTCGTTCGTGTAATCCCGCATATTGGTATACCAACTTGGAGGATGTTTGACAACGCTTCTGATGTCCATCCTTTTGCTGTAAATTCAGTTGCTTGGACCAATTTTGACAGCCTTGGTGATGTGATACGTAACAACAAAATAACGGAAGGAGAAAGACGACAGCTCATGATAAGAACGTTCTTGACATATCAGAATTATGAGGATATGACACCGGAAGAGTCAGACTGGGAAGTGGAAGATAATCAGGAGTTTCACAATGCGTTTGAAGAGCCTTTGCTGTTACCGCTGGTTCACGAAATTGATTAAAACCATACACTGGGATGAAATCAAAGAAAAATAATCAAATATCCTTTTCTTCACCCGACTGCGGCGATTCCCAAAAGGAGGAATATGTTTAACCAGTAATTAAGAGTCATGACTGTCTATTTGTTTTTTTTTTTTTTTGATTATTCTATGATAAATTAATGTAAAAATTGTCTGATGGTTGGAAGTGATGTGCTACACAACACAGGGTATAATTGTTAAAGGCTGAGAGGGTAAAATATTTACCTATTTTTATAGGATGGTGTATGAATAATATGATGTATTTGGCTATAAACTATTTTCTTCTATGTATAATTTTGACGACTGATTTTTATCAGACTCTAAAAGACCCAGTTTTTGGAGCATGCATCAAATGTTCAAAATGTTCATATTCTAGTAAAATTGCAGTTGTTAGTAGCCAGGCGAGTGCTGTTCAACCTGAACATCACGGCATTCCCTGAAGGTGTAGGCAGAGGCACCTTATTTCACAAAATTATGAGTTTAAGTAACTACAGTGTAACAGGCTCTAACATCTGAATGCACTGATATCAGTATTATTTGATATACAATAATCTCTGGCTGTCGTATTTTCCCCCTTTAGTCCTATTGTAATAGATCTTATGGAAGCCCTTCCCAGTAGGTTGTTAGACTGACTATTAGTCTGTTAGGTATTTGTATACGAAATAAATATTTTATTAATGGATTTTAGTAGTAGAAAAGAAATAGATTTACAAATTTAATTGCTATATTCGAAAACTAATAAATATACTAAGTAGGTATAGATATACAATATCAGTAGTTTTTAATAATCAGCACGCTCAACCCATAATATCCTTGAATGTTAGTTTGATGTAATTAGATGTGCAAATATAAATGTCTACTTGATTTCAATAAATTGCGAATAGCGCAATAACAGATGCCAATAAAACATTGTTATCAATAAGTTTACTTGAACTTTCAATAAAATGAACTGCAATAAATGGGATTTTAGGCTTTTAATTCAAATCCACTCTATGAATGAACTATTATAGAGATAGAAAGCGCTGAGAGCGGCCCGCTGACTCCATAAAGACCCGGTGTAGTATTACGCACACGCCTCTCAGATGATTGGAAAATGTGATTTTGTAGGGTAACGGGACCTCCCAGCCAGCACAAACCTTCTGAGTAAGTTTTGTTTAACAGCAGTCATAGAAACTAATCGCTGAATAAGACTACCACAATTAGCTGATTAAGCACTTACTCAGAGATTATTCAAGCAATTTGGACACAAAATTATATTGCTAATAGCTGTGTAATAGCAACGTAACAGATGAATAAGTTTTGAATAATTGTACGACAAGCTGAGTATCTTCTGCATAAAAGCATTTTGTTCTTTAATACAGGTATTACAGCTCTGTTGGCCAGATGATGAATGAATGATGAATGAACTAATGGTTAAGGGAAGGTTCATATCTGACGGAACATGCGTCGCATATTATCGGTCGCGTAACGCCAGAACAGACAATTATATGAGAAAACATTCAACCTTTCACACTCAACCGAGGATGCGTTAGTGCTTCGACCGTACTACTAACGAAGTTACGCCCGACGCATCTTCCGTCAGATGTGAACCTTCCCTAAGTCCTTCAAAGCTCAGATATTCAGATGATACACAGCGTTTAGCTCATTTCAGTATTTTTATTAACTGACTTCCAAAAAGAAGGAGGTTATATGTTCATCGCGTATGTTTGTTTTTTTTTCTTTATTTTTATGTATGTCCACCGATTTATCCGTCAATCGTGGACCGATTTTGAAAATTATTTTTTTGTTTGAAAGGGTATGCTCTCGAAGTGGTCCCATATAAATTTTATTAACTTTGCTTCGACAGTTTTTGAGATAGCTTCGATAATACGTACTTTTTCCCACTTATTCCCACTTAGTATGTGGATGATATGATAAGTTCCTGTCACTGTTATTTACATAGCAGGTAGTGGTTTTCATATTTGTGTGGGGTACGTAAAAACAACAGTGACAAGAAGTTTTATAACATCATCATTGCATAATGTAAATTATTTTGCATACTATTATATCTGTGGCTAAAAAGCCACAGCTAAAAAGTGAAAAATAAAAACTTTTTACAAAAAAAAAAAACAACCGACTTCCAAAAAACACTACAAAGTGAAAAATAACTTTAATTTCGGAAGTCGGTGACAAAAAACCAAAATTCTAAACCAAAGAAAGACACCGACTTCCGAAATTAAAGTTATTTTTCACTTTGTAGTGTTTTTTGGAAGTTGGTTGTTTTTTTTTTTCAAGAAGTTAATCAAATTAAATTAAAATTGACAAATCCGAACAGCATGACTGTGACATTGAAAATATAATAACCTATCGTAAATAAATTTTACCTTTATTTATGTTTAGAGGAAGAAATTGTTGGTGCGCATGCAACTTTACCGTGTATAATACATTTCGTGTAAAATTTTCACACACTACCTGATAAGCCGGATTTTGGAGAAATAAACAACATTTCGTCTATTGATATGTTTTTACGTGTGAAATATTTTTTTATATTTTATGCAGTTTAAGGGTTCAAAAATAACCTTGTAATACTTTTATAAGAATATTATACCGATTTCGTTATTAAACTTGAGTATTTGAGTATAAAATTCCACATCATTATAATAGGTTATGTTATTCGATATGGCGACGCTCATTCCGAATAAAATCTGATTGCACAGCGGCATATCGTCTTATGTCTGTATAACAGACCTTATGTGTCCACTTATTAAGTTGTGCTCTGGTTAAAAGTGGTCTGCACTCAACATTTTTCGATAACTGTTCTATAATCACACACATTCGTACTGTAAATCAAACAGGATTCAGTCATAATTACAGTAATGAAAACCCACAGTATAGGTATATTATCTTTTTAGATCTTATCAAAGCAAGCACTTTCTTCGTATGCCTCCTGGGAGCCTACCACCAGCTCATAAGCAATATTATTTTAATATTACTTCAGTGTGGGAAAGAGATGAAGCTCTACAGGACGTATAGCTCCATCTCTTTCTCCCACTGAAGTAATATTAAAATAATACTGCTTTTGAGCTGGTGGTAGGCCCCCTGTTCTTTTTCTATTTTTCCATGAATGTGGAGTATTTTTTAACATTTTTTTATAAGGAAGCATTTTCACACAACCACTACAAAACAAAGCGCAGTTAGCCGCTTAAATGCTGACTAAAGTTCCAGAACAGTTCTTCTAGCTTAAAAAATGTCTACTTTTCGTGAATACCCAGCATACTTCTGCATAAGAATCTGTTGCTTTAACCACAGTTAGCTGCAAATGACGGTAATTGCGTACTTAAAGCGCCATAAAGTAGTTATAACAGCTATCTTAATTTCTGTTAAATCACTATATGCTTTATAACAGAAATAACTCCTATTTTATACAGCCAGCAGCTGAATAACTGTCAAGATGTGGTGTGTAATACAACTAAAAGAGAACAGAATATAACTTATCCAGCATCATGCTTGATAATGGAATTTTATACCCATATTATACAAAAAAGGTTACACAAACTCTCGAGTCCGCAAATTACAAAACTAACTCAGCTAATAGCATTATTCTAGCAAAAAAAAACTTTAATACAGAACTTCGTAATACACACAGCTTCTATACATATACTATAATTAAGTTTAAGTCTGCATAAGGTTAAATTGTTGGCCAGTTATCTGACTTGTGTGCTGCCTGTGCTACCACCTACCACCTGCTTTAAGAAAGGAGAAATACACGAGTGACTCCGGTTTCCCTGTCCAAGTTGTAGTAGGAGGCTTAGAGGAGCACCGTGTGCTCCTCTAAGTTGTAATTAGAATTTTTACTAAATGAAAGTTAGCACACGCGCCACCTATTATCGAGTAGCACAACCACTCAAAAACCGTCAAATTTGATAACCGTAAAATTCAATACATCACTAGGCAGCCCTGTCAAAGTCGATAAACATTGGCATACGTCAAAACAAAATGTCACCAATCAAAATGCTAACTAAAATGTAAATATTTATTAAAATATTGATAGTTGCTATTAAAATGAGCACTACCAGCCGCCAGGGTCCTATTGTGGACCCTGGTTTATGTAGATGCTGTGGAGCTTTGAAGAAATGTCGTTTGTTGAATGTGGAATACGAATGGCTTGGTCAAAAAGAGGTGTATTCAGACATATTCGTTGATTGCTTTGGTTTACTCGTAAGTTTTTAATTTACATACTAATTATGGGTTTCCCGTTATTAAGAAGGTAAAGAATACGCTATGGATCTGTTCCTCGCGGTGTACTGATAGACTTCTAAGTGATTTACTGATGGTTTTTATGTCTTTCAAGCAACGCGCTATTAAGCATTCATCATCTACTTAGCATTTTCACAACTAACCGGATAGCTGGTTACCCGTGTTTTACATGGAGCGACTATCTGACCTACCTGCGTTATTATAGTACCATGGCGGAAACCCATAACTAACTACTTTGAAAACAAAATCCCGTTCACACGATAACCACATTTATGATACTGCCTCGATTCTATAGCGGCCGAACGCTGCAACTCTGCTAGCAAGAATAGCCCTTACGGTGGTTAGTTATGGTTTTCTGCGATGGTACCTATTCATATTCTTCCCAGCTATCTCACTTGGAGGGTGAGGAGTCTGAGCGCGTGATCTGCGCGACGTGCGTGGTACGTCTGAGAGACGCGCGCGCCTTCCGACAGCAAGTGTTGCTCTGTGAGGAGAAACTGTTACATGCTAACATACAGGTGCATGGAGGTGAGGACAAGACCTGATATTATTTGTTTTCAAAAATATGTGTAGGTTTAAAAAGTAGAAAATATTAAATGACATTTTTAAAAAGAGGGAGAGCATAAAAGTCATAAAATTTGTCCAAGTTGTACGGTTGTTTGTTGTTGTGGAAAATTACTTTTACAATAGGACTAGTAATTCTAAAAACAACTTTATTTTAACAGTCATAAAGTTGATTTTTGTTTAAAGTGGAAATAATGTCAATTGGTAACAAGGATTTGAATAGAGTTTACGTGTAAAGTCTTTCACCAAGGCATGGTCTATCAATGTCAGAGGTTGCTTCAAAAAATGGCCGCAACCAGGGTGTGGGATGTTAGAGCTTGGCAGTTATATTTAAGTCCAATATAATGGGGGTGTGTGAATTCTAACTAATAATATTATAAATGCAAAAGTGAGTTTTTTATGTGTTACATTTTCATGCTAAAATGGCTGAACGGATTTAGATAGGAGGATAAAATTTGGGTCATGGGTAGACCATGACCTGGGTTAGGAGATCTTAGATAGGATTCTTTTTATCCCAATATTCCCACAGGATTGAGGCCCGGACTCCACCAAAGCGGTGCGATGGTGAAATGTGCAGAGATGTCCAAAGCGGAGACGAGATGAGATGTTTTTCAGCTAGGGTGTATCCATGGAAGCTGTGCGGAAATGCGTACTGGCTAGACTGGAGCGGAGATGTGTGCTGGCTAGTGTGGAACTCAGCTGCGTGCGACGAGCGTTGAATGTTGACCGCTCTCTGCACGCAGCTCACATCTCTTCTCGTCTCCGCTGCGTGCCGTCTCAAGCTTGCAAGGCACAGCTCATCTCCGCTTTGTGCTGCCGCCCAACTAAATCTCGGCGAGACACAGCTTACATCTCCGCTTTGATCGCTCCATGCAAATATGATTCTCCGCTCAGTGGTATCTACTGAAGCTGAGTGGAGACGAGATGTGTGAATAACGAAATTCTATTTTAAAACATATCTCCTCTCCTCTCTTCTCGTCTCCGCTTTAGTGGAGTCCAGGCCTCAGACTTATGCGGGCGAAACCTCGGGGCACAGCTAGTAAGTTCATACAAAGTGAATGCAAGCAATTTTTTCCGGAACCTGACCCTGATACGTATTTGCATAGATTATAATAAAAATATTTTTTTTTTTTTTTATATATAAATATGTACAGAAAATGAATAAAAGACATAATAACATTTGCAAAAAAAAAACAGTGGCACTCCGGGAGTGCCGACAGAAGTGAAAACTTGAACAAGATCGCTTTGGTCCACCAAGGTTCTATAACATTGGTCCGTAACCTTATATAAATAAAGAGCACAATCGCGTTTACAAAAAAAAAAAAAACTTCCAAAACCTTTAAAGTAAAAATCCTAACATAGAACATAGGTAACTTAATATCAATAAAGAGCACAATCGCGTTTACAAAAATGAGGTGTCTGTAAACGTGTCGCGAGTTCAATTGTTTTTTCCTATCTCAAAAATGCCCAACGCGCCTAAAGAACTTTTCACTTCAAAAGTGTACATTTAGCAACAGTCCTTCCTAATAATATTTTCAATACAATGGATGGGTTGTAAGTGCCTATATACACATACCAGCTTCTGCCTGCGACTTCGTCCGCGTGAATCTCCTTGTTTTAATATAAAATGTATCCTATGACACGCCAATACCGTAGCTTGCCAATTAAAAACTTAGCTACTATGAGAATAAGCATATACTAAGAAGATTCGCTAGTTAATTTAATTTGACCTTGTGTATGTTTTGCTATATTTATTTGACCTTGTGTATGTTTTGCTATATTAATTTGACCTTGTGTATTTTTACTATATTATTAGTTATTACAGAAGAACATCCCGACGATGAAGTGAAGAATGGAGCAGTAGTGAAGGTGGAACTTGAGGAATGTACTCCAAAATCTCCAGCTGATGCTGATAAGTCACCAGATGATGAGGTGGCGCAGGATGATCACATGGATGATGATGTGGACCTTGTGGAGGATGGTGAGTTTAGAAATAGATACAATGAATGCTGAAAAGCTGTAAGAGGGCTGAGTTTTATGCTTTGGATTTAAAGTCAAAAATGCTCCTGAAATCACCTTCGTACATTTTATGAACAATTGAAATGTGAAGACGAGATGAAAAAAAAGTACCTATATGGAAACTTTCCAAATGCCTTTTTAACACCTAAAACGGTTACAACATCATAATCATTTAATCATTTGTTAACATAGGTACATTAAAATAGTTGTTATAAAAAAAAAAATACAAGCGCGCTATGTTATACCAGAAGGCGTACAAATATTCATGGATGTCATTGATACTAAAAATTGATAACATAATTACATTCAAACGATAATTGACTTTCTCAAAATAAATGATAAGAAAAAAATATACATGTCAAAAAGAAAAAATAAGTTTACTACGTCAATATTCAAATAAAGTATAAAGAACAAGAGAGAAAAAGTAATGAAATACCTAATTAAAAGGATACAAAAAATTACACGTGCAATGTTGAGTACCAACTACGGTCAAAAACAGTCATAGCATTTTGTCTGTCAAAAATTCCGAAATGCTGTAGTATGCTTTATTCAATAGTAAAGATTTCAGTGTTATAATTACAATTCATTATTAATATTCTAGTTCACTAGTTAGCCATTTTTCTTATTTCCATACAATGTTATTGCCAAATGCCATGAGGTCCTGGGTTCGATCCCCGGGTCGGGCAAAGTGTTATTGGATTTTTCTATCTGGAATTTCTCAGTAGCAGCCCGGAGTCTGGATTTGTGCCCGGTTGATGGCAATAGGCTCGCCCCTTATTACATGGGACTTAAACATAACTGGCGAAATGCGGGTGTACCTACTACAGGTACACCTCTGCCCAACCCTTCGGGGAAACAAGGCGTGATGTTATGTTATTGCCAAATTAATCAAAACAGGTAAATATTTGACAGGTATTTGCGACGCTGTCAAGTTTTTGAATGTCCGCGAAATTTATATTTGAATTATGACTTTGAATGAATGACCATTGAAATATTTTTTTATGAAATCATGACATTTGAGAACAAATCTAACTGAGAGAGATGTAATAATTATTCTGATTCTGTAAATGCATATTTGTTATGGTCGCGAATCATATTTTGATCAACGACACTGACCTGCAACTTCCAATTACAGCTTTATATAGCTTGCTTTTTATGCCTTGAGGCTTTTATTTAGATTTAGTCCTGTTTAGTAGTTTTTATCTTTTATTTCTGCTTGAGTATATATAGTTCTCGATGTTTTTGGTTGGTATATTGGCGTGTGCTAGCTGATATATGGCCAATAATTTATTATTTAAATTATATTTTGTGTTGCGTAATGTAAATTATTTTGCATACTATTGTATAGAATCATTTTTTTCCAACTTGAACAGACAGTTGTGCTGCTGGGGAGTTTGTTGCGCCACTTCTTCTTCCCCGCGAAAGGCACTAGGAAGTGGTGAAGGGTGGGCGTTTTGGGGGACTGTCTTGTGTAATTTTGACGAACGAAAAGCTCTGATTCTCAGCCTAGTTTGAATAAATGACTTGAATTTTCAATTGCAAAACACGTAAGAAAATTTTAATTTCGCGGGCTAACACTGCGGATCCTCCTTAAACTTTCCACACAGCGTTGTTTGCTTCTTTTGGTGAAATTTAGTACCTACTTACAAACATAAATTCTCTTCATCATTGCAGATGCAGAAAGCCTGAAAAGCGAACCAATAACAAAACCAGTCAGAAAGTCGCCAAAGAAGAAAAAGCTCAAAATGAAAACAAAGAGTTCCAAACGCAAGAAGACAGTTAATGGCAAGTGTGTTAAAGAGAAGATCAGCAAACGACGTACTAGGGGTCAGGAGTACCTGGATGTACAGGAAATAATAGGTATTTATAACATTAAATAACATCATGCTTGTATTCAAAGTCAAATAATTTATTTCAAACTAGCTTTTGCCAGCTGCTTCGCCCGCGTGGATGTCGGAAAATATCCCACGGGAACGTACTACCGATACCGGGATTACATACCTAATAGCCGAGGAAAATGTCATTGACTCCTGCCGCTGCCCCGCGTTCCCGTCAACCATAATGCCATCGCGGACTTTTTTGTTGAACTTTTTAAGATGAACAATACTGTAGAACATAAATTTTATGTAACTTTTACGATTTCCGCAGCGTACTCCAATAAAGTTCCCAGTCGGCATGATTTTTTCCGACATCTTCAACAATAATCGTCAAATTTCAGCCAATTTACACAAAATCTTAATTAATTATACATTAAAACTTTCTGCATGAATCACTCCGTCCATTGGTGAAAACCGTTTGAAAATTCGTTCAGTAGTTTTTGAGTTTATCGCATTCAGACAGTTAGACGCGGCGGGGGACTTTGTTTTATAATATAAATTAGGGATAGGCCCATGTATGGCACTTTGAGTAGGGTAGGGAAGGCCCTAACAAAATAAATAAATAAATAAAAGAGGTACGTAGGGAAGGGAAGTAGGGTAGGGAAGAGCATTAGTGGCCCAATGGTAACGGCCTCGACTTACGAGTTGTAGGACGTGAGTTCGAACCTAGGCAGGCAGATTACACTGCTGTCAAAACGGTGAAGGAAAACATCGTTAGGAAAACGGCATTTCCTAGAAGCAAAAATTCGAAGACATGTGACATCAACCAACACGCAATGGGCCCGCGTGGTGGATTACAGCCCAGTCCCTCTGAAGAGAGGTCTGTGTCCCAGCAGTGGGAACATCATAGCCTGATTATGCTATTATATGCTATCACTTTCAGTAAAAGGCCTGGGGGTCTACTCCCTAAGTCCGCCAATGAACACATGGGTCCGTCCGAAAGTAGTTCGAAACTTCAGAATGAACCCTACACTCATTTAAATTATTGAACGGGCAAAAACACATCTTATGTCCGTAGTTGATACGGATTAGAAACCGCCTGTAACTTCGGCCGAAACTACGGATTTCGTGCTTAGTGAGTAGACATCCTGTTGCAATGTTTTGCGATATAATTTGATACTTGTTTTTCTTTCAGAACCGTTGCTTCCACCTCAACAAACACCGAAAAAACACATCGATACCGAACAGAAATCTTTTGCCAACACTATTGTCGTAGTCGAGAACTCTTTCGTCTGTCCCTTTGACACTTCTTTTAGCGATTACTATTGTATCTACTGCCGTGAAGTCTTCACAGACCCCAACAGACTCAGAGAACACACACTAACCCACGATCCAACAACTTTTAAAGATCACATCGCAAATAAAAAGTTACTTTTAGTCGATATTTTCAGAATCGATTGTCGACTATGCTCAATCACAATCGATAATATCGACTCGCTAAAAAGTCACCTCACTACGACCCACGGAAAAGAAATATACGAAATGTCAAATGACTTTTTAAAATTCCGTTTGACGGTTAATAATTTGACGTGTACAGAGTGCGCGAGTAGTTTTAGTTTTTTTCATGCTTTAAAGAAACATATGGCTGAGCACTTCGGTACTTGTATCTGCGATGTCTGTGGCGCGCATTATTTTGAAGAAAGAATGTTAGTTTTACATCAGAAAACTCACCAAAAAGTCGAAGAATCTTTCCCTTGTAAGGACTGCGGAAAAATATTCAAATCCAAACATAGTAGGTACTTACATGAAGCGAAATTACACAAAAAAGAACCTGCTTACCAGTGTTACAAGTGTGACGAAGTATTTTTTTCGTATTCAATAAGATATCGCCACATGATCGAGTCGCACGGCGAACAGCGAATGTTTCCTTGCGAACATTGTGACAGGGCTTATGATAGCCGAAAATCTTTGAGAGAACATAATAGGAGATACCATTTAAAAATATTCAAACACCAGTGTGACCTGTGTGATAAAAGGTTTTACCTACCATCTCGTTTAAAAGAACACATGGCAACACATACTGGGGAGCGAAATTTCCGGTGTGAGTTTTGTGGAAAAAGCTACCCTAGGTTAAGGGGGTTAAAGGTCCATATGCAGTCTCATAGCAATGAGAAAAAATTTCGCTGTGTTATGTGTAACGCTTCATTTACGCAAAATATAAATTTGAAGAATCATATGAAAAGGCAGCATCAGAGCTTGGATTTAGAGGATGGGTATCCTGAATAGATACCTATCTTTGAAAAGATAAATATGGCTGTTGTAAAGTGTGACTGACGCTAGCATGGTCACCATCAGGGATTTTAATTTTGATAACACAAAAAATTCGTCGAAATTGGTCGCCAAATATCAGAATTCCTCCCCAGCTTGGCCCAATTGAATCTCCTCTCTTCTATTTTTAAGTAGAGTCTAAGAGCTAGATCGAAGATTTTTCGTAAATTCTTCGATCTAGCTCTTGGACTATACTTTAAAATAGAACTCATGATATCTTCTAAACTAAGACCCGACTAAATCTGTTTTTTGGCGAAAAATTTCGACTAATTAGCGACAAATGAAGTCGGTAAAACATATCTCCCACTATAAAAGAAGAGCGGACCTTAGTTTATTTAATTTCATCACCACTGCTCTCAAAACGGTGAAGGGAAATATCGTGAGGAAACCGGCACTATGGATCGAAAATAGTCTCTCGAAGATCTAGGAGCTTAAATTTTAAAGAGTTTTTTTTTTTATCCACTGTGCGGCATGTCCTAGAACCAAAAATTCGAAGGCATGTGACATCCACCAACCTGCACTGGGCCCTCGTGGTGGATTATGGCCCACTGCCTCTCACAGAGAGGCAGTCTGTGGCCCAGCAGTGATTATTCACTATATGAGAATAGCTAACGCCGTGGTAACAATAATACCCAGGCAGCAAGGTGGTAGGGGTCCACTTGTCCAGTGTGCACTCCACGTACATTTCAAGAAGAATGCGCTAAAGTAGCCCTCGGAATTAAAATTTTCTTACGTTTTTTTTGCAATTTGCACGTCAGTATCAGGTTGCACGTTGGTCAAAATATGATTAGCGACCGTATGAATATGTATTTACAGCATTAATAACATTAAAATTATCAATACAACTACTCCAAGTTCAAATCGCCGTATTGAATGACTGGGTATTTCATGAAATCATGACATTTATGGCCGATTCTAGATTAGAGAGTTGTATTGTATTGATGATTCTAATAATAACAATTCTTTAAATACATAATTTTGACCAATGTACAACCTGATACTAACCTGCCAATTGCAAAAAAACGTAAGAAAATTTGATTTTCGAGGGCTACCCAGACGCTTGTTGCGCCTTAAGTGACATCGTTCGGGCAAGCTATTTAGATGCATTTTTTTTTTATTTAGAAGTTCTCAGCAAGTGCGGAGGGTGAATTTATGCCGTTAAAGGCCATAGCTCGCTCTATTAGACTACGCACACGTAGTCGGCGGCGGCCGGGGCGCGGGGATCGGCGCGTTTCAATCCATAGATTTATATGGAACTGGGCTCGATGACAACGGCGCGGGGAGCGAGAACAGTTATATATAAAATTATGCATATAAACGCGCCGCTCTCGTGCCGTCGCCGCCCCCGCCCTGCAATCGCCGACGGGGTGTCCTGCGTGAGCGACGAATACGACGCGAAGCGACGCTACGAACGCGACGAACACGATCAACTCAACGGAATACCCTGCTTACGGCCTATATGACAGTCTGCGGCGAGACGCGACGTAACGCGTACTTGTTTTGAGGGCGACCAGACGCGACACAAGCAAAATTGTACTGTACTTCTCCATGATTCGAGAAGTAATGACCAAAATCACGTAGAACATTTGTCGCGTGTAGCATCGCGTCGCATTACATCGTGTCGTGTCGCGTGGTATTCGTCGCTCACGCAGGACACCCCGTGATTTCGAGACCTAGGCCTTACTGGATTGATATAAAAAGACTAGCGAAATATGTGTGTACTATACAAGTACCTATAGTCAACCCCTTCAGGAAATACAGGCGTAATGTTGTAAACAAGAAATAATAGCAATAAAATATTGGCCTATATGAGTCTCTCTACCTCTTAACTAACGTATAGAAAAAGTGTAATGTATAAAAACGATGCAAAATAGTTTAGATTTTAAGTGGGTGATAGACGTGCGAACTTAAAGTACGCGGTTTTTAAGTTTGCTCACACTGTATCGCGATGTTGTCGAATTTTCTGAACCAAAGATTACACAAATGTCGAAACAAAGTGGCGGCTCGCGGCTCGCGGCGATGACAGACGTACGAAACTACGAACCAAAGCGGGCTACGAGCAAAATTTCAAACCTGTTGGATCGCCGACGAACTTACTCAGCGGTTTTAAAGTAGTACTTACAAGCGAGAAAGGTCGCCGAGCCATAAGTGCGCGTAATTGCTCGCAAGTCTCACCCCTTTTAGAATAATCGTTAAATAGGAAGAAAATAATTTGAATAATAAAATGGCTCTATTTTTGGGACTGGCAACACTAAACTTAAGGAACCCACCATAGTGATGGGTTTACTAAATTATTAATTTATCGATTTATTTCGAATTAATGATCTGAAATATTGTACTGTTAATTTTAAGTGTATTTATATTTTTGTAAATAAGTTGGATGGTAAATTATGAGACAGTTATTTTAAGTATGTACTATTAATTTGTAAATAAAAAAATAAGAAGTTGTAATGTTTTACGAGAGGAAACAAAATACATCAGTCAGTTATGTCAGTTTCGGGGTCGTAAGTAGATCTAATGATTTTGATATTTTGCCTTTTGATTTTTACTTAATAGATTATGTGTAATAGACTATGTCGTACCTATGCTCTACCTCCAAACGATGATAAAACTGTATCAAATCCACACTGCATCGTGTTAAAGTGACTATTCTTTACCAGGAATAAATCAGAATATAAACAAAATAACACCTATCAAAAACAAAAAGACAAACAAAGTATCAAATTCTTTTTTCGTAGGATAGGATGGTGTTGCCGTCTATAGATTTTCAAATTCCACCGTTTTTTTACTTATACGTGGCTAGACTCTATAAGAAAAATTGCTAGAGTGGGGAAGTTATCGATATCGATATATTTTGTTCAGTCTTCCATTAAATATTGCAGCAATACTTGCCGCAGCATAACGCTAAGTAATCTTAAATGCTTCACAAAAGGATCTGGTTTTATTTATACAATTATACTCTAGTGGTTTAAGTACTTATTTTAATGATATAGCAATAAATACATTTTATGTAAAACTTACTGTTATTTTTATTTAATACATAACCTAATATAATTATTCGTAGATGTTACTCGTGCGTGGCATAGATGGTTCATTCCGCAAAATCATTTAAATAAAAAGCGACTCTTGCTAGCACACAATAAAAGTGCAATTCAGGTCGCACAGCGCTAATTACCTACAGTTGTATTCACCTAGAAGTTACCTCTCTCTGTCGCGTAACTCTTATACCTTCCGACTACGTTACACTCACTGAATTGGCCCGACAAGACGGGCCCGCCGCGTACTTGTAGTTTCATACATAAACTGCGGAGTGCGCTTTCTGTACTATTCTGTGACCTTGTGCCAGTTGAAAATAGAAGTACGCGATTAAGATTATTTTCGACTTTATTTTAAAAGGCGCAGTGTTGATATTTTTTTGGCGGAGAAAACCGTGCTTTATCTGGCCCAGGTCTGATCATGAAACGAGGACAAATTCAACGAGGTAAACAAAATTCTTTCTTTTAAAATTGAAAAATCAATTTATTATGCATATTTATATTTACAATATTTACAGTTTTCTATTGCGAAGATAATTATTTAACGTATTCTTAAATAAAAATTTAATGAATATAATACTTTTAAATGAATATAACATACATTTTTATAATATGTACATTGTTTTAAAATTTTAATATCAATTTATTATATTTGTATTTACAATTAACCAATAAACGAATAAATAAATATTTAATTAATATAATACTTTTAAACGAATACAGCACATATTTCTATTATTATTCTTACAAAATATGGGTATAAATTGTAACTTGTGACAATATAAATATAATATAGAAATATTTTAGCAGAACTGGCGAAAGGTGGGTGTACTATTACTAGGTACCATCGGGGTAATGCATATCTAAGCAATTTGAAAACAATATCCTGTGCAAACGACCCTTTTTTCGTAGGTAAGCGATACTACGGTGTACGGATATCAGTTTCTTCGATAGTACAGACGCCCATCAAGCTACTACAATCTGTCAAATTTATTTAATAGATTTTCAACTTTATCGCTGAAGCATAAGGTTCAAAGTTGATTGGGAAAATTTTACAGTTTCGGGTAGCTTGATGTGCTGGCGTCTGTACATGTCGATATTCGACATTATTCGATATTATTTTATTTACAACTCTTCTGTTCCATTCCATGGCCAGGCAAAGTGTTATTAGGTTTTTCTCACTGGAGATTCTCAGCAGTAACTTTGAAAATTTGCCTGTTCATGGCAATATGCTCGTCCCCTATTACATGGGACTTGAACATAACCACAGATTAATTCAGATGGTTCACTCCGCATTTTAGATAAATGAAGCTACAAGTATGCGGCGGGCTCGACTTGTCGGGCCAATTCAGTGAGTGTAACGTAGTCAGAAGATATAAGAGTTACGCGACAGAAAGAGAGGCAACTCTTAGGTGAATATAACTGTAGGTAATTAGCGCTGTGCGACCTGAATTGCAATTTAATGAGTCGTAGCAAGAGTCGCTTTTTATTTAAATGATTTTGGTGAACCATCTGTGACATAACTGACAAAAATGTGGATGTACTATACACTTTTCAGTTTTACATCCGCCAACCCGCACTGGGCCAGCGTGGTGGATTACGGGCCACTCTCCCTCACAGAGAGGAGGCCTGTATCCCAGCAGTGGGAACATTATAAGATAATTATGCTCACTTTTACATACTGGCGTGATATCTACATCCTCATCTCATACTCGGGATGCTGGCTCTTCATATGCCCTTTCAGACTACAGTTCTGTATAAAAGCCTGTCCACACACATGACACCGGTACCTGCGATCATTCGTGTGTATTCTCATGTGGTCTTTCAAGGTCTTTAGTCTGGGATAGCATTTCTCGCAAACTTTACATTTAAAGTTACGTTCGCCCGTGTGAGTTGGCATGTGGTTGTTGAGGGCGAATCGTGTAAAGAACTTTTGGCCGCAGCACTGGCATTCGTACCTGGGGTTAGAGAAAAGAAATGGTTAACAAAATGTAACACGATTGTCTGTTTGTACATGTAAACAAATGTGTTTTTGGAAAAACAACTTTAATACCCAGACATAAAATTTAATTTGCGCAATAACTTAAAAAAAGAACTTTTTCAAAAGTACTAGTTATTCTGAAATCAACTTAATTTACACTACAATAAAGTTGATAATCATCTAAGTGGCAATATTATCAATGGGAAACATGGATTTGAATAGACTAGATCTAAATAGATTTGAATAGATTATATGTGACCCTGTGCGGGTATTTTTTTTGGCTGAGAAATTATCAAATCACTTCCCCCACTCTGGGTGGAGCGGGAGGGCGTGTCAGACTCTTACTGACTAAAACCCACCCGTGTTCCTTCAGTTGCCATGTTGCCGGGGGCCACGATTTCCCTTTCGGCCTTATTCGCAACCCCGGAAGGCATCGGCGCTAGCGGACCCCGTCAATTCGGCTGACATCTCTTTGAGGCGCGCGTGGAACACAACGCGCCGTCGACCCGGGCCTGGTCCTTATCGGACGGCGAGCTACCCATTGCTCACCGTCCGCAAGCCCGCGCCTACGGTGGCCGGAAATCGGCACCCTGTGCCAACCCTTGGCAATGGAACCCTAAAAAGACATTGATGATTGTTTTTTACCTGAAATCTTTCAGATGGTCTTTCCGCCTATGTATAGTGAGCGTTCTTCTTGTGTCAAATATTCGCTCGCACATCGTACAAGGAAAACTTAGAGGCTCTTCGCCGTGTACCTGGCAACAAAATAACATTAATTAATTAACAAAATCATTATTGTCTGCCTAATCTTTTCCCAACTATGTTGAGGTCGGCTTCCAATCTAACAAGCTCAGCTGAATACCAGTATGTTACATGGAGCGACTGTCTATCTGACCTCCACAACCCTATTACTGGTGTAAGGGACAGTGGGGCAACAAGAATAAAAACAATGATCCATTTACAACGTAACACCTTTCATTGTTCAATAACTCACTTGTAAATACACATTGATTTATTCACCAGATTTAAATTTGTTACTCTATTATTTCAAGAAACTGCAGAAACTTTACTTTCACTTAAGAGACGGGAGAAAACTTTTAACGGGCCGTAGGGCGGAGCACCCAGGTACCACAGGGCCCAATCTTGCTGTGTTTTTTGTCGTGTCGCGCGCGCGTCCGCCCAGAATGACACCGTTTCGCGCCGCGCAAGGCCTTTTATATGTTATCGACGGGGGTGAGGCGAGAGGGAAGCTTCCCTGGCGAGGGTGGTTTCCTATTGGCTGTTCCCGTTTTGCTATTTTCACCCTTATGAACGTCAGCCAATGGCACCGCCAGTCACGTACGCCACAATGCCAAGAAATAATTCGCGATGCCCGAAAACGATACCATATAAGGGCATCCGTGGCTCTTTCGCAGCGTAGTCCATAGACATTGCGCAGGTGTGTGTGGCATACGCGTATGTGTGTGCGCCAGCTGGTCCTATTCTCGCCCTTATGTAGGACGTCATAAGAGCACCTTTCGTTTGTCCGTAACAACTGGGTATCAGCTTGGTAACACTGGCATGGGCGTACCCACGGTGGGACAAGGTGGGGCACCTGCCCCAGCCTGGTCCCTGATTCAAAGTAAAAAAATTAGGTTCATTATGTAACAAAATTATATGTTTTATGTGTAAATTTATTGATTTACACTTCTCGGGACCCTGGGGTCCCGGACCTTTGGAAGGCGTACGAGGGGCCGAAGCTAACTCGCAGAGGCCCCTTAGACAATTTTATATGGAATGAGGCACCAAGTATGTGTAATATTATTATGTTATTATTGAGGAGCTCGTGGCTAAGTACTAACAACCGCACGGGTTGATCCATCTGGTTAAGCTACGCTTGCCGGGGTTGGTCCATGGATGGGTGACCATTTCTATATACCGAGACTCCTCCGTGCCTCGGAAAGCACGCTAAGCCGTTGGTCCCGGTTGTCATTCGTGGATCTTTGACAGTCGTTACGGGTCGTCAGAAACCCGAAAGTCTGACAACCAGTCTTACCAAGGGGTATCGTATTACCCAGTTGCTGGGTTGTGGAGGTCAGATAGGCAGTCGCTCCGTGTAAAATACTGGTATTCAGCTGCATCTGGTTAGACTGGAAGCCGACCCCAACATAGTTGGGAAAAGGCTAGGCAGATTGATTTTAAGTAACAAAATTAATTATATTATTAATTTGTTAAGATTCAAAATTACCGCGCGAAACAATGCAATATCGATGAATTGAGCGCGCATGCGTAGTTATCGAGTTTTATCGAGATAAATTCCTACTACTTATCCAGTTTATTTACTTCTGCCCCACCCCTAAAAAAATGCTGGGTAAGCCCATAAACACTGGTTAATTGTACTGAGCTTTTATATGATAAGCATAATGTTAAACACACATCAAGCTCATTTATCTATCGCGATTTATTGCAATCGACGTCTTCTCAGTTCATCGGCCACATGTACTGTATTTCTATTTTCTTAATATCCCTCGGCAAAGTTCATGTTTCGTCAGTTGTCGGATTTCTATCAGTTGCCCTTTGCACTTGGTGCAGACCGGACGCTCTCAATCGACTTGGAAGTATATAGAGTTGTTAATACTCTTTTAACATGTAATTTATTTAAAAATGAGAGGAAAGCCGCTAAAGTCGCAGGCACGACAGATAGGAAAATAGTTTTAGAGCTCTTTAAAGTTCACACGGAAATCAAAACAACAATAAAATACTTAGTTCTGAATTCAAATTATTATACACGATAAATCTAATAATTGATGGACATGGAAATTAGCATTCGTTTGTATTCGGAAATCCGATGATACCCGAAGGACATTAAGAAAATAGAAATACTGTACATCAGTATTGTCTGGGTAGGGCTGCTCCATCGTCAAAGCCGAATAACTTGGCTATTGGTTTAAATGTATGCCTTGTGCCACGAATGCACATGCTAGTGGCACGGTTATTGAGATGATGATTCTTGATCTTAGCCAACCCATCACTACGCTCATGGGTCTGTTCCAGTGGTCAGCGAATGCAGCTTCAAGATGTTTTACGAAGATAGACATTTGTGGGGCGAAGATTCCGTCAACAGATGCAACAAGGGGGTGAATGTCGCATTTCACAAGCGTTTGAATATTTCCTTATTTTCTTCTTCAGCGGATTTGAGTATAGCTTGTGTTATGTTATGTAATCTTATGTTTCGATGATGTTAATAAATTTAAAGCAAGTAAAACAGTAATTAGATTAGATTAGCGCAGTACCTAAGAGCCCTTTTTTAGCAGTAGTTATGCTGTTTTCTGTTTATTTTGATTCTTGATGACACATGCCAAAAGCTTGTTTTAGAGCTGTGCCGTAAAGGTTGGCTTTTGCATGTGTCATTTCAACCAGCATAAAATGACATCAAAAACAATTGTGCGCTTCGGTAATCTTCGTATTTCCGAATTAGCACGAACGTCGCGCCACAGAGTACCCCTTAGAGAGGCAAAAGCTTCTAAGTTTTTTCCTACCGCGCTTTGTCGTAGTGCACCTATTATTGCGCGTTTCTATGTAGTTTTCTCTCTGTCGGGGTACTTACTCCGGTCTCAAATCGTCATTTGTCATTGAAAAGTATAGAAATGTTTTTTTGGAATTGCATAGAGTTGTTCTATGAAAACATGGTACTGTTTACAAATCGTACCTCAACCAAATGCTTCAACTTCTGTGGGTACGACATAAGTTTGACGTCACACTTGGAGCAGTACACATAGGTACCCCGTCTTCCGATTTACGCGGTCTATATTAAGGTCTCTAAATTTTCTCTCTGTCGAGTTACCTACTCCGGTCCCAGATTGTCATTTATTTTTGGAATTGCGTAATTAATTAGAGTTTTCAAACTATAATTTTGTTAGCATGGTAATACAAAATAGGCAAGTAATTCCATGGTTATAACAGCTCTATATTAGTTGTCATCATGGCGCGTTCGTATTTCCGAAGATAGACGATGTTTCCCGAATTGCATACTTTTCTTCGTAAAGCTGTAGTATTGTATACAAGCGAAATTATTCGTACATTTTTCCTTTTTTATTTTAAGAGGTTTCTGGTAAAGTACTTTCAACTGAAATTTTACCTGACTACAGCGAAACTAAAAAGAGGGTACTGTTTACAAATCTCACCTCAACCAAATGCTTCAACTTCTGCGGGTAGGACATAAGTTTGACGTCACACTTAGGACAGTACACACGCCCCTTTTTCCGATGCACGCGGTCTATATGGAGATCCCTATTGTACTGCGCCTTGAACACTTTGCCGCAGTCCGGACATGGGAAGTCCCCTTCTTCATGGCGTTGCTGATGCATCATGAAACGGCCTTTGTCGACGAAACCTGGAAAAATAAATAACCTCATATATAGTAGTAGTATATTCTCATATTGTGTGTTTATATATAAATTTGTGAATTGTTGGCGAAATGTGGGTGATAGGTACCATCGCGGTCATGCATAACTAACCACTTTGAAAACAAAATCCCATGCACACGATGACCACATAAGCTATTTATCGCCACTTTTTTTTGGGGGTAACTGTTATTATAGCGGTCGAGCGCTGCAAGCAGGAATAGTCCTTATGGTGTTCAGATATGCGTGTCCGCGATAGTACATCTCTTTTTTTTGTTTGGTTGGGAAATTATCAAAAAACTTCTCCCGCTCTGGGCGGAGCGGGAGGGCGTGTCAGACTCTTACTGACTAAAACCCACCCGTGTTCCTTCAGTTGCCTGTATGTTGCCAGGGGCCATGGTAACCCTTTCGGACAAACCCGCAACCCCGGCAGGCATCGGCCCTAGCGGACCCCTTCAGTTCTGCTGACATCTCTTTGAGGCGCGCGTGGAACACAACGCGCCGTCGACACGGGCCTGGTCTTTATCGGACGGCGAGCTACCCATTGCTCACCGCCCGCAAGCCCGCGCCTACGGCGGCCGAGAATCGGCCTGCGAGTCCCGACGCCTAAGGCGACGATAGTACATCTTTGCCTAACCCTTCGACGATTACAGGTATGATGTTATGTTGTAAAGTAAAAAAAAAAAACTCACCCAATCCACACGTCTCACAAACATAATTACTGAAATGCTCATTCATATGCTTATTCAGAGCATGGAAATAAGGAAATAGCACATCACAAATAGCACACTTCAACTCATCCCTCGTTAAACGAAATGGCAACACTGAGTCTTTATAATTAAAATAATACTTCTTCTTATGTACACTAGATATATGTCTTTTAAATTCTTCCAAATCATTGATTTTGACACCACATAATCGACAATCGATTCTTGTCAAATCGATTTTGACCATTTTTTTGTGTTCTGTCACTTTGAACTTCTTCGGGTGATGCGTCTCGGTCGTATGGTGTCTCAATAACGCCGGATCAGAGTACAGTTCGCCACAGTAGTAACATAGAAGATGGTTGTGTCTGCATTTAAAAGGGCAAACGAAGGAGTATTCTACTATAGTTAGTATGTTTGTCTCTGTCATGTATGTTGAATCTCTTTCGCGCATCAGTTGTTGGACTTTCGACATCGGGAGTTCTGCGGACAAAGAAAAATACAAATGACTTGTCATATTTTATCTGATTGGTCTAGGGATAAACCATTAATACAAATCTGTTTAATGTAGTCACAATAAAATACAACAGATGTGGATATATTTAGTAACCTGTTCCACTTAGCTATTTCTAAAGAGCCATAAAAAACTCCTGAAAGAAATCGACACGTGTTTCACCTCTCAACGAGGCATCCTCAGGACGACGATTGACTTGTTGCGAAAGCGCCTCTGCGTTCAGCGCTCGGTGTGGCAATACGCCGTGTTCGGGAGACTGGCCCAAGAGGCTGATCTATGGATTGGTCATATTTATTGTAAACTATTTTGATCGCACGAAACGACGCGCGCTTTACTTGTGGTCACCAAGTGTACAAACACGCTGTGAACGAGTGCGTGAAAACGAGTAGCGTCAGTAGTAACACACACATACACTCACACAGCCACTCACGATTTCGCCTGTGCGTGTCTCGTACGGGACTGAGTTGACCGAGAGCTCCTGCGCTTACACACACATTCACAGCATGTTTGTACACTTGGTAACCACAAGTAAAGCGCGCGTCGCTTCGCGAGATAAAAATGCTGTACCTACTGTTTATAGATAAATCATTCCTTTTTTCTTAAATCACTTTTGTGAATTCTTAAGGAGGTAAATGCCATGTGATTAACTTTAAAGTAAGGACAACCGATAAAACTCCCCTGTCGGTATGTAACCGAACATAGTATTATTTGTACAGTCAGCAGAGAAGTAAAAATAAAACCGTAATAAATAACTAATTCGAGTTTGTAACTTTCAATGTTTGGAAACCTTGTTTGATAGGTTTCCAAACATTGAAAGTTACAAAACACGCTGAACATCAATTTGCTATAAGCCACTAAACGTCAATGTCAGTCAATATTGCATTAAAAACATTACACAATTTGCAACACAATAAATTAAGGAGGAGTCCCTAGACAAGACTGATGTACATGTGGCCGATGAACTGAGAAGATGTCGATTGCAACATCGCGAGATCGAAAATTTTCTGTTGTTATCTTATGCTCCGATGATATAAATACATTTATCTACACCCATGCTATAAAACCTCTATAAAAGTTTCTGAAACAGTTAGCTTATTGCCAACATTAAAACAGCCAGTGTCATAGTAACCATAATATCATCCAAATGAGTGTTATAATGTTGTACTAAATTTAATGTAACTCGAATTCCAAAAAAAGAACATTGTCATGCACGCGCGTTTCGACCACAACGCCGTAATTAAAAAAAAAAAACTTATAGGTTATCCGAATTCACGTCGTATCCCGCCATTTTTGTTCGATAATAGTATTGCAAAATTTGATTACTTTGTTGTTTACAAAAATGAGTGATACAAGCTTTGATAACACACTACCAGACATTTCTAATGCAGCAAAGGACATTTCTAACCAATTATTAACAGAAAAGTCGAGAAAACAATATTGTACAACACCCTAAGTTTCTTTTTTTTTTTTTCTGTATGGCATCTCATAGCTGGTCTCTAACGACCGTGGCTATTAAACCGGTCAATCCTGTGGATGCATCAAGCTGCTACACTCAAAGCCTCCAGCCAGGGCACACATTAAAACTAAGCTAAAAAGCTTAGGATAAACGCTCGCTAAGGGCACCCCCTGTGGGGTACGAGCCTCGGCTTAGGGCGTTATCCGGAGGGAGGAAATCAAAAGATTATGAGACGGGCTGGATCAAAAGGTTTTGATCATGATTATTAATCGGGGAATATAAAGCTACGTGCACAGCTGCAACAACTGCTGGCACCTCGTTTTCGAGCAAGGGTCGGGGGGGGAGTATTATTTACTCGGGGGCGCGGCGGTCGCGATCGTAAAGGACCTCGGCGGCGAGGTCGGAATGACGGGAGGCGTCTGTTTTTGTTCAGTGTACTCGTTTCCCTATTGCTCTCCTGGAGGAGGGTTATGGGGTCATCGGGGTCTGAGAGAATATGCCTTGGACGGCGAACATGACTGAACACCCTAAGTATGGTTTCAGAACCTTTTATAGATGATTCATATCATGGGTGTAGATAAAGTTTTGTATGCAACTGTTCATAATTAGGTATTAAAACGCTCATGTGATACTATTATCCCAAATTCGTGTTTTAATACCCCTTATTATACAACAGTTGCATAAATAACTATTGTTGATTAAATATAGTAATTGAAAAATGTATGTAGTTTCAATGCCTAAATAAATTTTTCAATTGCTCTTTAAAGAATACCTCGGTCAGTAAACTGAGTTGTGGAGGTCGAATAAACAGTCGCGTCATGTAAAATACTGGTATTCAGCTGTATCCGGATGGATCAGAAGCCGATTATTTAATCGATTAGACCCTAGCGCCATCTAGTTGATTTAGTGGTAAACTTTTACCATGATTACTAAGAGGGTTTATCCTAAAAGTTGGCAACGTCGTAAATAGCTGTCAAATATTTACCTAATATTAATTTAGCAATATTACTGTTTGGAATTAAGAAATGTGGCTAACTAGGGTACTAAAATATTGATTATGAAATGCAATAATTAATATCGTAATACCGAATATTTAGTTTTAGATATAAAATTTTCAAAATTTGGAAATTTTCAAAATGCCTTTTTTACACCTAAAATTGTTACAACTTCAAATTCAGTGTTATAATTTTATTGCAATTCATTATTAATATTCTAGGGAACTAGTTAGCTACATTTCTTATTTCCATACAGTAATATTGCCAAATTAATCAAAACAGCGAAATATTTGACATCTATTTGTGACGTTGCCCACTTTCAGAATAAACGCTCTTAATATTTATTACAAGATGACGCTACTGTCCTTGTAACGGTGAATAAGATTTTTAATCGTTACACATATTTGGGAAAAGTCTAGACAGATGTTGATAAAACGAATACCTACTTCTTTAATACGTCTTCTAACAGTGTTTGCAGACACATTATGAGCCGCGGCCAACTCGCGTGCTTGTACAGAACCCTTTTCTCGTAAACTTCTAATAATCTTGGCGTCCTGTTCTAGAGACGTTTTTCTCGGTCGTCCAGTTCCTTTTAATTCGTTTAAATTTCCTGAACTGGCCCATCGCCGAAGCCACAAGTACACTGTTTTACGCTGAAATCATAACATCACTCCTGTAATCGGTAATTCCCGAATGATTAGGCAGAAGTGTGCCGATTACACCCACATTTTCTATTTTCATGAAATCATTCGACATTTTTATTATACAGTGTGTCTGGTCATCGGTGTCCGACCCGTTAAGGTTAAGCAAAATGATCAATGTTATCGACTAATCCACCATAACAAGCTTTATTTTTTTTATTTTCTTGTTGCAAAATCGCAGTTATTTTAAAAAAAGTAAAAAAAAGGTAGATACATTGACAGTCTGGTTTTTTTTAAACAAAAAACAACCACTAAATTTTTTACGTTTCAAGAATTTTTGTTAATTTATGGAGAAACTACTTCGAAAAAAAAAAACAGTGGCACTCCGGGGAGTGCAGAAAGAAGTGAAAACTTGAAAAAAAATCGTCACCACGGTAATCAACGCGTTGATGTCTTTTACTTTCATGGTTTTGTTATTGTAACTAGTAATTAACTGTTCATTTATTTTACCTCGATGGTCCTAGTTTATAACTTCCAATTACAACTATATGTAAGCGGCCACGCCCTTTATGCCTGGAGGCTTTTATTTAGATATTTAGTTTTGTTTACGTTTAGTTTTTATTATTTTTTAATTCTCACAGTGTGTTATTTTGCCTTAGTTGCGGTCATCCTCAGGTTATATGTTAATTAGATAGGTATAATTTTAACAAAACAAATTATATAAATAGTTTTGCTTCATCTGGCATAGTTTTGAAGATATTTGGATAATCGAGAAAAACCCATAGAAACCATAAAAACACAATATCTTTTCTTTCTGAAACCATTTTCTATCACAAATGTTATTATATGATAGCAAAGCCTATAATGTACTGATAAATCCATAACCATTAATAAATACGTTGTCTGTTAGGGTACAAAATTTATTTTTCTATGTTTTCGTAATTTTTTTTTTCTTGTTTGTCTCTTCATGGTCGCATTTTTTTTCATTGCGTACGTATTAATAGCAATAATAGGAACCACCACAAAAAATATCAGTTACTACATGTTACGGACAAACGAAAGATGCTCTTATGACGTCCTACATAAGTGCGAGAATGAGACCAGCTGGCGCACACACATACGCGTATGCCACACACACCTGCGCAATGTCTATGGACTACGCTGCGAGAGAGCCACGGATGCCCTTATATGGTATCGTTTTTGGGCATCGCGAATTATTTCCTGGAATTGTGGCGTACGTGACCGGCGGTCGGCGCTGCCATTGGTTGACGTTCATAAGGGTGAAAATGGCAAAACAGGAACAACCAATAGGAAGCCACCCTCGCCAGGGAAGCTTCCCTCGCGCCTCACCCCCGTCGATAAAGTATAAAAGACCTTGCGCGGCGGGAAACGTTGTCATTCTGGGCGGACGCGCGCGCGACACGACAAAACACAGCAAGATTGGGCCCTGTGGTACCTGGGTGCTCCGCCCTACGGCCCGTTTAAGTTTTCTCCCGTCTAAGTGAATTTAGTTTCTGCTGTTTTCTTGAAATAATAGAGTCATAAGTTTAAAATAAGTTTAAAAATCAGGTGAATAAATCAATGTGTGACGGTTAAATTTACAAGTGATTTAGAACAATAAAAAGGTGTTACGTTGTAAATGGATCATTGTTTTTATTCTTGTCGCCCCACTGTCCCTTACAGTGGAAGAATGGTCCTTCGACAGCCGGATCATGGTATCGGCATGTGCGTCTTAAGGGAGACGTGAAGAGTATTATTTCAAGAAAGAAGAATTATTTTCAAGAAAGAAGCAACGTATCGCTTGTAAGTGTGAAGAGGAACCCTTTAAGAAGATCCCTCTTTACGGTGTTCAAGAAAGAAAAGGAACACAGGAAGGCAGCAAGTCCGACCAAGTAGCGGCTAGGAAGGCGGTATGCTGTTAGCTGCGTAGCTTCGTGTCTTCGTGTCGTCGTCGTCGTGTTCGCGCCCGCCCAGAGTGTCCACTACGGGTCGCGCCCATACGTAGCGGGTGGACCGCGGCTCAGTCGGGTACCACCTCACGGTGCCAAAGGGTACACGACTGAGTTAACGCCGTTTCAAGGCGGTGCGACAAACTTGTGCGCTGTCGCCAACCCGCATCACGGGTTGAATAGCACTACTGCGCCTGTACGGCTGTGTATATTGCGGGGGCCGGACTGTAGGCACTGCCGACGCGGCCGGTCGTTCCCACCGGTCGCTGAGCACCCCGTAATTGCATAGTTCTCTGCAGGGTAGTCCCCACCTTTCCCTTCCTGCACGATATCCATCCCTGCCGGAGCATATCCCGCTCAACGGGCCCTCCGGTAGGTCAGTTAGGGCCGCTAGGGCTGATAGGAGTAAATAGGGTACCACAGGGGGAAAGATGCCGACTACGACGAGAAGCCAGAAGAATGAAGAACGCGCACGGGTATTTGAAGAGCCCCCTGCGTCACCGTCGTCCCGCGCGACCATCGTTACGCGCGCGCAAGTCGAACGGAACCCGCGCGCCGCGATTCCCGCGTCTGTACCGGTTCCTGCAACTATGGTAGGAAACGCGCCCGAGTACACTAGCATGGATGCTATAACGTCAGCCGCCGCCGCTACCGCCGCCGCCGCAGCCGCAACCGCCGCCGCCGCCGCCGCCATGCCCGCATCCGCCGCTGATAGGACAAATAGTAGGTCGCCGCCGGCACAGTCCGTCCGGTCGCGCCAGTCCACTGCTAGTGCAATACTGCGCATTCGGCAAGTAGAGTATGAAGCTGAGGAGCGACTCGCCGCGATACGCCGCAAGGAGCTACAACTCGAAGCCGAACTGGTTAGGAAGAAGCTAGCCGTAGAAGTACAGACGATACGTGAGGAAACGGATCGCTATAGTGACGTCGCGCCCGGTGCTGTGGACGACGACAATCGCGTTTCTGACTGGCTGCTGCGAACGCAGCAACGGGTGGAGGAACCACCATCGCTGACACCGTTCGATCCGGTGTCATCAGTGGCACGCGCGCCACCCCCTTTCGACATACGGGGGGAGAGGGATAGATTAGAGGATATGGGACCGCGTGAAACACATCAAATGGATTTAACACGCACGTATCCGCGAATACGAGAAGAACCTCGTGTCAATCATGACGACCCGCCGCGACCCAGGTCACCTGCGCCCCCGCGAACGGGAGATAGAGACATCGAAAAACTCGCCGAGGCAATAAATCGAATGTCACATTGTCGACAGCCGTCGCGTCAAGCACAAGAGCTACTCATATTTACTGGAGCGCCGCACGAGTGGCTATTGTTCAAAACTGCTATGCGTGATACAACTCGTATCTACGAGTTCTCGCGATCCGAGAATCTAGCGCGCCTACGTAGCAGCCTCAAGGGCGAAGCGAGGGAAACAGTATCCGCGCTATTATACACCGCCGCCGACCCAGCGATTATCATGCACACGCTTGAACAATATTACGGGCGTCCGGAAATTATAATTGATAAGGCGCTCGACGATATAAGAAGATTGCCGCGCCCCGGTACATCGGCCGCCGAGCTCAACGCGTTCGCTATAAAGCTGCAAAATATAGTAAGCGTGCTTATGTGTCTGGATGAAAGAGGGTACCTACAGAACCCGATGTTAGCACGGCACGTAGTTGAAAAGTTAAGTCCACATATGCGTGCGAGATGGTGTGACTATGCTCAAGATTATGGTAGTCGAGCGGAGCCGGACATTGTCACACTATCACGCTATTTGATGAGAGAAGCGGACCGGGCAGTAAGATTCGCGTACTCGACGAACGCGGCGACGTCGACAAAAGAAGCAGCGCGACAACAGGCCCCTGCAAAAATACAGGGCGCGTCGGGCAGAGTCAGCAAGCGTGTACCCGCTACGTACACGGCAGCGGAGCGTCCCAGCGAAAAGAAAAAGAAGGGAGCGTGCTTGTGTTGTGGCGAGGAGCATGCCACGCCAAGCTGTAAGAAGCTCATCGCTATGCCCGTTCATAATAGATGGGAATGGGCAAGAGAGACCGGTGTGTGCTTCCGGTGCCTAGCGAACAAGCACCGTCGATTCAAGTGCGCCGCAAAGCAGTGCGGGGTAGGGGAATGTAGTAGACCGCATCACAAGCTTCTCCACACTGCCGACAGAACGTCGGACACGGCGAACACAGCAGCAAGCTGCACAGAGGGTGAATCGGCGACCACGGCCTCTGCTCATGTCGAAAACGACATAGGCGTGGTGTTATTGAAAGTGTGTCCGGTAACGTTACGCGGTCCGGAAGGAAAAAGGGTAGAAACATACGCGTTGCTAGATGAAGGCTCTACCATAACGTTACTCGACGGCGAAATAGCAAAGGAAATAGGCGCGACAGGGCCTAAGCGTGCGTTGCGCGTGCACGGTATCACGGCAATGCAGGAAGAACCGGAGAGCCGTTGCGTGGAAATTGAGATTAAGGGAAAACGCACGGAATATCACAGTATACGAGCGCGTACTGTAAATAACTTATCCATAACCGGTCAGTCAGTAAGAGCGAGCTACTTACAACGTGAATACTTGAAGCAGCTGTCTTCAGAGGGATTATGTTACGAGGACGCGAGGCCACGCCTACTCATAGGCGCAGATAATTGGCATTTGATTGTATCGCGTAAACTGCTCACCGGCCGTAAGGATGAGCCGGTCGCATCGCTAACCCAGCTGGGGTGGGTCGTACACGGTACGGTGCCGCGTCGTACTATTATGGAGTACGCCGGCTGCAGTAGTTTGGTTCTGCACGTACGCCCACAAGAATTGCATGAAGATTGCAGACGGTTAAAAGAGTTAAAGGACCTCATCACGTCGCATTTCTCCATCGACGCGCTGGGAATAGCTAGCCGGCCGAGACCGGTGCAGGCAGACGAACGAGCGAAGGCAATTTTCAAGAAGACTGCACGGCTGACTGACGGTCACTATGAAGTGGGTCTGCCATGGACCAAGGATAACCCATGCTTGCCGCCAAGTTATGATATGGCGTATCGTAGATTGAAAACGATAGAAAGAAAAATGGATAAATGCATCGAATTTAAAAATGCATACATTTCGCAGGTCAATAACCTTTTGACGAAAGGTTACGCGGTCAAGGTCGCTGAATGCGACAGTAAGGAAAGCGACTCGCCAGAGTGGTACCTCCCGCACTTTGCCGTGACCAATCCGAACAAGCCGGGAAAGGTTAGGCTTGTATTTGACGCCGCAGCGACATCTAACGGGAAATGTCTAAATGACGAATTGCTCGCGGGGCCCGACTTGTTAAACACTCTGTACGGTGTAATGTTTAGATTCCGTGAGAGACCGATTGCACTCACAGCGGACGTACGAGAGATGTTTCTCAGAATTAAGATACGCCCGGAAGATAGAAGAGCACAGAGATTCCTGTGGCGTGGCGATGACCGGTGCGGCCCGCCGGTAAAGTACGAGATGGCATCGATGATCTTTGGTGCTAGAAGCTCGCCGTTTCTAGCTCACAGCGTGCGGAATATGAATGCGGAAAGTTGCCAAGAAAGCCATCCGCACGCGCTGTATGCGATCACACGTGCCCATTACATGGACGACTGGGTGGACAGCTACGACGACATAGAAAGCGCCACCCAAGCGATTAAGGAAGTAATCGCCGTACATTCGCGAGCCGGGTTCGAATTAGCAGGTTGGCACACGAACGAAGATAGCCTGCTGGAAGGTATTTGTGAGCCTGACAAATCTAGTTCGCCGAAGGAATTGGGTTCGAATGTACACCCCTACGGAAAAACATTGGGAATAATGTGGCTACCCACCACGGACGAATTCGCATTTAATACAACAATGCCACGAGTACCCGCAGACGTGAAAGCGGGTCAACGTACGCCGACAAAGCGTGAGACATTAGCGGCAGTTATGTCTATATTTGACCCTTTGGGACTGCTTAGCCCCTATACGATAACCGCTAAGATAATGCTACAAGATCTGTGGCGAAAGCAAACGGGCTGGGACCAACCTTTGCCCATTGAGGAAGCGGCCGTATTCGAAGAATGGCTGGCTGACATAAGCTACGTAGCTAAGCTACGGTTACCTAGATGTTATACGAAGGATTCGGTAATAAATAGGACTTTACATGTCTTCGTAGATGCGAGCGAACAAGCGTACGCTGCAGCTGTTTATTTACGAATGATAACGCCTGATGGAAAAGTAATAGTTACTCTCGTCGCGGGGAAATCACGCGTATCACCTCTTAAGGCGCAAAGTATACCCCGATTAGAGTTACAGGCGTGTTTGATTGGCGCGAGGCTAGCTGATCAAGTAAGACGTGAACATCGCTTCCAGGATATGGAAATTACCTGTTGGAGCGACTCCAAGACTGCCCTGCATTGGATAAGGAATGAATCGGCTAAATATACGCCGTACGTAGCGCATAGATTACGTGAAATATGCGAACTTACAAATGTAAGTCAATGGAGGTGGGTACCTACAGCGCATAACGTGGCTGACGACGCCACGCGGTCAGGAATGACACAGGTCACCCAAAACAACAGATGGTTCCTAGGCCCACCTTTTCTATACGGACCGAAACAAACCTGGCCAACTGAGGTCGCAGTGGAAGAATGTTCGGACGAGGAGATTGTAACACACACATCTCCCGCCGCCGGTTTAATCGACATGACTCGATTTTCATCTTACGAACGAATGCTACGAGCAGTAGCCTATGTACTTTTGTTCATAGACAAGTGTCGACGGCGTGCTACGTCACTAGAGTTGCGTCATAAAGAAGAAGCCGAACTAATATTAGTTAGGGAGGCGCAACGAGAAAGCTTCTCTCAAGAAATTGACAGGCTCGCTGCCGGGAAGCGAGTAGACAGGAGTAGTCGTCTACATAAGTTGGATCCACTATTTCAAGATGGAATTATCCGTTTAAACGGAAGGATAAACGCGGCTAACGTTTCCGAAGAACGCAAACGTCCACCCATCTTACATGGAAAGCACGTATTTTCACGTATATATTTACGTCAATTACATGAAAAGGATCATCATGCCGGCCGCGAGTATGTAGTAAATAAAGCACGGGAACGTTATTGGATACTTCAATTACGATCAACGGTACGAGCAATAATCAAGGATTGCGCTTCGTGCAGACGCCGCCGCATGGCGCCACCGCTGCCTGTAAAAGGAAATTTACCTAAGGAACGCTTAGAGATACACCTCCGCCCGTTTACTCGTTGCGGAGTGGATTGTTTTGGCCCCATGACAGTTACGATTGGAAGGCGTCATGAAAAACGATGGGGAATGCTATTTACCTGTCTCGTTACGCGGGCAATACACATAGAATTGCTACCTAGTTTAAATATTGATTCTGCCATTATGGCCATAAGAAGAATGGCAGCACGCCGCGGCTGGCCTAGAACCATAATGTCTGACAACGGAACGAACTTCCGTGGCGCCGACACTGAGTTACAGCAGGCGTATAAACAATGGTCGAACTCGCTTAGTGATTTCGCTATCACACAGAATATGGAATGGCGATACATTGACCCCGGAGCACCGAATCAAGGCGGCGCGTGGGAACGACTAATAAGAAGTGTGAAGTCGTCCTTAGCGGTGATTTTGAAAGAGCGTTCACCTAGGGAGGAGATCCTTGCTACCCTCCTGACTGAGATCGAGCATACAGTAAACTCGAGACCGCTCACACACGTCAGTGTCGAACCAGATGACGAAGAAGCTCTTACACCCAATCACTTTCTGTTGGGCACGGCTACCGGCTTGCCTACCACTGGGCAATGTGACGTAGCCGACAGACGGACGTGGCGCGTGTCACAGGCGCTAGCGGATAGATTCTGGACCCGCTGGATGAACGAGTACTTACCAACTTTAGTACCGCGCGGTGATGCTCGAGACTCGCGTCCACAGATACGACCAGGAAACATCGTAGTTATCGCGGATGGACAGCTTCCGCGTAATGTATGGCCTTATGGAAAGGTCATTAAGACAATAGAGGGCCCCGATGGGGTAGTGCGCAGCGCCGAGGTACAGACGCGGGGAGGAGTATTCAGACGCCCTGTAAGGAGGCTCGTTGTCCTTGCCGAAGGAGGTTAGGCTCGCAGGCTACGCCGGGGGGAGGATTGTTACGGACAAACGAAAGATGCTCTTATGACGTCCTACATAAGTGCGAGAATGAGACCAGCTGGCGCACACACATACGCGTATGCCACACACACCTGCGCAATGTCTATGGACTACGCTGCGAGAGAGCCACGGATGCCCTTATATGGTATCGTTTTTGGGCATCGCGAATTATTTCCTGGAATTGTGGCGTACGTGACCGGCGGTCGGCGCTGCCATTGGTTGACGTTCATAAGGGTGAAAATGGCAAAACAGGAACAACCAATAGGAAGCCACCCTCGCCAGGGAAGCTTCCCTCGCGCCTCACCCCCGTCGATAAAGTATAAAAGACCTTGCGCGGCGGGAAACGTTGTCATTCTGGGCGGACGCGCGCGCGACACGACAAAACACAGCAAGATTGGGCCCTGTGGTACCTGGGTGCTCCGCCCTACGGCCCGTTTAAGTTTTCTCCCGTCTAAGTGAATTTAGTTTCTGCTGTTTTCTTGAAATAATAGAGTCATAAGTTTAAAATAAAATCAGGTGAATAAATCAATGTGTGACGGTTAAATTTACAAGTGATTTAGAACAATAAAAAGGTGTTACGTTGTAAATGGATCATTGTTTTTATTCTTGTCGCCCCACTGTCCCTTACACTACAAATGTAGGACTTCGGAATTATGAACTTTCCAAAATTTTATTCAGGGCTGCCACAAGATGTTTGCCTGTATCAATGTTTCGTTTCTATTTTTTTTTTAATGTAACATTTTCAAATCCCAAAATAATCTGTATGTAATATTATGAAACATCTGTATACTATACAGTACTCTGCATCTGAAAACTTAGAATCAGAACTCATTTATTCATACAAAGTCACTTTTGATTTTTGATTCCATCAAGATAATTTGATGATTGAACCAGAAAGTAAGTAAATCTGTTCAATAGTTTTTATTAAATAGCTCAATAGGTTAAATGACGAGTTTGAAATAAATTTAAGTTTTTTTATTTGTTTTGTAAGTGCCCAAGCACTTTCATGAAAATCATTCTTCGATGAAGGGTGTTATGTGGAATTGGGAAGGGGTCCGCCCACGTTAGACAGCATGTTAAAACCCAATTATTATACATAATACCTGGAGAAGAGGGGATGAGGTGTCATGGAGCCGGTAAAGATCCATGGCACTGCTTTGCCTCAGCAGGCACTGACCCGTCCTACTGGGGGATGTCCTTCTGGGCCCCGACCAGAGGACTTAATGCAAGGGCATGAGGGCGCCAACCCTCATGCTGGTCAGCGAGTGGCAACTCCGACGACTAACGACCAAAGCATGAACACGGACCTGAAGAAATCACTCATGAAATTGGAAATTTATAAAATGTTTGTAGATAAGGCACATTTACATGGGCTTAAGAAAAGACCTTTGGATCTCGATAAAGAGGAATGATGTCTGACTGTGCTAAGCGGTTTGTATCCAAATGGAATTCCAAACAATGTTGACATCCAAAACAAAGACTTTTTAGACAAAATCACAAAATTCTTAAGCAAATGTGAAATTTTACATCAAACTCAAACTCAAAGCATTTATTTCAATTAAACCATTTACAGGCACTTTTGAATTGTCAAAAAATCGGTCAGTTAGTCAGAAAGTTGAAGCTAGTTGCCCATTCCAAAACGTAGATCTCTATGGAGAAGAACGGGCAAGAAACTCCAAGGCCACTCTTTTGAATATAGATATTACAAAATTCTGGGTACATTATTCTTGTTGCTTCTATATGTGAGAACAATGTACAAAAAATAATTAAAGCAGTTGAAAATATATGATTAAAAATAAGCCCTGGCAGATAAGAGATGACCAGTCTCAACTGACGGCGCCCGTTCACGAACATGACGCGTGGATCAGCACCATCCAGCTCAACCATTTTGTAGGGAACCGAATGATCCAACACACTCGCCACCATCAGCGAGACATTTAAGTGAGCTTGACATTCTCTCAACTGCCATGCTCTTTCAAGTCAACATACATCATAATAACATAATAAACGGCTCCATGGTACTCACATTTACAAAAAATCTAAAAATGCTTCTAAATTATACAAAACTATAGTTTGCAATGTATTTAAGAAATTAATAGAATTTTACTACCAAAAAGTAAGAAAATCATTATTATCTAATTGGAGCATTAAACAATTTACTTGGTAAAATAAACGCATCGCAGTAGCAAAAAGAATTTCAAACGATTTTGTGATAAAAACAAAGACTGGCTATCCACTATTTTTGAAATTGAAATACCAAAACTAAATATTGAGGAAGGTCCTTTACTACAACAAAATATTATAGATTTTTTTTAGATTATATATGTGACACATTCATATTTTTATTATTTTTCAACAACCGCAGCCCTATTTCCATAGAAATTTCAGAAATATTTAGAAACGCTATATCTTTGTTGTCCTGCAGTTGTCGTATTTTATATTTTAAGGTACTGTTAACAGTAATATTGCGCATAATTTTTAGTGAAAATAAAATGCGACCGTGATAAGATAACATAAAAAAAAAAATGTTTTGTGTAAATCGTTAAAAGTCAAATATTTCTTAATATATGAAAGATATAATACCCCGTTTTTTTATATAAATGTATCTTATATTATTGTTTTATTCTAAAGTCTAACTAAATTTTTATAACCACAATTTTTGAAATTAAAAAATAAATACGTTTTTCTCAATTTTCATTAAAATCTTAATATCTCTCTAATTATAAAAAAGAAAACTATAGTTCTTTTTGTCAATTATTTATTGTAACTAGACCTATCGAATAGACACATAAAATTTACATGACCGCAACTAAGTCAAAATAACACACTGTGATTCTGCTTCTCGATGTTTTTGGTTGGTATATTGGCGTGTGCTAGCTGACATAATGGCCAATAATTTATCATTTAAATTATGTTTTGTGTTGCATAATGTAAGTTATTTTGCATACTTTTGTATAGAATCTTTTTTTTTTCTAACTTTAACAGACAGCTGTGCTGCTGTGGAGTTTGTTGCGCCACTTCTTCCCAGCTAAAGGCACTAGGAAGTGGTGAAGGGTGGGCGTTTTTGGGGGACTGTCTTATGTAATTTTGACGTTCGAAAAGTGCTGATTCTCAGCCTAGTTTGAATAAATGACTTTTGAATTTTGTTTTTTTTTTATTTTGACTACATGGTGTTGGTAAATTGCGTTACAGTGTCGCGAAATCAATGGTTTAGTCCCATCTCAAAAATGTCCAACGCTCTTAAAGAAGTTTTCACTTCAATAAATCTTTGAAATATAGTTTGAATTTTGAATAAAACTTGATATCTTGCTTAATGACCGAAACCCCGACTCCTACGCGTATCTACGCTCGCACTCATCGACATTTGTACAGAGCCGTACTCTATAGGCCAAAGAGCCGCATACGGCTCGCGGTTTGCTGACCACTGCCCTAGAGAGAGAGAGAGAGAGAGAGAGAAGTGGAAGAAGAGCAGGGAGGCCGCTGCCCTGCAGAGGGACATTACAGGCATATAATAATAATTTCCATTATTCTACACAGAGTACAAAGTGGACATCGAAACTGTCACTTACCGAAAGTCCCAGTTCCGTGGCTATTTCTGTGACTGTGTACCCCTGTTCTTTAAGGAGGACAATCCTGGTGCGTGCATGTTCTCCGGTATGCACACTGGGCATATTATTTGGCGTTACTTTGTTAAGTACCCTTTCTTCTATGACAAGATATTTGTAACCTATAATTATATTATATCCCAAATACAAAAAAATTAATATACAACGTGTAACGTTAAATGCGCAAAACCTCAGACACCCCAACTGATTTTTAATTCAATTGACCTATTTCATAGAGAAAAAAAAAACATTAAAAAAATTGCAAAGGTTTTATGTGCTGTTTTAATTCGTAAGATTTGTATTTGCATTGAAATAAAAGCTATTATTATCCCGCGTATGAGACAATTTAAATTTGTCGACAACAATTTGTGTTTGTTTACCTATTTTGGCGAGTTTGCGCATGTGATGGTGAACGTTTTTAATGAAGATTTTTTGAAAAATGTGACTTATATTAAAAAGTGGTTCAATTGATTCTGCTCGTTATTCTGATCAAACTATTTTCAGGTTTTGTGCATTTAACGTTACACGTTGTATGGCAGCGAAACTCACTATGCATTCAAAATTGCGCTATTACCACGATACCCTATGGTCTTGGGCGTATGATATGTCAAACGTATCGTACAAATTTTTTTTTAACAAAACAGATCTCTAAACACGATTACAGAACAGGAATAATTGGCAGCTGCACGTCGTGACTGTGACAAGAAGGTTTTCACTCAGCATGATGCTGTGATTTTCAGTGGTCATACCCGAAAACGACGAAAACAATACAATAAAGCGACTTCTGTTGCTGACTGTACATACGCAAGTTCTCAGTAGCAGTCTAGAGTCCGGATTTGTGCCTGGTCACAGATTAGTACAGATGGGATACTCCGCAAAATGATTAAAATAAAAAGCGACTCTTGCTGCGACACAATAAAGTGCAATTTAGGTCGCACGGCGCTAATTACCGACAGTTATATTCACCTAGAAGTTGCGTCTCTTTCTGTCGCGTAACTCTTATATCTTCTGACTACGTCACGCTCACTGATTTCGACAAGTCGATCCCGCCGCGTATCTACTTGTAGCTTCATCCCTAAAATGCGGTGTCCCATCTGTGAACATCTGTGGCCTGGTAAAAGATAATAGTCTCGCTCCATAATATATGGACGGTATCAGGCCCCTATGAAAAATGACATTCTTAGGAAAGATACGTCGATACAGATCAACACATTAACATTGTATGTTTTGTACAGTTAAATCAGAAAAGGTATGCGCTTCGGTAATCTTCGTCTTTCCGAATAAGCACGAACATCGCTCCACAGAGTAACCCCCCACAGAGGCAAAGCTTTAAGTTTTATACTGCCGCGCTTTGTAATAGTTCATCTGTCATTGGGCGTTTGGATGAAGTTTTTTCTCCGTCAGGTTAACTACTTCTAGTCTAAGATCCGGCTGTGAGATTACTACGTTCATAGAGTTTTTAATCAAAATCTAATTTTTTTAAAATAAAATATAATCCACGTCACAGCAATACATGTAAAGAACTTGAAAAGCTATGGGTGCCATTGCGCACTTGGCCGCAACCTCTTCGCAGCAAGCTATCAAATTAAAGCTATTTTTTTCTGTGTATGACGGAATAAGTCTGCCTATGTAAAAGTGGCCGCAAATAGGGGTTGCCAGCCACAGAAAAAAAATGTTTTAATTTGATATCTAAATAATGAATGAACATCGAAATTCCCCCATTCAAATATATATGTAAAAATTAGATTTTGATTGAAAACTCTATGAACGCAGTAATCTCGCAGCCAGATCTCGTACTATTCGGTCGCAGATCGTTATTTGTTACACAAAAGCTTTGAAAAGTTTATCATGATAATTCAAAATTCAAAAAATTCAAAATTCAAAAGTCATTTATTCAAACTAGGCTGAGAATCAGCACTTTTCGAACGTCAAAATTACATAAGACATTCCCCCAAAAACGCCCACCCTTCACCACTTCCTAGTGCCTTTAGCTGGGAAGAAGAAGTGGCGCAACAAACTCCCAAGCAGCACAGCTGTCTGTTCAAGTTAGAGAATGATTCTATAATACAGAATAGGCGAGGATGCCTTGGAAGTGACAACGTTTTTGGCCAACTAAGTTTTTAATACACTATCGTGCCATCGACACGAAATCGAAGAAGAATAGAAAAGTATTTCCAAGGCTGTAACAGCTTTATATTCCTTCTTAGCATCGGCGTTCGCATTTCCGAAGATAGACGATGATTCCCAAAGCGCATACTTTTCTTGAGATATCTGTAGTTGTCACTCTAAAATTGTTTTCACCTCAGTTTAGTTATAAAATCAATTTGATTGTACTTACTTGGTTTAGGCATTGGTGGGGGCGCCACTTTAGGTCTAGGTATTTGTTGTTCCTGTTTGACTGGCTCTATATCTGCAGGCTCTATTAGTGTTCTAGCTTGTTCCTTCTTTTGTGTCACGTGGTGCTTCAGAGGTAAGTCGTCAGGATCTATTTCCATTTTGTCAGGTTTTAGGTCGTCATCTGAAATGTATTTGGAAATTATTGTTACCATACTTTTCTTATGTTTAAAAAAACAGCACTCCGGTAGTGCCGACAGAAGTGAAAACTTGAACAAAATCGCCTTGGTGGAAGAAAAAAACTTATATAGAACAATGGTCCGTAACCTTATCTAAATAAAGAGCATAATCGCGTTTACAAAAAAAAAAATAACTTCCAAAACCTTTAAAGTAAAAATACTTTCATAGAACATTGATCCGTAACATTATATAAATAAAGAGCACAATCGTTCAATTGGTTTTTTTCCATCTAAAAAATGCCCAACGCGCCTAAAGAAGTTTTCACTTCAAAAATATATCCTTCTGATAATGACACCAAAGTTTGTATCAATTTGATGAGCTTTTTAAAAAAATTGTGAACCTGAAACCTGATAATTTCGAGTAGTTCCACTTTGCCCCACCAAGCCCGCCACCCTGGTGTGGCAAAGTGGACTGCCTAAAATTTTGCAGTGGAATATGCCCCACTATTCTGATTTGATGGGGCGGATAACACTAGCATAAACACTTTGTGGATTCTGCCCCACTAGGGTTGGCACCTCAGGATTTGTGTATGAAGGTTAACATGTATTTTTACATTTGTTTGTAAAAAAAATAAATGTATACCTATATCTGTAAGTAAAACGTTATTAGTGCTGGAAGCTTAGATTTAATACGTAGCGAAGTGGTTTAAATAAAAGTAAAAAAAAATTTTACTAACTAAGATAAATCTTGATAATCACAAATTAAACAATGATTTGTTCTTATGATATGTTCTTAAAACGAAACATATTTACTACATAACTATTCAAAATATGTTTCGTTTTAAGAACATATCATAAGAACAAATCATTGTTTAATTTGTGATTATCAAGATTTATCTTAGTTAGTAAGATTTTATTTGTAAAAGGTATACCAAATGATGAAGAATCTGTGATTTTGAATAGTTATGTAGTAAATATGTTTCGTTTTAAGAACATATCATAAGAACAAATCATTGTTTAATTTGTGATTATCAAGATTTATCTTAGTTAGTAAAATTTTATTTGTAAAAGGTAATTAATCTGTGATTTATAAACCGATTCCTTCCAGAAATAAATAGTACATTAAAATTATTTATTTATTTTTTACTTTTATTTAAACCACTTCGCTACGTATTAAATCTAAGCTTCCAGCACTAATAACGTTTTACTTACAGATATAGGTATACATTTATTTTTTTTACAAACAAATGTAAAAATACATGTTAACCTTCATACACAAATCCTGAGGTGCCAACCCTAGTGGGGCAGAATCCACAAAGTGTTTATGCTAGTGTTATCCGCCCCATCAAATCAGAATAGTGGGGCATATTCCACTGCAAAATTTTAGGCAGTCCACTTTGCCACACCAGGGTGGCGGGCTTGGTGGGGCAAAGTGGAACTACTCATAATTTCATTATTCTGCTATTAGACCTCTCCTATGGCAATTTTAAATAACTGTGACGGCATCTACATCGCCATGGAACTTACACATCACACTGACGTCACGCAAAATCCCGCATCGCGCAAGCAGAGTTTACCGCGCAACTAATAAGAAGATTATTAGTGCCTACTACAATCTGTCACCATACACCTAATTGTTATTATGTAAGATTTGCTTAATATCTGATGCCTAAGAAATTTTTTATACTGCATGTTGACGTAATTATTGTATGCCTATTAGGCAGGACATAATGGAACTATAATTTACCTAACATCTGTCTGTATAACCTATGCCCACAATAAAAAGATTTAATTTGAATTGACTAGCATATATATATGCTAGTCAATTCAAATCACCCGACATCAATCGTCGGGCAGTTGTCCGCCAGCCAGACACAACACCCGTCTGGTCGGACGATCCTCCGTTTTCTATGAAGGATGAGTGAACTTTACACCCTGTTCCGGATACCTCTATATTACACTAAAATCAATAAATTGTCATTAAATTATTTTATTTCTTACTTTAGTTCCCATTTGTGTTCAATTATGATTGAAAAACGAAAGTTTTTGTTTACTAGGTCAAATAGAATTTTAAGGTGTTGATTAACTTGAGCATTCACTTGTAATGAGCATTCTAGCGAATGTTACATTGCAGAAAAATAAACGGGAGCGTTTTAGCGAGCATTCTAACAAGCATTCTAGCGAGCGTTCTAGCGAGCATTCTAGCGAAAGGACAGTAACTTTGCTTCGAACCTTTTGCCGAGCCGAGCCATTCTGTAATTGCTGCACACGTGACCGTCAAGTCTGACATCTTCGTGAAGATTTTTTTTTGACGATTGACTAGAACTTTCGCTAGAATGATCGTGAAAATGTTCGTAGTGTTGTTTGGCTCTATGCTTGGCTCTGTTAGTTGTTCAGTTCGGCAAATTTAAAAACGGCGAATGCTCGTTGTTCTGTTACAAGTGAATGCTCAAGTTTATCAGCACCTTTACTTATCGACATAAACAGTATTGATTTTTCTTTCTTACCTGGTGCATCAGCTAATGCGTCTGCACAATGTTCCTCATCACTTTCCGATTGTATTGTTCCTGGTTCGTCCTTCACAACTATGTCAACATTAACCTTGGAATTCCACTGGCTTTCCATCTTTGAGTCTGAAAAGAATCTATATTTAATGTTCTGATTTTATATTATGACAGCATATGCTTAGAAATTATATTGATATCAATATAAGTTCTGACGGAATGCTTTCTTACTACTGGGTAATTTTTTTGGTTTAGGCCAGGGGTTCCCAAACTTTCAAACTCAAACTCAACTTAAAAACAAACAAGGTAGGTAGGCCTTTGGTGTGGGATGCAACGTGTGTCGACACCCTTGCGCCATCCCATCTTCCTAGCTCGGCGGGCTGTGCTGGGGCTGCTGCTGCAGGTGCGGAAAACCTCAAACGGCGCAAATACTCCAATCTTATTGGGACGTATATGTTTGAGCCGTTTGGGGTTGAAACACTAGGGCCATGGGGTCCGAGTGCCCACCTTGTTTTTCAAGACATCGCCAAGCGGCTGGTCGACTCTTTACGTGACCAGAGGGCTGGCCTATTCTTTGGTCAAAGAATCAGCATTGCCATACAACGTGGCAATGCTGCCAGCCTTTTGGGCACTTTTCCTACTGACAGCGATGCGGACGAATTTTTTGATGCCCTATGATTATTCCCCCCCCCCCCCCCTTTTTATATACTTGTACATATTATTATTTTAAGCCTGATAGTTTTTAATAATGTAAATACGTGTGTGTAAATAATAAAAACAAAACAAAAAACATCCACAATAATTATGAAGCTGAGTTTTTATATTAATATTGACACGCAAGAATACATTTATTATTTAGGAAAAATAGCCAATAAAATACAATAGCAACTTAGTCAATGTGACGTGTGAGCTTGGTGATCTCCACACTTTTTTACAAAGTGTGAGATATAAGGCTTGATAACGCTACTCTTAATTTCTTGCTCCACATTGATCTTTGAGCGATATTTGCTCTTTATTACAGCTACACCTTAAAATCCGGCTTCACATGAATATGATGTTGCAAAAGGAATAAGAATTCTTAGAACTTTCGAATTTAAAGTTGGATATTTATTTTGGAGCAATATCTCTACCAAATCGGAACACGTGCATCTTGTTTTAAGGCTGCTGTCGCAAGAGAATTCAATGATACTCGGAGCATGGGACTGGGACAATGCCTCTTTACTTTCTACGGGACACCAGGGCGCAGCGGCGCACATTTTGGGAACCCCTGGTTTAGGCACATGAATACAGATGTTCACTCCGCATTTTAAGGTATGAAGCTACAAGTACGCGCGGGCTCGTCTTGTCGGGCCAATTCAGTGAGTGTAACGTAGACAGAAGATATAAGAGTCACGCGATAGAAAGAGAGGCAACTTCTAGGTGAATCTAACTATAGGTAATTAGAGCTGTGCAAACTGACTTGGACTTTATTGTGTCGCAGCACGAGTCGCTTTTTACGGTTCCGTTGTAAACAAGGAACCCTTATAGTTTCGTCATGTCTGTCTGTCTGTCTGTCCGCGGCTTAGCTCAGAGACGCTTAGTACTAGAAAGCTGTAATTTGGCATGGGTATACAAATTAATCACGCCGACAAAGTGGTAAAATAAAATCATGAAAAATAATTTTTTTTCAGGTACCTCCCCTAGACATAAAGTGAGGATGATTTTTTTATTCTCTCAATAATCCCATAGTGTGGGATGTTGTTGGAAAGGTCGTTCAAAAATATTGTGAGTTTGCCAAGACCATTTTTGGATTTAGGGATCCGTTTTTGAAATATTAAGCTTTAAGTGCAAATTTTTGTTAGAGTCAAGTGCAAGTTTAATGGTTGGTTTTGGGTGTGTGAAAAAATTCACGGCAGTAGCATATATAACGAAATTAAAAGGAAAACTATCACAGCTAAGTAAGCTTTACAAGTTAACGAGTAATAATCGACCAACTTACATTTGTGGTTGCAAAAATATGTTCTCCCATACAGAATGTATGAGAGAACATGTTTTTCAACTACAAAGTTAAGTTTGTTCTTGGGATAAATTCATCCCAACTACGGAACCCTTCATTGTGCATGGTCCGACACGCATTTGGCCAGTTTTATTTAAATGATTTTGCAGAGTGAATCATCTGTTTTCATCTGTGGTTTAAGTTTATGATGTATTTATGAAAACACATATAAACAGACAAGAAAAAGGAACAGAAAAATATGTACAAAGGTGATGCGTATTTCTAAAGAAATCTCTTCCAGCATACCTGCGATAGGAAAGTAGGTAAAGAGATGTAGACACATCTAATCTAACTACTAATCTTCTTTTTTAAATATTATTATAATAACATAAAAAATATTTGTATTTTATTTTAAATAGAGAAAGATGATCAATACAAATTAAAGTTTATTTTTTATACATAGCTTAATCTCAAATCTGCAATCCCATAGTTAAAGAAACAATTAAAAGGCCGTTGTGTGTCGCGGATATCGCATCCGCGGGACGTGAGGGGAGCTGTATTCACACATTTCTGGCCTTTCTGGTACTAAACCGATAATGCTCAGTGTTGCCTGCACTGAGCATGGTGTCTTATAGCAGCCAGTTTTTCAAAGTAAACTACAACTAACCGTCGCTCCTAGCATCGTAGATCTTCATCTGTAAGAATGCCTCCTCACACCGCAGCACTTGCCGCCTGAAGCTCAGCGCATCACGTATCCGAGTGACACATGTCGCACAAATCAGCCGCTCTGATGGTACGCCATCTAGGTGAGATAACTGAGGATATAAAAGAAAGAGGTCTATAAAAAAAGTTTGGTTGAATTAAATGAGTGACTTTGGTAGCTTGATAGCTTGCTCCAGGTTTTGATTGATGACAGACATAAGTTACCTCATTCGATAGTAGCCTTCTAACAATTCTGGTGCTAATTTGAAGCAAATATATGACCCAAAAAGAAACCATAGTTTAGTCGCTCAAAAAATATTCTTTTAAGGATGTGTAGGTTTATTATCTTACCAGTAAACTGAAGCAATCCATTATCATATCCGAATAAACCTCTTTTTGTCCCAAACTCTCATATTCAATGTTCAAAACACGACACTTTTTCATATTTCCACAACATCGACACAAGCCCGAATCGAATAATGGACCTTTGCCCTTTTTCGTAGCCATTTTTTACTATTTTCTGTACCGGAGGATTTAATTCAAACTGTTTAGAGTACAGTTAACATTCAAAAGGTGATAAAACGTAATATTTAATCATCTTTTAATTTAGAAATCGACAAAATTGCAAGTACAACAAAAATCGGACAATCCGACATCGACACTTCGATTTGACAAGTACCAGCACCTCTTTGAGTATATATGTTCTGTGACCAGCACAGACCAAGTAGTACTGTACCAGGTGTGTTGCCAATGCCAACCTACCTGCCAAAGACTATTGTTTTTGAAAAAAAAAACTGACAAAATCGGCAAAAAACACTCTTACCGTGGCACAGTACCGTGGCTCGTTACGCTTACTTTCTTTAGAATCATGAATATATTAAAAATTATAGTATGAAATCCACTTGTATCTAATCTCTCAGCTTTTCACAATTTCTGAACGAATCTGTTAAGCTGTCAAAAACTAAAAAACAATATTTTTTTGTAAACATTGGCAACAGCACTAAAAATTATTTGCTGGTTTTTTTTTAAATATTAATTAAATCGAGAAAAAGAGCTAAAATCATGAAAGAGAAACATTTTTGCCAATGTTGTTTATCAGAAGAATGTTACAAAGACATGGGCAATACTTATTATATTGGGAGTAAAGCAGAAAACTACTTTGATATGTTGTTGAATATTTTTAATATTAATGTAAGTTTATTTACCCTAGTAGTATTTGTTGTTGGGTTGCGAATACATAAAACAATTATTTTTGTGCATACAGTTATTAAATGATGATGCTGAAAGATGTCTTATTTGCGAGGACTGCGTCTCAAAGCTTCGAGATGCTGCAGCCTTCAAGAAAAAGGTCTTGGATATTAAAGAAATGATAAAAAACAATATTTCCTGGGATACTAAAGGCACAGAAATAGGTGAGGAACATTAGTCAAATTATTAATTCATAAAACACTTGATTATGAAAAGAATAAGTAATCACCATCCTCATGCTTTTATCCCCATATATTTGTAATTAGTACAGCATGTCTTCTATACATCTCCATCAGCCATCATCGCAGTATTCACACCCTCTTTTTAGCCATAGTAAATCATTATTTTATTTAAGCCTTATAAAAATCTTAACTTATAAATTCAATGGGACAACGTAAAGCACTTTTATTCAAAGGTCCATCAGATTACTTAGTGCCTACTAAGTAATCTGATGGAACTTAGAATAAAAGTGCTTAACAATTAACAAAAATCAAAGTTACCAAAAATCCTATGCAACTGTAAAACTGAGGTTCACATTACACTACGATTTTCAATATTCATCACAACTCGCTATTAAAAGTTACTGGAAATGAATTCCTTAAAAGGAAAAAAATTGTGTCTCTAACAAAATGAAGTTCATTTTGAGCAACTAATTAGTTTACACTTTCTTTTTCATTAAATTTTAATAAGTTAAGATGTTATGGGTTTCCTTTCATTTAATTTATCATGTTTGTTAAAAAGATTTGATCCTTATGATTGACCCAATCGATTGATGCCATAAAAGTACAGGCTGTTATTTTTTCGGATTTTAGCTGGTTCGATTTCCGAGTATGGCAAGCGAATTTTCTAAAATATTTGAATGCAGATTTATTTCTTTTTAAAAATAAAGGAATGTTTCCTTTAAGTAAAATAATCTATCTTAAGGATTTTAAGTGGTTTCCCTCAGGGCCCATTGATTTTTTCCAGCCTATATTATGTATATACTTATATAATTTATCTTACAAAATATACAACTACCTCTCTCTCAAGGTCTTCTCCTGTCCCTACAATATTTTCTCATAACACAAAAACTTTTTACAAAAAAAAAACAACCGACTTCCAAAAAACACTACAAAGAGAAAAATAACTTTAATTTCGGAAGTTGGTGTCTTTCTTTGGTTTTGAATTTTCGTTTTTTGTCACCGACCGACTTCCGAAATTAAAGTTATTTTTCTCTTTGTAGTGTTTTTTGAAAGTCGGTTGTTTTCTTTTTGTAAAAAGTTTTTATTTTTCACTTTTTAGTTGTGGTACCTACCCCACACAAATTCGAAAACTACTACCTGCTATGTAAATAACAGTGACAGGAACTTATCATGTCATCCACATACTAAGTGGGAAAAAGTACGTATTATTGAAGCTAACTCAAAAACTATCAAAGCAAAGTTAATAAAATTGATATGGGACCACCTTGAGAGCATACCATTTCAAACAAAAAAAAAATTTTCAAAATCGGTCCACAATTGACGGAGAAATCGGTGGACATAAATAAAAAAACAAAAAAAAAAAACAAACATACGCCACGAACATATAACCTCCTCCTTTTTGGAAGTCGGTTAAAAAGAGAAGTTTATTGTAACATCCAGTCTTACCAAAGGGTATCATGTTACCCAGTAACTGGGTTGCGGGGGTCAGATAGACAGTTGTTCCATTGTAGAATAGGTAAGCTGCATCCGGTTTGACTGGAAGCCGAACCCAACACAGTTGGGAAAAGGCGAGACAGATGATGACTGATGATTCTCAAGGTTTTATTCAAATTCAAACTATATTTTTTTTAAGCATATTATTACTAACAAGAATATGGACCTGGTCTGACATAAATGTTTAGTAATAATAAAACCCCACCGCCGTATCTCTACGTTGACGTCGTGGTGGGGCTTGCGCGCTCCGAACTCTAGGCCAGAGCTGGTAGAGATTTCTTTGCCGGAACAGGTCTAGGATGAGGAGCCAGTCCAAGAGAGGTACAAAAAACCCGCAGGGCAGCATGTGGCGAGCTGTTGGGTAGTAGCAACCCCACGGACCTGCCCGGGAGATATCCCGGGAGAAGTCTTGTTCCTCACCTCTGGCTTGCCTTTATTCGCCGACTGGAGTAAACACTGACGAGGAACGGAGCTCCCACCTCATTCTTGCCTTAATTGGCCGGCTTGAGTGGAGATTCGCAAGACTAAACGTGCACGGAGGAAGAAAGTATTCCAGTAAGTGCTCGTAGGGATCTTTTGACCATCTTCTGGGCTCTGGGATTGTTCTGAAAGCCGTGGAATACCTCTGCACTCCTTAAGCACCCCAGGACATGTTGCCCCTGGGCGTCGGGAATCGCAGGCAGATTTCCGGCCACCGTAGGCGCGGGCTTGCAGACGGTGAGCAATGGGTAGCTCGCCGTCCCATAAGGACCAGGCCCGGTAAAATGTAGGCACATAAGCATTAAATTGGCGAATTTACTATCAAACAGATCGCAGTCCGGGTTGGCTTCCACGAGCTAATTTAGTGCGGTCAACACGCGCGGTAGGGGAGACGCAGCACGGGCTGCTGTACGACACGAAGGTACCATCGAAGAAACCTATAACTAAGCAATTTGAAAACAAAATCCCGTGCACATGACCCTTTTTTTTTCGTAGGTAACCGTTACTATATTGGCCGAGCGCTGCAAGCAGAAATAGTCCTTACGGTGTATAGATATGGGTTTCTTCGATGGTACGCCTAGCAGTCGATGTTTTCTGCCACGGAGAAAATTATTCGGTGTGTATAGTCGAATCAGCTCATGGATATCAGGCGCATCCGTCATACCCTTCCACACTTTGAGCATAACGCTTACCTGACCGCCCTTTTGGTCTCTAGCGTATGATATCCCAGACATCCTAAGAGGAACTTGGTAGGATAGAGGTAGGGATAGTAACCGAGAGTTCTTCTGTAAAGAAAATGCAGGAATACTTTTTCTAGAAGAAGTGCATATTTTGCTTCGTGCGGATTCCATACAGAAGAACTAGCTTCTAGCTTGGTTCGGACAAGTGTGCTGTATAAGAGCCTTATTACATGCTCGTTGCGAAAATCACGGGCATTTAGGAAAACAAACACTTTTAAAAGATTCTTTGGCAACTGTAGAAATGTGATCATGAAAGTAAGCTTCTGGTCAAATGTGAAACCCAAGTCCTTCATGTTCGTTGATATAGTTATTTTAGTACCATTCATTTTGTATTCAAAATCAACCGGGTGTCGCATTCGACCAAAGGTCATAACATAGCATTTGGAAGAATTGAACTCCATTTTATTTTGAACTCCCCATTCATGTATGGCGTTTATATCGTTTTGCACAGCTTCGCAATCCGATACGGTGTTGACAGCAGTATTAAGTTTGAGGTCATCTGCGTAAAGGAGACACTCGGCAAATTTTGCAACAGATGGTAAGTCATTTACCATGAGTAGAAATAGCAGAGGCCCGAGTATTGACCCTTGACTTACACCAGAGCTTGTATGGTAGGGAAGAGATACGTAGATACCCAGCCTTAGAAACTGCTGGCCGTCATGGAGATAGTTACCTAAAAGTCGAAGTACGTTTGGACAGACACCAATGGCGCTGAGTTTCTGAAGCAAGATATCGTTATTAACTCTGTCGAAAACTTTATAAAAATCAAAATAAAGCACATCCACCTGTCGCTTCTTGTCAAGATGCTTTGATATGTACTCTGTAATTGTCTGCAGATTGGAATCAACAGACCTCTTGCATTTAAAACCATGCTGGCTGTTACTCAGATCAACCAACAACCAACCTGGGAGTATATAAGTTTATACTCAATACTCAATATATTTATTGCTTCCACATGTGAACTTAGGTGGTAGGTTTAACAAAATAATATGATCATTGTGGACCCTGTCGGGCACAGCAGAAGTAGGAGAGAGGAAGAGGGCTTTTCATTATTAGTACCTATTTATTATAATTATTTTATAAAACTTGTAAATTAAAATTTGTCATTTAAATAATCATTGATATAATAATAGCATTTAGATAATAGGAATAGTTTTAATTTGTTTATAAATGTATTAAATTTTTGTTCATTTTTTATTAATTCTGGTAATTTATTATATATTTTAATTGACATGACTAGTGTACTTGTTGAGTGCATTTTTAACTTAGAACCTGGTAAGTTTAACCTATTTTTATGGCGTAATGTATATTTAGACTGTATGTTTTCTCTTCTTTTATGAAGAACAGTTTCGAATATCTTGGCTGGAGATGACAATATAGCGACAGGTCGATAATCTTCAACAGTTGATTTATTGTCTGTCTTAGGTATGGGTGTCACTCGTGAGATTTTCCAGTGGTATGGATATATGCCTGTCTTTAAAGACAAATGAAAAATGTGACATAGAGGAGCGGAAAATAGTTCTTTTAAATATTAAAAAAAAATCGTTTTAAAATTATAAATAATTTAATGTCTTTGGTGGCTAAGGACCTAGTTGTGTGTTATTATTAAATTGTTTTTCGTGCCACAACTGACGTCTTTCAGTGGTATTACCCACGCCATTAAACATTTGATTAATTACAGATACAAAGATAGAAAATGGAGAAGCTGATTATTTTGATGACTTTGACGATAATGTCAGTGACAATGATTTTATATGGGAAAATTTTACTCAAGCTGGCTCCCAGAAAGGTAATAAACAAGCACATATTAAATTTATAGACCTTCCAGGGGCTTGTGGTTAAATGATAACAGCCACACGGGTCTAAGCAAAAAAAAAAAACAACTGGTAATAAGCTGCATCCGGTTAGACTGGACGCCGAACCTAAAATTATTGATAAAAGGCTATGCAGATTGATTTATTTTATGTAAAGATCATCTATTGCACTAATGTGTTTGCAACAAGCAGTGGAACATGTGCAATTTAAAATTAGATTATTGTTAATTTTCACTAACACAGCATCACTTAAATGTATTGCCAATACAGGAGTGTAATGTTGTTAATTATATTTTCAGGACAAGTCTTTGTTATAGCAGTAGATTCGAATGGCGAAACACATAATAAACATAAAACTATTTCGAAGCTTAAAAAACTCAAATCTTATGAAATAGAAATTGAACGAGATAAGAGTACTGACAAAAAATCAAGTCCACTTGGCGCCAAAGCAAAACATAAAGTGATAAACTCAAGTAAATTTGGTACCGTAGAAAACGATAAAGGTAAAAACTATAGAACACTTGCTAGCATAGAAAACGATGAAGTTGAAAACGTAAACATTCTTGATGAAATACTAATTAACAACGCAGAAAACTTCAATAGATTTGACACAACTGGAGATGCCAGTGATGATATGGATATAGAGGGTTTGGATTCTGAAGAAGACTATAAAATAGCTAAAAAATCAAAGAATGTTACTAAAAGGACAACTGCAAAGAGGATTGTGAAGACTAAAGCTGGTACAGGTATGGAACTCTTTGCTTATCTATGGATATACCATTATTACAGTACAAATGTGTTCTTACAAAACCAAACCAAACACAAGGCAAACCTCGTGTTTCGTCAGTCGTCGGATTTCTATCAGTTGCCCTTTGCACTTGATGCAAACCGGACGCTCTCCATCGACTTGGAAGTATATAGAGTTGTTAATACTCTTTTAACTTAATGTAACTTATTTAAAAAATAGTAGGAAAGCTGCTAAAGTCGCAGGCAGAACAGATAGGAGCTCTATATACCTAGTTCACAAAAAAATCAAAACAAAACAACAATAAAGTACTTAGATCTGAATTCAAATTATTATACAAGATAAATCTAATAATTGATGGACATGGTAATTAGCTTTCGTTTGTATTCGGAAATGCGATGATTCCCCAGGGACATTAAAAAAATAGAAATACTGTAAATTATTGTCTGTCTGTTTGGTAGTTACATTTTAACTGCTAAACTACTGGACCAGTTTAGATATGGTCTGTTCCAAAAGCATCTGATGAAAATGTAAACAAATGGATCAGAAAACAAATTGAGTACTTTGAACCTCAAGTTTCGTCGGTGATTTTCAATTACAATGTAATAATGTTATTCAAACAATAATTGTTGCAAAAAGTGATGTGATATAAAGTTGAAACCTTCTAAACACTAATTCCCTTTAGTGTGTGATTGCGTAAGAATTTAACCTGAAAACAAACCCTTTGTTTACACTTTCATCAGATTAGAAAAGACTATAGATCATGAACCCTGCTGAAGAGCTCTGACTAGAGTTTAAAAAATAATGTCAATTAGGGACAACCCTATACGGGAAGAACTGACGGATCAAATTAGTGTTGCCATATGACAAAACATTTACTAATGCTGCCACGTTAATAATTTTTAACAAACATAATTCTTTTCCAGCGAAACAAAAAAAGGGGAAAGTGAACAAAACCCAATCCAAACGACGAGAAATCTCTCAGACAGAATTAAGTTTAAAATATAAAAGCGAAAACACACTAAAACTCGTTCAAAATTCAAATCTATGCCTCTTTCGTTCTCTCCGAAATAAATTCGGTTGTAATTACTGCCCATCGAAATTTCACGAATTTACTCAGTTAAGGGAACACTCGGTTACTCATAGGAACCCAGCAATGTTACATATTAAGCGATTAAGGGGCCTCTCATACAAGAACGCAGAAATCACTGATTTAAAATGTAATCTATGCTCTGAAAACTGCTCAGACCTACAAAATCTCACGGACCATTTAAAAAAAGAACACGAAATTTCATTCCATGGAACAGAGCATTATCTAGTGCCATACAAATTACAAGATGGCTACCAATGCGTGTTGTGCGAATTAAAATTCAACAGTTATTTGCGATTATCGGTTCACATGAACTCGCATTACACGAATAATGTTTGTGAATCGTGTGGAATATCTTTTATAAATCGAATAGGCTTACGGGCCCACGTCCAATCTCAGCATAAAGAAAAAAAATGCTCGCGTTGTCCCGCCATTTTCTTGACAGTCTGCGCAAAAAGTAAACATTTGAGGCTAGTGCATGGAATAAGGAATACGAACCGATATTGTAATATTTGCAACAAAACCTTCAAATACACTTACATGCTAGATGAACACAAAATTCAAGAACACGGAGTCAAAAGACCACCTGAATCTAAATGCGTTGAATGCGGAAAAACTTTTTTATCGCCGTTTAATTTGAAAACTCATGTGCGTTCCGTTCATATCAAGGAGCGAAATTATCCTTGCACGAAGTGTGGTATGAGGTTTTTTACTACATGTGATCAGAAAAGGCATGAAAGAACTCATGATGATGTGAGGTCATTTTGTTGTAGTTATTGCGATGCTAAGTTTAAGTCTAAGGATTCCTGGAGGCGGCATTTGAAGAGGCAGCATGGACACGTGTTTGGGGAGGCGACGTCTTGTTAGAAATACAAGTTACAGTATTGAAATAAAAAACATAATATGTTGTATTAAATTGTGTTTTTATTTGACCAAAATCATTTATGAAGTTTCTATTTTCACAAACATTTAGTAAAAAAAAGATAGTTACTATTTCGCAAAATTTGGCCCAGTTAGGCGCCAAGATACGGCACAATAACAAATTCGCACCATCAACATTTTTATTCGCGCTGTGCATGTTTAATTTCATGCGTTTTGGATGTATACGAAGCGAGAACAGTAGCGGCGTTAGGGTAGGGCGTGATTGGGCGACCGCCCAAGGCGCCAGACATGAAGGGGTGCCCAACGCGAACCACCGGCCTTTTATTTCTCTATCTTTTCTGTTATTTAACTCTTTTTTACCCGACTGCGAGACAGCAAAGACAGGGTTATATTTTCTCCAACTTTTCTGTACAAGTCGACAAAGTTTAGGTACTATTTTTATATAAATGAGCCAAAGAAAAGACGCAGCAGGGTGGTAAAAAATGTTGAGCTCGCTCTTGCACCCTACGTTCTCTGAAGAATTCTCAAACTTTTCTGTATAAAAAAAATCCTAAGTTTTCCGTGGCGGGGTGCTGAAATTTTTGAGCTCGCTTCGCTCCGTTTAGCATCCTGCATGTTCCTATTCCTCAAACTAGAACAAAAGCTAAAGTTTTCGCCCCTTTCTCTCCAAGAGTAGTGAGGGGCGCCACAGAAATCTCGCCCGGGGCGCCGGTATTGCTAAAACTGGCACTATCAATATGCACGATTATCTATACTGGATGGCACGGACATCGACGCGAAAACTGAACCCCCCTGCGTTGAAATTTTTCTATTTTTGTTATTTATTATTTTAATCAGCTGTTCCATACATTTTGATCGTGTAGGTATTGCACTTTTCTATGAAACAGCAGTTTTTTTTTTTTTTAATAACCGACGAAGAATTTCAACGCAGAGGGTTTCAGAATCATGTACTGAAACCATGGTAACAGTTTTCGCGTATCTGGCACCCCGTATATGCTTAGGACAATTTAAACTAAACAGTTCTAAAAGTTAAATAAAATAAGCAGCTAGAATTAATAAACAACACGTTTTAAATTACTAGTATAACATAAATTAGTGTTATAAAAATAGTATCTACCTATTTACAGGATGTTTTACAGAAGGAACAGTGGGTATTCGAGGCGAAATCCGAAACCCATAGGAGAAAAGTTTAGTCTTGAAACTATAATTCGGTACTTTACATGCATAGAAAACATTTAAAAAAAATAAGTTACTATGTACAGGGTGTCCCTGGAAGTATGGATCAAATCGAATAGAGACGTGGGCAAGGTCATTTCCAAACTTTACAATCCTGAGATTGTCGGTGTAATTTTTTACGTTTCAAAAGTTATAACCACCATCTTTGGTTTTTTTTCAATCATTTCGCATAGTGCTCAAAGAAAAAAATTATTTAAAAAACAATCAGGGATATCAACTAAAAAAAAATCAGGAAGTTGTAGAAGAGTGGACCTTTCCTGTAATAATACTTTTATGCAGCTAGAAAACATGTGTTCAATAAGAAAAATCATTTACTGCAAAGGCTTCATCAATTTAACTCGCGACACCGTTACCGACACGTCATTTTTGTAAACGCAATTGTGTTTATCTATATTACGTTACGAATATGCAAGTCTTTTTACTTTAAAGGTTTTGAAAGCATTTTTTTTTTTTGTAAACGCGTTTGTGCTCTTTATTTATATAAGGTTATGGACCAATGTTCTATACAAGTATTTTTCTTCCACCAAGGCGATCTTGTTCAAGTTTTTTGATTGATATCCCTGAATTTTTTTTAATGATTTTTTCCTTGAGCTCTAAACGAATTGATTGAAAAACACAAAAATTGGTCATAACTTTTGAACCGTAAAAAAAGCTCAGACATTCTCAGGGTTAAAAAGTTTGGAAATTACCTTGTCTACGCCCCTATTCGATTTGATCCATACTTCCAGGGACACCCTATTTAATAAATAGTTGTAACTAAAAGTTTGTCATATCGAAGAATCTAGGGTTACAATAAAATTCGAATTTTATGCCGCGAACAGTTGTGAACACGCGAATCTGACGCGCGTAGTTGTAGCAATTAACAAAACACTTGTGCGTTCTTAGGCTTTTTTAACGACCTCCAACGATGCGATTTGCAACACAACTTGCATCAAGCGACAAACACGTGCGTCACCTGTACCCTAATTGCGTAACTTATTCTCGTAAACAATTTTGCTTAATTTGTTTCATTTTGACAGTTCAACAACATTCATTGCGTTATTTACGTTGTTGAGCAGATTTTTTTCCAACTTATGAAGCAATGGATTAGCAATCTGTTTCAAATCGAATCAGATTGTGTTGTATTACGCAATTAAGGTACTGATTCCGTTCATCGCTCTGCAAGTCGCGTCTCTGACTCGAGGCGTACTCTAAACAACTTCTTTAATTTGTTTTCTCGGAAGTCGCTGTCCCAAGACGCGTGTCACTTAAGCGTGCTCGTGGCCACGGGGTTACAAAGCTTAATGTTTAGTAGCTTTAGAAGATTCAACGAGTTTTGTTTTGGGACTACTGGATTTGGATACATGCATATCATTGGGGATGGGCATCTGTCCATATGTATCGACTCCAGGACCCAAACCCATTTGCATTCGGAGAGTTGGGCGATTTTTGGGTGTTAGCGATGGCATGAATTTTATTCCACAGTTATGGAAGTGTAAATCGCTGTAAAAAAAAAACAACAGTTTGGCTTTTGGGTATTTTTGTAATCCTAACTATAGATAGTGCCATCCACGAAGATGCGCCCCATTCCGCTCCACTAAGTACAGCTTACAGTACAGGAATTACGGAGAGGGAGTGGGACACGTCTTCGTGGATGGCACTATCTGTACCTACAGATTTCCCAAGACAAGCCTGCGCTTCAGGAATCATCATCATCGTCTATCTCTGGAAATACGCACGCACGATGATGAGATGTAATAATACAGTTGTTACAACCATAGTTGTTACAAATGCTTGCCTATTTTGTGTTACCATGATCAGAAATTTACAGATTAACAACTCTATGCAATTCCAAAAAACTTCACCGCTTTAAGTGAGAATGAATGACTCTACGATCGGAGTAGGTAACCCAACAGGGAGAAAACATTTTAAACGCGTAATGAAAAGTGCACTAGTACAAAGCGCGGCAATATAAAACTTGGAAGCTTTGCCTCTATGGGGGGCACTCTGGCGCGCCGTTCGTGCAAATTCGGAAACACGAACATTACCGAAGCGCATACTTTCTCTGGTATATGTGATTATTTGGAGACACTTTATTTTACTTATTCCCTTTAGATAGGGAGTGATTGCGTAAGAATTAAACCTGAATAGGGTTTGTTTACATTTTCAACATATACTTTTGGACCAGACATTAGGTACTTATCTACTTCAACAAGCCACACAGCACAGATTGAGTAACGCAATTTTTAGCATACGTACTTATTAGCTTTTGCCCGCGGCTTCGTAAACGTGGAGATCGGAAGTTATCCCACGGGAACATTCTACCGGGATAAAAAGTATTCTATATCCTAACCCAGACAGAACGGATTTGCCGTCCTTAACTTACTAGCCGTTCACTTCGAGTTGGTCGTCATCGACCGTTAAGAGGGCCCTTCCCGGTCCGTCTATCGTCAACACGAGCATGGTCGAAAAGCTTGTTGTTTCATCCAGCGCAAGTGGGAATTGCTAACAAGCAAGTGAAAACGCGATAACATTGTGCGAAAAATAACTTGTTTCAGGAAATACGTGTTTTTGAATACGCCTTACAAGTTTGTGAAATAAATGTTTGTCATTTAGAATCTATATTACATGTGCGAGGTTTCTATGAAGATGTTTTCTTTAATTTTATAATTTATGAGTACATTATGAACGGTCAACATTCAGGTAAAATTTGTGCAAAAAAGCAGATTTTTGGAGGTTTATATTGAATTTGTTTCGCAATTTTTTAATTTTTTGCTTTCATAGAAACCTAGATATAGTTCACAAGATACCTATTAGTTAAAAAAAATTAAAGAAAGATGTGTTACAACGCCATAATCACGTACGAGCGTTTGTATGAAAAGTATGACGGGTTGGCCGCTCTTAAGGGGACGATAACCGACTTTTAATGATTTTATACTGAAGATGACGTCTAAACGAGTAGTGTTAGTGATTTGGAAAAATATATGTTAAATTAGAGCATTTTCTTAATATTTTAATATAGGCATATTTTTGATTATGTTTATATTACATAGTGAAATTAATTTCTAAAGTTATGTCTAACGCGGATAAAAAACTGAGAATGACGCAAAATCTATCAAGCGTATTTCTCTGAAAACTTCACCATTTTAAAGATAATTAAATTAATTATCTTTTAGTATACTTACGTGTTTTATTAAAATACCTTTTGTTTTACGTGTAATAAATTAATAATGCGTCTAATTTGGGACAGCGCTCCTTGATAGGCGAGTCCTATTACTGGCTGGACGTACGACGCGTTGCGTGAGCTCAGTATAGAACACGCAAGCTAACCATTCAAGGTCACTGTTATATATCTGCGTCTTAAAAACAACGGCACAACTAACTAACCCCAGGCGTCGGGAATTGCAGCCCGATTCCCGGCCACCGTAGGCGCGTGCTTGCGGACGGTGAGCAATGGGTAGCTCGCCGTCCGATAAGGACCAGGCCGCGTCGACGGCGCGTTGTGTTCCACGCACACCTCATAGAGATGTCAGCAGAAATGACGAGGTCCGCTAGGGCCGATACCTGCCGAGGGAAAGTCCGAAAGGGATACCGTAGCCCCTGGCAATACAGGCTACTGAAGGAACACGGGTGGGTTTTAGTCAGTAAGAGTCTGACACGCCCTCCCAGAGCGGGAGAAGTTATTTCATAATTTCCCACCGAAAAGAAACAAAAAAGGCATGCCGGTTTCCTCACGATGTTTTCCTTTTCCGTTTTTGCGTTTTTTTTTTTTACTGTTATCTTCGTGATTATAAAAAATAAATTTAAACAGTTTGTGATTCAAGCATGGAAGACGTATTATAAGTTAAAAAGGTGGTTAACAAGGTGGCGGTTTAGGGAGCGCGGGGGGAGGTAACGGCCAACTCGAAGTGAACGGCTAGCAGTTACCTACTTAGTTTGATGAACATAATACCTAGACAACGTTTTTTTACACCCTGTATAGAAATGGATATATGAATAATCTCACACATACCCAAGGTCTGGGAATTTGAACGGATAACGCTTCATCCCTTCAATATTTTTAACGTATGTCTGCCATCGACACTTGAGCATCTCATTTGTTTGCAAAGAGCAAAGTACTACTCGTTTGTGGTCGCTAATTTTGCTCTCAAATAGAGGCAATATGCTGTCTTTTTCATTTCCACTTCCCGCCAACTCAAGAACTTGTTCTAAAAATCAAAGAAAAATAATTCTTAGGGCCTATTTCACCACCTCCGATTAGGTTCTCGTTAACTTGGCAGATAATATCCTACAAATTCTGTTCCATTTTTGAATTTATTCGGTAAGTCTAGGCTATTCGGACATCGTGAAATAGGCACTTACTATTATTAAAACATTTAAGTTTTTGACATGAACTTTCAGTATAGCTGTAGAGTGCGCGCTACGAAAGGCCCGCGGAAAATCGTGGAACTATATTGAAGTAAAAGATCTTTTGGCGTTCCGTTGATGTTGAAAAGGGGGGCCTTATCAATGTCAGTCGATCTTTGCAGCAGTGTGGCAGTGGCAGGGACATCGACGCGAAAATTGTCACCATGGATTCAGTACATGGATCTGAAATTGTTTAAAAAAAAAACAACTGTTCCATACATTTTGACCGCGTAGGTATTGCACTTTTCTATGAAACAGCAGATTTTTTTATGAAATAACCGTCGAAAATAGAATCATGTACTGAATCCATGGTAACAGTTTTCACGTCTATGTCCCTGCCAACCTGTATAGTACAAATTTTTGTGAAGGAGCTCGTCCGGGAAGGTACTCTCTTTCTGCCATCAAGAATCCTGTTGTGTTCTGGTTGTTGAAAGGTAGGTATGATGGCTCTGTGCCGGTGTACCTCTGAGACAAAGCTGCAATGCCTCATGAGCCTGGGGGTCCACTCCCTACGACATCCGTAGTTTCGGCCAAAGTTACGGGCGCGTCAAACTCCGTCGCACTTACGGTATCGTAAGTGAGACGGAGTACGAACGGGTCTGTAAGTGAGACGGAGTACGAAGCGCCCGTAACTTCAGCCAAAACTATGGATTTCGCTTAGGGAGTAGACCCCCAGGCTCATGAGGCATTGCAGCTTTGTCTCAGAGGTAACAGAAAGGAAGACCTCGTTACATATATATCCCGCCCACTGGGAATGTTCAACACCGTCTTTCAGACGGAGTGTGTGGGCATCATACAAGCGGCCCACGCCATAGAAGCCAGTAGAGTTACGGACACTCACATACGTATAGTCTCCGATAGCGCCTCAGTTCTCCAATCCTTACGGAAAAAATATATTACTTCAAAGTTAACACTAGAATGTCACAATGCACTAGAACAAGTAACGGTATCTAGCCGCAGCCCGGTGACAGTGCAATGGATAATGGGACACAGCGGATCGCTAGGTAACGACGCAGCTGACGAACTTGCTAGAAGAGGATCTAGCACAGCAGTCTGTGGACCCGTGCCTATCGTGCCAATTCCCTTCAACCAAATACGCAGGTGGCTGGCTACAGGAGTTCACCCAAACCCAAGCGAAGAATTGGTGGACCTCGACACCAGGCTGCAGGCAGTCTAAGGAAGCAATGCCATCCTTGGATAGCAGGCTAACCAGGCGTTGATAGGAATGGCCTGCGCCTGATGACGGGGACCATCACGGGTCACTGCTCGCTAAACAAACACTTCCACACAGTAGGCATAACGGACAGCCCTCTGTGCAGAGCGTGCATGGAGGCTAAGAAAACCGTCGCGCACGTGCTCTTCAAATGCACAGGTGTTACCCGGATTAGAACAGAAACCCTCGGGTCACCCAGATCTTTCACTGATGTTCTGAACAGACCAGGAGTTTTAATTAACTTCTGGAGGGAGGTGGTCTGGTTGGAATAACCACCAAACGGCCGCCATGCCCCATGCACAATGGTCCACCTGACGGACAAAGTGCGGAAACCAAACCCCATAACATAGAACATAGACCTCATTAAACCTAGTCCATTGGTCCCGTGGTCGCCAGCGCGATTGCTGAGCGTGGGGTTGGGCTCCGATTTCCAGGACGAGCAGTGTTATTAGGTTTTCCCAATAGGAATTCCTCAGTAGCAGCTCGGAGTTTGGAAGTTGGTTGTGTGACACCCCTGGGAAAGCCGTAAAGACCTTGATTCTGCACCTGATCTCTCCCCGGTCGTGTCGGATTTACCTGTGTCTGCGCACACACTTGTGCACTATAATATCGCCTGCGTACTTGCCTAGTCTCTGTTGAGACTGGCCGCCGTAACCGAAATTCGGTCGGGCGGGAGGATATCCTTATCCTTACATATTATAAAATAAAGTCCCCCGCCGCGTCTGTCTGTCTGTCTGAACGCGATAAACTCAAAAACTACCGAACGGGTTTTCAAACGGTTTTCACCAATAGACGGAAAGATTCATGCGGAAGGTTTTAGTGTATAATTTATTAAGGTTTTGTATAAATTTTTTGATTATTGTTGAAGAAGTCGGAAAAAATCATGCTGACTGGGAGCTTTACTGGCGTGCGCTGCGTTAACCGAAAAAGATACATCAAATTTATGTTCTTCGGTATTGTTCATCTTAAAAAGTTCAACAAAAAAGTCCACGATGGCATATGTCTATCTTCTAAGGATGACCCACAATAACCATATTTATCTTTCAGAATTTGATAAAAATTTAATTGTTATTTCCGAAGCTTTTTTTGAGCGGTATAGTTTTAATCCTTATCCAAAAAAATATGTTATTTAAATTGGGCATTTAATTTAGATTAAAATATACCTTAAAATCATGTAATTTAAATGAATAGTTTAAAAGATATCACAGTTTCAAAATTACGCGTAGCAACGCGGGCGCAGCGGTAGGAGTCAGTTACTTTTTAACCGACTTCCAAAAAGGAGGAGGTTATATGTTCGACGCGTATGTTTGTTTTTTTTTTTTTTTTTTTTTTTTTTTTTTTTTTTTTATGTATGTCCACCGATTTCTCCGTCATTTGTGGACCGATTTTGAAAATTCTTTTTTTGTTTGAAAGGGTATGCTCCCAAATTGGTCCCATATAAATTTTATTAACTTTGCTTGGGTAGTTTTTGAGTTAGCTACAAAATACGTATTTTTTTTCCCACTTAGTATGTAGATGATATGATAAGTTCGTGACACTGGTAGTAGGTAGTGGTTTTCGAATGTGTGTGGGGTAGGTACCACAACTAAAAAGTGAAAAATAAAAACTTTTTACAAAAAAAAAACTACCGACTTCCAAAAAAAACACTACAAAGTGAAAAATAACTTTAATTTCGGAAGTCGGTGGCAAAAAACGAAAACACAAGACCCAAGACACCGACTTCCGAAATTAAAGTTATTTTTCACTTTGTAGTGTTTTTTTTGGAAGTCGGTAGTTTTTTTTTTGTAAAAAGTTTTTCCTCTGTTATTAGGTATGAAATCTCGGTACTACGTTCCCGTGGGATATTTTCCGACATCCACGCGGGCGAAGCCGCGGGTAAAAGCAAGTTATTATTAAAGCTGTGCACTCATACCCTCTGCGATATCCTTGGGATATGATCTCGGGATCTGTTTGCATTCAGGATAAGTATCATGGCCGCCTCTGCCTTCCATTATTAGCTATGTTAATATTTCAAATTTTATAAGATAGAACGTAAATATAAAATAAAATAAAGTTAATAGCAAACAATAATAGTTGAGTGTAAAAGAAATTCATTATTTCTAAAATGACATTTTGTTTTTTTTTTTTTTAAAGAGTAGTCTGCGGATTCAATACAGAAGGAGGAGAAGGAAAAGAGTTTTTAATCATTGGCCTTTTCTTTGTGCTTTGTTAGTCATGACCAATGTGCGTTTTTATAATTTCTACCGTGACGATATTATCACGGACGCACACTTTTACGTCCTTAAAATGTATGGAAATACATGCACGTTATCTATCGTTATCGTAGATGAAAATTTAAAAGCGTCTTCATATTTTTATACTTTTTCTTCCCACTGTTACGTCACGCACGGCTTCACTATCGTGATGACGGACGTAGGACTGAAAGTCCTCGATATTATCTTCATGTTAGAAATTTTAAAAGCGCACAATGGGGCTGAAGGCTAAAAACTGCTGGGAGTGGTGTTGCACAGGGCAGGTACTTGGATATACCCCGCACGCGGTGGACCGATGACTTGGATGCTCGCGAGATCTACCGGATTTGACAGGCTGAGTCTCAAGAGCGCTCGTTGTGGTGATCCTTGGGGGAGGCCCTAGTCCTATATCCAGCAGTGGACGTCTTTCGGCTTAATTAATGATGATGTTGCTGCTGGCTGTTGCATCTCCACTGTTCGCAGCGCCGGCCCGAGAATTCCTGGCGCCCTAGGCAAAAGGCTGGAACGGCGCCTTTTTAAGAAAATTTGTGACATAATAAAACAATGTTCTTTCTTTTTCGTGTGGTTAGCAGAGTTTTAGAGCCACCTATGGGCCTTAGTCGAGAAATATATCTTAGGCATGCCGATTTCTTCACGATGTTTTCCTTCACCGTGTTTTAAGCAAGTGATAATTATATAATACGCACTTGAATCCGAAAAGTCAGAGGAGCGTGCCTTGGGATACTCGAGTTTTATTCAAGTCATAGGGATTTGAATGACAATTCAAAGTGCCTGTAAATGGTTTAATTGAAATAAATGGTTTGAGTTTGAATAAAACAACAATGTAAACAGATTACCTATCTATTATATATTTTATACATAACTAGCTTCGCCCGCGTGGATGTCGCAAAATATCCCACGGGAACATGCTACCGGAATGCAGAGTATCCTATGTTCTAAGCTAGATTATGGCCTATTTGTATGCCTGTCATCTAAATACGTTCAGCAGTTACGGTATTAAAAGGTAACAGGCAAATAATAAATCTGTACTCAAAATGCAAAATTGAAACCGTTAAAGGATAACTTCGTTGTCTGTCAAGACCTTTTTTCTCAGAAACGCCTGGAGGCATCAAGTTGAAATAGATATCAAAAACTTAGATCTACGGTCCCTTGGAGCTGTAAAGATAATCAAACTTCCAAGTCAATGCAATAAAAAAATACGACCATTAAATTATACCGCATATTTATATTGACACTCGCAAATAAAACAAAGCCTAGGTACTTCCCGTTGTCCTAGCAGCATGAAGTTTGGCGAGAAAACTTGCATTACCTATATATCACCTCCTTTAGGATTATTTTTGAGACAAAAAGTAGCCTATGTCCTATCCTAGGATGCTGTTTATCCCCTTGGCAAATTTGATCGAAATCGAATTCTTAGGAATTTGATTGTGGTTTAGGCGTGAAAAGTGAACATACAGACAGACATTCTTGTACTCAAACTTCAGTTGGCTCGATATAGTTTTTAGAAAAGTTTTTGTGAAAATTGGCAATTTTTAAGATATCTGTGAATGCAGATCAACATGTTTCAAAAAGTTAAAGACAGTCTCGTTAGGCCCTTTCGTTTCGGTAGCGATTCTGTACCGTTTCGGTACTGCTTATGTTTCCTCACTGGTTGGTAAACCGAAACGATACCGCACGCGCGCACTGCTTTCATTTAGAATTCCAAATTAAAATTACCAAAACACATGACCAAAATTTTTGCCTCATCGTTTTACGAACAAAATCGTATAAAATCGATAGATTTGGTTATTCAGAAATACAAAAATCCTAATTTTAGAAAATTTCCGCGTTACTTCTGACGTGTAACTGTACCTGACCGCATTATTAAATTTATGTCAAAAAAAAAAAACATTTCGACATTTCGGTAATAACCAACTGTTTTATAGCAATCTGTCTGATTTTCAGAATGTAGGTAGTTGAAGGATAGATTTTAGATACCGAAAACACAATTTTCAGAAACCAATAGCGTCACACGTATAGTCCGCGCAATCCATGAAGACGCGCCCCACTCCGCTCCGCGCCGTGCTTGAGTTCAGCTTACAGTACAGTAATCGCGGAGTGGGGCGCGTCGTCGTGGATTGCACGGACTAAGGAGACCATAATTTGAGAAAATTAAAAATGAGGCAAAAATAAAACCCATAGCATTCCGTCTGAAAATCTTGTTTATTGTGAAGATTGGTCAGTTGATGCGAATGTTGGCAACGCCAACGTCGCAAATAGCTGTCAAATATTTACCTGTTTTGATTAATTTGACAATATTACTGTATGGAAATATGAAATATTAGTAGAACACTAGTTAGGAGCGTTTTTTGACTCCAAACCATCATTTTCATGTGGCGGCCGTTATTTGGCAGCGGTTGTGTCGGCCGCTATGTGGAGGCCGTTATTTGGCGGCCGCTATGTGGCGGCTGTTATATGGCAGCCGTTATGTGGCGGTCGTAAAGTGGCGGCCGCAATTAGGCGGCCGTAATGTGGCGGCCGTTGTGTTGGACCGTTATGTGGCGGCCGTTACGTGGCGGTCGTTATGTGGCGGTCGCAATGTGGCGGCCGCTATGTGGCGGCCGCTTTTTTGCAGCCGTTATGTGGCGGCCGCCATGTGGCGGCTGTTATATTGCGGCCGTTATTTGGCGGCCGTCATCTAGCGGCCGTTATGTTGCGGCCGTAAATTGGCGGTCGCAATGTGGCGGCCGTTATGTGGCGGCCGTTATGTGGCGGCCGTTATGTGGCGGCCGTTACGTGGCGGCCGTAAAGTGGCGGCCGTAATGTGGCGGTCGCAATGTGGCGGCCGTTTTGTTGCGGCCGCCATGTAGCGGCTGTTATATGGCGGCCGTTATTTGGCAGCCGTCGTCTAGCGGCCGTTATGTGGCGGCCGTCATGTGGCGGCTGTTATATGGCGGCCGTCATCTAGCGGCCGTTATGTGGCGGCCGTAAATTAGCGGTCGCAATGTGGCGGCCGTTATGTGGCGGCCGTAAAGTGGCGGCCGTGATGTGGCGGTCACAATGTGGCGGCCGTTTTGTTGCGGCCGTTATGTGGCGTCCGCCATGAAGCGGCTGTTATATGGCGGCCGTTATTTGGCGGCCGTCTTCTAGCGGCCGTTATTTAGCGGCCGTAATGTGGCGGTTGCAATGTGGCAGCCGTTGTGTTGCGGCCGTTATGTAGCGGCCGTTACGTGGCGGCCGTAAAGTGGCGGGGCCGTAATGTGGCGGTCGCAATATGGCGGCCGCTATGTGGTGGCCGTTTCGTTGCGGCCGTTATGTGGCGGCCGTCATGTGGCGGCTGTTATATGGCGGCCGTCATCTAGCGGCCGTTATGTGGCGGCCGTAAATTGGCGGTCGCAATGTGGCGGCCGTTATGTGAGTAAACCTTTCATCGATTTCATTTATTTCACTATCCAGCACGGCAAAATAAAAAAATATTTTGAACTTGTCTTTCTCATCATGATTGTATGGGATCGTCTTCCGATTTATAACTAAACTGCCTTTTCTTTTTTCTTAAGCGGACTGGCTTCGAGTCTGATGCGAATGATAAAGGAATGTTGGCTTCTTCTGAAATTTCTCTTGCTTCTACAGGCTCTAGGCTAGCCGACATGTGCGTGCACATGTCCATGTAGCCAATTAATGATTATTGTGTTTGTTGTTTTTTGTGTTGTTTGTTTTGTTGTTGTTTTTTAAATTATTGAGTTTACTAATATAGGCTAAGTTTTTACTAACACTATATGGATCCCTTGGTCTGAAATAAAATGATTGAATTTGAATTCTACCAGCATTTTTTCGTAACCCTAATCACTTCTACAACTTTCGAGAAAGGTTTTTGTTTTTAGGAGAGCATTTTGTAGAAGCGGTAAGATCAAATTCCTTTAATTAAAGAAGTTTGCTATAGTTTGACCGAGACTGCTGTACCGCGCCTTAAGAATGCATGGTGAGACGGGACTAATGAGCGGCGGTACGCCGCCCGTGGGCGTTGACGAATGAGGGGCCTGAACTGCCCCCGACTCGTCAGGCACATACCTATGGCGCGGTACAGCGATCGCGGTCAAACTATAGTCAAATTAATTTTGAACAAAATATTATACCATACAACAAGAGCAACAACGATTTTTTTAGCAATGGACTGGCCTCAACTCGCTTTTGATTTCCAGATGAACCGTACCGATGACTTCGTAAATGTCCATGAGTGCATCATGCACGTCAGCTAATTGGTAACTTAGATAAGAATATTTTAGAAGAAAAATGGTAAAAAATTGTAAATAAAAAATAAATGTACTGTATATTTTTTTTTGAGAGTGAAAACTTCTTTATGCACGTTGGGCATTTTTGAGATGGGACTAAACCATTGATTTCGCGACACTGTGACAACACCAGATTTTGACCATTAAAAAGACATCAACGCGTTGATTATCGCGGTGCGTGGAGTAAAAGACATCAACGCGTTGATTACGGCGGTGCCGATTTTTCCAAGTTTTCACTTCTGTCGGCACTCCCGGAGTGCCACTGTTTTTACCCGACTTTTATTTCCATGCCGCCGTTTGCCGCCCCCCTAATACGAGCGCCCTAGGCCGTCGCCTAGTTCGCCTATATGAACGGGCCGGCCTTGATAGAGAAAGGCGAAGGGATCTTTGCGACTAAAACCACTAGGTACTGTAGCTCTGTCAGGATATGCCAAACAGACTGTTCGGCATATGAAATGCACTTGCCGTGCCGAGGCCACGAGACCGTTACCTAATTAATGATTCCAGGAAGCAGTTCCCTTTAATTCGATTTAATTTATTTCAATTCAATTTTTATCTATTCACAAACAATTTACATTGCGTTTGAAATCGTTATAGGTACCTATATGATAAAAAATAAAAATAGTGGCACTCCGGGAGTGCCGACAGAAGTGAAAACTTGAAAAAAAATCGGCACCACGGTAATCAACGCCGTGATGTCTTTTACTGCACGCACCGCGGTAATCAACGTGTTGATGTAGTTTTAATGGTCAAAAGCAGCTGGTGTCGTTACAGTGTCGCGAAATCAATGGTTTAGTCCCACCTCAAAAATGCCCAACGCGCCTAAAGAAGTTTTTACTACAAAAACATTCATAATAGGTACACAATTAGGTTTATACTGCGATGGCCCATATGGCCATCCATAAATTATGTCAGACCCCACTTCTGTGCTTGTTACACGTTGTTATATTCCCCCCCGCCCCTCGTGTGACGTTACATATTTTACAATTTTAAATTATCTAAGGCTAAACCTTATAGTAATACAGGTAGAGTTGGAAATATTTTAAAGTTTTTCTTAGAGTTTAAGTTTACACTTTAATACCTAATCTATACCTACTTGTGACACACTTTTGTTGACACACTCCCACCCCTTAGGCTGCCTGTCCACTGAGCGGAGCGAGGCAGCGGATCGGAGAAATATGCTAATATTAACCAATAGAATCTAAACTCCGCTTCAGAGCTCCGCTCCTATTGGTTAATATTGGCACATTTCTCCGCTCCGCTGCCTCGCTCCACTCCAGTGGACAGGCATCCTTAACGTGAGACGTAAATTATGTATGCAGTAGGAAACCCGAAAATCTAACAAACGTTGGTTTTTGCAAAGCCATTGGTTTACACAGGTCAGATAGCAGTCACTCTGCTTCTTTATAAGTATTCAGCTATGCCTATAGGTATAGGTATGTATTCGACCATCTCTGAATAAATTACAAAAGGGGTTAAATATAATGACCACCATAAAATGCTTTAATACCCTTAGTTCTTTTACCAAAAATATATACTTGACACCAGAAAAATTAAGTCTAAAATTACAATAGTACCTACTAGCTATTTTAGTCACGACTGCACTTCAAATTGTAAGTATTCGAACACCAAATATAGTAGTAAATGATCACCAAATCTTAGCGAGCAATGCGCTATTTCTGCCTAAATAAACCACTGTGATTGCCATAAAATGTAGGCTTATTACCAAATAAATTATTATGATGCCATATTAAGTTATGTCTCCGGCTTGCAATCCCCTCCCACCGCAATTAAACCTAAATAATTAAAAAAAGGATTATTGAAATTGTAAGAGTTTCATTTTTATCTTAGGCATATCATTTGGTTGAATAAACGGAACGCTCAAGAAATTATTTTTTTGTTAGTGGTTAATCAATTTGGAGACAAAAAGGTTAGGAGCTTATTTACTATGTTTGGCAATTTTTTTTTTTTGCCGAGGGTAATTTACTTTAATCGGATAACGAGATTTTATTTTGTTGCATGTCATTTTATATTGAAATGTGGTTAATAATTTGGTGTTCATTAACTACTTTTGGATTAATAATGATTTATTTGGAGTCATTTTGCTTAAATAGTATAGCGAGATGTTAAAACTTTGGTTATAATTTTACATTAAAATGCGGGTTTAATTTTGGTGATCATTTACTATTTTTGTCTGTTATATGTTACTATATCTGGTGGTAAGTTAAACATAAGCCATTACAAAACTACAATTTGATGAAATAAAATACAGTACCTACCTAGTTTTTAAATAAAAAAACACTTAGAACTTTAACGCATTTATTTCCAAAATAATTATAACAAATAAATCAAATATAACAAAAAAAAAACTTACAAAGATATTTTTCTTAATTTAGTGCCTTAGCTTAACTGCCTACGTAGGTAACAAAAATACAAAAAACAATATAAAATAATAAAAAAAACATATACTTATGCACTAAAATGTAAATGTCGCCATTTGCTTCTAAAGAACCGGGACACGAGACGCGTCGCGGCGCGGCGCGTTTTGTAACGTCAAAACGCGAACAAACGCGAACGTGAAAATGCTGTAGACGCATTTTTTAAGTCTTATCATCGCAGAAGACTACATTAACATGACGTTATCGCGTCACTTAAAAAGTTTACCATTCTTTTGATGATTGCTTCGATGTTAATAGATGAAATAAGTATCAGTTCTAAGTATTAAATAATAATAACTCAATCAAAACTTTATAAAAACGTTTAAACATAAACTGTCTTACATTTTATCGACGCAACCACCTTAACATATTTATTTCATAAATCTAAAGAAATAAGGAATATTCTAAACACCATACAAAGTGTTTCTCACTTTTACGTGAAATCTTTTTGGTATAAAATATTATAACTGAACATACATAACCTACCGGTCACTCATGCACAGTTCTCAAACTCACAATGTGAGAAAGTATTTTTGAGAAGGGGGTATTTTTTAGATTTGCTTTTGCCGAAGTTTTGCACAAATTATTTTATTATTAATTAATTATTTATATTATTTTTAATTAATTATTTATGTTATTTTTAATTAATTATTTATATTCTTTTTAATTAATTATTTATAAGTATTCTTTTTAATTAATTATTTTTAATTAATTATTTATATTCTTTTTAATTAATTATTTATTATTATTGTGTAAATATCCTTGTGCAATAATGTGAGAGTAATGACCGGCCTGCCTAAGAAAATAAGTTTTAAAATTCGAAATTAAACGACTTCTCCAACGACTACTATGTCGCAGCCGGCACCATTTTCAAACTAGAACTCAATTCTTTTTTCCAGCTTTGACCACTATGTTGGTCGTCTTGTCTCTGGGTTCATAGTAGACAGTCTTGCGAAATACTTGCATAACATCAGGGATAGGTAACTGTCCAAACCTGTCAATACCGGGACCGCTACGCAAATGAAACCGATGATTAACTCGATTATTTACGGTTTCTTTTGGCTCGAGCATCACTGCGTTCTTAAAGAAGTGCAAGTCCCTGGAACAAATAAGTTTTATTTAAGTCCAGCCTAGTATCTACTGCATGTGGCTTCGTCGATTCGTCTCCTAGAGTTTTTTTATCCTTATTAGAAACAGGATCGAATGACATCAAAAAAGTTTTATGTAAATTGCCACTTCTCTGCTGACTGTAATTTTTTTTACAAAATCTGTAAATGCGGGTCAAAATGTTTAAAAAAGTAAAGGAGAGTCTTATAAGAATGTTTTCCTTTAGCTACAACGGTTAACGTACAGACGCCAGCACTTCAAGCTACTACAATCTGTCAAATTTATTTAGTAGATTTTCAACTTCATCGCTGAAGTTTAAGGTTCAAAGTTGATTGGGAAAATTTGACAGTTTCGGGTAGCTTGATGTGCTGGCGTCTGTACCTGCCCTTACGACCCGTCTGAATATCCAGCCCATTTATTAATTATTTAAAGTGTATTTTTCTCAAAATTGCCGGGTCAGATTTTAATGTCCTTTTGCACAAGGGTTAAGATGAGGTATCCCTACACAAATATCAAAACCATATCGCTATTGGTCACTTTTGAACAGTCTCCTTTAACAAATAGAGATTATTTTTTTTTAAAAAGCTTAAGTTTTAATTTAAATCTGGCTCGGGTCGGGCTGTCAATGCAGCGTACCGTCGATATGGTGTACTGTCGATACAACGTATTATCGATATGGTATACTGTCGATACATGCAGCGTACAATCGATTTGGTGTACTGTCGATGTATAGCGTACCGTCGATTTAGTGTACTGACGATATAGCGTACTATCGATTTGGTGTACTGTCGATGTAGCGTACCATCGATTTGAGGTACTGTCGATTCATTAACCCGTCGATGGAACGTTTTCGATACAGCGACCGCCGATGTAGTGACTGTCGATATTATGAACCAGACCCGTCTAATACAGGGAAGGAATGAGCATTGACTTTCAAGATTGGTCTCAATTAGGAACCTATTCGGCTGCATACAGCGCCTTGCCGTTCACCACGCATGCTTCACCCCACACTATCAAAAAATCTTGATAAACGATTGGGGAATGGAGGTAGTAGTTTGAGTTTTGATCGGAAGATTAAATTATTTGGTGCTTCATTAACTTTTGTATAAGGCTGCCTGTCCATTGCAGCGGAGCGGAGAAATGTGCCAATTAACCAACAGAAATAAATACTGATATGACATCTTTGCAACTTAAAAAATACCGGTAGTACTCTGTGAGTAGTTGTTAACGATGTTATCTTTCTTTTATTTTTGACACTCTAAAACGTGCGGGCGTTTCAATAAGTGTAGATAATAATAATATGGTTAATTATAATAAGGCTAAAATAAATCCGTGTACAGACGCCAGCACATCAAGCTACTACAATCTGTCAAATTTATTTAATAGATTTTCAACTTTATATCTGAAGTTTAAGGTTCAAAGTTGATTGAGAAAATTGTCAGTTTCGGGTAGCTTGATGTGCTGGCGTCTGTACCTAAATCGGATGCGCTAAAGTAGGTCGCAAATCATATTTTCATCAACATACAACCTTACAATGACCTGCAAATGCAAAAACCGTAAGAAAATTGAATTAGGCAGGCTCTCCTGGCCCTTTCGCCATAAACAGTTGTTTAAACACAGTTTAAAAATAAAATATAGGTACTTACTTGGCACAAGGGAACTTGAACGGTATTACCGGCTTCCTTGTATTCATGAATTCACCCCACCGGCGCTTGAGCATTTCATTATTAAGTAAAGAATAGCCTTTCGTATATTTATATTTGTGAATCTTCTCTTCAAAAAGAGGAAGAACTCTTGCCTCCTGCGGGATGGTCTTTAAAAAATCTGTGAAGAATAAAGGCTGGTACAGATTTGTAACGCTCCATGCGACGAGCAGTGGTGGCCCAGTGGTAACGGCCGCGACTTACGAGTTGTAGGTCGTAGGTTCGAACCTAGACAGGCGCTTTACTTTGTGTAAATTATTTCATCATCACTGCTCTCAAAACGGTGAAGGAAAACATTGTGAGGAAACGCGCATGTCCTAGAACCGAAAATTCGAAGACATGTGACATCTACCAACCCGCACTGGGCCCGCGTGGTGGATTACGGCCCACTCCCTCTCACAGAGAGGAGGCCTGTGTCCTAGCAGTGGGAACATCTATAGGCTGATGATGATGCGACGCGCATTGCGATTAAATTGTCATGTAGTTCATATTATAGATGTCAAGGCCAGTTTAAAACCAATAAACCAATCCGTTTAAAACTAAATACCTAAACAATTTTTTTTCGATTAAAAGCGGTTGATGTTGATGACTGTTTTTCAACTACATTTCCTTGATTTTACCGAGGTTTATTTAGTCCTCCCATATAACGGAGTACCTATAAACTGTGTAAAGATTTTTTAAATGTGTAATATTCTGATATTGATATAGTTAGCAGGTTTAGTTCTAGTTGGTCTGTCCAACCAAGCGTAGGTATTACCTACCTAAATTATAAAAACTCTATTGATATGTTAAACATTTTTTTGATTGTTTTCAAACGATATAATTCAATTTGATTCGGTTTAAACCTTGATATGTCTATGGTTTAAACCCAAACTCACACTCTCGCACTCGTTGACGTTGTCACTCGTGACTCGACGCAATGTTGACAGGTCGCCTACCCTACACACAAATGCACATACATAAACTTGTAGGCGAGTTTTCAACTGTTTAAAACGATTTATTTGGGGTTACGGCAACATTTCATTTAAAACGTTTTTAATCGGTTGTTTTACATCTTTAAGTTCATACAACGGCAAATCGGTAGCAAACCGCAAGAGAGTGTATTTGTATCTTTTTCAAACTCAAGTCTTAATTTTTGACTTTTGCACTTTTGAAGAGAAATCTGCTCGCGGAGTCGCGGCGTTCAAAGTGACCCAGACCATGTTTTTACTTTTCTGACAGAGGTCGTGATGAAATAAATTGGAAATATGCCGACTATGGCCGCGTAATCTCGGTTTTCGTTGACATCCCGTTCACGGTACGGTGGACAAATAGTGTTAAGTTCTGCCTGGGTTCGAACAAATGTAAGACCATTATCGTACGTAGCTCGTAGTTTGAGCCGTTGCCACTGATCTTGTTTGAAATAGGTACTATCTTTCATTGGAATCATTGGTGAGGCTGTCTGCTTTGGGTGGCCGGTCGCCCGATACGTATACTTCCAACTCTTTGACAGACGTTTATCCCCGTCAGGTAGCGGACGGTCTATAGGTAGTCTTACCTTCATCTACAGTAATAGGAACTGTAGGTCGCTTTAAATGACTACAAGCAGGATTTTTACGATAATCCATGCTTAAACGTTACTAAGAATAATCCCTACTTAAGTAATTACCTACATATTATATCAGAAAAATATTGACACACTAACTGACAAGTTTATTTTTTTAATAATCTAGTAGTTTTATTATAAAGGTTTTTAATCAAATTATTTTAATGTCTACGTATTTGTCAATGTTTTAGAACTAACCATTGAAATAGAAATAACATATGTCTATGGAACTAACTAAACGTAGCCGCTGTCAAAGTGACGGTAGAACCGAAACAGGTTTTATTGTATTGTTATGTACTAGCATAAAAAGAGTTCGAAAGAGAAAGCAAAGTATTTTACCTCTGAGAAAGACAGAGACAGAAAACCTACAGCCTAAAGACATACGCAAACTGGAATGAAACTGGAACGCTTTCACAATGTCAAATGTTTGTCAAATTAGACGATTCAGAACATCACAAAATCATGGATTTAGTTATTTGAAATACAATGAAAAACTAATTATTTTAATCGTAAAAGTAGTCTTAAGGAATCAAAGATGGATACAGAGATAATGGTGGAGGCGTTGCCTATGCTGGGGATGTGCAATTTGTGTTTAAACGAAGGTGCGGTAAAGAGTATGTTGATTGGGCATAAGCACAATGGAAAATCGGAAGTGTACGCTGAGATGTTGGTGAAATGCTTTACAATAGACGTAAGTAAAATCTAAATAGATTTCAAACCAATAGCCAGAATTATTTGACGTTTGTCTGCAAAAAAAATCAAAACTTTTTTAATCATGGACGAAACATAAGCCGCTGTGCCGCCCGCTTACTTATTTGATTCTTATTAGAACGAGCACTAAACAATTTAAAGATAACATAAAAATGGTTCTATTCAACTTATTAAAGTCCCCTAAGACGACCCACTGACCAGTTATTCTTCATTCTTTGTAAATGGCTGTTAAAAGTATGTAGTATTTACGTTATTTATGTATGGTTTACTGGTACTGTAGGCATTTTCCTAGATGTATACATCTAGGAAAACACCTATTAATGTGTGTTTCCTAGACCTTTAGTTTGATCTGGTGTCGTACAAATTGCTGTGGCAAAAACTATTGAATGATACTTCAGTGGATACAGAAGTTATATCAATTCTACAGTTTTAGAGCAATCAGGTAAATTGTGTAAGGTGCAGCCTTGTTATCGGATGTGTAAAGGAAGGCTGGAGTGCGGGGTGAGACAGGACGGCCTGACCTCCCTTCGCTTCTTCAGTCTGAACATAAACTGCTTGATTGTCGATCTCGGCAACACCTATCAGGGTTGTTATGTAGACTTGAGTATGTCAACAATATTAGCCAATGATATGGTGTTCCTGAGCCCTTTGATTAACGCCATGATAAGCCTGCTTACGATATGTGAGAGGTACGTAGAGGCTGTGCTTAGATACAATGTTAAGAAAAAATATAAAAATTATACCAGTCTGTAAGCCTGGATTTTCAACTCTCGATGCTAAGCAGAGCGTTGAAAATCCAGTGCGCGAAAAACTGCGTAAACGGCGTAATGTTATGTTATGTTATGTTACATTACAGGTATCGCTACTCCAACTGGGTGATACAAAGCGTCTTATTTGTGAGCTGTGCATCAGTAGGTTACGTGACTGCGTGCTGTTCAGGGAGCAAGTGGAGACATCATTTAACAGGCTGGAGACTACATACAAGTTGCACAGTAAGTTGACACTGTTAAATTGGGTATTTGACTAGAATAAGGACCATATCACCAAAAGTTGCTACTGAGAATCTAATGACACTGCCTAACCTGAAGATTGTTTGATAAGTTCTGAGTTGAGCTCCACGATTACTGACAAATGCTTGCACTGACTGGACAGGTCCACTCAAATCTGTGTGGTATTTTCCTCAAAAGACCTTTTCAGACACTAATCTACATGGTCCTCATATGGCCTGACCAAGATTATGTCTGGACTTTAAAAGAGACTGCAACCTCTGAGTTTGTTTCGGCCTTTCTTCTCAGAATAGTCTGATAGGAAACGCCAAACTCATCTAGCTTATTTTTAATATTTTTTTTATATGACGTGTAAAAGTGATTCCGATATCCTGTTTACAGAATAAACAATTTCATTTCATGGAACCCAGAACCTCGAGCTAAGACTAAGACCAAGTTGACCAATTTTTGGTCATATTTGGCTTAATCTTTTTACAGTTAGAGCGTTATATTCATGGCAATGGCACGTAAAATTTAACCGAAGAGGCAACCGGATGGCGAGTGGTAATCTGTGTCTTGAAGTGATACCGAACTCCCACGTTCGGAATGGACCCCAAATGGACGGGGGCGGAGATATGGGGGATGGGGGCAATTTTTTTTTTGACATGTAATGTTTAAGCTCTAATAAGTTCAAGGAATTTGTGTGTATCAATGCCATTGAACCCGATCTCTGGGTCTGAGAGACAAGTGGTCTTACCACTAAACCACAGAGGCGGTTAAGCGATTTTATGTAACTACTAGTCCGCCCCGCGGTTTCACCCGCAGAAGTCTCGATCCCGTGGGAATATCGGGATAAAAAGTATCCTATGTATTTAATCAGGTTATAAACTATCTGTGTGCTAAATTGCATCCAAATCCGTTCAGTAGTTTTTGCGTGAAGAAGAGACAAACATACACACACACACTCACAAACTTTCGCCTTTATAATACAGGGTGGCAGGGACATCGACGCGAAAACTGAAACCATGGATTAGTACATGATTCTGAACCCCTACGTGGAAAATTTTCGTCGGTTATTAAAAAAAAAATCTGCTGTTTCATAGAAAAGTGCAATACCTACGCGGTCAAAATGTATGGAACAGCTGATTTTTTTTAAAATAACCGACGAAAATTTTCAACGCAGGGGGTTTCAGATTTATGTACTGAATCCATGGTTTCAGTTTTCAAACTCAAACTCAAACTCAAAGCATTTATTTCAATTAAACCATTTACAGGCACTTTTGAATTGTCAAAGAATCGGTCAGTCAGAAATAGGTATGAAGCTAGTTGCCCATTCCAAAGCGTAGTAGGTACCTATGGAGAAGAACGGGCAAGAAACTCCACGGACACTCTTCTAAATAAAAAATAAAAAAAATTCGCGTCGATGTCCCTGCCACCCAGTATTATTAGTGTTATGCAAATAATTTTTTTCAGAGGGAGAAAAACATGAGAACGATGGCATTAAAAGGGAGATCACACTAAATGTAGATTTTGATGATGACTACCAGCACGATGTCGACGTTGATGATGATGACGAAGATGAAGACGATGCAGGTATGTCCAATTAACTCAGGGTTATGAACCCTACCAACCATTATGCGTTATAATTACGGCTCGGTAACCTTGACAAAGCGAAAAATCGGTGACATTTTACAGTGTAATATATTATCGTCATAAAAAACGCCCGAAAAACGCGGTTCGAAATCTCAGTGTATAACAGTACGCAATAGTAATGAGTACGCGGTAGTTACGCACGGATGCGGAAGGGTTATAAAGAAAGAAAAAAGAAAACTTGTTTATTCTGCACAAAAAAAATGCACATTTAAAAAACTAGACAAAATACACACAAAACAAAAGTAGCCAAAAGCCTCGTATTCAATTTAAAAAGAGTTTGACAATATTGTTCATAGCTTAATTTTAACACTGGTTCATTGGTTGATGTGAAGGCCACGGACCAAAGACAATATTACGTAATTACTGTTGCAACATTGGCAAATGACAACAAAAACAAAATGATTGCAGAGTTAACTACTACAGAGCGACCGTAGGTAATATTTCAAGGTCACTGCCGCAACGTAATACTGTTACTTTATTATACTGTGCAGCGGTGGCCGCCATTAACGGAAACCATAAAAAATATGAAAGTAACTATTAGAGTTTCCTATGGAGAAGAGCCGGCAAGAAACGCCACGGTTAGTCTTTTGAAAATAATTGACTTTTATTTTCTTTCTTTTATTGGTTTTCTACAGGGTCAAATTAAATTAGCTAACAAAATTCTGCAGACGTGATAAGTATCGATACATAACACGACAAAAAAATTACAAAAATAAAATTACATTTTTTTTTGGGGGGGATTAACGACCGCTTGTAGTGTTGTTAGTTGAAGCACAGATTAGTACAGATGGGAAAATCCGCAAAATCAAATTTAAATAAAAAGCGACTTTTGCTACGACACAATAAAGTGTAATTCAGGTTGCACAGCGCTAATTACCGACAGTTATATTCACCTAGAAGTTCTCTCTTTCTATCGCGTAACTCTTATATCTTCTGACTACGTTACGCTCACTGAATTGGCCCGACAAGACGGGCCCGCCGCGTACTTGTAGCTTCATATCTAAAATACGGAGTGCGCCTTCTGCACTATTCTATCATAATATTAGTATAGATAGATCATTAGCTTAATGATACATAATCACAAAACATTTATTTACAGAAATAAAACCTTTAATCAAAACGGAACCGGAAGAATGCACAAGAAAAACCAGAAGCAGAACTGTGAAAAAATTAACAAAGTGTCCCGTGAAAAAGTTCCACGATTTCAGCGAAACGGAGACCATGTTAAAAACGGGATTGTTCCCGTTCAAAATACGAAAAAACAGGACTTTCTCTTGTTCCATATGTCCTGAAAAATCCACGAATTTAGACGACATCAAAGTTCATATAGTCGACCACAACAAAACTAACTTACATTTGGCATTTAAAAAGATGATATTTTCGAACTCGCAACGGTTTTACAAATCAGGAACCAAATTGAGATGCAAGATTTGTACCACAGACGTCGCTACATATGAAGAATTAAGACTGCACGTAGAAGATTGTACCCGACTAAAATTTTCCAACCGCAAATGGAATAATTTACCCTTCAAATTAGAAAAAGACCAATTAGACTGCCCGGTTTGCAAGAAAACCTTTTTGAACTACGTCAGTTTAAATACGCATATGAACGTACATTATCCTAATTATATCTGCGAGAACTGTGGCAAGGCTTTCGCCTCAAAAGCTAGGCTAAGAGGTCACATGAGGACCCATGAAGTTGGAAACTTCCCTTGTCGGTATTGCAACGCAACATTCGACAGAGTGACAAAAAGGGAAAACCATGTCTCGAAAGAACACAAATCCGGGATTAGATACGCTTGCAAACGATGTAATATATCTCTCACATCATTTTACGCTCGACAAAAACACTTAGCCGAAGTCCACAATGAAGAATTGAAGAGATACAAGTGCAAGGCGTGTCCCCAGAGTTATATCACACCGGGTCACTTGTCCAGTCATGTTAGAAGGGACCATTTGAACGAACGCAACCACAAGTGTGACAAATGCGATCTCGCGTTTTACACAAAAAATGCTCTTAAAATGCATATGATAAAACACGATGGGGAGAGAATACACACTTGTCCTGTTTGCCAGAAGTCTTATCAAAGAAAGAAGACATTAAGAGAGCATTTACGGATACATAATAATGATAAAAGGTTCGTTTGTCCTGTATGTGGGAGGGCATTTACACAGAAGTGCACTCTTAAAGGTCATTTGAAGGTTCATGAGCGGAAACCGGATATTGATGACCGTGTGGTGCAGCCATTACATTCGATTTAGATTGATGTGTGAAAAAGCTAAATAAAAAGGACTGTAGGTGCAGGTCGCCTAATATAGTCATAATCTGTGTATAATGTTCCCACTGCTGGGACACAGGCCTCCTCTCTTTGAGAGGGAGTGGGCCGTAGTCCACGACGCGGGCACAGTGCGGGTTGGTAGACGTCACATGTCTTCAGATTTTTTGTTTTAGGACATGTCGGTTTCCTCACGATGTTTCCTTCACCGTTTCGAGAGCAGTAGTGATGAAATAATTTACACAAAATGAACCAACTACCAACAACTCTTAAGTCGCGGCCGTTCGACTGGGCCACCACTGCTCAATAACACTGGCAATATGTTAAAAGTTTCTTATTCATGTTATTTGATGTTATTCATGCTTAAAACTCGCTATAATTAGCAATAAACCAGGTTGTATGTTATATCGAATCCACGTGAAACGGGGTGAGAATTGTATTTAAATACCTATGTTATATTCTAAGGCCCTCTTGCACTGCAAACCTCTGAATACATTTAGTGCTAAAGCCTACATCAGACGCTTCATATTCAAGGCAATGGCACGTAAAATTTTATCAGAGAGGCAACCGGATGGCGAATGGTACTCTGGGACTTGAAGTGATACCGAACCCCCCCGTACCGTCCGAATGGACCCCAAATGGACGGGGGCGGACATATAGGTGATGGGGGCCTAACATTTTTTTTTTGACATGGCATTCAAAATTTTTGCTTTATTATGTGTAAAGAATTTGTGTGTATCAATTCCCTCTGGTTTTGATAAAATTAACCCAAATTTTCGGTGATAAATCATCGTTAAGGAGTTTGAAGAATTCGCCCAATCATGAACTATGCCGGTTCCGTCTTTGCTCATGCAAAACCCCATCACATCCATAGGATGCAAACCCTCCAAAATCGATTCCTCCGTAGAGCTACCGGCTCCCCTTGGTTCGTGAGGAACGAGAGCCTCCATATAGATCTTAAAATCCCTACCATCCATCAGTTCCTCAAACGCGCTTCGAAGCGTTTCTTTGAGTCCGCGGCCAAACATCGCAACCCTCTGGTTGTCGATGCCGCCAATTATGTCCCGAGTAGAATCAGTCATATTCGGCACCAAGGCATATTCTTACCGACCCAGACGACCCGACTACCATCCATCAGGAGTCTAGTAGGGAAACGAGTACGTTAGGACACAAGCACAGACGCTTCCCGTCATTCCGACCTCGCCGTCGAGGTCTTTTGCGATCGCGACCGCCGCGCCCCCGAGTAAACGATACTCCACCCGACCCTTACTCGAAAACGAGGTGCCAGCAGTTGTTGCAGCTGAGCACGTAGCTTTAAATTCCCCGATTAATAATCATGATCAAAACTTTGATCCAGCCCGTTCCATCTTTGATGTCCTCGCTCGTACCCCACAGGGGGTGCCCTTAGCGAGCGTTCACCTAGTTTATAAGTCCCTGGCTGGAGGCTTTGAGTGTAGCAGCTTAAGGCACCCACAGGTTTGCTCGGTTAGAATAGTCATGGCGTCATAGGCCAGCTATGAGATGCCATAGAGGAAAAAAAAATAATAATTGAAGAATTAAATACATTATTTCAATTATAACGATGTTGGGGGGTGGCAACCGGATGGCATTGAAACACACAAATTCCTTGCACAGTATCGAGGTGGACTGTATATTTCTTGAATAAAACTGTTCAGGCTTCTTAATTCGTGGTATATTTCTTATTTCCCAGGGTGGGTTGCTGCTTGACGCTCGAGTGATGAATTAATAGTTTGCGGCAAACCGACCCTCTTTTATACAATTACCGCATAGTGCGGGCGGAGTGGGAAGCACGGAGAACGTTGCTGCGGTCGGCCAATCAGAGCGCAGCGCGGTTCGCTGTCGGCGTATGTGTTCTTGACAAGTTTCGACTTGTCTGTTCGTGTCTGAGTCGTGCTCAGTGCCTCCTTACAATAATGTACTTATGTCTGGAAATAACGTAGCCCTATTCTAAACATTTTATAATAGCCCTAGCACAAAATAATCATTTATTTTAATCATACTTATATATATCTTACTTATTTACATAATCAATTTAACTTATTAACATTTATACATTAATCTATCACCGTGTAGCTACGTCGACCGTAACATTCTCCCCCCGGCGTAGGGCTACCGTAGCCTCATCTTCCACGCAGAGGACGGCGAGCTTCGTGACTGGACGCCGTAGGTTGCCCGCTGCGTCAGCTGATCGCACCTTGCCGTCTGGACCGTTGTAGACTGCTTCCACGGCGCCTCGGGGCCATGTCCCTCTTGGGAGGGAGGAGTCGACGATGACGGCCAGGCTGCCGACTTGGAGGGGCCGTCGTTGGTCGTCTGATTCCCTCGAGGCACCAAAGTAGGTAGGTACTCATCCACCCAGCGCCGCCACAAGTGGTCGGCGAGCGCTTGGGCAGCTTTCCAGTGCTTGCGGCTGGCCTCTTCGCAAGGCCCGGTGCGGGGAAGACCTGAGGAGGTTCCAATGAGGAAATGGTTAGGGGTAAGCGCCTTCGGATCCTTAAGATCGACAGAGACATGGGTCAGAGGCCGAGAGTTTATGGAGTGTTCGGCCTCTGTCAGCAGCACTTCTTCTTTCAGTGCCCTTTGATGTAGTGTCGCCCCCAGCGCTGTTTTTACGGAACGTACGAGACGTTCCCAGGCTCCCCCATATGCGGCGCCCCTGGTGGGATGAACGTCCACTTCATTCGGTATTCCAGTCCAAATTGAACGAAGTCTTTCGTCCACTCTTTGTATGCTGATCGTAGTTCAGCGTCCGCCCCTCTGAAGTTTGTACCGTTGTCTGAGTACATGACTTGGGGCCAGCCTCGTCGCGCTGCCATTCTTCTTACTGCCATCAGCGCCGAATCGGTGGACAAACTTGATGCCAATTCTAGGTGCACCGACCTCGTAGCCAGGCAGGTGAACAGTGCTCCCCATCGTTTTTCATGTCTTCTTCCTATGACTACCGTCATTGGTCCGAAATAGTCGGTCCCGCAGTAGGTGAAGGGCCGCTGTGTTTTCATGATTCGCTCCATTGGCAAGTCTCCTGTAGTCGGTTTCACTGGCGCGGCTTTTCTGATGCGGCAGAGCTGACATCGCTGTGCAATGGCTCGCACCGTAGGGCGGAGGTTGACCACCCAACATCGCTGTCTTAAGTCGTTGATTACGCGTTCGTTGTTAGCGTAACCGGCTCGGCAATGCGCATCTTATACTAACAACCGCGTGAAAGGGTGCTTGCCATGTAGAATCATCGGTGTTTTCGTGGTTTCCATGACTGCTGCGTGACCAATCCTTCCTCTTACTTTGAGGATGTGTTCTTCTAGATAGGGGTCCAGCTTATATAGACTGCTGGATCTGGGTACCGGTTTCCCTTGCTGAAGTAGTTGTATTTCTTCGGCGTAGTCCTCCATCTGTGCTTGTTTCAGCCATAATTTCTCGGCCCTCTCTATCAGGTCGAAGGTCATCTGGTTGGTCCTGTCCTTACATTTTTGCTTGAAAAGGAAGGGCACAGCTGTTGCTCGTAGTAGCTTTTCGTATGAAGAGAATCTTCTTACGTCAGACAGGTGAGAGGGGCGTTCGCGTTCCTTTTTCTCTTCCATTATTACGTATGCTACTTCGTCTTTGGTTGTGTCACCTCTGGTGTTTTCCTTCGGCCAGGACTCTTCGTCGTCGTACAGGAATGCGGGGCCGGCAAACCATCTGTCTTCGGGTTTCATGTGCACGGTGTAGTTAGGGTGCGTAGCGTCGTCTGCAACGTTATGGTCGATAGGCACCCATCTCCACTGGCTGGCGTCGGTCAGCTCCGCAATCTCACCCAGGCGATGGGCCACGAATGGTGTGTACTTTACGGCGTCCTTTTCGATCCATCGCAGAACGGTTTGTGAGTCTGTCCAGTAAGTCACACCTCTTGGCTTGTCGCGGTGTTCCTTTTTTATTGTCTCTGCTAGTCGCGTGCCGATTACCGCTGCCTGTAGTTCTAGTCGCGGGATTGTTACTGGTTTCAGTGGGGCTACTCGTGCCTTTGCCGCAACCAGCCTTACGTCCACTTTTCAGTGTGGCTTCCGGATCCTCCAGTAGGCTGCTGCTGCGTACGCCTGTTCGCTGGCATCGCAGAAAACATGTAAGTCCATGACGTCATCCGGGCCTTTGTCGTAGCACCTTGGGATGCGGAGCTTCGTTACTTCGTTGAAACTTCGTATCCATTCTTCGAAGTGCTGCGCATCTTGTTCCGGGAGTGCCTCGTCCCACCCTATGCTGTGTCTCCACAGGTTCTGGAGTATCTTGCCGGTAACCGTGAAGTGGCTGATGAGACCTAGTGGGTCGTAGACTGCCATTACTGCACCCAGCGCTTCCCGTTTTGTCGGCGGTCTGTCTCTTGTCTTTACTTTACGTGACAGCCGACTTAGTCCGGTGTTGAAGCCTAGCTCGTCCGAGCCTGTTTGCCAGAGTAGTCCTAGTGTTTTGTCTGTATTTTCTTCTGTGTCCGAATCTTACTTCTGTGTCGTGTGCCTGCTTCTCCGGTGTCACGCTCTTCACCACATTGGGTTTATTTGAGCACCAGCCCCTTAAATTGAAGTGTGCGTTCTGGTGGATCTTCATGACTTCACGTGCCGTCTTGATGGCCTCTTCTTCAGTCGCAACGCTGTCTACATAGTCGTCCATGTAGTGGTTTGACGTAATTGCTTGCACAGCGTCGGGGTACTCTTGTGTGTACAGTCTCGCATTGGCGTCTCGTACTGAGTGCGCGATGAATGGTGAACACGACGCCCCGAAGATCATTGACGTCATTTTGTTTTTCTTCGGTGGCTTAGTGCGTTCCTCGCCTCGCCAGAGAAACATCTGTGCAGCTTGGTCTTGATTTCTTATCTTCACTAGGAAAAACATTTCTTGTATGTCTGCAGTGACGGCTACTGGTCGTTGGCGGCGACTTCAATAGATCCGGTCCTTCCAGTAGGTAGTCGTTCAGGCATACTCCGCTATGTCGGTGTGCGGCGTCAAAGACCATGCGCACTTTACCCGGCTTGTTTGGGTTCACGACCGGGAAGTGCGGCCAGTACCACACCTTCTTGTTTCCGTCTTCTGTTCCGTCGCACTCCTGGGCGTACCCTTTGTCAAGTAGGTTTTTGACCAAAGTGCTGTACTGTGCTGCGAAGTGTGGCGATGAATCCATCTTCTTTTCTATTGTCTTCAATCTTCGTAAGGCACAGTTGTAGTTGTTGGGCATCGACGCATCTTCATCACGCCATGGTAACCCGACTTCAAAGCGATCGTCAACTTTCTTCATGGTGCTCTGAACCGCGTCAATCGCTTTCTGATCTTCTGGTTTGATCTTCCTGGCCAAAGAAACTCCTACGGCGTCTATTCTAAAGTGCGACTTCATTAGTTCTTCTACACGACGTACATCATCTGTCTGTCTTGCCGCAGACACGTCGTAAAAATGTAGCACAACTTGACCCTCTTGTTCCTTGAGCGTGGCGCGTGGTGCAGTCCCGTGGATCACCCATCCTAACTGAGTGTAGGAAGCCGCAGGTTCACTCTTCTTGCCCATACGTAGTTCGCGTGTGACTATCAGGTGCCAGTTGTCAGCACCTATTAACACCATCGGTTTGGCTACTCCGCCTATCACGTTTGCTTGTATGTCTCGGAGGTGTGGGTATTTCACGAGCGTAGATCTGTCCACAGACTGACTATGAAGTTGCACGTTTTTCATTATTCGTGCGCGTAGCTCTTGAAATTCCCCGCTCTGGTCGCGTATCTGTAGCTTGACCTCTTGGCTGCATTCTTCGCGTTGTTGTGAAGTCACGCTTTGAATGCGTAAAGTGGAGACCGGACCGTTGACTTGCAGGTGACGTGTCAGTTCTTCGTCGACAAGCGATATTGTTGAGCCTTCATCCAGTAGGGCAAACGTGTGTATTTGCCCGCCCCGGGCCGTTTTAATAACACTGGACACATCTTCAACAGTACGCGCTGCAGTGGATTGCTTGATGCAGACAGTCATTACTACTTCCTGTGAGTGTGGCTCCTCGACGTCGGTCGCCTTGTCTGACTTCTCACTCGGCGGCGCATTCTTCTCCTCTCGATCCTTGTGCAGCAACGCGTGATGTGGGCGGCTACAGGTCCCTTTGCCACATCGCTTCGCTCGGCAATGTTCGCGTCGATGGCGTCTTGACACACACTTAAAGCATAGTTTGGCAGTACGTACCCAATCCCATCTTTCATCGATGCTCATTTTCAGGAACTTTGCACATTTGGGTACTTCGTGGTTACTGCCACAACATAAACACTCTGGTTTTCTTTCTTCTTCTTCTGTCGTCGCGAAGACTGCTTCTCGGCCCGATTTCCTCTTGGCAACAAATTGTGGCGCATTCTTCGTTTCTTTCTTCGAGGCGGGAGCGTGTGTTGTATTCGTGAAGGCGTATTTCATAGCTCGGTCGGCCTCCCGCATCAGGAATCTGGACAGCAGTATCACTTCCGGTTCACGCAACGATTCCACTGTTTCAGAAGCGTAGTCACACCATCTGGATTTTATGTGCGGGCTCAGCTTCTCTACAACATCGCGAGTCAGCATCGGGTTCCATATTTAGCCGCGGTTGTCCATCTTGGATATCACACATACGATGTTTTGAAGCTTTACTGCGAACGAATTTAATTCACTAGCTGCGCCTGTGAGCCGAGGTAGCTTCTTCAAGTCTTCCATTACTCGGTCCATTAGTATCTCCGGCCTTCCGTAGTATTGTTCCAGTGTCTTCATGATTACTTGCGGGTCGGATGCGGAGTACAGGAGCGCTGACACTGCTTTCCTCACCTTTAATGCAGTTGCGTAATCTTGCTAAGTTCTCGATCGCGGTGAATCTGCATAAACTCGATGAATCGTTGTACGCCCCCTTAAATGATATTCATTCAATGGCTGCTCCCGTGAAAGTAGGTAGCTCGGTCACTTGTCGTGGCGGTGGGCGAATGTGTATCATCTTTTCCAACGTGTCGGCCAGCTGTTCGATTCCTCTTCCAACTCGACTTTCTCCTCTGGTAGGTGAGCGCGAAACCGATCGTTGTCTTCTTTGGTTATTTCTGGCAGGTGCGGCGGCGTCAATATACGTGGCGGGGTTGACGTAGGCGGCGGTCCCCGGGGCGGCGTGTGTGGCAGCCGGGCGCGGTGGTTGCTCTGTCTCTGTCTGCAACCGATCCGCGTCTGGAGGGTGACTTCGGTCGATATTTTGAAGCCACTCGTCCACTCTGTCTTCACTCATGTGCCTCCTTACAATAATATACTTATGTCTGGAAATAACGTAGCCCTATTCTAAACATTTTATAATGGCCCTAGCACAAAATAATAATTTATTTTAATCATACTTATATCTATCTTACTTATTTACATAATCAATTTAACTTATTAACATTTATACATTAATCTATCATCGTGTAGTTACGTCGTCCTGTAACACATAATAGAGCTTAAATTTTGAATGCCATGACAAAAAAAAAGTTTTGCCCCCATCCCCCATAAATGTCCGCCCCCGTCCATTTGGGGTCCATTCGGACGGTACGGGGGGTTCGGTATCACTTCAATACCCAGATACCACTCGCCATGCGGTTGTCTCTCCGATAAAATTTTACGTGCCATTGCTTTAACTGTCACTGGAGTGAATATAAATTTTTTGATGTGTAAAATTTCGGACTTCTGATGACCCGTAACGAATGTCAAAGATCCACGAATGACAGTCGGGACCAACGGCTTAACGTGCTTTCCGAGGCACGGAGGAGTCTCGGTATGTAAATGGTCACCCATCCATGGACCAACCCTAGCATGCGTAGCTTAACCTCATAGATCGACCCGTGCGGCTGTTATTACTTGGCCACAAGCTCCTCGTTCCTCCTCCACATTCACACAACACCGAACAAATTATATAAGAATGAAGGTTCATTCGCTCCTTTCATTAAATTTTTCGATCCTTCGGTAGGTGAGTGAACAATGCCGTGTGCCGAAATCCAATATCATTAGATAAGCAGGATAATTTCGTAACACACTTAAGGTACCATTCCGTAGCCGACCGCAGGAGGCAACTGCAGGCGACGTGGCGCCGCGACACGTCGTTGGCAGCTACGGGCGAGCACGTGCAGCCCGACCGCAGACCAGTAGTGCCGCCAACGCTCGAGCGATAGTCACGTTTTTCTATCTTCTATCTACCGACTGGAATACGAGCTGTTGCCGCCTGTGGTCGGGTTCGAAATCATGACTGCAGCGACATGACGCGGCGACGTGTTGCCTGCAGTTGCTTCCTGCGGTCGGGTACAGAATGGTACCTTAACAGTAGCAAGTGCCTTTCATTTTGACAGTTCAACACCTGCTTTATTTACGTTGCTGAGCAGACAATTTTATCGACCATTATGAAGCTATGGATTACCAGTACCCTTCAAAATTAGGGTGCTTTTCAGTAATTAATTTATTTTTCACTTGTAATTCATTCTGTGTTCAAACATTCGAAAGATACCAAATGGAAGGCAACATGTACGAAAGGTGAAGCGTCTGAACATCGTTCTGTCTCTATCAATCGCTTATAGATGACAGACACGGAATGATGTATCAATTATGTTTAGCGATAAACGCATTTAGTGATTTGTGCAAAAATGACTTTGTTTTTGTGGTGCAAACGAGCCTGACGTATGTTATTAATTATTAAACAAATATTATAAAAATGTAAAATATGATAATATTGTTAACTTTAAATAATGTTTAATATTAAATGACCACTCACAAGATATGCCCGGGCGTTAATATGACACATCGAGTATAAGCCTATGTACGCACGGGATTTTTTTCCGCGCACTGGATTTTCAACGCAATACTCAGCGCCGAGAGTTGAAAATTCAACAGTGTTTTTTTTTTGATGCGCTGGGATGCACTCTGTTGGATTATCAAAGCTGGACTCGAAAATCCAGTGCGCGATAAAATCGCACCGTTATATTTTAAAAGTGACAGACAGGACGCTATACATAGCCGAATGAAGAACGTGATGTATGAACGTAAACGAGGCAAAAGGAGTATGTAAGGATCCTAACAGGTGCGTTTTGTAATTTCTGTCTACCCCCCGTGGGAAGAAGGCGTGAGTTTATCTCAGTACAAATCCGAAGTTTTTGATGTGTAACATTTGCCTCTCGGTTTCCTGCAATCTGTGGGAGTGATTTCTTGAAAAGGGACGGAAGTGTGTAACAGGAAGCCGGGAAAGCGCGCGCTATTTGATTTGACCAATGAGCGCGCGCGGTGCTAGAGTAGGCCGTCAGAAACGACCTTAAAGAGGCCCCTTTAATGTGCTTATTACCAAGGTGAGATGTCAGATGTTACACATCATAAGAAACTACTGTAAGGCTCGCTGTTTTTTTTTATCCAAGTGTCATACACGGCCGGGTACTGTCACCAGTAAGGTCTATTTTGACTACTAGGAGTGACTATGAACTAAAATATTTCAGAGTGCCACACTTTGTAAAATAAGCCGGTTTTTAATCAACTTTTTATTGAGACCACTGTTGGATTTTCAACTCTCGGTACAGAATAATACAGATGGTTCACTCCACAAAATCATTTAAATAAAATCGACTCTTACTACGACACAATAAAGTGCAATTCAGGTCGCACAGCGCTAATTACCTACAGTTATATTCACCTAGAAGTTGCCTCTCTTTCTATCGCGTAACTCTTATATCTTCTGTCTACGTTACGCTCACTGAATGGGCCCGACAAGACGAAAAGAACGATGTCTTAAATTCGTTTAAGGCTAAACGTATTTAGTGATTCTGGTGCAAGTGGACCTTAAAAAATTGATTAAAAATCGGCGTTAAGGTTGTAAAAATAATGTGCAATATAAGAAATCGTCCTAAATTTGTATAGTAAAATTATTATTATTTATGTAAATCCAATGTTTTATTTTTAATTATACCGATATTATTAATATTAAAATACATAATGTTTTATTTAATGTTTGTTTTTTCTTATTTTCCTAGTATGGCCACCTGATGGTAAGTGGCGCCCCCTATGAACATCTGCAATACCAGAGAACCATGCAGAGAAAATGCTGTAATGGCCTAAAGTCTTATATACAACGTGTAACAAAAACCCTGTCAGATCCGTGAGGGTGTTGTTAAAAATCATACTGATATAAGTGGTAACATTCAGTAAAAAAAAAAATCGCTGCATTTTTTTCAATAGGCATTTTTACCGTGTTATTACATGGGGTGCGGGTGGCGTTTAGCGGGTTTCTACAAGTCGTAACTTATGACCCTGTTGATTTTTTTTAATAATTGAGATAATTTTGGTACTAAAAACGTGAATTTTAATAAGATTTTTATTACTTATTGGTGGTAATTTTATTGCAGTACCTACTTAAGAGCCCTTTTTGGATCGCACAGGGTTTTTGTAAGACATTGGTGCCGATTCCCTTGTTCACAAACTAAACTAAATTTAAGTTCAGTGCATCTTTTTCTTTCTATTTCATTAAGAAAAGGACAGAAGATAAATTTTAGTTTAGTCCTGTCAAATTAATCAGCGCTTGACGTAAATTGACGTAATTTTAGTAGGCAAGTTTTTAATCACGTCTAAACTTGTATGGAGTAGTGACAGGCGCTGATTAACTTGACAGGACTAAACAAAAATTTATCTTCTTTCCTTTTCTTAATGAAATAGAAAGAAAAAGATGCACTGAACTTAAATTTAATTTAGTTTGTGAACAAGGGAATCAGCACCATTGTATATCTGCATAGATATTCACAACCATTAGATACGCTTCCATACCAAATCTAACATCATAAATAGACCTTTAAACGCTGATTATAAATCCGAGACTAGAAAATATTGACAGTTTGAACCAAATAGACGACCACTGTTCTGTCGACGGATAAGTGCTGTCGGGGACTAGGCAAATCAGGTAACCGAAAATAATAATAAATAACGATTTTTATAAAAATATATTTTAAAATGTACTTATTTAGTATAATATAATATAATGAATAAAATAAATCCTTACATATTATAAAACAAAATCCGTCGCCGCGTCTGTCTGTATGTCTGTCTGAACACGATAAACTCAAAAACTTCCGTACGGATTTTCAAACGGTTTTCAGCAATGGACGAGTGATTCATGCGGAAAGTTTTAGTGTATAATTCATTACGGTTTTGTGTAAATTGGCTGAAATATGACGATTATTGTTGAAGAAGTTGGAAAAAATCATGCCGACTGGGAGCTTTACTGGTGTGCGCTGCGTTAACCGAAAAAGATACATGAAATTTATGTTCTACCCACTGAGCACGAATATGTTGCATAAACATTGCTGAAACTATAAATTGGGTGGGTGTAAGTTACAAATGCAAAGGTGCAATCTTGTAGCAAGGTTACACGAACGTAGATGAAATAGCCCTAACGGCAACGCCAGAAACATTGGATGCAATGTTGCTCATATGGATCAGATAAAACTTTCAACATCTATAATTTGCAACGTTACGTGGACTTAACAGTGGTAACATACTAGAAAGGTTTTATTGTAAATTTCTGCAAGTTAATTTATATACATTACAGCAACTATTCATTTGTAATTTTTCAGAAATTTCATAAATATAAGTTACAGTAACGTCACATTCGGAAGTTATCTGAAAGTTTAAGTACAAACGTTACAACGCCATTTTAATTGAAACTTACCGGCAACCTACAAATGCAATGTCGTGTTAATAATGCACATGTTACTTGCACGTAACTTCCATTTAGATTGTCATGGCAACGTTACATTTGTAATATACAGGTAACTTGCACATTTAATGTCGTGTTAATAATGCACATGTAACTTGCACGTAACTTCCATTCAGATGGTCATCGCAACGTTACATTTGTAATATATAGGTAACTTGCACATTTTACGTCGCGTTAATAATGCACATGTAACTTGCACGTAACTTCCATTTAGATGGTCATGGCAACGTTACATTTGTAATATACAGGTAACTTGAGCATGTAGGGTTCATGTAACTTGAATTTTTGTTGTTGTCATGACATTGCAAATAAAATCTGCGTTCAAGTTGCCTAATAAACTTCCTTTCAGTTTTGTAAACATACATGCAATGCACCAAGTTCCAGAATAGTAATAGAGGTTTTCTATAAGTACTATTCTGCAACTTGTTGCATGTAAGTTTACAAAACTGAAAGGAAGTTTAAGCCTGTCACAAACTTAGCTATAATATACCGGAAGACTTTTTTTTCGTCTCGATTGTCTCGAATACCGTCTCATATTAGACAAAGAGAAATTTTGAAAAAATAAATTTTAAAAAATTAAGTAGGTATGCCATTTGCTTCTACTCCGTTCACCTATTATACCCATTTTTTTTTTCGAGACTTAAAAAGTCATCCAGTATATTAATATACCAAAATGTATACTTATAGCAAGGCATCTTACGATATATTTTGCGTACTAGTTGACAGAGTCCACCACGGAGCAAATCCGTGGAGTCCACACACTCATCTATAATATGTTTTGGTATAAGTAGATATTATACCCGAGTGTGTGGACTCTGATGTAAACTTAGCATGCTAAGTATATCGTAAGAAGCCTTGCTATAAATAAATATTTTGGTATATTAATATATATTGTAGCTAAATCTGTGACAGGCTTTATTAGAACGCATATTTTATATGCAACGTCATGGCTCCGCATCTATTTAAAACAAAAGAAATATGAGAAAATGTTTACGACGAATAAAAACAAAACTTCAAGTTAATTAGATGTAGAAGACAGAACATAAAAACCAGTTAATTTGATAAAGGCCTCATTTATTAAATAAACTATGTGGAACAGCGGAAATAAAAACAGAAACCAAACAAGTCTCTCACTTGTGCGTGTGGTGTCGTCATAAGTTTGAGCGATGACAACTTGAAGTTGTTTTTCTTGCCGGTCCATGAGCAAAATTGTGCCAAGTAATTGATGAAAATCTTCTCAAGGCAACGATTCACGCAGTCGCGCTCTCTACTCCCGCCCGTATGCCTCAGCATATTAAACTGAAATAAGATAAAAAAATCAGAACACTTTTACTTGAATTATCGAAGTAGCTACTTCTAGCAGGAGATACTAAAAGAGGCAGGATTTGTACCCATCGGTTTACTGCATGAAAAGTATTATATATTTAGTATTTAAAATATTTAGCTTTAAGTCGACCGACCGCTTAACTGAGTCCTCGCCTGCTTGCGCGCGGGTGCACGGGTATGACGATAACGGGGCGTACGCGGCGTGCGGGAGGCAAAGCCCGGCCGCCCGCAAGCAGCAAGCTGGCGAGGACTCGGTTAAACCTATGAGTTGAATAAAAAATTCCTAACAAGAAAAAAAAAACTTATTTTTTTACACTCGAAAGTATGGCCACTGAAGGACACACCGGTATAGAGGTCTCCCTGATCAGTATGTATATAGTACACTTTTTGAGCCTCTTACGAGCGACTATAATCAAATAAAATAAATATTACCAATTGCTTTTCGAATTGTTCATCCACCATCTTCTCCTCTAAGCTTTTTAGGTGGCGTAATTCCGTGTAATTCAGTGGCAAATCAGGAAGTAGTCGTGAGGGACTGGTCTCACATTGCGAAGGTACTCGAATTCTCTTAAGGGTATCTTCAATGTTCTCCACTCGATGCATAGTGAAGACAGCGATAGATTTGAGACTTTTCAGCTCAGTCATAACTTGACCTGTAACATTTTAAGCAACAAATGTACTTACGCGGCGGTGGTGAAATATTATTATTATATCAAAGGCAAACGTCGCTAAGCGCGAGCGACCATTAACTGATTAGCGCTCGCTTAAGGGGCCGGCGTAGCATGCGTAGTTCATACTAACGTAATACCAAAACAATTTGTAAATCAAACATATTCTTAAGGTAGTGTGTATTTATTTCGTTCAAATATAATATTGCAATAATAAAAAGACGAGATATGAGGAATTTAAAATTTCTATAGCTTATTTTTCTCAAAACTCTTGTTTAAATAAGTACCGCTTTCACCTCTCAGTGCCTAACCAATTGTCATACATTTTGGAAGAGGCCATCCTCTTCCAAAATGTATGACAATTTTAGATGTTTATACCCAGTCCAATCTTACTTGTCTTATTTGGTAAAGAAATTTCAAACATAAAAATTATATCTTCGACACACCTTTGCCAACTTTTTATCTAAGATTGCTTTATTTGCAAGAAAACAGCTGTTTTAGCAAAAGAAAGTGAAGAATGGCAGATAAGTAAAATTGGACAGACTAGATATTGACATAGGATATTTTTCATATCAGGAAAATTTAATGAATTTCGAGCGAACAGTAAATACGTATTCAACTCGGATAAAGTACGCGTGCAAAACCTAGCCCTTCAGACGAAAGATTGTAAATTGCGTAACTTACTTAACTGTTGTGTAAGTGAATCAGTACTATGCGCAGCGACAGATGATGTTTCACTACAAATTCCTGTTGGTGATGACACATGATCATCTCGATATATGATCTGTGCTCTCCGAATATCTTCAGGTGTCAATGTGCCATCTAATTCCACAATATACTCATTAGCAACGTCTGAAACTGCCGCACCTGCATACGAAATGATTGTATTCTTATTAAATAGAAAATTATTGTAGTCAACATCAAATATAAAATATTCACACAAATTTACAAATATATACATCGACTCTGCAACCGTAGAAGATATCTGTATATACATAATTAGCTTTACACTAAATTACCTAATTTTAAATTGGAAAAAGTTTTAGTCAAAATTTAAAAATATCCTCTTCAAGTACATAGTTACCTGGTTTGTCTTTATTATTCTCCTCAGAAACTAAATCAGTAGATGCGTCTGCATGCGTTCTCACTGGGCTGAGAGATGAGCTGTCATCAATAGCCAAATCTCGAGATGCACATTCTGTGGTCTGTTTAAAAGTTGGCGGTGGGGAAATAGTCATCACGGTAGTATTTTTTATTTTTAATTCTTCGTCTTTTTTTAATTTCCTCTAATGCAGCTGTGTCAGACTCGCTAGTTGCTTTGGTTTTTCATTTTTCTACTTCATTTGCTTCAGCAAGTGTTGCTGAAAATAATAAATAAATATATCAAGTGCCATAGTATCTATGTATTGTATACTCTTTATTGTACTTAATATCATTTTAAAAATACAATCAGGACAGGTGAAAAAATTACAAAGGCGAACTTGTCCCTATAAGGGATCTCTTCCACCAGTTAACCTTTGAGCAATAGACTAGTCAATGACAGAAGACAAAATCATTAATAGTTACCATAATGTCCCACTATAGTGATATTTTTTAGTTCATTCCAGTCTTCTTCTGGTTTCATACTTAAATTGATTGCCTTCCTTTCAATTTTCTTATTTTTTGGCCACATGCATATGTTTTTTTCTTCATTTATCCAATTTCTTAGAGCAGCAGATACATATTCATCATCGTTTACTGACCATGTTATTACAGAGTAGGAAAAGACGGCGGTGGGCGGAGTGTCAAGCTGGAACAGTAGGTAGGTCACGTATGATGGAAAATTAATACTTATTATTCAAATTACAATGTGTCACGACTACTAACTATACCTACTTAAAAGCTTAAAGCGATGGAAATACTATTTTTATCTCTATTCAAGTTATGTGTCTACATGTAAAAATAACATTTTCTTACCCATCCTGAAGGTGTCCGTGGCAGCTAATCGGGTTTGTGGTATTAATAGCTAATTAACAATGACAATCAGTAAAAATTAGCATATCTAATGCTAGACCACAAACCTGATTGTCAGGGTTCTAAACGTCTTCTTTGGTTGCCCTCGTCTGCTGTCTCTCTCTGCAATAACATTTTGCTATAAATCCAATGACAATTGACTATACTAATCCTGTCGTTTAGGTGCCTTTAACAGGCCCCAAGCAATTGTGGTTCAAACATTGTCTAAACATAAATCATTTAAAATAATAAAATAGAAATATATTGTAAAAATGCTATTATGCCCTCTTCCTCCTCTTACATATACTCATATTAATATATGGAGAAATGGCAGCTCAAACAAAGGCTTATGCCTGAATGAATCAGTTTTTAAGGAAATATTTCAACAAATCCATACTGACATTATAAATGCGAAAATCATACGTCATCAACACCATTACTTACGGCGTAATCATCCTAACGAACGGTGTGAAATGAGGAGTGGAAGTTTGTATGGAGGTACGATATAATCGACTCCCACGTACTCAAACCTCCCACGCGGACGAAGTCGCTGACAAAAGCTAATACTTATAGGCAAGATGCCAGGGTGCGACAGTCAGCCATAATCAGCCATTGCATTAAATTACCCACCTACCTACCTTAATATTACAAGATTATAATATACAAAATACTAAAATGACCCTATCTACCGATGAATAATAGCGTAACATGCAATCCGATACTTGATGCATGCATAATTCTACAGAACTACAACAGTATTCAACTAAAATATGTCAGAAATGGGTCGCCACCCCCACGACAATATGCACCATGCACCTTGGTAGGTAATGGCGTGGCGTCTTGTTCGAGCGGTTTGTCAAAGATTTAAGTACTCTGCGGAGCCGTATTACCCATGTCTAAACTAGGTACCTACCTAAAAATTACACATGATGATTTTCTTATAGAGTTACACTTACCTTGTCATGGCTGTAGTGGTCCATTTTTGTTTCTCCTTGCCTTGAACCGGAATGAGTATGTAGCCAGAGCTCCGCTAGGAGTAATTAGTAGTGTTCTGTGAGAGAGGCACAACACGTGGATCGACGCACGAGCACGAGGCACGCAAAGATAAGTACACCACCGCCACCGCAAAGTAAATAAAATACTCTTTGAAAATAATGGCCATTAATGACGGACTGGGACTCCGGACTGGCTGGAGTCCAGTGTTGCCAACTCCAAAAGTTCAAATTATCGAGTTCCCAAGTCAAAATTATCGTATTTTAGACAAAATTATCGTTGCTATCAAAAGATGAATAATTTTACACAAGAATCAAAGGGGAAATATCGTCGGCGTAGATGGAGAACTAAATAACTGCGATTTTGGACAAATTGACTTTTCACTATTTTCGTAACACCCAAATCATGCCGCGTATATAAATCGCGATTTTCTCCAAACAAGAATTTTTTTGTTACTTACTAAGTTCTCCACCTGCGCCAACGATATAATGCCAAGTTTCACTAGTAGTGGTGCTAGCAGCACAAACCTTAAACATAATCATAATCATCATTTATTGCATTCATGTAATTTGTTACAAGTTTAAATAGGTTTCATACATGAACCCTGCTAGGGCACAGCAATATAAATAGTTTAATGTGCTACAGTGTCACAATATTAAAACCACTGTGCTTAATTAATTACCTAATACTAAACAAACAAACATGTTTATTCATAGTTTTTAGTGTTTTCACTGTAAAATAAAATAAAAAACTAAAGAGGGAAAGAGAGGGAGAGATACTTACTTGTTGATATTGACCTATGTCAATATCAACAAGTAAGTATCTCTCCCTCTTTAGTTTAAAAAAATTCAATATCAATTGTCAATTAAGTACCTATGTACAGTAGGCGCTAAAAAGTGCATGATCACGCTAAGAGTCGTATTGCTGTGAACACGCGGTATAGTCCGTACATTTGTATGTGTAAACAGTCAGACGTCTGTGGTGTGAGTGCCGTACACACACCACAGAGAACGCAGTTTTGAACTACACACTATCGTATCGTCACGGTTCGCGGGCGCCGCACTTATATTTCCATAACTTTTGTTAGCACGCATCATACTCGTACGCGTGACCTTGGCCAGTGTATCGCATTGCTAAAATTCGATAGTAGATTATATGTGCAGATAGCAGAAGGCGTTAAGCGTTGGACTTAGATTCAAGATGGCTAAGGTTCTAATCTCGTAAATCACAGCGCTGTTTTTACAAATATTATTATTTTTGTTTGCAATAATAATATTTTTAAATATCCTGCCTATTTATTAATGTTGTTATTGCAATAAAGGGTTTAGAATTAAAAATGCGTGATATGTTATAATAAAAAATAAATAATATTTATTCGTTATGTTTATTTTACTTAAGTATAGTTATCAAACTGCTACAATTATTTATCATTACTTCACCTGAATAATATGTGAAATAGATGTTTAGAAACTTAGAAGCAATTTGTATTATTTTGACATATTTAAATTTTGAAATGTTTTAAATTTTAAATGGATTTTTTTGCACCATAAATATAAAGCTTTGATCATGGTCTAAGTAATTAAGCAATAAATAAGAATATTAGACTACTTATAATGTAAAAAAATCTACTGACAAAATTGTTGATTTTAAGGTTAAAGGCAGTTGTTCATATTAATTATTTTAAACTTTATTTGGCTTTAGTAAATATTGGTTGGTATTGAGGTTATAGCTTAAGTATTCATTTTCTTTACGAAAAGAAGATTGAAACTAAACCTCAAATTTTAATCCTAAAATAATACTATTACTAAAATAATATTAAACAATTTCGGTATATCTGCAAGAAATACGACAAACACCCTATTGAAACGTGCTTAAAAAATTCGTAACCATAAATTCATGCAATAACGAATCTGTTGTTTATTAACTTGGTACGGTCAATATTTTAAGGTCAAAAACGGTTTTCTAGCTGGTCTTCAGTGATGCAAGCCTTCAGAGTGCACGGCGAACGGTTCATAATGACGTGTTTTTAATAATTCAGCAAAATATCTCGTTGGTATGAAACCATTTGTTTCATTCACCATTTGACGTCGCTGCTACTCGATAATAAGCCCCTTCCTCATATCTCTTAACCGTCACAGTATTTCTCTAGAACAAAGAAAAACATTGTTTTTATTACACATAATACCTAATTATTTATTATTCACTAATCGAATTAAACCTCACAATGAATTTAAAACTTTAAAGGCGTCGCTGCTACTCGATAATAAGCCCCTTCCTCATATCTCTTAACCGTCACAGTATTTCTCTAGAACAAAGAAAAACATTGTTTTTATTACACATAATACCTAATTATTTATTATTCACTAATCGAATTAAACCTCACAATGAATTTAAAACTTTAAAGGCATCTTCTGTCTCAACAATACCTCTGTTCTATCAACAATACCCTTGATTAAGATTTATGTTTAGTAAAATATGAAATATATAAATGATAACACTCACACTTAGTCCGGTTTTATTAGATATTCACTTCACTTTTACGCAGCGCAATAATATTCTCTGATCTGATCTGATCTCTTCAATATATTTTATGCCTGCTTTTTGATAATAATAACCACAACACTGCGCTAAATGCTCGTCACCAATATTATCACGGCACGAACCAACAAAGTTCTATTAATTGAATACTTGTAACAAACTGCATCTACCCCACAGAAATCGAAATAATTTACTTAGTTTTTTGTGGTCTACCTGCTAAACTTTAATATTTATGTGAACAAGACGAATGAAACTAAAAACGAATGATGATTATCGAACTAGTCATTGGTTGCAGACAAAGTGAGTGTGTGTGTGTAATGTGCGTGTCTACAGTATTGTAACAACTTATAGAAGAAGGTCGTAAGTCAAACCGAAGCGACAGTCTATTGCTTTGTGAGATTGCTTATGGACTTTTGGTCGGTACTGTACTTGACAATTGATATTGAATTTTTTTTCGTATTTGATAAATACGTTTTGATACTGGAACATTGAATTTTTTTCAGCAAATCACAAAATTATCGTACGTTAGACATTCATTATCGTGCATCGTACCATAGGCCAAATTATCATACGCCCCCATAATTATCGTACTGGTTGGCAACACTGCTGGAGTCGGCTGGACTTGAACGCGTAGCAGTGTTGCCAGAGCAATCACGCGAAAAAGGATGGATTTTGACTATAAAAGTATATTATTTGACCAATATACTAAACTATCCCATTTAAAGCACGTGATTCGTATATCTAAAATAGCACGATTTTGGAATAAAAGACATGTTTTTTCTTTTTACAAGAAAAATAAAACACAATTTATAATATTTTAACTGTCACAAATAAATTCACAAGTCTTATCAAACTAAGAAATCATCATGAAAAATGTATTTACCTGAAAAGTTTTTGTCCAAATGTAGGTTCAGTCTGCCCAGCTAGTATGACTATTTAGTATTTACTAATAATAAAAAAAGGTAAAGTTTGTACCTTTGTATGTAATGGGGATGGGTGATCTCCGGAACTGCTCTTAAGTTTTTGACAGTTTTGTTATCAGAGACACAGACAGGTTTCGTGTAAAAATAATGTGTCACTTGCTGGTAAGTACAAGATATCACGATATTTTGTTTTGACAGAATCTGTCAAATTTGTAAATAAGTAATTTTTTTGATAAAGTTGCTTTTGGACAAGCAGATTTATTTCTTGTTCTGTATCTATATACAAAATGGCATGGCATGGTTTGATTTGACAGAATTTGTCAAATTAGTAAAATTTACAGCTATTTGATAGTCGCTTTTGACAGGCAAATTTATTTCTTAGACAGAACAAGATCTGAAGAGAGGACGATAGAATCTATCAAATTTGTAATTTTGACAGTTTTATTTATTTATCTTGTAAAATACAAAAAGCCAATTACAGGTTCCTACCGATAGTATCATAGTGAGTAGACATTTGTGAGATCACTATTACATTGCATTCTGAGATTTTTCCTAAATAAGGGTTTTTTTATATAGTTGCATTTGGACAGGCACATTTATTTCTTAGGCGATACAAGATAGCATGTCGTGGTTTTTTGTAACAGATGCTAATGTAAATACAAACTATCATTTATGTGATATCTCGTATTTATCATCAAGAGATAGTTTTTGTCGAAACCACCTTTGTCAACAAAACTGTAAATTTTCTAATTTGACAGATTCTGTCGAAACAAACCATGACATCTTAAGAAATAAATCTGCCATTCCGAAAGCAACTTTACAAAAAAACTGTCAAAATTACAAATGTGACCGATTCTGTCAAAACAAACTATCATGGTAACTCGTAATGAAATCAAGAGACATATTTTTGTGTCAAAACCACCTCTGTCAACAAAACTGTCCGTTTTACTCATTTGATAGATTCTGTCAAAATAACTTATACTCTCTAAGATATAAATCTATTGAACAAAAACTGGCAAAATTACAAATTCGACAGATAGGGAACATGCACCAGTTTATTTTATTACGACAGTCAAAAGTATAATCCAGAGTAATATCAACAGTAACTGTAGCATTCAAACATGGGCGCCAGCAGGATTTATTCCAGGGAGGTGCACCTTCAATGCCATGAAAACAGCTTGAAATTTTTTGCACTCCACTGACTCCACCTCGGATATTATATTAGAATCAAGAAGTAACTTGATCAATCTAAGCCCATCAATCGAAAAATGTAGGATTCAAAAGCGAGCGCAGCTAGCTTGAAAATCTTAGCACCTATCTCGAATTCGATAGGTTTTATTTTGTCTAAAGGACAAAATAAAACCTATCGAATTCGAGATACTTACAGATAATTACAGAAATTACAGAAATACGGCTAATTATGCCTATTTGTAAAGAAAACCTTATGAACGCAAAGGACATAAGATGTCTGAGCACGCTCGAATATATTAGGATATTTTCGGATAAATTAAGTTTTTATTTTCACACGTTCAGAAATAAGTAGTTAGAAGATTAAGAGCGAGCGAAGTGACCTCGAAAATGTTTGCTTTCGGGCTCGGATGCATTGGTTTTTCTATGTATTTTCTATTCCGTTAGGGGGGTGCAAGCGCACCCCCTTGCACCCTGCTGCCGGCGCCCATCCCATGCGTTCAAACTTTCTTATGATTTCTTTTCTGATTTTATATGCATTTGAAATCTGTACGCACACCGAAAACGCTCTAACGGGCTTATACCATGACGTCACAATTCATAATTATTCTCGGCGCGTTTACTACGAGTAAGTCATTAATTTGCAATTATCTACATAAAATTTCGTTTAATTAAGTCTATACTTGTGATACAAAATATCGTTTCTAATTCAGTATTCTGTGTAACTGTTATGTAATATTATCGAAAAAAAAATTTTTTTTTCTCTATTTTAACGTGAGATACGTGAGACAGCTTTTCCCCTAATTTCATGGAACAGGCTCTAAGGTGGCAACACTGATGAATTTGAAACGAAGCGACCCAAGTTCATTGTTAGGTACTTACGTCCTATATGATTGTAATAAGGCTTATTTTTTAGGGTTCCGTAGTAAACAAGGAACCCTTATAGTTTCGTCATGTCCGTCTGTCTGTCTGTCTGTCTGTCTGTCCGCGGTCTAGCTCCAAGACCGTTAGTACTAGAAATTTGTAATTTGGCATGGATATACATATTAATCATGCCGACAAAGTGGTAAAATAAAATTATGAAAAATATTTTTTTTTAGGGTACCTACCTTACACGTAAAGTGGGGATGTTTTTTTTTTTTTGTCTATCCCTTGGTGTGGGGTATCGTTGAAAAGGTCTTAAACATTGTGAGTGTGTTAAAACTATTTTTGAATTCAGAGATCCGTTTGCGAAATATTAAGCTTTAAAGTGCAAAATTTTGTTGGAGTCAAGTGTCGTCCCCCCCCCCCCTGCCAGCTAAATGGTTGGTTTTACATGTGTGAAAAAATTCACGGCAGTAGCTTATATAACGAATTTAAAAGGAAAACTATCACAGCTGAGTAGGCTTTACAAGTTAACGAGTAATAATCGACCAACTTAGATTTGCGGTTGTAAAAACATGTTCTCATACATTCCGTATGAAAGATTTTTTTTTTCAACTACAAAGTTAAGTTTGTTCTTGGGATAAATTCATCCCAACTACGGAACCCTACATTGTGCGTGGTCCGACATGCAATTGGCCGGTTTTTTTTCTTTTTAATAAGTAAAGCGAGACCAGACGCGTTGAACTTGAAGAAACATTTGATTAATTATTTCATTTGGTAATCGAGTAATATTCAATCAAGACTTTTAGGTTTTCGCAATGTAAATAAATAATTTACCGACCATAATATACGTTATACGAGTAGTATTTAGATAAGTAATTAAGGGGGATGCGCTAAGGTAGCCCGCGAAATTCAAATTTTCTTAAGTTTTTTGCAATTTGCAGGTCAGTAACAGGTTGTATGTTGATCTAAATATGATTCGTGGCCTTAACAAATATGGCTTTACAGAATTATAATCATTAGAATCAGAATTACAACTCTGTAAGTTCAAAAAATCCAAGAAATTCCGTAACGTAACGAAAATAAAACCTAACACCCCCACTCCGCCTACCATGTAATGACGTAATTTTTGTTTTATGTCATCATCATCACGTCATCATCCCAAGTGTAGCGTTGACAAATAGGAAGTATGGAGGTTACAAATGCTATGCAATAGCTTTACCGCGGCAGTCCCCGAGTGTCACACGTTTTTTTTTTTTTTAATATTGCAATATGTAAATTTCAGCAAGATCTTATTAGTAGTACCTACTTACCTAAGTTTCAATAATTATACTATGAAAAGTACCCGTAATGTTGTTCATTGGAGTTAAGACAACATTGAACATGTAACGTTGTGTTGATTTCACAATTTTAACAGGTAAATTATCCTATTATAATAATTGTTAGTTACAATAATTTACATTTGCAAAGTAACAGCAATGTTGTTTATGGAAGTTGCAACAACTTTGTAAAGGCGACTTGTTTCCAGTTTAATAAAAATATGTTGCAAAAATGACATTCCAGGAACGTTAATAATTGTAAGTTACATTAGGTTTCATTTGCAAAATAACGGTAATGTTGTTTATGGAACTTACAACAACGTTTTATTGGTGATATTGTATATAGTTTAATAAAAATATGTTACAAAAATTACATTGCAGGAATGTTAATAATTGTAAGTTACAATCATTTTCATTTGTAAAATAACGGCAATGTTGTATAAGGAAGTTACAACAACGTTGTAATGGTGACATTGTGTATAGGTTAAAAAAAATATGTTGCATAAATGACATTGCGGGAATGTTAATATCGAAAGTTTTCATAAGTTCAGTTTGCTAAGTAGATGCAATGTTATAAAAAGTATGTTGTAAAAATTAGGTTGCTACAATGTTTCACCTGCAATGTTATAATAATGACATTGTAGGAATATCATTAATATAACTTACAGTAAGTTTTTAAAAGTTTGTTTCTTCAAAGTATAAAAAACAACTTTTACACGTAATGTTGTTGCGACATCTGTTTTAACATTTTGGTAAGTTAAAACATATATGTTACATGAAAATAGCCGTAATGTTTTTATGATCTTTCTTTTTAAACGTTCTTATGGGGGGTCTATCAACATTGTAGAAAGTTTCTGTAAGTTTCATGCTTAGTGGGTACGGTATTGTTCATCTTAAAAAGTTCAACAAAAAAGTCCGCGATGGCATATGTTTATCTTCTAACGATGACCCACAATAACCATTTTTATCTTTCAGAATTTGATAAAAAATTTATTATTATTTCCGAAGCGTTTTTGACCGGTATAGTCCTTATCCAAAAAAATATGTTACTTAAATTGGGCATGGGCATTTAATTTAGATTAATGAATAGTTTAAAATATATCACAGTTTCAAAATACGCGTAGCAACGCGGGCGCAGCGGTAGGAGTCAATGACCTTTTCCTCTGTTATTAGGTATGAAATCTCGGTAGTACGTTCCCGTGGGATATTTTCCGACATCCACGCAGGCGAAGCCGCGGGCAAAAGCTAGTAAGTAATAAAAATTATTCACAAAAAATATAAACTGACAAACATCGACGCGAAAACTGAAACCATGGATTCAGTACATGATTCTGAACCCCTGCGTTGAATGTCCCTGACACCCTGAATAATCATGCTGACGCAGGTCCTCACGTGAGACAGCGCAAAATATAAAAAAAAAACTAGTCAAAACAAAATATTGGTTACGGTCCGCTTGGTTTGTAAGGAAGGTGTTGACAATGATTGTCGCTTCTAGCAGCGGCCGCTGAGACGTTTCCGTGCTCTGTATTCGGTGTGTACAACGCTTTACAATTAGTACAAGTCCTGCGTAAAGTGCAGGCCACACTGGGCACAAACCCAAGTTCGTTTAGCTTCGCTCATTTATCTACCGCGTGTTTGGTCATACTTCGGCTTAACCGCGAACCAGTAGCCGATCCAGGGAGGGCCAGGGCATGGGTTTGGCCAGTGAGAACTTAGATAGATGGCACTAGCATAACTTTCATCTGTTAAGTTTGTGTTGTGATTTGGCTTCCCTTGTTGACTGAGTTTTTAGGGTTCCGTAGTAAACAAGGAACCCTTATAGTTTCGTTATGTCCGTCTGTCTGTCTGTCTGTCCGCGGTCTAGCTCCGAGACTGTTAGTACCAGAAAGCTGTAATTTGGTAAAAGAAAATTTTGAAAAAAAAAATTTTTGGTTACCTCTCCTACACGTAAAGTGATGTTTTTTTTTTCTATCCCATGGTGTGGGGTATCATTAGAAAGATCCTTCAAAAACATTACGAGTATGTGAAAACCATTTTTAGATTCAGGAATCCGTTTGCGAAATATTAAGCTATAAAGTGCTAGTTTTTGTTAGAGTCAAGTGTCAGCTAAATGGTTGGTTTTCGATGTGTGAAAAAAATCACAGCAGTAGTTTATATAACGAATTTAAAAGGCTATCACAGCTAAGTAGGCTTTAAATGTTAACGAGGAATAACCGAGCAACTTATACTTATTTGCAGGTGCAAAAACATGTTTTTCAATTACAAAGTTAAGTTTGTTTTTGGGATGAATTCATCCCAACTACAGAACCCTTCATTGTGCGTGGTCCGACACGCACTTGGCCGGTTTTTTTTATAATATTGAAAGAACTGTTGTGAAAAACATGTATTCGACATAACTGATAAGTGAGTCAAAAGCTGAATTGAAGAAACGAGGTGCATCTTTACGAGGAAGGAAAGCAGATCAAATCAAATGTTTAATGAATTCTTTTATTTTGGATAAAGCTATGCTAGCGCCACTTTGACAGTTGCCAACCCCATTGTCATCAAAATTAAAAATAATCCGAGGAGGCTTGTAAAATGCTGCGTGCTTAAAAAAAGGAGGAGGTTACCTATATGTTCGTCAGTATGTATTTTTTCTTCTTTTTAGGGTTCTGTAGTCAACAAGGAACCCTTATAGTTTCGCCATGTCTGTCCGTCTGTCTATCTATCTATCCGCGGCTTAGCTCAGAGACTCTTAGTACTAGAAAGCTGTAATTAATCACGCCGACAAAGTGGTAAAACAAAATTACTAAAATATTTTTTTTAGGTACAGACGCCAGCACATGAAGCTACTACAATCTGTCAAATTTATTTAATAAATTTTCAACTTTAGCGCTGAAAAGTAAAGGTTCAAAGTTGATTGGGAAAATTTGACAGTTTCGGGTAGCTTGATGTGCTGGCGTCTGTACATCCTCTGCACGTAAAGTGGGTATGTTTTTATTTTCCTGTCTATCCCATGTTGTGGAGTGTCGTTGGAAAGGTCAGGAGTGTACGGACCCTCCTGTCCAGGGCGTCGAGTTCGGTCTGAGTCCATTTGAGTATGCCGAAAGAGTACATCAAAACCGGCATGGCCCAACCGTTGAAGGCGCGCACCTTGTTTCCTCCTGAAAGAAGACTATTTAATACCTTTTTCAGGCGACCAAAGAAGCGCTCCTTCAACGATTGCTTCATGTCAGCAACGTTGATGCCTAACGCTTCCGACATACCCAAATACTTATAGCTTTCGGATGAGGAGAGGCACCTAAAGTGTATAGAATCCGAGAGTTGAGTTCCCTCGGATTCCATAATCTCCCCTCGCTTTACATGCATGACTGCACATTTGTCCACACCAAATTCCATTCTGATGGCGCTACTAAATGTTTCAGTTACCTTCAGTAGCTCCATCAGTCGCAACTTGTTGGGGGCAAAGAGTTTCATGTTGGGGGCAAAGAGTTTTATGTTGGGGGCAAAGAGTTTCATGACTCATCATTATGAACAACTTTTACTATGAAAAATAAATCAGCTGTTCCCTACATTTATGTTCGCTAATCTCGTCAAAATATAGGGAACAGCCGATTTTTTTTTCGCGATTTCCGGTGTTGGTCCCATAGTAAAAGTTGTTTAAACCCAATTATGAGTAAAGTCACGTGTTAAAGTTTGCGCACTGGATAAAAACTTTCCTTTAAGTAGTAACTGGGTTGGCTATGTTGTTCAACAAGTCAAGTCATAATATGTCGCCAGTGGTGCCGATTCTCTTGTACACCGAACTAAACTATCACTAAAATTCCTTACTTTGACGATGAGAATCTCAAAGCTATTCTGCAAAATAAATTCTCTAAATTTAAAATTAATTTTGACACATCTAAATCGAATTTGACAATCGCGACTCCACACGTGATACCTAACCACGTGAATATTTTAGCGGAGGCGCTCTGGGGGCGGCAGCCTCGACGTGTGCTCGGAATTTTTCACTTTTTGTATGAAAAATAATAAAAATTATTACCTACATGTAGAGTGTTGGGGGTTTATTTCTAATCGCGATTAAAAAACGTGGAATAAATTGGTTGTAATGAACTTTAAATTCACACCACCTCGACTTCAGGTGCAAAAACAGTACTGAATTTTATGTTTTCTTTAGCTTAAATCTCAAAAAACGTGTCCTATCGCAAAAATAATGAAAATTTCGACCCCCTCTAAGAAACCCATAAACCCCTAAAAAACAACATGTAGGTAATAATTTTCCATACAAAAAGTGAAAAATTCCATTTAAATCACGTCGAGGCTGCCCTCCCAGCGCACCTCCGGCTGTAAAAAAAATTCGCGGGATTGGGCAAGCAAGTACCACGTGTGGAGTCGCGATTGTCAAATTCGATTTTGTAACAATATTTTGATTTAAAACTGTCCGTGGAGTTTCTTGCCTGTTCTTCTCCATAGGTACTTTCTACGCTTTGGAATGGGCAACTAGCTTCATCTTTCTGACTGACCAAACCCTTGAAAATTCAAAAGTAGGTACTTTTGAATTGTCAAGGGGTTGGTCAGTACCTACCTGTAATTGGTTTATTTGAAATAAATGCTTTGAGTTTGAGTTCGATTTAGTTGTGTCAAAATTATTTTTAAATTTAGAGAATTTCTTTTGCAGAACAGCTTTAAGATTCTCGTAGCTAAAACTTTCACTAAAATTCCTTACTTTTGTAAGGAACTTTAGTGATAGTTTAGTTCGGTGTACAGACGCCAGCACTTCAAGCTACTACAATCTGTCAAATTTATTTAATAGATTTTCAACTTTATTGCTGATGCATAAGGTTCAAAGAGTTATTAACACAATAGGCGCTTTTAGACGACGTTTACGGCAATACCTCATAGATGCGCAGCGGAAGTTGGATATGGTTACACTAAATGTGTCAATTATATGATTTTTATATGTATATGTACCTAAGTGCTTAATAAATTATATTTGTTGAAACGTGGAAGTCTGGTAACGTTCAAAACAGGTTTTTGTTTGTTTCGAAAGATATAACATGCGTGCCGTCTCATTTATTTGTCAGTTTCTTTTTGTTTTGTTATTTTACAATTTTATTTTATTTCACAAAATGTATTGGAATATTCGTTATTATTATTACACTAATTTATTTTATATATTATATATATGTATACCTACACACATACTTTGTAGTATAAAACTGATTTACATCCGTCACCCCACATTTCAGGTCCAGTTGAAAACCAGCGTCAGGCACTAGTTGTCTGGCATTTTTGCTGAACTGGGCCTATTTGGCGCAGCCGTGAGGCACACTAACTTTTTATGTTAAATTATTATTTTACACACTGTTTTTTGTTTCCTTTTTTATTTCTATCTTTTACTTGTGTTATACTTAATTATGTTGTGTTGTGTGCCTTTTTGTCTGTGCTAATAAATGTATTTTCTTTCTTTTCTTTCTTTCTTTCAAAGTTGATTGGGAAAATTTGACAGTTTCGGGTAGCTTGATGTGCTGGCGTCTGTACAAGAGAATGTAGTTAAAAACATGTTCTCCCTTATGGAATTTATGGGAGAACATGTTTTTACAACATGTAAGTTTGTTCTTGGGATCGTTTAACTTGTAGAGCCTACTGAGCTGTGATAGTTTTCCTTTTAATTTTGTGAATATACTACTGCCGTGAATTTTTTCACATTCTAAAACTAACCATTTAGCTGGCAGGGAGATGGGGACTCTTGACTAAAAATTTGCACTTCAAGGCTTAATATTTCGCAAACGGATCCTTGAATCAGAAAATGGTTTCACACACTCACAATATTTTTGAACGACCTTTCCAACGACACTCCACAACATGGGATAGACAGGAAAATAAAAACATACCCACTTTACGTGCAGAGGATGTACAGACGCCAGCACATCAAGCTACCCGAAACTGTCAAATTTTCCCAATCAACTTTGAACCTTTACTTTTCAGCGCTAAAGTTGAAAATTTATTAAATAAATTTGACAGATTGTAGTAGCTTCATGTGCTGGCGTCTGTACCTAAAAAAAATATTTTAGTAATTTTGTTTTACCACTTTGTCGGCGTGATTAATTACAGCTTTCTAGTACTAAGAGTCTCTGAGCTAAGCCGCGGATAGATAGATAGACAGACGGACAGACATGGCGAAACTATAAGGGTTCCTTGTTGACTACAGAACCCTAAAAAGAAGAAAAAATACATACTGACGAACATATAGGTAACCTCCTCCTTTTTTTAAGGCGGTTAATAAAATAAGTTTGGAGAACTTATGACTTAAAAAAACTTTTTACAAAAAAAAAAAACAACCGACTTCAAAAAAACAAAACACTACAAAGTGAAAAATAACTTTAATTTCGGAAGTCGGTGTCTTTGGTTTTGAATTTTCGTTCTTTGTCACCGACTTCCGAAATTAAAGTTATTTTTCACTTTGTAGTGTTTTTTTTTTGAAGTCGGTTGTTTTTTTTTTGTAAAAAGTTTTTTTAAGTCATAAGTTCTCCAAACTTATTTTATTAACCGCCTTAAAAAAAGGAGGAGGTTACCTATATGTTCGTCAGTATGTATTTTTTCTTCTTTTTAGGGTTCTGTAGTCAACAAGGAACCCTTATAGTTTCGCCATGTCTGTCCGTCTGTCTATCTATCTATCCGCGGCTTAGCTCAGAGACTCTTAGTACTAGAAAGCTGTAATTAATCACGCCGACAAAGTGGTAAAACAAAATTACTAAAATATTTTTTTTAGGTACAGACGCCAGCACATGAAGCTACTACAATCTGTCAAATTTATTTAATAAATTTTCAACTTTAGCGCTGAAAAGTAAAGGTTCAAAGTTGATTGGGAAAATTTGACAGTTTCGGGTAGCTTGATGTGCTGGCGTCTGTACATCCTCTGCACGTAAAGTGGGTATGTTTTTATTTTCCTGTCTATCCCATGTTGTGGAGTGTCGTTGGAAAGGTCGTTCAAAAATATTGTGAGTGTGTGAAACCATTTTCTGATTCAAGGATCCGTTTGCGAAATATTAAGCCTTGAAGTGCAAATTTTTAGTCAAGAGTCCCCATCTCCCTGCCAGCTAAATGGTTAGTTTTAGAATGTGAAAAAATTCACGGCAGTAGTATATTCACAAAATTAAAAGGAAAACTATCACAGCTCAGTAGGCTCTACAAGTTAAACGATCCCAAGAACAAACTTACATGTTGTAAAAACATGTTCTCCCATAAATTCCATAAGGGAGAACATGTTTTTAACTACATTCTCTTGTACAGACGCCAGCACATCAAGCTACCCGAAACTGTCAAATTTTCCCAATCAACTTTGAAAGAAAGAAAGAAAAGAAAGAAGATACATTTATTAGCACAGACAAAAAGGCACACAACACAACATAATTAAGTATAACACAAGTAAAAGATAGAAATAAAAAAGGAAACAAAAAACAGTGTGTAAAATAATAATTTAACATAAAAAGTTAGTGTGCCTCACGGCTGCGCCAAATAGGCCCAGTTCAGCAAAAATGCCAGACATCTAGTGCCTGACGCTGGTTTTCAACTGGACCTGAAATGTGGGGTGACGGATGTAAATCAGTTTTATACTACAAAGTATGTGTGTAGGTATACATATATATAATATATAAAATAAATTAGTGTAATAATAATAACGAATATTCCAATACATTTTGTGAAATAAAATAAAATTGTAAAATAACAAAACAAAAAGAAACTGACAAATAAATGAGACGGCACGCATGTTATATCTTTCGAAACAAACAAAAACCTGTTTTGAACGTTACCAGACTTCCACGTTTCAACAAATATAATTTATTAAGCACTTAGGTACAGTAAGCGCTCAAAAGTGCATGAGCACGCTAAGAGTCGTATTGCTGTGAACACGCGGTATAGCTCGTACATTTGTATGTGTAAGCAACACGATACACACACCACAGATAACGCAGTTTTGCGCTACACGAAACAACAATATATTTCCGTCGCTTTAAACATGCTAGCACACACGCACTATGCGCGTGAACTTGACCAGTTAATGGCATTGCTAAAATTCGATAGTAACTTAACAAGTGCAGATAGCAGAAAGCGTTAAGCGTTGGTATGGAATTCAATCTGCCTCAGGTTCTAATCTCGTGAAACACAGTGCGATTTTTTGCAAATATTATTATTTTTGTTTTCGATAATAATATTTTTTAAATATTGCTGCTTTTTATGTTGTTATTGCAATAAAGGTTTTAGAATAAAAATGCGTGATATATGATAACAAAATTTAAAAAAATATGTTTATTCGTTATATTTATTTTACATAAGTTAATAAACTGCTACAATTATTTATCATTACTTCAGCTGAATAAGATGTGAAATAGATGTCAAGAAACTTAGAAGCAGTTTGTATTATTTTGACATATTTAAATTATGAAATATTTTAAATTTTTAATGGATTTTTTCACCATAAATATTAAGCTTTGATCATGGTCGAAGTAATTAAGTAATAAATAAGAATATTAGACTACTTAAAATATAAAAAACTACTTACAGAATAGGTAATTTTAAGGTTAAATATGGGCAGTTTGTTTATATTTTATTTGTATTAATTATTTTACATTTTATTTGACTTTAGTAAATATTGGTTGTTATTGAGGTTAAAGCTTAAGTATTCATTTTCTTTACGAAAAGAAGATTGAAACTAAACCTCAAATTTTAATCCTAAAATAATACTATTACTAAAATAATATTAAACAATTTCGGTATATCTGCAAGAAATACGACAAACACCCTATTGAAACGTGCTTAAAAAATTCGTTACCATAAATTCATGCAATAACGAATCTGTTGTTTATTAAGTTGGTACGGTCAATATTTTAAGGTCAAAAACGGTTTTCTAGCTGGTCTTCAGTGATGCAAGCCTTCAGAGTGCACGGCGAACGGTTCATAATGACGTGTTTTTAATAATTCAGCAAAATGTCTCGTTGGTATGAAACCATTTGTTTCATTCACCATTTGACGTCGCTGCTACTCGATAATAAGCCCCTTCCTCATATCTCTTAACCCTCACAGTATTTCTCTAGAACAAAGAAAAACATTGTTTTTATTACACATAATACCTTATTATTTATTATTCACTAATCGAATTAAACCTCACAATGAATTTAAAACTTTAAAGGCATCTTCTGTCTCAACAATACCTCTGTTCTATCAACAATACCCTTGATTAAGATTTATGTTTAGTAAAATATGAAATATATAAATGATAACACTCACACTTAGTCCGGTTTCATTAGATATTCACTTCACTTTTACGCAGCGCAATAATATTCTCTGATCTGATCTGATCTCTTCAATATATTTTATGCCTGCTTTTTGATAATAATAACCACAACACTGCGCTAAATACTCGTCACCAATATTATCCACGAACCAACAAAGTTCTAACAAACTGCATCTACCCCACAGAAATCGAAATAATTTACTTAGTTTTTTGTGGTCTACCTGCTAAACTTTAATATTTATGTGAACAAGACGAATGAAACTAAAAACGAATGATGATTATTGAACTAGTCATTGGTTGCAGACAAAGTGAGTGTGTGTGTGTAATGTGCGTGTCTACAGTATTGTAACAACTTATAGAAGAAGGTCGTAAGTCAAACCGAAGCGTCAGTCTATTGCTTTGTGAGATTGCTCATGGACTTTTGGTCGGTACTGTACATATACATATAAAAATCATATAATTGACACATTTAGTGTAACCATATCCAACTTCCGCTGCGCATCTATGAGGTATTGCCGTAAACGTCGTCTAAAAGCGCCTATTGTGTTAATAACTCTTTGAACCTTATGCATCAGCAATAAAGTTGAAAATCCAAACTAATATTATAAATGCGAAAGTAACTCTGTCTGTCTGTCTGTCTGTCTTTGCTTCACGCCTAAACTACTGAACCGATTTGTGTGAAATTTGGTACAGACATAGTTTGGAACTTGAGAAAGGACATAGGATAGTTTTTATTACAAAAAATAAAATAAAAAATAAAATTTATTCCGGACATACAGCGCCATCTATTGGTCAAGCGTCGGCATCAATTCAGTACTGAAAATTCATCGGAAAAATGTAAATAAATAGTAAAAAGGTATGAAAATATAATATAATACAACTTTTAGTACAAAGAAAATGCTCTAACGGAGTATAGATAATTCTATTAGTACTATATGTCGAGTTGGTGATCGCGCAATGGTGTCGATCGTTACACGAGTTCGGTTCATGTTATTGTTTTAATTCATCGGAAAAAAGTAAATAAATAGTAAAAAGGTATGAAAAAAATAATATCAATATAATAAAACTTTTAGTACAAAGAAAATGCCCGAACGGAGTATAGATAAATAATCCGAGTTGTCACTATGCTCGATAGATGGCGTTGGGATCGAAATAGATCGCGCTATGGTTTCGTTACACGCATTTGGTTGGGTACCGGCCGAGCGCTTCGGTACTGTCGTGGAATTGTGGATTGACCGATTCGTAAATTTAAAATTGGCTCCGATGTATTAGTAGATTAAAAGGTTTATTTGTTGGGTTGTCTGGTGGTTGTTTTCAAAATTGGTTCCGTTGTATTTGTCGATTAAAAGGTTTATTTGTTGGGTTGTCTTGTCTGGTTGGTTGTTGTAAAATGTAAGTTTAGTTAGTTTGATCTCGATTAATTATTAGTAGATACTAAAATTGTATGTCTAAATTCGTTTTAATTTTTAAATTAATTAAATTGTTCCTTTTAAATTATTTAGTTTTAAGCTTGGTTATTAAGAGAATAGGTTGTAATATAATTTCTTTTAAATTGTTATCAAGTTCGTAATTCGTATTTTTTTTAAATTCTTTTGTTTTCAGTTAGTTTTCAATTTAAGTTCGGAAAGATTGTAATATTTCTTTAGTTTAAGTTCTTTTTTAAACTACTTTTTCAATGGTTCGGAAAGATTGTAATATTTCTTTAGTTTAAGTTCTTTTTTAAACTACTTTTTTCAATGACGAGAAAACGCAAGTCCAATTTAGCACGTAGTTCCAGCGGAGCTCGAACTAAAAGAGTTGCAAGAAGTCAAGAGTCTCAAGAACAGACTCAGGTAATTTAATTGTTATTTCCGAAGCTTTTTTAACCGGTATAGTATTAATCCTTATCCAAAAAAATGTGTTATTTAAATTGGGCATTTAATTTAGATTAAAATATGCCTTTGAATCATATCATATAAATGAAAAGTTTAAAAGATATCACAGTTTCAAAATTACGCGGAGCAACGCGGGCGCAGCGGTAAGAGTCAATGACGTTTTCCTCTGTTATTAGGTACTAGCTTTTGACCGCGGCTTCGCCCGCGTGGTTGTCGGAAAATATCCCACGGGAACGTACTACCGAGATTTCATACCTAATAACATAGGAAAAGGTCATTGACTCTACCGCTGCGCCCGCATTGCTACGCGTAATTTTGAAACTGTGATATCTTTTAAACTGTTCATTTAAATGATATGATAGAAAGGCATATTTTAAAAACACTAAAACCTTCCGCATGAATCCCTCCGTCCATTGGTGAAAACCGTTTGAAAATCCGTTCGGTAGTTTTTGAGTTTATCGCGTTCAGACAGATAGACAGACAAACAGAAGCGGCGGGGGACTTTGTTTTATTTTATAATATGTAAGGACGAAATCTCGGTAGTACGTTCCTGTGGGATATTTTCCGACATCCACGCGGGCGAAGCCGCGGGCAAAAGCTAGTCTATTAAATAAATTTGACAGATTGTAGTAGCTTGAAGTGCTGGCGTCTGTACACCGAACTAAACTATCACTAAAGTTCCTTACAAAAGTAAGGAATTTTAGTGAAAGTTTTAGCTACGAGAATCTTAAAGCTGTTCTGCAAAAGAAATTCTCTAAATTTAAAAATAATTATGACACAACTAAATCGAACTCAAACTCAAAGCATTTATTTCAAATAAACCAATTACAGGTAGGTACTGACCAACCCCTTGACAATTCAAAAGTACCTACTTTTGAATTTTCAAGGGTTTGGTCAGTCAGAAAGATGAAGCTAGTTGCCCATTCCAAAGCGTAGAAAGTACCTATGGAGAAGAACAGGCAAGAAACTCCACGGACAGTTTTAAATCAAAATATTGTTACAAAATCGAATTTGACAATCGCGACTCCACACGTGGTACTTGCTTGCCCAATCCCGCGAATTTTTTTTACAGCCGGAGGTGCGCTGGGAGGGCAGCCTCGACGTGATTTTAATGGAATTTTTCACTTTTTGTATGGAAAATTATTACCTACATGTTGTTTTTTAGGGGTTTATGGGTTTCTTAGAGGGGGTCGAAATTTTCATTATTTTTGCGATAGGACACGTTTTTTGAGATTTAAGCTAAAGAAAACATAAAATTCAGTACTGTTTTTGAAACCTGAAGTCGAGGTGGTGTGAATTTAAAGTTCATTACAACCAATTTATTTCACATTTTTTAATCGCGATTAGAAATAAACCCCCAACACTCTACATGTAGGTAATAATTTTTATTATTTTCCATACAAAAAGTGAAAAATTCCGAGCACACGTCGAGGCTGCCGCCCCCAGAGCGCCTCCGCTAAAAGATTCACGTGGTTAGGTATCACGTGTGGAGTCGCGATTGTCAAATTCGATTTAGATGTGTCAAAATTAATTTTAAATTTAGAGAATTTATTTTGCAGAATAGCTTTGAGATTCTCATAGTCAAAGTAAGGAATTTTAGTGATAGTTTAGTTCGGTGTACAAGAGAATCGGCACCACTGGCGACATATTATGACTTGACTTGTTGAACAACATAGCCAACCCAGTTACTACTTAAAGGAAAGTTTTTATCCAGTGCGCAAACTTTAACACGTGACTTTACTCATAATTGGGTTTAAACAACTTTTACTATGGGACCAACACCGGAAATCGCGAAAAAAAATCGGCTGTTCCCTATATTTTGACGAGATTAGCGAACATAAATGTAGGGAACAGCTGATTTATTTTTCATAGTAAAAGTTGTTCATAATGATGAGTCATGAAACTCTTTGCCCCCAACATGAAACTCTTTGCCCCCAACATGAAACTCTTTGCCCCCAACAAGTTGCGACTGATGGAGCTACTGAAGGTAACTGAAACATTTAGTAGCGCCATCAGAATGGAATTTGGTGTGGACAAATGTGCAGTCATGCATGTAAAGCGAGGGGAGATTATGGAATCCGAGGGAACTCAACTCTCGGATTCTATACACTTTAGGTGCCTCTCCTCATCCGAAAGCTATAAGTATTTGGGTATGTCGGAAGCGTTAGGCATCAACGTTGCTGACATGAAGCAATCGTTGAAGGAGCGCTTCTTTGGTCGCCTGAAAAAGGTATTAAATAGTCTTCTTTCAGGAGGAAACAAGGTGCGCGCCTTCAACGGTTGGGCCATGCCGGTTTTGATGTACTCTTTCGGCATACTCAAATGGACTCAGACCGAACTCGACGCCCTGGACAGGAGGGTCCGTACACTCCTGACCGCAAACCGGATGCATCACCCACGTTCATCGGTGATGAGACTGTACATCCCGCGGAAGTGCGGGGGTCGAGGCTTTTTAAATGCGAAGACCCTCCACAACCGCGAGGTGTGCAGCCTCAGGGAATACTTTCTTAAAGCCGATGTGGGTATGCACCGTGATGTGGTCGCAGTGGACAACGGGCTCACCCCGCTCTCCATGGCTAAAGAGAACTGGCGCAAACCTGTAGTACTTACTACAGATGACCGCAAGGAGGTATGGCAAAGCAAGGCGCTTCACGGACGCTTCTATCGGGCTCTTCATGAGCCCGGTGTAGATTTCTTAGCGTCCGTATCCTGGCTACGTTTCGGTGACCTTTTCGGGGAAACCGAAGGTTTCGTCTGTGCAATTATGGACGAAGTTATCTTGACGAATAACTACCGGAGACATATTATGAAGGACGGTACGGTTGACGTGTGTCGGGCATGCCATCGTCCGGGTGAGTCCATCAGACATATTATCTCTGGTTGCTCGCGTCTAGCTAACGGCGAGTACTTGCACAGACATAACCAAGTGGCTAGGATTATTCACCAGCAACTTGCTTTGAAATATAAACTTGTGGACTCTGAGGTAGGTACCGTATTACAAGTATGTGCCCGACCCAGTTCTCGAAAATGACCATGTCACGTTGTACTGGGATCGGTCTATCATTACTGACAGGACTATTGTAGCAAATAAGCCTGATATAGTAGTGATAGATCGATTAGCGCGCCGCGCTATGATAGTCGATGTTACCATTCCACATGACGAGAACCTCGTGAAAGCTGAGAAAGAGAAACAAATAAAATATCTTGACTTAGCACACGAGGTTCTTGACATGTGGAATGTGAGCTCGGCTATCATTGTGCCGATTGTCGTAACGGCTAATGGCCTGATGGCTGACAGCGTCGACCTACATCTCTCGAGGCTTTCGTTAGGCGGTTGGATCAAGCGCCTGATTCAGAAGGCAGTACTCCTCGATACGGCTCGCATTGTAAGGAGGTTCCTGTCTCTGCAGCCCTAACCACCGGTAGCTTGGACCCTGCTCCCGATACCGGCGGACCTCTATTTTTTTATATTTTTAAATGTTTTTTTAAGTCTTTTATTTTAAGAAATATTTAAAAATGTAATTCAATAAGATACTAGATGAATAAACAAAAGTAAAGTCACGTGTTAAAGTTTGCTCACTGGATAAAAACTTATCCTGTAGGTATATCCGGCTTTCACTCGATCGGGAAACTTCTCTCGCTTAAAGATGTTCGGGTCGGCTCGGCACAATTCGAGCTAAGCCGACCGGCTTTTTTCCGAACTTACGTAAATTCGATTTTGCCGACCGAACATATGTGTGTATAACTAGTAGGTACCTACTTATTCAATTTTTTTGTCTTATTGGTCACAGGTGCCAACGAGGAATGCAAAGATGATCCTAACGCTATCATAGGGTGTCAAGGTCGCTGTCACAGACAATGTAATGACTTCCATCTAGCCAGTAAACGCTATTTATGCCCGCACATATGCATCCCAGGCTGCGATTGTGTTGAAGATTATGTTTACGACTCTTTCATCAGGAAATGTGTCAAGCCAGAAGACTGTAGTAAGTACCAACACATAGAATTACACATCCCAATAAAAGTATGCGCTTCGGGAACCATCGTCTATCTTCGGAAATACGAGCGCTCGATGGTTAGATCTAATAAAGAGCTGTTACAACCATTGAAGTACAGTCTGATTATTTTCTTAATGTCCTTCGGCAAACTTCGTGTTTTATCAGTCGTCGGATTTCTATCAGTTGCCCTTTGCACTTGGTGTAGAATGTGCAGACCAGACACTCTCAATCGACTTGGAAGTAGGTATATAGAGTTGTTAATACTATTTTAAATTACTGTTATTTATTTTTTAAATGGAAGGAAAGCTGCTAAAGTCGCAGGCTTGCTAATTTCGTATTACCATGATAGCAAAATTATAGATAAACAACAGTAGCGCAGGGTGAATTGATCTCTTCCCGGTCGCGTCGGATTGCCTACCAATACAATGAACCGGTATTTTTGAAGTGAAAACTTCTTTAGACGCGTTGGGCATGTTTGAGATGGGCTAAACCATTGATTTCGCGACACTGTGACGACACCAGCTTTTGACCATTAAAAAGACATCAACGCGTTGATTATGGTGGTGCGTGGAGTAAAAGACATCAACGCGTTGATTACCGCGGTGCCGATTTTTTTTAAGTTTTCACTTCTGTCGGTACTCCCGGAGTTCCACTGTTTTTATTTTTTATTTATTTACTTACGTGTTTTTTTGCAGGTCCTGAGGCCTTGACAGCCACGAACGGGTAAATCTTCATAACAAGAGAAAAATTAAATCAACTGGCTGAAAAAGAAAGTGCGAAAAGAAACGCACGTGCTCGTTAATTAATAAAAGATTTATTAAAACAAATAAATTGTATAATTTTATTAACATTAGGTTGATAAATCAACTCGTCATTGGTCAAAGGTGTGCTATTTTGATCTTTGTTTTCAAGTAATTAAATATAGTTTTCCATGCAATAGTCTGCTCCGAGCCGTAGGTATCTAGCTTCAAAAGGTACCCATTTAGTACCTATTATTATTATTATTTTTATATATATTTAAATATCTCGGGATCTTAGGGTCCCGGTCTTTTGGAAGGCGTACGAGGAGCCGAAGCCAACTCGCAGAGGCCCCTTAGACAATTTTATATGGAATGAGGCACCAACCGACGATTATCCCTGTTCGCATTATGCAAGTGCAGCCAAGGACAACCCCCGGTTGGTGTAGGACTATTGTAAAATATGGAAACAAAGGTATTGGACTGTGGGTTTGGGTGGCTAAAGTGGACTGGTCACCTGGAACTATGAAGTACTATGGCCCCTGCCTGATCAATGTTTTATATGCACACGGATAAAATGGCAGGGGGTGACTTGCACACTCAATAATGGGCCCCCGAAAACGGTCGCTAGCACAAAGTGTCGTAGCAACAAGGGGGCAACATGTCCTGAGGTGCTTGAGGAGTGGAGAGGTATTCCATGGCTTTCAGAACAATCCCAGAGCCCGGAAGATGGTCAAGATCCCTACGAGCACTTACTGGAATACTTCCTTCCTCCGAGCACGTTTGCTCTTGCGAATCTCCACTCAAGCCGGCCAATTAAGGTGTAGCGGTTACACCGCCACATACAAACTACGCATCAAAGACATGACGTCACACAAATCCTGCATCGCGCAGTTAGAGTTTACCGAGCGATCGACATACATACAAGATTTCAACTTTCAACCGATGGGCAGTTGCCCACCAGACACAACATCCGTCTGGTCGGAGGATCCTCCCTTTTCAATGGTGGATGAGTGAACTTTACACCCTGTTCCTCATACTCCTAAATTGGTGACCCCGAGTATGAACGTCAACGCAGCCTTCGTGCAATTACTTCAGCGTGACGTCATCATCATCATCACTCCCGCAAGCTTTCGTGAGGCGAGTCACACAGCCAGCCAGCACCCACGGCTTCAACGGGTATCCTGACCACCAGCATGCAGCGAACGCGCATTCCTGGTCATCACCCTCAGCCTCATCACCCCGACTCACTGGGGAATCAACGCAAGCAGCCTCATCACCCCGACTCACTGGGGAATCAACGCAATCATCTCAATCACCCCGACTCACTGGGGAATCACAGCAATCACCTCAATCACCCCGACTCACTGGGGAATCACCACAATCACCACAATCGCCGCAATCACCACAGAAAGTTCCGACTCACCGCGAACTATGCGGCACCCGGTTCCGACTCACTGGAACCACAGCTGGCACTGTGTGAAGCATAGCAAGATTCAGCCCACTATCGACCTCCGGTCTCCGGAGGGGAGTGATGTAGCGGTTACACCGCCACATACAAACTACGCATCAAAGACATGACGTCACACAAATCCTGCATCGCGCAGTTAGAGTTTACCGAGCGATCGACATACATACAAGATTTCAACTTTCAACCGATGGGCAGTTGCCCACCAGACACAACATCCGTCTGGTCGGAGGATCCTCCCTTTTCAATGGTGGATGAGTGAACTTTACACCCTGTTCCTCATACTCCTAAAAAGGCAAGAATGAGGCGGGAGTGCCGTTCCTCGTCAGTGTTCACTCCAGCCAGCCAATAAAGGCAAGCCAGAGGTGAGGAACAAGACTTCTCCCGGGAGATAGGGTCCGTGGGGTCGCTACTGCCCAACAGCTCGCCACATGCTGCCCTGCGGGATTTTGTATCTCTCTTGGTCTGGCTCCTCATCCCAGACCTGTTCCGGCAAAGTAAACTGTACCGGCACAGACCTAGAGTTCGGAGCGCGCAAGCCCCACCACGACGTCAACGTAGAGATACGGCGGTGGGGTTATTATTATTATTATTATTATTCATTTATTTCGGACAGAGTCCATATAATGTGTTAGTAACAATTTTCTTAAGATCTATGTTAGTAGGTACATAATCTAATATATATTTACAATTTCCCTGTAACTATTCCCACCCAGTGTGCCTGTATGGGACAGTCATGTCGGGATGCAATCATTTGCAAAATGGTGTTGGAGCTACCGCGCAGTCTGTGGAATAATGACGCCACTTTCTTACGCACTATAGCGTGGAAACCGTCAACGCGCGCATTTGCGAACATTTGCGACGCACTACAATGCCGCGGCAACCCCAACAGCATTCTGAAAGCATTATTATACTGAATACGCAGGGCGTTGTAGGCACGTTGCGTATACCGAACCCACAGGCTGCTCGAGTAAAAAGACTGACAATATGCCCTAAAAAGTGTCAGTTTAACTTCTTTGGTACATCGAGCGAACCTACGGGCCAGCATATTGCTCCTTACCGCCAACGCCCTGCGTTCCCTTTCTATATCTGGGTCATCTTTTAAGTCCTCCGTGACCAGATGACCCAGATACTTAAAGTTTTGCACAATTTTCAACGCTGATCCATCGACCATGATCGGAGGCACTGTACTAGGCCTCCAGCCCTGAAAATCAGTACCTCACTCTTCAGTGAGTTGTACCTGAGACCATGCTCGGATGCATAGCGTTCACAAACCTTAACCAGTGTCCTCAGGGCGTTGACCGAGGGGGCCAGCAGAACCATAACATCAGCATAGCTTATGTTGTTGACACAAGTTCCGTCAATGTAGCATCCAACATGCGTCCTGCTGAGCTCCTCGATCAACTGGTTCACATATAGGCTAAAGAGGCCGGTAGATGTGAGGCTATGTGTCCTGACCACAGATATAGATAGACCTAGATAACGCAAGTATCACGATCTGTATGAAAACCAAGCGTGCCATTTTTTGACTACCTACTATGACGTCACAAGCACTAGGAAACGTTTCTTTAATTTTTTCTCCTCGCATTTGCACAATTTTTACAATTTATAACCGCGTAATTAACCATTTTAATTTTTTTTACTGACTTCCGACAAGCGTGGCACCGATGCAGACTGAGCGCGAAAGTGGCAGCTTACGATTATTGTACGTAAGCTGGGCACGAAAATGGCACGCGAAGTAGTTGCTCTTGCGTTATCTAGGTATATCTATATCTGTGGTCCTGACTAAGTAAAGGAAAGAATTAATAAAACCGGCCAAATGCGTGTCGGACCACGCAAAATGAAGGGTTCCGTAGTTGGAACGAATTTATCCCAAGCACAAACAGTTGAAAAACATTGCAGTTGAAAAACATGTTCTCCCATATGGAATGTATGTGAGAACATGATCTTGGCAAATGTAAGTTGGTCGATTATTACTCGTTAACTTTACTTAGCTGTGATTGTTTTCCTTTTAATTTTTATTACTGCCGTGGAATGTTGCCTATCCGAAATAAAGTTTTATTTTTATTTATTGTTAAATGAAATAAGAAACGCTTACTCACATTCGTTTATACAAATATGAACATTATGATCAAAACAATATGGTTCATATTCGTACGAAACGCTTACTTCGAATGTCACTGAAAGGTTTTAACGACAGAGGTTAGTTACCAATCAAAGATGGCGAGAAGAAAACAATTAAATGTGATAAAAATAATTTATTAAACAAAGTTCTTCAGAAAAAAAATCTCAGTAAAGGTACCATTCCGTACCCGACCACCATTCCATACCCGTGGCCTGCAGTTGCCGCCTGCGGTCGGGTACGGAATGGTACCTTTATATTTTTTTTAATTAGAGACAAAATCATCGCTGCCTCGTTGGTCTAGTGGTAAAGCGCATGAGGTCTTGAATTCGATTCCCAGGTCGGGCAGGTTATCGGGTTTTTCCATTCGTAATTTCTCGGTAGAAGCCCGGAGTCTGGATGAGTGCCCGGTTGATGGCAATAGGCTCGCCCCCTATTCCCTGGCGAAATGTGGGTGAACTATAGTCTGTAAGGTCAGACAAACATCAACTTTCTGATGGTGTAAATAAAGTTGCTTTTAGACTGACTAGTACTGGAGTAAAAGTCATAAAAAAAAAATGAAATTTAGCGCAAACTGAACCTTATGGGTTAGCATTACAGTTGTTTTTCCTAAAACTCGTGTTTGTTTACATGTTTGGCAAAAAAACTGTAAACGCAGATTAGGTACTATCGAAGAAACGCATCTATAAGCAGTTTCAAAACAAAATTCCGTGCACACGACATTTTTTTTCGTAGGTAAGCTTTACTATATCGGCCGAGCGCTGCAAGCAGAAATAGTCCTTACGGTGTATGCGTTTCTTCGATGGTACCTCTGCCTAACCCTTCGGGGCATATAGGGGTGATGTTATGCTATGTAAATTGCTGCTTTCAGCCTTTCCAAGTAGTCAGTACTATGTAAATACAGGGCAGGGGCCAACCGGTCGTGCCTCACGCCCTCTTACGGACAAGACGGAACTAACACCATGCGTTCGCTTCATATGACGCCTCAAAGAGTCTTTGCTAGCAAACGGATTGTTACACAAAGCACACGAGAACTTTTTCTCACCAGTATGAGTTACTTTATGCCTCAACACATCGGACTTTGTATAAAAAAAATTATGACAGATGTCACATTCGTGACATTTCTCCTTCAAATGTACACTTTTCAAATGATTGTTGCACAAACTCTTAGTTATGAATACCTTTGAACAAATATTACATTTAAATTCTGGCTTTTTTAAACCATGCTTTTCTATTAAATGTTGAACTCGAAAATTCTCTTGGAAAAATCTTTCGTTACAATATGGACATGGAAAACGCAGTTTCCTTTCATATTTCATATTATGTGCTGTAATCTCATGATTTCTTTTGTCAACTTTGTTATTAAAAGTTAAATCGCACTGCCGACATTTCAGAGGCTTATGAGACCTCGTTTTGTGTAAATTTAAAAATACTAAATTCGAAAATCCTGCCCCACAAACATGGCAGACTTGCTTCTGAAAATGTTTATTCATATGTATGTTTAAAAGGCGAAAAACTGAAAAGTTTTCCGTGCAAAGCTGGCAGGATAACTCTCCGCCTATTTTGAACGGTACTAACAAATCCTCTTTTAATTCGAATTTAAAATTGTGTGAGTCGATTAAATGCTCCCGGAGGGTACCTAAACATTGCAGTGACAGGTCGCATATTTTACACTGTAAGACAGAAATCTCGACCTTCACAAGTCTGTTCTGCTGGTCAATTATTTTCTTTTCTATATTTTTTAGTGTATGTGTAGTGTTCGTATGTTCTCTTAAAAGATTGATATCTGAAAACGGCTCTTTGCAGCAGAAACATCGGTAGCGACTCTTGTTCCATTGAAATACGAATACTGTTGAGTTTGCGAGCAGTTTTAAAGAATTCTCTCGTAAAATGGGTCCGTTGCCGCGCCTCTCTGCTATTTTAGACCAGTCCTTTTGAGATTTCATACCTGTAATAAAGATTTTCATTATTGTGCGATTAAAATCCAGCATAAGCAAACTTTAAAGACGTTGCCCTGCCCAAACGCAGCGCCACCTACCGGGTCCAATTGTGAATCTGAACCATCCAAGGACCCAATCAAACACACACAAAAAATACATCAAAATCGGTTCAGCCGTTTAGGAGGAGTTCAGTGACATGCACACATAGAGAAGAATTATATATAAATAATTATTAAGACATAAGACACAAACAAAACCACAAGTGACAATTGTTAAATGATATTAATTTCTGTAAATTGGTTTAAAAAACTCTTTCACGTATCAAAAATAAATGATGTTCTAAAACTAAATGAGGACTACTTAGAGGAAAAGTATCTTTTAAACTCCAGACATAATCTTGTCATCTTGTCATAGATCTTTGACAGTTGTTGACTTCCCAGAAGCCCAAGTCTGACAACCAGTCTTACCAAGGGGTATCGTAAAACAATAGACGTAGATATATATTTAGTAAACTATTCCTAGCAAGTCATAAAAAACCCTGTAAGAAATCGACGTCTATGCGTGCGGCGCTCGGCGTAGCAACACGCCGGGTTCGGGTTCGCGACAAGTCAATCGTCATCCTGAGGATGCCTCGTTGAGAGGTGAAACACGTGTCGATTTCTTACAGGGTTTTTTATGACTCTTTAGGAATAGTTAAGCGGAACAAGTTACTAATAAGGTCGCGCCTGAATCAATTAACTATCTTAAGGGGTATCGTATTACCCAGTAACTGGGTTGTGTCTTAGATAGGCATTTTCTCCATGTTTACATGGATACTGGATACTGATATTCAGCTGCAGGTTTAGATTGGAAGCTGACCCCGAAATAGTTGGGAAAAGGCTAGGCAGATTGTACTAATTAAATCTTGGTCAGACAAGATATACTTACTTAAGTCAGTTTTTATTTTACATTTCTTCAATCTGGTCTTTCCCTCGTGCACATAGTGCTTTCTCTGTACGGAATCCAATATGGCGTCGTTCTGCAGTTCCATTTTAAGATTTGCTAAGATTTCTGTGAAATAATAAAAATGAATTTCAAATTAAATTAGCAGGCAGAACTGTTCAGACGTGACGGTTATCAATATCTAAAGGGTGCACCACACATGTTCGGGTCGACATGATTCGACACATGCCCGTTCTTCTCCATAGAAAGCTACTACGCTTTGGAATGGGCAACTATACGCCGACCGCTTAAGATGGAACTAGTTGATATTTTTTCCATACAAAGGAGATGTCCGCTTTTTGTAGGGAAGTTAGTTTTTCATTCCGAGAAAAATCTAACCAGCATCAAACTACATCTAAATAAAAACGACAAAATATGGAACTAGGAACCACTGAAATAATATTTTTAGACCCCTCCATTTAAGAAAAAAATGTATGAACTATATAAACTACAATTATTTTATTTGTTGATGGCAACTATTACAAATATGATATAAATTGACACATGGTACTGTCATTACTGTCAATCAATTGGCAGTGATGACAGTAACATGTGTCAATTTTGACAAGTTTACTATTTGAATATGTCAATATGACATAAATTGACATAATACTGTCATTACTGTCAATGAATTGACAGTAATGACAATAAAATGTGTCAATTTTGACAAGTTTACTATTTTATGGGGTGTGTTCACTATATTATCCTAGATAATTAGAAAGATTTGTTCGTTTTAGGAGTAAATTCTAACTAAAATAAAAAACGATTTTTCTCAAAATTGGAGGTCTTTTAAAACGTATGATATAGTTAGAACTACTAGTTTTTGGAATGTCTATCCAAATATATTTAACTTATCCTGGTTAGAATTATTGAATAATAAAAAACCATTTTAGGACATGTCCTTTCGGGGGGGTTTTACTCCACTGTTTGACATTGTACATCCAAAGCTAAACATGATATAAGCCATTAAAAAGTTATGAGCCCACAGAGATTTGTTTTTCTTGCTAATTTTTACGTTGATAAGAATAAAAGAAGTGTAAAATCTTAACTATAGAAAAGTTCAATTAACTTTATTTGTAATTGGTTTATGCAGTGGTTTTTTCATAAAACTCGATTTTCCAAAGGACTTTTCGTAATTTTTTACGCGCTCTCTTTACTAAAATAGTTCAGAACGGTATTTGTGTGCGTGCGAACTAGACGTTGACATGTAGACTAGCGTCTAACTGCTCATCACTGATACTCTGTCGGACACGATGACAAATGAGACAGCGTACTTTTTGACCAAGCCCACCAGTGAGTTCGAGCCTGCGACTAGTTCAACCTTAACTGAGTCCGTGCCTGAGGTAGCTGCGCGGTGCGGGAGGGGTGGTGCCGTGATGCGAGAGCTCAGTGATTCGTCAACTTGTGACAACCGTCACCCCTCCCACACCGCGCACGGACTCAGTTAAGCGGTCGGTCTATAGCTTCATCTTTCTGACTAACGGACTCCTTGATAATTCAAAAGTGCCTGTAATTATTTTATTTTAAATTTGAGTTTTTAGAATCTTACCATCATCATCATCTTCATAGCTGTTATCACCAAACTCCATCACATTTGGTGACTCACACTTTATTTCTTCCAATTTTACTTCACCACCTGCCAGTTTTGTATCTGAAAAAAAAAAATAACAATAGGGATGATGCCTGTGTCAAAAGAAATAAATTCTATTTAGTCCGCTCGTCAAATAATAAAAAAATATTAGACACGTATTTTTTGCTTTATAATATTAATAAAAAAGCGGCCAAGTGCGAGTCGGACTCGCCCATGAAGGGTTCCGTAGCAGCAAGTAACATTGAATGAAAGGTAAATTGCGGTTAACGATTTATGACGTATTAAAAAAAAAACTACTTGCTAGATCTCGTTCAAACCAATTTTCGGTGGAAGTTTACATGGTAGTGTACATCATGTATTTTTTTTAGTTTTATCATTTTTGGTCAAGGCCTTAAAAGTTGATTATCTGATCACATGAATTTAAAAATTATATTAAGTTCTCACCTCTTTCTTGGTCAAACTTCAGGGTCTCAATAATTTGAAGGTAATGTTCTTCATTCTGCAACACCATCTGTTTAAACGTGGTTGCTTCTCGCAGCTTAGCAATGCAAGCCTCACATATGAGATAAGTAATTAGGTTTATTCCTTGGTGGCATACCTAGAAGATATTGTAAGAAGAAGTATTATAATCTACAAACAAAATACAATAGACGTGGATATATTTAGTAACCTGTTCCACTTAACTATTTCTAAAGAGCCATAAAAAAAACTCCTGAACGAAATCAACACATGTTTCACCTCTCAACGAGGCATCCTCAGGATGACGATTGACTTGTCGCGAACCCTAACATGGCGTGTTGCCACACCGAGCGCTGAACGCAGACGTATTTTATAATGGATTTCCGCAAGGTCACGCCTGAATCAATTAACTATATTATACAACATAACATAAACATAACATCACGCCTTGTTTCCCCGAAGGGTTGGGCAGAGGTGTCCCTGTAGCAGGTACACCCACATTTCGCCAGTTATGTTTAAGTCCCATGTAATAGGGGGCGAGCCTATTAGCCTAATACCTGAGTTGAGTAAACGAGGCCTCCTCACAAAACAAGTTCTCAGACTAACTAAACAACAGCTGCATACAGTTATGGCAGCTATAAGTGGCCACGGGTCATTTGATAAACACCTCCCTGTCATAGGAGTCACAGACAGTTCGCTGTGCAGGGTGTGCATGGAGGACAATGAGAACGCAGCTCATGTGCTACTAAAGTGCCCGGTGGTCGCCACATACAGGGCAAAGTACTTCGGCACCAAGGTGTTGCTGGCCTATCTTAAGGAGCTGGGGCGGATCGAATAATCGATTATCCCACCCGTAGGCAAAATACGTGCATTGACGTGGAGTTGCCGACACCAGCCCGTATTACCTATTATACCCGAGTTTCTTAAATATTTAGGTTCTTATATCTATCTTACTTGAGTTTGTTTTTTATGATGATGTATTAAGTACAGGTTGGAAATCAACAAAGACGATAAAGTTATTAAATAAGGAGGATATAAATAATAACAATAGTCAAAACTACATAATATATAGGTGTCACAGAAAACATCGATAATTCTTTAGGAATCCGAAATTAAACCTGTTTGGAATCTTACTTGAATATTAAACGTAGTCCTCAGCATTTCCCCATAAACTTCTTTTTTTCCTGAACAGTAATATTCCTCAGAAATATTTTTAAAACAACCGGTCTTCAAGCAACATCGGCAAATGTTTGATAGTGTTAAATCAACAGCGTTATTTGACCTTATATCCATATTGAATTAAACAAATATATGCTTTACACCTTCTGGTTTTGTTTTAGGGTATTACTTAATTGATAAAACTGTTTATTTCTTGATTATTTTGCTTTGGATTCCATTCCATCGATCTACTTCTGAAAACGATTAACGAATTTGACAATGACAATTTGACTGACGGATGGTTGACACTTCAAAATGACAGCGAAAGCTGTTAAATATTGGCCGCATTCCGAGTTACGCTAAAAGTGATAATATCGCGAATTCGACCAAATGTAATAGTCGCAAAATATCCGTAAAATTAGCAGTAATAGCCTACCGGCGCACAGTGGGTCGAAACTATGATTTTAGTGACTTAGGGCTCAACTTTGCTTTTTCACTTTTTTTTTTATGCGGATGGGTAGAGCTTAACCTCAATAATAATTGTTCTGATGTATTTTTTCCTAAACTTTATACTTTGGGTAGAAAAATGTGTTTTGTTATTTTTTTGTATGGAGCGGCTCAAATAAACTTAAATTCCTGCTAAGTAGCGTGTGATCCCGCGTTGAAACTTTATTTTTCATATACCTTGTCTGGTCTATTATCATTTGATGCTATAAACAAATGCATAAAGTTGCAACTCTGCCAAATAAATGGATCGAAAAAAATGAAAAAATACATAGATTAAAAAGCTTCATTTTTTACTTTCGTAAGTTATTTTAAGTTAAATTTGATATGGAATAGTAAGTAAAAGCACGTAATAATACACATAATTACTTAGCAACTAACAACAATACATTTAAAAGGTCCCTAATTAGCTTAAATTTACTAATACTACATATATTAGTAAATTTAAGCTAATTAGGGACCTTTATTTAAAAATGTGGATATGAAATCAATTAATTTCTATTTGTGTGTTTAATTACTGTAATTAGCTTAACCTTTTACCTTATAAAAAAACAATGTTTTTCACTTTTAGTCATTACTGTAATATTAATTAGGATAATTAGTTAATGAGGGTAGTAGAAAAATTAGTAAACATTGTTTGTCACTGGATTCTGGAAGTATAAAATGACCATAATTTATTATATACTAACTAGTGTTTGTTTATTCGTACTACTACTAACATCTCGTGATTCTGATCGTCCCTTTTTCGTTATAATGGATAATTTAGTTAACAATTTAGATTTATTTATGATTTTAAGAGAGCAGGTCAAGTCACTGTCGGATAGTCAAAAATTCTTTCAATTCCTACAACATAAAATAAACGTGACCGAAGAGAACAGTGTTGAGCTCCAAAAATTCTGTACGCGCTTTTGTTCAAATATAAGTGCAAGATGGGAACGAAGTAGTCGCACGTTAGCACAGTTTGTAAGAAAAAATGGTGATTGGTTGGAACGTGCAATAAACTGGCCCGAAGGAATGATACCTGAAGCTGTGAACACTGAACAGGAAAGGCTCGAGATTTGTAATACTGAAGATGTCGAAAATCTACCACCATCTACTACAGAAGCTTCGACATCTACATTTACACCTCGAAAACCTTTCGAGGAATTGGGCTCCAGGCAAAAACGAAGACGCGTTGATCAAATTAACCAATCGCTTTCGTTATCCCCGGATGAACTTAAAGCTACTACAATTGCTAGTTTAAGAAACACCGGAAATGAGGATGTAGGAAAAATTATGAACCATTTACTAAATCACCCCGAAGATCTAGAAAAAGTTAAAGAGTGTTTAAGTACAAGTAAACCGAAAAGTAGTACATATTCACCCGATAAGGCACTGTCTTTATTAGTTTCACTTAAATTAAGTAAGTGGCAGTATATAAGCCTAAGAGAAGCAGCAAGTGAAAATAGGTCTGATTTATACCCTTCTTATTATAAAATAAAACAAGCGAAGGCAAAATGTTATCCAGGGAAAGAAGACATAATTATAACTGAAGAAGGAGCTGCTATTAAACTGCAAGCTTTACTCAACTTGACGGTATCTAGGATTTTAGAAGTGATTACTTTAGATTTGGATTCGCCAACTGAGTTACTGCTAATAAGCAAATGGGGTTTTGATGGAGCCTCAGGTCAAAGTAATTATAAACAAAAGACTGAAGCAGAGTTTGATGACTCAACTATCTTCATGGCCAGTCTAGTTCCTATAAGGCTTCAACAATGTGATGGAACAATTGTTTGGGAAAACGATCGACCCTCATCAACTTTCTATTGCCGTCCGATAATGTTCAAATTTACCAAAGAAACGCAGTCAACAGTGGTAACTATAAAAGCTAGCATAACCGAAGAAATAGAAAGACTTCAGCCAATCAAGTTCAATCAAGTTGAAGTTAAGCATCAATTGCACTTGACGATGATAGACGGCAAAATATCGTCATATTTGTCAGACACATCTTCAGCTGTCTGTGATATCTGCAAAGCAAAACCGTCAGAGATGAACAATTTAGAGTCACTTGCTCAAAAAGAGAACAACGAAGAAGTGTTCCAGTATGGAATGTCATCTTTACATGCCTGGATAAGAAGCATGGAGTGCTTACTTCATATCGGTAAATATAATTTTATTAGTTCATAATTTTTTTCACGTTATATAGTTACTTGTGAGATTTTTATTTAAGTGATATTTCTTTTTGTTTGCAGCTTATCGTTTGGACTTCAAAAAATGGAGTTGCAGGGGCGATGACAAAGAAAAAATGTCACTCAGAAAGAGCGCTATACAGCAAGCGTTTAAGAAAGAATGCGGTTTACTTATTGACGTAGTCAAGCAAGGAGTAGGCACAACCAATGATGGCAATACTGCCAGAAGATTTTTTAGGGATGCAGAAACAACAGCTCGCATAACAGGAATAGATAAAGATTTAATAGAAAGGTTTCATGTGATTCTTCAGACGGTTGCATCTGGAGAGAGCGTGGATCTTTCTAAGTTTTCCGAATTTTGTAGAGATACTGCACAATTGTACGTTCACTTATATCCCTGGTATTATATGCCTTCCAGTATACATAAATTGTTAGTACATGGGAGTGATATAATTAAGCACTTTGGTGCCATACCTATAGGTAAACTGTCGGAAGAGGCAGCGGAAGCTCGTAATAAAGATTTCCGGAAATATAGAGAGAGTCATTCTAGAAAGGTAAGTAGAACGGCGACAAATGAGGATATTATACACAATCTTCTTTTGTCTTCTGATCCAAAGATCACAAGTCTAAGACCTCGAATGGTGAAACAAAATATAATGGTTCTCTCTCCAAAATTCAAAGAGCTTCTGCTGATTTTTCCCACAGAATCCGATATAGATTTTATTGATGTAGATAATTTACAAGATAGTCATAGCGATAGTGAATAAGATTTTTTGGTAGTTTGTAAGTTTCTTGTTTTTTTTATTAGTTTATAAATGTCAAACTCATAATTGAAAGGAAATAGTAATGTTTGATGTTGTTTATAGTTAGTTTTTAGTTTGCTTGTGTTAGTTGTAGTAATGTTAGTTTACCTTTACTAATTTGTATTATTATGTACCTATCTTTACTTACTATTCAGTATTAAATCTAACTTAAAATAACATTTCATAAACATGTTAAAGTCATTAAAACAAAGAAATTGAAATTCATAGATCCCTAATTAGCTTAAATTTACTACTACTACATATATTAGTAAATTTAAGCTAATTAGGGACCTTTTAAATGTATTATGATTAGTGTGATTAGCTTTAAATTTACTAATACTACATATATTAGTAAATTTAAGCTAATTAGGGACCTTTTAAATGTATTATGATTAGTGTGATTAGCTTTAAATTTACTAATACTACATATATTAGTAAATTTGAGCTAATTAGGGACCTTTTAAATGTATTATGATTAGTGTGATTAGCTTAAATTTACAAATTTACTAATACTACATATATTAGTAAATTTAAGCTAATTAGGGACCTTTTAAATGTATTGTTGTTAGTTGTTAAGTAACTATGTGTATTATTACGTGCTTTTACTTACTATTCCATATCAAATTTAACTTAAAAGAACTTACGAAAGTAAAAAATGTAGCTTTTTATTCGATATATTTTTTCATTTTTTTCGATCCATTTATTTGGCAGAGTTGCAACTTTATGCACACGTTAATAGCATCAAATGATAATAGACTAGACAAGGTATATGAAAAATAAAGTTTCAACGCGGGATCACACGCTACTTAGCAGGAATTTAAGGTTATTTGATCCGCTCCATACAAAAAAATAACAAAACACATTTTTCTACCCAAAGTATAAAGTTTAGGAAAAAATACATCAGAACAATTATTGTTGAGGTTAATGAGCTCTATCCATCCACATGAAGAAAAAAGTAAAAAAGCAAAGTTGAGCCCTAAGTCACTAAAATCATAGTTTCGACCCACTGTGCGGCGGCGTTCCTGTCCTCTGTCCACAGCACTGAAAAGATTATCAGGAAAATTTTAGCCCCCTGCCTGGTTAACTCTGAAGTGCCGTGCTTGACCGATGCGGAGAACGCCTGGGAAGCGACTTGCCCGAATACAGATCGGCCCGTGAACCCATCTTCCCAGAGGCAGTGGGATGAGCCGCTCTGCAGGTTGGTACGGAACAGTCTTATTAATACATCCACCAATACTGCTGTGCGTGCCCACCTGCTAGCTGTGGGCGAGTGGGAGTCGGGTCTCTGGCTTCAGGCGCTACCGTCACCCAACATAGGCACTATGCTGGGAGATACCACCTTCCGGCTCGCTACCTGTCTGCGTCTAGGTGCTCCTTGTGTGGCTCCGCATCGCTGCTAATGCGGTGAAGGTGTCGACTGGCTCGGACACCATGACCTATCCTGCAGTAAGAGCGCAGGCCGGATAGCACGGCACGCCAGCATCAATGACATCATCCGTCGTGCTCTTGTCACCGCCGGAGTGCCAGCCGTTTTAGAACCCAATGGCTTGGCACGCGACGATGGGAAGCGACCAGACGGAATGACCATAATGCCTTGGAAGGTAGGTAGGCCTTTGGTGTGGGATGCAACGTGTGTCGACACCCTTGCGCCATCCCATCTTCCTAACACGGCGGGCTGTGCTGGGGCTGCTGCTGCAAGTGCGGAAAACCTCAAACGGCGCAAATACTCCAATGTTATTGGGACTTATATGTTTGAGCCGTTTGGGGTTGAAACACTAGGGCCATGGGGTCCGAGTGCCCACCTAGTTTTTCAAGACATCGCCAAGCGGCTGGTCGACTCTTCACGTGACCAGAGGGCTGGCCTATTCTTTGGCCAAAGAATCAGCATTGCCATTCAACGTGGCAATGCTGCCAGCCTTTTGGGCACTTTTCGTATTGACAGCGATGCGGACGAATTTTTTGATGCCCTATGATTATTCCCAGTGGCGTATTAACAGTCAGCGCCCTGGGCCTGTAAGGTTTGCCGCCCCATTAATTAACGAAAAAAAGCAAAAACTTTTACATGGGATAATTTTTGACTTCCACGCGAGCGAAGTCGCGGGAAAGAGCTAGTTTTACATAAGAATAAAGACTTTTTCGTTATTGTGGGCTCTTTGGTTATAGAAAAAAAAAACATTTTCCCCTAGAGCAAGATATATGCTATTTTTTCTGGTACGCTACAATGACGGACTTTTTGAGCAAAAGGAATGAAAAAACTATTCTTCTAAAAACGGAAAACGAACGACCCGCACTGCAATTTGTCACCGCAGTGCACACAAATATTTCGCGGTGGGCGTTGAAGCAGTTGGACCGGAAGCTTCTCCTGGAAGCTTCCATCGTGCAGGCCTGGGTGTCATCACCGAACAGGCCTGCTGACATCAACGACGAGGCGGAGTGGTTCCGGGAGGCCATGTCCGAAATATCATCATCATCATTTCAGCCGTAAGACGTCGTATTCGCTCTACGGATACGGAAGCCATTTAGGCGGAGCTGTACAGAGCGGCGAAGATTACTCTCCAAACGGAGATCCTGGACCAGGGCACTGGCCCGCGAGGAGTCGCTGGAGACTCTGAACAGGGACCCGTGGGGACGCCCATACAAGATGGTGCAGGAGAAAACTCCGCCTATGGGCTCCCCCGCTGACGCAGAGTCTTCGGCCCAAGCTTATAGGGGAAGTGGTGAGCGAGTGGTGAGCCTCCAAGAGGGGAACATACCCCCGCCAATGGCTTCGCCTACTGCGGTGCCCGATGTGGACCACACCGCTGACGACGACGACGATGCTCCGGAGATGAATGAGGTAGAGATAAGAGTGGCGGTACGCAGGCTGAATGCCAAAAATACCACCCTAGGAACCGACGGCTCGCCTGGAAAAGCCTGGATCCTGGCCTAGGAGGCTCTCGGGCCTCGACTAAGGGGCTCCTAAGCGCATGTTTGGAGAGGAGCCAATTCCCACTTCTTTGGAAGACGGGGAAACTGCTTCTCATCAGGAAGCCGGGTTAGCTCTGCGGACTCTCCGTCCGCTTATCGGCCCATCGTGCTGCTCGACGAGGAGGGAAAGCTCTTTAAAATAGTCATTGCAGACCGCTTCGTTGGGCAGCGGGTGGGGCCGGAATTGGCGGAGTGCCTATTTGGTTTCCGCAGGGGGCGCGCTACAGTGGACGCCATCATGCGCATGTGGGCCCTCACGACGGGGGATGCTATGACCCGAGCACATCAAGCTACCCGAAACTGTCAAATTTTCCCAATCAACTTTGAACCTTAAACTTCAGTGATAAAGTTGAAAATCTATTCAATAAATTTGACAGATTGTAGTAGCTTGAAGTGCTGGCGTCTGTACATAATGTGACACACGGGCGAGAAAGGATGCCGAGCAATAAGTACACGTACCTACTTGCTCGCGGTTGCATATTAGAAAATCAAAACTTTCTCGAGCAAATTTCAAAAGAACAACGTACAAATCAACAAAGTTTAAAATAACGATGGTCATTTGATCAAAAGTTCAGCTGACCAAAGTCTGGAATATCAATGTTTAAATTATTTACACTATTTTATTTTTTTAATTATTAACACTATTGACCAAATCGTTTAAAGGTCAAAATGGATTACTGGATAAATTATTAATTATCAAATGGATTAACTGAAAAATGTAAAAATAATATAATATTAGCGAATGGCGCCTGTCTGATACAGAAAGCCTTTGCAGAACATGACCGGTTTGCTAAAATATTTTTTTTTATTTAATAGTCAATTGAGCTTGGTCGACGGAGCCCCGCATTGCGGGGCTCCTACTTCTGTGTAAATTTTCCCAATCAACTTTGAACCTTACTTAGGTTCAAAGTTGATTGGGAAAATTTGACAGTTTCGGGTAGCTTGATGTGCTGGCGTCTGTACCTACGCTTACTATTCTTCCGACAACTGTTTGCTGTCGGGTTGTACGGTAAATCAGCGTAACACACGATCAATCACAATCTGTTTAATTTTTACAGTTCAACAACATAACAACAACAAACTAAACAAAGATTACACAAATGTCGAAACAAAATGGCGGCTCGCGACTCGCAGCGATGACAGACGTACGAAACTACGAACTGCGGCGGGGTACGAGCAAAATTTCAAACTTGTTGGATCGCCGACGAACTTACTCAGCGGTTTCAAAGTACGCATATCACAATTTAATGGTTGAATTATTATATTTCCTAAAAAATAAGCAAGTGTTGGGCGTATTGTAGTAGTAGTTTTGTCATTATAATGTTTAAGGTTTTTTGTGTAATATTTCGAAAAAACATCGCAACAAAGAAGCGTGGCCATAGGCCATACACATTTGTGTATTCAAACGCGATGTTTTGTATGAAAACAAATGTTTTAAGGTTTTTTGTGTAAACAATGCCCACTTGTCAATGTCATTCAGGCGCCAAAAAAGATCCTTGTAGCACTCTAGGTATGGAGGTAGTTAAGTACATCTTTTTTTGTTTTTTTCAAACATTGTTAATTTGTGGTTTCTTACAAATAAATGTATCAAGTTAACATGTGCTTTGTCAATTTTTTTAAGTAGGTATAGGTAGGTACTACCTTCAAAATATACGAACGACCCTCCCGTAGAGCATCATATAGGTAATACTGGTGACCCAAATGGTGAGTCCGGAATAAATTCTCTAAATGATAGAGAAAACCACATCAATATCCACTGCGGTCTTCGATCAACAATACCTCGAAGACTGCGGTGTTTAAAAGAACAACGCGGTCACACTGACAAACACGAAAAGCGACTTTTATTAACTATGTTTATTTAAGTTAGAGCTAGATGATCTAAATAAAATTCTCAATTTATATGAATCAACTTTATTTTACGAAATATTAACAGCCACATTTTTGTAGACACACTTTTTATCACCAAAAAGTAGCGTAAAAGATTTAATAAAATAAAATAAAGAAAAACGCGCCAATTTGATGCAGGGCTATCACACGTAAAAATGTCGCGTTCGTAATTATTGACTGAATACAACCTTAAAGTACATGATTTTAAATATAGAAATTATTCATAAACTAATATTTTGTACTAATACCTACACAGGGTAGCTAAATGAATTTTGTGAACATCATAAATTACGCAAACATGTATATTAAATGCCATATTTTACATCGATGATTAGTTATGTAATATTAATCTCTTGGGTACATTACCAGTCGACAGCGATGCGGATGAATTTTCGACGCTATAAGACGTTGGAGCATAGTCTTTGCGTTGGAGTCATCCCAACAAACTGTCAAGTTTATGTTACAAAAAGTTTTTTAGTTTGGTTTGTAAATAGTTTTAGTTAAGTTAGTACCTATAATTATAATTTTGTTATTTTTATCAAATTAGTTATAAGTTATTTACACACTTGTACATAATAGAGATTACAAATATAGAAAGATGTTGAATAAAAACATTAATAATTAATTAAAACAGAAAACAATTTACGTCTTGAAGGTTTTTCCGAGAAAAAACCACAAGCTTTGCAGGAGCCAAAAAGTTTGAATTGCATGGCAACAGATTTAAAAAAGTTACATATTAGACAGATGGTTTTTGTTTAACGATATAATGGCGATGGATTTAGATATCGATGCCAAGGAGTTTCTTGTCGAAAATGAACTCTCCAAGTGCGCCGTGGCGGTCGAGGAGTTTCTTGAGCGTGGAGGCCTTGCCCGCGATGTCGCGTTGTCCCTTGTATTGCTCCTCTAAGAAGTCACCAGTGAGGTAGTCAACCAGCTGTGAATGATATTGGATGATTAGAAAGGTGTAGGTATGTATTGGTAGTTTTATACGATCAGATAAAATTAATAAATATTATATTAGGTGAATAGGTGGATTGCTAGGGCTTATGAATGTCATGTTGGTCCTGTGCTGCTACGAAACTTGTTTTTTCCAGTAACAGCAAGTAATATTCTCAAAACACTTGTAATCTTCATGATTATAAATCCTAATTAACTAGGTATACTTTGTCAAAATCTGATCAATCTGATCAATTTGTTATCTGTTTTAATTTAGTTTAATTATCGTTCTATTTAGTGCAACTCTATAAATAGTATTGTAGTTTTTTTTTTTTTTTTTGTAAGTTACAACATTTTGTGTGCATGCTGAGTTTGTTGTTGTGTATACATGTGTGCATGTTGATCTATAAGTGATTGTTACACTTTATTCTGATTTGTTGATTCTGTTTTCATTTGCTTGTACCAGTGTATACAATTGTTGGTGAACCATTAAATAAAATAAATAAATAATAAAACACCGCATCTACTCATACATAACCTATGCCCATTCAAATTCGTCACTTACATGGTAATCGTTGAATTCTTTGTCATCTTCGCATAACTTGATGACGTTCCTGATGCTCTTGGTTACTTCACTCTCCATTTGAAGCGCGTGCTCTAAGGCATCCACTCCACCCTCCCAGGTCTTGCGCTCAGGACCCTGTGGAGATTTGAGGAGGTTAATAAATAATACATTTATTTCACTCTCAAAGTACAACAAAACTTAGTCCCGTTTAGTACCGTAAAACGGTCACTTTAGTTGTACGGCAGCACATGATTGATGATCTACCAACTCTAAGTCTAAGTGAAGCTTGTACTTGGTTCAATAAGGTTTATTTTAGATGGAAGATCAGTACCCTAATTGCGTAATACCTACAACACAATCTGTTTTGATTTGAAACAGATTGCTAACCCATTGCTACATAAGTTGGAAAAAAAAATCTGCTCAAAAACGTAAACAACGCAATGAATGTTGTTAAACTATCAAAATGAAACAAATTAGGCTTAATTTTTTAAGAAAATAAGTCACGCAATTAGGGTACTGGATAAGACTGCTATAAAGCAGCAGTGAGAAATCTACGTCACAATTTCTTGCAGGGTCTAACATTAGACTGTGAGACTGGACTTTGTTGAATTACATATTACTAGCGCGCCCCGCGGTTTCACCAACATAAGTTTCGATACCGCACCGGGGGAATATCGGGATAATAGGTATCCTATGTCCTAACCCAAGTCATGGTCTACCCTAAATTTTATCCAAATCCGTTCACCCGTCTTAAGGTGAAAGCGTAATTAAAAAACAAACAAACAAACTCACCCTCGCATTTTTAATATTAGTTAGGATTGGAGTAGTGACGTCATTAGTAAGTTCTCCTCTCATGAGCAGGTATTCGATCAGCTTCATCGCATGCTCACGCTCTTCAGATGCTGCTTCGAAGAACATCTTCGCAAAACCTGGGCGGTTGACCTGGAGACGCAAATAAGAAGTTTCAAATATGAAAATGCAGAACTAAATTGAGCCTTAATCCATTAAAAATTTCTCAAGTTTTTTTGCAATTCGCAGGTCAGTATCAGGTTGTATTAGATTCGCGACCGTAAGAAATATGTATTTAAGTACAGAATTATAGTTAATAAAAAAAAAACTACCGACTTCCAAAAAAAACACTACAAAGTGAAAAATAACTTTAATTTCGGAAGTCGGTGTCTTGGGTTTTGTGTTTTCACTTTTTGCCACCGACTTCCGAAATTAAAGTTATTTTTCACTTTGTAGTGTTTTTTTTGGAAGTCGGTAGTTTTTTTTTTGTAAAAAGTTTTTATTTTTCACTTTTTAGTTGTGGTACCTACCCCACACACATTCGAATACCACTACCTACTACCAGTGTCAGGAACTTATCATATCATCTACATACTAAGTGGGGAAAAAATACGTATTTTGTAGCTAACTCAAAAACTACCCAAGTAAAGTTAATAAAATTTATATGGGACCAATTTGGGAGCATACCCTTTGAAACAAAAAAATAATTTTCAAAATCGGTCCACAAATGACGGAGAAATCGGTGGACATACATAAAAAAAAAAAAAAAAAAAAAAAAAAAAAAAAAAAAACAAACATACGCGTCGAACATATAACCTCCTCCTTTTTGGAAGTCGGTTAAAAATCATCAACTCTTCAACATACAACCTGACACGCTGACATGACCTGAAAATTGCAAAAAAAAAACCGTTAAAAAAGCCGGTTGGTGCCGTGCTGGAACCAAGTTCCTTTCGCTGCATGTAATATATTAATACAGAGCCATCTAGCATACGTTTTTAGAAGCTAAAAACTTATACTAGATGGCTCTGTAAAAACAAAAACTTCTAACACACCTTGCGGTTATTACGTCTTTCATGTGATAGGTGCTAAAGTAAGTACTTACTATCGGTGCGAACATAGAGCTAGAGCTGTACAGGAGTCTTTTGGCGCGTGGCCAAAAAATCGTTACTAACACCGTCCGCGTTGTCATGTTCTTTCAATACATTTCACAAATATTTACCAGCAGCCTCCCTATCAACGTCATTCGGGCGCCAAAGGATACTTGAAGATGGTAGATACCAACTGGTATCAAGCTACTAAGAATACTGGTTGGAAAAAAAAGTGAAACTTCTTATCCTTTCAACTGTCATTCACGAGACACAATAGAATTTTAATTGTTATCCACCTCAATGAGGCGTCGTAACAGATGATGAGATTGCTATGCTTTTGTTTTAATAAATTGAATGAACGCCCCCTTAACATTATTGATTGTCGATTGTTGTGAATATTTAATAGGTTGGTAGCAATGACTTAACAAAATGGAGTGTGCAAGGTCCAAGCTATTGTACATGACCTCAAATAGCGAAATAAGAAGCTAAAATGTAAAACTTAAGCTGATAAATTCTTGCCTATGAACATTGAGCATGGCATTTTTTTGGGGTATTTGAATACTTAATTGGACTCTTGAACTTTTAGACTCGTACAGTCATAGCCAAAATATGTTCGTCACCTTTAGGGCATTTTTTTATTCGTCTGCTCATTGCACAATAGAACCAACAGGCAACTGTATTTTTATGAACGTCCGCCATCTTGTTTTTCAATACAATTTCTATTAGAATTCCACAATTGTTTACCAACAACGCCCGCCTCCCTTTCAATGACAGACAAACACGAAAAGCGACTTTAATTTGTATAATTATAAAGATATATGTAGATGATCAAAATAAAACTCTGATTAAGTATGGATCAACTTTATTTTTACGAAATAATTAAACAAAAAATATTAAACAGCCACATTTTTGTAGAATACACACTTTTTGTCACCAAAAAGTAGTGTAAAAGATTTATTTAAAATAAAATTAAAGAAAACGCGCCATCTAGATGCAGGGCTACCACACATAAAAATGTCGCGTTCGTAATAATTGACTGAATACAATCTAAAGTGGAGTACATGATTTTAAATATAGAAATTATTCTTAGACTAATATTTTGTACAATAATACCTACGGGGTAGCTAGTAAATGAATTTTGTGAACATCATAAATTACGCAAACAAGTATATTAATATGCCATATTTTACTTCGATGTTTAGATAGGTAACATTAATAATTAATTTCAAAATATAAAACAATTTACGTCTTGAAGGTATTTCCGAGAAAAATCTAAAAGCTTGCAGAAGCCAAAAAGTTTGAATTTCATAGCAACAGATTTAAAAAAGTTACTAGACAGGATGTTTTTTAAACTCTACATAATGGCGAAAGATTTAGATATCGATGCCAAGGAGTTTCTTGTCGAAGATGAACTCTCCAAGCGCGGCATGGCGGTCGAGGAGTTTCTTGAGCGTGGAGGCCTTGCCCGCGATGTCGCGTTGTCCCTTGTATTGCTCCTCCAAGAAGTCACCAGTGAGGTAGTCAACCAGCTGTGAATGATATTGGATGATTAGAAAAGTGTATGGGATTATTTGTGTTTTTATACGATCAGTTGTTATGAAAGAAATTAATAAGCCCCGTAAATGATAGTATAGTATTTTTGTCTCACGAAGCGACGCGCGATTTACTTGTGGTAACCAAGTTTACAAACGCGCTATGAATGTGTATGTAAGCAAGCGCAGGAGCTCTCGGTACCGTCCGAGACATTGGCTAAGACGGAAGAGTGTGTGTGTGTGTGTGTGTTATGTGCTGACATTGCTCCTCTTCACGCACACGTTCTCAGCGTGTTTGTACACTTGGTTAGGTACCAGAAGTAAAGCCGAGCGCTTCGTAAGATAAAAATACTGTAAACGAAAAGTGAGAGAACTGTAAGTGATCATAAATTCTTATGACTATTATTGGGAAGACTTTTTTACGGGCTCATGTCATGTTGGATCTATGCTGTAACTGAGTTTCGTAGCTTCTTTTATAATCCTCAACTATCGTTAAGATTATTCATTACCTATTTTATTTATTTATTGGATCACAAACAGAGCCTACACGATTACATGTATTCAAGAATTGGAACAAATATTAGTCTGCGCTTTTAATTATAGGAGGACCACATGGTTCTCTTTAATCTAGGCACAATACGTTTGACAAGGAAGAAAATATAAAAATAAATAATAGGAATAACATAACATCACGCCTGTAATCCCCGAAGGGTTAGGCAGAAGTGTACCTTATAGTACACCCACATTTCGCCAGTTATGTTTAAGTCTCATGTAATAGCGAGCGAGCCTATTGCTATCAACCGGGCACAAATCCCGAATAATAGGAATACTTTGTCAAAAAACCACATCTCATACAAAACTTAAAAACCATTCTAAAAACGTCACTTACATGGTAATCGTTGAACTCGCTGTCATCTTCGCATGACTTGATGACGTTCCTGATGCTCTTGGTCACTTCACTTTCCATACGAAGCGCGTGCTCTAAGGCTTCTACTCCACCCTCCCAGGTCTTGCGTTCAGGAGCCTGTGCAGATAAGATGAGGTAAATAAATAATACATTTATTTCGCTTTCAATTTATAATAAAAACTTAATTAACGAAATACAATTTAATTTGGTGTTGATAGTTGTACGGCAGCACATAATTGATGATCTACCAACTCCCAAACTAAGTGAAGCTTGTATTAGGTTCAATAAGGTTATTTTAGACGTTAGAGCAGGATAAGACTGCTATAAGTGAGGAGTCTATGTCACAATTTCTTGCAGTGTTCTGAAAATGGACTGTGAGATTGTGCCAACCAAACTTCGAATTATATATTATAGGAGTGGCTGCCTACCTCCACAACCCAGCTACAGTTTAATACGATATCCCTTAGTAAGACTGGTTGTCAGACCACCAGTAGAGATGTTACTGCTAATAATGTTTTATTCTGCCAACTCACCCTGACTTGTAACAAGGTAGTGACGTCAGTAGTAAGTTCTCCTCTCATGAGCAGGTATTCGATCAGCTTCATCGCATGCTCGCGCTCTTCAGATGCCGCTTCGAAGAACATCTTCGCAAAACCTGGACGGTTGATCTGGAGACACATAAGTATTTTAAATGAAAATGCAGAAGTGTATTGAGCCTTAAGGAACAAGAAAGCAAGGGTAGCCCATTTATGCAATTCGCAGGTCAGCATCAGGTTGTATGTTGAATGAAATATGATTCGCGACCATAACAAATACGTATACAAAGTTATAGTTGTTAAAATCATCAACTCTTCAACTTACAACCTGACGACACTGACCTGAAAATTTCACACAAACGTTAAAAAAAAACCGGGAGGTATCGCGGGACACCTGTACCCTAATTACGTAACTTATTTTCGTAAACGATTATGACTAATTTGTTTCATTTTAACAGTTCAACAACATTCATTGCGTTATTTACGTTGTTGAGCAGATTTTTTTTCCAACTTATGAAGCAATGGATTAGCAATCTGTTTCAAATCGAAACAAATTGTGATTGATCGTGTATTATGTAATTAGGGTACCGGTTGGAACCAAGTTCCTTTAGCTGTATATTATGTATTAAATACAGAGCCATCTAGTATAAATTGCAAAAATAAAAACTTACAAAAACTTCTGACACTTCTAACTTGAGACCTTGTTGAGGTTGTCTCTCGTGTCGTAGGTGCGAAAGTAAGTACAGTAGGTATTTACTTTCGCACCTATCACACGAGAGGCACTATCATCGGTGCGAACTTAAAGCTAAAGCTGTACACGGATCTTTTGGCGCGTGGCCAAAATCGGAACTAACGATCATGTTCTTTCAATACATTTCACAAAACAAATTCACGAATGTTTACCAACAGCGCCTCCCTGTCAACGTCATTTGAGCGCCAAAAGATCCTTGAAGAACAGGTACTAAATGGTACCACAGATGAATACAGATGATCCAGTCCGCAAAATCATTTAAATAAAAAGTAACTCTTGCTACGACACAATAAAGTGCAATTCGGGTCGCACAGCGCTTATTACCTACAGTTATATTGACCTAGAAGTTGCCTCTCTCTTAAATCTTCTGACTAAGTTACGCTCACTGAATTGGCCCGACAAGACGGGCCCGCCGCGTACTTGTAGCTTCATACCTAAAATGCGGAGTGCGCCTTCTGTACTATTCTGTGATGGTTGGAAAAACGTGGAACCTCATGCCCAGGTTAAAAAAAGCATAGCTCTAATATTATGGAGTTTTTTTTTTTTTATATTTCGGTTGAACGCATCCGTAGCAATGATTGATTATCGATTGTTGTGAATATTTATTATGTTGGTAGCAATGACTAACAAAATGGAGTGTACAAGGTCCAAGCTATTGTACATTGACCTCAAATAGCTAAGTCGGAAGTTAAAATGTAAAATGCAAGATAATTAATTATTGCCTATGAAAATTGAACAGGACATCTTTTTTTGGGATTTTTAAATACTTAATTGGACTCTTGAACTTTTAGATTCGTACAGTCACAGCCAAAATATGCTCGTCACTTATAGGGCTATGTTTTATTTGTCTGCTCATTGCACAATAGACTCTGTTATTATTTGTCGTAATGTCAACACCGCTTCAGAACGAATAAAAAATTACAGACTTACACAAAAATTATGAAAAAAATCATTAAGTAAGTACAGACGCCAGCACATCAAGCTACCCGAAACTGTCAAATTTTCCCAATCAACTTTGAACCTTACCCATCAGCGATAAAGTTGAAAATCTATTAAATAAATTTGACAGGTTGTAGTAGCTTGATGTGCTGGCGTCTGTACATTTCATATAAAATAGTCAGGCGATGTCAACTCGACATGAAGATGTATGCTATCTTTGGTATCAAGTAATTAGACATCGTTTTCTAATAGTATGTTCAGTGCCATAGCTTCAAAAGGTAAAATGTGTCTTGCCTTGATAAAGAATTTGAAATCTGACGAAGATATAAAGGACCTGACTGTACAATTACCCATTTATAGGGTTACTGTATTATGCTCGTTTCCACTAACAATAGACAACACTTTAATGAATTCCTTGCTTGCGTGCCAACACGCGATGGGAAGTGTCATTATAACATACTAAATGATTACGTACCACATCCTTGGAGAAGTGAGCCCCCATAGCCAGGTACTGCAGCGACGCAGCCACCTCCATTTGGATCTGTTGCCTCATTGACATACGGCAGTTCCGGTGCATGGTCACCCATTCCCGGGGAATGTTGACGGGGTTCACGTGGCCTGGTGGACAAGGAAATATTATTTAACTAACTCTTATATTTATATAATCTTGAATTCATGCAAGCCTAGTATTTTTTGTTAGGTTACTCTCAGAAATTGTGCACAACGGGTCGTGAACAGAATAGGTACCATTAAAAAAAAATTACAACATCCGATTTTAGTTAAAAAAAAAAAGCCTATATTCTGCTCCAAATTAATCTCGGTCTACCGGTGAAAACTACGTGAAAATCCGTTCAGTAGTTCCCGAAATGTGCGCGAACAAACAGACAGACACCGGATTGTACTGTTTTATTATATGTATGTATGTAAGATAAAATTATAAAAAACGTTTCCCCAAAGGTACAGGCAGAGGTGTACCCATAGTACGTGCAAGTAAGAGTGTCCACGAAGTTTCTTGCCCGTTCTTCTCCATATGAACCTGCTGCGCTTTGGAATGGGCTATAGCTTCATCTTTCTGACTGACCGACTCCTTGATAATTCAAAAGTGCGTGAAAATAGTTTAATTGAAATAAATGTTTGTAGTTTGTACACCCACGTTTCGCCAGTTATGTTTAAGTCCCATGTAATAGGGGCGACCTTTTTGCCATCAACCGGGCACAAATCTAGACTCCGGGCTGCTACTGAGTTTATAGAGAAAACTCATTAACACTTTGCCCATCCCGACCCGAGAATTGAATCCAGGACCTCATGCTCAGCAAAAGCGCTTCCGACCACTAGACCAACGAGGCAGTCAATTGTATATATGTAGTTAGTAAAATTATGTGGAAAAATATCAGCTTTACCAAAGTATAGTGTTTCCCAGTAACTGGGTTGTGGAGGTCAGATAGATTCATACAAAATACTGGTAATCAACTGCATTAATTAAGACTGGAAGTCGCCCCCAACATTGTTGGGAAGATGCTAGGCAGATTATGATGTGAAAAAAAAAAGAAACGAATACCATAAGCTCATTTTTTTTTATGTTTGAAAATAAACAGTTTATCGTTGGTTAGCAACACAATTTAGTTTTTGGAATTGGTACCTTCTTTGTAAGGTTCTATCTCATTGCTGGTAGCGACGTTCAGTGGCACATTCTTAGTAGGTATACTTAATTTGTTTTAAGACAAATAAATACTTATTTATTTTGTTTTGAACTTCTACGAATAATATCTTTTTTTCATTCCTCTTCAGTAGGTACCTAAATGTAAAATCATGTAATCCTCGAAGCCATTCTCAAAATTTTATCATGATCAAACCTCCGCTGATATTTGACTTGTTTAAATGCTACGGTCTTATTTTATTCAACTTTTGGCAAAAATAAACAAACTAGTGATTTCAGCATCACGTATACAAGGCAAAGGCAGTAATAATGCTATTTATACAGCTTAGTTTTACAATTGACTGTAAAATGTTTTAAAATCGATTGAAATAAAATTTTAAATGTTTCTAACTTATTTCTTGCATAATTATTTATTTTTCGGCAGGAAGGAATAAACAAAGGAGATTCAGGAAGCTTATTTCAATGCATTTTTTTTTTACTACGTCTTAAATTTTGATAACAAAAGAGGCACAACAATGAGTTTCTTTCGTCACTAATTTATTCTAAGAACAAAGGTCAATAACGCAATAGTTTTAAAATGGCGGCAAAAGGAATCAAAACTATTAGATACTTTGGTGTCTGAATGACGATGACAGGGCGTTGTTTGTAAACATTAACAAGATGGCAGCGTTAGTTCCAATTTTGGGCACACGCCAAAATAACCTTGTATGTTTCGTGACTTTAATAAATTGCATTATTTCCAATAACAACTTAGCCATTCAAAAAACAATAGATCCTGAAACGTTCATAAAACAGCCAAAGATCTACATAGAAAAAACTTACATCAAAATAATGGTATCATTACGAAAAAAAAAAAACGGCCAAGTGCGAGTCGGACTCGCGCACTAAGGGTTCCGTACCGTTATCTATAAAAACGGCAAAAAAATCACGTTTGTTGTATCTGAGTACCCTTAAATATGTATTTTATTCTGTTTTTTAGTAGGTATTTGTTGTTATAGCGGCAACAGAAATACATCATCTGTGAACATTTCAACTGACTAACTATCACGGTGCATGAGATACAGCCTGGTGACAGACGGACGGACAGCGGAGTCTTAGTAATAGGGTCCCGTTTTACCTTTACGGTACGGAACCCTAAAAAACTAGGAAGTTTTTGAGCCAAAAAAAGTTAGGTACGAGTAGTTCAGTAACCTATAGTTAAAACAACTAAAAACTATTTCAAACCAATGCTATAATTAGACTGCAAATATTTTGTTTTTTCACACAAAAAAAAAACCATTTCCATCTGTCATTCAACTATGGGTAGCCGGATAACTACGTGTGAAATATTTACACCGCACCGGGTGTAAACAGTCGAAGTACAAAAAGGAAACCACGCGTGAGAAATAGCTCTAGAATTTTAGCCGAATGCCGTATTTTAGCAGTATGATTATTTAATTTTACTTTTTTAAAGTGAAACTTTTATTACATCGTCTCAAACTTTTTCGTCTGTGTGTTGCATGTCGCGTGACGGTCGGCCGCGGAGTAGGGATAAAGTGAAAGGCGCTCGTCAGAGCAGCCAAGGCCAATATGGCGGCGCCTATAGTTCGCTTAAAAGTTTCACTTTTACCGTGGTTTCATAAAACCACACAATCCTTTTTTACATACTTCCTTGACATAATATACCTACAATATTCTATATTTTTTATCAAATTAGATTTGTTACAACAGCTGTAGTGGCAATCATGTCATTTGGTTAAAATATTTCCTTAATTTTATTATTTTATTTACCTATAAAGAGATTCTTTTCTTTTTGAATTTTTGAATGTGAGAACGTTGTAGACTGTAGACTTGTGGACCATTTTCTATTTTGCTAAGTACCTGGTACTTGTTGATAGGCCTACACTGTCTTCTCATACGGCGACATTGGTAAATAATACAGGAGTCTAGAAGGACTCAGGACCTACTTATGTGGTGGAGATTGTGTTTTGTTGGTCAGGGTGAAACTTTACTATAGAATAGAATAGTACTTATAATCATTTAATTTATGCGATCTTTTTTTTATAATTCCAATATCCATATTCCTATAGTTACGCCATCTTACCCAATTTCTAAATGTTGTACGAAATATAATTTTTAAACTTTGTAAGCAGTACATATTTCTGATGTATTTCTGGCATCATTTCAAAAGAGAATGACATGCCGTTTTCTGTTTATTTATAAACAGAACACTTACTAATTATAATTACAGTACAAACTGGTTTTTATGTTTTATTACAACAAAAAGATAACAGGAACAAATATTAAACTGGGGGAGTTCATTGAATGAGCTTAGAATGAGCATTTTTATGCCCAGTGGTTAAACGTTATAATTATTTATAATACACATTTACAACCATGAGACGAGCGAGACTAACAGGATTTTATATTTATCTTGAGTCTTGTAAAACAATCTGTGGTTGTTGTTAAAATGATAAAAGTTTTTAATCACTGTGGTCCGAAACTCTACTGCTAAATTCAACACATTTACAAACCAATTAAGTTCCCTATTTCACCACCCCCAAAGTACACTGGTCACACTTTATTATACCGCCAAAACCATAAACTAGGAGTATTTTATCAAACTACGAGGCAAAGGCGCGAATTTAATATAAGTAGGTAACTATTTACTGTGATTTATTTTCGTAACAATAAACTAATTAACTATAATTCCAGTAGTGAGTTAGTCATCTGTTTGACAATTACAAATAGGGTAATGAAGTATGACTATTTGTTTTCTGATAGACACGTGTAAAATAGCTTTAGGTTTTGTGTTCCAATGTTTACGTTTCCGCTGTTATTAATTTATATTGTAGTATTCCCCTTTTATATGTATTAAAGATAATTATAGTAATGTATATTTTATAGTTTTCCTTGTACCTAATTTATAATTTTCCTCGTAATGAATAGCTTGTTATTTTTATGCAACGGTATTTCTCTGCGCCTCGGCTGCCCATAAATGTTTAATGAATGAGAGATCTACTTTGTATGATACATTTATTATTGTTTTTATTTGTTTTAAAAGTATCATTGCAATTTTATTAGATAAGTAGAGGAATTTCTGTCTCCACCCAGTTTCTTGGTACACACAAAAATTAATTAAGTAAACCGCATTCTAATATCATGCTCATTGCTGTGATTGATTCACCGAACTATGAATCCAATCTAATCCCTTGACACGAGATGTGAAAACAGCGTGTCTATTCTGTAAAAATCTCATCGTGAATTGAGTTTGAAGTGAGCTGTCATTCCACCACTGACACTAAATATTGACAGCTTACTTCACCTAAGTTTTCACGGTAAGATTAAGTTCAATAGGCTTTCAAAACCGTAGCGAGATGCGTTCATGGACACGTAGGTAACATAATCTAGGTATTTAAACTCTTAACATAGTTGCAAGTAACAGTTGCTTAGATATCTTATCTCCTTCAGATAACTTGTATGTGTTTCAAGACACGTCCGTTTTATCTAACACTCAGGTCTAAGTTTAAGTGACACTTGTTATTAGATTAGGATTAGATGTAGACAGCAGTATGACGCAATCTTTTTAAGACGTTTTTGAGAGCAAAGTATAACTGTGTAGGTATTCTAGAAAACGCAGAAAAGGGCTTATGTTGGCAGAATTACAATACAACTTTCTAATATTTGAATGCTTAGTGTTACAAGGAACTTTTGGCGCCTTACAGGAGAACGGTGTTTGTAAACATTTGTGAAATTGTCAATGTTGAAAAAAACCAAGACAATTATATTGTCTGTTTGTAATGTCAAAATAACAGCTTTTTAATAAAAGCATAATAAGAACGTATATATGATACTTATAACAAAAAAAATAATTTTGACTGTCTGTCAGTTTGTTCCGGCTAATCTCCGAAACGGTTGGACCGATTTTGACGGGACTTTCACTGGCAGATAGCTGAGGTTAAAAGGAGTGAATTAGGCAACTTTTATTTAAGAAAAAGAATTAGGGTCCACGCGGGCAGCATCTAGTTATTCATAAAACAGTTTCATTCTTCACATTATTTTTTAACGGAATATACATTCCTTATAAAGGTTTTTCTTTTATTGTCATTTGTTATTGACGAATGTAGGCTTCCTGAAAATGAAGATTTGTCGAGTGTTCCGTACCCTTAAAAGTTTAGGAACCCCTGCACCCTAATTGCGTAATACAACACAAACACAATTTGTTTCGATTTGAAACAGATTTCTAATCCATTGCTTCATAAGTTGGAAAAAAAAAACTGTTCAACAACGTAAATAACGCAATGAATGTTGTTGAAATGTCAAAATGAAACAAATTTCACGAAATTGTTTACGAAAATGAGTTACGCAATTAGGTAGCTGGTCTACAGTTTACACTACCGCCCAGTTTAGTTATTATGTGATGGCTACCTATCGAATCCATCACGTTGTGATTTATTATAGCCCCAACGTGATCTATTGAAGCCTAAGCACTCAAGCCAATGACACTTGATTTTATATCTTTGTACGTGTTATTGAATGACTGTAGTTCTCCTTTGTCTCTAACTACAGCGCCAGACGTATGTAGCTACAAAGTTGCAAATATCTACACGTGGTTGTCATTTACTTAATAAATTACAATAGTTAACCTTTTGACCGCTTGTGTCGCATTTATGCGACAAATATTTCCGTGCCCCTACCGCTCGTGTCGTATTTCTGCGACAGAGAACATGTATGATTTTTTCGTTCAATTTTCGTCCTATTAACTACGTGGTACAACTAAAACCATTACTAAATAGAGATATTATATAAAACAATTACTTTAAATTTTGTCTGGTCGCTCTAAGTTTTGAAAAAGCTTAAACAAAAATAATTAATTGAAAGATCGGACTTTTCTTCGGTGTGTATCGCGCGTGTCGCGTATATATGACCATAGGGATGGGATACAATGCAATACGCATTTTAAAAACTAAATAACAAACTGTTAAATAATCAGATATATAATGTATCATTCAGCATGAAATAAACAGTGTCATACGAAATAAAGTTTATTTACAGGGCCGGATACTCGTTAAAAGGGTTTTTGAAGGGGTTTTTTTAAGCGTTTAAAAAAGAAACCCTATGATACGTGTTACACTCTCGAATGGGTGCCATGTAACCCCTTCCGAACAAGTTAACCCTTTCAATACCCTGTAACACTGTAACAGGGTAAGCCATTCCAACCCAACACATTGTAACATGCACTCTTTGATATCGAGATTAGTTTGAAAATTGCATAACCACGACCGCACGTGGCATCCTTCTGCCCGGCGCCGACATTGTTGCATGTACAGTACCGACCAAAAGTCCATGAGCAATCTCACAAAGCAATAGACTGACGCTTCGGTTTGACTTACGACCTTCTTCTATAAGTTGTTACAATACTGTAGACACGCACATTACACACACACACTCACTTTGTCTGCAACCAATGACTAGTTCAACAATCATCATTCGTTTTTAGTTTCATTCGTCTTGTTCACATAAATATTAAAGTTTAGCAGGTAGACCACAAAAAACTAAGTAAATTATTTCGATTTCTGTGGGGTAGATGCAGTTTGTTACGAGTATTCAATTAATAGAACTTTTTTGGTTCGTGGATAATATTGGTGACGAGTATTTAGCGCAGTGTTGTGGTTATTATTATCAAAAAGCAGGCATAAAATATATTGAAGAGATCAGATCAGATCAGAGAATATTATTGCGCTGCGTAAAAGTGAAGTGAATATCTAATGAAATCGGACTAAGTGTGAGTGTTATCATTAATATATTTCATATTTTACTAAACATAAATCTTAATCAAGGGTATTGTTGATAGAACAGAGGTATTGTTGAGACAGAAGATGCCTTTAAAGTTTTAAATTCATTGTGAGGTTTAATTCGATTAGTGAATAATAAATAATAAGGTATTATGTGTAATAAAAACAATGTTTTTCTTTGTTCTAGAGAAATACTGTGAGGGTTAAGAGATATGAGGAAGGGGCTTATTATCGAGTAGCAGCGACGTCAAATGGTGAATGAAACAAATGGTTTCATACCAACGAGACATTTTGCTGAATTATTAAAAACACGTCATTATGAACCGTTCGCCGTGCACTCTGAAGGCTTGCATCACTGAAGACCAGCTAAAAAACCGTTTTTGACCTTAAAATATTGACCGTACCAACTTAATAAACAACAGATTCGTTATTGCATGAATTTATGGTAACGAATTTTTTAAGCACGTTTCAATAGGGTGTTTGTCGTATTTCTTGCAGATATACCGAAATTGTTTAATATTATTTTAGTAATAGTATTATTTTAGGATAAAAATTTGAGGTTTAGTTTCAATCTTCTTTTCGTAAAGAAAATGAATACTTAAGCTTTAACCTCAATAACAACCAATATTTACTAAAGTCAAATAAAATGTAAAATAATTAATACAAATAAAATATAAACAAACTGCCCATATTTAACCTTAAAATTACCTATTCTGTAAGTAGTTTTTTACATTTTAAGTAGTCTAATATTCTTATTTATTACTTAATTACTTCGACCATGATCAAAGCTTAATATTTATGGTGAAAAAATCCATTAAAAATTTAAAATATTTCATAATTTAAATATGTCTAAATAATACAAACTGCTTCTAAGTTTCTTGACATCTATTTCACATCTTATTCAGCTGAAGTAATGATAAATAATTGTAGCAGTTTATTAACTTATGTAAAATAAATATAACGAATAAACATATTTTTTTTAATTTTGTTATCATATATCACGCATTTTTTATTCTAAAACCTTTATTGCAATAACAACATAAAAAAGCAGCAATATTAAAAAAATATTATTATCGAAAACAAAAATAATAATATTTGCAAAAAACCGCAATGTGTTTCACGAGATTAGAACCTGAAGCAGTTTGAATTCCATACCAACGCTTAACGCTTTCTGCTATCTGCACTTGTTGAGTTACTATCGAATTTTAGCAATGGCATTAACTGGTCAAGTTCACGCGCATAGTGCGTGTGTGCTAGCATGTTTAAAGCGACGGAAATATATTGTTGTTTCGTGTAACTGCGTTATCTGTGGTGTGTGTATCGTGTTGCTTACACATACAAATGTACGAGCTATATATACCGCGTGTTCACAGCAATACGACTCTTAGCGTGCTCATGCACTTTTGAGCGCTTACTGTACTAAGCGACTTGTAAACATGGAATAGTAATTATTGCAACTATGGTTTTACAGTTCAATTTCGCTTGTCGCACATTCTAAACATTGTAATATTTCTTTTTTTTCGTGTGTAAACTTGTGTATATTCTCATCATTCGTCATTTAATTCGAAACACGGACGGAACTACAGAAGTAATTTAAAACAATTTAGCAGTGTTTTTGTTTAAGTGTGTGTTGTAGTACCTACTCCCTAATACATTTCTTAATATAGGTATTTAGTTATTTTTTCTGTAAAAATGCCACAGCCGAGACGAGATGCTGTACACCGGTATTATGATGATGTATCAAATAACACAAACAAATGTAATTTATGTGGTAATGCCATAAAGGTACCTTTTTTTTGGGTGGGAAATTATCAAATAATTTTCTCCCGCTCTGCACGGAGCGGCAAGGCGTGTTAGACTCTTACTGACTAAAACCCACCCGTGTTCCTTCGGTTGCCATGTTGCCGGGGGCCACGATCGGGTTTCGGACTTCTTCGCAACCCCGGCTGGAATCGGCCCTAGTGGACCCCGTAAATTCTGCTGACATCTCTTTGAGGCGCGCGTGGAACACAACGCGCTTTCGACCCGGGTCTGGACCTTATCTCGTAAGCCCGCGCCTACGGTGACTGGAAATCGGCCTGCGCCCAGGGCGTCTCCTCCTGCGGCGGTTAGGGCGCGAAATTTGCCTCTCCCTCACGCGTTCCGCCTCCTCCTTTGCGAGCATTACTGCTTCGCAGAAGGAGGTGACGGCCTCCCATTTCCTCTCGCTCCGTACCATGGCTTGAACCAGGGCCAGACGCGAGAGATCACCGCCGCCGATCGCCTCGACGAGGATACGGCGATGCTCCACCCAAGCCGGGTAGACCTCCACCGTATGCTCCACCGTGTCTTCCGGGCGATCCACACAATGGTGACACCCGGGCGTTTACTCCTGCTTTATCCTGAACAGAAACCTCCCGAAACAGCCGTGTCCAGTGAGGACCTGCGTCAAGCGGAAGGTGAGGACGCCGTGGCACCTCTCTAGCCACTCCTCAAAGAGGGACTTATCGCCGCAATTGTGGCGTGCCCAGCGCCGGGTTGCGACAATCACACTCTCCATGACGCCATGAGATCCCGCCGGAGCTCTGTCCGCTGTGCCGCGATTTCTCGCGGCATCGGAGTTAAGCCCCGGCGTTTCACCTCGTCGTGCCACTCCCAGATGTGGAAGGACCTTTGCCTCCAGATCCCATGGCGGTTATTTGGCAAGGAGGCTCGCCGCCTCGCAGGTGACCGTGCGGTATCCTCCGGCCAGCCAGATGGCCATGACCCTCTGGGACGCGTTATGACGACGCCACGCGCCGGGCACGGTTAGATAAACCGAAGTCTGTCAGAGACTGGCGTAGGCACGTTTTTATAAAACTTATTTAATTGATGGGTGATAAGTTCCGTGTGGTGCCGGACGTAAAAGAATAGCACCATCCCATTTCTTCCCGTGGGTGTCGTAGGCGTCTAAGGAACTAACTAGAGAATGGGCAGCAGCGTTCTCATACTGCTACCGCCAACCCGCCTGCCAAGCGTGGCGATTATGGCAAAACCCCCCTCTTGAGGAGGCTTATGTCCAGCAGTGGACATCTTTCGGCTAAAATGATGATGATGAATGGGTGATAAGTTCTTTGATGTGCATTTAAAAATATCCCGTTTTTATTATACCTACCTGCTTTAAAATCCGTAGGTATGGACTTTAACGACTCTGTCTGTCTTTCTGTTGATTAAGGTGGTTAAATTAAGGCTGATTTAAAATAAAACATAAAAACATTTTGACAATTTTTTTTATCGATACAACGATTGCTCCTCCTTATTTATTGTAGGTATTATTTTGTCGATTTGTAGCCGCGCGCTAGGGGCACGCCAATTGATATTTAGCCGCGCGCTTAAAAGGTTAAGTAGGTACGTAAACGTACACTATATTACTTACGTTTGGGTGTCAAGCAAGACAAATGAATATAAAAAAGTTAAAACTCAATTAAATCTATAGGATTTACACGCTATTTTTCTGTCAATAACGATTTTCTAATAAATTCATAAAATTAAGATTTTTAATTACTCATGGCTTCAATGAACAATTAGTAGAGAACAATGAAATTGAATTTTGATTGTTAATAGTGTACGTAAATAGTTTCTTGGACTTTGGAACCGCTGTCAATAAAGTTAACAAATCAACTATTGTTTCCGTGGAAGTTTACATTTCTATTTCCAAAATTATGAATTGATTATTACTAGTTTTTATAGCAAGAGCCGCATGCATCGATCCATTTAATCAATCTACCTAGCCTTTTTCCAATTATGTTGGGGTCGGCTTCCCGTCTAACCGAATGCAGCTGAATACCAGTATTTTACATGATGTGACTGCCTATCTCACCTCCGCAACTAAAACACGATACCCCTTGGTAAGACTGGTTGTCAGACTGCATGCATCGATCCATTATAATCATTCATTCATGCTGCCATGGGCAAAAAAAAGAGAGATTGTCTATGTTCATCAAAGATGGCGTCTAAAATATTGTATGTTTATGACGTCATACAGCAAAACGTTTGTACGATAAAATCGTTTTTAAATAGATACACAATAGAAAATATTTTATGTAAGTATTGATGACATTATCTCAACTTCTCAAGTTTGACATGTCCGATACTAAATTGTCATCGTCTACAACCGATATCGGTGGAATGTTTCGACATCCAAGATACCACGAGAAAAGATACGAGAAATATCAAGATGTAGGTAAATACACTAATTTTCTTTGTCTAGATTGAAGGACAATACTTTAAGAGTATTGGGAAGCACTTAGAGTTAAGCCTGATTATCGAGCGATCAAACGTGGGAAACTTTAACGCAAATGACTACGCAAGAAAATAAATGTGACAGTTTTAAGCGGAAGAGAATGTTTGAAGTACTTTAGTGGGATTAGTAGTGAAGTGAGTCGAATATTCTCAATAGCAGATCGGAGTCTGGATATGTGCCCGGTTGATAGCAATAGGCTCACCAAAACTCAAAGCAAAAAAATTAAGTGGTTCCAAATCCGCTTGGATTACTTAGTTCTTATCGGTGGGTTTCATCTTTGCCGACATCTGAGCCATCTTGTTTAAGCAGGTACTTGTTAAGCCGTGTCTCCTGCGCGTGTTTTTTCAAAACATTACACAAAATACCTTACACATAAACATTTGCTTTCATACACGAGTTGTCTCCTGCTTAAAATATTTTTAGATTACATCTATACATTTTGTGCAAATATCATAAAGACGTACTTAAAAAGTATCTCTATTCCAATCCTCCAGCCCGTCCCATGCTTGATGTCCTCCCTTCGGTTGACGCCCTAAGCCGAGGTTCGTACCCCACAGGGGGTGCCCTTAGCGAGTGTTCACCTAGTTTTAATTAGCATAGTTGAATAATCCCTAGCTGGAGGTTTTAGGTGTAGTAGCTCCCACAGGAAAGCCCGGTTAAGTAGTCATGATCTCAGAGGTCAACTACGAAATGTGCTACCTAAAAAAAAAAATCCAATACATTGTCAATTTATCACAACTATTCACAAGACAATATAACCTCAAAACCTGTGGCTCACCCCAAATGGAACAAACCCACTCGGCTATAAGAAAAAGATCTGCATGCCTGGTATTTTGAACACCCCCATATTTTTGGATAACTAACTACAAATTTTTATCTAGAACGACGATTTGATGACTCGTATAAACCTTCCGGTGAAACATTATTCGAGCCTGTTTAGATATGGTTGAATTGGGTGGATACGAGGTTTATATAAATTTTTTAAATATGAATTTTGCCTTGACCGCTCAACCCCGCCGGGGGTCATCCGAAACAGTCATTAAAATTACAATGATGATTATCACCAAAATTACAACATAATTAGCCTAATAACTTAATTATATTGTTCACTTAATGACTTATTCTCTGATATCCCAGAATTGATAAGGTTATGAAGAAACATCTTTATTCATGGAGTTTTGTGGAAAATAATAGGAGCAAGTCTTATATTATCACATATTATTGGCAACTCCTAATATTTATTTCTGAAGTCGAAAATATCGGAATTCTACCATACCAAAATTTCATTGACATTTAACCTCCCCAGGCGGTATTGCCTCGTATCTAGAGCAATTCAGAAATTGCAGGTACTGCTGGTAGTAACGGCCACGCGGTTGCCCGAGATAGAAATGGCGCGATGAGCTGGACTCCTTTCCTTCAAAGGATAGACCGGAGAATTAGGAGAGAAGAGAAGCCTTTACCGTGGAGTCTTCTTCTTTTCGTGTGGTTAGAGACTAACCGTGGAGTGAGGCTGATAAAATAGGAACTAAACTCCTTCCACAGGTCCTAGTATTTCGCAAACGCTGGGACACTTGTCGTGCGTGCGTTTTGCCTGCACGTTATAGGATCTGATAGACCCTAATGATCTCCTTAACAATTTTTGGGTCGTCTAAATTTAGATTACCATCGACATGCTGAGAAGGAGCGTTTTATGTACTTCTTGATTTCTTTGTTAGTCATCTACCACGTGGTTCTCAAAAACTATTACAAAATTGTACGACAAAATACACAATAGTGAATGACTATTTTGTACATTATAATGTTAAACACATACGCATGACTGGCAAATTTTCACAGTACATAACAACAATGTCAATACATATCGGTTTTCATTGAAACTGGCCACTAGTGAGCATGTGCGGAAATAATCGATGGCATAATATTATGATGAAATATGTAGGAGTTTATGTACATACGTTACACAAGAATTTTACGGGTCATTTCAGTACATTACGGGAGATTTTCATGCAGATCAGTGATTTGATAGTTTACTGCGCTACACTACGTCATTCCATTTATTAAAGAAATAAAGATATCTAATATTGATACGGTCATTATAAATAGGTAACAATTTATGACAAAGTTTTTGAATAGATGCTTCCATAGCTAAATAAATTAACCGACTTGGTTTTACAATAGATCTAAATTTTTTTGATATGGAAGAACTGCTTTGCGATGTTTTTAATGGATCTACATTTTGCGCTATTGCAGAGAGGTCTTGAGTTCGATTCCCAAGTCGGGCGAAGTGTTATTGGGGTTTTTCATCAGGAATTAGCCCGGTGTCATGTATTTGTGCCCGGTTGATGGCAATAGGCTCGCCCCCTGTTACATGGGACTTAAACATAACTGGCGAAATAGTCCACCCAGGACTATAGGTACAACTCTGTCTAACCCTTTGGGAAATACTGGCGTGATGTTGTGGGGGCGCGTTTCCATACAGTGTAACAACATTTATGATAGGTACGTTAAAAGAAAACTATTTTTATTTGTTGCCATCTGACTAAGTATTTAATAAATCTTTAATTTTAATATCAAAGAGAATGGTGCCGATTCCCTTGTTCACAAACTAAACTAAATTTAAGTTCAGTGCATCTTTTTCTTTCTATTTAATTAAGAAAAGGACAGAAGATAAATTTTAGTTTAGTCCTGTCAAATTATTCAGCGCTTGACGTAAAATTGACGTAATTTTAGTAGGAAAGTTTTTAATCACGTCTAAACTTGTATGGAGTAGTGACAGGTGCTGATTAATTTGACAGGACTAAACTAAAATTCATCTTCTGTCCTTTTCTTAATGAAATAGAAAGAAAAAGATGCATTGAACTTAAAGGAGAAACCCGTTTCTGGGCCTAACTGTTACACGAATCAGATATGTACCAAAAAAATCGTCTATTTTGCTTAATTAACCCATTTTAATCTTAGCCTCAATAGCAATGGCCAAGTGTAGAAAATAAGTAGTTTTCTATTTTTTGTTTTAAACAACTTTTGTAAACCATTAAAACACTTATTTCGTTAAACATCACTAACTTCACAAACGCTGGCATTATATCAATAGAGCGTGCCATAAGAATATGATCGATTTAGTGGAAATCGATACTGTTACAAATAATTAAATAATACTCCATTGTTTTATTATAATTGTTTTTTTTATATTAAAATCAAAGTAAAATAAAAAAAATCTGGAATCTAATTGATTTTTAACGTAACCACCATAAAAAAATCATTAAAAGAAATAAATAATCGATAAAAGCGATTGCACCACGGATTACACTAGTAAACGGCAAATGTCAATGTCAACGTCTGTCAAATGTCAATTGTCATATCATTGTCGTCATTCGCTTTTTATTGTGTTTTTTCGTATTTCTCGGGATTTATTATTTCTTAGAACCTCTGCTCGAATACTGAATTCCGAAATTGATTGCCTTCCGACTGCCCTCGCTTGAACATAGGACGCCGTACCCTGCCACCACTGTAGACCTTTGCTGGAAAACCAGATCTGTATAATGATCCTTTGAAGACTGGTTAAATAACGACATCATGAGCCTGTACATTAATTGCGGAATAGCAACAGACCGCTGCAATACAATAGGAAGGCAAAAATTGGAAGATGAAAATGATTCTTTCAATTTACAGGAATGGGTCGCGCCTCAAACGGTTAGTATCCGATATTTTTATATCGTAACATTTTTGTACCATGTAATTATTTAATGTAATCAAACTAAATAGTATTATCGTTTGTGTCCAGTTGTCTGCTGTTGTGCAACAAATTCATATTCGAAGACATATATGTGACATCGCCAATCCGGACTGAACCTGCATAGTTAATTATAGCCAATTCCATCTTCAGAGAGGAGGTGTGTGTCCCTGCAGTGGGAATGTAATCAGGCCGCTTATGTTTATAGATTGTGCAATCCACGAAGACGCGCCCCACTCCGCGATTATTGTACTGTAAGTTATACTTTAGTACGGAGCGGAGCGGAGTGGGGCGCGTCTTCGTGGATTGCACTATCTATACCCAAATGTGCCACTCAGAAGTTTCTTGCTAAATGCTAGTGCCTAATAGTCAAATGATAAATGTTTGTTTCAGGTACTTAAATGAAAATGAGTTTATCTGCCAAGCTTGCTGAAATCATGCCAATGCTGTATCTCTTGATTGAAATAAGTAGACCAGAAGAGAGTGAACATACACCTATAGGACACTGATGAATGGAAGTGTGTAGAGAGGTGGACGGTGGCCTACAGCAAGAGCTGTCAACATCGGACTCAAACTGGATGTTGAGAGGAAGAATAAAATCCAAGCATATTAGTAATAGGATGTATTTCGTTTATATATTAGTCGACAGCTCTCTAAGTGGGAGGGATCCTATACTTCAATATTATTGCACCTGTATTGTTGGCAAAAGAATGGTTGGTAGCCGTGCCCACACGATGAGGAGAATTATGATAATTATCTTGGTTAGGCACGGCACCAGGGTAGCCAAATGCCTGCTGCACAATTTCTGGATACTGTATTATTATATTATGATAATCCTAATGAAGAAGGTTATTAATAAAACCATTTATCACAATTATGTGTTTTTACTCTATTTTACTTAATATATTATTGCAATCTCAGCTTACTGTAGGTAATATGAGGTTGCATTAAATCCCCTAGTAGATACAATATTAACAAATGCAAGCCAGTAATGTTGTAAGTGAGCCTTGCTTATTATATATAGTTTTCAGCTGACGTTTTCAGTAAGATCAATCAGATAAGATAAGATTCAGTAAGATAAATCTAAAGGTCACTTTAGGTTCCCCCCAAGCGCTTTTTGTGTACCTACCTAAAACCTCATCATGATAGACTGCAGGCGCTGCAGCACAAGCCTCAAACATATTTTTTTATTGAAATAACTCAAATAATAAAAATAACCTAAAATGTAAACATTGTCTGATTTGACCAATTTGGCCATTGCTGGGAGACGTGAAAATTGGGGTCATGAATCCTTCCTAAATACTCTAATTTATGTCCAAATTCCAGTCCTGGAACACCAGGCCCAAGTTTCTATGGAGTTTGGGTTTCTCCTTTAGTTTAGTTTGTGAACAAGGGAATCGGCACCAATGACTAATCATCACTTTGTTTGCAAGCTTGAACTTTGAACCTATAACATAAATACCATTGCAATGCTATTAAGTAACTCATAAATAGATATTGCTGATAGATAACACGCACGCGTAGTGTGTCCTGATTCTATGCTCTATAGTCTATGGTACTAAGAGGCTAGCGCCACTGCATTGGCCGTTGTTAGGCCAGCGTTTAATTACATTACAATAACCCGAAGCTAGTTCAACGGGTTTTTAAGCCCCTAGGCCAAACATTTTTAGCTAGTAGTCATGTCGCCTAGTAAAGATAGGCAGTCACTCCATGTAAAATATAATTCAGTTACATACGGTTAGACTGGATGCTGACCCCAACATATTTGAGAAGACGTTAGGCTGATGATGAGGTAGACAATGCTCAAAGACTTATCTAACAACCCCTACATACGCGACATTTTAGCTTCCTAGATAATCTGCTTTAAAAATAAATTGAAAAACTAAAATTATATCCTGCACGCGTAGTATAACAACCATAGAAACGGGTTTTCTACGGGTTTTGTTGACGGAAGAATAGACAAAATGACAGATAAACAATCACAATCTGTCATTTTGTCTATTCTTCCGTCGACAAAACCCGTTTCTATTGTGGTCACGCTAAGCGTGCAGAAGGCATAGTTTCTATGGAAAGTTCTGGAATTATGCCAAGCAATGGTTTAGCTCAAAAGCTATACCTAATTTCTGGAAGATTTTGACAGGGGTTGCAAATTAAACGCAGCAGGGCAGATGCTTCCATCATCCATTGTACAGACGCCAGCACTTCAAGCTACTACAATCTGTCAAATTTATTTAATAGATTTTCAACTTTATCGCTGATGTGTTAGGTTCAAAGTTGATTGGGAAAATTTGACAGTTTCGGGTAGCTTGTGCTGGCTCCTGTACTGCATATAAGCATGGCCGAGGCATAATATTTTTATGTCAATGTAGTCAGGAAAAATTGACTATTGACATAACATAACATCACGCCTGTAATCCTCGAAGGGTTAGGCAGAGGTGTACCAGTAGTACACCCCTTAGATTGACTTAAAATGATAAATTACAACTGTCATTCATTGACAGTTCTATCAATTTTTATAAATACTGGCAAATTATTTATTATTGATGTAGTGGTCAGTGTGTCAATCTCACAGAACAGAATTTTCTGTTCTGTGGTCAATCTGCTAAACAATTAATTTTCCTGAGTACTTGAAGTAGTTTCCCGGGGAATAAACAACAGCTAGTTCTTAAAAAAAATTAGGGACACTAAACATCCATAAGCATAACAATAAAACTTTTATTGGGTCTTGTTCAATGTCCTTGAATGTGTTAATATGGAAGTACTGATGTATCTAAAAACGATAAAATATACTTAAATAAAACTATATTTAATGAGAAATAGAGCATGTTATCAATAGTGCAAGGAAGTTAATTAATTAAATGGCAGAGATATGCCTTTTTAATAACTCAACTCAGCAGATACATCATTTGTTTACAAATATGTTAGTATAGCCATCCATCCGTCTTGATTATATTGAATCAGTGTAGTTGGAGGCTAGGCAGAGAGAGATGTTTTAAAGTTTTTATTCAATCTGTGTGATATTGGCGACTGTTTCACAAAAACAGGTGACTATTACTGCATACAATTGATTACTGTGCAATTTGCATGTTTTAAAAAAAGAAGAAAAGAAGTTGTTTAGTTTTATTTTTTTATCTAAGTAACTGTGGTTTTATTTAGGAATTCTTTTAGATGTTGCATCTTGCATAGTATTATGGAAAACGGGCATAAATGCCTTCACCATTTAGTTTGTTCCAAGCTTATTGCTCTATTATGCAGAATATTTTATTGAAAATCTTGTTTTTTGTTTACTTTTTAATCAATTTGAGCCTGGTTGATGTCAATAGGCTCAACCCTTATTACATGGGACTTAAACATAACTGGCGAAATGTGGGGGTACTATAGGTACACCTCTGCCTATTCCTTCGGGAATACAAGTGTGATGTTATGTTATGTTTTAATTTTTTAATCAAGTCAGCAAAATTTACTTTTTTCATATTGAAGAAACAGCTTTATTCTTTTTTTTGTTTATAATGACTGTGCTTAAAACCACGTACCGGTTATAGCGAGATATTTTGAGGTCCCAGCATTTCTGTTTACTTAACATAGTGTTTGGTTATAACAATTATCGGCTACAACAACTGTTATCGGAGTCCCTTTGAAGTTGTTATAAACGGTTTTGACTGTATTTATTATGCAAAATATGTTGTGTGCCTTTTAGTCTGTGCTAGATAGATACAATTTCTTTCTTTATTTAGCAAACAATATGTATGTTACTATCAGAATTAACAATTGAGTATTGCAGTGCATTTTCTTCTTGCAAATGTGAAAAAGAGCCACAAGAAACTAAATAACATAACATCACATTACATCATACCTGTTTTCCCTGGAGGGATACACCTTAAAAAAACTAAATCTATCCTCAATAATAAGGAAGAGTCAAGTTAAAAGTTGAAAATTCAAAGGAATTTATTTATACACTCACATTCAAATGTTTTGATAAAACTGTGGTTCCCCAGATAAAATGACCAAGAGGTTATTTTATAAAACATTGTATACAGTTATTTTGTATAGTACATGACCTTTAGATAATAGCATTGTAGCTTCATTTTTGTTTTACCAAACTAGGTGGCGGTACTAGTAAAACAAAAAACATCTGAATAACTGTTTTCAAGTGATATAAATAACAAAAGAAATTGCGTTTGATTTAGTTTATTTATAAAAGTTTGTTTGTAGCATTCATAACAAAGGTTATGTATGACAAATTTAAGTAAATTTTATAGACGCCCTCAACATAAATCTTTGTAAAAGACCTAACAAAGAAAACCTAGTGACAGAAGCTATTCTAACCTCCTCCCGAAAAATAAAACACCACAAACAAAGAAACCCCTAAGACGACCCACTGACCAAAAACGTCTACTTACATTGTGTAGCAGAAGCGGGGAGGCATACAGCCAGAAGTCCGACGACAGCAAGGAGGATAGCCTTCATCTTTATTTTTTTTATTTAATTAAAATCACAGATACTTTGACAAATTATGTTATGAAAAGCAGTTCCGTAACGTACGAGTACTCGCGAAAGTCTAGCCTTTACACACACTGGCGTAGAAGGCGACTTATCAGAACGCAACAAAATTGGAAAACAAGAACTATTCAGGTTGATGCCTCTGATTATATGAAAATAATGAACTGCGTAGCGATAACAGAACCATCTAGTGTTGACAAGTGCTTGAAGAATGACACGTTAGAGCGAGATGCAAGATAACGCCGACCGTTGCACAACAAAAAATCCCTGCAGAGGTTTCGTGTTCCGAGCCGACTCATGGAATATTTTCCGACCTAATTCTGCATAATAGCTGTAAAAGCCTACTTTTTATAGTTTTAACACCTGTAAAATTATTAAATATCATATTTCAAGGCAGCTTAAGAGGGTTAAATTGTGTAAATAGGGTGAAAAATAGAAAAAGGAAGAATTAACTGGAAACGCAAAACCTCAACATTCTCAGTATGACAGCCATGAGAGGGCCACTACGTCATTCATTGGTTCGGATTGCGGGGTGATAGCGTTGCGAGGGACGAGGAAATAGTAATACCAGCATTCCACACTTGCCACTTTTAAATGTAAAATTAAAATCGAAAAGAACGTGTTTTATTCGATTCTATTTAAATTTATCTTATTCATATAATAAGTAAAGCGTGTAATTTGTATTTTAAACAGTGGTTTTACTTATTATTCTAGTTTTTATACGATTTTTTTCGAAATAAAGGTAATTTATTTTTTCTACATAGCCACTCCGTACTGAAGTGCAGCTAACTTCACGTGACAGATGAACATTTTTCTATTTTATTATCATTTTGTCGTTCGCTATCAATTGTATTGCGTTTGTATAAATTTTAATTACGTGTACTCTCCGTCCGACGGAGCTTTATCAGTTTAATAGTCATTGTTGGAAGTCGCCTTCTGCGCCAGTGTGTGTAAAGGCACTTTCGACGGAACAATCTTTGTTGCTGCAGAAATAATCATAACTTTATTCGTCTCACAATAATTTGGTGAGTCCCTTTTACATTTAACTACGACATAATTTGTTTTTATTTTCTCTATGCTCTATTGTTTTTATAATTTAAAATTCGATTTTAGAATACATTTTGTTTTGATTCGGTGATACGGGTTTGAAAAACATTGTAAGTCATTTTTTTCTTTGTCTGTAAATAATTCGGTGAGTGCATTATTAATGCTAATTATTTATTAAACGATATCCTCAACGTTTAAAAGAAACAAATACGCGAATAATCATTAAATTACCTACATTTTTATTAACATGTGCAATGTAACTTAACTACGCCTCTTTGTCATTTTGTGTATCAAAATATCAAAACGACAACCTCAATGACAAACGACTTAATAATAAAATTATGCAAAATAAATAACAAATAAGTTCTACACATGAGCATCCATTACCTACTACTTCCTTTATTCTATCTGTAGGTAGGCAGTATTTTTTTTTAATCGTTTTTTTTTATCAACGCTTGTTTTTATTATCGTATTAATCTACAATCATATTAATGTAAATATAGCCGATTAAAAGATTATAATAAATCGAAATCAGTATTTATCATGAATAGTTTGGATCTATTGCTTTTAAATACGCTTATCGTTTTAAGCTTGGTATTTATTTATGTAATTTCTACTAGATGACAAGATAGCATAGACAATAATCCATATCTATACATATTATAAATTAAAGTCTGTTTTGTGTCTGTCTGTGTGATAGCGTTGTTCTTCAAAATTATTTGACAAATTTTGATGCGTTTATCACCATCATTGAGGAAATTTATTTGTACAATACATTAATAGGTATTTAACTTGGATACTTATCATACCATTGACTTAGGTCTCTAAATAATTCATTAACTGGGTTGATTAAAAACTTGCAATAATAAAGCTATCAGCTGATTATTGTTTGGATTTTTAATAACAAATTATCTATTATTATCCTAATTAGAACTGAGTCCTATGACCTGTTTTACCACCTCTACATAAGTCCAGGTAATCCATAGCACATAGTTTCAAACAAATTCTCTTTCATATTTTAATTTTTTGGGTAAAAATTGCATATACTGGGCCCATAACCTATTGGGTTTTGAAAACCAAATAAAGAAAATAATTAATTCATAGAAATTGTAACTGTCTTTCATCAGTTCTCAAAACTTAATAGGTATATCCGAATACTGAACAGGACTTTATTGATATTAATGTTAATAAACTCAGCATTTCAAGAGAAGCTCGTGTCTAAGTAATAACAGCTGCACGGGTTGCTCCACCAGGTAAAGCTACGCTTACCGGGGTTGATCCGTGGATAGGTGACCCTCTTTACATACCGAGACTCCTCTGTGCCTCGTGAAGCACGTTAAGCCGTTGGTCCCAGCTGTCATTTGTGGATCTTTGACAGTTGTTACGGGTCGTCAGAAGCCCGAAAGTCTGACAACCAGTCTTACCAAGGTGAATTGTATTACCCAGTTACTGGGTTCTGGAGGTCAGATAGGTAATCACTCCATGTAAAATACTGGTATTCTGCTGCATTCAGTTAGACTGGAAGCTGACCCCAACATAGTTGGGAAAAGGCTAGGCAGATTGATTGATTGAAACTCAGCATTTCAAGGTAATTTCTATCTGTAGTAATTTGTAACAAATTCACTGTTTTGCTATAATTTCTAGAGATTATGGAAAAGTTTATTTTCCAATTCCTTATCAATATCATGATATTTTCATCATATTATTGACAAGGTGAATCATGATTGACTTACATTTTAGAACAGACAAAGAATAATAAAAATTCAACTTTATTTAATTGTGTTATCTGTCCATGTCATATTTAAACACTAGCTTCTGCCCGCGGATTCGCCTGCGTGGTAGTGAACTATACTATAAAAAATACCCTATGGCACTCGGCAATAGTGTGAATTTCTGCTACTGAAAGAATTTTCGAAATTGGAGTTTCTTGTCCGTTCTTCTCCATAGGTACCTACTACGCTTTGGGATGGGCAACTAGTTTCATCTTTCCGACTGACCGACCCCTTGACAATTCAAACTTACCTGTAATAAGTTTATTTGAAATAAATGCTTTGAGTTTGAAATTGGATCAGTACTTCCAAAAATTACCTCCTACATCCACAAACTTTATCTTTATAATATTATTGTAGATTACAGGGTGTATCTTTTTGGATAGATCTTGAACTTGATCTTGATCATCTATTTCATTCTATAAAATGAATTTGGATTAGAAATATAAATCTTTTATTCACAAAAATATTAATAGTATGTGTACAAATAAGATGTTTATTATTATTGTAATAACATTACGAGTCTGAGCATACAAAATTATAAAACATAATAATTATAAATGAGCAAAAATACAACATAAATAGAATTACAATATATAATTAGAAACATTTAGTATTAAAATTGAACAAAATTTTGAAAAAAAAAAAACAAAATTGACTTTTTTTTTTTCCTCTCCAGAATCATGAAGGTCATAATCTTAGCGGTCACCTGCCTTCTGGCCCTCTCCGGCACCTTCGCCGCTGACACATGCTATCAGGATGTGTCCTTGGACTGCGGACAGGCATCCAACACACTTGGTAAGTTGATACCTCTTGGAAACTAATAAATAATTGGCTTGAACGAAACAACTTCAAATTTGGGACATGCTGTATCTTAAAAAGTGGAATTATACAAAATTACAAATAATTATAGTACAAATCTTTTAGACACAGCATTTTTTTTAAGCTTGTATGTCTAGGTACGCAAGGGCCGATTTTTTTGTTCGCGCACTGGGTTTTCGGCTCTCGTCGCTTAGCAGGAGCGTTGAAAATCCAGTGCGCGAAAACAGATGCGCAGTAAAAAAGCCCGTGCGTACCTGGGCTAAATGATGATAGGAATGTATGAATTTGGCCACAGATTACATAAAACATGGAGAGTTAATTCTCGAGTTTATTATAGCTCTTCATGCAATCATTCACTTTAAAGAGTTTTTTTCTATGATGCACATTACTCGTAAATAATAATTGGTAGGTGTAGGAGAACAGTGATGCCCAGTGGTAACGCCCTGACTTACGAGTTGTAGGTCGGGTTTTCGAACCTAGGCGCTTTACTTTGTGTAATTTATTTCATTACCATTGCTCTCAAAACAGTGAAGGAAAACATGAGGAAACTGGCATGTCCTAGAACCAAAAATTCGATGACATGTGACTCTACAAACTTAACATATGAATCATGATTACAGTGCTGAAAATGCTTTTGTTCGCAGCATATTCTTGATTTGGTGTAGGTAAAGTTAAGTCTCTGTGTATTGTGTAATCTTTGACCCAAGTTACGATTTCGTAGAAAGATGTTCATAATTATACCGGCTAGTGTTTTTAATCCACAAAATACATCTTTCTAATTTAGTTAATGTTATATTACTGATTCTAATGTTTTTAGATTAACATTCCTTTCAAACATCCTGATTTTGCTTTCAAACTATTCTTTACATTACACATACAACTACACTAGGATCTTTTGGCGCGCGGCCAAAATCGGAAATAACGCCGCCATCTTCTTTTTCAATACAATTTCTGTCACAATTTCACAAATTTTTACCAACAACGCCCCCCAGTTTATGTCATTCAGGCGCAAAAAATCATTACTATAATTTACTCTGTTCATTTATGTATATATTTTCTTCTTACACACCGCTTTATATTTTTTTCAGCTTTTAGAAGACTCTGTAAGTAAAAAAAAGAAAATAGGGGCTTATTGTAACAATTATTTATATATCATTCATTATGTATGCTAACTTGGAAACATTGTTAATTTCGAGATTCCAATCCGCTCTGGCGCTCTGGGTTGTCAATAAAAATCAGAAATACCTAAATCATTACCATTTCGAATGTTGAAAAATTCCAGGAAAACCGGATATTTGCAAAAAAGTTTGGACTTTTTACTTTAGATGTTCTTTTTTCAGTACTTATCATTTTGTCTTTATCATAAAAATAATATATTTTCCAAGATACTAAGTCCGAACTAATGACACGGCCGGACAAAGTCCGGACGGGGGCTAAAAAGCCGGACAAATCCGAACGGATAGTAATCCTAATCACACCTCTATTTTTCAAAAGGGTAAGTAGGGGTATAATTCATGAACAATTCATATTCGCCATGTCTCCATGACCCCATGTAATAGGGGGCGAGCCACTATTTTTTGAGGACTAACCCAGTCTTGATCGAACCCAGAAAATCGCAAATCAGTCGCATTTGCGACCACCTGTGTCAAAGGCGGTACTAGAAAGTTTCTTTTGCAACGAAAACTATCGCGTTGTCATATTTTCAGTCTCATTAAATGAATCATCTTTATTCTATACTTCTTAAATTTTTTGTGGGGATAAAAAAACACTGGCCGTTATACCATTTTACCATCGGAAACTACAATACACTGTGTTGTTACCTCGTTATGTCATTTATGTCGATTTTCATTAAAACAAATAAATTAATAATTACACTTTGACTTTGCAGAGTTATGTAAGTACTATCCCAATAATATGCTCTGTAATTTGTAGTACAAAGTAGATGCTTTTTTTTTGTATTTTTTACGTGGGAGGAGTTCTAGAGGACGTTCTAGTAATTGCTACAGTAAAGGGAACAGAAAACCTTTGTAATTACTCTGATTCACGAAACGAAACCTTTAACTCATCCTTTGTGAAAAATAGTCAAGGATTTGAACTTTCTGTTAAATGAGTAATTTATCGGCGGAGTAGTAAACAATTAAAGTTATTATTTGCACTTTGGACATCAATCAAAACTTAAGTCATTTGACAGTCGCCAATCAAAACTTTGCTGTATGAGGCATTGCGCCGATTGTCCAATGACAGGCGTTTCTTTTTTTAACAAACGAGTTGCAAAAAAGTTGATAGCACTCCATTTTGTTTGCTACTCTGTGACCAAATCTCTTGTAGATACTCTTGCCTTCGAATTCTGAAACGTGACTCAACCACAGATTAAATAAATGGTTCACTCTGCAAAATGATTTAAATAAAAAGCGACTCTTGCTACGACCCAATAAAGTGCAATTCTGGTCGCACAGCGCTAATTTCCTACAGTTATATTCGCCTAGAAGTTGCCTCTCTTTCTATCGCGTAACTCCCGACCAGACGAGCTCGCCGTGTACTTGTAGCTTCATACCTAAGAGTGCGCCTTCTGTACTATTCTGTGACTCAACTTTAAGCCTTGAAAGTAGATTTAACGGCGACTTAAAATTGAGTTGCGTTTGAGAATTCAACTGTGAGTGAACCCTTCTGTTTTTTGTGAATGAGCATAATAGTAAAAAAATAAGTACTTACTTGTTGAAGTATTGTTCATCGCATCATGGCTGCATCCAATTTAAATTCCATGTATTGATGTGTCTTCATATTTCATTTATTTTTAAATACACCCCTAGTCGGGTTATGAAATCTAGTCTAATCAGTAGTAAATCAGCCGTTAAAATCTCACCATCAAAACTTTAATATTGTCAATTCCTAGAATCAGATGGGAGTGACATCTCACTTCATTATTATTTTTGAGATTTCACCACCGGAAAACGTTTCGACTTGTCGTCACTGATCTCAAAAGCGCATGTATTACATATCGCTTGTCTTGTTTGATTTGTAAATTCAAGTCGTTGTCTTTCACTAAATACGGTTTTTCGAAGCTTGAGACCACGTTTCACTTTAGAGTGGTAGTAAATAACCCTTGAGAGTGGTTCAAAGCTTAGAAAAATCTATTTATTAACATTGTGCACTGCTATTTATACTTACTCTGCTATAAAGACTATAAAATAGTGGATATGTAAGCAACAAATGGAATGCTTAAACCTCTTCAATCGTTTGCCACACAAGCACAATATAACTGTCTTTCAATAACTCAGTCGCCCCGCACCCGAGCACTCCATTTGTTACCTACTCCATGTTTAGTAAATAAATCTGGCAACAGCGCTTCCGAGGTGTAACGCTGTCTACGGCGAGTACGGTCGGCATGGCAACGTCGCTACGGAGATGCAGGCCTATGCCAACTTGCATCTGGAACGTTCCTACGAGTATTTGCTTTCTGCTGCGTATTTCAACAACTACCAGACGAACAGGGCTGGGTTCAGCAAACTCTTCAAGAAGCTTTCGGATGAGACTTGGGAGAAGACCATTGAAATCATCAAGCACGTTACTATGAGAGGTAAGGTCTAGTCAAGCACTTTAATTGCGTAACACACTTTCAAGCACCATCCATGGGTTTTGAAGGAAATCCATTGCTTCATAGGTTTGAAAAATTCGTCTGCTCAGCGACGTAAATAATGCAATGAACTTGGCTGAACTGTCAAAATGAAAGGAATTGCGATCAATAGGCCTGTGTCCAAAAATTGTTTTTTTTTTGTCCGTTCTTGTAGATTATTAAAAAAATATCGGACACGTATTTTTTATTTTTTGAAATAATCAAAAGATTACGGCCATACATTGAGTTAAAATGTGGCATGACGTCACGCCTTGCTAATTTTATACTGAGTTGTGACTTAGCTAGCCCCACTCCCCAACTTTAATGCGTATTTTCTAAGTTATTTTTGATTTATATGATAAAGCAAAAAATACGCGTCTAATATTTTTTTATTATCTGATAAACGGACTAAATAAAATTTCTTTTTTTTACCTAGGCAACTACGGTATTGTCGTTATATGTGTGTTGTGTAATTACCCCCACAGATTTACTTTATTGTAATGTTATAGTAGTTGCAGTATATCTAGCGTATATATATTATAAATGCGAAAGTTTGTGAGGATGGATGGATGTTTGTTACTCTTTCTCGCGGGAACGGCTGAACGGAGTCGGATGAAATTTGGCACTCAGATAGTTTATAATCTGGATTAACACATAGGATAATTTTTATCCAGACATTCTCACGGGATCGAGACTTAGCCGACGTTCGCACCGACGTAATAATATCGCGGCGATTTTTTTTCATGCACTTGATTTTCAACGCTCTGCTTAGCGCCGAGAGTTGAAAATGTGTTTTTTGAACGCTCTGGGACGAGAGTGCGTCCCAGCGCGTTGGATTTTCAACGCTCGGCTTAACACCGAGAGATGAAAATCCAGTGCGCGATAAAATCCTGCCGCGGTTTTATTACGTCCGTGCGTACGTCGGCATATGCGGGTGAAACCGCCGGGCGCTGCTAGTAAATAATAAAAAAAAAAACAATCATTCTGCCTATTCAACTATGTTGGGTCGGTTTCCATTCTATATTTTACATGGAGCGACTGCCTATCTGACCTCCACAGCCCAGTTACTGGGTTACACGATACCCCCAATTCCTGAACCTTATTTATAATAATACTCGCACAGGTGACGAAATGAACTTCGACCAGCGCAGCACAATGAAGGTGGAACGCAAGAACTACACCGTGGAACTCCATGAGTTGGAAGCGCTCGCCAAAGCCCTGGACACGCAGAAGGAGATCGCAGAACGCGCGTTCTACATCCACAGGGAAGCTACCAGGAATAGCCAGCATCTGCATGACCCTGAGGTAGGCATAACCTTTGTGAAAGATCACATATTAGTACAGATGAGTCATTCCGCAAAATCATTTAAATAAATAGCGACTCTTACTACGACACAATAAAGTGCAATTCAGGTCGCACAGCGCTAATTACCTACAGTTATATTCACCTAGAAGTTGCCTCTCTTTCTATCGCGTAACTCTTATATCTTCTGACTACGTCACGCCCACTGAATTCGACAAGTCGAGCCCGCCGCGTACCTACTTGTAGGTTCATACCTAAAATGCGGAGTGACCCATCTGTATTCATCTGTACCCATACCCCGTATTTCGCCTGTCACAGTTATTTAACTCTGACACCAGCAACCCAACAGCAACCTTATTGTAATGAAAATAAAGACCACTGTGTTTTAATTATGTGCCATTATGGGGAGCAAATCCTGACTCCGGGTTACTACTGACTAATTCTTAATGGAAATACCCAAGAACACTGTGCCACCTGTATCAAACCCAGGACCTCATGCTCAGCTGTAGTGCTTGTTACCAGATATTGATATTTTTCTATTAAATCTTTCTACCCAGGTCGCCCAATACCTTGAGGAAGAATTCATTGAAGACCAATCCAAGAAGATCAGAGAGCTCGCCGGTCACACCACCGACCTCAAGCAGTTCATCACTTCCAACCACGGACAAGACTTGTCTCTGGCTCTGTATCTCTTCGACGAATACCTGCAGAAGACTGCCTAAGTCTAGCGAGGCAGAAAAATATAGTTTTATTATAGTTATGACATCAGTTTCACTCTTTAATATCTTAAATGGGCTTATTAGGCGTTCAAAGTATATTTTTAGTGTAAAAAAAAAACATCGCTGTTAGGCAAAGGATAGAAAATACAAAAGCCCTCGCTTTTTGTATATTTTTGAATAATTATCGATTAGGTCACAATTTAGGCGCCATACAAGCTTTGACATTAGCCTAAAAAAGACGCCATCTTGGTAAAACGCGCCAAGAGTGAAACATAACCTTTTACTCCACTAAAAATTAAAATAAATCAGTTTTTTTTATTAACATTATTATTTTTACCTCTGCGTACAAAATTAGGCTGTTATATTGTGATTATATTTTCAATTAAGTTAACCCCATTTATATTGTAAGCGATATATTATAAAACTAAGTTCAGCAAAACGTATGTAGATTATTCACTTATATTTTCAAATAAAAGTTTTCATTTGAAATTCATTTTATTGTTGTTTTTGTTATCCTACTTTTATTTATTTCCTGCTTAGTGGTCGGAATCTTCGTCTTTGTGGACTATCAGCAAGCGTAGCATGACTACAATAGAAACGGGTTTAAGGTTTTGTCGACAGAAGAATAGACAATCACAATCTGTCATATTGTCTATGTGCAGGAATGGTTACAATAAAATTAATAAAACATTCATCAACATACCCTTCTTTTGGGTTTCATCGCAATCAGGTAAAATGGATTGAAACGGATAAATGAAAAAACAATTTACGAAAATAAAAATATTTATTTCACACAAAATCTTAGGTAAAAGTAAAAAAAATACATGGTTTTATTTGTGTTAGGTAAATACAGCAACGAAATTCATAATTAAAATAAATAACTAGCTTCCGCCAGCGTGATATAGGTATTTATAAATTATAGCCTGTTACTCAGTAAAAATATAGCATTCAACTGGTGAAAGATTTTTTTAAATCGGTGCAGTAGTTTTTGAGTTTATTCATTAAAATAGACATAAAAAAAAATCAAATCTTTTCTCTTTATAATATTAGTTTAAATAGTTAACATTTCAGAAGAAAGAAAAGGAAAGATTGTACTTAATATTAAAATAACACTACTTCTTGACTACATGAAATACTGAAAACTTGGTGTACACTTTGGCGATTTTGTTGCATATAAAAATACAAAATAGTTTATTGTGACAAATAGAAAATTACATTATATTTTAACATATAAATTACATTATATTTAGCATATAAAAATACAAAATAGTTTATTGTGACAAATAGAAAATTACATTTTTTTTAAAGTTTGGAGCCTCCTTTTAGGCAAACAATGCCGGTATTAGAAGGCTCCGCTCTTTCACAACATTGTAACACATTTATGGGTAACTATATAATGTAAGTACATTTTTCTGTATTTATTGGGTCAACTCACACCGAAAGAGCGGCGAAGGGCAGCGAAGCGGAGCGCAGTTTCAGTGTCATATGAATTTTAACTTTATTTTTATTACTATAATACTTATTATCGCATGAGAAACTCGAATGAGTCGCGCGGATGCCCGTGGCGCCGCGGGAATTCCGGCGAATTCCATAAACGGGCGCCTTCTCTACCGAGCGGGTCGCTGCGCTTCGCCGCTCTTTCGGTGTGAGTTAACCCATATTTTTCTGTATATAACTGACAAGATACAAAAATCGTAAGGTAACTTGGGATAGTCAATGTGAGTCTGAAATCGCCTTCTCTGTATGAGAAGAGGCATTTTTCCTGCCGTAGGACAGTAATAGGCTGGTATGAATTGTTGGAGTCTGTCTTCAATTCAACTAGTTTATTATAACCACGCTTCCCAACCCGGATGGGTGACCGACAGAATTCTAGGCTCCGTACAATGCTGCAAGAGACACGATACCTGTGAAGAAGCAGTATTTTTAGGTTTGACAAAAAAAAAAATCTTCAGATTTCTTACTGATAGTTAAACATTGGTGAAAGAAGGCCAATTAAAAGTTTACAAGGTGTGACTGACACTGGCATGGCCACCATTAGGGATTTTAATTTTGATAACACAAAAAAATTGTCACTAATTAGTCGAGAGTAGGTGTGCGTTACGTCAGCGGAATGTTGTCGCTTTTCAGGATATCGGCTTGACAGATGATTAGTACCCCATCTCGTGTAAATGTGCCCGAAATTTAGAATTTGTGCGTCCAGCCGATCCAAAGATATTCACGAAAAACAGATTCCGCTGGAGTAACGTTACCCCAGCGACATGTTTTTTAACCGGTGGTCGTAGCTGAGTTCATACTAGCTACTTAGATAGATCACATTTGTACCTAATTGTGCCCAAAAAATTAAATTTGTGCGTCTTGAGGTTTCAGAGTTATTCAAGATGCCGCTGGGGTAACGTTTAGCAAATTGCTGTACCTCTCAAACGGTATAACATACAACTACGATTTTAATAAATTAATTGATTTTTTTCGCAAGCTACAATGTTTTCAGGTTTCACACTTGATTGACGGGTCGGCTACCAGTCTAACCGGGTGCAGCTGAATACCAGTATTTCACATGGAGCGAGCTTATCTGACCTTGAAAACCCAGTCAATATTGGGTGTAACACGATACCCCTCGGCAAGACTTGTTGTCAGACGTTTGGGCTTCTGACTACCCGTAATGTCTGTCAAAGATTTACGAATGACAGCCGGGACTAAAAGCTTAACGTGCTTTCCGGAGCACAGAGGGGTCTCGGTATGTGATGGACGGTCAGGTCACCCATTCAAACTCAAACTCAAAGGATTTATTTCAAATAAACCAATTACAGGTACTTTTGAATTGTCAATGGGTCGGTCAGTCAGAAAGATGAAGCTAGTTGTCCATTCCAAAGCGTAGTAGGTTCCTGTGGAGAAGAACGGGCAAGAAACTCCACGGACACTCTTTTAAATCAAAATATTGGTGACATCATTCATGTTGAAATTATACACGTTAGAACAATGTAGAAAGACGTGCACGTTAAAAGCACAAGTAATAAAAAAAAGAAACCATGACAGCTAAGAGATGACCAGTCCCTACTGACGGCGCCCGTTCACGAATATGACACATGGATCAGCACCATTTAGCTCAACCATTTTGAAGGGAACTTACTTGGATGGTCACCCATCCATGGATCGACCTCGGCAAACGTTGCTTAACCTTGAAGATCGACCCATGCAGCTGTTATTATTTACCCGCAAGCCTCCTGCAGGCTGATTATGTAAATAATAAAAATAATTCTTACCTGTTCTTCAACACTGTATCCATCTTTTGATACAAAATTCTCAAAGACTTGATCCAGTAATCTCATATATTCATTTCTATATTTCTTCTCAGATTGATCAATACACTCCCTTGTTATTTCATAAGATACTGCTTTTCCTTGCAAAATGTTCTTGACGTGTTTCAACTAAAAATTAAAAAAACATTTATTTATTTAGACTTCTCGCAGTGTTGTAGGTTGTCTCCTATGGAGAAGAACGGGCAAGAAACTCCATGGACACTATTAAATCAAATCCAGGTCGAAAACCGTACTACTAGAGTTTTTTAGGGTTCCGTACCTCAAAAGGAAAAACCGGAATCCTTATAGGATCACTCGTGTGTCTGTCTGTCCGTCTGTCACAGTCAATTTGCTCCGAATCTAATGGACCGATTAAGTTGAAATTTGGTACACATATGTATTTCTGTGACCCAAACACGAACGTGTAACGTAAATAAATGAATATTGAATTTGGGAGTCACTTTTGGGGGGCAAATAAAAAGAAAAAAATCATACTGTATCGTGTGATATATCAAATGAAAGGGCTTGTTACGAGTTATTTATAATAAATACATTTAATGATATTTAAGAAAATAGATGAAAATTGACCATCCCCCCCCCCCGCTTATCTCCGAAACTATGGAGCCTAAAATTTTGAAAAAAATACAGAGAATGGTTCTTCACTCATAGATTACAGGAAAACCTATAAGAAGTCTATGGTCTTAAAATAAGATGTTAAATCTATCAATATTGTGCGTACAAACACAATATTGTGCAGTTGGAATGTATGGGAGAACATGTATTTCAACTACAATGTCAAGTTTGTATTGGCCGGTTTTTTATCAGCACTCTCAGTAGCAAACTGAAGTCTCGTCTCATAAAACATAATTGGCGAAATGTGGGTCTACCAAACACCTTTGCTTACCCTATCGGGAAATACAGGGGTGATGTTCTGTTAAGTTAGTTAGCTAATGCTGAGCATGAGGTCCTGGGTTCGATTCCCGGGTCGGGCAAAGTGTTATTGGGTGTTTCTATCTGAAATTTCTCAGTAGCAGCTAGGAGTCTGGATATGTGCCCGGTTGATGGCAATGGGCTCGCCCCCTATTACATGGGACTTAAACATTATTGGCGAAATGTGGGTGTTCCTGCTACAGGGACACCTCTGCCCAACCCTTCGCGGAAACAAGGCGTGATGTTATATTATGATGTTTTGTTACAAATAATACAATAAATGATATTCATACCTCTTTAAATGTCGGGCCCGTCCAATAGAATGATGTCCTTATAAATGCTTCAAACAGTTTTTGTGAGTCTCTCAAACTTAGCAACATATTTTGAAGACGACTTTCTAGCACTGAAATAAAAATAGTAAAAGACATTTTAAACGTTGATGAAACTCCACTTTTCATCGCCATCATCTTCCTGCTGTGGTTTGTTTAGCCCAGTTTCTGGGTAACACGTTATCTCTTGGTAAGACTGGTTGTCAGACTTTTTGGCTTCTGACTACCCACAACGACTGTTAAACAGGATTGGACAAAATCCTGATTTAAAAAAAAAGCAAAAACTAATATTTCACCATTTAACAAAAATCCTAATTAATCACGATTTATTTTATTTTATCATACAGTAACTATAGTTTTGTGTAAAACGGAATGAGCCCTTGGGTGTCAGAGAAAAGGGGAATCCCCGCGCAGTGTTTTGTAAACTTGTGTGCCTATGTTCTATGTTATGGGGTTCGGTTTCCGTACTTACTCCGTCAGGTGGAGCGTTGTGCGTGGACGCCCTAAACCGAGGTTCGTACCCCACAGGGGGTGCCCTTAGCGAGCGTTCACCTAGTTTTAATTAGCTTAGTTGAATAACCCCTGGCTGGAGGTTTTAAGTGTAGCAGCTTAAGGCATCCACAGGATTGACCGGTTAAATAGTCATGGCCTCAGAGGTCAGCTATGAGATGTCCAAAAGAAAGAAAAAAAAAAAAACATTGTGCGTGGGCCATGGCGGCCGTTTGGTGGTTATTTCAACTTCATATGCCATTACCATAGTAAATTAAGAAACAGACTGGGAATTGAAAAGGCTGGAGAACTAGTTTTTTTGTTCAAGTATTATAATAATGTTAATAACATTGATTTTTCAGATGTAAAAGACCTTAGTCTTTAACATATAATTTCTAAATCTGTTTTTCATGTTGATTTCTGTGAAAGAAAGTACAATTAATCAAAGATTAAGTCATTGATTTTTATTGAAAAAATCAATTGATTTAATCGTGCCAACCCTGCTGTCAAACATCTACGAATGACAGGCGGGACCAACGGCTTAGCGTACTTTCCGAAGCACTGAAAGTTCTCGTTATGATGGTCACCAATCCACGAAACAACCGCGGCAAGCGTAGCTTAACCTTCGATCGTAAGACAAGAGCAAAGAAAATAAAAAGTTTTTAGTGTGTTTAGCAATATTACCTTTAACATCGCACACAGCCAGGACATTAGCCGTAAGTCTAGCAGGGGGTAACTCCTGAGAGCCATACTGGAAGATGGACGCCCAGTCGACGCCACACACGCCGCCGTCTCGGACGCTATACATTATGTTCTGCAGGTGACGGTCGCCGACGCCTGAAATTAGAGAAAGAAAAATACCTTGTTTATTTAGACACCTCATTTTTGTAAGCGCGATTGTGCTCTTTATTTATATTACGTTACGGATCAATGTTCTATGCAAGTATTTCTACTTTAAAGGTTTTGGAAGTATTTTTTTTGTAAACGCGGAATTGCTCTTTATTTAGGTAAGGTTACGGACCAATGTTCTGTACAAGTATTTTTCTTCCACCAAGGCGATCTTGTTCAAGTTTTCAAACATACAGTTTTGTTATTTAATTTTAACGAAATTTATATTCTGTTACGTCTAATACATAAGAAGGTAACATCACGCCTAACAATTCCCGAAGGGTTAAGCAGAGGTGTACCGCTACACCCACATTTCGCCAGTTATGTTCAAGTCAGGGCTCGTAAACGTTATTTAAAATAACGTTTTTAAAACAGTTCTTTGTACAACATTTTGGTCGGAACGAAAACGAAATGAGAACGTTTTCAAAAACCGGTTTATTCCGCAGGACGCAGCAGCGCATTGGGCGTGCGTCGCCTAGAATAGAATAGAATAGAATAGAATAGCATTTATTTGCAAATATGGGTTATACATAAGTAGGTAGTAGTTATATGAACCTACGACCTACAACTCGTAAGTCGTGGTAACGGCCGCGACTTACGAGTTGTAGGTCGTAGGTTCAAAACCAGACAGGCGCTTTACTTTGTGTAAATTATTTCATCACCACTGCTCTCAAAACGGTGAAGAAAAACATCGTGAGGAAACCGGCATGTCCTAGAATCGAAAATTAAAAGACATGTTACATCTACCGACCCGCACTGGGCCCGCGTGGTGGATTACGGCCCACCCCCTCTCACAGAGAGAAGGCCTGTGTCCCAGCAGTGGGAACATTTATAGGCTGATGATGATGAGGTAGTATTAGGTTTTCATCAGAGTTCTGCCATATTTCACCATTCGGCATGCAAACATTTTCATTACCTATATAAAATTGTTAAAATTTAAACTCTTGTTGGAACATTAAATTAGTTATGTCATTCTCATTAAATAAAATTATTACAATTCAAATATGCATTAAAAAATTCAAATTGTCAGTCCAGCCTAGCATGAACTTATTTAGTTAAATAGTATCTTATCTTCATTTCATTACATCATTGATTCCAATGCGCTTCCTGCTTACGTAGGGTAGGGTGTAGGGTTGTGTTGCGAGTTTCCTATCGATCAACCCAAAAATGGAAAATAACGGTTAAAATCGTTTTATTAATCGAGAACGATTTGAATTTTGTTTTTTTCAAAAACGTTTTTATATTGTTCCGTTCGAACGTAACCGAAACAAATCGTGTCTTAGGTTTTTAAGATGAAACCGTTTCGAAAAATTTACAGTTATCTGAGCCTGGTTTAAGTTCCATATAACGGTGCGAGCCTATTGCCATCAACCGGCACAAATCCAGACTCCGAGCTACTACTGAGAAATTTCAGATAGAAAAACCCAATAACGCTTTGCCCGATCCGGGAATCGAACCCAGGAACTCATGCTCAGCAGTAGCGCTTGCATCCATTAGACCAACGAAGCAGTCCAACCATGAGATAATTTGTAAAAATCTTGCAGCAAAGTTAATTGTGCAGTTGTCGTCGAACAATTTGTTTAGAACCAACTGACCATTAACTTGGTAATTAATAAACATGTTGTAGGTACTTACCGAAAAGCCAATTTAGGATGGTCATAGAACCCAAAGTATCTTCAAATGTACGTTTTTTAGTTATAAACTCTTTTACACAGGAACAGTTGTTTTCTATTGAAGATCTGAAATATTATTGTAAGCATGAATGTAATTTTAAAAAAAGAGTGAACCTATTACGGTTCATGAGATACAGCCCGCTGACAGACGGACAGCGGAGGCTTAGTAATAGGGTTCCGTTTGGTACCCTTCGGAACTCTAATAAAAATCACCCTGTATATTTCGTGGCCTGACCTATGATACGACCGTGCGAGTGAAAAATAAGTACTTACCTCAGTATATAGGGTGTAACTTTATCACACATAGCATTATATTGTTCCATAGCTAGAGAAGGCGCTAGTATCAGTTTCTCATAGCCCGTCTTGTTTACTGCAACTAAAAAAAAAACACTAGACTTCTTAGACAAAGCTGGTGACAGAAAACTACATGACATCTAAATGTGAGGTGATATATGTGTGAGTGCGTGTGTGTGGGTGGGGGGGGGGGGGGGGGTGTGGATGTTGATGTGTGTGTAATGTGTTTCGAAGAGGTAAAAATTGTGAGTTTGTATGTAGGGGGTACGATTCCGAAAATCCAGTAATGGAAAACTACAGTATTGCCGCAGGATATGTCTTATGTTAAAATACGCGAACGAAGACGCGAGCAGAAGCCAGTACAGAATATTACGTCTGTATTCTCTTAAAAAATATATATATATTTAATAATAAGAATTTAATAATAGTATGCAAATTAAAACATATATTATTATTAGTATTGTATAATTATCACTTGCTTCAAAAACGCCAAAAACGGTGAAGGAAAACATCGCGAGGAAACCGGCCATGCCTGAGAGATATTTCTCGACGGCATGTGATGCCAAGTCAGAGGCCCATGAGCGGCTTTAAAACTCTGACACCAGGTTAGTCACTAACCACACGAAAAGAGGATAAAAATTGAAGTCGCTTGTCGTATCTGTCAGTGTGACCGCGTTTCTAAACAACGCAGCGGATATTGATGCGGTTTTCACCATCCCTTAGAGATAATTTATTCCGGAAGGCACATGTGTATAATACATAAATATAATAAAGAAATCTCGATGTTTTGTCAAGTCGTAAAAACTGTATGCAGTAGCTCGTTGGTCATTGTCAAACTTTTATTAGCTTTAGAATAGTGAATACGAGGCTTTTAGCTAATTTGTGAATGGGCATTTTATGTAATATTTTTTTGTAATGTGCGTCATCACCAATTTGTTACCAATTTGTTTCACCAATTTGTTATTTATATTTGTACGCCTCTGGGCAAAACATGGAGGATCTACCTATTTATAACACCTCACACTATGTGTAACTTGACCTATGTTCACAAATAAAGCTTTCTGCTTTCTGATTTCTGATTTCACATCTTCCCTAACCTTTTTCCCAACTATGTTGGGGTCAGCTAACTTACCGCTGCATAACCGTATGCAGCGGAATATCAGTATTTTACATGGAGCGACTGTCTACCTGACCTCCACAAGTCAGTTACTGGGTAACACGATACCTATTCGCTAGTCAAATAATAAAAATACTTACCATTGATATCATGTTTTTCTTCCATCAAATCTCTTAGTCTGATATGGTCTTCTAAATATTCAATAATGGCAGAATCATCGCTCAGTGGAGTAACCTGTAAAATTATACACCAATTATTTTGCTGTCAAAGAAATCTTCAACGTTAAAAGGAACTTTTGGCGCGTAGTCAAAATCGGTACTGTGCTGCCATATTGTTTTTAGGGTTCCGTATCTCAAAAGGAAAACACGGAACCCATATAGGATCACTCTTGTTGTAAAGGAAGCACACAAATCCTTTTCCAATAAGTTTTGGTTTCCTTTTCCGATAAGTTTTGGTTTCCTTTTCCGATAAGTTTTGGTTTCCTTTCCCAGGGTGGGTGTTTTCTTTCCCTGTTATTTCCAAGGGGGGTGTTTTCTTTCCCTGTTATTTCCAAGGGGGGTGTTTTCTTTCCCCTTTTATTTCCGCGTTACATTTTCCTCCTGCATCTTGAATGTTGTTTTCGAGAATGACGTTGCATGTTGGACTGTGTAACAGGATATTCTTTTATGAAAGGATTGTGGTTTCCTTTCCCAGGGGGAGGTGTGTTTTCTTTCCCTGTTATTTCATTTTCCTCCCGCATGTAAAATATTGTTTACGGGAATAATGATGAATGTTCGCCTGTGTAGCGGGATATTCCTTTATTCTTTATAAACGACTATAAAAGTCGTGAAGACAATGTCTTCAAATTACATGGATTCGAATTCCGTGAAAAACAGAGTTTTAATGTCCGAAAAAGTACTTTATAACAGTAGTGTTTAAGGGAATATTTTCGGGAGCGCACTCAATGAAACACCAAGTCAACGAACCAACTGTTTATTTGCGGCCTACCCGCAACTTATAATTATTAGAGATATACCACACGTCCCCTCTTAAAAAAAAAACGAACCCATATCAATAGGTAGTAGGTATCTACATAAACTGATCGCTTTAACTGTTGTAAAACAACTGTTACGCAAACACGTACACCGTATTGATATCGTGCAAAATTCTAAGAAAAACATAGTTTCGCTCAAAGAATATGTTCCGTAACTACTTATGCATTTTACAAATTTATAATCATAATCTTATAAATTGAAAAGCGTTATCCCTAAGTTTTATTTATTTTATTTTGTCCTTGAGTGAAACTCTGTAACGTAACTAAACTACTAACAAATTATTTACTACAAAACGAATGAAATATATTACTGGGTAGGTAGATATTAATCAAACAAAGTAGGTACCTACTTATAATAAAAAAATAAAAAACAAGAATACATTATGGCTTATAAAGTCAGCAAAATCCAGTGATACCAACCTTATTGGTTTAAAAATAGGTACTTAAACTTAAACAATAAAATAAAAAAAATATTAATATTTATACTTCTTCTTAATTAATGTACAAGCGCGCTGTTGGCGCATACTAGACTTCTCAGGGGTCTCATTGTTACTTATTTGACCTGGTTTCGGTATTTGTACTTCATTATTTGAAACTCGAGGGGCATTAGAAATGTCTATTTGTGATTTTGTGAGTTCCGTTAAACTAGTATCCTGACCATTGGTATCGTCCACGATCGCGTCCTCTAACTTATCCTGTATATTGACGCGGTCTAAATCATCGGGCGAAAACACGGAATGCCGTTTAGTGGTGCGAGACGTCCCAACGGGTAGCAATTGATCAATGTGTCTTTTCCACTCCTTTCCGTCTGCACAACGCACTCGATAGGTTAACGGTGCCTCTCTCGCGGTGACCACGGCCGGCGCCCACTTGTCAGCGCGCGCCCGGTAGTCTCGCGCTAGCACGTGGTCGCCAGGCGCGGCGTGGCGCTCGGTACCCGGGCTGTGGCGCGCGGCGCGGGTCGCCGCCTGCTCGCTGGCGCACTCGGCGCTCGGCCGCAGCACGTCCAACCTACCACGGAGCCGCCTGCCCAGCATCGCATCGGCTGGCGCGACGCCTGTAGTCGTATGTTCACAATTACGATATTGAAATAAAAATTTTGTGACTGCCGTATCAACATCGACTGTCTCGTGCGCAGCTTTCTTCATTGCGCGCTTTACTAACTTTACCGCGTTCTCAGCCGCTCCGTTGCCCGCCGGCCTATAAGGACTGGTAACAGTGTGAGAGATTAAATTTCTTTTAAAAAAATTTGCTAGCTCTGCTGATCCGAAAGGCGGGCCGCCGTCGCTCACAACCTGTGAAGGAAGACCGAAACGAGCGAACATTTCCCTAAGTTTACCTATCGTCGCCGTTGCGGTAGTGCCTGACATTTTCTGCACCTCGATCCACTTACTATGAGCGTCCACGGTGACGAGATAATGTTTACCCTGAAATTCGCCGAAATCTATATGTAGCCTTTGCCACGGTCGTGCGGGGAACTCCCACGGATGTAGAAGGGAACGTGGAGGTGCGTCGCGCTGCTGGCGGCAAGCATTACATTCTTTCACGACAGTCTCAATTTCGACATCTAATGTTGGCCAATATACGTAACTTCTCGCTATATTTTTCATTTTAACTACCCCTAAATGCCCTTCATGAAGTTCAGATAAAACTGGTTTTCTCAATGGCTCCGGCACGATTACCCGGTGATTATATAAAATACAACCACGATCCAACACTAAATTATCTTTCCGGTTATAATAAGGCTTTTCTAACTCGGCTGTTATTTTTGTTGGCCAGCCATTGATAAGATATTCTTTTATTTTATTTAAAACGCTGTCTTTCTGTGTCCATGAAGCCACCTCTTTTGCACTGATTGGGATTGATTCCTCGACATAATTTACGTAAGATACCGAACCCAAGTCATCACAATATTTCCGTTCATATGGCAGTGGCAGTCGCGACAGTGCATCGACATTGCAGTTATCACTCGATTTTACGAACTCAATCTCGAAATCATAAGACGCCAACCTGGTGGCATACCTTTGCAGCCTACTAGCTGCCGTTTGCGGCAACCCAAATTTCGATCCAAAAATAAATGTTAAGGGTTTATGATCCGTTTTAATAATAAAATGACGTCCATAAATATACTGGTGGTGCTTGATCACGCCAGCGATAATCGCGAGGGCCTCTTTGTCTAACTGACTATACGATCGTTCAGCTGCATTTAACGTCCGTGACGCGAAACAAATCGGGCGCTCGTCGCCGTTTGGAAAACGATGTGACAGTACACTGCCGATACCATATGAACTGCTATCCACGGCTAGTACTAATGGTGGTTTTGGATTATAGTGCACCAACACGTTGCTACTAAGAATAGCTGCTTTTACATCCTGGAAAGCCTTTACACAGTCTGCTGACCAGACCCAAACACTTTGTTTACGCAATAAACTATGTAAAGGATGTAAAATAGTACTCAATTGCGGGATGAACTTGGCATAATAATTTATCATACCGAGGAATGATCTGAGCTGAGTCAAATCTTCTGGTGGTGGTGCATCCACGATCGCTTTTATTTTGTTTGGGTCTGGATGCAAACCCTGCTTATCGATAATAAAACCTAAATAAGTAATGCTTTCTTTCATAAAACTACACTTCTTTAGTTTAATCCTCAAACCGACCTCACGTAAACGAGACAATACCGCCCTTAAATTAACAATATGTTCTGACCTGGAGGCGCCTGTGATCGCCACGTCATCCAAAAACACTGCAGTTCCCTTCAAGCCCCTCAGTGTTTCTTCCATAAACTTTTGGAATTTTTCGGGAATACATGTCAAACCGAAAGGAGTACGAAGGTAAATAAAAGTGCCTATATGCGTTGTTATCGCACTACAAGCCCGCAAATTTTCATCCAAAATTAATTGTTGGTACGCATTGGTAAGGTCGATTTTTGAATACAGTTCGCCGCCACTTAGTCCTCGATTCGTGGCATGGGGTACGGGTCGCGAATCAACTTTGGATTAATGGTGACCTTATAATCTCCACAGATACGTATTTCACCAGATTTCTTTATAACCGGTACAATGGGTGTACCATAATCAGAATAATCCACCTTACGAATAGTACCCTCTGCCTCGAGTCGTTGTAACTCAAATTCTACAGGTTTACGTAAAGCTACACTGAAAAAAATAAATAGCTGAACTAGTTCAGCTATTGAAAAAATTGTCAAATTTTGATTAATAGAAACCAAAGTTTTGCTAAAATAGCTGAACTGGTGTTGCTGATACATCTCAAACTAGTTATGCTATTCAGAGTGCAAGTGCTGTTAGTTAAAATGTGAACTAATGCTTACTAAAATGAGTTAGCTAAAGTCGTTTAGCTACACGGATAAAATGTTTGATTACTGTTAGGCAAACTCAAGATCTATTAATAAGTCGCATGTTTATTCATCTTTTACCAAACGAACGTCTAAAAATAGTTCAATAACTTATGTTAACCTGTAGCATTATTTTTTTGGCTAATAATTAATAATACTTCTAGTTATACATAACAACATCAAATACATGATGAGTCTTAATAAAATTCGATAGCTCATTACAAAACTGTTTATAAATTGTTTATTAAATATTGTCCATAGATTACAAAAACAAGCTTGGTACTGAAAACTAAACGCTCGCATCCCTTGTCCCTTGCTCCATGCTGCACGCTCCTCCGCCGCCGTGTCGCACTCACGATTCGCGAAACTCGCAATACAAACGTGTGTCGCGCGCGCTGCATGTATTTTGTAATTGTGTGAGCCATGTGGGGCTCACACTCAGTGTGCTGGATTGGAGGATACTGCTGCGTGGATTCTTGAATAAAACTCATTAACTCAAAGAACGTTGTTTTACTTGTTTCACCAATTGTTCGAAAATTACAGCCAGTACAATTTACTTAATACACCTTATAGTTGTAGTAAATTACATAAGCGCAAGTAGCGGCGGTGACGTCCCGCATGTTAAATTACATTTTCCAATAGAATCAGTTTTCATGAATTGGCGGTCGGACTCAACTCCAGGTCCACCAATCAGAGAGAGGCAGAGGTGTCTCGGAAACGGACAGGTTTCGACATGTTCAAACCTGTATCGACTTGACCTGGGGTTGCGTCCGACCATAACAAATGTTTCATATAAGACAAACTTATAGCTAGATAATCACTTATTGGTATGTATCACTATTCACTCGATATTTAACACACTATTTACATATTTTCTTTGAGTTCATTATGGTGCGAGTGGGCGTTCTGCACATTTCTCCCGCCGTGCGTCGTCCGCTGCTGACGTCGCAGTCGTAGGTGTCGGTGCAGAGTCGCCGTGGTTGATTGGTAGCACCACTATCTTTTTCACTGGGCGTCGCAAGATGCCTCCTTTCGTGGCCACATCCACTGTGCGTACCACTCCGTCTGGGCCGGGGAATGTAGCACAGATGCGCCCTTTGACCCACATGTTCCTTGGGAGGTTGCCGTCTACGATGAACACCAGGTCACCGACCTTGGGAATCGCGCCTTTTGTATGTGGTTCTCTGCGATTTCGTGGTTCTGGGAGGTATTCTTTCAGCCATCTGGCCCAGAACATGTCAGCGAGCCTCTGGGCTGCGCGCCAGCTGGCTCGTAGGCGTATGTCACTGTCGTCAAATTTCCCGGGTGCCGCTATGCGACCGGGGCCGCCCAGAATGAAGTGATTGGGCGTCAGGGCCTCAGGATCCTCGGGGTCTGCGGATACGTGTGTGAGTGGTCGGCTGTTTACAGTGTGTTCGGCTTCGATGAGCAGCGTGTGGAGCACTTCTTCGCTCGGGAACCGCTCGTTCAGTGTGGCGGCTAGGGCTGTCTTTACGGACTTTACCATGCGCTCCCAGGCGCCTCCCATAAATGGTGCTCCGGGAGGGATGAATCGCCAATCGATCATTTTCTTTGAGGCTTCTTCGGCTGTGGCTGCAAAAATGGCTACTCGTAGTTCCTTTTCAGCGCCGTGGAAGTTCGTTCCGTTGTCGGACCACAGCTGCTTTGGGCACCCTCGGCGCGCTATCATGCGTCGTAGTGCCATTATTGCCGAGTCTGTATTGAGCGATGCCACAAGTTCGAGGTGAATGGCTCGCGTCGTGAGGCATGTGAATAAGGCGACGTACCTTTTTTGATGACTCCGTCCAGCTGTAATGGTCAGTGGTCCGAAATAGTCTAGACCAGCGTAAGTAAACGGTCTCTGGTGGTGTGCTAGGCGACAGGATGGGAGGTTCCCTGTCATCGGCTGCGGTGGCGAGGCCGCTCTCATACGGCACGGTAGGCACCGGCTTATGATGTTCTTGACAGTAGGTCGTAGGCGGAGTACCCAATGTTCTTGGCGACACTCGTTGACAATGGTTTCAGTGCCCGCGTGGTGTAATTTGCGGTGGACGTGTTCGATCCACAATCGTGTCGTAGTGTGGTTTCCATCTAGTATCATGGGCTTTTTCAGATGTTCTGCAATGTCTGTCATGGCGATTATTCGGCTTTTTAGGCGAATTTCTCCTTCTGTGAGTTCTATGCACAGTGCGTGCAAACGGCTGTTTCGTGATATGGGCCTTTTGTTTTTTAAGGCTCCTATCTCTTCTGGGAAGGACTGTTCTTGCGAGGCTCGTAGGATCAGGTTCTCGGCGCGGCGAAGGATTTCAGCGGCGAGAGGTACGAGTAGGTGATCGTTGGTGGTCTCTTGTCTTTCTTTCGTTTTGACTTGCACTGTTCGTTTGTTCTTTTTCCAATCAGGATCTTTGTTGTTGTTTCTTTTGGTCCTTTTATAGTTAACACTCTGTCCTGGTCGGCGGCAGAGCTGCAGAAATTGGAGAACTCGTGCTGTGGTACGTAGGTATCTTTCCCAGCGTGAGAATCTATTGACGTCTGGTATGGCTTCGCTGATCTGTTCGTTTTTGTCTCTGATGCCGCAGGTTTTCTCTTCCCCAGTGATTACAATGGGGTTCTTTTCGTCGGCTGGCCATGTTTCTGGGGGGCCGTATAGGAATTCCGGGCCGTTGAACCAGCGATGATCTTGATCATAGTGTTCGGGTACGTCTCTCGTGGCGTCGTCTGCTGGGTTCAGTCTGGTCGGTACCCAGCGCCATTCATTAGTGGAGTTATGTTCTTCAATTGCTGCGATGCGATGGGCGACGTATGGTTTGTAGGATCTGGATCCAGTTCTGATCCATGACAGTGTAGTTCTGCTGTCGGTCCAGAATGTGGTAGACTCTGGCGTTTGTTCATGTTCTTCCTTGACCGCTGTTGCCATGCGTGCACCAAGCACTGCTGCTTGCAGCTCTAATCGTGGGATTGACGTTAGTTTCAATGGGGTCACTTTGGCTTTGGCTGTGATCAGGCAGACGTGGACTTTTCCGTCCCTGGTGACTGTTCGCCAGTATAAAGCTGCTGCGTATGCGGATTCACTCGCGTCGGTGAATACGTGCAGCTGTAGTGATTTCGTGGCGCTGAAACCTGGGTAGGTTCGTGGGATCGAGATGTGTTCTAGTGCTCTGAGGTTGACGAACCATTTCCTCCAGCCTGCTGCTAGGTCATCATCTAGGGCTTCATCCCAGGTTGTTCCGCGACGCCAGACTTCTTGTAATATTTGTTTGGCTCTGATGGTCACTGGTGATACTAGTCCCAATGGGTCAAATAGGGACATGACTATTCGAAGGGCTTCTCTCTTGGTGGGTGTTTCATTTTGCAGGATGTTCTGTGGTATGCGTATCAGGCTCAGGTTGAAGGCGAGTGAGTCTTCTGTCGGTTTCCATATTAGGCCGAGGACTCGCTCTGTCTGCCCGTCGTCTTTCAGCTTGATCGTGTCTTTGGTTTTGGTTACTTCCCCTAGGGCTTCAAGTAGGGCGACAGAGTTTGACGACCATTTCTTGAGTTTGAAATGTGCTTCTATGTGAATGTCGCGTACTGCTTGTGAGACTCTTACTGCTTCTTCTAGTGTGTCAAAGCTGTTTAAGTAGTCGTCCATGTAGTGTTTTCTTTTGATAGCTTCGACTGCCTCGGGGTGTTGTTTCTGAAATCTTTCAGCATTCGTGTTCTTCACGTATATGGCTATGGTTGGTGAGCAGGAAGCCCCGAAGATCAATGACTTCATACGGTACTGTTCAGGGGGCTGGTCGTCTCTTCGGTTCCCTCGCCACAAGTAGCGGAGAGCGTCTCTGTCTTCGGGTCGGAGTTCTATTTGTAAGAACATTTCAGTGATGTCGGCGGTCACGGCGATCGGGTGTTGGCGGAAGCGCATGATCACTCCTGGTAACGATTGTAGGAGGTCTGGGCCCGTGAGTAGCTGGTCATTCAAGGAGATTCCCTTGGTCTTGGCTGCAGCGTCGCAGACGATTCTTAATTTGTCCGGTTTCATTGGGTTGTAGACCGCAAAGTGAGGTAAGTACCAGGTTCTGTGTTCTGAAGTGATTGTTGGAGCTGGTTCAGCATATCCCTTTGATACTAGTGCTTCCATTTGTTCGGAGTACCTCTTCTTGAGGTCTGGGTCTTTGTCGATTTTCTTTTCCACGCTGATGAGTCTGTTCAGAGCGCTGTCGTAGTTGTCGGGCATTTTTGAGTTTTCGTCTTGCCATAGTAGCGCGGTTTGGTATCGTCCTTCTGGGGTTCTCTTCGTGTGCTGTTGTAGGATACGAAGTGCCTTTTCATCGGGATCATTGATGGGTTTCTTTGGGTTGATTTGTATGTTGTCCATTGTTATGTGTTCCTTCACCAGTTCATGGAGGTCGTCGTCTGTATTGACGTGTCTTATGAAGTTTACTCTGTGGCCAAGTGTTCGTGCGTGGTTGCCGTGCAGGACCCAACCGAGTGGTGTTAGTGATGCCACTGGTTGGTTCTTCTTTCCTGTTTTGGTCTCTGTTGTGATGAGGAGGTCCCAGTTGTCTTGGCCGATTAGGAGTCTGGGTCTTGCGTCTTCAGTTACTATGTCTTTGACTATGTCTCGGAGGTGTTCGCAGTTCCTGATTGCTTCTTCAGGTATCTTTTGCGCAGCCAACTCTAGCTGTTTGACTGTTCGTGCTTGTATCTTGCGTTCGGTTGTGTGAAGTCCTCTGATAAAGAGGTTTACTCGTCGTGATGTCATGTCGATCGTGGATTCGCCGTCGAAGGCTGCTATGCGTAGTGGTTCACGGAATCCTTCTGCTCCTATTTGGTTGGCTAGGTTCTCGTTGATTAGGGTTGTCGTAGAGCCATCGTCTAGGAGTGCGTAGGTGTCTACAGCTCCCGCCGGTCCAGACAGGCGAACCGGTATTATTTTCAGGAACGATACTTTGGGTGTCCATGCTGAGTGGACCTTCTCTTGTTCTTGTTTAAAACATTCGGGTTCTTCCTTCTTTTTGTTCGCTGCGCTGTTGGCGTGTAGCATCTTGTGGTGTAAGTGTGCGCAATCGTTTATTTCGCATTTCTTTGGTTTACAGCTGTGTTGCTTTGTTCTGAGTCTGAGGCAGCGGAAACACAAGCGATGTTTCTTGGCAATATCCCATCTGGCGTCAGTGGTTGCTTTCTTGAATTGTTCACATTCCACGATGTTGTGCCCTTGGTGTTCACATAAAACGCACTTTGGTTTGTTCGTTTCTTGCGTGGTATGTACTCGTTGCTGGCGTCGTTGTGTGTTCTGAGAGATCTGTGTTGTTGCAGCGATGTTTTCGGGTAGTGCGTACGGGCTGCATATTTCTGCTTCAATCTTGATGAATCGGGTGAACTTCAAGAGATCGGGTTCTGTTCTGGGTTGCGTTGCTGAGAACTGGTACCACTGTCTCTTCAGGGTCGGAGTGAGTTTTTCGATGATTGCTTTTGTTACTTCTGGGTTGAAAAGGTAGTGTCCGCAGTTGAGTGCTTGTAGGGTCCCGACTATACTTTCTATTTTGGTGGCGAATGTGCAAACTTCACGCGGGGATTCAGTGAGGCGCGGCAGAGCTCGTAGACGCTCTATTTCGGCTATTGCGATCGAGTCCGGGCGTCCAAAACGTAGCTCGAGTGATTTCATAACTTCGTTCGGGTCGGCGTTCACTATTAATAGGCCCTGTACAGCTTCCTTGGCTAGTCCTCGAAGGCTTCTTCTAAGTCTGGACATGTTCTCCACTGCTGTCAGTCGGTGTGCCGTCTCACAGTAGGCGGCGCGGAAGGTGAGCCAGTCTTGATAGGCTCCGTTGAAGTATGGTAGTTCGGTGGTTCTTGTTGGCTGCTGGTACTGGGTGGCTTGTACGGCGTGTGTGATTGCAGCAGCGAGTTCTTTTACGTCCGTCCTTGGTTCTTGTACGGCCATCGTTGTGGGTTGGTGTGCGACGCGTGCTGATGGCATGGGCTGTGGTGCATGGGTCTCGGTGGCGTGCCTCGGAATGTGGCTGTGATGCGGTGCCATAGTGTAGATCGGTTGCCATGCTGCGTTCGTTGTTGTGTTCGTAGGGTTCTGTGGCCAGGGCGCGACGGGCTCCGTCGGTGCTGGCGTTGGTTGCGGCTGCGCAGGTAGGTAGTTCGGTTGCCAGTATGCGGATGTGGCCACTGGCTGCATCTTCGGGTGTGGCTGCGGGGGTGCGGTGTTTTGTTGCCAGGCGGCGATTACTGGCGGTGGGTTCAGGTGCGGCTGTTCAGTCGCAGTGTTTGCCTGCCAGGCGGCGATTACTGGCGGTGGGTTCAGGTGCGGCTGTTCAGTCGCAGTGTTTGCCTGCCAGGCGGCGATTACTGGCGGCGGGTTCAGGTGCGGCTGTTCAGTCGCAGGTTTCGGTTGCCAGGGTACGGCGGTGTTCACTGGCAGCGTGTTCTCGAGTTCGGTGTTCGGGTCTTCAGGTGGTGGGTGCGTGGTGTTGACTCCCACCGGTAAGGTCGCCGGGGCATTCCAGGGCGCGGCGGCGGTTGCTGGAACTGCAGGTTCAACCGGCGATTTTTGTTCGGGCTGATGCGGTCGGTCGGTGATGGCGAGTACTTGTGTTGATTGTAGCCACGTAGTTACTCGTTGATCATTTCCAGTTTCCGAGGCGACTGAGGATGCGTCTTCGTCAGTGGATTCGGCTTCGACCTCGGCGAGGCGCGCGGTCGCTAATTCCACTAGTCTTTGTGCCAGCTCTGCTTTGGCCTGGGCTATGCGGCGCGCTTTTGGTACTTTTCCACTTTTTGGTGAGGTAGGTTTGCTGCGGCGGCCACATTTTTTATTTTCGGGTTCATTTTCTTGTTGCGGGGCGGCGGCTTTTACTGTAGGTTCGGTTGCAGTGGGTGCTTCTGACGTTTCAGCTGTCGTTTTTGTGGCCTCCGTACTGGTTGTTTCGGTGGTAGTTTCTGTAGTGGCTTCGGTGGCCGTTTCGGCGGCCGTTTCGGTGGTCGTGGTCGATGCTTGTCTGCCTCTTTTTCCTGTGGATCTTGTGACTGGCATTGTTCTTGATGAATTCTTCTAAATATTCTTTAAAGGGGTTCAGTAGAGTTTTCTTGATGGTTTTTCCTCGGATCCGGCTGGCGAAGGACCAGAAAATGTGAGCCATGTGGGGCTCACACTCAGTGTGCTGGATTGGAGGATACTGCTGCGTGGATTCTTGAATAAAACTCATTAACTCAAAGAACGTTGTTTTACTTGTTTCACCAATTGTTCGAAAATTACAGCCAGTACAATTTACTTAATACACCTTATAGTTGTAGTAAATTACATAAGCGCAAGTAGCGGCGGTGACGTCCCGCATGTTAAATTACATTTTCCAATAGAATCAGTTTTCATGAATTGGCGGTCGGACTCAACTCCAGGTCCACCAATCAGAGAGAGGCAGAGGTGTCTCGGAAACGGACAGGTTTCGACATGTTCAAACCTGTATCGACTTGACCTGGGGTTGCGTCCGACCATAACAAATGTTTCATATAAGACAAACTTATAGCTAGATAATCACTTATTGGTATGTATCACTATTCACTCGATATTTAACACACTATTTACATATTTTCTTTGAGTTCATTATGGTGCGAGTGGGCGTTCTGCACAAATTGTATTCTTTATTAATTGCAATTATAAAGTTAAAGTAATTGTACTATTCGTCATATCGCATGGTATACGTGATTTAAGAAGACGAAGGCGAGAACTACCTGGCATGAAGAAGGCGATGGAACTTATGGCTGGTTACCTAAGGACTCGAAATGTATGTCCAGAAGTTTGCAGGTATGTGCGATATTTTTATCAAATTATACTTAAATTCGAAACTAGGTATTTCTGTAACCGCTTGAAGGATTTGAATGAAATTTGGTACTTATGTAGATAGTACAAATAAATGAATCTATAGTAGATTTAAATCTAAATACTTAATTGTCTTTTTGCAGCAATTGAAGGACTTCAAGGTTTTGTATCCGGACTCTGATGAGAAATTAAAAATAATTGTCATTTGACCAAACTCAAAGTTATTGAATACGCAAAAAATAAAAGGGATGGAGTTCCAAAACACATCATAGACAACATTAACAAAAAATAAAAGGGATGGAGTTCCAAAAGACATCATAGACAACATTAACTTCCTTATTTACTTAGGTAAGAGTTTTAATATTTCTATTAATTTGGTGTAGTGTCCATAGATGGACCACTAACTATGTAGTTTGAGACTAGATAATTTGGAAAAAATATAGATTTTGGGACTCACTTCATCTTAATTAAATGCTTGTTTTAATAGATTTTATCAAATTCAATATTTCATGTAATTATTTCATTGATAAGTATTTCACTGATATTTTTTGTTTCCAGATAATAATGAAGAGGCAACGGACCTAGCTGCATTTATCGTATATATAATTTATTATTCCTATGGAGTAGCAGCTCTGAGTCTGGATTTGTGCCTGGTTGATGGCAATAGGCTCACCCCCTATTACATGGGACTTAAACATAACTGGCGAAATGTGGGTGTACCTGCTACAGGGACACCTCTGCCCAACCCTTCGGGGAAACAAGGCGTGATGTTATGTTATTCCTATGAAAAATTTCAGATTGACCTAATTTTTGCAAAGGTATGTCCTGCTAAGTGCACGTTTTGATGTACATTTCAAAGATTGTTAACATAGTCGTTTGTATTGGGTTATCGTGAATAATAAAAATACTAAGTCGATTGTGTTAAAGTATTACATAATTTTTTTAAACTTATTAAACCTAAATGTATCCTTACTTGATTCTTTTATTTTTATTTACCCACATCAAGTCAATAATTAATTTATTTAAAGTGTTATTGTAGTTGCAACATTATAAAAATATTGAAGTACTTATGTATTCTTTGTATTGCAGTAATATAGGGATCTAAAATAACGTTTATTTAAAATGAATTTAAATATTGACTAGAATTTCACTAAGGGCTTCTGTAGGTGGTCGATCGGTATCCATTTCAGCTATTCATTATGAGTGACAACACTCCAAGTATCATGGTTTTGTTGGCAAATTAACTGAGCTGAATACCGATAGACAGTCTGCGGGAGCCATAAACCAGCCAGCAAACGCGGCGATTATGTAGCAAAACAAGAACAGCAATAAATAGATAAACAGTTTTGTAACTATTAGCTAAATCAGTTATTTTCGAGTAATTAAACAAATCTGTTATAGGTAGCTTTACCAATTGATTTGACAACAAAACAGTTAAACACATGTGGATAAACTGTTTCCTTAAAACTAAATAAACTATTTGTGAAAGTTTTGCTATTTATAACTAAACAAATTGGCAGTTCTAACTGCACGGAGTTTTAAAAATAACTTAACAGTTTTGTAAGAAATAATAAAGTAGTTTAGTTACTATTAAAATTTCTGTGAAACTACCGAAAAGCGAATGGTTTTGTTAACACTACAAAACTTGTTTAATTTCAGTTAACTGAAATAGTTAAGTCAAAAATACCTTAATTTATTTTACAAAACTCGTTTTAGCTATTAGTAGCACTCAGTTTATTAGTCGCCCGTTTCATGTTACTAGCAGCTAAAATTTATGCTACAGGTAACAAAACTTTTTTTTCAGTGTAGTGGTAATGATCTCGCTTTGATAAAAACGGGAGTCATATCGCCTAATCTTAATGAAAGTTGCTTGGTACATGTGCCAAGACCCGGGGCAAACACAGTGGGAAATTCTTTTTGCAAAGTATCTACTAATTTGTCGTCTGATAAGTTCAACATCAATTCGTTAATTTGGATGCGATCAATGTTTAATTTACTCAACCAAGATCTACCCAATAAAGGTGGTCCACCATTCTTAATGACAAATAGTTTTAAATCTCTCGCCGAGTGTGTCCCGATCTCCACATTAACCACAATATAACCGATCACTTCAATAAGGGTGCCGTTATAAGAATGTAAGCAAATATCCTTTGTGATAAGCGGCAACGCCTTGAAGTGTTCATCGAATGAATGAGTATTAATTGCAGACAACTTACTGCCAGTGTCCAGTTCAAACGTCATCGCCTTACCGTTCACTTTTACGCCCACATTGTATGGCCGATCACTATTATTGCACACATTTAGATTATATATATCTGAGTCCAAGTCGCTATCACTACTATCCATATAATGTTGACCTCCCCCCGACGACCGCATCTCACCCTGACGGGGATTTCGTTTACACATTACTTTAAGATGGCCTTTTTGCCCACACACATCACATGAATAATTTTTAAAACGACACACGACTGCTCGATGACCCTTTCCGCACCGCCAACAAGGCTGTTGCGGCGCGCGCTGTGCCCCGTTCACGGGCGCTGCCGAGGCGCGCGTTTCTTCGATGCCGCTGCCACTGCTGCCGGTCGCAGCGCGCGCCGTACCTCGTCCCGTAGCGAGCCGGTGAATCGGCTCGAGCGCCCCGGAACTCGTCGACGTCGCAGACGCTGCTCCGCTGCTCGTGCCGCTCGCTTGAGCGTGCCGGTCAGCCGCTTCGAGTGCGAACGCCAACTCCACGGCCCGCTTGTATGTCAGTGTCGGCTCGGCGAATAGCCGCGATCTCATGTCATCGCTCACCAGACCAGACACGAATTGATCTCGTAGATTTTCTTCGAGACCACTTTTAAAATTGCACGTGCTGGCTAGATGTTTGAGGACTTGCAAATAATCGCTCAGACTTTCGCTGCCATTTTGACGCCTCATTCTAAATATATGCCGCTCAGCGATCTCTGAGCGCTTCGGTTCGAGATGGTCGCCAACTATGTTCACTAACTCCTGAAAACTTTTGGTCTCCGGATTGTCTGGAGCACAAAGATCACACATCAGATCATAAGTAGCTTCACCCACTAACGTGACTAACGTAGCCACTCGTAATACTGGTTTGATCTCGTTGAGCGCCATAAACTGTTCCACGCGTCGAATGTATGCCGACCATTTTTTGCTCGATAAATCGAATTGTTCTATTTTTCCGATCGGCATTTTATTGTCACTTCACAATAACACTATGCACTAACTATTAATGTTAATTTTACTTAGTTTTACTCGTCGCCAGTAGTGTTTAAGGGAATATTTTCGGGAGCGCACTCAATGAAACACCAAGTCAACGAACCAACTGTTTATTTGCGGCCTACCCGCAACTTATAATTATTAGAGATATACCACAATAACTAGCTATTGTTCCAGCTATGCTATAATTAGTAAAAAACATTAAAATTGTACCTATATACCTCCATCAGAGGACAAAAATGGCTGTATCTGCTTACCTCAGGGGAGAATAAGAAATTCAGATGCAGGAAGACGTAAAATAGGTCATTTCCCTACTAAAACAGAAAAATACATAAGGGAAATAACGTCCTAAGTCGGGAAATATATAGAAACCTTTGTTCCCTAAAGTAAACAGAGTTATGTACACGATAACGCGTCATAACTCTGTCCCCCGCTCCCCTGTCGACACCCCGGCGTCCGGCAACTGCGCAATACCCTTCAGTTACCCGAGCGTCTGTAACTCCCCTCAAATGTGTAAACGCCCGGGTGAATAGGTTAATTTAGTGGTCGGCATTCAGTCGCCACCCGCAACGCGTGCTAGGGGGAAAAACTATAAAGAGAGTGTAAAATCATTTTGAAATTGTCTTTCCGACCCAGATGACCCCATTACACTCCTCCAGGAGCAGAATAGGGCCACCAGTACAGTATACAAAAACAGACGCCTCCCGTCATTCCGACCTCGCCGCCGAGGTCCTTTGCGATCGCGACCGCGTCCCCGAGTCAATGAAACTCCTCCCCGACCCTTGCTCGAAAACGAGGTGCCAGCAGTTGTTGCAGCTGAGCACGTAGCTTTAAATACCCCGCATAATAATCATGATGTAAATATAAATTTGATCCAGCCTGTCCCTTCTTGCTGTCCTCCCCTCAGCGATGCCCTAAGCCGAGGTTCGTACCCCACAGGGGGTGCCCTTAGCGAGCATTCGCTTAGTTTTAATTTAGAATAGTTAAAAGCTCCTGGCTGGAGGCTCTAAGTGTAGAAGCTTAAGGCCACCACAGGAAAAGTTCGGTTAAGCAGCCATGACCTTAGTGGTCAAAACTGCGAGAGGCCATTTATAAAAAAAAAAAAAAAAAAAAAAAAATTTGAAATTGTAGTCGTCTCAGAATCTCAGGAAAACTACGACAAGCTCGTACCTAAACGCTCATAAAGTCGTGTCACATCTATAAGTTAAATAAGTTATCTCAGTTGTTGAAAGTAAACGTGTATCTGTGTTGATTGGAAGGTAATTAAAGTGATTAATTAATCTATTTTCTGATTTCTGCATTAACTTGTGTATGACCATTTTTAAATGTAATTCTGTGTGTGTTTTCAAGTAATATAACAGTGTGTTTTATACAACGTGACGTGGTTTCATTCAGTTCGCCCTTCAGACACCCCCGCCTAACCGCTATCTAAAGTCTTGTTTACGGGGTAACAATAGTAGTGTTGTTACTTTTACTACACTTGTGTCTCGTCTGTCCGTCTGTCATAGCTAATTTGCTCCGAAAATACTGGACCAATTCAGTTGAATTTCTGTGACCCTAACACGGACGCGTAACGTAAATAAATGAAATTTGAATATGGGGATCACTTTTCGGGGGCAAATTCGAAAATTAAAAAAATTGTTTTACAAACCAAATAGATGAAAATTGACCAATCCGAAACTACCGAGCCAAAAATTTTGAAAAAGTACTGAGAATGTTTCTTTACCCATAGATTACTGGAAAACCTATAAGAAGTCTATGGTCTTAAAATAACATGGAAAATCTCTCAATATTGTGCGTACAAACTTACATTTGCAGTTGGAATGTATGGGAGAACATGTATTTCAACTACAATGTAAAGTTTGTATTGGCCGGTTTTCGATTTCGGTTTCGGTTGGCGAGCATTCTAGCGAGCGTTCTAAAGAGCATTCTAGCAAAAGGACAGTAAATTTGTTTCGAGCTTTTTGCCGAGCCGAGCCATGCGACCGTGAAGTCCGACATCTTCGTAAAGAATATTTTTTTGGCGAGCTTTGTTCGTAGCTATGTTTGGCTCTGTTCGTTATTCAGTTTGACAAATTTAAAACCGGCCAAGTGCAAGTCGGACCACGCACAATGTAGGGTTCCGTAGTTGGGATGAATTAATCCCAAGCACAAACTTAACTTTGTAGTTGAAGAAAAAAATCTTTGATACAGAATGTATGGGAGAACATGTTTTTACAACCGCTAATCTAAGTTGGTCGATTATTACTCGTTAACTTGTAAAGCACACACTCACATTTCTAAAACCAACCATTTTGCTGGCGGGGGGGGGGGGGGGGCGCACTTGACTCTAACTAAAATTTGCACTTTAAACCTTAATATTTCGCAAACGAATCTCTGAATTCTTACGTGTAGGGGAGGTACCCTAAAAAATATTTTTTTTATAATTTAATTTTACCACTTTGTCGGCATGATTAATATGTATACCCATACCAAATTACAACTTTCTAGTACTTACAGTCTTGGAGCTAGACCGCGGAAAGACAGACAGATAGACGGACATGACGAAATTAAAAGGGTTCCATGTTAACTACGGAACCCTAAAAACGGCGAATGCTCGATGCTCTGTTACTGCACCTTTAGATAACCATTTCTTATTCTATCCATTCGTGTAACACACAGCCCTCTTAGCATTTTCATCTCATCTGCATGTAATTAATTGCCTTTGATTCATCTCCTTTGTGGCTCAACATTTCGATCCAACAATATATATATTCTGATATAACTGAACAGACAGCTGTGCTGCTGGGGAGTTTGTTGCGCCACTTCTTCTTCCCAGCTAAAGGCACTAGGAAGTGGTGAAGGGCAGTGGCGTGCCTAGGGGTCAAAATTAGGGCAAGCCGACAGATTTTTTACGAAAAAAAAAAATCTGCCAAGTGAGGGATTGACTTATTTTCATTTATGTTGTTCATGGTACAACGTTATTATAATTTTGGTCAGAAAACCTTTCAAATGCGAAAAGGTCTACATATTATTTCGGGCACGTAATTGTCATAAGCGCCATCTATCGCCACGAATGCGCGTAATGTCACCGCTTAGCCAAACCTTTTTACCATAATTCATATTTGCTTGTGTCATGCAAATTTTTTTAATCAAAAGCCACTAGATGGCTCCCATAGTATCGATTTGTTGTTCTATTGCCAAACGCATAATTTTATGAGTTTAAAATTTAATGTCGATTGAAAATTTTAACATGAGATATTACCTACCTAAACAAAATTTTATAATTTATCATAATCATAATGACAATAGCCAACTCTAATCTTTATTTCAAAACACCTATGAAGAATCTTTTCGATACGAACATTATTGTTTTGTGATCTCAATGAGATGTAATAACATAGTAGGATGGTTTATTTTTCAGTGGTTTTCCAAAACTACATTGCCATAAAAACAACACTAGTCATAATGCTTTCATGGCACCAGCTACTAGTACCTACATAAGTTTGTGTAATAGACAATCGAATGCCTATTTCAATCTATTCTTCGACTGACAAAAATACATGTTTTTTTTCCGAAAAATGGGTACAATAATTTGAGGTTGGTTACGGTGAAGTAAAGAGTTACTTACTGTCAGAAAAATACCTTTACGAACAGTTTCCGAATTCCCATTTTGATGATAAAATTACCTTTCCGAGTAACAATTTCACACACTTTAGTCCTTCACAAGGAACAATTGCATGCGTTTCCTAATTAATTTTAATGATCAGAAACTTTTTAATCACTTCAAAACAAAGATAATAATCACAGCAAAAACTAATCACAATTCACAACACTTTAATTCACAGAAAATGAAAAAAATATCAAAGCAAAAAAAATGCGCCAATAGCCGCTCAAAACAAATTTGAACTAATTTGATTTAAATTGTATCATTCTATAGAAAATCACGCATTGCGCAGCGTCTTGCGCAGCGTCTTGCAACGACATAAGGTTACTCCTACTATTCAAAATCAAATACACGATTCGTTCCATTCATAAAAAATCAAAAGCCGGGCTTAAAAATTAGAACATTTTGCGAAATGAGTACATACTAAAGGTACCAACAACGTTAAAAAATTATATGTGAAAGAATGAGAGAAATGAAGCCTCATAGGAAGCCCCCTTGTGTGAGCGAGAAAGCAATGCAATGTACTACAGAATTGACGTTTTCATTCATCGATGCGATCTCGCGTCCTGCTTAACGCTATAGTGTTAGAGTGAGATCGCAACTGCGGCATCCGAGATAGTTTGGCAACGTGCGTGATGAAAACGGCGCGGAATTTAAATATTATTCTTTGAGTACGTAAACCTGGCATCGTAGCTTATAAAGCGCGCGGCTGATACGGTGCAGCGCGGAGTTTAATGTTATTATTCTTATCAATTCTTGCGACATGAATGAATGACTTGGTTGCTTTACAAGTTTACGGGAGTAGTGTTTTTTTTTATGGTGGGCTCATCTTTGAATGCAAGCCGGGCTTTTCGGCTTCTATGGAGGTACCGCCACTGGTGAAGGGTGGGCGTTTTGGGGGACTGTCTTATGTAACTTTGACGTTCAAAAAGTGCTGATTCTCTGCCTAGTTTGAAATGAAATGAAATTGTTTATTTTGTAAATAGGATATCGGAATCACTTTTAAACGTCATTTTAAAAATAAGCTAGATGAGTTCGGCGTTTCCCATCTGACTACTCTAGAGAAGAAAGGCCGAAACAAACTCAGAGGTCGCAGTCTCTTTTAAAGTCCAGACATAATCTTGGTCAGGCCATATGAGGACCATGTAGATTAGTGTCTTAAATAGTATTTTCAGGAAAGAACCACACAGATTTGAGTGGACCTGTCCAGTCAGTGCAAGCATTTGTCAGTAATCGTGTAGCTCAACTCGACGAACAATACCAAAGAAAGGACATTTGGGTAGGCCGCATAAACTACTCAAATTGCCAGACCATCATTAAAACTAGCAGAGATATAAAAATAATATTAATATCCACATAGTCCTCACATTCACAATAATTAAAATAATATAATACTTTACAACATTACGTTTTAAAAAAATGACTTTCGATTTTTTAATACTCACATTGTAACTCCTAATCCGTAATTGTCGGTTGATATCTGGCAAGATGGCCGCCACTCTTTGAATCGACGCGTCGCGGTACATCGGCTCCCCGCTTTTGATTATGAATCGACGTGTCGCGCCATTAGATATTACTGCTTTCAGCACGCACGGACGTCGGATGGAGTCCGTGAATACTGATATCTGGAATATAATATCATGCTTGTAGTGTCCGGAGGGGTAAGCAGAGATACATTTCGATATAGGAGTCATCCATAAATTAAATCATACGTTAAGGGAGGGGTCAACAAACTGTGTCGAAGGGGGGATGCGACACAACCTTCGTGACGTACAAATCTAAAGTATAAGCCCAGGGTCCCACGGGCGACGCAAGTCCTCACCGGACATGGCTGTTTCGGGAGGTTCCTGTTCAGGATAAAGCGGGAGGAAACGCCCGGGTGTCGTCACTGTGTGGATCGCCCGGAGAACACGGTGGAGCATACGGTGGAGGTCTGCCCGGCTTGGGCGGAGCATCGCCGTGTCCTCGTGGAGGCGATCGGCGGCGGTGATCTCTCGCGTCCGGCCCTGGTTCAGGCCATAGTACGGAGCGAGACGGCATGGGAGGCCGTCACCTCCTTCTGCGAAGCAGTAATGCTAGCGAAGGAGGAGGCGGAACACGTGAGGTAGAGGCAAATTTCGCGTCCTCGCGCCCCTAACCGCCGCAGGAGGAGACGCCCTGGGCGTCGGGAATCGCAGGCCGATTTCCGGCCACCGTAGGCGCGGGCTTGCGGACGGTGAGCAATGGGTAGCTCGCCGTCCGATAAGGACCAGGCCCGGGTCGACGGCGCGTTGTTTTCCACGCGCGCCTCAAAGAGATGTCAGCAGAATTGACGGGGTCCGCTAGGGCCGATGCTTGCCGGGGTTGCGAAGAAGTCCGAAAGGGACATCGTGGCCCCCAGCAACATGGCAACCGAATGAACACGGGTGGGTTTTAGTCAGTAAGAGTCTAACATGCCCATGAGTCTAAGCGCCGACAGTTGAAAAACTAACACTCGGCTCTATAACGAGAGTTGATTTGGTTTATTAAATAACTTCTCCCGCTCCGCCCAGAGCAAGTTATTTGATAAACCAAAAAAAAAAAAGGTTCCCACGGGCGATTTTTTTATGGCGCACTGGATTTTCAAATAACTTCTCCCGCTCTGGGCGGAGCGGGAGAAGTTTATCGTTCTAAACTTCACCTCAACAAAAAACTTCAAAATATTACTATCACATATTTATCCTAATTAATATTATCAATGCGAAAGTGAGTTTGTTTGTTACGTTTTCACACTAAAACGGCTGAACGGATTTGGATGAAATTTGGCTCATGGGTAGACTATGACCTGGAGAAGGACATAGGATACTTTTCATTCTGGATCGCAGACGAAGTCGCGGGCAACAGCTAGTATTTCAATAAATCAGTGTTTTATTTTGCAAACTCTATTTTGTTCGATACCTGGCAAAACCAAATGCCGTGCAAAAAAAGTCAAATAAAACATGTAGTCGGTGTACAATAACTTACTTGCTCCGCAAACGTCACGACGTACACGTTGGGGGGTAGTCGCAGTAACCTCTGTAAGTGTACCCTTTTGCGTTCCAAGATGGCGGCCGAGCACAGATCCGGACAGAGCTGCGATAATCTAAGTGTTGTTCTCTGAGGTTTTGAACGTAGTTCTTCTATTATTAGTTTTAATTCAGTCGCTTTCTTATCTGAGAAAAAAGAATTTATAAAAAAAAAACAATCTTTTGTAGGAGGAACATCAAACAAAACATCGTGAGGAAACCGGCATGTTTTAGAACCAAAAATTCGAAGACATGTGACATCTAGTAACCCACACTGGGCCCGCGTGGTGGATGATGGCCCACTCCCTCTCACAGAGAGGAGGCCGCAGTCCCAGCAGTGGGAACATTATAGGCTGATTAAGCTTATGCTATGCTTTGTAGGGGACTGCGACGTTACTATGAATTCAGTACATGATTCTAGACATGACGGGTTGACATACATTTTGTATGAAACTGTCTCTGTATGAGAAGACGCCATTGCCTTGCAGTGGCACAATAATAGGCTGGAATTATTATTATTTTACCGACGAATGGTGGACGAGGTGTGGACACCTTATTAAAGTTAAATATAGGAAAGCTAATGTTGTGTGCTTTACCTTACTCTGATACTTTATCAGATTACGAAAATAATTATATTTATAAGTTGAATAGTACTATTCACAGGCTGACATGTTGTCATAGTGACAAATTATTGTATTTTGACACTAACAAGTTTGTTAGTGGTTTTAAGTTAACTCAGAGAACTTTATCTCTGTCTTGGGAATGTAGACATATGATTGCTATGTTGATAGCACATAATATAAATGAGGTTATAGCAAATATAACAAATTGTAGTATTAGTGACGAGTCTGTGTTGTCTAGTTATTCTAACAACATAGTAATTAATTCTGAAGCATCATGTTGTACGAAGGAGGATCCACCTACAATACCAACATCTTTGGAGGCCACTACCAGTCAGATAGGGTATTCTCTTCACGCCGGATAACTTTTTAAACTAGTTAGTAAGACAACAGAAGTTACCCCTTCAAATAACCAATTATTATTAGAGAATAATAAAAAGGTATCTTCTGGCAATATTTTACATTATAATAATAATAAAAAACCAAAGGGGGGGCAACATACTTTAAAATTATTCAATCAAAATATCCAAGGTTGCTCTTCCAAATTACTGGAAATAGAATTGTTTTTAGAAAATACCAAGTTTGATGTAATTTGTTTAACAGAGCATTGGTTAAAAGATCATCAAGTAATGTCAATTAATTATGAAAATTATTGTGTAGTTAGCCATTTCAGCCGAAAACGTATGATACATGGCGGGTCATTAATATTGATAAAAAATTCTATTAAATCGAAAGAAAGAAAAGACATTATCGGACTGTCTGTTGAACACAACATTGAATTGTCCTGTGTTGAGCTTGATAAGCATGTTATAGTATGCGTATACAGACCTCCAAGTTACCAGAATCTACCTATGTTTGATTCTGTAATGGAAGATGTACTAAAGAAACTTAGTGCTAGTAGTAAGTCAATAATCATATGTGGTGATTTTAATATTAATTTATTAGAAAATAACTCGAACACTATCAGATTATTAAGTCTTTTTAGGTCATTTGACTTGTCAAATGTTTTTATTGAACCAACCCGAGTGACAGCTTCTTCTGCCACTTGTATAGATAATATATTTTGTAATTGTGATTACTTACATAAACAAATTGTAAATAAGTTGCCATCTGATCACAGTGGACAAACAATAACATTTTGCACCTACATGCCTTTACAAAAAATTCAAATAAGGTTTAGGCCAATTACATGTAAAAACTTAGAGAAATTAGATAACTCTTTGGCAAGTAAATTATGTGTTCAGAGTTTTAATAATATTTTTGACCCTAATGAGTTTTACGCCGAGTTCTTTTCACTATTAAACAAGCAATTTATTGACACTTTTCCACTAAAGACTAAAACTATTTACACAAAGTTCTTATTTAGTGATTGGGCCACTCCAGGTATTCGTAAAAGCAGGGAAAAACTTTTTGAACTTTATGGCCTTAAGCAACATATGAATAATACAAGCTTTCATCAGTATGTCGCAAAATATTCTAAAACTTTTAAAAGTGTGTGCAAAATAGCTAAAGCTCTTTACATTAGCAATAAAATAAAATCAGCTGATGATAAAATAAAAACTACCTGGCAAATAATAAATAATGAAACAGGTAGGAAAAAACAGCGTAATACTGAATTAAATTTAGAGACTGCACATGGCCCCATCAACTCAGATGTAGAAATAGCTCAGGAATTTGAAAACTTTTTTGCTAATGTTCCCCTTAAAACTACCGAAAATTTAAATTCATCACCCGCGCTTTCTGCCGCCTTACTTAGAAATAATGTAAATGCATGCCCTTTAGAGTTTAGGTTTCAGCATACAAACCCCCAGGCTGTTATAAAAGCTTTTAAAGATCTTAAAATTAAATCAACAGAAGATCTATGGGGAATGTCTGTAAAAGTCTGTAAATCTATCATCGAAACCATTGCGCCCTATTTAGCTTTCATATTTAACACCAGTGTAGACCAAGGAGTCTTTCCGGATCTCATGAAACTCAGTAAAGTAGTTCCATTGTTCAAGTCCGGTGATAGTAAGGAACCCAACAATTATAGGCCCGTGTCAATTCTGCCAGTTCTCAGTAAAGTGTTTGAAAAGTTGATGCTTAATCAAATGTTACGTCACTTTAATAAAAATTCCATCTTTCATGAACAACAGTACGGTTTCACCAAAGGGCGTTGTACCACTGACGCCGGTGTCACCCTAATAAAGAACATTTTTAATGCCTGGGAAGAAGCACAAGATGCCATTGGAATCTTTTGCGACCTCTCGAAGGCGTTCGATTGCGTAAACCATGAAACACTTCTGCTGAAACTAGAACACTATGGGATTAGGAATACAGCTCTTGATTTACTAAGATCATACCTGAAAGATAGAAAGATTAAAGTTCAAGTAAACGGCGTAAACTCGTTGGGGTCTGAAATGGCAATGGGTGTTCCTCAAGGTTCGATATTGGGTCCATTCCTCTTTTTAGTTTACATAAACGATTTACCCCAATTACTTCAAAATCAACCGAAGATGGTGTTATTTGCAGATGACACATCATTGATCTTTAAAATAGACCGACGGTCACAAAATCTTGACGACGTGAATAACTCTATTCTTCAGGTCCAAGATTGGTTTACGGTAAATAATTTGGTACTTAATGAGAAAAAAACCAAATGCATTAGATTTAAATTACCGAATGTTAGAAGTAGCGAATGTGACATCATATTGAATGGAGAAAAACTGGAATTTATTCATCAAACAGTTTTCCTGGGAATCACGCTAGACGAGAAATTACAATGGGGACCTCATATAACATCTCTTGCGGGGCGGCTAAGCTCGGCCGCTTATGCTACTAGAAAGATAAGACAGTTAACAGATGTAGAAACCGCGCGTTTGGTCTATTTTAGCTACTTTCACAGTATTATGTCATATGGCATTTTACTGTGGGGTCGGGCTGCTGACATTGAATCCATCTTTATTTTACAAAAGAGGGCTGTCAGAGCCATTTATAATCTATGTCGTCGCGAATCTCTCAGGGAACTATTTAAAAAGATTAATATTATGACGGTACCTTGCCAATTCATCTATGAAAATATTATGTATGTAAGGAAAAATCTGCATCTTTTTAAGAAAATAAGTGATAGACATAATTTTAATACTAGAAATAAAGATAAAATAGATCAACCATTTTTCAGATTATCCAAAGTACAAACATCTTTTATGGGGTACTGTGTTAAATGTTATAACAAAATACCTTGTGATATATTACAATTAACTGAAAGAAAATTTAAAACGCATATTAAAAGTACTCTTTGTAAACAAGCTTATTACAAATTAGAGGATTATATCCTAGATAAGAATGCTTGGAAACATGCTGGTCTAGCTCCATAGGACAATTTTGAGTCTAGACAAAATCAAACTGGTTGCTAATTTAATTGTGTAATTAAATATTACAACATTTTTTTTTTTACATTATGTGATTACTTGAACTCACACACTGACGAATTAGTATCACTTGTAATTTTTTTAGGAATACCGTATAGGTTTTACAATGCTTGTAAATATGTGAACACCATGTATCCATAACATAATTATTTTTTCTATCATTGCTTCATTTTTATTTTTACCTATTGTGGTATATAAATCTTATTCCAGGTGCATCGTTTTCACATATAATTATATAATTAATGTATACAAAATATTGTAAAACATTTTAAAAGAGTAACGGTGGAGTTTCTTGCCCATTCTTCTCCATACGAAAACTACCCTTTGGAAGGGGCGACTAGAATCAATTCTATTTTTTGTTTTTGACGTTCAAAAGTGCCTTTTTGTGCCTAATTGAAATAAATTATTTGACTTTGACTTTGACTTTGACTTTGAATAATTTCTACGCTCGTGAATCATATTCAGGAGTTCAGCACTCCCGAGTGGGCCAGTGGGTATCGTATTACGTATCTGGGTTGTGGAGGTCAGATAGGCAGTCGCTACATGTAAAATTGGTATTCAGCTGCATCCGGTTAGACTGGAAGCCGACCTCAACATGGTTGGGAAAAAACTAGCCAGCCGATAATAACTAATACATACCAATTTCAGCCGTATCTTCTTACGTATAGGATTTATTTTTAGTTGTATTTAACGATTGATAGTCGAAGCACCCTTAATTAATGTTAATATAATACATACCAATTTCAGCCATATCTTCCAAGGCATAGAGTTTATTTTTCATTGTATTTAACGATTGATAGTCGGTGCCTCCGTATTTAGTTTCAAATAACCTGGTTTTCATCCTCTTGAATATTGTGTTCCATTCTGTTTCATCTAGAACTGAATATTTTAAAGTATTAGCACAGAATAGTACAGAAGGCGCACTCCGCATTTTATTTATGAAGCTACAAGTACGCGGCGAGCGTTAGTCGGGCCAATTCAGTGAGCGTAACGTAGTCAGAAGATATAAGAGTTACGCGATAGAAAGAGAGGCAACTTCTAAGTGAATATAACTGTAGGTAATTAGCGCTGTGCGACCTGAATTGCACTTTATTGTGTCGTAGCAAGAGTCGCTTTTTATGTAAATGATTTAGCAGAGGGAACCATCTGTATTCATCTTTGGTCAGGGAGTAACTTTAATATGGAATAGAATAGTATAATCATTTCACTATTTTTTCTAAAATCAAAATTGCTTACGGTTAGACTGGAAGCCGACCCCTATTTAAGGATAGGCAGACGTGGTGTTAAAATTATTTTCAAGGGATTGTTCTCCCCACAGAAGAAATAATACTACACATTATACAGGGTCAAATAAAATTAGCTAGCGAAACTATGCAGGCATGATGGATATCGAAATCTAAACACGATTAAACAAAAACCGGCCAAGTACGTGTGGGATGAATTTAACCCAAAAACAAACTTAACATTGTAGTTGAAAAACATGTTCTCCCATACATGGATATAAGTCACGGTCGATTCTCCAACTGCAAATAAAAGTTTGTAATTGAAAAAAAAATGTATATGATAAAACTACAAATTAACGATTTTTGGTGTTTTTCCTTTACTTGTGCTGTGAAACCTTGCTTCCTGCCAAATTTCATGATTCCAGGTCAATGGGAAGTACCCAGTAGGTTTTGATTTATTTGCGAGCACCAAAATATGTCACATAAATGGCCGTATTTTTTTATTGTGTTGAATAAGAAGCCTTTAGACCTCAAAGGGACCAAAGATCTACGCATTTGATATTAATTTAAACTTTATACCTCTACGCGTTCCTGAGAAAATGGGTCTTAACTGACAGACAGACGGACAACGAAGTAATCCTATAAGGGTTCTTCCTTTTGAGGTACGGAACCCTAAAAAAGGTAAAAAACCATTGGTAATGCATTTACTTGAAGTATGAATTGAGAAAATATGTTTTAGTTTTTGTTTTATCGTGGTTAGATATGTTTCAATACCCATTACGACTGCTGAGTTTCGCTAACCATTTTAATTTTGGCGACCGCCACTGCTGGCCGTGCCTGCTGCCAGAACCAACCTGTTGTCAAAAACACCCCTCACCCGCACAATATGTGTACTCAACGAAGTGCATGAGAGAATGGACATATTTTCGTGCAATCTGAGTGAATTCGCAAGGGTGTTGTTAAATTTTGTTAGTTAGGTACATTTAAATATTAATATTCTGTGTTAAGTCTGATTTTGTGTTTTAGGTTAAGATTTTATAGATTGTGTTTTTAATAGAGTTTAGTGTTGCTTGTATTTTTTAATTAAGTTTAGATTTTAAGTATATTGTAAGTTGCTTTTTAATTTATTTGGTGTGTTGGCAAACCATTATTGTATTGGGGTCATTCTGTAAAAATAGTGTGTTTAAGTTTAAATAAATAAATAAAATAAATTTGACCCCGTATAAAGTCCGAGCAGTGGGTACGTTATATGCTGATTATGCTTATGTTTACTTACCATTTCTCCGTAATTCGCTACAATACTGTAGCAAGGAATAATTAGTATCGCAGATTAACTGGAAATACTCCTTGCAGACATCTAAGTCTGTATCCTGTAGCTTATTCAAATAGTTCTCATTTAAAACGTTTACTGGCAACACTGCTAGCACTTTTTTGAGTATGGCAATACTGAAGAAGTCTAGGCGAGGGAAGACGCGGTATATCTGAAAGATAATTATGAAAACATCAGAGCTGTCTTCCACGAATGGTTAAGCAGTGGAGTAGGTACTTATACTACACCCACATTTCGCCAGTTATACCATCCATCAGGAGTCTAGTAGGGAAACGAGTACGCTAGGACACAAGCACAGACGCTTCCCGTCATTCCGACCTCGCCGTCGAGGTCTTTTGCGATCGCGACCGCCGCGCCCCCGAGTAAATGATACTCCCCCCCCCCCCCGACCCTTGCTCGAAAACGAGGTGCCAGCAGTTGTTGCAGCTGAGCACGTAGCTTTAAATTCCCCGATTAATAATCATGATCAAAACTTTGATCCAGCCCGTTCCATCTTTGATGTCCTCCCTCCGGTAAACGCCCTAAGCCGAGGCTCGTACCCCACAGGGGGTGCCCTTAGCGAGCGTTCACCTAGTTTATAAGTTTACTTTATAAGTCCCTGGCTGGAGGCTTTGAGTGTAGCAGCTTAAGGCACCCACAGGTTTGCTCGGTTAAATAGTCATGGCCTCAGAGGCCAGCTGTGAGATGGCTTACAGAAAAAAAAAAAAAAAATCGCCTGTTAGTTAAAGTCCCATGTAATAGGGGACGAGCCTATTGCCATCAACCGGGCGCAAATCCAGACTCCGTACAGCTACTGAGAAATTCCAGATGGAAAAATCCAATAACACTTTGCCCGACCCGGGAATCGAACCTAGGTCCGCATGCTCTTGCGACTCACCCCACGTCGTTAGGTAGCCCAAACATTTTAATATTGTTATTTTGATGTTTGTTATTAAGTAATCCTAACTATACAAGGTGTCAGGGACATCGACGTATTTTTTTTTAAAATCTTCTTTTCGATACATTTGACCGTGTAGGTATTGCACTTTTCTATGAAACTGCACTTTTTTTTTTAGTAACCGACGAAAAATTTCAACGCAAGGGTGTTCAGAATCATGTACTGAATCCATGGTTTCAGTTTTCGCGTCGATGTCCCTACCACCTCGTATAATATTATAAATGCTGAAGTGGGTTTGTTTGTTACGCTTTCACGCTAAAACGGCTGAACGGATTCGGATGAAATTGGGCAAATGGGTAGACCATGACCTGGGTTAAGACATAGGATACTTTTTATCCCGGTAGTACCTACGTTCCCGTGGGATATTTTCCGACCTCCACGCGGGCGAATATATAATTAACTAGCTTCCGCCAGCGGCTTCGCTCGCGTGATATCTTTATAAATTATAACCTATGTTATTCAGTGATAATATAGCATTCTACTGGTGAAAGAATTTTTCAAATCAGTCCAGTAGTTTTTGAGTTTATTCGTTACAAACAAACAACCATAAAATATTACAAACATACAAAAAATCAAATCTTTTCTCTTTATAATATTAGGTAAGATAATATTTATAATTATAAATACCTGTTCAAGTATACTCCTAGCCGTTTCATCGCTAATAGTAGTTTCAAAGTAGGCGAGTCTGTTCAACAGTACAGAAATCAACAAGTTGCAGTCTGTAGCTAAATTATGATCCAGAACTTTATCAATGATCTCCGTCATCCGCAGAATAATGGCATTTTGTGTTGATTCATCTGAAAATATAAGTTTGATAATGGTATAAAATATATAGAAGAGTGTCCGTGGAGCTTCTTGCCCATTCTTCTCCATAGGTACCTTCAGTCTGACTATTTTCATAATGTCCCTCGGGAATCATTGCATTCCCGAATACAAACGAATGCTAATTTCTATGTCTATATTAGATTTATCGTGTATAATAATTTGAATTCAGAACTAAGTATTTTATTGTTGTTTTGTTTTGATTTCCGTGTGAACTATATAGAGTTGTAAAACTATTTTCGTGCCTGCGACTTTAGCAGCTTTCCTATCATTTTTTAAATAAATAAAAGAGTATTAACAACTGTATATAGTTCCAATTCGATTGAGAGCGTTCAGTCTGCACCAAGTGCAAAGGACAACTGATTGAAATCCGACGACTGATGAAACACGAAGTTTGCCGAGGGACATTAAGAAAATAGTTATTATACTGTACTACGCTTTGGAATGGGCAACTAGCTTCATATTTCTGACTGACCGACCCCTTGACAATTCAAAAGTGCCTGTAAATGGCTTAATTGAAATAAATCTATGAGTTTCGAGTTTTATCATTTCGTCATATTTGAGCAGTGGTGGCCCAGTGGTATCGGTCCCGACTAAGCCGACGTTCGCGTGGACGTAATAAAGTCGCGCCGGGATTTTATCGCGCACTGGATTTTTAACTCTCAGTGTTAAGCCGAGCGTTGAGAATACAACGCGCTGGGACGCACTCTCGTCACAGCGCGTTGAAAAAACACACTGTTCGATTTTCAACTCTCGGCGCTAAGCAGAGCGTTGAAAATCGGCTCGAGCGTTTACGAACAGCGGCTTACGACTTGTAAGACAGGCGCTTTACTTTGTGTATTTAATTTCATCACTACTGCTCTCAAAACGGTGAAGGATAACATCGTGAGGAAACTGGCATGTACTAGAACCAAAAATTCGAAGACATGTGACATGTACCAACCCGCACTGGGCCCGCGTGGTGCATATAGCCAACTTTCTCTCACAGAGAGGAGGCCTGTGTCCCAGCAGTGGGAACATTGTATATAGCATGTATCAGAAATTTTAGAGTGTGGTACAGACCATCAAACTGAACAACTTTCTCCATAGGACCAACATCGTAATCACGAAAAAAATATCAGCAGCCCCATACATTTGGATCGAGTTTTGAAGTTTTGTATATTTTTTTTACCCCATGATAAGGCCCACACATCGTTGACAGTCGTTACGAGTCGTCAGAAGCGCGAAAGTCTGACAACCAGTTTTACCAAGGGGTATCGTATTACCCAGTTACTGGGTTGTGGAGGTCAGATAGGCAGTCACTCCATGTAAAATACTGGTATTCAGCTGCATCCGGTTGGACTGGAAGTCGACCCCAACATAGTTGGGTAAAAGGCAGGCGGATTGATTGAATATGGCACACACACATACATTTCTAATACACGCTGTATTTAACAATCTAATCCCTTGGCTGGATTCCCGGGTCGAGCAGCGTTAATGGGTTTTTCCAAAGTGTGGTCGTCCTCGTTTAATCAAAACAATGATTTACGAAACACAAAATGCTAGATAACACTTGCCGCGCTTAAACAACGCAATGACAGCATTGTTGCAGTGACGTGCGCCTAGCACCGGGCATTTTATCGAAACTGAATTCTGTGACCTAAGTATCACCGATCATGCAGCCGAATCACCGAAGTTCTCGTTCATTCATGAAATGATTTAAAAGCATTGATGATTTGATTTTAAAATATCGATGATTTTTACATGTGACATGATATCGGACCCAACTTTATAAAATATCCCGCGCCGAAGGCTGAGATTGGTCGCCATGGCCGAAATTGGGTGTGGAGGAATATTATTACTTTAACAATCGAGAAAGATACTTACCATTTTCCACCCAAAGTTCGTCATAGTATAACATAGCTGTTTCGTATAAAGATTTTAAAACTTGTGCATTGTTGGCTGATATTGGCTGTCCCTTTTCACGAATTATTTTCGTGCTCACAGCTTGCATAACATCATCCAATTTAGTTTTTGATATCGCTAAAAATTAAGGTTAATTTAATATATTAGCAGTCTGTATTTACCTGACTGCGCAGTAGTAAAGGCAGGGTTATGTTTTTTTCACGAGTATGATCTTTGTAGGAGAGCAGTCGTTGCCTAGTGGTAACGGCCCCGACTTGCGGGTCATGGGTTCGAACCCAGGCAGGTGCTTTACTTTGCGTAAATAATTTCATCACCACTGCTCTCAAAACGGTGAAAGAAAACATCGTGAGGAAACCGACATGTCCAAGAACCAAAAATTCGAAAACATATGACATCTACCACCCGCACTGGGCCCGCGTGGTAGATTACAGCATAGTCCCTCTCGGAGAACGGAGGCCTGTGTCCCAGCAGTGGGAACATTATACTCGTATATACGAGTAGGTTGATTATTATTTATGATCTTTGTATCTGGGATTCTTTATACCCTCGAAGCATCCTAACCACCAGATTCAAAATTACATGATTACTTCGTAAAGTATTATAATATTTTAATTATTGTAAATGTGAGGACTATGTGGATATTATTATTATTTTTATTTCTCTGCTAGTTTTAATGATGGTCTGGCAGTTTTGAGTAATTAAAGCGGCCTACCCAAATGTCCTTTCTTTGGTAATGTTCGTCGAATTGAGCTCCACGATTACTGACAAATGCTTGCACTGACTGGACAGGTCCACTCAAATGTGTGTGGTTCTTTCCTCAAAGACAATTTCAGACACTAATCTACATGGTCCTCATATGGCTTGACCAAGATTATGTCTGGACTTTAAAAGAGACTGCGACCTCTGAGTTTGTTTCGGCCTGTCTTCTCAGAGTAGTCAGATAGGAAACGCCGAACTCATCTAGCTTATTTTTTATATGTCGTGTAAAAGTGATTCCGATATCCTATTTACAGAATAAACAATTTAATTTAATTTCAACGGCTGGATGGATTTAATACATGATGTCATACGATTTCCGAGGATAGACGATGATTCCCGAATCGCATACTTTCTTTGGACAGTTTTAGGTATCATGTTTTGTTTATACAAATGTGTACTTACATTCCAAATCGTGATGTAGATGCAGAATCAACTTTTGCATTGAAATATAAGTATCGAATGACGACTGCGAGGCACAACGAATTGTTACTTTTTCTGGAACAATCATACGAATAATAAGAATTAATATAACATAACAACACGCCTGTAATCTCCGAAGGGTTAGGCAGAGGTCCATCATCAAATAATCTATCAATATCAATCAGAGCAGCGATAGCCTAGTGGTGTGACCGTCAGACTGCCAAGTCTCGAGTTCGAACCCACGGCACTTACCTCTGACTTTACAGATTCATGAGCGTATTGTATAATTATCACTTGCTTCAAAAACGGTGAAGGAAAATTTCGTGAGGAAACCGACATGCCTCAGAGATATTTCTCGGCGGTATGTAAAGCCAAGTTGGAGGCCCGCGGGCGGCTTTGACTCTGACACCAGGTTAGTCACTGTGTGTTGTTACACGAAAAGAAAAAGATCAATATCTCAATTCAATAAAATCCCCAAAAGGCTGGTTTACACTTCCCGTGACCCAAGGGCTTTTTTTTTTTTGGGTGGGAACTTATCAAATAACTTCTCCCGCTCTGGGTGGAGCGGGAGGGCGTGTCAGACTCTTACTAACTAAAACCCACCCGTGTTCCTTCGGTTGCCCTGTTGCCGGGGGCCACGATGTCCCTATAGGTTTTCTTCGAACCCCCGGCAGGCATTGGCCCTAGCGGACCCCGTCAATTCTGCTGACATCTCTTTGAGGCGCGCGTGGAACACAACGCGCCGTCGACCCGGGCCTGGTCCTTATCGGACGGCGAGCTACCCATTACTCACCGCCCGCAAGCCCGCGTGACCCAAGGGCTGGGTTTTACCTTGGCTAGAGGCTAAAGCATTGCCGCCATATAACGTGGCAATGCCGCCAGTCTCATGGGTACATTACTAGTCGACAGCGATGCGGAAGAATTTTTGGATGGCATATTTTGGCTTATTAATAGTTTGAGCCCACGTTCGTACGGACGTAAAAATATCGCGGCGGGATTTTATCGCGCACTGGATTTTCAACTCTCGGTGTTCAGCCGAGCGTTGAGAATACCACAGAGAGCATCCCAGCGCGTCGAAAAAATAGAATGTTGGATTTTCAACTCTCGGCGCTAAGCAGAGCGTTGAAAATCCAGTGTGCGAAAAAATCCCGCCGCGACATTTTTACGTCCGTGCGAATGTGGGCTTAGTTAAGTTAAGATAATACATTTTTAGTTAATTAGTTATTTTAATTATTAATAAATAAAACCATTAACAGTGATGAAAAAACATGCCACATTACCTGCGGCTTCCAACGCCTTCTGTAGTGAATTCAAGTCATTTTCCTTCAGACCTATAGTCCTGTATGCCTTCACTCTCTCTTGGAGCCAGGGCAGGATGTCCACGTCTAGTAAACACCTGGGAATCAACACATAAGGTCTATTGTTACCTTGTTTCCAATTGATGTTATTTCCACTTAAACAAACATCAACTTTACACAAGTGTAAATAAAGTTGATTTTAGACTGACTAGTACTGTTGAAAAGTCATAAAAAAATATAAAGTTATAGCGCAAACTGAACCTTATGGGTAGGCATTTACAGTTGTTTTTCCTAAAACCTTAACGTGTTACGCAATTTACGCATGGCCTCTAAGTCCATAATTATAAATCTTATCAGACCAGGCGCACTCCGCATTTTAGATATGAAGCTACAAGTACGCGGCGGGCTCGGCTTGTCGGGCCAATTCAGTGAGCGTAACGTAGTCAGAAGATATAAGAGTTACGCGATAGAAAGAGAGGCAACTTCTAGGTGAATATAACTGTAGGTTATTACCTGAATTGCACTTTATTGTGTCGCAGCAAGAGTCGCAACAGCAACTCTTACTAAAAAAAATGTCTAAAATAATAAATATTTTGCTAAACAAATATATTTAAATGATTTTGCGGAGTGAATCTTCTGCACTCGTACTATTAAGTATTCTGTTTTTCAAACTCAAAGTCACAGCATTTATTTCAAAAAAACCAATTACAGGCACTTCTGAATTGTCAAGGGGTCGGTCAGTCAGAAAGATGAAGCTAGTTGCCCATTCCAAAGCGTAGTAGGTTCCTATGGAGAAGAACGGGCAAGAAACTCCACGGACACTCTTTTAAATCAAAATATGGTTATTGAAACCATGGTTATGATCTCACTCTTTATTCCTGTCGATGCATTGCAGAGCTAAAGCCGACAGCTTCTTCTCATTAGCTTGTTGACACCATAACAGCTCATCTTTAGTGAAAGACACGTGTTCTTCACTGTCTGAGTCTGATTGTTGGCTGTAGAATGCTGATCTGAAATAATAATACATACAGTATTTCTATTTTCTTTATGTCATTCGGGTATCATCGCATTTACGAATACAAACGAATGCTAATTTCCATGTCCATCAATTATTAGATTTATCGTGTATAATAATTTGAATTCCGAACTAAGTACTTTATTTTGTTTTGATTTCCGTGTGAACTATTTAGAGCTGTAAAACTATTTTCCTATCTCTCCATCAGTTCCTCAAACGCGCTTCGAAGCGTTTCTTTGAGTCTGCGGCCAAACATCGCACCCTCTGGTTGCCGATGCCACCAATTATGTCCCAAGTAGAATCAGTCATATTCGCCGACCAAGGTATATTCTTACCGACCCAGACGACCCGACTACCATCCATCAGGAGTCTAGTAGGGAAACGAGTACGCTAGGACACAAGCACAGACGCTTCCCGTCATTCCGACCTCGCCGTCGAGGTCTTTTGCGATCGTGACCGCCGCGCCCCCGAGTAAATGATACTACCCCCCCGACCCTTACTCGAAAACGAGGTGCCAGCAGTTGTTGCAGCTGAGCACGTAGCTTTAAATTCCCCGATTAATAATCATGATCAAACCTTTGATCCAGCCCGTTCCATCTTTGATGTCCTCCCTCCGGTAAACGCCCTAAGCCGAGGCTCGTACCCAGTGGCGTAGCGAGGGGGGGGCGGAGGGGCGGACCGCCCCGGGCGCCACCATTAGAAGGGCGGCAAAAAAATATATTTTGTGCGGTCACTGGCGGTCAGTCAGACAATAAATTTTTCAAGAAGTTAGCTTTTACCCACTTGCACATATTAAATGTCCCTCCCACCCAAAACAATTGTTGCAAATCACAAGTGCGGTCGGCCCTTGTTTGTGTTTAGACGTGTACATGCATGGTGTTAATGAGAGCGCGCGGGGCGTATGCGGGCACGCACACTGTCACACCATGCATCTACACGTCTAAACACAAACAAGGGCCGACCGCGCTCGTGATTTGCAAGAACTATAGGTACCATCGAAGAAACCCATACCTATACACCGTAAGGACTATTTCTGCTTGCAGCGCTCGGCCACTATAGTAACGGTTACCTGTGAAAAAAAAGGGTCGTGTGCACGGGATTTTGTTTTCAAATTGCTTAGTTATAGGTTTCTTCGATGGTACGTCCCTTCAAGGAAGTACGTGAAGGTTTGACAATTCAAAGAAAGTTTTTTATTTGTTTTTTTAATGCAAAATAATTATGACTGTTCTTGCTGAAAAGTTCTCTAGAATTAATGTATAGTATGTATATGTTACCGTTAGAATACGGAATACGTTATTAAACGCATTAACTAGATAATCTGCAAATTACCGGGAACGATCCGTTAAAGTTTAAAATTTTACTTAAAGTAGTAGATATATGCATTCTATCTAGTTGATTAACTGCATATTAACGAATGCTACACCGTTAAATCGCGGAAGACAATGAGCGAAACACTTCTTTCTCGTTTTTTGCTAACGTAATATTTTTCAAACATGCAAACAAGCATACACCATGCATACAGCATGCAAGCAAGCACGCAACATGCAGCACGCATGGTTTCTGTCACGGCTCCGGCGGCGGCGGTCCCACGCGAGCTTATCGTCGCTCGCCGCCCGCGGCTGAGGGTGAAGCTGCGGTGGTGATAAAACCACCTGCTCCTCAGCTCGCGAGCCGCCGCGCCCGTCCGCGCCTACGTGGGCTTAAATTACACTCTAGGGGTAGGGCAGACTGTGCACGCCACAATTGCGGCGATAAGACCCCTCTTTGAGGAGTGGCTTGAGAGGCGTCACGGCGTCCTCACGGACGCAGGTCCTCACCGGACATGGCTGTTTCGGGAGGTTCCTGTTCAGGATAAGGCAGGAGGAAACGCCCGGGTGTCACCATTGTGTGGATCGCCCGGAGGACACGGTGGAGCATAGGGTGGAGGTCTGCCCGGCTTGGGCGGAACATCGCCGTGTCCTCGTGGAGGCGATCGGCGGCGGTGATCTCTCACGTCCGGCCCTGGTTCAGGCCATGGTATGGAGCGAGAGGAAATGGCAGGCCGTTACCTCCTTCTGCGAAGCGGTAATGCTCGCGAAGGAGGAGGCGGAACGCGTGAGCAAGAGGCAAATTTCGCGCCCTCACGCCCCTAACCGCCGCAGGAGGAGACGCCCTGGGCGGGAATCGCGAGCCGATTTCCGGCCACCGTAGGCGCGGGCTTGCGGACGGTGAGCAATGGGTAGCTCGCCGTCCGATAAGGACTAGGCCCGGGTCGACGGCGCGTTGTGTTCCACGCGTGCCTCAAAGAGATGTCAGCAGAATTGACGGGGTCCGCTAGGGCCAATGCCTGCCGGGGCAGCAAATAAGGGCCGAAAGGGACATCGTGGCCCCCGGCAACAGGGCAACCGAAGGAACACGGGTGGGTTTTAGTCAGTAAGAGTCTGACACGCCCTCCCGCTCCACCCAGAGTGGAATAAGTTATTTGATAATTACTCACCCAAAAAAAAATATGGGTAGGGCAGACAAGACTACGTGGAGTCGGTTTTGCAGCGATTCGTTTCTGTCACTAACTTTTGATTTTTGGAGCTAACCGTATGCTTGGTCGTTAGTCTGCAGATTACCTAAGAAGTCTACAGATTATCTGTTAATCTAAGAACTAAAACAATCTTTTCCACTTTATCGGACTCGACCAGTTAATCTATACTCTAACAGATTTACGCACATTACCGGTAACATATACATTAAATTGAAATACCTAAATAAGAGGGCGGCAAAATTGTCTTCCGCCCCGGGCGGCCGACACCCACGCTACGCCGCTGCTCGTACCCCACTGCCCTTAGCGAGCGTTCACCTAGTTTATAAGTCCCTGGCTGGAGGCTTTGAGTGTAGCAGCTTAAGGCACCCACAGGTTTGCTCGGTTAAATAGTCATGGCCTCAGAGGCCAGCTATGAGATGCCATACAGAAAAAAAAACCTATCTGTCGTGCCTGCGACTTTAGCAGCTTTCCTCCTATTTTTTTTATTAAATTACATTAAGTTAAAAGAGTATTTACAACTCTATATACTTTCAAGTCGATTGAGAGCGTCCGGTCTGCACCAACTACAAAGGACAACTGATAGAAATCCGACAACTGACGAAACACGAAGTTTGCCGAGAGATATTAAGAAAATAGAACTACAGTACATTTATTACAGAGCAGTGGTGGCCCAGTGGTAACGGACGCGACTTACAAAGTTGAAGGTTCGAACCCAGACAGGCGCTTTACTTTGTGTAAATTATTTATCACCACTGCTCTCAAAACGGTGAAAGAAAACATCGTGAGGAAACCGGCATGTCCTAGAAACCAAACATTCGAAGACATGTGACATTTACCAACCCGCACTGGGCCCGCGTGGCGGACTACAGCCCACTCCCTCTCACAGAGAGGAGGCCTGTGTCCCAGCAGTGGCAGTGGCAGAACATTATAGCCTGATTATGCCATGCTATACATACGTAAACTCACGCCTTTTTCCCATGGGGGTAGGCAGAAACTACAGAACGCCACCTGCTACGATCCTTACATACATGTTCTTCAGAAAGGTCAGGTGCGTAGTACTCGCATCCGGCGTGCGTGTATGACCAGATGTATGAACGTAGATGAGGCAAAAGGAGTATGTAAGAATCGTAGCAGGTGGCTATGCTTTATTAAATTATAAATACCTAATCATAAGCCGAGCCGCCCACTCCGCGAGACAGTCAGTTGAATTGATATTTCCAAATAGTTTCGCCTCATTTTGATGCCATTGTATTGCTTCTATCACCTAGAATACATAACATTATATAATATAATATCACGCCTGTAATCAGTCCTATGTAACAGGGGGCGAGTCTATTGACATCAACCGGGCATAAAACCAGACTTCGAGCTGCTACTGAGAAATTCCAGATGGAAAAACCCAATAACATTTTGCCCGACCCGGGAATTGAACCCAGGATCTCATGCTTAGCAGTAGCGCTTGCGACTACTGGACCAACGAGGCAGTCACCTGGAATATTTAGAAAGAAAAGAATGATAGAAAAATTCTGCAAAAGTAAGACGGACATTTTAAAATAATACATCGTAGTCAAAAGTCTCGTATACATACACACATAAACTCACGCGTTCTTCCCATGGGGGTGGGCAGAAACTACAGAACACCACCTGCTACGATCCGTAAATACTCCTTTTGCCTCGTTTACGTTCATACATACTGGTCATACACGCTCGCCGGTTGCGAGTACTACGCACCTGGCCATTTGAAGAACATCACCAATAACGACATTATATACCTACAATTTTCTAATTTTTTTTAATCAAATTAGATTTGTTACAGTTATAGTGGCAATCATGTCATTTGGTTTAAATAGGTCCTTATTTTTATTATTTTGTTTATCTTTTATATAGTGTAACGGACGCCGAGTGTTTTCGTTATATAATACATAAGACTGAGTCATGTGCCAGTGTAGCGAAAGAAAAATTGTAGTATTAGTGACGAGTCTGTGTTGTCTAGTTATACTAACAACATAGTAATTAATTCTGAAGCATCATGTTGTACGAAGGAGGATCCACCTACAATACCAACATCTTTGGAGGCCACTACCAGTCAGATAGGGTATTCTCTTCCTGCTGGAACTCATACGGGCATTCTAGACTCTTCAGTTGTAGTTGTGGAGTTCACTCCGGATAACTTTTTAAACTAGTTAGTAAGACAACAGAAGTTACCCCTTCAAATAACCAATTATTATTAGAGAATAATAAAAAGGTATCTTCTGGCAATATTTTACATTATAATAATAATAAAAAACCAAAGGGGGGGCAACATACTTTAAAATTATTTAATCAAAATATCCAAGGTTGCTCTTCCAAATTACTGGAAATAGAATTGTTTTTAGAAAATACCAAGTTTGATGTCATTTGTTTAACAGAGCATTGGTTAAAAGATCATCAAGTAATGTCAATTAATTATGAAAATTATTGTGTAGTTAGCCATTTCAGCCGAAAACGTATGATACATGGCGGGTCATTAATATTGATAAAAAATTCTATTAAATCGAAAGAAAGAAAAGACATTATCGGACTGTCTGTTGAACACAACATTGAATTGTCCTGTGTTGAGCTTGATAAGCATGTTATAGTATGCGTATACAGACCTCCAAGTTACCAGAATCTATCTATGTTTGATTCTGTAATGGAAGATGTACTAAAGAAACTTAGTGCTAGTAGTAAGTCAATAATCATATGTGGTGATTTTAATATTAATTTATTAGAAAATAACTCGAACACTATCAGATTATTAAGTCTTTTTAGGTCATTTGATTTGTCAAATGTTTTTATTGAACCAACCCGAGTGACAGCTTCTTCTGCCACTTGTATAGATAATATATTTTGTAATTGTGATTACTTACATAAACAAATTGTAAATAAGTTGCCATCTGATCACAATGGTCAAACAGTAACATTTTGTACCTACATGCCTTTACAAAAAATTCAAATAAGGTTTAGGCCAATTACATGTAAAAACTTAGAGAAATTAGATAACTCTTTGGCAAGTAAATTATGTGTTCAGAGTTTTAATAATATTTTTGACCCTAATGAGTTTTACGCCGAGTTCTTTTCACTATTAAACAAGCAATTTATTGACACTTTTCCACTAAAGACTAAAACTATTTACACAAAGTTCTTATTTAGTGATTGGGCCACTCCAGGTATTCGTAAAAGCAGGGAAAAACTTTTTGAACTTTATGGCCTAAAGCAACATATGAATAATACAAGCTTTCATCAGTATGTCGCAAAATATTCTAAAACTTTTAAAAGTGTGTGCAAAATAGCTAAAGCTCTTTACATTAGCAATAAAATAAAATCAGCTGATGATAAAATAAAAACTACCTGGCAAATAATAAATAATGAAACAGGTAGGAAAAAACAGCGTAATACTGAATTAAATTTAAAGACTGCACATGGCCCCATCAACTCAGATGTAGAAATAGCTCAGGAATTTGAAAACTTTTTTGCTAATGTTCCCCTTAAAACTACCGAAAATTTAAATTCATCACCCGCGCTTTCTGCCGCCTTACTTAGAAATAATGTAAATGCATGCCCTTCAGAGTTTAGGTTTCAGCATACAAACCCCCAGACTGTTATAAAAGCTTTTAAAGATCTTAAAATTAAATCAACAGAAGATCTATGGGGAATGTCTGTAAAAGTCTGTAAATCTATCATCGAAACCATTGCGCCCTATTTAGCTTTCATATTTAACACCAGTGTAGACCAAGGAGTCTTTCCGGATCTCATGAAACTCAGTAAAGTAGTTCCATTGTTCAAGTCCGGTGATAGTAAGGAACCCAACAATTATAGGCCCGTGTCAATTCTGCCAGTTCTCAGTAAAGTGTTTGAAAAGTTGATGCTTAATCAAATGTTACGTCACTTTAATAAAAATTCCATCTTTCATGAACAACAGTACGGTTTCACCAAAGGGCGTTGTACCACTGACGCCGGTGTCACCCTAATAAAGAACATTTTTAATGCCTGGGAAGAAGCACAAGATGCCATTGGAATCTTTTGCGACCTTTCGAAGGCGTTCGATTGCGTAAACCATGAAACACTTCTGCTGAAACTAGAACACTATGGCATTAGGAATACAGCTCTTGATTTACTAAGATCATACCTAAAAGATAGAAAGATTAAAGTTCAAGTAAACGGCGTAAACTCGTTGGGGTCTGAAATGGCAATGGGTGTTCCTCAAGGTTCGATATTGGGTCCATTCCTCTTTTTAGTTTACATAAACGATTTACCCCAATTACTTCAAAATCAACCGAAGATGGTGTTATTTGCAGATGACACATCATTGATCTTTAAAATAGACCGACGGTCACAAAATCTTGACGACGTGAATAACTCTATTCTTCAGGTCCAAGATTGGTTTACGGTAAATAATTTGGTACTTAATAAAAAAAAAACCAAATGCATTAGATTTAAATTACCGAATGTTAGAAGTAGCGAATGTGACATCATATTGAAGGGAGAAAAACTGGAATTTATTCATCAAACAGTTTTCCTGGGAATCACGCTAGACGAGAAACTACAATGGGGACCTCATATAACATCTCTTGCGGGGCGGCTAAGCTCGGCCGCTTATGCTGTTAGAAAGATAAGACAGTTAACAGATGTAGAAACCGCGCGTTTGGTCTATTTTAGCTACTTTCACAGTATTATGTCATATGGCATTTTACTGTGGGGTCGGGCTGCTGACATTGAATCCATCTTTATTTTACAAAAGAAGGCTGTCAGAGCCATTTATAATCTATGTTGTCGCGAATCTCTCAGGGAACTATTTAAAAAGATTAATATTATGACGGTACCTTGCCAATTCATCTATGAAAATATTATGTATGTAAGGAAAAATCTGCATCTTTTTAAGAAAATAAGTGATAGACATAATTTTAATACTAGAAATAAAGATAAAATAGATCAACCATTTTTCAGATTATCCAAAGTACAAACATCTTTTATGGGGTACTGTGTTAAATGTTACAACAAAATACCTTGTGATATATTACAATTAACTGAAAGAAAATTTAAAACGCATATTAAAAGTACTCTTTGTAAACAAGCATATTACAAATTAGAGGATTATATCCTAGATAAGAATGCTTGGAAGCATGCTGGTCTAGCTCCATAGGACAATTTTGAGTCTAGACAAAATCAAACTGGTTGCTAATTTAATTGTGTAATTAAATATTACAACATTTTTTGTTTTTACATTCTGTGATTACCTGAACTCACACACTGACGAATTAGTATCACTTGTAATTTTTTTTTTTTGGGAATATCGTATAGGTTTTACAATGCTTGTAAATATGTGAACACCATGTATCCATTACATAATTATTTTTTCTATCATTGCTTCATTTTTATTTTTACCTATTGTGGTATAGTAATCTTATTCCAGGTGCATCGTTTTCACATATAATTATATAATTAATGTATACAAAATATTGTAAAACATTTTAAAAGAGTAACGGTGGAGTTTCTTGCCCATTCTTCTCCATACGAAAACTACCCTTTGGAAGGGGCGACTAGAATCAATTCTATTTTTTGTTTTTGACGTTCAAAAGTGCCTTTTTGTGCCGAATTGAAATAAATTATTTGACTTTGACTTTGACTTTGAATAAGTTTAAAATGTGTAAAATAATAGTTTAGAAAAGTAAGTCGAGACCCTATCTGTGCACCATAGCGCAAGTAGCGGCGGGATGTGGGTGAGCTTTTGCCACTTTTGTATAAGTTTTTTAGTATCTAGTTAGATTTTAAGTGTTTTATGATGTTCTAATTAGTTTCTTATTTGAATTTAGTTGTTAGTTTTCTTATTAGAATCTAGCAAGACAACGAAAAGGTGTGAATTGTGTAACTTTAATGTTTGAAGAAAAATGTTCAGTATAATTACGTAACTTGAAAATGAGGTTTTTTGTTTATAAAGATATTCGCGTAATTTTAGTCTCAAATGAGAGGATTAAGTGTAAAACCATTTGTCACGTTTGAATTATGTGAATCGGCCCACGGGTTCTTAAGATATTAGCAGTTTTGTATAATGAAAATGTACCAAAGTTAAATTTAGCCAGTTAATGTTCTAGGAAGTCTTTGTTACTAAGAGATATGTTAAATATTATTATTTAAACTAAGACAGGGTTATGTGAGCTCTATTATGTGCAAATTTCATAGCGATCCAACCATGGGATCAATAAAAAGTAGGGGCTTGAAGCCATAAATCATAGAGAAAATTGCACGTAAAATGGTCTTAAAAATCGCGGCTCTCGTTAAGGGAACTTAGCTTAAGCGAAATTGTATAAAAGACGCGCCTTGAGCCACGGTGATTCATTCGGATCCTGGCGCTCAAGAAAGAAACAACTCAAGACAATAAACGGGAAAAAAGTCTCAAGAAGCCTTTTATTTCAAGAAACAAAAATACAGTCCACTACAGTCTGGTCCATCGAGCGGCGGATATCAAGAACGAAGAACCGCAGCAAGAGCGCCACCGAAGAGACGTCACCGAAGAGACGTCACCGAAGAGACGTCACCGAAGATACGTCATCGAAGATACGTCATCGAAGATACGTCACCGAAGATACGTCATCGAAGATACGTCATTGAAGATACGTCATCGAAGATACGTCACCGAAGATACGTCATCGAAGAGACGTCACCGAACAGACGTCACCGAACAGACGTCACTGAAGAGACGTCACCGAATAGTTGCTGACCCGAAGCCGTGCCGGACGCGCCGACCCGAACCGAAGAGGACCAACGTGCCGAGCCGGAAGGCAGCGACCCGAAGCCATACGCGCCGACCCGAACCCGAAAGTGCCGACCCGAACCAAAAGTCGAAGATCAAGAAATTCAAGATCCATCAAGATCCGAAGACGCCTGGAAATCACGAAGATTCCCGAAGAAAAGTGCCAAGGACTTAGAAAATGGTGATCACAAGAAGCCAAGGGGACTCAGCAGAGATGGAAGAACAGCGACGCATCCAGTTGCAGCAAGAGGCGCGACGAAGGGAAGCCGAGCTGATCGAACGAGAACGGCTGAGAAGACTCTCCCTGGAGCCACCAGCGTCACCATTCTCCAAGCCAGCAGACACCAGTACAGCGGGACCTTCTGGAATTCGAGCAACAGCAGCGGAGGTCAAGAGGAGACTAGGATCACCGTCAAGATCAATCAGATCAACGACAAGTGTTACCACGCGGCTACGGGTAGCGGAACTGGAGGCGGCAGAGAAACTGGCTACAATAAGAAGAAGGGAACTGGAACTTGAAGCGGACCTAGTGAAGAAGCGGCTAGCCGTCGAAGTGTCAGTCATCAACGATGAAGAAAGCATACATGAAGAGGAACCGACTCCACCCCGTGAGGAACCACATCAGAAGGTGGACGAATGGCTGAGGACAAATCCCCTCAGCACACGGGGGGAGGAGGCACGAGATCAAGAGGGAACCCGCGAAGAACCGAAGCAGCTGCGATTCGAGGTTCAACGAGCAAGATCACCGACTCCGACGAGGAATAGGAACAGCATCGAGCACCTGGCGGCTACACTGGAGAAGATGGCCAGGCCCAGGCCTCGACACACGGATCTACCTACTTTCTCCGGAGCGGCCAACGAGTGGTTACCGTTCAAGGCAGCAGTGCGGGACACAACGAACATGTACCAGATTTCGGCAGCAGAGAACATCCAACGGTTGAGGAGCTGCCTCAAGGGAGATGCAAGAGACGCAGTGGCCGCCCTCCTGCATACGGCCACCGATCCAGACATCATAATGAAGACCCTCGAGCAGTGCTTCGGAAGACCGGAAGTGATCATCGACAAGGCGCTGGAGGACCTAAAGAAGCTACCGAAACCTGGAACATCGGCAGCTGAACTGAACAACTTCGCGATCAAGCTGCAGAACATCATCTGCGTATTGAAGACAATTGACCGAAGAGGATACCTATTCAATCCCCTGATGACAAGGGAAGTGTTGGACAAGCTGAGCCCGCACCTACGATCAAGATGGTGCGACTACGCCTACGACCACGAGGGAACGACGGAGCCGGAGATTGTCGTCATGTCTCGCTTCTTGATGCGTGAGGCAGACAGGGCGCTGCGGTACACCTACGCTCCAGCCACAGCTGCAGCCAGTCAGAAGAAGGAGACCCGGCCAGCCGTGACGTTGAAGAAAAAGGCAAGTGTGTTCAACACGACCGGGGGAACAGAAGAAGAGATGGATAAGTGTCCCAAATGTGAACAAGCTCACATACTCACGCAGTGCCCGAAGTATAAAGCGCTTACTATTGAAGATCGGTGGAAGTTCCTAAAGGAAAAAAGAATATGTTTCCGGTGCGCCCTGAAGCAACACAGGCGCATGAATTGCAAAGCAAAGGCGTGTGGCGTGGATCAATGCAGCCGTCCGCACCATGCGACTCTCCATCAAGAACGGAAGGAGGACCCGAAGCCAGCTGAGCAGCCCAAAGAAGAGACTGTCATGTCAGTGGCACCACGTCCAGCTGCTGGAACAAGGACGGTCCTACTCAAGATGTGCCCTATCGTCATATCCGGACCACGGGGGGAGGCGAGGACATACGCCCTCCTGGATGAAGGAGCCACCATCACCCTTGTCGACAAGGATCTGGCGGAGAGCATCGGAGCAGAAGGACCATCACAGCCGCTTCACCTGAACGGGGTCAACATGTCGCAACAGGAGATGGAGAGCCAGCTGGTGAACGTCCAGGTAAGAGGACTGAAGAATAAGGACGGCTACAGGATCCGAGCGAGGACCATGAAGAACCTTCGCCTGCATCAACAATCTATCCCGGACACTCTGCTGGACTACGAACACCTGCGGGACCTGACGCCAGAAGAGGTGTGCTACGAGAAGGCGCGCCCAGGACTCCTAGTGGGAACGGACCATTGGGAGTGCATTGTCTCCCGCGAGCTCCGAGTCGGTGGACCGGAACAACCAGCCGCTTCGAGGACACAGTTAGGATGGGTGGTGCACGGAACCGCACCACGTAATGTCATATGTCAACAGGGAAACGTGCTGCACGTGTACGAGCCCGACCGGACGACGGAGACCAGCAACCAGGAGCTTCATGAATTAGTGGATCGCCATTTCAAGATCGACGCGCTCGGCATACAGGGGAAGCCGAGGATCAAGGACGCGGATCTACGGGCCATCGACATAGTGAAGAAAACAATCAGGAAGATTGACACCGGGTACGAGGTCGGACTGCCGTGGCGGCGGGACGACGTCACCATGCCTTCAAGCTACGGGCAAGCACTTCGCCGACTAAAGAAGATTGAACAAAGGATGGATGCCGACGCAGAGTTCGCAGCAGAGTACTCCAAACAAGTCAACAATCTGGTTGACAAAGGATACGCAGAGCTGTGCAACGGATCTGAAGAAAGTAGCCCCATCTGCTGGTACCTGCCACACTTTGCCGTGCAGAACCCGAACAAGCCCGGCAAGCATCGACTGGTTTTCGACGCAGCGGCAAAGAGCAACGGCGTATGCTTGAACGACGAGCTGCTGGAAGGACCCGACCTGCTGCTGTCACTGCCGGGAATCCTCTTCCGGTTTCGAGAGAAGGCGGTAGCGATCACTGCGGACGTGCAAGAAATGTTCCTGAGGATCAAAATACGGCCGGAAGATCAACCAGCGCAGCAGTTCCTATGGAGAGGCAACGAGAGGGAAGAGCCTCCAAAGAAGTACAAGATGACCAGCATGATCTTCGGCGCTGCGAGCTCCCCGTACATGGCCCACTACGTCCGCAACCATAACGCAGACGTGTATGGGCAGGAGTGTCCACGCGCGCTGGAGGCTATCAAGAATAGCCACTACATGGACGATTTGGTGGCCAGTTATGAGACCAGTGACGAAGCCTGGAAAGCGGTGGAAGAAACGAGAGCGGTGCACGCGCACGCCGGGTTCACGCTGCGAGGATGGAGCTCCAGCGACTCAACGGTGCTACGTGATGTGCCTGCAGAACTACAAGCCACCTCTCCCACGCAACTGGGGGGAGAACAGCCTGAGAGTAAGATACTGGGGCTGTATTGGAGCGCGGAGAGAGACGAGCTGGGGTTCAACACGTCAATGAACCGAGTCCCGTCCGAAGTGCGTGCGAGGACCCGCGCACCGACCAAACGTGAGGCTCTCAGTGCAGTGATGTCAATATACGACCCACTGGGGCTACTAAGTCACTACACTATACGTTCTAAGATAATTTTACAGAGTTTGTGGCGGCTGCAGATTTCATGGGATGAACAAGTGCCTGACGAAGAAAACGAGCTGTTTGCCTCCTGGCTCGCCCGCCTCAGCGAGCTCACTCAACTCCGACTGCCAAGATGTTACGTGAAGAGACAGTACGAGCGCATCGACCTGCACATCCTGTGTGACGCCAGCGAACAAGCCTACGCAACCGTGGCTTACTGGAGGATCAAGAACAAGGATGGAAGTGTCAACGTCGTGCTGGTAGCCGCCAAGGCCAAGGTGGCACCTCGCCGAGTCCAGACAATACCACGCCTGGAGCTGCAAGCGGCGGTCATCGGAGCGAGACTGGCGGACACCATAAGAAAGGAGCATCGCATCGACATCGGCCAGACGACCTACTGGACCGACTCAACGACGGTCGTGCACTGGATTCATCATGACATGCGGCGCTACACTCCGTTCGTCGCCCACCGACTGGGAGAGATCGCCGAGCTGACCAAGAAAGAAGATTGGCGTTGGTTACCCACAGCCAGCAACGTAGCCGACGACGCCACCCGGCTTGTCGACACACCAATCAGCGAAAAGGATCGATGGTTCCAGGGGCCCGATTTCCTGTTCCTGCCAGAGGAACAGTGGCCTGCAGCGGCGTCGAACGAGCCAGAGGACGAGGAGGTCCTCCACATCACAGAGAAGAAACAAGACAGCTGGCTGCCTGACCCAGCTCGCTTCTCCAAGTACGAGAGATTGGTGAGAACCGTCGCCCGAGTAATTGCCTTCACTGATATTTGCAGAAAGAAAGCGACATCGTTAGAACACCGCCACATCCAGCGAGCCGAAGCAGAGTTGATGAGACAAGCTCAAGAAGACAGCTTCGGGGACGACTTGAAGAGAATCCGGTCTGCTCGTCCACTGATGAAGACGAGTCGGCTGTATCGTCTGGATCCGGTGCTGGAAGACGGCGTCCTGAGGGTGCGAGGTCGGATCGAGGCCTCTGCCGCACCCACCGAGACAAAGCGGCCAATCATACTGGACGGCCGCCATCAGCTGACCAAGCTCCTCGTCCTGCGGGAGCACTGTGCAGCGGGTCACGCCAACAGAGAGCGCGTGACAAACGACCTGCGGCAGCGGTACTGGGTCATCCACCTGCGACCCACGGTACGCGCCGTAGAGAAGAACTGCGCCTACTGCCGAAGACGTCGAGCAACGCCGCAGCCACCAGCTACGGGGACCTGCCGCACGCCCGCCTTGACCCGTTCCACCGCCCGTTTACTAACTGCGGGGTGGATTACTTCGGGCCAATGACGGTCAAGATAGGGCGCCGCCGAGAGAAGAGATGGGGCGCACTCTTTACGTGCCTCACTTCCCGCGCCGTGCACATCGAGCTCGTCACATCACTCTCCACCGACTCAGCAATCATGGCGCTGAGACGAATGGCTGCGCGCAGAGGCTGGCCAAGACTGATGTACTCCGACAACGCGACCAACTTCCGCGGGGCTGATCAAGAGCTTCGCAACGCATATGCCGAGTGGATGCCTGCTCTGCAAGACGAGGGGCTACTGCATCGTATGGAGTGGCGCTTCATACCTCCTGGCGCGCCCAATCAAGGCGGCGCGTGGGAGCGAATGGTACGCTCCGTGAAGACGGCACTCAGCGTAACGCTGCGAGAGAAGGCGCCACCAGAAGAAGTCCTGAGAACTCTACTCACTGAAGCCGAGTTCTCCATCAACGCAAGACCGCTGACCCATGTCAGCGTGAACCCCAGCGATCCCGAGGCCTTAACTCCCAACCACTTCCTGTTGGGCTCATCAGACGGGCTGCCATCGACGGGACCCTGCGACGAAGCGGACAGAAGAACCTGGCGAGCTAGTCAAGCGCTCGCTGATCACTTCTGGCGGCGCTGGCTGCGCGAGTACCTCCCTACATTGGTACCTCGCGGCGAGCCGCAGAACGACGCGCGTCCGCTACAAGCCGGCGACGTGGTCCTCGTGGTCGACAACACGCTGCCCCGGAACACCTGGCCGATGGGAGTCGTCGAGCGCACGCATCGCGGACCGGACGGCGGCATCAGAGTCGTCGAAGTACGCACCAGAACCGGCACCTTCCGACGCCCCGTGAGTAAACTCGTCGTCGTGATGAAGAATGAAGAGGCTACGCGGGCTGCGCCGGGGGGAGGAATGTAACGGACGCCGAGTGTTTTCGTTATATAATACATAAGACTGAGTCATGTGCCAGTGTAGCGAAAGAATAAGTTTAAAATGTGTAAAATAATAGTTTAGAAAAGTAAGTCGAGACCCTATCTGTGCACCATAGCGCAAGTAGCGGCGGGATGTGGGTGAGCTTTTGCCACTTTTGTATAAGTTTTTTAGTATCTAGTTAGATTTTAAGTGTTTTATGATGTTCTAATTAGTTTCTTATTTGAATTTAGTTGTTAGTTTTCTTATTAGAATCTAGCAAGACAACGAAAAGGTGTGAATTGTGTAACTTTAATGTTTGAAGAAAAATGTTCAGTATAATTACGTAACTTGAAAATGAGGTTTTTTGTTTATAAAGATATTCGCGTAATTTTAGTCTCAAATGAGAGGATTAAGTGTAAAACCATTTGTCACGTTTGAATTATGTGAATCGGCCCACGGGTTCTTAAGATATTAGCAGTTTTGTATAATGAAAATGTACCAAAGTTAAATTTAGCCAGTTAATGTTCTAGGAAGTCTTTGTTACTAAGAGATATGTTAAATATTATTATTTAAACTAAGACAGGGTTATGTGAGCTCTATTATGTGCAAATTTCATAGCGATCCAACCATGGGATCAATAAAAAGTAGGGGCTTGAAGCCATAAATCATAGAGAAAATTGCACGTAAAATGGTCTTAAAAATCGCGGCTCTCGTTAAGGGAACTTAGCTTAAGCGAAATTGTATAAAAGACGCGCCTTGAGCCACGGTGATTCACCTGGGGCAAACGTGGGCCTGCTCAATGTCACCGGTGCCAACGCTTTCGGCATAGCTCGCACCAATGTCACCGTCCGCTCGCATGCGTGCGATGTGGAGGGGAGCACCCGGCACGCAGCTGCCCCCGCCCCTTGGAAGAACCGGCCACATGCGCCAATTGCGGGGGCCCACACCCTGCCAGCAACATTAAGTGCCCAGTGTTCCAGGACGAAATCCGGAACAAGCGAGCGGGCACGGTCGCGGCCACATCAACCAGACGGTCGCAACCATCGGCCGCGGTGACACGCACAGATGTGCAGCCGGAAGCGAACAGTAAGACGCTTATGGCACCGGCAAATGGGCCCACAGACAGGACCCAAGCCTCCTCCTCGGGGTGGAGGAAAAAGAAGAGACGCGGGGGGAAGAGAAAGAGGAAGAACCCACCCCCCCCCGAGGCGACCCAAGAAGATGTCCCTAGGGCCGATCCTGCCCCAAGTAATGCGCAGGTGGCCACTACCACAGAACGCGACCAACCTACAGGTGGCGACAAAAACGAGCGGCGGCAAAACGCGGAAGTGCGTTCGTACGCACAGAAGCCGCTCGGTACCGCCACCGTCGCGGTCAACGCCATTCACTCGCAGCGACAGAAACGAGAACAAGAAAAGTTCATCGGAGCTGCGAGTGGCGGCGCGCGTGTCGCGCCGCAATCATCACATAAAAATGAATTTACCACCTGCGCCATCAAGCTACTGATGGATTTAATTAAAGCCATCAGACAGGGGCAGGATGTTGAAACCGTCATCCTGGACGGACTAGCGACCTTATTGACCCTCTACCATGGACAATAGGTCGCTCAGGATGATTCATTGGAATGCCCGCGGCCTTAGGCACAAGGTCGCCCCCCTCCGCCATCTCCTACGGGATCAAAATATAGACGTGGCGCTCATCAGCGAGACGATGTTGGGACCTGAAGTCAGGATCAGGTTCCCTGGATACATCGTCTACAGGAAGGATGAGCGGACGGCACAGAACACCCCATACCGCGGTCTGGTAGTATTGGTGAAAAGAAGAGTCGTCCACCAGGAAATCCCCCCACCGCCACTCAGATCGTTCGACGCGCTGGGTGTACAGCTACACATAGCCGGTGAGGACATAGACATATACGCGTGTTACAAGTCGCCCGCGGCCCACTTGGACCTGACCGAGCTGCGGGCGCTCCTCACGCGTACCTCGCACGCCACCATCCTCGCCGGTGACTTCAATTGTAAGCACCCAGCGTGGAATTCCTACACAACGAATTCAGGGGGGAGACGACTCTTCGCAGACTCAGAAGCCTTCGGGTACACAGTGGCCGGCCCAGAAACGCCAACAAGGTACCCCGACGACCAAATACACATGCCAGACGTGCTGGACGTCGTAGTCCTCCGAGGGCTACACTCCCAGACCGTACACCAACAAGTAATAGACGACGAGCTCCAATCAGACCATCAACCTGTGCTCGTCGTCCTAGCGGGTATGCCGATCCGCTTGAAGCCGCTAGCGCCACGTCGAATTCTGGACTGGACTATTTTCCAGGAAAAAGTAGAGACCACCACGCCGACTCGGCCTATTGTAGACTCCGCGGACGTCGATCAAATGGCAGTCGACGTCACTGCTTGCATACAGAGCGCCTTAGAAGCGGCGACCTCGACACAGCCACAGGGGAGAGGGCTATTGCCGCCCCTGCCGGCAAAAATCACAGCATTAATCGCCGCCAAGAGGCGACTACGCAAGCAGTGGCAACAATTACGATGCCCAACCCTAAAAACGCAGCTCAACCGTCTCGCGGAGAGGGTTAAGGCCGAGTTACAGGCGCACGCCGCCGCGGGCTGGGAGGACCGTATCGACGAAGCCACAGACAGCTGGCCGTCGGTACACAAACTATGTAGGCAGCTTAAGAATACCCCAGCCCCGGTACGCCCTCTGATTAATAGCGACGGGGCGCTACGATATGTAGCGGAGGACCGGGCGGAGGTCTTCGCAGATCATCTGGAGCGTCAGTTCCGCCCAAACCCGACTGACGACGGCGAACATGTCGCAGCAGTCGAGAAGCACCTTGGGGAGTACTTCGCGTCGCCGATAGCCCCCGAGGAAGACCCGATATTTTTCTCGCCCAGTACAGTCAGACGCGCCATCCTAAGGACGAAGCCTAGGAAGGCCCCCGGTGCTGACGGTATCACCAACGCAGCGCTGCGCCACCTGCCCTTCCGTATGGTTGCGGCGCTGGCGCGCCTGTACACGGGGATACTGCGCACGGGGACCTTTCCCGCCTCGTGGAAGGAAGGGCGCGTCATCATGTTGCCAAAACCGGGCAAGAATATATTGAAGCCGGAGAGCTATCGGCCAATCACGCTGCTGCCGACGGTCTCCAAGGTGTTCGAGGCACTCCTGCTGCGACATCTCCAACCCCACATAGCGCCGCGTCCCGAGCAATTTGGCTTTCGGGCGGAACACAGTACGACGCTCCAACTGTCGAGGGTACTGCACCATCTCGCTGCGGCGATGAACAAGAAGGAGGAATCGGTGGCAGTATTCCTCGACATGGAGAAGGCCTTCGACCGCGTATGGCACGAAGGGCTTATTTACAAGCTAGCCACCACAGACGCGCCCCGTCGCGTTGTAAAGGTGGTCTCTACTTTTCTCACAGGACGAACCATTAGGGTGGTGGTCGACGGGGCGCTATCAGGCGCCCGCCCGGTGCTGGCAGGTGTGCCGCAGGGCAGCTGTGTGTCGCCAGCGTGTTACTCACGTTACACCGACGACATCCCCGCCACTTCCGCTGTGACGCTCGCGCTGTATGCTGATGACGCCGCGTACATTGCTACTTCGCTTAATGCGAAGCACGCGGCGGTCAAAATGCAGCGCGCCCTCGATCTGCTTCCCGAGTGGCTGTCTAAGTGGCGGCTGTCGGTGAACGTGGGTAAAACGCAGGCAATGGTCGCCGGATACGCGCCCCTCCCGCCCCCCCTGAAGATGCAAGGAGCCACCGTCGATTGGGCGCCCCAGGTCAAATACCTGGGTGTGACCATCGACCGCCGGCTCACGATGGGGGCCCACGTCCGCAATGTCGCTGCGCAAGGTAGGGTCGCCCGCAACCTGCTCCAACCGGTGCTCAAATCCCGAATCCCGGTGCGCGTCAAGTTGGGCGTGTACAAGCAGTACATTCGCCCAATCTTGACGTACGCCGCACCCGCATGGCTCGCCCTCACGAGCGAGACCAACCGAAAACTCCTCCGCGCGCAACAGAGCTTAGCGCTGCGGACCATCATCGCCGCCCCTCGCTTCGTGAGGAACGACGTCATCCAGAGGGATCTCGGGATAGAGAGCCTCGACGAGTTCGTGCGGCGCCTCGCGAAAGGTATGTTCGCGCGTGCCGACGCGTCTGAGTGGCCCCACATAAAGCAGATTGCACCCTGGCACACGCGCCCCCCCGACGCGAGGCGACCCCTGCCCCGCGACCTGACTGCGGACGATGCCCCCATCTCTCCAATTTGACGCCTCGAGTAGCTGCACTCAGGTTACACGCGGCCTACTCGAATAAAGGGACTCTACAGATGTACACACACATCTGTTGCGCGGTGTGTTCTAAGTTAATATAGGCACATCGCGTAACTATACAGACAACCACTACTATACGTGCACCTACATAATCATGTGTCGACGCGGCGCGAGCGTGCCATGCGTCACACATAGACAATGAGCAGCGAACACAACAACACTAGCTGCTCACACACACACGACGGTCCCCCCCCCAATCCGTAAACGGCTAGATCTGTGAGCGGGGCGGGGGGGAACTACATATCTTCCCCGTAGGCGCGCAGAGTCGGCACCCTCGCCGCTGGTCGTCTCCTGCTGAGCCTCCCCCAGGTAACTGGGGGTCTCACTCGGCAGGGATGGACCGCCGGGGTGTCGTGAAGAAAGCGACGCCACTATAAGCGTCGCGGCGCTCCTACGGTACCTATTCAGTGCAACCATCCACACGAGTGCGACCTAAACCCCGCACTCACCTCCTTCGCCGCTTAGGCACTCTATTGAGGGGCCCGCATTTGCGGGCCACTGTATAGCCTCCGCGGGCGAGGGGCTACGCCCTGACCCCGCTCGCCACGCCCCCTTGCGGGGGCGTAGCGAACTCCTCTACGACGGTGATTCATTCGGATCCTGGCGCTCAAGAAAGAAACAACTCAAGACAATAAACGGGAAAAAAGTCTCAAGAAGCCTTTTATTTCAAGAAACAAAAATACAGTCCACTACATATAGATTATTTTCTTTTAGATTTCGTGAATGTGAGAAAGTTGTAGGCTGTAGACTTGTGGACCATTTTCTATTTTACTAAGTACCTGGTACTTGTTGATAGACCTACACTGGTGTCGATTCCCTTGTTCACAAACTAAACTAAATTTAAGTTCACTGCATCTTTTTCTTTCTATTTCATTAAGAAAAGGACAGAAGATAAATTTTAGTTTAGTCCTGTCAAATTAATCAGCGCTTGACGTAAATTGACGTAATTTTAGTAGGCATGTTTTTAATCACGTCTAAACTTGTATGGAGTAGTGACAGACGCCGATTAATTTGACAGGACTAAACTAAAATTTATCTTCTGTCCTTTTCTTAATGAAATGGAAAGAAAAAGATGCAGTGAACTTAAATTTAGTTTAGTTTGTGAACAAGGGAATCGGCTGTCCTCTAATACCTATTAACACTGTAATTTGAAAACATTGTAGAAACCATTTATTTTTAAAAGAGTAACCGTGTAGTTTCTTGCCGGCTCTTCTCCATGGGAAGCGACCAATTGGAACCGTGCACCTAGCTTCTGACGTTTCATAAGTTCCCTTGTAAGTTTATGTGAAATAAAATATTTTGAATTTCAAAGGTCAGTGTGTTCTCCTAGGGCCACCCCTACCGGCGTTTCCAGTCAAATCTGCCTTGTCATCCTTACTTTTTTTTTTTTTTTTTAAAGGGCATCTCGCAGTGCTGACCACTAAGGTCTTGGCTGCTTAACCGGATTTTCCTGTGGGTGCCATAAGCTTCTACACTTAGAGCCTCCAGCCAGGAGCTTTTTGAACTTATTCTAAATTAAAATAAAGCGAATGCTCGCTAAGGGCACCCCCTGTGGGGTACGAACCTCGGCTTAGGGCATCGCTGATGGGAGGACAGCAAGAAGGGACAAGCTGGATCAAATTTATATTTTCATCATGATTATTATGCGGGGTATTTAAAGCTACGTGCTCAGCTGCAACAACTGCTGGCACCTCGTTTTCGAGCAAGGGTCGGGGGGGAGTTTCATTTATTCGGGGATTCGGTCGCGATCGCAAAGGACCTCGGCGGCGAGGTCGGAATGACGGGAGGCGTCTGTTTTTGTGCACTGTACTTGTAGTGGACTGTATTTTTGTTTCTTGAAATAAAAGGCTTCTTGAGACTTTTTTCCCGTTTATTGTCTTGAGTTGTTTCTTTCTTGAGCGCCAGGATCCGAATGAATCACAGTGTTTTTTTTTTTTTTTTTTTCGGTTGGGCATCTCACAGCTGGTTTTGAGAAACCGTGGCTGTTTAACCGGACAATCCTGTGGCTGCCTCAAGCTACTACACTCAAAGCCTCCAGCCAGGGCACATATATAAAAGCTAAGCTAAAAAGCTTAGGATGAACGCGCACTAAGGGCACCCCCTGCGGGGTTCGAGCCTCGGCTTAGGGCGTTATCCGGAGGGAGGACATCAAAAGATGGGACGGGCTGGATCAAGAGGTTTTGATCATCATTATTATTAATCGGGGAATTTAAAGCTACGTGCACAGCTGCAACAACTGCTGGCACCTCGTTTTCGAGCAAGGGTCGGGGGGGAGTATCATTTACTCGGGGACGCGGCGGTCGTGATCGCAAAGGACCTCGGTGGCGAGGTCGGAATGACGGGAGGCGTCTGTGTTTGTACACTGTGCTTGTTTCCCTATTGCTCTCCTGGAGGAGAGTTATGGGGTCATCGGGATCTACTAAGATATGCCTTGGGCGGCGAACTTTACTGATTTTACTCGGGACATAACTGGCGGCCTCGACAACCAGAGGGTTGCGATGTTTGGCCGCGGACTCAAAGAAACGCTTTGAAAGGCGTTTTAGAAACTGGAGGATTGTGGGAATCTTTAGGTCGAGGTGGAGAGCCTCGTTCCTGACGAACCATGGGGAACCTGTCGCCCTACGAAGGAATCTATTCTGCACCGTTTGCAGCCTATGTATATGACGGGGTTTTGCATGAGCAAAGACGGCACCCGCATAGGTCATGATCGGTCGAAGAATCACAGTGGCTCAAGGCGCGTCTTTTATACAATTTCGCTTAAGCTAAGTTCCCTTAACGAGAGCCGCGAATTTTAAGATCATTTTTACGTGCAATTTTCTCTATGATTTATGGCTTCAAGCCCCTACTTTTTATTGATCCCATGGTTGGATCGCTATGAAATTTGCACATAATAGAGCTTACATAACCCTGTCTTAGTTTAAATAATAATATTTAACATATCTCTTAGTAACAAAGACTTCCTAGAACATTAACTGGCTAAATTTAACTTTGGTACATTTTCATTATACAAAACTGCTAATATCTTAAGAACCCGTGGGCCGATTCACGTAATTCAAACGTGACAAATGGTTTTACACTTAATCCTCTCATTTGAGACTAAAATTACGCGAATATCTTTATAAACAAAAAACCTCATTTTCAAGTTACGTAATTATACTGAACATTTTTCTTCAAACATTAAAGTTACACAATTCACACCTTTTCGTTGTCTTGCTAGATTCTAATAAGAAAACTAACAACTAAATTCAAATAAGAAACTAATTAGAACATCATAAAACACTTAAAATCTAACTAGATACTAAAAAACTTATACAAAAGTGGCAAAAGCTCACCCACATCCCGCCGCTACTTGCGCTATGGTGCACAGATAGGGTCTCGACTTACTTTTCTAAACTATTATTTTACACATTTTAAACTTATTCTTACGCTACACTGGCACATGACTCAGTCTTATGTTTTATATAACGAAAACACTCGGCGTCCGTTACAGTACTGGTGGCCCTATTCTGCTCCTGGAGGAGTGTAATGGGGTCATCTGGGTCGGAGAGTACATGCCTTGGGCGGCGGGTCTGACTAATTCGGGATGGGATATAATCGGCTGCCTTGACAACCAGAGGGTTGCGATGTCTGAGAGCGGAGTCAAAGTAACGCTTGGTCATGCGTTTAAGAAACTGATGAATGGTTGGGATTTTACAGTCGAGATGGAGGATCTCGTTTCTGACGAACCAGGGGGCTCCCGTGGCCTTGCGAAGGAATCGGTTCTGTAGGGTCTGCATCCAATGGATGGAACGGGGTTTATTCATCCTTACCCCATACCCTTTTTATTTATGTCACTACATCTTGTTTTAAATCACACCGCTGTCTTATAACATCATTCCTCAGCCTATCTTTCATAGTCAGATCACACATGCTTCGCAAGGAACGCATTTCCACAGCATTTATTCTACTTTCATGCTTCTTTTGCCACACCCAACATTTACTTCCATACACACTCGTATACTGTAGTAAAATTATAAGAGCGAACGAATTAGATCGTTTAAAATTAATAATATACTTACAGCGGATGTAACAAAGTCTCTTTTCGGCCACTTTTCAGTTTGCTTCAACCAACTTATTCTGTTCTGAGTAACTTCTTCAGGATAGTATGACGTAACCATTTTGTTGAACCAGAGTCCGTCATCTGTTGGAGTTACTTTGAACTATACACCGTGAAATTTGAATCACAGTTTTGCTAGAACAAACGTTATTCAGACCATGGTCTACTACCATTCTACAGCATCCAATAAAAAAAAAACATAATTGGTTTTCGAAAAAACACAAAAAGACATAGTTTAAAATGTCAAGATTATCTACTGCTTACTAAATTTCGTTTATGGAGGTACATTTCCCTGTAAACAATGCGTGTCCCATGCGTGGTAGGTATCTGTGTAGTAACGATAATCTTGACATTTTAAACTTTGTTTTTTTTGTGTTTTTCCAAAAACCAATTATGTTTTTTTTTTATTGGATGCTGTAGAATGGTAGTAGACCATGGTCTGAACAACGTTTGTTCTAGCAAAACTGTGATTCAAATTTCACGGTGTAGTAAACGCCAAAGTTCGTGGTAGGCGCGGTCGTAAACAGTGAGAGCGAGACGACACGTGTCTCGGTATTTTTTTTGAAATCCTATTTATTTGCCGTCCTACATTTACATTTTATGACCGCGAGTTGACGTTTACTATACAGTATCGCCCATGGGCATGTGACCACCCGTATTCTTCTGAATATTCGTGAAAAATTATCGAAAATTAAATTTAAAAGTGGGGGGGGGGGGGGGTCTATCTTGATTATTTATCATGTTATTCAATTTTTATGTTTTGATTAGCGTTTGCCATATCTCCGATGTTATTGGCTCGATTTGGATTCTGTTTATTATTTCTAAAAGCTTATTAATTATTTTATCGGATTAACTAACATTTTTTATTAAAATTTGTCGATTATGAAAAAAAGAAACGGAGAAGACATTTTTTTTAAATAATCAGTATTAATAAAAAAAAAACACAAGTGTAAGTCCATAAAATAATAGGGGGATACAAATAGTAGAAAACAATAAATAAAAGAAAAAAATAAAAAGTAAAATAAAGATAGACCCCTTAAAGGCTGTCTGTCCACTGGAGCGGAGCGGAGAAATTTGCCAATATTAACCAATAGAATTTAAACTCCGCTTCAGAGCTCCGCTCCTATTGGTTAATATTGGCAGATTTCTCCGCTCCGCTGACTCGCACCGTTCCAGAAGACAGGCAGCCTTAAAGTTAATTTTCGATACATTTTCATGAATATTCTGAAAAATACACACATGGTCACAATATGTCACGCCCATGGGCGGCATTGTATACTATTTTTCCATAGATTTTATTTTATAACTAGCTTTTGCCCGCGGCTTCGCCCGCGTGGATGTCGAAAAATATCCCACGAGAACGTACTACCGAGATATCATACAGAGGAAAAGGTCATTGACTCCTACCGCTGCGCCCGCGTTGCTACGCGTAATTTTGAAACTGTGATATCTTTTAATCTGTTCATTTAAATGACATGTTTTAAGGCATATTTGAATCTAAATTAAATGCCCAATTTAAATAACTTATTTTTTTGGATAAGGATTAATACCATACCGGTCAAAAACCTTCGGAAATAACAATATTTTTTTTATCTAATTCGGAAAGATAAAAATGGTTATTGTGGGTCATCCTTAGAAGATAAGACATATGCCATCGCGGATTTTTTGTTGAACTTTTTAAGATGAACAATACCGTAGAACATAAATTTGATGTATCTTTTTCGGTTAACGCAGCGCACGCCAGTAAAGCTCCCAGTCGGTATGATTTTTTCCGACTTTTTCAACAATAATCGTGAAATTTTAGCCAATTTACACAAAACCTTAATGAATTATACACTAAAACCTTCCGCACGAATCACTCCGTTCATTGGTGAAAACCGTTTGAAAATCCGTTCGGTAGTTTTTGAGTTTATCGCGTTCAGACAGACAGACAGACAGACGCGGCGGGGGACTTTATTTTATAATATGTAAGGATTTATGACATCACGGATGTATTCTCTAGAGGCGTAGGCGGACAGGTAAACTACAAACACATTCGATTATTTTGCAGAAACGGTTCCACATTCTGGCTAATATTTTTTTTCCAAATCTACCTATAGATAGTTTGCCTGACCAGGGAATCGAACCCAGGACCACAGGCTCAGCAGTTACGCTTGCAACCACTGACATAAGTACGACACACAACTTTATGAGCCATTACCCTTCATTTGCTAAAACGAGCGAGCCTTACAGTAGTACCACATGATGTGTAACATCTGACATCTCACCTTGGTAATAAGCAACATTAAAGGGGCGGGGCCTCGTCAAGGTCGTTTCTGACGGCCAACTCTAGTACCGCGTGTGCTGATTGGTCAAATCAAATAGCGCGCACTTCATCGGCTTCCTGTTACACACTTCCGTCCCTTTTCACGATATCACTCCCACAGATTGCAGGAAAGCGAGAGGAAAGAACAGGAAAAAAAATCCACGTCGTCTTGAGAACCTCCTCCTTTTTTCGTCGGTTAAAAAGTAACATAGATAACTTACCAAGTTTTTTATTAGCTCCATCAAAATACTCTCTTAAGGAGATTGTGAACTCTTCATTTTTGGTCCACAAAGGAGGCAAGATGTCTTCTATTTGTCGTTTATCTTGAAGCCTCAAATCATCCCAGTTTGATAACGATCCAAATACATTAATTAATCCTGAAAATGAGAAGTTAGAGAGCTACAAGGATATGTTAGCGGCTAAATGACATATACAGGGGGGCGTTGTCGGTAAACATTTGTGAAATTGTCAAGAAATTCTATTAAAAAAGTAAGTTCAAAAACTAAAACCCGACTACTGAAAAATCACGCTCTAAAAAGTATGAAACAAGAAAATATTTCAGACAGAAATCAATACGTAGGTACAAAAATGGTCAAGGATAAGCCGTGGTCGCATGCCATTATAATTTTGTATGTACGCATGCGACATTTTTTTTAGTTAATGACTTTATGTCCTCTAGAGGGCGCCATATTGCATTTAATGAGACGTCACATCAAGATGCTTCCAATGATACCTCATTTGTCAAATTATGATCGGTAGTTTAGAATTTATGAGGTAACAGATGAACATACATACACAGACATACCGGTCAAAATCATATCCCTCCTTTTTGTTTCGCCGTAGTCGGGTAAAAAAAACAAGATGGCGGCGTTAGTTCCGATTTTAACCATGCGCCAAAATAAGCTTGTAGCGTTGTACAATACCCGTTAATATGTCACGTAGAGCGTGAGCAAGACACTGTCATACAGGTATTAATAGTACTTTTATCTCACGTAGCCGCGCCCGCTTTACTTGTGGTAACCAAGTGGACAAACATGCTGTGAATGTGTGTGTAAGCGCAGGAGCTATCGGTACCGTCCGATACAATGGCGAAGTCGGAAGTATGTGTGTGTATGTGTTGACTACTAACTATTTCAGAAACACGATGTGCCATATTAACGGCCGGCAATTTTTATAAGAATAGTTTAGAGGCTGACTGCCCAGGTAGCCCGCGAAATTCAAATTTTCTTTTATTTTTCCAATTCTAACTTGGGAGACAGTATTCATGATTTCAATGGTTATATTTCTGTAAATACATTTTTGTTATTGTCGCGAATCATATTTTGATGAACCAGATAGTGCAAAAAATTTAAGAATGTTTTAATTTCGCAGACTCTAACGCGCTTTTAAATATTGAGTTTAAAAATAAAGCGCTGATTTTACCAAAGTTCTATAGTTTGACAATTTTTGTTAGAGCTGTCAAAAATTCAAAATTATTCGCTGGATAAAATAAATTTGCCTACGTTAATTAAAACCAGGTAAATAATGATTTACCTTGTAATGTAAATTCTTCATCTCTCATCGCAGTATCTGAATCTTCTTTAAGCATACTGTAACAATAATAAGCACATAATCAGAAGGATAGTGTAGTCAGAAGCCCGAAAGTCTGCCAACCAGTCTTACCAAGGGTTATCGTGTTACCCAGTAACTGGGTTGTGGAGGTCAGATAGCAGTCACTCCATGTAAAATACTGGTATTCAGCTGCATCTGGTTAGACTGGAAGCCGATCCCAACATAGTTGAAAAAAACAACTAGCCAGCTGATAATGACTAATACATACCAATTTCAGTCGTATTTTCTTACACATAGGATTTATTTTTGCGCGGCAGATGATGATGAACGTAATTGGCAGATTGCCGTTTGATGTTAAAGTAAAAATACATAAATGTAAATGAATAAGGTGCAGAGTCTGATGTGTTGGCGATGTTTGGAAGAGACCTATCTCCAGCACTGGACGTCTTTCAGATGATTATGTTGTGAATAAGAACTTAATTATAAAATAAAGGAGAGCAGCGGTGGCCCAGTGTTAACGGCCGCTACTTACGAGTTGTAGGTCGGTGGTTCGAACCCTTTTTTGGGTGGGAAATTATAAAATAACTTCTCCCACTCTGGGCGGAGCGAGAGGGCGTATCAGACTCCTTACTGACTAAAACCCACTCCTGTTCCTTTAGTTGCCTGTATGTTACCAGGGCCACGGTAACCCTTTCAGACAAACCCGCTACCCTGGCAGGCATCGGCCCTAGCGGACCCCTTCAGTTGTGCTGACATTTTTTTGAGGCGCACGTGGAACACAACGCGACGTCGACCCGCGCCTGTTCCTTATCGGACGGCGAGCTACCCATTGCTTACCGTCCGCAGACCCGCGGTGGTTCGAACCCTGACAAGCGCTTTACTTTATATAAATTGTTTCAGCACCACTACTCTCAAAACGGTAAAGGAAAACATCGTGAAGAAACCGGCATGTCTTAGAACTAAAAACTTTGAAGACGTGACATCCACCAACCCGCACTGGGCCCTCGTGGTGAACTACGGCCCAGTCCCTCTCACTCAGGAAGAGAATTTTTACCATTAAAATCATCAATACATCTCTCTTAGTTCAAATTACACTATTTCATGAAATCATGAAATTTTAGATAGATAGATAGAAGATAGAATATTCTTTATTATATACACCAAAAAAATTACAGACATTAATTTAGAGGTCAATTTTAACTTAGATAGTTGTATTGATCATCTTAATGAATATGATTCTGTAAATACATGTTGTTACGGTCGCGACTAGGGTTGCAAAATTACGTAATTTTACTGAAAACACTGGTGAAATACGGGTATTTTACGGTCATTTATATACATTACAGTAAAATTACCGGTGACATATGAAGTTTTAAATTTTAATTTGTGCTGTCCTCTGCTCTGCCTCTGCACAGATGATATTATTATAATCCATGACATGGTGTGATTCTTAGCTTGAATTCTTGACTTGAGAATTAAGTTTTAGGGATTTTTAGTACGCATGAGTCGCACGAGCCCAGTTTTGTTTTTTTTAGTTCCAATACTGCTTCTATCTCTGGAAAATTTCATTCAAATCCATTATCCGTTAATAGTTAAGTAGTGACATACGCATGATACACACAAACATATTCACTTCCGTATTTGTAGTGTTTTAGTGGGTATGACTGTATGAGTACGTTTTTTACCGAAAATTGCCATATTTTACCGTAAATTACGTAAAATAACATTTTTAACCGTATTGTTCCAGGGTAATTTTACCGTTTTACATCACTAGTCGCGACTCATATTTAATCAACATAAAACCAGAAACTGACCTGCAAATTGCAAAAAAAAATTAAGATTTTTTTTTATGAATTTCGCGGACTGTCGTACCGGGGGCCCTTAAGGAATAAGGACTTACCTAAATATAAATTGGTTTCTATCCCCAATTCTAAGCTGTAGGTCTTCATATAATATATTAGTATACAGGTAGCCTTCACTGTTTGATATAGCTTGCTTTAATTCTTTCACAGCTCCGTTAAATCTGAAATGGAAAAAAAAATACATCACATATACAAAATATTTTACACTCCTTGCTCAAAAAGTACCAGAGCGGGGAAAAAATTGCATTTCTTGCTCTAGGGGAAAAGTAATTTTTGTCTGTAACCAATGAGCCTACAAAAACGAAAAACTAACACTAAACTAAAACTAGCTTTTTCTACCGCAAACCGGAATAAAAAGTTTCAAAATTCAGATTTAACTAATTGTTTATTTATTAAAATAAAATATTTAATATTATATTGGATTATTTTATTTTCTCACAATAGTAGTGAAAAGTAAAGTGTAACACACGGCGCTAAAACCAATTATAACTCGGTTTCTATTTACTGCCTCGCCAAAGCTCGGGACTAAAACTACCTCGATAGAATGGGTTATTTTGGCCCCTCGTACGAGTATAACAATCTACTATTATTTCACATAAACATATTTTATGGAAGTGGAAGTCCACGATAATAACGTCACGTAAGAAATGATAAAAGCGCACATCCCCTCGAGTGAAGCGTCTAATATCGGCTTTACTTACCCTACAATACTGCTTATATCCTTAACAAAGATCCTGCAAGCATCTAACACTAAGGGAGTCAGGCAGAACGGGTCCCTCTTGATGATGTCAAACAGCTGTTTAGCTATGGCCGAATCTAGGTCGAATCGTCGACCCGCCCCTTGCAAGCATTTCATCATTTGAACGCATAACTCTTGACATACTAGAGAATTAATCTAAAAAAAAATATCGAATGATTTAAACATGACATAATTATGTACAGTACAAATGTCGTGATGGTCCAGTGGTTATGCCTCGTGCATCAGGGCGCATTAAGAGCGTGCATTCGGAAAGTGGGCAACGTCGCAAGTAGCTGCCAAATATTTCGCTATTTTGATCAATTTGGCAATATTACTTTATGGAAATAGAGGGGCTTGTGGCTAAGTAACAACAGCTGCACGGGTCGATCGATCAGGTTAAGCTACGCTTGCCGCAGTTGGTCTGTGGATGGGTGACCATCTTTACATACCAAGACCCCTCCGTGCCTCGGAAAGCACGTTAAGCCGTTGGTCCCGGCTGTCATTTGTAGATCTCTGACAGTCGTTACGGGTAGTTAGAAGCCCAAAAAGTCTGACAACCAGTCTTACCAAGGGGTATCGTGTTACCTAGTAACTAGGTTGTGGAGGTCAGATAGGCAGTCGCTCCATGTAAAATACTGGTATTCAGCTGTATCCGGTTAGACTGGAAGTCGACCTCAACATGGTTGGAGGCTGACGTTATGGAAATATGAAATATCGCTAACTAGTGTCAAACAAAAACATTGATTATGAAATGCAATAATTAATATCGTAACACCGAATATTTAGTTTTAGAAAATTCAAAATTCAAAAGTCATTTATTCAAACTAGGCTGAGAATCAGCACTTTTCGAACGTCAAAATTACATAAGACAGTCCCCCAAAAACGCCCACCCTTCACCACTTCCTAGTGCCTTTACCTGGGAAGAAGAAGTGGCGCAACAAACTCCCCAGCAGCACAGCTGTCTGTTCAAGTTAGAGAATGATTCTATACAATAGTATACAAAATAACCCACATTATGCAACACAAAACATAATTCAAATGATAAATTATAGGCCATATGTCAGCTAGCACACGCCAATATATCAACCAAAAACATCGAGGACTATACTCAAGCATTATTTAAAAAAATAAAACGAAAATAAAACTAAACGTAAACAGAACTAAATATCTAAACAAAAGCCTCCAGACATAAAGGGCGTGCCCGCTTACATAAAGCTGTAATTGGCAGTTATAAATGATAAACCAGGACCATCGAGTTAAAAAAAAAAAATGAACAGTTAATTACTAGTAACAATAACATAACCATGATCAGCAAGACGACCAGTCAGCACAAGCAGCACCCGTTCACGAGCATAACGCAAATATCAGCCATTACCCCCCTCGCCATATTTGAGGGAAGGAGGCAACCCGACCCCCGACGCTACCGCAAGCAGTGACATCTAAGGGAGCATGACGAACTTGCTGCCGGTTGCTCAGGCAAAAAATAATATGATCAATTGTCGAGGTCGCTAGCTAACCACAAATTGCAATACAACTAGAAACTTTCCAAATGCCCTTTTTACACCTAAAACGGTTACAACATCAAATTCAGTGTTATAAATTGCAATTTATTATTAACATTCAGTTTACTAGTTAGCGATATTTCATATTTCCATACAGTAATATTGCCAAATTTTACTGTTTGCATGCCTTAGAAGGTAGTTAGTATAAGGATAATTTTAAACTTAACATCTGTAACTTGTACCTACTTTCTGTGCAAATAAAGAACAATTATATTCAGATAATTAATTGATTCAGGCGTGACCTTGCGGAAATCCATTATAAAATACAATAGACGTGGATATATTTAGTAACCTGTTCCGCTTAGCTATTTCTAAAGAGCCATAAAAACTCCTGAAAGAAATCGACACGTGTTTCACCTCTCAACGAGGCATCCTCAGGATGAAAAGGGCACTAAATAAAATATGAATAGAAAAAAGTTATTACACAATTGACGAATTTCTTAATGATGAATCACTAACTGATTGACATGCTAATAATCCATTTGACTTTTTTTTTTTTTGATTTTGCTACCTTTTTTTGACATTTGACATTCTGTTTTAATTTGACATTTACTGTAATTTGAACGATTTGACATTAATTTTTATTATGTATTGTTAAAATTTCCTACTTGTAATTTAAATTTAATATGTCTTTAAATTTGTGTTAATTAACATGATTTGCATGCCCATGTGACGGTAGAACATGGAGGACTTTCTTAATAAAACATCAATGTAATAATTACCCATGTTTGCAAAGTAATAAATGATTTGATTTGACGATTGACTTGCGAACCCGAACACGCCGTGTCCTCACACGCTGTGTGCCTCGTTGAGAGGTGAAACACGTGTCGATTTCTTTCAGGAGTTTTTATGGCTCTTTAGAAATAGCTAAGCGGAACAAGTTACTAAATATATCCACGTCTATTGTATTCTATTATATTCAATTCAAATTAATCAAAACAGGTAAATATTTGATAGCTATTTGCGACGTTGCCAACTTTTAGAATGAATGCTCTTAAAAGTTGAACGGTATTCGATGTAATTTGGCATACAGGTTGACCATGACCTGGGTTAGGATATAGGATACTTTTATTCCGGTAGTAAGTTCCCGTGGGATCATTTCCGAACTTAACACGGGCGAAGCCGCGGGCCTGAGCTAGAATAATCTTGACTTAGCCAAGTATCTTGACTTAGCACACGAGGTTGTCGACATGTGGGATGTGGACTCTGCAATCATTGTACCGATAATCGTTACGGTTAATGGCTTAACAGCGAAGAGCCTCGACCAACACCTCAGGAGGCTCTCATTGCGCGGCTGGGTCAAGGGCTTGATTCAGAAAGCAGTACTTCTAGACACGGCACGCATAGTGAGGAGGTTCCTCTCTCTAGAGCCCTGACCACCGGCAGCTTGGACCCTGTTTCTGATGCCGATGGGCCACTATTTTTTATATTTTTAAATGTTTTTTTTAATGATTTTTATAAAAATTTTAAAAATGTATTTAATATGTAAAAAAATGAATAAATGAAAATAATCTTACCTTAGAAAGTTGTAGAAATACGTTTAAAATGTCCGTTATAGCCATTTGTACATCAATTTCTCGACGTGCAGAAGCTAAAACACAAGTAAATAAAATAATTCATTAATATTGGCGAAAACAAATTGAAAGTCTCAAAATAATTAGTTAATATGCTGCTAATTATTGGAATCGAGCAATTAATACATTCTAATATTTCAAAAGTGTATACAGTTTAACTAAAAAAGGTATGCGCTTCGGTAATTTTCGTGTTCCGAATTAGCACGAACATAGCGCCACAGAGGCAATGCTTCTAACTTTTGTAATGCCGCGCCTTGTAGTGTGCATTCCTATTATTGCGCGTTGGTATGAAGTTTTCTCTCTGTTGGGTTACCTACTCCGGTAGCAGATCGTCATCTGTCATTCAAAGTTATGAAAAGTTTTTATGGAATGGCATAGTTGTTAATCTATAATTTTAGAAAGAAAAAAAAATCGTTTATTTGCGGTAAACATGACGCAAAGAAAGATTAAAAAAACTTTTTACAAAAAAAAAACAGCCGACTTCCAAAAAAAAAAACACTACAAAGTGAAAAATAACTTTAATTTCGGAAGTCAGTGTCTTGGGTTTTGTGTTTTCGTTTTTTGCCACCGACTTCCGAAATTAAAGTAATTTTTCACTTTGTAGTGTTTTTTTTTGGAAGTCGGTTTTTTTTTTTTTGTAAAAAGTTTTTATTTTTCCCTTTTTAGTTGTGGTACCTACCCCACACACATTCAAATACCACTACCTGCTACCAGTGACAGGAACTTATCATATCATCTACATACTAAGTGGGAAAAAAATACGTATTTTGTAGCTAACTCAAAAACTACCCAAGCAAAGTTAATAAAATTTATATGGGACCAATTTGGGAGCATACCCTTTCAAACAAAAAAAGAATTTTCAAAATCGGTCCACAAATGACGGAGAAATCGGTGGACATACATAAAAAAAAAAAACATACGCGTCGAACATATAACCTGCTCCTTTTTGGAAGTCGGTTAAAAAAGAACACGTAAATAATCATTTTCATCATTTTGTAATCATGGTAATATAAAAAAGGCAAGTATTTCCATGGCTTTAACAGCTTTATATTAGATGTCATCATCGCGTGTTCGTTTTTCCGGATATAAACGATGATTCCCGAAGCGCATACTTTTCTTGGGATATCTGTACTTACACTCGATTTTTTTTTGTTTCTCACCTTTATTAATTCTCTGTCTGTATGTCACACCAGATCTCAGAACCGTTCTTGCCATTGTTTTAGTTCTCACAGAAATGCTTTCAGAAGCTCTCAAGAAGCTGCAAAATAATATTATAATAAAATCAGTCAGTAATAGACGTTCCTCCTTTGTGTGCAGAAGTATTTTATTTGTACTGCAGTGGGGGAGTATACAGAATAATATAGAAAGCGTGTACAGACCATTCGCGAAAAAATCCCACTCACTCGACTCATGTGTTAAGTGACTAGTTAGAATATAACTGAGAGAGTCCATGGATTTCATTTCCCGTTGTTCTCCATAGGCCGCGTCCTAACCCAAGCGATCATCGTGCGAACACACAAACGTCGCGGTCATTTTGTCCGGCATACCCAAACGCATGGTCGCACCGACTGTCGACAGGGGGCGCTTTCCAGTTTTCCGAATAAAATGACATATCCCCGAACGCGAATTATGACGTACAAATGCGACTTGATTGATCACGTGAGTGCGTCATCTAAATATATAAAAGCGAAAGGTCACTCATTCACTCATTCATCACGAAATCTCGAAAACCGCTTGACGTATAAAGATGAAATTTGGTAGGGAGGTAGTTCATAGTTAGTAGAACGGATTTTTCACTAAGAACGGATTTTTGGAAATTCGACCTTTAAGGGGGTGAAAAGGGAGAATTTTGTTTGTACGAAAAATCTTATTCCTTGAGTTAATAAACTTGAAACTTGGCACGAATATTTATCTATGTAAATTATAAACTTTGGCATTTTTAGTTTTTCTAAACTACAGGGAGTAGTTTAGAAAAACTAAAAATGCCAAAGTTATAATTGAGTAAAGCGATATTTGTTACGACCGCGAATCATATTTTAATCAACATAAAACCTGACACTGACCTGCAAAATGCAGAAAATGTGAGAAAATTTGAATTTCGCGGGCTACCTAACGCTTCCCCTTAACCGTTGTCGCTACAGTTTTAGACTTGAAGTTTTTTGAAACACTTTGATCTGCATTCACAGATTTTGAAAAGAATAGTCAGAAGAAATAGCGGCCGCCATTTGTGGCGGCCGCAACAAAACGGCCGCCACATAGCAGCCGCCACATTACGGCCGCCACATAGCGGCCGCCACATTGCGACCGCCACATTACGGCTGCCACATAACGTCCGCCACATAACGGCCGCTAGATAACGGCCGCCACATAGCGACCGCCACATTACGGCCGCCACATTGTGACCGCCACATTACGGCCACTACATAACGTTCGCCACATAACGGCCGCTAGATTACGGCCGCCACATAGCGACCGCCACATAACGGCCGCTAGATAACGGCCGCCACATAGCGACCGCCACATTACGGCCGCCACATTGTGACCGCCACATTACGGCCGCTACATAACGTTCGCCACATAACGGCCGCAACAAAACGGCCGCCACATAGCGGCCGCCACATAGCGGCCGCCACATAGCGGCCGCCACATAGCGGCCGCCACATAGCGGCCGCCACATTGCGACCGCCATATTACGGCCGCCACATAACGTCCGCCACATAACGGCCGCTAGATTACGGCCGCCACATAGCGACCGCAACATTACGGCCGCCAAATTGCAGCCACCACATTGCGGCAGCCACACAACGGCCGCAACAAAACGGCCGTCACATTACGGCCGCCACATAGCGGCCGCCACATAGCGGCCGCCACATTGCGACCGCCATATTACGGCCGCCACATAACGTCCGCCACATAACGGCCGCTAGATTACGGCCGCCACATAGCGCCCGCCACATTACGGACGCTACATAGGGGCCGCCACATAGCGACCGCCACATTACGGCCGCCAAATTGCAGACACCACATTGCGACCGCCACACAACGGCCGCAACAAAACGGCCGCAACAAAACGGCCGCCACATTGCGGCCGCCACTTTACGGCCGCCACATAGCAACTGCACATTACGGCCGCCACATAACGTCCGCCACATAACGGCCGCTAGGTAACGGCCGCCAAATAACGGCCGCCACATAGCTGCCGCCACATTGGGACCGCCACATTACGGCAGCCCCATAACGGCCACCACATAGCGACCGCCACATTACGGCCGCCAAATTGCGGCCGCCACATAACGGCCGCCACTTTACGGCCGCCACATAGCGGCCGCCATATAACGGCCGCAACAAAACGGCCGCTACATAACGGCCGTAACAAAACGGCCGCCACATAGCGGCCGCCTCATTACGACCGTCACATTACGGCCGCCACTTTACGGCCGCCATATAGCGGCCGCCACATAACGGCCGCAAAACAACGGCCGCAAAACAACGGCCGCCACATTGCGACCGCCACTTTACGGCTGCCACATAGCGGCCGCCACTAAAACTAATAGAATTTTTTTTTTTTATATATTTAATAATGCGGTCAGGTCAGAGGCAACGCGGAAATTTTCTAAAATTTGGATTTTTTAATTTCAGAATAACCATATCTATCAATTTTATACGATTTTGTTCGTAAAACGTTTTGAGGAAATTATTAATTTGAATTTGGAATTCTAAATGCGCGTGCGGTATCGTTTCGGTTTACCGACCAGTGACGAAACATAAGCAGTACCGAAACAGTACAGAATCAGTACCGAAACGATATCGTACCGACCAATAAGGAAAGGGCCTAACGAGACTGTCCTTAACTTTTTGAAACATGTTGATCTGCATTCACAGATTTCTTAAAATTGCCAATTTTTACAAAACTTTTCCAAAAACTATATGTTAACTTTTCACGCCTAAACCACAATCAAATTCCAAATTCGAATTCGAAATCGATCAAATTTGCCAAGGCAAGCAAGGTTGCAATTTAATGGCCGTATTTTTTTATTGCATTGACTTGGAAGTTTGATTTTCTTTACAGCTCCAAGGGACCGTAGATCTAAGTTTTTGATATCTATTTCAACTTGATGCCTCCAGGCGTTTCTGAGATAAAGGGTCTTGACAGACAACGAAGTTATCCTTTAACGGTTACAATTTTGCATTTTGAGTACAGATTTATTATCTGCCTGTTACCTTTTAATACCGTAACGGCTGAACGTATTTAGATGAAAGGCATACGGATAGGCCATAATCTGGCTTAGAACATAGGATACTCTGAATTCCGGTAGCATGTTCCTGTGGGATATTTTGCGACATCCACGCGGGCGAAGCCGCGGGCAAAAGCTAGTATTCATATAAACAAGTGCAACGATCGCGTTCTCGCGTAACAGTCGCTTTAGGTTAGGACACGGCCTTACACCCCATTTTTGCGTCGGAATTTAAAAGGTTTGTCATTATAATAGGGTGATCTCTGTGAGGCCAGAGTCTGCAGTGCATTCAGCTTCATGTGACGAGATGACTTTTTGATTTTTGATATGAGTGTTTTTATTATTTGAATTTACGAATGATGCAGTACTATAGTCCGTGTACTCCACGAAGACGCGCCCCGCTCCGCTCCGCGCCGTACTAGAGTTCAGCTTACAGTACAGTAATCGTGGAGTGGGGCGCGTCTTCGTAGATTGCACGAACTATAACATAGTTATAAGACCTTTGTAACTAACAATTATGGACAAACTAGTTAATTGATTCAGGCGTGACCTTGCGGAAATCCATTATAAAATACAATAGACGTGGATATATTTAGTAACTTGTTCCGCTTAGCTAATTCTAAAGAGCCATAAAAAACTCCTGAAAGAAATCGACACGTGTTTCACCTCTCAACGAGGCATCCTCAGGATGACGATGGACTATATAAGTGGGTTTCACGGGCGATAAGGCTTACACTCTCATGGACCCGCGTGTCCGTCTCCCCCCTCCCCCCGGATTCTCAGCTCCCCCCGCGTTCCCCCAGCGTTACGCCCCCCCCGCACCCCCCGCACCTTCAGCGCCTCCCGCGAAACCCGCTACCGCTACCGCTCCTAAAGCCCCGCGCCCCGCCCCCACTCCCGTGGTCACTCCCGAGCTAGACCCCGTGAATAATGCATTCGGCATTATATCGTCGACATTTATGACCTTCTGTACCCCCAGGGCTACGCAAATGGCTTATGACATTATCGCAGCCTTAGGGTCGGGTGATATCCAGCAGATCACAAATGTATACGAAGCGTACTCGGACATTACGCAAGCCCTAAAATCTTTCTCTAGACCCCCCCATCATGTATAACGCCACTATTGAAAGGTTTAAACCCCGATCCCTCAAATTAGGTACCTTTAATGCCAATGGCTTAATAAATCAAAAAGATGAGATCGCGGAATTCCTCCGCGATCATCAGTTAGATATCCTCCTCATCCAGGAAACCTTTCTAAAGCCCCACAAACGTAGCCCCACCATAGCTAACTATCGCTTAATCCGGAACGATAGGACGCGCTGTCACGCGGGTGGCACTCTCATTTATTATAAAAAGGATCTGTACTGCATTCCTATGGACCCTCCCCCCCTCTCCCGACTAGAAGTATCAGTCTGCCGTCTAGGTATGACTGGTCACCCACCGATCACTCTAGTATCGGTCTATATCCCTCCCATTCCATCTGTAGCTTCAGAAAATTATCAACTTCTATCTGATGACCTAACATTACTCTTCGGCATGAGTGACTCCGTCATTATGGCGGGCGATCTCAATGCCAAGCACCCCTCATGGAATAGTTCCACCACCAATACCAGAGGCCGACACTTGTTCGACCTCTCCTCCTCCCTTAACTTCGACATCATCGCTCCGATGGACCCCACTCATTTTCCCCATTGCATCAATCACGCCCCTGACGTCCTTGACCTAACGCTCCTTAAGAACGTAAACCTACGCATTGACACAATAGAAACGGTGCACGAGCTTACCTCTGACCACCGCCCAGTCATCATCAATCTTGTCTCCCGCATAGGTCCCTCTGACCCTAACCATCCCCCCTCCACTAGAAAGGTGACGGACTGGAAGAAAGTAAGCGTTCAGCTGAAATCCAACACGTCCCCCTTATTAGACGCAATTCCCGATCAATTTGACTCAATCGCTGACACGACGGCCGCGATCGACTCACTCACGGAGCACGTTCAAACCGTCCTGAGCGACTGCTCAAGGGAGGTTCCAGCAACAGAACCCTGTTACTTGAAACTCCCGGACGATGTGCGTGCTCTGATGACTGAGAAGAACGCGGCCACTCGTGCCTACAGTGTCTTTCCTTGCGCCGCCAACAAAGCCCACATGCGCTACTTACAGAGAACTGTAAGGACACGTATTGCGGAGCTGCGTGACGCGGGCTGGGACAAGATGCTGGGCGATCTCGAGCCAACCCATCTAGCCTTCTGGGAACTCCAGAGGAAACTCAGGTCCACTCAATCAGCCTCTATGCCCCCTCTAGTCCGCCCCGACAAAACCATCGCCTTCGATGACATCGACAAGGCCGAGTGCCTAGCCGACAGCCTAGAAGCTCAATGCTCTCCCAGCTCCCTACCAGTAGACAAAGCTCACCTCGACGAGGTCGACGCCGAAGTCGAACGTAGATCCTCCCTCCCCCCCGTTGAAGACCCTGATTTTCCCCTGCCCCCCATCGAACCAGATGAGGTACACGAGATTATCAAGGGTCTCCATATTCGTAAAGCCCCCGGTTCAGACGGACTCACCAATAGGGTGGTCCAGCTCTTCCCAGCCCATTTAATCATGCTACTGACCACCATCTTCAATGGTGCATTAGGCAATAACATCTTCCCCCAGACGTGGAAAGAGGCCACAGTCATAGGAATCCCAAAGCCCGGCAAGCCTAAAAGCGAGCCCACTAGTTACCGCCCCATCAGTTTGCTCAAAGTCCTCGGCAAAATCTATGAGAGGCTTATTTATAAGCGTCTCAGAGACTACGCAGAGACCAAGGGCCTCATCCCCAACGAGCAGTTCGGCTTTCGAACTCAGCACTCTAGCGTGCATCAGGTCCACCGTATTGTCGAGCTGGTCAGCGGTGCTCTCACCCAAGGCCGACGGACAGGTGCGGTCTTCTTCGATATTGCGAAAGCGTTTGACAAAGTCTGGCACAACGGCTTAATATATAAGCTTTACAAACTCGGTGTGCCAGATCGTCTCGTGCTCATCATTCGAGACTACTTGTCGAACCGCACCTTCCGCTTCCGTATCGAAGGAGCCCTATCCTCTCCCCGCCCCATAAGGGCAGGAGTCCCTCAGGGCTCCGTGATAGCTCCCCTCGCATTCACCCTATTCACTAGCGATATTCCCAAACACAGATGGACGCACTTGGCTCTGTTCGCAGACGATACTGCGATCATCTGTAAAGGCAATACCGAAACGATGCTCCTAAACCTGCAAAGGGCTGTCAATAACCTTGGCGCCTGGTTCAGGAAATGGAGAATCGAGGTCAATCCCGACAAAAGTCAAGCGGTTTTATTCACAAAACCGAGATCCAGAGCCCTCCCCCTCCCCCGACCTATCACCTTGTTCGGCAAGCCGATCCCTTGGGAGAAGCGAGCCAAGTACCTCGGTGTTATACTCGACCATCACCTCTCCTTTTCAGAGCACATAAAGTCGGTTCGCTCGCGAGCCGCTTTCGCTCTCGGTAGACTTCATTTCATTCTCAATGCACGCAGCAAATTGTCACTAAAGTGCAAATTGCGAACCTACACAGCGTGCATCCGCCCCATCATGACCTATGCGGGATCAGTCTTTGCTCACGCCAAACCCCATTCCATCCATAGGATGCAGACCCTACAGAACCGTTTCCTTCGTAAGGCCACGGGAGCCCCCTTTTATGTCAGAAACGAGATCCTCCATCTCGACTGTAAGATCCCAACGATCCGCCAATTCCTAAAACGCATGTCCAAGAGTTACTTTGACTCCGCTCCCAAACATCGCAATCCTCTGATTGTCGAGTCAGCCGACTACATCCCTTCCCGTATCAGTCAGATTCGCCGACCGAGGCATACTCTTTCCGACCCAGATGACCCCATTACACTCCTCCAGGAGCAGAATAGGGCCACCAGTACAGTATACAAAAACAGACGCCTCCCGTCATTCCGACCTCGCCGCCGAGGTCCTTTGCGATCGCGACCGCGTCCCCGAGTCAATGAAACTCCTCCCCGACCCTTGCTCGAAAACGAGGTGCCAGCAGTTGTTGCAGCTGAGCACGTAGCTTTAAATACCCCGCATAATAATCATGATGTAAATATAAATTTGATCCAGCCTGTCCCTTCTTGCTGTCCTCCCCTCAGCGATGCCCTAAGCCGAGGTTCGTACCCCACAGGGGGTGCCCTTAGCGAGCATTCGCTTAGTTTTAATTTAGAATAGTTAAAAGCTCCTGGCTGGAGGCTCTAAGTGTAGAAGCTTAAGGCCACCACAGGAAAAGTTCGGTTAAGCAGCCATGACCTTAGTGGTCAAAACTGCGAGAGGCCATTTCAAAAAAAAAAAAAAAAAAAAAAAAGTCCATCGTCATCCTGAGGATGCCTCGTTGAGAGGTGAAACACGTGTCGATTTCTTTCAGGAGTTTTTTATGGCTCTTTAGAAATAGCTAAGCCGAACAAGTTACTATTTTATCAAAATCAAAACAAACCCACTATCGCATTTATAATATTTGTTAGGATAACTAAATTAGTTACTAGTGGACAAATAAATTAGTCTGAAATAAATTACATTTAAATAATAATAAAACACTACTAACCTTTGCGGCAAGCCTTCGTCTCTTAACTGAATAACTTTGAACGCGTCTTGACTTCTCAAATCACTGAATAGTAACTCCAATAACTTTGAACCACAGTTAGATAAATCAAAGTTATTATTTGTAGATAAACTGCATTGATAGACTATTATATAGAATAGTTCCGCGAACCTGTAAACATATATTTATTTATTTATTTAAACTTCTCACACACACAAAGGTACAAAGGCGGACTTAATGCCATAGGCATTCTCTACTAGTCAACCAAGGGTGGTGAAGAGATTAGATGGCAGGTGCTCTGTTTGAGAGGAACAAATAAAAAATTCAATAATACTTTGCCTGGTAAACAGACCCAGGACCACATGTTCAGTAGCAGCGCTTGTGACCACTAGCCCACCGAGGCAGTCAGTTTCAAAGTCATTTATTTGCAGTAAATGCGGAACAAAAGATGGTAGGAGTAAAAAAGACAACTAAGAAACCGACTGCAAAAACAACAAAAAAAAAAAACAATCGAAAATCACAATTCAAGCCATCTGATGTTATTTTTGTTGGATCTCAGATTTGATGCCATACGTTTGCATGTTCCGGGGATCAAAGTTATTTTTCGATAATTTTTCTTTAATATTTTTCTGTGTCCCAGCAGTGGGAACATTATAGGCTGATTATGCTTACCTCATATTAATATCCTTGGAAAGACACTCCTCAATACCATCTGACACCATTTTGGAGACCGCCTCGTCAAGATCAAACATACCTTCGAATATTTTCTTTACAACGAGTTTTTCATAAGCACTCTGTGATTCAATGTTGTCTAGGATAGGACTACTGTCCACCGCCCTTCTTTTAAAAGGATTATGGTTTTCGCGTTTGAAAAGACCTGAAATTGTCAGGTTGTTACAGTAAGGGCTCGTTCACATGTACCACAACCACACTACATCGCAGCGACAAAATGTGGACAAGCACGTGGAATAGTGTCGCTGCAGTTTCTTACAGTAGCGTTGTAGAAACTACAAAATCAATTCAATGAAATGGTTTATTAATAGTAATTTAAGTAGAGAATTGGTTGTTACAGCTCATAGACTCAGATCTGTACCTTAATTGCGTAACTTATTTTCATAAAAAATTATGCCTAATTTGTTTCATTTTGATAGTTCAACAACATTCATTGCGTTATTTACGTTGTTGAGCAGATTTTTTTTGCAACTTATGAAGCAATGGATAAGCAATCTGTTTCAAATCGAAACAGATTAGGATTCAAAATTCAAAACTATTTTATTTCACATAAACCTAGAAGGGCACTTATAAAACGTCAGAAGCTAGGTGCACGGTTTCAATTGGTCGCTTCCTATGGAGAAGAGCCGGCAAGAAACTCCACGGTTACTCTTGGTTACGATTGTGTTGTATTACGCAATTAGGGTACTGGACACATTCCATGTAATGAGTTTGCTTTCATGATGAAAAAAATTAACTCGCCTAATTGTGTGGAGTTGTGGAAGACTTACATCACTTATTGATGGATTGTGTTCGATATGAGTCCGATAGAAATGATGTGTTTGGGGACTTGTGGTTGAACAGACTTGATTTAGGCACATTTCATGAAATTCAATCTCAACCAAATGGTGATGATGCGAAGAGTCTGTTCAGGTTTATAGCCCAAATGTAATCAATCCATAGCAGTGTATTTTGTTATTATTTGTTTAGGGTATGATGGGACTGTCATACGCATTGCGATTATAAAAGTTCCAAAATAAAAGAGAATAAAAAACTACAAAAGCAAATTTAAGGTTCTGCGCAATCGGGCCACCGACCACAGCCACCGGTGGCTAGCGACAAGCTAACAAGTTTTGTATGGAATCACCGCACACGTGTAACGAGTGGTGTCCACTCGCGACTCAGTGTCCGCGACAAGTCACCGGTGGCGGCCACTTGGTATTCTAAAACGCCGACACTCGCCACTTATGCCCCAGCCCGTCCCATCTTTGATGTCCTCCCCCCAGCGATGCCCTAAGCCGAGGTTCGTACCCCACAGGGGGTGCCCTTAGCGAGCGTTCGCCTAGTATATAAGTCTAGTTTGTATGTCCCTGACTGGAGGCTTTGAGTGTAGAAGCTTAAGGCAGCCACAGGAAAGCCCGGTTAAGTAGTCATGAATGATCTCAGAGGTCAACTACGAGTCGGTCAACACTCACGCGCCGCCGCTGCGCCCCCCTCTCACCCTCCTACCCTTCAGTTATCGGAATCCATCGTTGGACTGTACAGCAGGAGTGTTACAAATTGTAGCTGCCACCGACCACCTTCGTTTGCGCGGTACCAGAGGGCGTGGCGCGCGGCAGCCACCGGTGGCTGTAGTCGATGACCCATTTGCGCGGAGCCAAATAATCGACGCAACTTTGTGTTTGCGGTGTGGCCGGCTAGTAAGCGGTCTCGTTGGTGGCTGCGAGTGGCTGCGACGTGGTCGGTATCGCTGACACGGTTCATTTTGACGGCACTAATGCCTGTTTTCACCTTTACTAAGTGACATTTAAATGAATCCCTAAATAAAAGTGCATTGTTGGATTTTCAACTCTCACCGCTGAGCTTAGCGTTGAAAATCCAACAGTGGACTTTTATTTAGGGAATCATTTAAGTGTCATTTAGTGAAGGTGAAAATGGGCATAATCCCATGTAATTTAAATGAAATAATTACTAAAATCTTCTTCTTTTCGTATGGTTAGTGACTAACCTGGTGTCAGTTTTAAAGCCGTCCATGGGCCTCCTAAGTTGGCTTCACATGCCGTCGAAAAATATCTCTCAGGCATGCCGGTTTCCTCACGATGTTTTCTTTCACCGTTTTTGAAGCAAGTGATAATTATACAATATGCACATGAATCCGAAAAGTCAGAGGTGCGTGATTTGTGTTTGAACTCGAGACCTATGACTTGGCAGTCTGAAGATCATACCACTAAGTTATCACTGCTCTTACTAAAATAAAAATATTTAAATCATGAAAACGTCATACATACCTAGAAAAGCTGTCAAAAACACACCAAAGGCTTCCTTCCTCACTCGCACAGACGAACTCCTACAATTTTGTTCGACTCCATGCAAAATATCGCTCTTCATTGCTCCATCCATCAGTTTCAGGCTATTCCGGGCTATTTTCATACCCTCAACTCTTAGTTCGCTATCAAATAGCTCGCTCAACGATATAATTTGAAACATGTCAGCATAATAATCGTCAAATACAGTTGAGTTTTCCAAATATGTAGATATTATTGTTAGGCACTTTGGTTTTTCTACTTTTGGGGCTAGATCAGTTATAATTCTGAAAATTCAATGAATTGAGTTAAAATAGGTAGGAAGTCTAGGGAGAGGTGTGTAGAGGTAAGAGGAACAGGGTGTTAAGTTCACTCACCCTCCATAGAAAAGGGAGGATCCTCCGACCAGACGGGTGTTGTGTCTGGCTACTGCCCTATGATTGTAACCTTGAACCTTCATAACCTTGAAATAGCATATAATAGACCTAACGGTCGTTCTAAATAAGTACAAAAAAGTATGTATCCCAAGATATTTAACAATATTTTTTTCTGCTATATCTAGCTAGGTCTCAAATCTGGGAAAATTTGTTTTCTCCGTATTTTCACCGGAGTAGAGCTCGGTTGCCCAAAGTTTAGAACAAGATAATGACACGAGAATAATGACATTAGAATAATGTCATTGCAGCATGGAAATAGTAAGTACCTACTATCATGGCAGCTTGAAATAAGTAGGTACTATACATGGATTAGTATGTTTTTTTTTTTTTCTGTATGGCATCTCATAGCTGGCCTCTGAGGCCATGACTATTTAACCGAGCAAACCTGTGGGTGCCTTAAGCTGCTACACTCAAAGCCTCCAGCCAGGGACTTATAAACTAAACTAGGTGAACGCTCGCTAAGGGCACCCCCTGTGGGCTACGAGCCTCGGCTTAGGGCTTTTACCGGAGGGAGGACATCAAAGATGGAACGGGCTAGATCAAAGTTTTGATCATGATTATTAATCGGGGAATTTAAAGCTACGTGCTCAGCTGCAACAACTGCTGGCACCTCGTTTTCGAGTAAGGGTCGGGGGGAGTATCGTTTACTCGGGGGCGCGGCGGTCGCGATCGCAAAAGACCTCGACGGCGAGGTCGGAATGACGGGAAGCGTCTGTGCTTGTGTCCTAGCGTACTCGTTTCCCTACTAGACTCCTGATGGATGGTAGTCGGGTCGTCTGGGTCGGTAAGAATATGCCTTGGTCGGAATATGATTGATTCTACTTGGGACATAATTGGCGGCATCGACAACCAGAGGGTTGCGATGTTTGGCCGCGGACTCGAAAGAAACGCTTCGAAGCGCGTTTGAGGAACTGATGGATGGTAGGAATTTTAAGATCGATATGGGAATTAGTATGAACTTTCCTATACTATTAAATAAGCATTCTCTATTTTCACCAGACCAGAGCTCGGTCGCCCAGGTACTGTTTATTATATGCTATTTCAAGGTTATCAATTCTCTACCGTGACACCCTGTTTAGATTATGATATTAGTATAGATTACTTACTTCAGTTGATTAAAATCGCAGCATTCTTTACAACTTCTCTGAGCATAAAACAGCATTTTCACATAACTATTAACACTATTACCCCTCACAGCACTTAAAATCTGCCAGAATTTTGCCAGATACCCATTTCTAGTGCCAGAATCTGCCAGAGAGAATGCTAGACCGCATACTTCTGCCAGTTTCGAGTTCCTAGTCCAGTGTCTGGCATCGGGGTTGGCAAATATAGCTGTCAAAAGTTCTGGCAGTGCGACGCTGTTTTTTAGTAGGCGTTCGAATATTGGTAGCAGAGGGAGTAAGTCTTGTGGTAGGTCTGCAATGTAAGAAATATAACTTAATATTACGTCTGTATTTCTCGAGATTTCAGATTATTTAGAAGATAAAAAGCTTAGGATTGGGCTGCTCGCTCTGCTAAGCCTTGTGATAAAATCATAAAACTTGACATTTTAATTATTATGTATAACATAACATACATAACATCACGCTTTGTTTTCCCGAAGGGTTGGGCAGGTGTCCCTGTAGCAGGTACACCCACATTTCGCCAGTTATGTTTAAGTCCCATGTAATAGGGGGCGAGCCTATTGCCATCAACCAGGCACAAATCCAGACTCCGAGCTGCTAATGAGAAATTTCAGATAGAAAAACCCAATAACACTTTGCTCGACCCGGGAATCGAACCCAGGACCTCATGCTCAGCAGTAGCGCTTGCGACCACTAGACCAACGAGGCAGGACCAATAAGGTGTCGGTAACGGTGTCGCGAGGCAGTTATTATGTAAAATCATCAAAATATACCAGTTTTATATATACATTGACATTGTTGAAAATTATATTAAAAATGACATGATTACTTTGTTAAGTATTATATTATTTTAATTATTGTGAATGTGAGGACTATATGTGGATGTTTTTATTATTTTTCTGCTAGTTTTAATGATGGTCTGGCATTTTAAGTAGTTTATGCGGCCTACCCAAATGTCCTTTCTTTTGGTATTGTTCGTCGAGTTGAGCTCCGTAAGTTCAGAGTTGAGCTCCACGATTACTGACAAATGCTTGCACTGACTGGACAGGTCCACTCAAATCTTTGTGGTTCTTTCCTCAAAAGACCATTTCAGATACTAATCGACATGATCCTCATATGGCCTGACCAAGATTATGTCTGGACTTTAAAAGAGACTGCGACCTCTGAGTTTGTTTCGGCCTTTCTTCTCAGAGTAGTCAAATAGGAAACGCCGAACTCATCTAGCTTATTTTTAATATTTTTTTAATATGACGTGTAAAAGTGATTCCGATATCCTATTTACAGAATAAACAATTTCATTTCGAGGGATCAATATCAATAAATTACTTCACACGTTACGGGGGAGGGAGGAGGTCAATAAAGTGTGACATCGCGTGAAAAGGAGGGGGACAAGTCATAAACTTCGTGACGTCACATGTATAAATGTAAAGCATTGAAACTAAACTTCAACTCTAACGAAAAACTTTAAAATGTTCTCTCTACCGCGACATTCGTGCTAATTCAGAAACACGAACATTACCGAAGCACATACCTTTTCTGGTTGAACTGTATTTTTATGTTACTGGCAACACGTAGTATTGTAATGTTGCTGGTAGCAGGGAAACTTGACAAAACCATTTTTTCCAGCCACATTTTGTAGCTTTCGAAGATAATAAACCTACAGCAGTCCACTGCTAGACATAGGCCTCTCTAATCTCGATTCTCGGCTACTTGCATCCATCGTAGATTAGTAAATACTATAAATAAATCAGCCTGTTTTGTCCCACTGTTACACTGAACTCGATCCAGCGCCAACGTGGACCAATGCCTCCTATAAGCGTCAAGTTTGTCCCGCCATCTACACCTAGGTCTTCCGCGATGCCGCACGGTAGGCTAAAAATGGACAAAAATCTCGGATCACGGACACAAATTTAACTGTAACCCATTAATTTTTGTTTTGAACTACTCAGGATAACCTACTTCGACAGTGGAACTGGGACCAGACTGCGAAAAAAAAATATTGGCACTATATTAACAGCAACAATCACCTAAGCTTAATTACCCAAAAAGTGCAAAACCACAATTACACAAGTTTTAAACCCACATATCCCAAACCCTTAACCCATGAAACCTAAACTGAAACCTTCAAACCGTCAACCCACTACCCGAAAACCTCTAACTAAGCCGACGTGGTTGTTGCTGTTAACATAGTGCCAAGGTTTTTTTTTAAATTTCATAGTCTGGTCGCAGTTCCACTGTAGAAGTAGGTTATCCTGAGTAGTTCAAAACAAAAATTAATGGGTTACAGTAAAATTTGTGTCCGTGCGAGATTTTTGTCCATTTTTACACACTGTGCCGTTGCACGTTTTCAGGAGCCCATGTTGTGGTGGTCTTAGCACACAATGCATCCGACATGCAGCAAACGTGTCTGGCCCAGTGCCACTTGAGCTTAGCTGCTAAATAATATAAAGTCAAAATAAAATCTTACCTATACAATAATCTTGAAATACACTCCATTTAACTGTGACCATGTTCCCATACAATTGTAACAAATCATTTAAAGTATTTACAATTCGCTTATGGATATTAAGTTGATGCTTGTATACAATACAAGTATTTATTAAATATTCTACAGCAGTATTCATATTAGGATCGTAAAATAATTCCGTTATATTCCATTTTGTTATTGTTGATATCTGAAAAGGGAGAAAAATGGGTTTGTACACACGGCTACACATCAAGCTATACAAAACCAGTTTATGTTGATCTCGCATTGTATAGGATTTCCATAAAATGCGAGGTCAGTTTATACTGGAATTGTATAGCTTGATGTGTAGCCATGTGTACAAATCTTTTTATACAGGGTGGCAAGGACGTCGACGCGAAAACTGTTACCATGGATTCAGGACATGATTCGGAAACCCCTTCGTTGAAAATTTTAGTCGGTTATTTAAAAAAAATTGTTCCATACATTTTGACCGCGTAGGTATAACGCTTTTCTATGAAGGGGGGTTAAGCGGGTGCACGGAGCGGGCGCCCGCGCGGCGTGCTGTTTTCTATCGCGCCGCATGCGACGGGAGACCCGCCTCACGCAGCGCTGCTCTAAGGATGATAATAGAAAACCAGCACGCCGCGCGGGTGCCCGCTCCGTGCACCCGCTTAACGCAGCGGACGGTCTACATTCATGGTAACAGTTTTCGCGTCGATGTCGCTGCCACCCTATAGAACAAGAAGACAGGTGTATTATACAGCATGTATCAGAAATGTGTGGTCATATTTAAGATTGTGGTACAGACCATCAACCTGAACAACTTTTCCCATGGAACCAACATCGTAATCAGGAAAAAATTATCAACTGTCCCGTACTAACTTTAATAGTTGAGAATTTTTTCGCGATTACGAGTAAGTATGTATTTGAATACTTACGATATCAATATGTAGGTTGTTCAGTACGGGTTTTCCATTGTCAGTAGTGGGTGTATCTGCTATTAGTTTTAATAGGGCGGGACAGAGGGCGCTGCTGTGCGGTTTTAGTTCTTCTACCGCATTGCATATAGCCTGTAATATTGAAATATTAGAAGTTACTGTCGAGAGAATGCATTCTTGACACCAGTCAGAAGGTACAGTCACACTAACGAATATGTGTTTTGCGATTTTAATCCTTAAGAGGGTTTATCCTAAAAGTTGGCAACGTCATAAATAGCTGTCAAATATTTACCTGTTTTGATTATTTTAGCAATATTACTGTATGGAAATAAGAAATGTGACTAACTAGTTCCCTAGAATATTAATAATGAAATGCAATAATTAATATGGTAATAACGAATATTTAGTTTTAGATGTAAAACAAGTATTTGGAAACATTCCAAATGCCTTTTTTACACCTTTCCATACAGTAATATTGCCAAATTAATCAAAACAGCGAAATATTTAACATCCATTTGCGACGCTGCCCACTTTCAGAATAAACGCTCTAAAGATCACCTTTCAATATTGCTCAATTTACCTGTGCCAAAAGCCATTTAGCATTAACAGTCATATCTGACGTTAAAGCGGCTACTACAGTGGTCTTCCACTCGGTATGCTCGAGCGTGCTCGCGTGCTCGAGCAGAGACGTGAGCGTGGACAAGCAGCCGTGAGCATTGAGCACGCTGTCTTCAAATTCTAGGGAATTGTCGTCTTCTTCTTCCTGTAATTATGTTCTTTTTGTACAAAGTAGAATCATAACAAAATCAATATTTTACTTAAATATACAAGCTGAAATTTTAATAAAAACGGTGGAATTTGAAAATTTATAGACGGCAACACCATCCTGTCCTACGAAAAAAGAATTTGATACTTTGTTTGTCTTGTTTTTGTTAGGTTATTTTGTTTATATTCTGATTTATTTCTGGTAAAGAATAGTCACTTTAGCACGATGCAGTGTGGATTTGATACAGTTTTGTCATCGTTTGGAGGTAGAGCATAGGTACGACATAGTCTATTACACATAATCTATTATGCAAAAATCAAAAGGCAAAATATCAAAATCATTAGATCTACTTACAACCCCGAAACTGACATAAAAGTATGCATACAAAGTATATATATATTTATAGTATTTGACTGATGTAAAAGTATACCATATACAGGGTGATTGGAAGATGGGTGCAAAGCTTTAAGGCGAAGATAGTACAGACAATTTAGAACCATTTAAGCCATGGTTGTCTTAGACGAAGTCTTACCAAATATTTTTAACCAAATTTTTAAGTTTTTTGTCGGAAATTCTCAAAATTTAATGTAAACTGCATAATTATGGCCAAATTGAATGATAAATGAATTCATTTTTTATTTATTTAATTAAAGTAATGTGTAAGCAATCAAGCAAAACATGTTTTAGGCATCTGTGTCATTAGACATTTTTTTTACAGACATTTAAAGCTCAGAAAAAATAAAAAAATTGTACAATACGTCTTTTAAACCCTATTAAAAATTTAAAAATTTGGTAAGTCTTCGTCTAAGACAACCATGGCTTAAATGGTTCTAAATTGTCTATACTATCTTCACCTTAAAGCTTTGCACCCATCTTCCAATCACCCTGTATAAAACTTTTTGGGGTTGCCCATTTATTCCATTGCAGACTTAGTTGCTGCTTACACTTAGTTGGAAATTAATTATTTTTCTAAAATAAAACTATCCTAGGTTACTTCTTATTTATAACATCAGCTATCTGCCAGTTAAAGTTCCGTCAAAATCGGACCAGCTGTTTCGGAGATTAGCTTCTTCTTTTCGTGTGGTTAGAGACTTATCTGGTGTAAGAGTTTACAGCCATCCATGGGCCTCTGACTTGGCTTCACGTGCCGTCGAGAAATATATCTCTCAGGCATGCCGGTTTCCTCACGATGTTTTCCTTCACAATTTTTGAAGCAAGTGATAATTATACAATACGCACATGTATCCGAAAAGTCAGAGGTTGGGTGGGTTCGAACTCGAGACCTATGACTTGACAGTCCGACGGGCACACCACTAGGCTATCACTGCTTTATAGAGATTAGCTGGAACAAACAGACAGACAGGCAGATGATTATAACGGTACTTACGTCATCATCTTCGTCTTCAGGAATCATGTCATACTGCAGTGGGTTTTCAGACAACGTTGTTAGGAACAGTCTGCTTCGAACTGTACCGGTAAAGGAAGACGATGTGGCTATAGCGTCCACTGACCTCTTGGCTGGTTTACTGCCCTGTTAGAGAAGAGAAAAGTAATACAGTTTTAAATTAAATTACCAAGCGAAACTCCGCAGACGTGGGTATGGATATGTAAACATGATAAAAGAAAAAAAAAAGATCCTTTTTTTTGTGGTCAACGACCGCAGTTATTGTATAGTTTGACCGCTGTTCATACGCGGTGAGACGGGGGGAAGTGCAGGCTGCCCATTCGTCAACGCTCACGCCATCCCGCTGCTCATTCGTCAACGCTCACGCCATTCTGCCCCCTGCCTCGCCACGCATTCCTAAGGCGCGGAACAGCGGTTTCGGTCAAACTATAGTTACTTGAAGTATGAGTTTAAAAAATCCGATTTTTTATTAAGTAGAAGATACATACCCGATACCTAGCATGCGCTTGCAACTCAAACGGATACACGGCATCTCTGTCCACTATAGTACTCCACGCCTGAACGTTGAATACTCGAGCCGATAGGTTCTTGCTCAGTTTGCGACGACAGATGGCGCTAGTGAAGCAGTTGTATGACGTGCACTGTAACCAACTGTTTTACTAGTGAATTTATGGAACATTAAGGTACCATTCCGTAGGCGACCGCAGGCGACGTGTTGCCGCGACACGACTGGTTGCTATGTATTCGTAAGTATTTCTATGAAGGCGACGTGTCGCTAGCTACGGAAGGTATCTCATTGTAACCAGTCGTGTTGCGGCGACAGCTACGGATTGTACCTTTAGAAAGAAAGTAAATTTGTTTATTCTGCACAAATAGGACGCACATAACAAAAATATACATAAAATACACTCACTAGAGCAGCGGTGGCCCAGTAGTAACGGCCCCGATTTACGAGTTGTAGATCGTAGGTTCGAACCCTGAGTCAGGGTTCGAACCTACGATCAGGGTCCCTGACAGGCGCTTTACTTTGTGTAAATTATTTTATCTCCACTGCTCTCAAAACGGTGAAGGAAAACATCGTGCGGAAACCGGCATGTCCGAGAATCAAAAACTTCGAAGACATGTGACATCTACCAACCCGCACTGGGCCCTCTCACAGAGAGGAGGCCTGTGTCTCAGCAGTGGGAACATTATAGGTTGATTATGCATTATGCTCACACTCTAATACAGAGTAGCCAAGAGCCTCGTAATCAAGCAAATAAAAGTTAGAAGTTTGACAAAGTTGTCCATTGGTTGATGTCAGGGCAGGGCACAATTAAAACATTACGCCATTATGCTGAGTTGTGGAGGTCAGATAGGCAATCGCTCCATGTAAAATACTGGTCTACAGCTAAATCCGGTTAGACTGGAAGCCTAACAGACCTTAGCGGGCAACCCTGGCGCTTGCAGCTTAAAGACAAAAAATCTATCTAAGCAGACACTTACAAACAAGTATCCTTCAGCTCATCACTGGCATTGCGCGGACTCTTGACTTTGGCACTTACAGTGACAGAATACTCGCATATCTGCTCTAGAGAGTACCACGGCATATGAGAGCCGGTACCATATTCTCAAGCTAAAATACTTACAGGCAAGTATCCTTCAACTCATCACTCTCATCGCGCGGACACTTGACATTGACACAATACTCGCACATCTTCTCTAGACAGTACTACGGCATATGAAAGCCGGTACTTATAACCTCAAGATAAAATACTTACAGGCAAGTATCCTTCAACTCGTCGCTCGCTCCGCTCGGACACTTGACATTGGCACTTATAGTGACACAGTACTTGCACGTCTGCTCTAGAAAGTACCACGGTTTCTGCGAGCCCGCACTCTCGTTTATAACGCCGTTTTCTAAACTTTCTGTTGTTATCTGCAAAATAAGACACACAAATATGATAACCTGTGTCTTATGGTAGCCACGCACGTAACGATATGCTTGCGCAAGTTTAGACTTGCACAAGTCTACGTGACAGGGAATAACTCGGATACTTGTGCTAATTCATCCCCCACATTTAAAGTATACTTGTGCAAGTCCAAATTTGCGCAAGCATATCGTAACGTGTGTGGACTGCATTACTTTAAATATTGACGAAAAAGTCAAGACTGGTTGTCAGATTTTCGCGGTTCTAACTGGCCGTAACGACTGCCAAAATGTCAAAGATGCCAACATTAAAACAGCCAGTGTCATAGTAACCATAATATCATCCAAACGAGTGTTATAATGTTGTACTAAATTTCATTATGCAACTCGAATATCAAAAAAAGAACATTGTCATGCACACGCGTTTCACTACCAAAGCACCGTAATAAAAAAAAAACTTCTAGGTTATTTGAATTCACGTTGTATCCCGTCATTTTTGTTCGATAATAGTATTGCAAAATTTTATTACTTTGTTGTTTACAAAAATGAGTGATACAAGCTTTGATAACACACCACCAGATATTTCTAATGCAGCAAAGGACATTTCTAACCAATTATTACCAGCAAAACGGCAAGAAAACAATATTGTACAACACCCTGTGGTCTCAGAACCTTTTATAGAGGATTCAAATCATGGGTGTAGATAGTCTTGTATGTACTGTACATAATTAGGTATTAAAACACTCATGTGATATTATTAAACCCATATTCGTGTTTTAATACCACCACATCACAATCAGGGTGTTAGGCAGATGGTTGAACATACGGATATTTTAAATGTTTTCTTTTATTTAAAAATAACCAAACTGGCAAATATGAAAACAATAGTTTCGGGGCGAAGAACAGGTTTCGTAAATTATACCTCGGTACGCTGCTCAGCTGACGGATGTCAGACGACTCTTGTCAAAAAAGGTGCGCGTGGTCTATTTCTTACTCGGCTTCTAGAACATTCTAGCTAGACTATAGGACGAGCAGATTGTGGCGGGAGCTGTTCTAAATAAGTTCACGTTACATACTTACTTTTTCAAACGCAACCTTCAGTATGTTAAAAGAGATAGCATAAGAAACGACTCGTTTTCTGTACGTCTCGTTATTAGTAGCCTCTTTGAAACCCACGCGGAGAATGTTGAACAAATCCGTCACTATTGTGGATATGTATCTCTCACAGAATTTGCGAGATGAATGTCTGAAAGAGAAATATTAAAACATAACATCATGCATGTATTCCCCGAAGGGTTACGCAGAAGAGCAACGATCCCACCCCTCCACGATAATTATCTAAGGTTCAGAATTAAAATATTTATTATTATTATAAGCTTGTGGTTCCACCGCTGGGCAAGGGCTTCCGTTCCCTCTTTCCAGTTTCCCCGGTCTACTGCGATTGTGCGCAATTCAAATATAGTAATACACCTTTTGAAATGGTACTTATACATGATAAGTTTTTATCCAGTGCGCAATTAACACGTGACTTTACTCATCATTATAAACAACTTTTACTATGGGAATAAACCTGAAATCGCGAAAAAAAAATCTGCTGTTCCCAAAATTTTGACGAGTTATGCGAATATAATGTAGGGAACAGCAGATTTTTCTAAAGTCACGTGTTAATTGCGCACTGGATAAAAACTTATCCTGTATTAAAAAGAAAGATGTACAAACCTTAGTAAAGGCAAAAAAATGCGGTTGCAGACGCCTAAATTGACGCCAGTCTTAGCTCTTCTGTACGCTTTGTCAAAGACATTGGTATCTTCCTTAGCTGCTAGAGCCGTCATACAAGCGTCTATCGCATGGTCCCACCATCCTTTTGTGTCATCTCCTGAGAAGGGATAATAAAAATCATAACATATTAAACCTGTACTCCCTGAAGTGCTGAGCAGAGGTGTATCGATAGTACACCCACATTTCGCCAGTTATGTTTAAGTCCCATGTAATAGGGGGCGAGCCTATTGCCATCAACCGGGCACAAATTCAGACTCCGGGCTGCCACTGAGACATTCCAGATGGAAAAACCCACCCATGCACCTCATGCTCAGCAGTTGTGCTTACGACCACTAGACCAACGAGACCAAATCATCTAAACTAATGTTATAAAGACAAATATTTGATTTCTTGTTTCTTTTTTTTCTTCAAAAACTACCAGTCTGCCTAGGCTTTTCCCAACTATGTTGGGGTCGGCTTCCAGTCTAACCGGATGCTGCTGAATACCAGTATTTTACATGAAGCGACTGCCTATCTTACCTCCACAACCCAGTAACTGGGTAATACGATACCCCTTGGTAAAACTGGTTGTCAGACTTTCGGGCTTCTGACGACCCGTAACGACTGTTAGAGATCCACGAATGACAGCCGGGACCAACGGTTTAATGTGCTTTCCGAGGCACGGAGGAGTCTCGGTATGTAAAGATGGTCACCCATCCTTAGACCAACCCCGGCAAGCGTAGCTTAACCTGATGGATCGACCCGTGCGACTGTTATTATTTAGCCACGAACTCCTCCGGAGAAACTTAAAAACTACCGGAGCGATTTAAAAAATTATTTCACCAGTAGAATGCTATATTATCACTGAGTAACATAGGCTATCTGTTGAGAAGCACAGCGATCTAAAAGGATTTTATTATGTAATCTAGGTATTTACACCACCCTAGATATATATTATTAGTTTTTTGGTAGGGAAATAGCCTCACATACAAATATACCAGTAAGAAATAACTAAGATATAAAGAATGCCCTTATGTACCTAACAAAAATGTTCACACAGGCTAATCTGGGCATTAAATAGAGATTGTAAAATACACATATGCTTAGTTAGGCTATTTCCCATGTATGGACACCTTATATATAAGGAAAAGTTGTCGGGATGTACGATTTGAGGGAAGAACAAAGGCGTAACAAAGGACGTAATACATAAGCAGACCAACTGCGTAGTTCTTTCCCTCTTCATTCCCCTCACCTCCCCTGGTGCCCCTGAAAAGTGGCGTACCCCGCAATCCCCGGCCGCATACCGACCCCCTCACCTTGGGAAATTAGTTAAACATTGGAGGCTCATTGGGTCGGCGTATGCTAGCGACGGGGCGGGCGCACTAGGGAGGAAAACTATATAAGGTGTCGCATATTTCTGATTTGTATCGTTTATTCGTTTTATAGTTAGTTTGATCGTTTTATTGTTTATTGTTTTGTCTTTTACTGTTTATTGATTTACGATGTGATTATGTTTGTGTTATTATGTGTAAATTAGTTTAATATCACCTAATAATGTTAGTGAAATAGTTAATAATCCAGTCTAATGGTCGGTTCTCTTTTCTTACGTGTTGTAATCAGTGTTTTACGTGGTGAATATATATGTGTACTCGGAAGAAAGTTGTGATAGTTTTAATCTGCAGCCACCAATATCCACCCTGCACCTGAATCCCCTATACTATCATTTATAAAGATATCACGCGGGTGAAGCCGCTGACGGAAGCTAGTCATCCATAATTGGGTAGTTGCCTAGGTAAAAAAGAAATTCTATTTAGTCCGCCTTTCAGATAATAAAAAAATACTAGACACGTATTTTTTCCTTTTTCATATTAATAAAAAATAACTTAGAAAACACGCATTAAAGTTGGGAAGGTGGGCTCGTTACGTCACAACGTTGTATAAAATCTAGCAAGGCGTGACGTCATGCCACATTTTAACTTAATGTATCGCCGTAATCTTTTGATTACGTCAAAAAAGAAAAAATACGTGTTCAATATTTTTTTTTTAAATCTACTAGACGGACCAAAAATATTTTTTTTGGACACAGACCTATTATAGGAGACAAGCTTCCACCAGCGTTTTTTATGACTCTTTAGGAATAGTTAAGCGGAATAGGTTATTAAATACATCTTCTTACCTGCAGCTAGAGTGATGACTATATCAAGTAGAGTCATGTCCCCATTAGCCGCTAGGGTGTCAAGCAGAGCTCTGAACGGCGGTATGTATCGGCCTTGCATCTCTGAGAGTCGAACGGGTAGGCAGGAAGCGAAGGTTCGGTAGTAGGCGCTGGGAACAATGACGATATTAGGTTAGAGTAATATTTTATTATTATTTTAGCCCGTATTGTCAATTCGATCCTGATCCAATATGGACCAATCCCTCCTATAAGCGTCAAGCTTATCCCGCCATCTACGCCTAGGTCTTCCGCGATGCCGATGGAAGTTTTCAAGACCACATGTTGTGGTGGTCTTAGCCTACAATGCATCCGACATGCGGCAAACGTGTCCGGCACAGTGCCACTTGAGCTTGGCTGCTTTTTGGCTGACGTCAGCGATTTGTATCTTTGAGCGCAGTATCGTGTTTCGTAACCGGTCGGTGAGTCGAACTCCAAAGAGGACAATAAAAAAACGAGCGAGCCTAACAGTAGTCGCCTATGATGTGTAACATCTGACCTTGGTAATAAGTAACATTAAGGCCAACTCTAGCACCACGCACGCTCATTAGTCAAATCGAATAGTGCGCGCTTCTCTGGCTTCCTGTTACACACTTCCGTCCCACGAAATCACTCCTACAGTTTTCCCACTCCGCAGATTGCAGGATAACGAGGAAAGATGTTACACACAAAAAAAAAACCCCACTGTAACTTAAAGTTTACAACAAGCTCTCTTTTCAAGCAGTCTGATGCAGTTGATAACATGAAATCTTAGGTTGAAGAATAGTACAGAACGGAGATTTGGCTTAGCTAGTCAGAGAGAAAATTAGTCTGGGTCGCGGTTCGCAGGATACAGATTGTGCAATCCACGAAGACGCACCCCACTCCGCGATTACTGTACTGTTAGCTGTACTTTAGTACGGCGCGGAGCGGAGTGGGGCGCGTCTTTGTGGATTGCACTATCTATACGTTGAAGAGGAATATAACGGGTGTAAAAAGACGCATAACGAAGTCACTGTCATTGTGATTTTTTAACCGACTTCCAAAAGGAGGAGGTTCTCAATTCGTCTGTATGTTTTTTTTTTTGTATGTTTGTTACGCGATTACTCCGCCAATTATGAATAGATTTTGATGATTCTTTTTTTGTTTGGTAGATCATACTTCAGAGGTGGTCCCATATAAATTTTATTAACTTTGCTTGGGTAGTTTTTGAGTTAGCTTCAATTATACGTATTTTTTCCCACTTAGTATGTAGATGATATGATAACTTCTTGTCACTATTATTTACATAGCAGGTAGTAGTATTCGAATTTGTGTGGGGTAGATACCACAACACTAAAAAGTGAAAAATAAAAACTTTTTACAAAAAATAAACAACCGACTTCAAAAAAAAACACTACAAAGTGAAAAATAACTTTAATTTCGGAAGTCGGTGTCTTTGGTTTTGAATTTTCGTTCTTTGTCACTGACTTCAGTACATGACCATACCTGGGGACCTTCTGGCTACGGAGATATTGAAGGTTAAGTTCCCAATTTTTTACTTTCTTTCTTGAAAACAAGTTTGAAATGTTATTAGGTACTTAACTTTAAAAAGTTGCATCCCAGCAATAATATTGGCTCAATGTTACTTAGTTTGAGGTGTCATGGATATGAAATTTCAGATCTGGATACCGATATGGATATAAAAATAATATTATACAGGTTTTGGATACGGTTACGGATATTAAATTATTTCAGATTAACCGTTAGTTTCGGATAGTTTCAGTAACGGATTTGAATTTTTTTTAATTGTAAAAGTAAAACAATAATTTAAAAATACATGCAAGTGACGTGCGTGGCTTGTGTGTCGGCTCGGCTGGGCAGAAGAACCTGTCATAACGTGTCATAAGGTTCCATTTACACTCCGCCCCTATCCAAAATTATCCGAAACATTTATAATGGATTCGGTTACGGATAGATTATTATTTCGGATATCCGATAGTTTCGGTTACGGTTACGGAGCTCCTTATCATCCCTGGTTTGAGGTAAAGAATGCGTAGATGACGGCATCCTGTATAGAACGGATTCTAGCGTCATTTTAAGATTTCTTCCGCTTACCTATATTCCTCTCCGGCTGGTAGAGCACCAATCAATTTGATCCTATCCTCTTGACTCGTTCCCTCTGACGTCAGCAAAGTGGTTGCCCAGTTCACTGCTGGGCAATCCAAGCCCACATTTTTGGGTAAGCGAAGAAGATTTAGAAGTACGGATAACTTGTCATCAAATGTACTGAGGTTAAGAAATGACGGCCATAACTGCAAAAAAAAAACATGGAATTTTTTACAAGCTATAAGGTCGAGATTTATTCAGCGAACTTAGATTTTACCACAGAATAGTACAGAAGGCCCACTCCGCATTTTAGGTACGAAGCTACAAGTACGCGGCCGGCTCGTCATATCGGGACAATTCAGTGAGTGTAACGTAGTCAGAAGATCTAAGCGTTACGCGATAGAAAGAGAGGCAATTTCTAGGTGAATATAACTGTAGGTAATTAGCGCTGTGCGACCTGAATTACACTTTATTGTGTCGTAGCAAGAGTCGCTTTTTATTTAAATGATTTTGCGGAGTGAACCATCTGTATTAATCTGTGACTTTACTCAAGATTGATCCAATCCAGCCTGTTTCTTGCTGGCCTTAATTTATTAAGGCATCCACAGGATCCACAGCAGACGACAACCTCATTGGTTGACCTGCGAGATGCTAAAAAAAAAAACCTTACTCAAGATTCTGTACTTACATGTTCAACTAAATCCAAGATATTTTGAAACGTATCCTCCTTATAAGTTTTTGCGAAATATTCAACAATATCAACGAGCAAGTTAGATTTTTCAGCTTTTAATACAAAAGGCTTACAAATTAACCTTTTAAAGTAAACGTTGATATAACTCTTGACAAACTCTAAATTATTTTCTAAAATTTCTTCAATTTCGTAATTTGTTAAGACCTTTTCGGACACCGAAAGCAAGTCTGACAGAAAAATTCGACCCCATTTCAATTCTACTCCTGACACATTTGCAAGTAACAATTTCGTCCAATCCTTTGCCAAAACAGTCGGAATTTCGACTATTTCCGACATTACTTTCAAAGCGTGTATAACATCTGAAATATTGTCGGAAAACTCAGAGAATAATATCTTTTCTTCTATGCATTCTGTTATATTTTGCAGATCTAATTTCTTGTACCATTTTTCATAGCTGGTTTGAATGGTAGGTAAATAATTTTGGTCTGTTTTGTAGATGGAGAGACAAGCTGTTAAATTATTTTTGAGTATTAAAACTGAGCTTAGTGGAATGTTTTCAATTATATTTCCAAAGCATTGAAGAGTTTTCTGAAATAAAAATTGTGGTTAATTATCTGTTTCGTTGGTTTTTGGCCTATAGAGTGCGGCTCTGCACAAATGTCGATGAATGCGAGCGTAGATACGCGCGGGGGTCGGGGTTTCGGTCATTAAGCAAGATATCAAGTTTTATTTTCACCAACAATTTACAGGAGATCGAAAATTAATCATTTATTGTACCTTTCAAAGTTTTCCAAGGATAATTTTTTAATAAGTAAGATGCCTTCATCATATTATTATCAGCCGATATGATGGTGATAAAGGCATTCTACTTCTTAGCAAGTCAATTTAAGGAAAGTTTGTGGAGTGAAAGAGGGTGGGAGTTTTAAGGATTAAGAAAAGTGTATTGAGACAGTTTGGACACACAGAAAGGATTGGTCTCATAAGAAATCTTAGTCGAGTGAGTTTGCCGACCACTGGTCTAGTGGTCGCAAGCGCGAGTGCTTAGAATGGGTTCGAAATCAGGGTCGGATTTTTATCGTTTTTGAAGTGAAAACTTCTTCAGGCACGTTGGGCATTTTTGAGATAGGAAAAAACAATTGAACACGCGACACTGTTACCGACACCAGCTTTTGACCATTAAAAAGACATCAACGCGCGATACATTTTCTTTGGGATTAATGACATTCCAAACATTGAGACATGACAGCGACATGATTGACATTTCCCTTTTTTACCGACTTCAAAAAAGAAAAGTATTTCCTGCACAATAAAATTGTTCAAGTTTTCACTTCTGTCGGCACTCCCGGAGTGCCACTTTTTATTTTTTTTACTATTAGGAAATTTTCTGTGGCAGACAGGAGTCTGGATTTGAGCCCGGTGATGGCGATAGGCGCTCCCCCTATTACATGGGACTTTTAACATAACTGGTGAAGTGTAGCTGTACCACACCCATGACTACCCCTTCAACAGTCGTGATATAGATACCGATCTCACCTGCGTAGTTTCGCTAACTGTTTCAATTTGACCCTGTATAACGAAAGTGAGCACTGAGGAAGGGCTTTTGAAAATTCATCCCCTGAAGGGGTTAAATAATGGGGATGAGTGTTCATCATTTTCGCCGATGGGTGGTCCCATCGGGCCCATGGCTTGATTTACAGAAATAATTAAAGTAGTTTCCTTACCTCAGCGTCAATTTCAATCAATTCTTCAGAGTATTCCTTTAAAAATACTAACGCAGCATTGATTTTGACAGCTCCTTCATCAAATTGTATTTCTAACAGTTGTTCTAGCACCAAACCATTTTTAAACAACACTACTTTTCTACGTATTTCATTATCCAAATCAAAAGTAGCATTTAAATATGCTAAAAGTGTTACCAGGTTCAAAAATTGTGGGGATAATACTGTCAACTTTTGACACATGTCAAGTGTAATTTCTACCAAAATGATTGCGTCGTATTTATTAATTTCTACCACTCTTTTTATAAATCCCAGTATTTGATTCAAATTCGATTCGGAGTTTACAATATTTGTTGCATATTTTTCTATAATTTTTCGAACAGTTTCTTTTACTTGCATTTCGGTGAAAAGGTCAATTTTTTCTATGAATAAATTGGATGATATTTCGAACATATCTAAAGCGTCATCTTGGATGTTGGATGTGTATGTTAGGATGTTTGGTAGATGTTCGATGATACCGGAATTGTTGTCTGTAATTGCTGTCAGGAATGCTCTTATTATGTCCAAGCCTGGATCGACTGTGGCAGCTGAAAGATAAAATAGGAAAGTACGTATTCATTGAAAGTCATATTGGTAGTCATAATCCAAATAGATTTGAACCAACAACCTCGTGCACGAGAGGCGACGACCACTGGGCCATCACGACACATTATTTCAATCAATTCGGGTCGGCTTCCAGTTTAACCGGATGCAGCTGAATACCAGTATTTTAAATGGACCGACTGCCTATCTGACCTCCACAACCCAGTAACTAGATACCCACGACACAACATTTATGAAAGAAAAAAAAAAAGACGAGCAAGCCTTACAGTAGTCGCATATGATGTGTAACATCTGACATCTCACCTTGGTAATAAGCAACATTAAAGGGGCGGGACCTCGTCAAGGTCGTTTCTGACGGCCAACTCTAGCACCGCGCGCGCTGATTGGTCAAAATCAAATAGCGCGCGCTTCCACGGCTTCCTGTTACACACTTCCGTCCCTTTTCACGAAATCACTCCCACAGATTTGGTTATTTAGATTTTGATTGAAGAGAGGAAAGATGTTACACATAAAAAAAGCTATTTCATTTGATAACAACTCACATTCATCCCTTCTTATAATAAAGGCAGTCTGTTCCGCCACGATCTTCAGCAGTTCTCCCGTTGTCTCAGACCCCGGCTCATGTGTCAATAACACCTGAAGACTATCCGATAGTTTCCTTCTGACGGTAGGAGACAACTCTTCTGCTATACCCTGGGAACATACATACATAAACTCACACCTTCCCAATGGAGGCACAAAAATTTCGTAAACAATTACTCCTTTTCCTTCGTTTACGTTCATACATCTGCCGACCTATTATGTAAAAATCTCACAGTTAAAACTTAGGTGAAGTGACCTGTCAAAAGTGTCAATCCCTAGCACCAGGTGAACACGCTCGCCCTGGGAACTTTACACAACATTTAACAAACAGCTGTGCTGCTGGGGAGTATGGATGTAAAACGGTAAAATGACCCTGGTATACATACATACATACATAAACTCACGCCTTCTTCCCATGGGGGTAGGCAGAAACTACAGAACGCCACCTGCTACGATCCTTACATACTCCTTTTGCCTCGTTTACGTTCATACATCTGGTCATACACGCACGCCGGTACGCCGAATACGGTAAAAATGTTATTTTACGTAATTTACGGTAATTTCCGGTAAAAAAACGTATTAAACGTACTTGTGTAAGTACGTTTAATACGTTTCCGTGTTACACATGATACACACAAACATATTCACTTCCACTGTATAGTCATACCCACTAAAACACTACAAACACGGAAGTGAGTATGTTTGTGTGTATCATGTGTATGTCACTACTTTACTATTAACGAATAAATGGATTTGAATTTAGAGATAGCCAGAGATATAAGCAGTAGGTATTGGAACTAAAAAAAGAACAGAAAGCTGGGCTCGTGCGACTCATGCGTATTATAAATCTCTAAAACTTAATTCTAAAGTCAAGAATTCAAGATATGAATCACACCAGACGCAGAGCAGAGGACAGCACAAATTAAAATTTAAAACGTCCATAAGTCGCCGGTAATTTTACCGTAATTTATATAAATGACCCTAAAATACCCGTATTTTACCAGCGTTTTCCGTAAAATTACGTAATTTTGCAACCTTACTGGGGAGTTTGTAGCTTCGGTTCTTCTTCCCAGCTATAGCACTAGGACGTGGTGAAGGGCGAGCGTTTCGGTGAGTTTTACATAATTTTGACGTTCAAAAAGTGCTGATTCTCAGCCTAATTTGAATGAGGCCTCTGCCTCGAATCTTGCAGGCAGCGGGGCGGCGGCGGCGGCGGCGGCGCGGCAGCGCATAGTTTTATATGGATCCGCTCACTCCCCGCGCCTCTGCTTTCGAGGCCAGTTACATCTAAATATATGCATTTGAACGCGCCGCTCTCGCGCCGCTGCCGCCGCCGCCCCGCTGCCCGCAAAAACCCTATCTTTGCTGTCGCGCAGTCGAAGAAAAAGTGAAGTGTGAGCTCATTTGCTTTAATTGTAATTTTTTAAAGACGGAAAATTACGTTAACTTTTAGAATAAACATGTAGTCGCCACTCATCACAGCACTTTTTGACACTCTGTTTACAAGAAACATGGAAACCAACAGCTCTCAAAAGAACTCTGACCACAGCACGTTTTGACACTCTGTTTACAAGAAACATGGAACCCAACAGTTCTCAAAAGAACTCTGATCATAGCACGTTTTGACACTCTGTTTACAAGAAACATGGAACCCAACAGCTCTCAAAAGAACTCTGATCACAGCACGTTTGGACACTCTGGTTACAAGAAACATTGAAACAAACAGCTCTCAAAAGAACTCTGACCACAGCACGTTTTGACACTCTGTTTACAAGAAACATGGAACCCAACAGCTCTCAAAAGAACTCTGATCACTGCACGTTTGGACACTCTGGTTACAAGAAACATGGAAACAAACAGCTCTCAAAAGAACTCTGACCACAGCACGTTTTGTTTTGACAATCTTTTTACAAGAAACATGGAAACAAACAGCTCTCAAAAGAACTCTGATCACAGCACGTTTTGACACTCTGTTTACAAGAAACATGGAACCCAACAGCTCTCAAAAGAACTCTGATCATAGCACGTTTTGACACTCTGTTTACAAGAAACATGGAACCCAACAGCTCTCAAAAGAACTCTGATCACAGCACGTTTGGACACTCTGGTTACAAGAAACATTGAAACAAACAGCTCTCAAAAGAACTCTGACCACAGCACGTTTTGACACTCTGTTTACAAGAAACATGGAACCCAACAGCTCTCAAAAGAACTCTGATCACTGCACGTTTGGACACTCTGGTTACAAGAAACATGGAAACAAACAGCTCTCAAAAGAACTCTGACCACAGCACGTTTTGACACTCTGGTTACAAGAAACATGGAACCCAACAGCTCTCAAAAGAACTCTGATCACAGCACGTTTGGACACTCTGGTTACAAGAAACATGGAAACAAACAGCTCTCAAAAGAACTCTGATCACAGCACGTTTTGACACTCTGTTTACAAGAAACATGGAACCCAACAGCTCTCAAAAGAACTCTGATCATAGCACGTTTTGACACTCTGTTTACAAGAAACATGGAACCCAACAGCTCTCAAAAGAACTCTGATCACAGCACGTTTGGACACTCTGGTTACAAGAAACATTGAAACAAACAGCTCTCAAAAGAACTCTGATCACAGCACGTTTGGACACTCTGGTTACAAGAAACATGGAAACAAACAGCTCTCAAAAGAACTCTGACCACAGCACGTTTTGACACTCTGGTTACAAGAAACATGGAAACAAACAGCTCTCAAAAGAACTCTGACCACAGCACGTTTTGTTTTGACAATCTGTTTACAAGAAACATGGAAACAAACAGCTCTCAAAAGAACTCTGATCACAGCACGTTTTGACACTCTGGTTACAAGAAACATGGAAACAAACAGCTCTCAAAAGAACTCTGATCACAGCACGTTTTAACACTCTGTTTACAAGAAACATGGAACCCAACAGCTCTCAAAAGAACTCTGATCACAGCACGTTTTGACACTCTGTTTAAAAGAAACATGGAAACAAACAGCTCTCAAAAGAACTCTGATCACAGCACGTTTTGACACTCTGGTTACAAGAAACATGGAAAAAACAGCTCTCAAAAGAACTCTGACCACAGCACGTTTTGTTTTGACAATCTGTTTACAAGAAACATGGAAACAAACAGCTCTCAAAAGAACTCTGATCACAGCACGTTTTGACACTCTGGTTACAAGAAACATGGAAACAAACAGCTCTTAAAAGAACTCTGACCACAGCACGTTTTGTTTTGACAGTCTGTTTATAAGAAACATGGAAACCAACAGCTCTCAAAAGAACTCTGACCACAGCACGTTTTGTTTTGACAGTCTGTTTATAAGAAACATGGAAACAAACAGCTCTCAAAAGAACTCTGACCACAGCACGTTTTGTTTTGACAGTCTGTTTATAAGAAACATGGAAACCAACAGCTCTCAAAAGAACTCTGACCACAGCACGTTTTGTTTTGACAATCTGTTTACAAGAAACATGGAAACAAACAGCTCTCAAAAGAACTCTGACCACAGCACGTTTTGTTTTGACAATCTGTTTACAAGAAACATGGAAACAAACAGCTCTCAAAAGAACTCTGACCACAGCACGTTTTGTTTTGACAGTCTGTTTATAAGAAACATGGAAACCAACAGCTCTCAAAAGAACTCTGACCACAGCACGTTTTGTTTTGACAATCTGTTTACAAGAAACATGGAAACAAACAGCTCTCAAAAGAACTCTGACCACAGCACGTTTTGACACTCTGTTTACAAGAAACATGGAAACAAACAGCTCTTAAAAGAACTCAATATCTGTTAAAGAAATAGTACAAGAACTGCCGACGCCACACGCTGCCGTCGTATTCTTCAAATCAGCCCTCCGGTCTTTTCGATTAAAATCAACACACAGGCACAGATAGTGCTATCCACGAAGACGCGCCCCACTCCGCGATTACTTGTACTGTAAGCTGTACTTTAGTACGGAGCGGAGCGGAGTGGGGCGCGTCTTCGTGGATGGTACTATTTATAGTAGGCTTTTTATCCCTGGAGTACGTTCCCTTGGGATAATTTCCGAACTAGCCGCGGGCAAAAGCTAATTCTTAAATGTTCTTACCTTCATAATAGTCTGAACGCAAGCAGTAGTATTACACATCAACAGAGCAGGATAGACGGCAATTTCTGTCTCGTTCCTGCCTATATTAGCTCTGAAGAGCGCATGTACGACCCGAACAGTTGCTTCTTGTAGCCCCGAGTCGGATCGGTCACATACTAAACAAAAGAAAAATATAATTTGTTTGTGTATTATCACAAAATACATATTTATAATAATTATCAGGAAAGTATTCTCCGACTTACTGATAATTTATATTTCATTTATGATAATTAAAGACTTTATATTAATAAAATAATTTTATATTACATATTTCCTGGTGACGAGAATCTCGTGAAAGCTGAGCAAGATAAAAACCGGCCAAGTGCGTGTCGGATCACGCACAATGAAGGGTTCCGTAGTTGAGATGAATTTATCCCAAATACAAACTTAACATTGTAGTTGAAAAACATGTTCTTCTATACATTCCAACTGCAAATGTAAGTTTGTACGCATAATATTGAGAGATTTACCATGTTATTTTAAGACCAGAGACTTCTTTTAGGTGTTCCTGTAATCTATGGGTAAAGAACCATACTCTGTATTTTTTTCAAAACTGTAGGCTCAGTAGTTTCGGAGATAAAGGGCAATGAATGGTCAATTTTCATTATTTTCTTAAATTCATTTATTTTAAAATTATGGAAAAAAACATATTTGAGATCCTCGCAATAAGTCCTTTCATTTGATATGTCACACGGTATAGTGTGTAAAACTTTTTTTTTAATTTTCATGTTTTTTTCATGTTTGCCCCCCAAAAGTGCCCCCATATTCAAAATTAATTTATTTACGTTACAGGTCCGTGTTTGGGTCACAGAAATACATATGTGTACCAAATTTCAACTTAATCGATCCATTAGATTCGGAGCAAATTGGCTGTGACAGACGGACAGCCAGACAGACACACGAGTGATCCTGTAAGGGTTCCGTTTTTTCCTTTTGAAGTACGGAACCCTAAAAAAACAAGTAGGTTGACTTTGTGAGCTCACGAGGTTGTCGACATGTGAGACGTGGACTCCATTGTACAGATAGTGCAATCCACGAAGACGAGCCCCACTCCGCGATTGTACTGTAAGCTGTACTTTAGTACGGCGCGGAGCGGAGTGGGGCGCGTCTTCGTGGCTAGCACTATCTATACCGATAATCGTTAATGACCTAATAGCGGAGAGTCTCAACCAACACCTCAGGAGCGTCTCATTGCGCGGTTGGGTCAAGGGCTTGATTCAGAAAACAGTCAGTCAGTCAGCAGAAGCCTGAACACGGCATGCATAACGAGGAGGTTCCTTTCTCAGCCCTAACCACCGGCAGCTTGGAACCTGTTCCTGATGCCGATGGGTTACTAATTTAAAAAAATATAAATATATAAAAATGTAATTTGCAGGTATGTTTTTAAATGAAATAAAGGAACTATATAATAATACTTACAACTAGCTGATAGGATGACCAGTAAAGAATATAGTGCTTCCGTATTTCCCCGTAGCAGACAGAGTTGTAAAACTCTTTGGAGATCAATCTATAAAACAAAATTAATAAATAAATACAGACTGTTTATTTAGTTACAGGTAAACCAGAAGAAGTATGCGCTTCGGTCATCTTCGTGTTTTAGAATTAGCCCGAACGTCGCGACACAGAGTAACCCCCCACAGAGGTTTTTTTTTATTTTTATGTCTAGGGAAACTCGCAGTTTTGACCATTAAGGTCATGGCTGCTTAACCGGACTTTCCTGTGGGTTGCCTTAAGCTGCTACACTTAAAGCCTCCAGCCAGGGGCAAAAACTATTTTAAATTAAAATTAAGCGGACGCTCGCTAAGGGCACCCCTTGTGAGTTAGATTTTCATCTTGATTATTATGCGGGGTATTTAAAGCTACGTGCTCAGCTGCAACAACTGCTGGCACCTCGTTTTTGAGCAAGGGTCGGGAGGGAGTATCATTTACTCGGGGACGCGGTCGCGATCACAAAGGACCTCGGCGGTGAGGTCGGAATGACAGGAGGCGTCTGTGTTTGTGCACTGTACTGGTGGCCCTATTCTTCTCCTGGAGGAGTGTTATGGGGTCATCTGGGTCGGAAAGGCCCCACAGAGGCAATGCTACTTAGTTTTGTACTACCGCGCTTTGTTGTAGTGCACCTATCATTGGGCGTTTGTATAAAGTTTTCTCTCCGTCGGGTTACTTATTCCGGTCGTAGATCGTCATTTGTCATTCTGTTTGGAAAAGTTTTTGGAATTGCATAGAGTTGATAATCTATTATTTTGTAAACATGGTAATACAAAATAGGCAAGTACTTCCATGGTTGTAACAGCTCTATATTATATCTTAAACATCGTGCGTTCGTATTTCCGAAGAAAGACGATGATTCCCGAAGCTCATACTTTTCCTTGGAGATCTGTACCTGCATTCATCATAGCCGTGACTCGACCTTACTTATTTACTAATTACCTTAATTATATTGATTGCTGATTGTCGCTTCAAAAAGAAAGAATTTAAGTTTGTCAAAAAAAAATACTGTAACCCATGGCATCTCATTTAATTTACCTTGAAAGTAGTCCCCTCTACAATATTAGGAACATTCAAACTGACTTTATTTTTCAACTTCAAGACGTAGATGTCTTCAGAAAAACTGCTTTCTTCAGTTATATGTCCGTGTTTACCTAAAAATAAAAATTTGGTATTCGTACATAATTATCAGGTCAACTTCCTACATGAGAAAATTCAGCCGAGGTCGGTCCGTGGATGGGTGACCATCCATTAGATATCGAGACCCCTCCGTGCCTCGGAAAGCAGGTTAAGCCGTTGGTCCCGGGCTGCAAGTATACTGAGGAATCCACAGTGAAAATTCAGCTGCCAAATATCTCACAAACTATTTAAGCTCGTTAAGCCGTTGGTCCCGGCTGTCATTCGTAGATTTTTGACAGTCGTTACGGGTCGTCAGAAGCCCAAAAAAGTCTGACAGCCCGTCTTACCAAGGCGTATCGTGTTATCCAGACACTGGGTTGGTAGTAGTTACGGGTATTCAGAAGCGCAGTGACAACCAGTCTTACCAAGGGGTATCGTGTTAGCCAACGTTCGTACGAACATAATGAAATCGCTGCGGGATTTTATCGTGCACTGGATTTTCAACTCTCGGTGTTAAACCGAGCGTTGAGAATCCAACGCGCTGGGACGCACTCTCGTCTCAGCGCGTTGAAAAAACACACCGTTGGATTTTCAACTCTCGGCGCTAAGCAGAGGATTGAAAATCCAGTGCACGAAATATCGCCGCGAGTTTATTAAGTCCGTGCGAACGTCGGCTTACCGAGTAACTTGGTTGTGGAGGTCAGATTGGCAAACGCTCCATGTAAAACACTGGTATTCAGCTGCATCCGGTTATACTGGAAGCTGACCACAACATAGTTGGAAAATAGCTAGGCAGATTGATTGATCACTCAAAAATAGACTTAGACTACATACCGCTAAAGTAGACAGTTGAAATGGCAATGGAATGTAAACAAATTGATATAAAATAAAATCAAGGGCTTGCCTAAGAACATAGTAGCATCCTTTTGAAAAATTCTTGCATCTTTGGATTCAGTTACATTTTTTGATTTTAACCTCAATATCTGATTTATTATCTGAAATAAAACGTTTATTATATAAAAAGACGAATCGTCAAAATCGGACTACTCGCGTCAGTTTATTCCAGAAATCCCCACCGACAAATCCCTACCAGTGGGGATTGTTATTATTTTTTTTACAGAAATCCCCAGTAGTTAAAAGGTTAGGATCTGGCGCTGCCGGCTGTCGCTCGTTCGATGGTCGGGAGCGCTGAGTCGTGGGATACGGTGATCTCCTTTTGTGAAACCGTAGTTTCGCAGAAGGAGGCTGCGGAAAGGGAGAGGGAGATTGCGACCACTCTCCTGATCCATAGCAGGCGGACTGGGCGTCGGCGGAGGGCGGACAACGCCATCTTCCAGCCCCCGTAAACAGATCCGGAGGGACGGCAGACTCGGGGACGTCCGCCGCCCCCATCCAGCAGGACCCGAGGTGGCGGCGCGTAGTGTTCCGCGCGCGCACCTATTTGACGTCGCGGTGGAAGTCTCACCTCACTCCCTCCGCGGGCATGAAGTGGCCCGCAAAAGCCGGCACCAGTCGGGGATCATGGAAGGCGCACTAGATCTCATGATCCCCGGTCCAAGTGTGGGAAGGGAACACCGGGGTGGTTTTTAGTCAGTAGGAGTCTGACAGACCCCTTCGTCCGCCCCAGGGCGGAAGACATCCATGAGGATTTTCCAACCCGAACAAAAAAAAAAAAAAAAAAAATTGGTTAAAACGACCCAAGTCGCGCGAGCCAAGCGAGCGAAGCGAGCGGTGCCGCAGCAGCGGCCGGCGAGTGCCAAAAACGACTAGAATATTAGAAAAATGGCTGAGTTTATTTAAATAGTGGGGATTTCTGGAAAAAAAAAATTACAATCGCCACTGGTGGGGATTTGTCGGTGGGGATTTCTGGAATAAACCCTCGCTTCGACTTAAGAACCTCCTCCTTTTTTTCATCGGTTAAAAATACATAATTATTTTAAGGGTGCTGTAGCCGAAGGGTGCCAGAAGGAATCCTATTACTAAGCCTCCGCTGTCCGTCCGTCCGTCTATATGTCAGCGGGCTTTATCTAAATCTTGAACCGTAATAATTAGACAGTTGAAATTTTCAGATATTGTTTATTTCTATTGCAGCTTTAACAACAAATAATAAAAATTAAATGAAGTTAATAATTAAAGGGGTCCCGTCCCCATTTAAGAAACGGTACGCACTTGGCAGAGGGGTATCATGATTACGTGATTAGTTTCACCCAGTAACTGGATTGTGGAGGTCAGATAGGCAGTCGCTCCATGTAAAATACTGGTATTCAACTGCATCCGGTTAGACTGGAAGCCGACCCCAACATGGTCGGGACAAGGCTGGGCTGATGATGTGAAGCAATGAGGTAAGCGTCTCACCTGATACTAAGTGGTCACAACCGCCTATGAACATCTATAATAGCGAAGACTTTGTAGCAGTTACACCACCACATACGAACTACGCATCATAGACATGACGTCACACAAATCCTGCATCGCGCAGTTAGAGTTTACCGAGCGATCGACATACATACAAGATTTCAACTTCAAACCGATGGGCAGTTGCCCGCCAGACACAACACCCGTCTGCTCGGAGGATCCTCCCTTTTCTATGGTGGATGAGAGAACTTTACACCCTGTTCCTCATACCCCTAAAACTTCTCTGTCTGTTTCAAAAGTATTAGATAAAAGTGTAAACAAACCCTGCCCAGGTTAAATTCTTACGTAATTACTCACTAAAAGGAATTAGTAACACATTCATCTGTATCTTTCTAGAAAGTTCGAATATGAAAAAAGAAATATTATACTTGTAGCGGTTACACCGCCACATACGAACTACGCATCAAAAGACATGTCTTTTGATGCGTAGTTCGTATGTGGCGGTGTAACCGCTACAAGTATAATATTTCTTCACACAAATCCTGCATCGCGCAATTAAAGTTTACCGTGCGATCGACATATTATAAACAAGATTCCGACTTCAACCGTTGGGCAGTTGCCCGCCAGACACAACATCCGTCTGGTTGGAAGATCCTCCCTTTTTTATGGTGGATGAGTGAACTTTATTTACACCCTGTTCCTCAAACCACTAAATACTCTTAAAGATTTTCTTAGTTTTTCCTCAGATTTAGTTAAAGTTAGGTATCAATAATGTTGTGTGAATTTGTAGCTGTTATGTAGTAGACAATTAATAACGATTAAAAAAGTCCCCCTATGGGGGGATTTTATGGTCTTACACTTTTTTCTTCTTTTATAGAAAAAAATTTCTGCATCTACGTTTTTTTTTTCATAGTCGACAAATTATTAAAATAATAAGCTTTTAGAAATAATAAACAGAATCCAAATCGAGCCAATGACATCAGAGATATAGCAAAAAATGTAAAGCAAGGTCAAAAACGCTACTTAAGTAAAAAATTGAATAACATGAAAAATAAAGTTAATTTTCGATCATTTTTCATGAACATTAAAAAAAAATACGGGTGGGCACATGCCCATGGGCCACATTGTTCAGTTGACTTACCAAAAACAACAGTCGTTGATCCAAATTATTATTTTCATTCTCAATCAGAACTACAAATTTAGAGAGAGCTTTCGACAAGACTTTAAAGTCAGTATCCTCGCTTGAAAATATTGTCTGAAATAACAACATGTTGATTAATAAACATATGGATAGTGCCATCCACGAAGACGCGCTCCACTCCGGTCAGCTCCGTACTAAAGTACAGCTTACAGTACAGTAATCGCGGAGTGGGGCGCGTCTTCGTGGATGGCACCATCTATAACAATGCGTCTATATTTTCCAAAATTGTAGGCAAAGTTGTGTAAAACAATGAAAAAATTGCAATATCTAAGCACGTTAAGAGCGTTTATTCTGAAAGTGGGCAACGTCGTAAATAGCTATCAAATATTTACCTGTTCTGATTATTTTAGCAATATTACTGTATGGAAATAAGAAATATTCCATACAGTAATATTGCCAAATTAATCAAAACATCGAAATATTTGACAGCTATTTACGACGTTGCCAACTTTTAGGATAAACCCTCTTAAGCCTTTGGACCCGGCTGTCATTTGTAGATCTTTGTCAGTCGTTACGGGTCGTGAGAAGCGAGAAAGACAACCAGTCTTACCAAGGGGTATCGTATTACCCAGTAACTGGGTTGTGGAGGTCAGATAGGCAGTCGCTCCATGTAAAATACTGGTATTCAGCTGCATCCGGTTAGACTGGAAGCCGACTCCAACATAGTTGACAATGATTTTAGTTAATACTAGCAGCGCCCCGCGGTTTCGCCCGCATAAGTCTCGATTCCGTGGAAATATCGAGATAAAAAAGTATCCTATGTGTTAATCCAGGTTATAAACTATCTGTGTGCAAAATTTCATCCAAATTGGTCCAGCCGTTTGAGCGTGAAGAAGAGACAAACATACACACACAAACTTTCGCCTTTATAATATTAGTGTGATAGTTAGGTTAGTTAAGATAACTAACTTACTTGAAAAGCGGAGAGAGTGTCACTATGTGAAACGTCTGGTGTTGTAGTCAATGTTGATAACAACTTGCTAAAGACCGTATCTTCTTCAAACTTCTCCACGTATATTGTCTGTAAGATAAATTATTTTTACAGAATTTGTATGACCACCAGTCTGACCAAGGGGTATCGTGTTACCCAGTAACTGAGTTGAGGTCAGATAGGCAGTCGCTCCATATAAAATAGACTGGAAGCTTGGGGTTAGCTTCTAGTCTTACATTGCTGACTACCTTTTAGTGCTTACATGAGCGGCTGCCCGCTGCAGTTGCCTCTGCCGTTGGCAACGTACCGGTCCCGCATAAGACAACGCAGGGGAAAAAAAAGCCCGGCTGCAACTAAAGAGCTCAAAACAAACTCACTTTTCAAGACTGCTCGTGCATTTGGTGGCAGTTATGTTCATCATCTGCATCAGACTGCTTGAAAAGTGAGTTTGTTTAACTTTCTAGTTGCAACTGAGTTTTTTTATTTATTTTTCTAATTGTGTTATATTTTTGGATGGTAATCTCGAGTCCTTTATTTTGATACCCCACATGATGACCATTTTATTTTTCCATGCGCAGCAAAAGCGGGTCGTTAGTGTTTTTATTGAGCAACGCTACGTGGATTTAACGTATAAATACACAAAGGTGTTGTGTTTAATTATAATACATATCAAAATCAGCTTATAATGTTCCCACTGCTGGGACTGCGGCCTCCTCTCTGTGAGAGGGAGTGGGCTGTAATCTACCACGCGGGCCCAGTGCGGGTTGGTAGATGTCACATGTCTTCGAATTTTTGGTCCTCAGACATGCCGGTTTCTTCACGATGTTTTCCTTCACTGTTTTGAGAGCAGTGGTGATGAAATAATTTACACAAAGTTGTAGCGTAGTTTGTATGTAGCGGTTACACCGCCACATAACTACGCATCATAGACATGACGTCACACAAATCCTGCATCGCGCAATTAGTTTACCGAGCGATCGACATAGCTACAAGATTTCAACTTCAAATCGTTGGGCGGTTGCCCGCCAGACACAACACCCGTCTGGTCGGAGGATCCTCCCTTTTCTATGGTGTATGAGTGAACTTTACACCCTGTTCCTCATACCACTAAAAAGTAAAGCGCCTGTCACGGTTCGAACTTACGACCTATAACTCGTAAGTCGCGGACGTTACCACTAGGGCACCAGTGGTCATACATAGTTTACTAACCTCATTTTCATTAGTTTCACTAATCATTTTCACGGCATCAACACCAAACAGTTTGGCTAGATGGATAACTGTCGGTTTTAAAGACTGGCACCAGCTGTCAGTGTTAAACTCTGTTTTATGTAAGCTCAGAAGAACTGCCATCAGGGATAGAATCGGCTTTACTTCTTCGTATGCCTGTTAAAAAAGCATAAATATTATGTAAAATTTAAATGAGTAAAAAATTTAATGTCTATTTATTACATTGACAATAGGCCTGAGTCCAATTTTTTTTATCTGTCTTGTAGATTATTAAAAAATATTGAACACGTATTTTTTCTTTTTTGACGTAATCAAAAGATTACGGCGATACATTGAGTTAAATGTGGAATGACGTCATGCCTTGCTAGATTTAATACGACGTTGTGACGTAGCGAGCGGGACTCCCCAACTTTAATGCGTGTTTTCTAAGTTATTTATGATTAATATGATAAAGCAAAAAATACGTGTCTAATTTTTTTTTATTATCTGAAAGACGGACTAAGGTAATAGGTAATACGGGCTGGTATCCGCAACTCCACGTCAAAACGCGTATTTTGCGTACGGATGGGAATATCGGTTATTCGATCCACCCAAGACGGACTAAATAGAATTTCTTTTTTGACGTGACAACGTCTTATAAATTGGTTTGCCGGGTGACACTTCAAGAAACTGCGTTACGCTCCGCTCACGTTATGCGCTCACAATGAGAGCGAGTGAGAGGCACGCGTGCATGGTTAGCCCGCCTAAGAGCGAGAGAGACAGACATAAAAAGTGAAAGGCACGCGTCCCTTCCACTCGAGCACAGTTAGCCCGCCTAAGAGCGAGAGAGACAGAGCGAGAGAGAGAGAGAGAGTGAGAGAGATAGGCATACACACCGGTTCATGTGTATAAATAAATGTTTTAAATTGTTACTATTATTTCATCCTTCTTCCTACTATACGAATGAATATTCACATTAAAATTATTTTACCACTCAAAGTCGTTGTCACGTAAAACTTTCGCCCGTATACCGACTTTACAGGCAACCAATTTTTTTTACCTAGGCAACTACCGTATTTCGAGCGGTCATTGTTGTTTACATTTTTGGAAAATAATTGATAATTGAAGCATTGGGACCAACAAGGGCGTTCGGCACCCAAGGTCCGTTTTGATATTATTGCATCAAATTAAGTATTGCGTCATCTAGTTTCATATTACAAAAACTCATTTTGATCCATTAATTCTGGATGGCGTGATAGGTATTTATTGAGAGGATTTCGCTATGCCGTTGTTGCATGGATGATTGAAAAGCGTTTGAATTTCAAACACGTTACGACCTGCAGCTCTCGGAAGTTTATTTTAATGTAAAAGCATGTCTGAAGTCAGTGAAATCAGTGATTTTAGTGCAGATGATGGAGGACAAAAGAAGTTGAAGAATATACAGTTACAGAAGAAAAATGTGCGCAAGGCTAAGAGAACTTTGGGTGACGAGTACACATCAGCTGTGTGATTTACTTTAAAATAAAAATAATCCTTTTGAGCACCCAAAGCTATTATTTATGGCTTAGAAACCTTTAAAAATATGAACGCCCAATTAATTTACGGGTTGAATGCAACAAGTTTCTAACTACCTTAAAATAATAATAATACTAGAATCTGATAACTGACTCATGATACCCTTAAATTTTAAAAGTGCTAGAGGTTTATCTTAATTTATTTAGAATGTATAATACATCTAAAACTTTAACTTCAATTAACTCAAAACTCACTTTTTTTTTTAACGCACCCAATGCTTCATTTAGTATTACTACGTAACTTCAATTGTGTATTATTTCAGAAAATGATAAACCGACAGGGTGTTCAAAATTCTCATCTTTAATTTCACATAAACGTATTGAAAAACTTACCTTCTCAGAATCTCCAGTAAAAGACGCTAGAACTTCCAAGATATGCTGGAGAGCATCCTCAAAGATGATCACGGCTTTACGCAGGTCTGGCCCAGTAGTATTGTCTAGTAGCACTCTCCAAATGTCTATGTATGTGTCTAAGTTTTCTTGGAGACAGAGTTTCAGTAATAGAACTAGGGCTGCCTGCAAATGAGAAAATTCTCAGAATCATAATCAGTTTTATTTAGTTATAGTATGATGTTGATAATATTTATTTTGTAAATTCTACCACAACGTATAGTATACAAATATTCAAATGACATTCTCAACTTTTCACTACAACGTGTAACGTTAAATGCGCAAAACCTCAGACACCCCAACTGATTTTTAATTCAATTGACCTATTTCAGAGAGAAAAATCATTTAAAAAATTGTAAAGGTTTTATGTGCTGTTTTAGTTCGTAAGATTCGTATTTGCATTGAAATGAAAGCTATTATTATACCGCGTATGAGAAAATTTAAATTGGTCGACAACAATTTGTTTACCTATTTTGGCGGGTTTGCGCATGTGATGGCTTGACCTATTAATAAATAGACACGGCAACGTCTTTAATGAAGATATTTTGAAAAAGGTGACCTATATTAAAAAGTGGTTCAATTGATTCTGCTCGTTATTCTGATCAAACTATTTTCAGGTTTTGCGCATTTAACGTTACAACACGTTGCATATTTGGGCCGTTTTGAACACTCGGTTTGTTGAGTCATAAACGTCAGTAATAGAACAATCGCTACTATTACCCACATCACGCTCCGAAAGCCTAACGAGTGCGAGAGAGACAGATATACAAGAACATTTACGGCCCGACGAGCCAGTTCAAAACGACCCAGCTTAAACTTCTGTCACAGTCAGCAAAGCCGACAGTTTCTGTACGTCATTCGTGTCATATTGCTAGTAAACAGATACACGCTTGGTTTGTATGAAAAGTGTTGACAAATGCCGCCTCTAGCAGCGGCCGCAGAGTGAAATAGCGCGCTATGCCGTAGTAAAGAGCGCAGTACGCCGAAATGAATAACGTACTACGCCGCAGCAAATTGCGCGATACGCCGTAGCAAATAGCGCGCTACGCCGTAGCACAAAAAAGCTGAAGTCAAAGCATTCGTTCTATATTTTCTACTCTCATTCATAAAAATACTTCATGTCTTACCTTTCTAACATCATCAGAAGCCTTCAAAACGCCGTTAACAACAATATCCCTCTTCTTCGAAGTCGGTAAATTATCGTAGAACATTATAGCAGTCAGTAACATAGTCTCGCTGTTAGAAACACTGGATCCTATGCACAATGATACCTGAAATGATAGAAAAAATTAAATGAAATGATTATTTGAACGTAGGCAGAGGTGTAGACGGGGGTCAAATTAAATTAACTGGCGAAACTTCAACATGTGATGGGTATTGATATCTCCACAGATATAGATAGACCTAGATAACGCAAGTATCGCGATCTGTATGAAAACCAAGCGTGCCATTTTTTTACTACCTACTATGACGTCACAAGCACTAAGAAACGTTTCTTTTATTGTTTCTCCTCGCATTTGCCTCGTTTTTACAATTTATAACAGCGTAATTAACCATTTTCAACTTTTACTGACTTCCGACAAGCGTGGCACCGATGCAGACTGAGCGCGAAAGTGGCAGCTTACGATTATTGTACGTAAGCTGGGCACGAAAATGGCACGCGAAGTAGTTGCTCTTGCGTTATCTAGATATATCTGTGGATATCTCGATATGGATAAAACAAAACAAAAAAAAACAGTGGCACTCCGGACGCGAGTGCCGACAGAAGTGTAAACTTGAACAGGACCACCTTGGTGGAAGAAAAATACATGTATAGAACATTGGCAACCTTATCTGCATAAAGAGAACAATCGCGTTTAATAAAATAAAAAAAATACTTCCAAAACTTTTAACTTGCATAGAAAATTGATCCGTAACGAAATGTAAATAAAGAGCACAATCGCGTTTACAAAAATGAGATGTCGGTAATGGTGTCGCGAGTTCAATAATTGTTTTTCCCATCTCAAAAATTCCCAACGCGCCTAAAGAAGTTTTCACTTCAAAAATTGCGCGTGCGGCACCGTACTCGTGATAATAGTGAAACTTTTTTAGAGCCGATAATACCTCAAATTGCTTAGCTTGATCCTCCGCTACATTGAAAATACTGCAGCATTAATTTAGAAATAAATATATGTTAAATGAGGATCAATTTTAAGTACTATGTTTGACGAAAACACTATCCCATAAAATAAAAAAATCTATGGTACATTTATGCTAGTCGCGCGGTAAACTTTGCTTACGCGATACAGGATTTTTAGAAGTGGTGCGTATTTCAAATGTGGCGATCTAGATTCCACCACAGATATGAAAGGTTTGCTCACGATGTATTCTTTCACCGTATTGAGAGCAGTGGTGATGGAATAATTTACACAAAGTAAAGTGCTTGTCAGGGTACAAACCCACGCTCTACAACTCGTAAGTCGCGGCCGTTACCACTGGGACACCACTGCTCTCTGATCGATGATGATAATCTATAACCTTATACAATTTTTTTTTATTGGCATCTTGCAGGTCTAGGAGGTTGTCGGCTGCTTAACCGGACTTTCCTGTGGCTGCCTCAATAAATTAAGGCCTCCAACCAGGACATAAAACTTAGAAACTAGGCGACTACACGCTAAGGGCACCCCCTGTGGGGTACGGACCTCAGCATAGGGCGTTGCTGATTAATATTATTATTAGGGGAATTTAAAGCAACTGGCTCAGCGGCGCGGGCTGGCTCGAGCAAGGGTCGGGGCGGACCTTATACTCACCGTATTAGCGTCCTCATAAGACAGCTTCTTGGTCCTCAGTCGGAACTCCATCTCGATATATGTAGTGGGCACATCCATATATTGGCTCGTTTTAGCTTGTATCATGATTCTTAAGGCTGTATGTTTTATTATGGAACCAGAATGGAGGCGGGGGAGAACTTCAGACTTTATTATGTCCTGTAAATATATAAAAAAAAGATTAATACGGAGTAACAAGACGCATCAAAGTCAAATAATTTATTTCAATTAGGCACATAAAAGGCACTGTTTAACGTAAAAATTTACAAAAAATTTAATTGATTCTAGTCGCCCCTTCCAAAAGGTAGTTTCGTATGGGGAAGAATGGGCAAGAAACTCCACCGTTACTCTTTTAAAATCTTTTGCAATATTTTGTATATGTCACCGTATAATTATGAACTTCGTTAGTTTATAATCTATCGGTATTATTTCCGTTAGATTATAAACTGTCGAAAAATTGTGAACTGTGACAAATCATTTACAATTTAACGCTTAAATTTTCGATAGTTTATAATGTATCCATGAAAAACGGACAAATTGTGAACTGGTATCAAACTTGCTTGCGACGTAACGCACCTTGCGCTAATATTAAATAGCCTGCCTGGCTGCGAGCAACTTGGAAGTAGCGCTCGCCGGCCGCTACCGCGGCACCGCTCGCTTCGCTCGCTCGGCTCGCGCGCGGTTGGTCACAGTTCTAACCTAACCTAACCCATTTCACCCAGTTCACAATTTTTCGACAGTTTATAATCTAACGGAAATAATACCGATAGATTATAAACTTACGGTTCTCACAATCTTACGGTGACATATACATTAATTATAAATGTGAAGACGATGCACCTGGAATAAGATTACTATAGGTAAAAATAATTAAAAATGAAGCAATGACAGAAAAATTTATGATGTGATGGATACATTGTGTTTACATATTTACAAGCATTGTAAAAGTACCTATACAATATTCCTAAATTTTTTACAAGAAATACTAATAAGTCAGTGTGTGAGTTCAAGTAATCACAGAATGTAAAATCAATGTTATAATAAATTATACAATTAAATTAAATTAGCAACCAGTTTGATTTTGTCTAGGCTCTAAATTGTCCTATGGAGCTAGACCAGCATGTTTCCAAGCATTCTTATCTTGGATGTAATTCTCTAATTTATAATATGCTTGTTAACAAAAAGTACTTTTAAATTTTCTTTCAGTTAAGAGCGTTTATTCTGAAAGTGGGCAACATCGCAAATAGCTGTCAAATATTTCGCTGTTTTGATTAATTTGGCAATATTACTGTATGGAAATAAGAAATGTGGCTAAGTAGTTCTCTAGAATATTAATAATGAATTGCAATTATAACACTGAATTTGATGTTGTAACCGTTTTAGGTGTAAAAAAAGGCATTTGGAAAGTTTCCAAAAGCTGTTTTTATATTTTTAACAAAATCAAAAATTAAATCATTTTTATTTGCATTAAAACATGGTATTACAGATGTTGAACTAAATATTCGGTGTACGATATTAATTATAGCATTTCATAATCAATATTTTAGTGTACTAGTTAGCCACATTTCTTATTTCCATACAGTAATATTGCCAAATTAATCAAAACAGCGAAATGTTTGACATCTATTTGCGACGTTGCCCACTTTCCGAAGCCGAGTCCCTTGTGAGTACAAGTTGGGTTGTCAGAAGCCAGACAGTCTGAAAACCAGTCTTACCAAGGGGTATCGTGTTAAACAACTATGTTGTAGAGGTCAGATAGGCAGTCGCGCCATGTTAACTACTGGTATTCAGCTGCATCCGGTTAGACTGAAAGCTGACCCCAACATAGTTGGGAAAAAGCTAGGCAGATGAGTAAGGGAATATTAGTTTTCTGTAAAAGGGGTCTTACCTCTTTATTCTGAACTTCAGGTAAGATAACTGCGTAGATATTGCTCAAGGCCTCCATGGCGTTCTTAGTCTCAATCTGCCATAGGTACAAGCGAACGGCCCTGTCTTTTGCCAAGCGCTCTTTAAATAAGTGGGCGTGATGTTTGAAGATTGATAGAAGAACTGGAATTAGAAAAAAACGACATGCTTCAAGGTCAAGTTAAATTAGTCGGCGAAACTTCGCAAATGATTTGATTTTTAAGGGTTCGTACCTCAAAAGGAAAACTGGCCAATACGGTAGTTGCCTAGGTAAAAAAAAGAAATTCTATTTAGTCCGTCTTTTAGACAAAATAATATTAGACACGTATTTTTTGCTTTATCATATTAATCAAAATTAACTTAGAAAACACGCATTAAAGTTAGGGAGTCCCACTCGCTACGTCACAACGTCGTATTAAATTTACCAAGGCATGACGTCATACCACATTTTAACTCAATGTATAGCCGTAATCTTTTGATTACGTCAAAAAAGAAAAAATACGTGTTCAATATTTTTTAATAAACTACACGACGGACATAAAAAAAAAATAATACATTTTTGGACACAGACCTATTGCGTGTCGGACCACGAACAATGAAGAGTTCCGTAATTGAGATGAATTTATCCTAAGAATAAACTTAACATTGTAGTTTAAAAACAAGTTCTCCCATACAAAATGTAAGGGAGAACATGTTTTTGCAACTGCAAATGTAAGTTGTTCGATTATTACTCGTCAACTTGTAAAGCCTACTTAGCTGTGATAGTTTTCCTTTTAATTTCGTTATGGACTATATACACCGTGTTTGAATCACAGTTTTGCTAGAACAAACGTTGTTCAGACCATGGTCTACTACCATACTACAGCATCCAATTAAAAAAAAACATCATTGGTTTTTGAAAAAACACAAAAAAAAACAAAGTTTAAAATGTCAAGATTATCGTTACTCCCTACAACACAGACACCACGCATGGGACACAGCATTGTTTTCAGGGAAATGTACCTCCATAAACGAAATTTAGTTAGCAGTAGATTATCTTGACATTTTAAACTTTGTCTTTTTGTGTTTTTTCAAAAACCAATTTATGTTTTTTTTAAATTGGATGCTGTAGAATGGTAGTAGACCATGGTCTGAATAACGTTTGTTTTAGCAAAACTGTGATTCAAATTTCACGGTGTATACTGGCGTGAATTTTTTCACATATCCAAAACCAAACATTTAGCTGATGGGGACACACACACTCACACTTGACTGTAACAAAAATTTGCAATTTTAAAGCTTAAACTTTTACAAACGAATCCCTGAATCCAAAAATGGTTTTCACACACTCACAATATTTTTGAACGACCTTTCCAACGACACCCGACATCATGGGAAAGACGAGAAATAAAAACATCCCCACTGTATGTGTAGGGGAGGTGGACGTATTTTATTTTGAGAAAATATAAGGATTCCTCGTTGACTATGGAACCCTTATACAGGCTGTCCGGTAAATAATGGATAACTTTGAAATAGCATATAATAGACTCCATGGCCGTTCTAAAAAAATGCAAAAATATATATCCCAAGTACTACTTGAGTTTTTTAACTAACTTTTTACCTTATTTTACATTTTTCTTCACCACAACCACAAATGAATGAATTCCATTGGTTATTAATTTGTTGTTGTAATATTGTACATTGACTATGCCGACAGAGAAGCAGTAAATAATGTGACTAGAAATTGCCCAGTATCTTTTTCAAAAATATCGTATCTTATGTACTAATTGGAAAATATATTTTTGTATTTTATTTTTAGAACAGCTATGGAGTCTATTATATGCTATTTCTAGGTTATCCATTATTTACCGGACACCCTGTATATGATCTTGTATGGATCCCTTTGTTATCCATCTGTCTGTTTGTCAATAAATTTTTTCTCAAGAACGCGTGGAGGTATCAGGTTGAAATTAATATCGAGTTACTGTCATGTGCGAGTGGGTCAGTTGCTCGCGTCCGAGTTACTACAACATTTTTTTGTTTTTACTCGCTACTCGCCTACCCCCATCACGCCACAAGCATCGGGACGCACGCCGCTCGGTCGTCAACTCGCACGATTTTGCGAAATGACAGTAGCTCGTACGCTCAGGCCCATGCCATCGGACGAAGTATGCGAGTACACTGGTGCAGTATCTGTCTACTGCGACGCCAGCAGTTTGCATTGGTGTGACCGAGCGAGGCAAGTCGAGCTACTGTCATGCGAGTACACAGGCACAGTAGTTGTCTACTGTCACATCAGCTGCTCGCACTGTGTAACCTATCCTCTAGGCATGGCGGGCTGATACCAGACGTGAGTAAAGCAATTGTACAAGCACAGATGAATACCGATGCGTCACTCCGCATTTTAGATATAGCTACAAGTAGGTACGCGGCGGGCTCGTCTTGTCGAATTCAGTGAGCGTGACGTAGTAGTCAGAAGATATAAGAGTTACGCGATAGAAAGAGAGGCAACTTCTATGTGAATATAACTGTAGGTAATTAGCGCTGTGCGAACTGAATTGCACTTTATTGTGTCGTGAACCATCTGTGGTACAAGTATCTCGCGGGCCCCCGAGTCATGGTAATAGAAGAAACAGTAGAGTTTTAGTCGGTAGAAGTCCGACATAACCCTCCGTTCTTCGCAGACGGAGGGTATCTATGAGGATTTTCCCACGGAAATATAAATAAAAAGGCTTACCTTCCAAACACTTGGATATTTTAATACATTCCCTGGACATGGTGTCATAGAACCTGTTAATCTGTTCTATTTCGATATCATCTCCAAAATGCTCGAACAAACCGTTTATGCCTTGCAACACTGAATTCACTACCTGGTCCTGTAACAAATACAATATAGTCAAGAAAATTAATGGATAAGCAAATTCACACACTACCTCAATTTTCCGTGTTACAGTCATTTCATATCTGTCAAAGAACGAGAGTTAGAATTTTCTGAAAGTGGGTAACGTCGCAAATAGACGTCAAATATTTCGCTTTTTGATTAATTTGGCAATATTACTGTGTGGAAATATGAAATATGGCTAACTAGTGAACTAAAATATTGATTATTGTTATATTTTTCTTTTTTTTTGTGTGGGAAATTATCAAATAACTTCTCCCGCTCTGGGCGGAGCGGGAGGGCGTGTCAGACTCTTACTGATTAAAACCCACCAGTGTTCCTTCAGTTGCCTGTATATTGCCAGGGGCCACGGTAACCCTTTCGGACAAACCCACAACCCCGGCAGGCATTGGCCCTATCAGACCCCTTCAATTGTGCTGACATCTCTGAGGCGCGCGTGGAACACAACGCGCCGTCGACCCGGGCCTGGCGCATCCCCCTTAACACAGCGAACTGTGCTGTACTGCTTAGATGGTTTGGTCATGTTGAGAGGATGAATGAAAGGCGACATGCAAAATGTATTTCCAAGGCAGATGTGAGTGGAAACTATGGGAGAGGACGCCCTAGGGCATATAGTGACCTTATTGGTGATGTTCTTCAGAAAAGTCAGGTGCATAGTACTCGCAACCGGCGTGCGTGTATGACCGTGAACGCTAAAGTGAAGTGAACTTGAATTGAGCTGTCATTCCACCATATACTAGGGATTGACACTGTTGACAGCTCACTTTCAAGGTCACTTCACATTAGCGTTCACGGTGAGATTTTAACAAAATAGCACTGCTGATGTATAACCGTAAACGAAGCAAAATGAGTATGTAAGGATCATAGTAGTCCGTCTAAAACCAACTTTATATACACTTGCATAAAGTTGATGTTTGTTTAAGTGGAAATAACATCAATTGGAAAAGAGGATTTAAATAGACCTTATGTATGTAAATAAATGGTTCTTACCGTCTTATTGTTCGGTTGAAGCATGTTTAAATAAATGCGCCATATTCTAGTGAATTGCTCCTGTACCAGCTCTGGGTGGTACCTGCATATAGTACCTGAAATAAATTAATAAAATAATGTTCAGTACAGTCACGAGCATAGATACCTTACATGTACGCATGATACGAAAGCGATTTGAGATATTTAAAAAAGATGGAGTGACATTCCCCATACTCGTAATGAGAGAGACAGAGTTGTAATAAGGAGTGCCACCCCAAATTTTTTGTTTCTTAATTTCACTAAGTAGATTGTTGTTTAGCAGTGCACAGAATACACAGTTTTTCGAATATTCATCCATATTCAGTATTTCTATTTTCTTAATGTCCCTCGGGAATCATCGCATTTTCGAATACAAACGAATACTCATTTCCATGTCCATCAACTATTAGATTTATCGTGTATAATAATTTGAATTCAGAACTAAGTACTTTATTGTTGTTTTGTTTTGATTTCCGTGTGAACTATATAGAGCTGTAAAACAATTTTCTTATCTGTCGTGCCTGCAAGTTTAGCGGCTTTCCTCCCATTTTTTTAATAAATTAAATTAAGTTAAAAAGTATTAGTAACTATATACTTCCAAATCGATTGAGAGCGTCCGGTCTGTATCAAGTGCAAAGGGCAACTGATATAAATCCGACGAATGACGAAACACGAAGTTTGTCGAGGGACATTAAGAAAATAGAAATACTGTAGTGCAAATAGTCTCCAAGTAAAATGGCTATGTGACATCCGGACAGACAGACGGACATGACACAAATATGACCAGCTGTGAGAAGGGGCTCCAAAAATTATAAAATACGTGTGACTTTATTTATTTATTTAAGTTTCATGCACAACATAACAGAATATACATCCAAGGCGTCGTACAGAACAATATACAAACTAAAAATTACACACATACCTACGTAGTAGGTTATGTAAATTAAAAAAAAAAAAAAAGCACATAAAACACAAGAAATAACAAAATTAACAAATAAAATAACACTCGTAAAATAAACAAACTGCAATCAAGAGGAAGAAAAAACTTATAAAAAAATTATCTTTCATCCATCCTCTCACAAAAACTTAAACATTCACGACACACATCGATCCATCTCCCAGCAAACAAGTCACATTCCGGTGTTGATGTCAGAAGAGCATTGAGCATAGTAAGGGCCCGAACGAGGGGCGAGTTAGCTCGCGACACCGTGCGTGCTGATGGTACGGCTAGTAGCCGGTGACTTCGCGGCCTGAGTTGATGTTTGGGCAGAACAGGGACAAAAAGCCTTACCAACTGCTCCATTAGTTCCTGACAATCGGACTCACCCCGCATAATACGGCAGGCAGTGATAAGCAGGAAGCACTTACGCCTTACCTCGAGAGAATTAAAATTTAGTACGCCGTAGTATGTATGGATGGCCCCATTTGCCATGCTTAAACGCGTCAGTTCCCCAGACGAGCTCTTTCACAAAGAGTAGGGGCTTGAACATAACTGGCGGCATGTGGGCGTATAGGTACACCCCTGCCAAACTCTTCGAGAATTACGGGCTTCATGATATTATGTTATTGAAGTGAAAACTTCTTTTCTTTAGGCGCGTTGGGCATTTTTGAGATGGGAAAAAACAATTGAACTCACGATACTGTTACCGACGACACCAGCTTTTGACCATCAAAAAGACATCAACGCGCGAAGTTTTCACTTCTGTCGGCACTCCCGGAGTGCCACTGTTTTTATTTTATTAATTTTAGGAAAACTTACAGCTAATACATTTTAATATCAAGTACAATGTGTAAACGATGGCCAATTACAAGCTTCCACTTATAATATGACATTGTTTATACTCACCAACAAGTAGTGCCAGCGCCGCCTTGCATGTCTTTGCTTCATCTAAGGCATTGACGGTTCTGCTTACAACCTGTTCGCTGAGGTCAGCAGAAGGATGCTTCGCCACGCTAATAAGACATAGGAGGGCTTCCTTCCGAGTTTGAGGGTCGAAGGGTAGCATGCATAGCTAGAACAATAATAAGAGAAATATATCATTGATCCTCTAAAAATGTATTGACCAGATATAGATATACGCTTTTTTTAATCAATGGTGCCTCTTTTTAACTTTCTGCCCTTTTCTCAAAGTTGATCGCAGTAACTAAGCTAAGGGCGGCACCCTGACCAAATGGGTTAGGTTAGAATTGTGGCAAACCGTGCGCGAGCCGAGCGAGCGAAGCGGCCGTACAACGGCAGCGGCCGGCGAGCGCTCTATCCAAGATGCTCGCAATTAATTGGATATTTAGTATTTTAGGACAATGTAATGGAAGGTATTTGAGATTCTCAAAAAGAGGCAAATTTATTATATTAAACTAGCTTTTGCCCGCGGCTTCGCACTCGTGGATGTCGGAAAATATCCCGCGGGAACGTACTACCGAGATTTCATACCTAATAACATAGGAAAAGGTCATTGACTCCTACCGCTGCGCCCTTAATTGCGCCTTTTAATCTTAATTAAATGCCCAATTTAAATAACATATTTTTTTGAATAAGGATTAATACTATACCGGTCAAAAAAGCTTCGGAAATAACAATTAAATTTTTATCAAATTCTGAAAGATAGAAATGGTTATTGTGGGTCATCCTTAGAAGATAGACACACACATGCCATCGAGGACTTTTTTTATTGAACTTTTCAAGATGAACAATACCGTAGAACATAAATTTGATGTATCTTTTCCGGTTAACGCAGCGCACGCCAGTAAAGCTCCCAGTCGGCATGATTTTTTTCCGACTTCTTCAACAATAGTCGTCATATTTCAGCCAATTTACACAAAACCTTCCGCATGAATCACTCCGTCTATTGGTGAAAACCGTTTGAAAATCCGTTCGGTAGTTTTTGAGTTTATCGCGTTTAGACAGACAGACACGGCGGGGGACTTTATTTTATAATATGTAAGTATATATATATATAAGGATTATGTAAGGATGTCCATTAATATTTTTCGGATATCAAAGCTACATTATTGCCCGTGTTACTCGCTTCACCCATTACAAACAAACAAACATTTAAAAATTCAAATCTTTTCTCTTCAATATTAGTTAAAAATGCGGCGACGCATGAATCGTCCATACAAACGTAATACATAAATAATTTGCAATTTGGGCATATTTCCACCATATTATGCTGTTATTCGGATTTAGACAGTGTTTATCTAGGCTCCTACTTTTTTTTTTTCCAAAAAGCTTTTTTAAAATGAAGTTTAAACGAATTTAATTTCGCACATTTTTACAGCGTAAATGACATGTCTTCATATTGTTTTTTCTGTATTATAAACAACAATATTTATAATGATGTTTCTGCAGAAGCATAGCTTATATTCTCAAGTTACAAATTATCGAAAAAAAATGGAAAAATATTAAGTTTACATTCATCATTTTTGGTATTACAGAACACATACAAATTTATCATAAATTTTCGAAAGCTAGTAGTACTATCGCGTCAAGCAATTGTCAATGTGTGCGTGGTAGTATTGCTCACTGTAGGTGTATATCGCTCCGACAGGCACTCACACTAGCGCAACGTGCTTGGAATTGAATTTTGCAAACATCTCGATTTGTAGTTGCGAGCCGTGTTCGCAGGCCATCGATAACAACATAAGATAACATCGCCGCTGTTTCCCCGAAGGATCGAGCCATAGTACACCCACATTTCGCCAGTTACATTTAAGTCCCATGTAACAGGGGGTGAGCCTATTGTTTTATAAATCTTCCCCTTAACACGTTGCGGGACGGTAATGACTTTTTCAAATTATGCAATATGACAGTAAAATTGCCCATACAAAACACATATATTTTCAATGTGTGACTTTGTGCGTTCTAATGCTTCTATACGTATGAGGGATCGATGTGATACGACAGTAAAAACGGTTTTCCTTGTTCCTCTATACAAAATTTCGCTGTAATGCCCGTACCTCACTTTAGAAGAGTTTAAAATTGTACGGCGGTGCCCGTACTGTCATTTTTCAACTTCAAAAAATCTACTGCTAATTCAGTGCGTCCCGCAATGTGTTAAATTTAAGGGAAAATAAAATAAATACTTACTTCAGTGATATTATTATAATAGTTCTCCACAACATCCCAGCACTTCTCAACAATTTTCGACAATATCTTAAAAGAATCCGCTATAGTTTTCAACCACTGTTCATTAGCACGTTTTGATGTTATCGTCTCAAATAGACCAACAGGTTTGAAGAGTAGGGTCTGAGCTAGCCATTCTGAAAAGGAAACATACATCAATAGCATGACGCCTTTCATCCCGAAGGGTAAGCAGAGATCATTCAGTCAGAGAAATTATATGCAAACTATTTAAAGGAACTATTTGACGTTTGATTAAAAACATGCCAGTATAAAATTAGTATTAGCATTTATTTAGGCTAACCAACTAAATACACATAAAGACATTGTAGTATTGTATTTATTTATTTCTCAGTAAATGGTACATATCATTTACAAATGCTTGCATCTAAATTAAAGGTAAGCACAGCATTTGAATAAGATCTCACTATACAATAATAATTAGAACTAATATGAAATCTTTTATACTTAAAAAAACAATAAAAAAAAACATTTTCAACAAAAATTACATATAATTGAGCACAGCTTTTTTTCTTGTAAATTGTTAGCTTGTGGCGTATTGATATAAATACCCACATTCCGCCAGTCAGTTGAACATACCTGTTTCAAAAGGGGCCAATTCGTCAGTGAGTATTATTTCTGCTGAACGGATAGCCTTTGCGTAGTCTTTGGGCTCAGGTGTTTCAGGATAAGACGAGATTACGTCACTCCAGCACTCCATTTTATACCGAAATTATTTTTTTAATTTCTGTAAATAGAATTGTGTTTAGCCACTTTTTAGAAAATAGGTAATTAGAGCTGGTGTACGCAACTCCTTGTCAAAGCGCATTGTCTGTTTTGAGGGGTCTGGCACTGTATGCCGAGATACAGGACTCATTCTAGTTTGGCTACAGATGCTCCCATGTTATATACTCCTAAGTACTAGCCTATAAGTATGTGATAGTTAATTGTTTCAGACATAACCTTGCGGAAATCCATTATAAAATACAATAGACGTTGTTATATTTAGTACCCTGTTCCGCTTTACTATTCCTAAAGAGCCATAAAAAACACTGTAAGAAATCGACGTGATTCACCTCTCAACGAGGCATTCCCAGGATGACAATTGACTTGTTGCGAACCTAAACTTAGCGTGTGGCTACACCGAGTATTGGTCGCAGAGTAAATATGTGTATGTAATCCGTTGTATTATTTTAGGGGAAGTAAATAAATAAACAAAACCATTTTGAAGTGACTTTCGCACAAAACATTATGCAGTACCTATTAGTAAATATGGGAGTATGAGAAAAGTTCACAGCAATGCATGTGCACAGCATGTAACATTTTTTTTTATGATTTTGGTTACAGTATTTATAATATTTCGAGAAATTCCTTTTATTTTCGCAACTTAAAATTTTACAGAAAAGTTTCTTGAGTTGTTAGCTTCTGTAAAAAGAAAGCACCTTCATCTCAACAGCTTTTAAAGTTCCTTACACATATAAGATAAGAAATAACCCTGAGATAAGGATACGCTTAATCAAGTTAATAACTGAGGGCTTAAAAAATAGGGCTAGTACAAATACATGTTTGAAAAATCATTTCATACACACGCCTTCTTCAGGGCAAAGCGAAGATGGCGGAACGAGTTTGACTCCTACCGAAAGGACTGACTGGCAGTACCGGCACTAGCAAAAGATAGAATTGTGTGGAAAAAGGAGAGGGTGGCTTTTGCCTTGCAGTGGGACAATACAGGCTAGTAAAATTAGATTCGATTAGGTATACATAATAAAAAGAGTTAAGAACTTGCTACGGTACATAGAAATAAAGAAATAATAACTCAAAAAACCTACTATTTAAGCCTTGTTGACCGGGTTTAAAAATAACAACACCAAGTTAACACTACGGCCTTCGACTAATCAAGATCGTGCCGTTCTCAGAAACTGGCAATAATATGAAGCAACCTGATAATTACCTGGTTATTTAAGTTCTTTATTTTGTAATGTATCTAAAACCAAACCACAGAAGAAATTCACGAAAACGAAACGGCTTTCCGAAATTCAAAACAAGTTTGAACTTGTTGTTGGAGCTGTCAGTGCTGTCACTGTCAGTGCTAGCCCACAGGTTATCTAGCCCTGCATTCCGAGTTACGCTAAAAGTGATAATATCGCGAATCCAACCAAATTTTATTGTCACAATTATTACTCAATAGCCCCTATATTTTGTAACTATTAAATTTGGTCGGATTCGCGATATTATCACTTTTAGCGTAACTCGGAATGCGGCCTACATTATATCCTCTTGTCTTTTTATCAGTAGAATCTGGCGTCTGTCTGTCTGTTTGTTTGTTCGTGTACATCTCCGGAACTACTTGCTGAACGGATTTTCATGTAGTTTTCAAAGGTAGATAGATGATAGAGATTAATTTGAAGCAAGCAGCAAAGGCTTTGTTTGTTAAATTGAATGATGTATAAAAAGTTATCGTCATAGAAGACGGTATTTTTCACGACACGTTGTGCACAATTTCTGAGAGTAAACTAACAAAAACTACTAGGCTTGCATGAATTCACGTTTAGTTTATTTTGAGTATGTACTTAAAAAAGTGCTATCTATTTGTATCTATATAAAATCTATTGCCATTCTCTCATTCATCACTATAGAATGGCTCGACCGATTTGATTTTTTTTAATGTGTTCGTAATTGTCTAGACAAATGGAAATTCACCAGAAAAGTCAAGAATACACCCAGGCGACGCCGGACACAAACAGCTAGTCTACTCATATTTCTCTAGCGGAGGTGCCACCCACAGACCAAACCAATCACCTGTGTGTGTCACTTTTCTGATAAATGTTGGTACAGACGCCAGCACATCAAGCTACCCGAAACTGTCAAATTATCCCAATCAACTTTGAACCTTAAACTTCAGCGATAAAGTTGAAAATGAATTACATAAATTTGACAGATTGTAGTAGCTTGAAGTGCTGGCGTCTGTACATACCGTAGATAGAGAAAGCATTCTTTGTCAACGGTACCTACATACAAAGGACAGAGTAATAAAAACTTTAAAAAAATCAACCGACTTTATAAAAAAAGGGACTACAAAGTGAAAAAAATATTTTAGTTTGTTAACAAGCAGTGAACAAAGAACCATGACAGAATTGGCTAGCACAGCCACAGCCACAGCTGGGACCTTACTATGACGTGTTATAGCCATTATTGTACCGCTGTGAAAATGGGACAGTGCTGTTTATGCTGTATAGCTCCATCTCTCTCTCACACTGGAACAATGATACGTCGTAGTACGATCCCTGGCCAGCTGTGGTTGCTTGCCATGTCTTGTGCTTATTTATCTAGAGTCTGAGCAATACTTGTCGTTCAGTTTTAGTATTTCACTAGCTTTTGCCCGCGGCTTCGCCCGCGTAAACGTCGGAAAGTATCCCACGGGAACGTACAGACGCCAGCACTTCAAGCTACTACAATCTGTTAAATTTATTTAATAGATTTTCAACTTTATCGCTGATAAGTAAGGTTCAAAGTTGATTGGGAAAATTTGACAGTTTCGGGTAGCTTGATGTGCTGGCGTCTGTACCTACAACAGAGAAAAGTATCCTATGTATTGTTTCATAGATCTTTTTAAAATGAATAATTATATTCCAAAATACATTGTTTAAAGATCTATTGGTTTACGCGGTGCATAGTAAAGCTCCCAGCCGGCATGATTTTTTCTGACATTTTTACCTATATATTAAAAAGTACTCTGTGGACATCTTCAACCATCAAACACTTGTGTGTTTGAGTATTTTGTGTAAATTGGCTGAAAGACGTTGTCGTCTTTCAGCCAATTTACACAAAATCTTTTACATACACGTAAACTTCTACATACGAGTACCTATACCTTCTTCATGAATCACCCCGTCCATTGGTGAAAACCGTATGAAAATCCGTTCGGAAGTTTTTGAGTTTAGTTTAGTTTTAATAATATATTTTACTAGCTTTTGCCCGCGGCTTCACCCGCGTGGATGTCGGAAAATGGTGTCGATTCCCTTGTTCACAAACTAAACTGTCACTACTCCATACAAGTTTAGATGTGATTAAAAACTTGCCTACTAAATTTACGTCAAGCGCTGATTAAGACAGGACTAAACTAAAATTTATCTTCTGTCCTTTTCTTAATGAAATAGAAAGAAAAAGATGCACTGAACTTAAATTTAGTTTACTTTGTGAACAAGGGAATCGGCACCATTATCCCACGGGAACGTACTACCGAGATTTCATACCTAATAAATAACAGAGGAAAACGTCATTGACTCCTACTGCTGCGCCCGCGTTGCTCAGCGTAATTTTGAAACTGTGATATCTTTTAAACTATTCATTTAAATATATGATTTAAGGCATATTTTAATCTAAATTAAATGCCCAATTTAAGTAACATATTTTTTTGGATAAGGATTAATACTATACCGGTCAAAAAAGCATCGGAAATAACAATTAAATTTTAATCAAATTCTGAAAGATAAAAATGGTTATTGTGGGTCACCCTTAGAAGATAGACATATGCCATCCGGGATTTTTTTGTTGAACTTTTTACGATGAACAATAACGTAGAACATAAATTTGACGTATCTTTTCCGGTTAACACAGCGCACGCCAGTAAAGCTCCCAGTCGGCATGATTTTTTCCGACTTCTTCAACAATAATCGTCATATTTCAGCCAATTTACACAAAAATGTAATGAATTATACACTAAAACCTTCCGCATGAATCACTCCGTCCATTGGTGAAAACCGTTTGAAAATCCGTGCGGTAGTTTTTTAATTTATCGCGTTCAGACAGACAGACAGACGCGGCGGGGGACTTTGTTTTATAATATGTAAGGATAGTGATGATTACAGACGTGATAGATGATGCAAAATAATTATGTGTTTTACAAAAACAAGTTTATAGATTAACCTTTTCATATCTACAGGAAGGGGTATGCTGCATGTAACTACACGCAAAAGATGAAAATATAATCCGACTAAATAAAAACGTAGTCCATTGCTAAACGGAGTAACCGGTAAAGTTTACCTTAGCCTGCTATGCAATTTATCCATCTTACCCTGTGACATTACAAATCGGTCGATAATTTCGATGAATTTCAAAGTAGTGAATTTCCTATATTAAATTGAAAATAAACATAAATTAACTTCACCACATTCAAGCTGGCACCGCGAAGAGTTATTTGGTTGGGAATCCATTACTATTCTCCGTTATTACATCGTGTGACAACAAATAGGTTAGGTTTCCAAAATATTTATATTTATTTTGATTTGTTTGTGTAATTTCGCGTTTCATAGGTATTTTAACTGCAGTTTCTCTATTGTATGATGCTATTTGTTATCTATGCGCTTAAATATAAGTACAACTTTGTTGAATCAGTAGCTATTAGAAGTTTATCTATATTCAGAGCACACTCAGAAATCAGGATTGTGTAAAGATAGGTCTGTACAGTATCAGTATCAAGTGATACTTCAGAATATTGATAGGAAATTTTACAACAGTCTTTCAACGGGCCAAGGTCTGGTGTTTTCATTTTGTGCTAGCAGCTGTTATCAATTCAGATGCAAACATAATTCTGCAAAAATTTTTGGTTTCAAGATAATACAATTGTCTTCTGCCACTAAAACATTTTATTCTTCATCTAGCAAACCTAAATATACAATACAACATAATAATATAGTTTAAGCCTTTTTTCAGACAGGTATAGAAAGTACTTACATTATTTTATAGTTGGTCATATTTCTTTGTTTAGTTGAATACAATATTAGAGTTTTGACAAATATCATAGGTATACATACGCAGTAGAGTAGGCACGCGGTGACTAATCAGTTAAACCCGTCAAATTAAACTTAGACCTTAACTCTTTTGCTTAGAATCGTAAATAGAATTGCAATTGAGTGAGATGACTCATTTCGTTCAAAACTCACAATACGAGTACAAAATGTTCTGTGTAGCTAATCTGTGCCCTGTGGTGTGTGGTAGCACATCAAATTCAAAAGAGTGAGTGACTCTTTTGATCCAAGTGAGTGCTAGCAAATGTGCTGAGTTACCCAACACTACAATTCACTGTACAACAGTAGAGGATACACGTCTGCATCATTCACTGCGCTAGTTTATTATGTCACCACGCTACGGGATGGCCAAAGGTGTTAAGTACACTACATTTTCTGTTATGACGTAAGTCCCATGTGATAATGAATAGTGGCCTATTGCCATTTACTATTACTCACATAAAAACCGGCCAGTGCGTGTCGGACCACGCACAATGAAGGGTTCCGTAGTTGGAATGAATTTATCCCAAACACAAATTTAACTTTGTAGTTGATAAAAATGTTCTCCCATACGGAATGTATGGGAAAACATGTTTTTGCAATTGCAAAGTTGGTTGATTATTACTCTTTAACTTGTAGAGCCTAGTTAGCTGTGATAGTTTTTCTTTTAATTTTGTTACATAAACTACTGCTGTGATTTTTTTCACACATCCAAAACCAACCATTTAGCTGGCAGGGGGGGGGGGGACACACTTGACTCTAACAAAAATTAGCACTTTAAAGCTTAATATTTCGCAAACGGATCCCTTAATCCAAAAATGGTTTTCACAAACTCACAATGTTTTTGAAGGACCTTTCCAATGATACCCCACACCACGGGATAAAAATAAAAAACGTCACCACGAGTAGGGGACGTAGTACCCTAAAAAAAATGTTTTTCATAATTTTGTTTTACCACTTTTTTGGCGTAATTAATATGTATACCTATGCCAAATTACAGCTTTCTAGTACTAAGGGTCTCGGAGCTAGACCGCGGACAGACAGACAGACAGACGGACATGATGAAACTATAAGGGTTCCTTGTTTACTACGGAACCCTAAAAACCAATAGAAAATCCATCGCTGTGTATATGTTAAGGTGTTGCTGGCCTTCCTAGAAGAGCTGGGTTTGGTCAAATAATTTCCCACAAACAAATTAGATTTTCCCATCTATACGCAAAATAAGCGCTTAGATTATGACATTTGACGAATTGTGTCTTAGGCATCTGCCTCGAATCTTGCGGGCAGCGGGGCGGCGGCGGCAGCGGTGCTAGAGCGGCGCGTTCAAATGCATAGATTTATATATGTAACTGGCCTCGAAAGCAGCGGCGCGGGGAGCGAGCGGTTCCATATAAAACTATGCGATGCCGCGCCGCCGCCGCCGCCGCCCCGCTGCCCGCAAGATTCGATGCAGAGGCCATAGAGATATAATCCTTATCCTTACATATTATAAAACAAACTCCCCCGCCGCGTCTGTCTGTCTGAACGCAATAAACTCAAAAACTACCGAACGGATTTTCAAACGGTTTTCACCAATAGACGGAGTGATTCATGCGGAAGGTTTTAGTGTATAATTCATTACAGGTTTTGTGTAAATTGGCTGAAATTTGACGATAATTGTTGAAGAAGTCGGAAAAAATCATGCCGACTGGGAGCTTTACTGGCGTGCGCTGCGTTAACGGAAAAAGATACATCAAATTTATGTTCTACGGTATTGTTCATCTTAAAAAGTTCAACAAAAAAGTCCGCGATGGCATATGTCTATCTTCTAAGGATGACCCACAATAACCATTTTTATCTTTCAGAATTTGATAAAAATTTAATTGTTATGTCCGAAGCTTTTTTGACCGGTATAGTATTAATCCTTATCCAAAAAAATATGTTAAATATACCTTTAAATCGTGTAATTTAAATTAATAGTTTAAAAGATATCACAGTTTCAAAATTACGCGGAGCAACGCGGGCGCAGCGGTTAGAGTCAATGACGTTTTCCTCTGTTATTATTAGGTATGAAATCTCGGTAGTACGTTCCCGTGGGATATTTTCCGATATACACGCGGGCGAAGCCGCGGGCAAAAGCTAGTACATAACATAAATAACTGGTAGACAGACGGCGGCCGGCGACGGTGACTGGTTAGACGGTTCTTTTCATAGACACTGGATCGCACTCCATGTGTCAATTTGATGTCGTTTGTTTTATTTTTGTGGTTTACTAATACTAACACAAATATGGATGATTCTGTAATGGATAGTCTGAAATAAAATTGTTATATATATAAATAAATTTTTGTCCACAGCTACAGTGGAAGCAGACGAAAATTCTCAAATATGTCATCCCAATTCTCTCCTAAGAGTGGCAACACTCCGCCCCAGGGGACCCCGAACATCATCGACCCAGTGGGCCCTGGCGGGGGCCCTGTCTCCTCAGGCGTTCTCAAACGATACGATAATATAATCAAATCGCAGGAGGATAAGCGGAGTTACAGGTATGGATGGATAACACTCTTTAAATATGTAAAATAATAATACCAGTCCCTTATTGTCGCACTGCAGGGTTCTTAACTAATATTATAAATTCGAAAGTGAGTTTGTTGGTTTGCGTTTGGCACATGGGTAGACCATGACCTGGATTATTTTTCCACGTGATCGACACTTAGTCGACGTTCACACGGACGTAATAAAAGAGTATTAACAACTCTATATACTTCCAAGTCGATTGAGAGCGTCCGGTCTGCACCATGTGCAAAGGGCAACTGATAGAAATCCGACGACTGACGAAACACGTGGTTTGCCGAGGGACATTAAGAACATAGTTTGTCTGTACATTATTTGTTGGCTCAATAGTCATAGCTCTATTATTTAATGAGCTGAGATATTACCAGCCGCAGGCGCAGCTTGGCCGCTCCTTATATCTGGCCGCCCGAGGCCCGGGCCTCTTTGGCCTTAGGGAAAATCCGCCACTGTCTATATAAGAGGTGTTGTTAGGCTCCAGCAGTCTTTCGGCTAAAACGATTAAAAATAATATTATACTATTTCTTTTTCCAGGGGTTTGGTGTTATCAAATCGGTTGAGGGTGCTGTTAGTTAGTGATATGACCACTGACAAGTCGGCTGCTGCTTTGGATGTCAATGTTGGTAAGTAATGCATACGATAATAATATTGTAACATAACATCATGCCTGTAATCTCCAAAGGGTTAGGCAGAGGTGTACTATCGCGGAAAGCCATAACTATCCACCGTAAGGACTATTCTTGCTTGCAGTGCTCGGCCGCTTTACAACGTATAACGTTAAATGCGCAAAACCTCAGGCACCCCAACTGATTTTTAATTCAATTGACCTATTTCAGAGAGAAAAAAAATCATAGAAAAAGTTGTAAAGGTTTTATGTGCTGTTTTAGTTCGTAAGATTCGTGTTTGCATTAATATAAAAGCTATTATTATCCCGCGTATGAGAAAATTTTAATTGGTCGGCAACAATTTGTGTTTGTTTACCTATTTTGGCGTGACCTATTAATAATTAGATACGCCAACGTTTTAATTTTTTTGAAAAATGTGACCTATTTTAAAAAGTGGTTCAATTGATTCTGCTCGTTATTCTGATCAAACTATTTTCGGGTTTTGCGCATTTAATGTTACACGTTGTAGAAACGGGGCGATATCGGATGTGGTCATCGTGTGCACGGGATTTTGTTTTCAAAGTGGTTAGTTATGGGCTTCCGCGATGGTACCTGTCGTAAACCAAATTTGCGCCAGTTATGTTTAAGTCCCATGTAATAGGGGGCGAACCTATTGCCATCAACCGGGCACAAATTCAGACTCCAGGCTGCTACTAAGAAAAACCCAATAACACTTTATTACTGATGTGTTAGCATTTATCACATAGTGGAGTGGTGGGATGCATGGGGGCGGAGTTTGCGTGGAAATTGTCTTTGGAGTGCCTGGTCTTAAAGCGTGGAAGGAAGCAGACATAAAGACAAAAATACTTTCGCATTCATAAAATACGTAAATAACGTAATGAATGTTGTTGAACTGTCAAAATGAAACTGATTGGTCTTAATCATTTACGAAAATGTGCTACGCAATTAAGGTACCATCGAAGAAACGCATTACGCTACTGCTGAGCATGAGGTCCTTGGTTCGATTCCCAGGTCGGGCAAAGTGTTATTGAGTTTTTCTATCTGGAATTTCTCAGTAGCAGCTCGGAGTCGAGATTTGTGCCCGGTTGATAGCAATAAGCTCGCCCCCTATTACATGGGACTTCAACATAACTGGCGAAGTGTGGGTGTACCTGTTACAGGCACACTTTGTGATTTAAAATTAGAAGTTCGGATTTAAGTATTCAAATAACCAAATCAAAGCACTCAACTTGTAAGTGACACTACAAATTAGCATCCTCAGAGACGTTTTCTGATGCATTTGTTTACATTTTTATCAAATACTTTTAAAACAGAGTATTAAACCATTTTGGTCCATGTATTAATTTTTTTCTAAATTTTTCAGGATACCTAAGCGACCCTGAAGAGTTGCCAGGATTGGCACATTTCTGTGAACACATGCTGTTCTTGGGAACTAAGAAATATCCTGAGGTATGCAACTTTTTTGTAATTACCAAAAAAAAAAAAAATCATAAACTTACAAGGGCACTTATGAAACGTCAGAAGCTAGGTGCACGGTTCCAATTGGTCGATTCCTATGGAGAAGAGCCGGCAAGAAACTCCACGGTTACTCTTTTAAAAATAATTGGCTTTTACAATACTTTCAAATAACAGTGTTACTAGGTATGGGAGGACAGTGTAGGTCTTTCAATAAGTACCAGGTACTTAACAAAATAGAAAATGGTCAACAGACCTTTAGTCCACTAAGCCTACAGCTTACTCAAATTCACAAAATAGAAAAGAATCTATAAAAAAGATAAATAAATTAATAAAAATAAAAAACTATTTAAATTAAACACATGATTGCTAGTTTATCGGCCTTGCGACCTGCGCAAGAATTTTATTTTTTGGCAGGTTCAGAAATTACTAAAAATATTTTCTGTGGCTACTCTGGCCTACTAGCTACAGTTAAACCAGAAAAGGTATGGGCTTCGGTAATCTTCGTGTTTCCGAATTAGCATGAACGTCGCGCCGCAGAGTTACCTACCTTAGTGTGAAATTACAGTGGCAGCGGGGCGGGCAGCGGAATCCGCTGGCGGGTAACGCAAACACATAGTTTTGGACTAAGGTGCACCAAGTGCGGGCGGGGCGGGTGAGCGGGAATCGCAGCGGGACAAGCGGGTGTCGCGAGCGGGGCGGGTGGACGCAAGTCAGTTTGCGTTTCCCGCTCGATTTGTTCGGACATGCCGCTGACGACTGAAGATTTAATAAGATTTAATAACGTCCGGACCGCTCAATCGCCCCGCTGCTACCGTGTTCATCCATGGAAATGTGCGTTTTCTGCTTGACCCGCCACCCGCTCCCGCTGCCCGCCCCGCGCCACTGTAATCGCACACTTAGAGGTAGGGTTGCCAACATTTCTTCGGCGAAATATAGTATTTTTCAAAATAAGCTATAAAAAATATAGTGCACTCCAAAAAAATATAGTATTTTATGGAAAAACCTAAAAACAGACAAAGATATATTTTTATAAAAACTTATTTTTTTGTAATGCTTACATTAAAAAAAAAAATCTAGTGTGGTAATGCTTTATTACATTAAATTAATGTATATATTTTTGATAAAGCTATTTTTTTTTTAAATATTTTTTTTTAAATATCCTGCCATTTCTGGCCACTACATTATTTTACTTTTGCAAAGATTTCATTTAATATTGTTATTTCGGAGTAGAAGAGTAGCGTTAATTTTTTTTGAATGAAGGATTTGTTTGTTAGATTTCAGTGTTAATAATATAGTATTTTTGCGTACTATTTATTTCTTCAACAGTATATAGTACGCATACTCGAAATATAGTACAATACTATATATTATAGTACGGTTGGCAACCCTATTTAGAGGAAAAGTTTCAAAGTTTTGTACTGCTGTGCTTTGTAGTAGTGCAAAAAAGAATCGGCAAATCTTTTTTAGGGTTTTTTTACCCGAAGGATGCCAAACGGAACCCTATTACTAAGCCTCCGCTGTCCGTCCGTGTGTCTGTCAGCGGGCTGTGTCTCATGAACCGTAAATGGTACACCGACAGTTGTAATTTTCACAGATTGTGTATTTCTAATAGCGCTATAACAACAAATAGTAAAAATTTAATAAAGTTATTAATTAAAGGCGGTCCCCGTACAAGAAACTTGTTTTTCGGTGTTTTTTGCTCGATCTAATACGGTACGGAAACCTTCGTGTGCGAGTCCGACTCGCATTTGGTCGTTTTTTTTATCATGTTTAGATTATATACTTGATTTTTATAACCTTGCACCTGGAGCTGTCAAAGTCGTAGGTTGTTTGTATTTAATTCCCCCGCCCGGTTACCTCCTCAGTGCTGCCGACGCTTCTTAATACGGTCTACACAACTCGTGTCGTCTCCACAGTTCTGTCATATTATTCGTTAAGTTTTTATTATTTCAGCCACATACACTAATATTTTAACGTCGACAGGTGAACAGTTATTTTAAAAAAAGTTTTGGCACTCCGGGAGTGCCGATAGAAGTGAAAACTTGATCGCCTTGGTGGAAGAAAAATACTTGTACAGAACATTGGTCCGTAACGTTATATAAATAAAGAGCATAATCGCGTTTACAAAAATGAGATGTCGTCATGGTGTCGCGAAATCAATGGCTTAGTCCCATCTCAAAAATGCCCAACGCGCCTAAAGAAGTTTTGACTAAAAAAATCGGGTTATATCGATACCCATTTTACTCATCACGTCTGCCACAGTTTTGCTAGATAATTTAATTTGACCCTGCATTCAAGTCCAATTTTTTACGCAGTTACCTTCTTTACGTATTATAAAATAAAGTCGCTTTTCGTGTCTGTCTGTGTGACCGCGTTGTTCTTCTAAACTACGCAACGGATTTTGATGCGGTCTCCAACATAATTTAGAGAATTTATTCCAGAAGGTTTATGTGTACCACAGAGAAATACAGATGGTTCACTCCAAATTTTAGGTATGAATCTAATTCAGTGAGCGTAACGTAGTCAGAAGATATAAGAGTTACGCGATAGAAAGAGAGGCAACTTCTAGGTGAATATAACTGTCGGTAATTAGCGCTGTGCGACCTGAATTGCACTTTATTGTGTCGTAGCAAGAATCGCTTTTTATTTAAATCATTTTGCGGAGTGAACCATCTGTAATAATACTTATATTATTAAACTTACATAATAATAAAGAAATCTCGTTGTTTTGTCAAGTCTCCTATAATTGTGGTTATTCTTTTACAGGAGAATGAATACAACAAGTTTCTGTCTGAGCACGGAGGGTCGTCGAACGCGTCGACTTCATCTGATCATACCACGTATTACTTTGACGTCATTCCCGAACATCTGCATAAGGCTTTGGATATGTAAGTGTTATTTTAATATCTCCTTATACGAGCCGAACGAACCGAATGAAACGAATTTTAAAATTCTTTAAATTAAATTCTATAAAACCTCGCACATCTGCCCGCGTCGAATTATCCGAATCTGGAAGACCGTTCCTAGCGTTCTCGTTGATTTCGATTCGTTCGACGCTTTCGGCTCGGATAAGTGTGCGTTCACCTTTATTCTTCGGTACACATACTTACATTTTGAAAAATGTTATTAATATGTGTCCCTCAACTGCACCGTTGGTCTCGTGGTCGCAAGCGCGACTGCTGAACGTTAGGTCCTGGGTTCGATTTCTAGGTCGGACAAAAGATTGCTGAGCAAATTCAAAATATATTATTTCACATAAACCTACAAGGGCACTTATGAAATGTCAGAAGCTAGGTGCACGGTTCCAATTGGTCGCTTCCTATGGAAAAGAGCCGGCAAGAAACTCCACGGTTACTCATTTAAAAATAAATGGTTCTTACAATGTTTTCAAATTGCAGTGTTAATAGGTATGGGAGGACAGTGTAGGCTTATCAAGAAGTACCAGGTACTATGGTCCACAAGTCTACAGCCTACAACGTTCTCACATTCACAAAATCTAAAAGAAAAGAATCTATACAAGAGATAAATAAAATAATAAATATAAGGACCTATTTAAACCAAATGACACGACTGCCACTACAGCTGTAACAAATCTAATATGATAAAAAAATATAGAAAATTGTAGGTATATAATGAAAAGATTATGGTAAGGAAGTATGTAAAAAAGTAAAATAAAATAATCATCGTAATTTGGGAGCAGTTAATAGACATTTACATTGTTATACCGTTAATGAGGTACCAGTAAGCCACATGTGCAGAAGGAATTATTGCCAAACTTCCTTGTCTTCAACATAGTCGAGTTCGAGAGTGGGCTCAATGCCCAGGTCGGGCAGTGAGGGTGGGTTTTTCCATCAGGAATTACTCAGTACCAGCCTTTTTTTTTGTTTGGCAAATTATCAAATAACTTCTTCCGCTCTGGGTGGAGCGGGAGGGCGTGTCAGACTCTTACTGACTAAAACCCACCCGTGTTCCTTCGGTTGCCCTGTTGCCGGGTGCCTGGAGTCTGGATTTGTGTCCGGTTGATGGCAATAGGTTTTACACGGGACCTAAACATAACTGGCGAAATGTGGGTGCACTATAGGGTACACATCTGCCCATCTCTTCGGCGAAAATAGGACAATAAACAACACATTTTACCTCTTTAAAATAATATTTTGTACTTTTACTCGCCAGTTTCGCCCAATTCTTTATATCCCCACTGTTCACGGAGTCTGCGACGGGTCGCGAGCTGAGCGCGGTGAATTCTGAACATGAGAAGAACACATCTTCGGATACTTGGAGGCTGGACCAGCTCAATAAGGGCACCGCCTTGCCTACGCATCCTTTTCATAAATTTGGTACAGGTATGTGAAGCAAAAATTCTATCTATCCATCAGTCTGTTGATAAATCTTTTAATCTACAATGTCCCTCGGGTATCATCGGATTTCCGAATACAAACGAATGCTAATTTCCATGTCCATCAATGATTACATTTATCATGTATAATAATTTGAATTCAGAACTAAGTACCTGCTTTATTGTTGTTTTGTTTTAATTTCCCTATAAACTATATTGAGCTGTAAAACTATTTTCCTATCTGTCGTGCCTGCGACTTGAGCGGCTTTCCTTCCATTTTTTAAATAAATTACATTAAGTTAAAATAGTATTAACAACTCTATATACTTCCAAGTCGATTGAGAGTGTCCGATCTGCACCAAGTGCAAAGGGCAACTGATAGAAATCCGACAACTGACGAAACACGAGGTTTGCCGAGGGACATTAAGAACATAGTTTGTCTCTACTTCTAAATCCTTCATTCTGCCAGTCAATAAGTCAATCTATCAATCTTCCACAGGCAACAGAGAAACTCTGGAGACCATTCCTAAATCAAAAGGCATTGATGTAAGGAAAGAACTGTTGAAGTTCCACTCCAAATGGTACTCAGCCAATATTATGACCTTAGTGGTCCTGGGGAAAGGTAAGATTTCATTTATTACTATTATTTACATCCTTACATATTATAAAACAAAGTCCTCCGCCGCGTCTGTATGTCTGAACGCGATAAACTCAATAACTACCGAACGGATTTTCAAACGGTTTTCACCAAAAGACGGAGTGATTCCTGCGGAAGGTTTTAGTGTATAATTCATTAAGGTTTTGTGTTAATTGGCTGAAATTTAACGATTATTGTTGAAGATGTTGGAAAAAATCATGCCGACTGGAAATTTTATTGGTGTGTGCCGCGAAAATAGAAAAGTTACTTAAAATTTATGTTCTACAGTATTGTTCATCTTAAAAAGTTCAACAAAAAAGTCCGCGATGGTATATATCTATCTTCTAAGGATGACCCACAATAACCATTTTTATCTTTCAGAATTTGATAAAAATTTCATTGTTATTTCCGAAGCTATTTTGACCGGTATTATAATATTCCTTATCCAATAAACTAGGTATGTCACTTAAATTGATAAATGCTCAATTTAAGTGACATAGTTGACATTTAGATTAAAATATGCTTTGACATCATTTCATTTAAACGAATGGTTTAAAAGATATCACAGATTCAAAATTACACGTGACAAAATAATTATGGTTGACGGTAACGTGGGCGCGGCGGTAGGAGTCAATGACCTTTTCCTCGGCTATTAGGTATGTAATCCCGGATATCGGTAGGACGTTCCCGTGGGATATTTTCCGACATCGCGGGCGAAGCCGCAGGCAAAAGCTAATTGCATGAATATAAAACATCTGCACATTGTTTACCCATATTTACAAATAAATGATATTAAATTTGAATTTGATTTCAAAATATGAACTTTACGATATGAGTGCAGATAAATATTATTTTTATTTATTAAATTTTCAGAATCTCTAGACGATTTAGAAAGCATAGTGGTCTCATTGTTCTCGGAGGTGCAGGATAAGTCGGTGACAGCGCCGTCATGGCCGGAGCACCCGTTCCCGCCGGAACTGCGCCGGAAGCGGGCATACTGCTATCCGGTGAAGGATTTGAGGTCCCTGTCTATCGACTTTCCTATCCCTGATACGAGGAAACATTATAAGAGTGGGGTGAGTTATTGATGTGTACAATATTTCTATTTGCTTAATGTACCTCGGGTATCATCGGATTTCCGAATACAAACGAATGCTAATTTCCATGTCCATTAATTATTAGATTTATCGTGTACTAGCTGACCCGACAGACGTTGTCCTATCTTAACTATGTTTGCAGCGCGCATTCTGTCAATCGCACCAACTGTCAAACGACTGACAGTTATGTCAAAAGCGCTAAGGTTACATTAGAAAAGTTAATATGGACGTTAAGTTTTCTTCAATATTCTAATTTTCTGCTCAACTTTCTTAATTTTTTCTTTCATAAGAACCTTCTGCTGACAATAACAAAAATAAAATAAAAAGAATTAGGCGAAATCGGTCCAGCCGATCACGCGTGATGCCGTGACCAAGGGAAATAGGGATTCATTTTTACACGTGTATATAAATATAATAATTTGAATTCAGAACTAAGTACTTTATTGTTGTTTTGATTTTCGTGTGAACTATATAGAGCTGTAAAACTATTTTCCTATCTGTCGTGCCTGCGACTTGAGCGGCTTTCCTCCCATTTTTTAAATAAATTACATTAAGTTAAAAGAATATTAACAACTCTATATACTTCCAAGTCGATTGAAAGCGTCTGGTCTGCACGAAGTGCAAAGGGCAACTGATAGAAATCCGACGACTGACGAAACACGAGGTTTGCCGAGAGACATTAAGAACATATTTGTACTGTAACTTGTTTCCCTCTCGCTTTCTTCCAATCAAAATAATGAAATCTGTGGGAGCGATATCGTGAAAAGGGACAGAAGTGTGTAACAGGAAGCCGGGGAAGCGTGCGCTATTTGACTTGACCAATGAGCGCACGCGGTGCTTGAGTTGGCCGTCAGATGGTACCAACCCATTTTCCGAGAGGTTGATGACAGATGAACAGGATGATGACGATGCTGGTGACGGTGATGATGATGAATATAGTTTATAGCATATACAATGTGGCCCATGCCATGTGCAAATTATCGAAAAATAACTTTAAAAGGAGGGTCTATCTTTAATATTTTTCATGTTATTCAATTTTGTATGTTTTGATTAGCGTTTGCCATATCTCCGATGTTATTGGCTCGATTTGGATTCTGTTTATTATTTCTATAAGCTTATGAGTTATTTTATCGGATTAACTAACATTTTTATTAAAATATCACCCGGATTTACTAACTATTGACTGCCTCGTTGGTCTAGTGGTCGCAAGCGCTACTGCTGAGCGTGAGGTCCTGGGTTCGATTCCCGGATCGGGCAAAGTATCATTGGGTTTTTCCATCTGGAATTTCTCATTAGCAATCCGGAGTCTGGATTTGTGCCCGGTTGATGGCAATAGGCTCGCCTCCTATTACATGGGACTTCATAATACAACTGGCGAAATGTGGGTGTACTATAGGTGCACCTCTGTCTCACCCTTCGGGGAAATGAGGCGTGATTGTTATGCTATGTAATTAATAATTGTTTGTATATTGTTCTCCGCAGCCAAGTCATTACTTGTCCCATCTACTGGGACACGAGGGCCCGGGCAGTCTGCTGTCAGCTTTGAAGGCGAGAGGCTGGTGCAACAGGTTAGGAAGAACCATCTTATCGTTCAGGCAATGGGTCATATTTTGTGCGAAAGAAAGAAGGATAGAAAGAAAGAAAAGAAAAAGAATAACGAGAGGTGTTGTGGGACATCCGGTTTGAACAAGGAACGAAATTCCTTTCGCTTTTGGACACAATTGTCACGATGAAAAAAAAAACTGCTTCGGAAATTTTCGTTTGCCACTGTCGATGTCGGCGTGATTAATATGTATACCCATGCCAAGTTACAGCTTTCTAGTACTAAAGAGTCCCTGACCTAAGCGACAGACAGACAGATGGACATGGCGAAACTATAAGGGTTCCTTGTTGACTACGGTACCCTAAAAACAAAATTGATATATAAACACGAGCACTGTACAGAAATAGTCGGCAGCTGCACGTCGTGACTGTGACAAGAAGGTTTCCACTCAGCATGATGCTGTGCTATGGGGGACCCACAGCATGGCGCTGATTTTCATCATAAGCGTTCGATACCATTCGATAATGGTTGTATGTTGCTACGCTGATATTTTTCTTGTGTATTTCTCCACAGTTTAGTGGGGGGCACTCGCATCGGCGCGCGGGGCTTTGGGTTCTTCGGAGTGCAGGTCGACTTGACGGAGGAAGGGGTCTCCCATACCGATGACATCATCAAGTTGGTGTTCCAAGTAAGTATTTATTTAAATGGCTCGGCAACAACATATGAACATAAACAAGGACATGTAGCATTTCATTACGTCCTAAGCCGAGGTTCGTACCCTAAAGGGGGTGCCCTTGGCGTGTAGTCGCTTAGTTTATAAGTGTTATGCCCTGGCTGGAGGCCTTTATTTGTTAAGGCACTCACAGGATAGTCCACTTAAGCAGCCGACAACCTCCTAGGTTGACGTGCGAGATGCTATTCACGAAAAAAAATTAAGAATTATGCACTTCAGTAGACTAGACAAATATTAAATTAAAACTGTAAAAGTAAAATCATAAAAAAATCAAAATGATGTAAAAGTAAAAAATATTGAACAGAAAAAAAATGCAACTCTTTAGAAGTATGAGGAACAGGGTGTAAAGTTCCTCATCCTCTATAGAAAATGGAGGATCCTCCGACCAGACAGGTGTTGTGTCTGGTGGGCTACACACCGACTTTTGCATCCGGGTTTCTGTATAACAGACTTGCGTGCGTTAAATTGTGCGTTGCCATAAACAGCGAATTTTTTAATCTATACTTTTATAAAATACGTAGTAACGAAGAATTTTTGTCCGTTTGTCTGTTTGTCTGGGTGTATGTTCCGGATTGACACAAAAACGACTGTACGGATTTGAATGAAATTTGGCACACAGATAGTTTATTATAACCTCGATTAGGTATAGGGTAGTTTTAATCCCAGTAGTACTTCCCGTTGGATATTTTCTGACATCCAAGCGCGAGAAGACGCGGGCAAAAGCTACAAAAGCTAGTAAAAAATAAAAGTTGTTTGCCAGAAAATACTTTTGCGCAAAGTTACTTAAGTTTGTACAGAATGCCGTAGATAACAGTTTCGTGATGAGTATTTTTACATTCGTTATACTTAAATATTCAATCTGCTTAGTCTTTTCCTAACTATGTTGGGGTCGACTTACAGCCTAACCAGATGCAGCTGAATACAAGTATTTTACATGGAGCGATTGCCTATTTGACCTCCACAAACCAGTAACTGGGTAATACGATACCCCTTGGTAAGACTATTTGTCAGATTGTCGGGCTTCTGACTACTCATAACGACTGTCAAAGATCTACGAATGACAGCCTGGACCAACGGCTTAACGTGCTATCCGAGGCACGGAGTCTCGGTATTTAAAGATCACCCATCCAAGGACCAACCCCGACAAGCGTAGCTTAAGCTGATGGATCGACCCGTGTGGCTGTTATTACTTAGCCACGAGCTCCTCCACGTCCTCCCGTTATACTTAAACAATGTTCATTTATTCCACAGTACATAGCAATGCTGAGGAGCGAAGGTCCCAAGCTCTGGGTGTGGGAAGAGCAAAAGGATCTGATGGCGTTGGAGTTCAGGTTCAAAGACACGATGGAAGCCCGGGGAATGGTCACAGGACACGTGCACTTACTGCAGGCAAGTGCATAGCAATATAGTACATTTGTGGTGGCATCTACAACACCAACACCGAACTACGCACACATTGACGTCACGCAAAATCCTGCATCGCGCAAGCAAAGTTTACCGCGCGACGAGTATACAGCGTAGCGGACATCGACGCGAAAACTGTTACCATGGATTCAGTACATGATTCTGAACGCCCCTTCGTTGAAATTTTTCGTCGGTTATTTTTTATTAATTCAGCTGTTCCATAATTTTGACCGCGTAGATACTGCACTTTTCTATGAAGCAGCAGATAAAAAAAAAAAATAACCGACAAAAAATTTCAACGCAGGGGGTTCAGGATCGTGTACAGAATCAATGGTAACCGTTTTTGCGTCGATGTCCCAGCCACGCTGTATAATACAACGTCCCGACATCAATCGTCGGGCAGTAGCCCACCAGACACAACACCCGTCTGGTCGGAGGAGCCTATAAAGGATGAGTGAACTTTACACCCTGTTCCTCATGCCTCTATACTGGTGACCCCGAATATGGACATTGCATTGATTTTGTGTGACGTCAGTGTGATGCGTAATTCGCATTTGGCGATGTAGATGATGCCACAGATTATTCAAAAAGGGGATAAAGCAGTGCTTTATGTCACGGGTGTAATATTGAATCCAGAGCGTAATGTACTAGTGCACCCGAGCGCAGCGAGTAATACTAGAATCCTGAGTGCAGCGAGGGATTCAGGCTTGCCCATGATGAAGACACTTTTATTCCCGAAGAGAATATTTTACTTTTCACACCTTCTGTAATAAAAGCAATTCGATTTTTCATACGAATTTTAAGTTCCAAATTAAAATCGCATTATTGACTAGTGAGTTATAATAAAATTCAGTACAATATTATTACTTGGCTAACCCCAGGGCTGTAATGATTTACTTTAGGTTAAGATTGTATGGTATATAATTTGATATTTTCGAGCAGGTGGTGTGGAAAGTTACTTATGTTGTGGTTCAAGGTGGAGTCCAATCAACCTGCACTTTAAATACATTTAAATTAAACATCTCAGCGTATGCTGAGACGCAGGTCCACGCAGCGCAGGGCAGAGCACATTTTGTAATGCATGAAAGTACTGACAGCTGCGTACGCTGCGGCGCAGGCACGTGCGACGCATACATGTGTCTGACCTGCTCTGCGTCTCGTTGTAGAGCCGGCACAGATTTTTACGTGACGCATGTAGGTCGTCACTTGTTTTTTACCACTGATTCATAATTTTGTTTTAATGACAGATTGTTTGTAGTAGCTAGGACGCAGACGTGTCTGTGTAGCTGCGTCGCAGCATGCGCTCGCGGCCTATGTCTGCTTCGCCTGCCCTACCCTGCAAAATCTGTACTGTGCTGTGCTGCGTCACCTGTGTCACAGCGTACATTTAGCCTTAATATTGTCTCGTAATAAAATGTTGCTTTATTCTTGTCATCAGGAATTCCCAATAGAAGACGTACTATCTGCCTACTACATAATGACGGAATGGAAACCAGAGTTGATTAATTCGCTGCTATCGCTGCTTACACCAGAAAATGTTCGTATTGGCGTCGTAGCAAAGTACGTATAGTTTTATTCTTCTTATTTTCGTGAGTGGTGTTAAAGTCGCCCATGGGCCTCTGACTTCGCTTCACATGCTGTCGAGAAATATTTCTCAGGCATGCCGGTTTCTTCACGATGTTTTCCTTCACCGTTTTTGAAGCAAGTGATAATTATACAATACGCACATGAATCCGAAAAGTCAAAGGTGCGTGCCTTAGGTTCAAACTCGAGACTCATGACTTGCTCTTGTGTTTATCTAAGTAGAATAAATGTTGTGGAAATGCGTTCCTTGCGAAGCATGTGTGGTCTGACTGAAAGATAGGCTAGGGATGATGTGATAACGCAACGGTGTGATTTAAAAGAAGATGTAGTGACGAAAATTGAAAAGAGTATGTTTAGATGTTTTGGTTATATTGAGAGATGAATGAAAGCCGACAAACAAGGCAGATGTGAGTGAAAACGCCGGAAGGAAACGTCCTAGAAGGACATAAATGGTGATCTTATTGGTGATGTTCTTCATAAAGGTCAGGTGCGTAGTACTCGCAACCGGCGTGCGTGTATGACCAGATGTATGAACGTAAACGAAGCAAAAAGAGTATGTAAGGGTCGTAAGGTGGCGTTCTGTAGTTTCTGCCAACCCCCATTTTTTTTTGGATGGGTTTTTATCAAATGACTTGTCCCGCTCTGGGCGGAGGCGGGCGTGTCAGACTCTTACTGACTAAAACCCACCCATGTTCCTTCAGTTGCCTGTATGTTGCCAGGGGCCACGGTATCCCTTTTGGACTTTCCCGCGACCCCCCATGGGAAACAAAGGCATGAATTTATGTATGTGTTGATATAAATAATGATGTATTTGTCCTTTACAGACGATTCGAAAAGAAATGTACGATGACTGAGCCGTGGTATGGAACGAAATACCTACAGGAGGACATTGAAGATAGTTTAATTCAGGTATTTACGCGTATTCTTACATTTATTATTAGGGAATGCCTCCGCTTCCGGCACCGGCTCTCACAAATACCGCCGTTGGGAACGGGCGGTACATTACAGCCGGCAGCCGAGATTTAAAAGAAACCCCAACTAACTAACCCTAACTAAAGTATTTTATTTTCTATATATTCTAGTCGTTTTTGAAGAGAAAGCTTCTTTAGGCACGTTGGGCATTTTTGAGATAGGACTAAACGATTGATTTCGCGACCTGTTACCGATACCGTGGAGGAGTTAAAGTCATCAACGCGTTAATTTCCGCGGTGCCGATTTTTTTTCAAGTTTTCACTTCTGTGGGCACTCTCGGAGTGCCACTGTTTTTTTTTTCTTCACGGGGGGGGGGGGGGGGGGGGTCACAGTTCTAACCTAACCTTTTTTTTTTTAATTCAAAGTCAAAAATTTATTTGCAGATAAATATGGTTACAAAGTTCTTGCAATCGTAGTGTGATAGTAGCTTAACATATTTAATTATTACATAATGACATGCAAATTTTTGGTACACAATTACATTATTTTAATTTAGATTGAAGGAATTATCAATTAATCAGCTGCGTAAAGCCCTTCTGAAGCGGACCATTGGGAGTTCTTTCATTTGGTTAGGAATCTTGTTATAAATCTGAACACACATAGGATAGCATCGCCGATATACTTCGCCCATATAGTTCCGTTTTCATTCTAGGAATAATTAATCTATTAGGATATCTAGCAGAGAGTTCGATTCCGGGTAGTACTTAATTACAGAAGTATGGAAATGATTGATTATGGAAATTAATCCCGCCTCTCTATCTACTCCATTTTATTTTATTTATTTGATTTACACGGCTTAATATACCAATTACATAAATCAAAGTATATTATAAGTACAAACATAACACATAAACGAATAACAACAATTAAATACAATTATTATCACAAAAATGTAGGCACATAACCATTAAATTGTCGAATTTATCATCGAACAGATCACAGTCCGGGTTGGCTTCCACGAGCTTATTTAGTGCGGTCAACACGCGCGGTAGGGGAGACGCAGCACGGTCCACAGTCCATATGCCAAATATATTAATCCCGCCTCTCTATCTACTCCATATGCCAAATATATTAATCCCGCCTCTCTATCTACTCCATATGCCAAATATATTAATCCCGCCTCTCTATCTACTCCATATGCCAAATATATTAATCCCGCCTCTCTATCTACTCCATATGCCAAATATATTAATCCCGCCTCTCTATCTACTCCATATGCCAAATATATTAATCCCGCCTCTCTATCTACTCCATATGCCAAATATATTAATCCCGCCTCTCTATCTACTCCATATGCCAAATATATTAATCCCGCCTCTCTATCTACTCCATATGCCAAATATATTAATCCCGCCTCTCTATCTACTCCATATGCCAAATATATTAATCCCGCCTCTCTATCTACTCCTTAAGCCAAATATATTAATCCCGCCTCTCTATCTACTCCTTAAGCCAAATATATTAATCCCGCCTCTCTATCTACTCCATATGCCAAATATATTAATCCCGCCTTTCTATCTACTCCATATGCCAAATATATTAATCCCGCCTCTCTATCTACTCCATATGCCAAATATATTAATCCCGCCTCTCTATCTACTCCATATGCCAAATATATTAATCCCGCCTCTCTATCTACTCCATATGCCAAATATATTAATCCCGCCTCTCTATCTACTCCATATGCCAAATATATTAATCCCGCCTCTCTATCTACTCCATATGCCAAATATATTAATCCCGCCTCTCTATCTACTCCATATGCCAAATATATTAATCCCGCCTCTCTATCTACTCCATATGCCAAATATATTAATCCCGCCTCTCTATCTACTCCATATGCCAAATATATTAATCCCGCCTCTCTATCTACTCCATATGCCAAATATATTAATCCCGCCTCTCTATCTACTCCTTAAGCCAAATATATTAATCCCGCCTCTCTATCTACTCCTTAAGCCAAATATATTAATCCCGCCTCTCTATCTACTCCATATGCCAAATATATTAATCCCGCCTCTCTATCTACTCCATATGCCAAATATATTGTTCCCGCCTCTCTATCTACTCCTTAAGCCAAATATATTAATCCCGCCTCTCTATCTACTCCATATGCCAAATATATTAATCCCGCCTCTCTATCTACTCCATATGCCAAATATATTAATCCCGCCTCTCTATCTACTCCATATGCCAAATATATTAATCCCGCCTCTCTATCTACTCCATATGCCAAATATATTAATCCCGCCTCTCTATCTACTCCTTAAGCCAAATATATTAATCCCGCCTCTCTATCTACTCCATATGCCAAATATATTAATCCCGCCTCTCTATCTACTCCATATGCCAAATATATTAATCCCGCCTCTCTATCTACTCCATATGCCAAATATATTAATCCCGCCTCTCTATCTACTCCATATGCCAAATATATTAATCCCGCCTCTCTATCTACTCCATATGCCAAATATATTAATCCCGCCTCTCTATCTACTCCTTAAGCCAAATATATTAATCCCGCCTCTCTATCTACTCCATATGCCAAATATATTAATCCCGCCTCTCTATCTACTCCATATGCCAAATATATTAATCCCGCCTCTCTATCTACTCCATATGCCAAATATATTAATCCCGCCTCTCTATCTACTCCATATGCCAAATATATTAATCCCGCCTCTCTATCTACTCCATATGCCAAATATATTAATCCCGCCTCTCTATCTACTCCATATGCCAAATATATTAATCCCGCCTCTCTATCTACTCCATATGCCAAATATATTAATCCCGCCTCTCTATCTACTCCATATGCCAAATATATTAATCCCGCCTCTCTATCTACTCCATATGCCAAATATATTAATCCCGCCTCTCTATCTACTCCATATGCCAAATATATTAATCCCGCCTCTCTATCTACTCCATATGCCAAATATATTAATCCCGCCTCTCTATCTACTCCATATGCCAAATATATTAATCCCGCCTCTCTATCTACTCCATATGCCAAATATATTAATCCCGCCTCTCTATCTACTCCATATGCCAAATATATTAATCCCGCCTCTCTATCTACTCCATATGCCAAATATATTAATCCCGCCTCTCTATCTACTCCATATGCCAAATATATTAATCCCGCCTCTCTATCTACTCCATATGCCAAATATATTAATCCCGCCTCTCTATCTACTCCATATGCCAAATATATTAATCCCGCCTCTCTATCTACTCCATATGCCAAATATATTAATCCCGCCTCTCTATCTACTCCATATGCCAAATATATTAATCCCGCCTCTCTATCTACTCCATATGCCAAATATATTAATCCCGCCTCTCTATCTACTCCATACGCCAAATTGCCAACCCCATTTTCCACTTTTTTTCCTAAGTCATCTCCAACAGCCAATTGAGCAACCAGCGCCGGCAGCTGAGGTTCTTCCATATTATTAACTAGCAGCGCCCCACGGTTTCACTCGCATAAGTCTTGATCCCGTGGGAACATCGAGATAAAAAGTATCCTATGTACAAACCCAGGTCATATTCTATCCATGTGCCAAGTTTCATCCAAATCCGTTCAGCCGTTTTAGCGTGAAAGGGTAACACCACCATTCCACTTTTTATTTCATTATTATCTCCTTTATTTCATTAAAATACTTATAAATTACATTTTTAAATATTTTAATATAAAAAATATAGAAACATTATTATATTTCGTTTATTCATTCTGGTTCTTATTAAATTACATTTTTAAATATTTCTTAAAATAAAAGAATTAAAAAAACATTTAAAAATATAAAAAAATAGAGGTCCGCCGGTGTCGGGAGCAGGGTCCAAGCTACCGGTGGTTAGGGCTGCAGAGACAGGAACCTCCTCACAATGCGAGCCGTATCGAGGAGTACTGCCTTCTGAATCAGGCGCTTTATCCAACCGCCTTACGAAAGCCTCGAGAGATGTTGGTCGAGGCTTTCAGCCATCAGGCCATTAGCCGTTACGACAATCGGCACAATGATAGCCGAGCTCACATTCCACATATCAACAACCTCGTGTGCTAAGTCGAGATATTTTAAATATATTTATTATTAAATATCTAAATATCTCGGGACCTTAGGGTCCCAGTCTTTTGGAAGGCGTACGAGGGGCCGAAGCCAACTCGCAGAGGCCCCTTAGACAATTTTATATGGAATGAGGCACCAACCGACGATTATCCCCGTATGCACTATGCAAGTGCACCCAAGGACAACCCCCGGTTGGTGTAGTACTATTGCAGAATCTAGAAACAAATCTATTGGACTATGGGTCTGGGTGGCTTAAGTTGACTGGTGACCTGGGACTATGGAAGGACTATGGCCCCTGCCTAATCAATGTTTATTATTTCAGGAGTGGAAAACCGTCAAATCTATACCTGAACTGCACTTGCCGCCTCCGAACGAGTTCATACCTACTAAACTTACGCTGGAGAAAGGGGAGGACAGCACTGCGGACTCGATCACACCTATTATTATTAAGGTAAGTCCTTATAGCTTAAGGGGGATGCGCTAAGTTACCCCGTAAAATTCGTGGTGAACGAGGTCCACGAGAGGGTTGATGTATTGTGGTGCAACTTGAGTGAATTCGCAAAAGTTACATTATACAAGGTGGAGACGACATTTCCATAGTATAAAGAGAGGTAAGAAAGAAGAAAAGAAAGAAAATTCGTTTATTTGCGGTAAACATGACGCAAAGAAAGATTAAAAAAGAACACGTAAATAACAAATTGGGGGAAAATATGCGTCACATCCACGCAAAACGGCCATCGCTCAGCATAAAGCTGCGATGGTAAGCTATCTTCATAGAAACGTACCACGCGCAGCTTGTATGTGTGCGCGGCTTGTATCTATGCGTCGCCGCACGCTCACTTCACAAAATCTCGACCCGTTTCTCGTGAGAAACCAGCCGAGATTTTGACACATACAAGCCGTGCGCGGTGCGTTTCCATGAAGATAGCTTACTACCTCTCTTTATACTATGACATTACGACCATAAATTTAACTACGTATATTTAATGTCGTTCTTAGTCCGCATACGAAAATTCGATCAAATATATCCAATAGTTTAGTCAGTATAGCTAGTCAAAGATTGACAAAACCTATAGTCGGCGCATCACTACTATTTAGTTTGTTTGAAAAAAAAAACGCTTTTTAGGGTTCCGTTGCCAAATGGCAAAAAACGGAACCCTTATAGATTCGTCATGTCTGTCTGTCTGTCTGTCCGTCCGTCCGTCCGTCCGTCCGTCCGTCCGTCCGTATGTATGTATGTCACAGCCACTTTTTTCCGAAACTATAAGAGCTGTTGAAACTTGGTAAGTAGATGTATTCTGTGACCCGCATTAAGATTTTCACACAAAAATAGAAAAAAAAAAACAAATAATTTTGGGGTTCCTCATACTTAGAACTGAAACACAAAAAAAAATTTTCATTAAAACCTATGGATAGGTCTTTAAAAATGATATTGAGGTTTCTAATTTCATTTTTTTCTAAACTGAATAATTTGCGCGAGAGACACTTCCAAAGTGGTAAAATGTGTGTGTCCTTCTAAAATAAGAACTTCTAAAATAAGAGAATGATAAAACTAAAAAAAATATATGATGTACATTACCATGTAAACTTCCACCGAAAATTGGTTTGAACGTGATCTAGCAAGTAGTTTTATTTTAAGACGTCATAAATCGTACACCGCAATTTACCTTTCATTCAATGTTACTTGCTGCTACGGAACCCTTCATGGGCGAGTCCGACTCGCACTTGGCCGCTTTTTAATTTCGAAGCTAGGATTTATTTGATGGTTCCAAAATACTCTTATGTATAGACGCACTTTTGCTTAACAAAAGTGTGGTCTTTTCTATAAGCCGTTCAAGGCGAAACCGATCGCGATGTCGCACATCTTCAACTCTTATGTATTAGTAGTGCCAGTGTTTTCATTTATTGTCGTGTTGTCGTCTCCACATAGTATATAATATGTTATTTAGACTAGTAATCTAGTATATTATGTTATTTATGTTAGTAATCCTTTGCTTCATAAGTTAGAAAATAAATCTGCTCAACGACTTAAATAACGCAATGAATGTTGTTGAACTGTCAAAATGAAACAAATTTATCATAATCGTTTACGTAAATAAGTCACGCAATTATGGTACAAAAGGTAAATTTAATTTATTTTCAATAATTTATTTCAATTAAGATAATTAATTGATTCAGGCGTGACCTTGCGGAAATCCATTATAAAATACAATAGACGTGGATATATTTAGTAACTTGTTCCGCTTAGCTATTTCTAAAGAGCCATAAAAAACTCCTGAAAGAAATCGACACGTGTGACAAGTTACATTGCGATGATTGTAATGGTATTTACATAGGTCAAACTGGTCGTAATTTTCAGACAAGATATAAGGAACATATTGCAGCGTACAGGAATAATTATCCAGAAAAATCCCATTTTGCACAACATTTAATAGATACAGGTCATTCGTTAAATAATAATAACACTTTCGAAATTTTAAACACATGTGATAAAGGTTTCAGAATGTCAGCACTAGAGAGTTTAGAAATTGTCAAAAATAATACCGGAAACATTACACTGTTGAACGAATTAAATACGAGTTTGCCAAGGTCACCTTTGCTGCGATTGTTCGCCCCTTATCGCACTGATGACGGCGACACTATATAAGTGGGTTTCACGGGCGATAAGGCTTAGTCTGCACTCAGCGCTTGGTGTGGCAACACGCCGTGTTCGAGTTCGCAACAAGTCCATCGTCATCCTGAGGATGCCTCGTTGAGAGGTGAAACACGTGTCGATTTCTTTCAGGAGTTTTTTTATGGCTCTTTAGAAATAGCTAAGCGGAACAAGTTACTAAATATATCCACGTCTATTGTATTTTATTTCAATTATTAATTTCGGGTATTATATTATGTTACCTAAATGTATTAATTGATCTCGTCATTACTAACATAGTTTTAAGAGCATGTAAAAGGTACTAACAAAATATGGACAAAATTTTCTAAATTAAATGAATTTTATTTTATTTTATTTTATTTATTTATAAATGATTTTATTTCTGTAAGTAGGTTTGTACAAACATTTTTACACGTCAATCACATTTTAAAAACTAGACGAGGTCGGCGTTTCATATCCGACTTCTCTGAGAAGAAAGGCCGAAACAAACTCAGAGGTTTGGTCAAGGTGTGGTACAGACCAGCAAACTGAACAACTTTCTCCATGGGACCAACTCGTAATCGAGAAAAAATTATCAGCCGCCACATACAAAACTTCAATACTTACTCGACGCAAATATATGGGACGGCTGGTAATTTTTTCGCAATTACCTTGCTCTGCCTATACCTTACCTACCAAGCGTGATGTTGTGTGTATTTTTCAGGATACCCCACTCATGAGGCTATGGTTCAAGAAAGACAGCGAGTTTCTTCTGCCCAAAGCGGTCATGACATTCGATTTCGTCAGGTAAGATTAAATATAGAAAGAAAAAAAAAGTATTTATTGAGACTCGCACAAACCCAGCCCGTTCCATCTTTGATGTCCTCCCTCCGGTAAATGCCCTAAGCCGAGGCTCGTACCCCACAGGGGGTGCCCTTAGCGAGCGTTCACCTAGTTTATAAGTTTAGTTTATAAGTCCCTGGCTGGAGGCTTTGAGTGTAGCAGCTTAAGGCACCCACAGGTTTGCTCGGTTAAATAGTCATGGCCTCAGAGGCCAGCTATGAGATGCCATACAGAAAAAAAAAAAACACTCATTAAAACATTAATAAAAATATAATAAAACAATAAAAAAACAAAGCAAAATTAAAGAAGAAATTCCTGTACGAAGCCGAAAGGCACCTATCTCAGCATGATGGTGCGATATTTAAAAAATAATATTTAAAATATAAAATAAATATATATTTAAAAAATAAATGTCACAGCACTGGTATTCTGATAGGGCCAGGGCCCGCACTGATATCACGGGTAGATAGATACAGAACTAAATACTAAATGAAATAAAATAAGCTTCCAGTTTAACCGGATGCATCTGAATACTAGTATTTTACAAGGAGCGGCTGCCTATCTCAAATTCAAAATTCAAATTCAAAAGTCATTTATTCAAACTAGGCTGAGAATCAGCACTTTTCGAACGTCAAAATTACATAAGACAGTCCCCCAAAAACGCCTAATCTAACGCCGCTATCTGACTTCCACAACCCAGTAGCTAGGTAATACGATACCTCTTAGTAAGACTGGCTGTCAGACTTTCGGGCTTCTGACGACCCGTAACGAATGTCAAAGATCCACGAATGACAGCCGGGACCAATGGCTTAACATGCTTTCCGAGGCACGAAACAATCTTGGTATGTAGAAATGGTCACCCATACACGGACCAACCCCGGCAAGCGTAGCTTAACCTGATAGATCGAACCGTGCGGCTGTTATTACTTAGCCAAGAGCTCCTCGACGCCCGTAGGTAGTTAGTACTTGAAATATCAGTGGGTACAGTCTATTTTTTCTTAATGTCCCTCGGGTATCATCGGATTTCCGAATACAAACGAATACAAATTTTCATGTCCATTAATTACTAGATTTATCGTGTATGATAATTTGAATTCAGAACTGAGTACTTTATTGTTGTTTTGTTTTTATTTCCGTGTGAACTATATAGAGCTGTAAAACTATTTTCCTATTTGTACTATTTTTTAAATAAATTATATTAAGTTAAAAGAGTATTATCAACTCTATATACTTCCAAGTCGATTGAGAGCGTCCGGTCTGCACAAAGTTCAAAGGGCAACTGATAGAAATCCGACGACTGTCGAAACACGAGGTTTGCCGAGGGACATTAAGGACATAGTTTGTCTGTACTTCATTTTATTTTGTTTTATCGTCATTGCTAATTGACTCTGTATTCTTTGTTATCAGTCCCCTAGCCTACGCGGACCCTCTGAGCTGCAATCTGACCTCGGTGTGGGTGTTGCTACTAAGAGATAGTCTACAACAATTTGCGTACGCCGCTGAGCTGGCCGGACTTCGGTGGAGCATCGGCAACGCTAAGTATGGAATCAGCGTGAGTAGAATTTGTAATAATTTTAAACACTTGTATTACATAGATTTTCTCCTCACCTCCTTGGTCTAGTGGTCTGAGCTTGAGGTCCTGGGTTCGATTCCCGGGTCGGGCAAAGTGTTATTGGGTTTTCCTTCCTGGAATTTCTCATTAGCAGCTTCGAATCTGGATTTGTGCCCGGTTGATGGCAATAGGCTCGCCGCCTATTACATGGGACTTAAACATAACTGGCGAAATGTGGGTGTAGTATAGGTGTACACCTCTGTCATACAACCTCAGAGTTATGGAACATGAAAAGGAACTCGTTGTAGAGTGGCTTAATTTTGAGTTGTGTTTGAAAATCGAATTAGGTTAGGCTAAATTTTGTTATAGTATTTGCGTTATGAACTGAGTCGTCGGACCATAAATGTCAGTAACAATAAGAATGTGCAACGCCTTGCGTCTTATCGATAGTTTGCTATATAATAATAATAATTTATTTATTGACACCAAAAAATATTAACACTACATAAAAACTATATTGCGTAAAAATAAATTTGTAGGCTATAATGAAAATAATACAACATAGGAGCATCTGCAGCCGAACTAGGTGAAAAACCTGTATCTCGGCATACAGCGCCAAACCTCTCTGATAATAGACTGGAAAAAATTTTACCCACCATTTACAATTTTGTTAAATCTTACAGAATAGTATTGATATACAGTATTTTAAACATAAACACCATACATAAACGCCATAAGTGCGAGCGAGACAGACTAATAACAATTTATGACCCGACGACTCAGTTCTTATCGCGAACCCGTCATACTTTTCATACAAACGCTCGTAAGTGATTATGGCGTTGTAACACATTTTTCTTAATTTTTTATACTAATAGGTATTTTTGTGCACTATATCTAGGTTTCTATGAAAGCAAAAAACAAAAATTTAGAGAAACAAATTCAGTATAACGACGCCTTAGAGTGAAAACCTCGTAGGTGTAAAAGAAGTAACTTTTATGGAGGAAGAAAAAACTGCGTACTGTATAAAGTTTTTGTACGGCGTCTTTTATGTTTTTTTATTAATAAATAAGGAAATTTAACCCGTTTTTATATCCAGAACTGCGAACATAAAAGACGCGTACAGCACGCAGTTTTTACTTCCTCCTGAAAAGTTATTTCTTTTACACTTTCACTCTAAGGCGTCGATAAGCCTCCTAATATCTGCTTTTTTTGCAAAACATTTACCTGAATTTTTTCATAATATACTCATAAATTGTAAAAGTAAAGAAAACATCTTTATAGAAACCTCGCAAATGTAATGAAGATTCTAAATGACAAACATTTATTTCACAAACTTGTAAGGTGTATTCAGAAACACGTATTTCCTGAAGCAAGTTATTTTTCGTACAATGTTACAGCCCCGTATCTAGAATTTTATTGAGGCGGGGCACAAACTGCCGTCTGCCGCCCCCCGCCAATCTTTTATGGGGATGCGCTAAGTTAGCCCCCGCGAAATTAAAAATTTTTCAAACAGAAAATTTTGGCAGCAACATATTAATCAAATTGTATCGAACGATTGATGAAAACTGTTGTAAAAAAGAAAAAAAATTGAAAGATTATAAATGTGCTGCGCGTCTCATTTATTCCAAAGTTGCTGTGTGCTGGGTGGTGCACTTGTCTGCTACGCTTGAATTTGTCGCCCCCTGAAGTTGGCGCCCGGGGCACGGGCCCCAGCTGCCCCCCCTAGACCCGGGGCTGCAATGTTATCGCGCTCTCACTTTCTTGTTAGCAGTTCTCACTTGCGCTGGGTGAAACAACTAGCTTTTCGACCATGCTCGCGTGGACGATAGACGGACCGGGAAGGGCCCTCTTAGTTGTATTTTTTATTTTTTGATGTGCTCTTCTGTTATAATATAAACATAAAAGATGGTTCAGGTGACCATCGACGGGTACGACGACAAGCAGAGCGTGCTGTTGGACAAGATCATGGAGCACATGGTGTCCTTCACTGCCGACCCCAAGCGGTTCCATATCATGAAGGAAAATCATATCAGAGCCATACGGAACTTTGACGCTGAGCAGCCTTATCAGGTGAGGATGTATTGCTAGTAAATGTGTATTACATATTGGGAAAAAAATAACCCAGTGCTGGGACTGCGGCCTCCTCTCTGTGAGAGGGAGTGGGCTGTAATCTGCCACGCGGGCCCAGTGCGGGTTGGTAGATGTCACATGTCTTTGAATTTTTGGTTCTAGGACATGTCTGTTTTCTCACGATGTTTTCCTTCACCGTTTTGAGAGTAGTGGTGATGAAATTATTTACTCAAAGTAAAGCGCCTGCCTAGGTTCGAACCCACGGAGGACACGGTGGAGCATACGGTGGAGGTCTGCCCGGCTTGGGCGGGGCATCGCCGTGTCCTCGTGGTGGCGATCGGTGGCGGTGATCTCTCGCGTCCGGCCCTGGTTCAGGCCATGGTAGGGAGCGAGACGGCATGGGAGGCCGTCACTTCCTTCTGCAAAGCAGTAATGCTCGCGAAGGTGGAGGCGGAACGCGTGAGGGAAAGGCTAATTTCGCACCCTCACGCCCCTAACCGCCGCAGGATACGCCCTGGGCGTCGAGAGTCGCAGCCGATTCCCGGCCACCGTAGGCGCGGGCTTGCGGACGGTGAGCAATGGGTAGCTCGCCGCCCGATAAGGACCAGGCCCGGGTCCACGGCGCGTTGTGTTCCACGCGCGCCTCAAAGAGATGTCAGCAGAATTGACGGGGTTCGCTAGGGCCGATGCCTGCCGGGGTTGCGAGGAAGTCCAAAAGGGATACCGTGGCCTCTGGCAACATGGCAACTGAAGGAACACGGGTGGGTTTTAGTCAGTAAGAGTCTGACACGCCCTCCCGTTACGTCCAGAGCGGGAGAAGTTATTTGATAATTTCCCACTTAAAAAAAAGGTTCGAACCCACGACTCGTAAGTCGGGGCCCATAACCACATAACTACTGGCTCACCACTGCTCTCACTCTTTGTATTCTCTATTTTATTACATATGAAATTGAAAATTTTAATAGTTTAAAATGTAAAGTAGAGAGCTCATGAGAGACGCCGGTCCTTTACCGGTTAAAATGATAACTTCGAAAGTCTGGATTTGTGCCCGGTTGATGGCAATAGGCTCGCCCCCTATTACATGGGACTTAAACATAACTGGCGAAATGTGGGTGTACCTGCTACAGGGACACCTCTGCCCAACCCTTCGGGGAAACAAGGCGTGATGTTATGTTATGTTGTATATTGTACAAAACCACTAACTGATCCGCGCCTGTTCGGACGGTTTTTATGACTTGAGAATAAAAATACGCGTCCTGTATACAGCAGTACTAAAATCTGTTTGTTTTGCAGCACGCTGTATACCAGCAAGCGCTGTGTCTAGCTGACGTGGTTTGGACCAGATGTCAACTGTTAGAGGTGGCCGATGGTAAGTACTTAATATTAAACCAAGGACAACAAAATATCAACCTTGTGCAAGTTGAAATAAAGTCCAAAATAAAATAAACTTAACCGCTTTGGTAGTCTCGCGAACTTTTTCTTATGCTGGCACTACAGTAAGGAGCATTTTTCCATACATTCGCGATACTTGACCAATACAAAATACACCCTATTGTTATGGTGATAAAGTTCATTTTGTAACGCGTCAAAATAATATGTATGTATTATGTTTAGAAACTAAATTACGAGCACAAGCTAAAAGTTTATTAATTTTCGACTCCAGCTAACAAAGTTGATATTTGTGTGGATTGCTGATACAGAAAATGATGTGTTACGAGTTTTTTTTTTTTTTTTCTAGCTATGACACCTGAAGAGCTAAACGACTTTGTGGCGAGGATGATACGTAAGGTGCACATCGAAGGGTTCATGTATGGCAACCTTAGCCGCGAGAGGGCGCTGTATATCGCTGGCACTGTCGAGAAGAAGTGAGTCCACCTTATATTATCAACCGACTTAACAAAATGAGGAGGTTCTCAATAATTAACTAGCTAGCAAACTTCACAGAAAATAAAATAAACAGCCTATAAAGCTCAACACAAAGCGGGTGCATGTCGGGCACGAGTCGGGACGGTAATAAGGCGGGCTTGTATATATATAGTAATTCCTTGTTTGCATTATATGGATGTCAGCACACGAAAAGCGTGCGCGACTCCCGCTCCCGACCCGCTCCGCGCCCGACCCGCGTACGTGTATCTTGTGCTGACATCCATAAAAAAAACAGTGGCACTCCCGGAGTGCCGACAGAAGTGAAAACTTGAACAAGATCACCTTGGTGAAAGAAAAATACTTGTATATAACATTGGTCCGTAACTTTATCTAAATAAAGAGCACAACCGTGTTTACAAAAAAAAAAAAAAAAACTTCCAAAACCTTTAAAGTAAACATACTTGCATAGAACATTGGTCCGTAACGTAATATAAATAAAGAGCACAATCACGTTTACAAAAATGAGGTGTCGGTAACGGTGTCGCGAGTTCAATTGTTTTTTCCCATCTCAAAAATATCCAACGCGCTTAAAGACGTTTTCACTTCAAAAATACAAGGAATTACAATATCTACAAGCCCGCCGTACTCCCGTCCCGACCCGCGCCCGACACGCGCCCGCCTTGTGTGTGTGTTGAGCTTCATTGTCGCACTGCAGGGCAAGCCCTCTTCTCATACAGAGAAGGCACGAGCATTGATCACCACGCTTGCTCAAGACGGGTTGGCGATCGATTTTAAATTTATAAAGTCCAGGTTTCCTCACTATGTTTTTGCTTCACCGATTCCAGTAAGAGCAGTGGTGGCCCAGTGGTAACGGACTTATGAGTTGTGCGCAGCCCCGGGTCTAGGGGGGGCAGCTGGGGCCCGTGCCCCGGGCGCCAACTTCAGGGGGCGACAAATTCAAGCGTAGCAGACAAGTGCACCACCCAGTTATCACATTTATAATCTTTCTATTTTATTTCTTTTTTACAACTGTTTTGGCGCCCCTGTTGAATTGGCGCATTATCGATCGATACTATTTGATTAATATGTTGCTGGCAAATTTTTTATTTTGAAAAAAAAAATAATTTCGCGGGGGCTAACTTAGCGCATCCCATAAAAGATAGGCGGGGGGCGGCAGACAGCAGTTTTTTGCCCCCCTGAAAAAAATCTAGATCCGGGGCTGGTTGTATGTCATGGGTTCGAATCCAGGCAGGCGCTTTACTTTGTGTAAATTATTTCATCACCACTGCTCTCAAAACGGTGAAGGAAAACATCGTGAGGAAACCGGCATGTCCTAGAACCAAAAAATTCGAAGACATGTGACATCTACCAACCCGCACTGGGCCCGCGTGGTGGATTACAGCCCACTCCCTCTCACAGAGAGGAGGCCTGTGTCCCAGCAGTGGGAACATTATAAGCTGATTATGATGATTCCAGTAATGTCCAAAGAGTTTTTAAAGGTTCATTAATTTAAAAAAGTGTTCACAATCAGAAGGGTCAATAAGTCTTTAGAGGATCAGTCAATGTTTCCCTGATAAAAGTTTATAAAACGCGTGTATTTTGTTGTACAGGTTACCAAAAGATGCGACGCCATTATGTGCCCAGCAGCTGTTGTTAAATCGAGAAATTGAAATTGAAAAAGGTATGTAATTTTATAAATAATTAACTGCTGCCTGCGGCTTCGCCCGCGTGGATTGTAACTAAATTACTCCTTATAACATCAGCTATCTGCCAGTGAATGTCTTGTCAAAATCGGTTCAGCCGTTTCGGATATTGGCCGGAACAAACAGACAGAAAGACAGACAAAAATTTAAAATATTGTTTGTTTTGTTACAAGTACCGTGTATAATTTCATATGCATTTAATTGACATTACAAACATACACCTCAGTTTAATTTATTTCAATTAAAGATTTAATTTGTTTCTTTTTTCCGTTTTGTACTGAAGCAGCCCCTGCGCATTTTATGTATCTGTCAGTTTTATTTTGTATAGTATCGTGATTTTCAACTTTGTACCGACTTTCGGACCAATTTACTTGTTTTTTTTTCACCTTATCGCTTTTTCTAATAATAATATTAATAATATTTATTTTATTTTATTACACACGTATTTACATCATTTAAAACCTATCAGACTTAATATAATAATATGTACAAGTATATAAAAAAGGGGGGGAGGAATAATCATAGGGCATCAAAAAATTCGTCCGCGTCGCTGTCAATAGGAAAAGTGCCCAAAAGGCTGGCAGCATTGCCACGTTGTATGGCATTGTCCTTGTATAGTAATTTAGAGGGGTACCTGTAACACTGCCACATAAAACCATAAATTTCGGGTAGCTCCTTTTTGACTTCAGCCAACAAAGTGTCCCTATTAACAGAGTTAAAGGCATTCTTAACATTATTTATAATTACGACAACACCTTAAATCTATCTGTACAGGTTGCCCTAATGAAATAGTTACGTCTGCATATTAATTTCCATACTTTCCATATTTTCTTTTTATATGTTTATCCCCCCACAGGTGCATGGCACGTCCGTGAAACGACGAACAGCGTGCACCGTTCGTCGTGCGCGTCGTTGTACTACGCGTGCGGCGTCCGACAGACCAAGAACAACGTGATACTAGAACTACTGGCGCACACGCTCTCGGAGCCCTGCTTCAGCATGCTGCGGACTAAGGTATGCTGTATTTAGGGAACTGCCGGAAATAGGGCACGGCTGGTAATGGAGTTTAGGCTTCCGCCGGATTTAGGCTCTTGCCGGATTTAGGCTCTTGCCGGATTTACGCTCTTGCCGGATTTAGGCTCTTGCCGGATTTAGGCTACTGCCGGATTTAGGCTCTTGCCGGATTTAAGCACGTGCCGGATTTAGGCTCTTGCCGGATTTAGGCTCTTGCCGGATCTAGGCTCATGCTGAAATTAGGTTACTACTGGAATTAGAATTTAGCTGAATTAACTGCTGTAACTGCTGAAATACTGTCGGGAATAAGACTTAAAAAAGGTGTGACTGTTCAAATAGAACTTGCCAGAATCAGGATTTGACCGAATTTAGGTTCATGCCACTAGTAACTCCCTGTTGAAAACATAAACTTGCCAACGGAAATTATGTCACTCACGGATTTGGGGTCCTAGCTACAATAAGTCTGTCGAATATAAAACCCACCTTGAACGTAATTATAGGTATGGTTTGCCGGATATAGGCAACCTTGCAATACCGTCTGTATTGTTTTGGTATTTTATATTAGATATTTAGCTGCATTCGGTTAGACTGGAAGCCGACCCCAACATAGTTGGGAAAAGGCTTGGCAGATTGATTGGTATTCATTAATTTTGCCATAATTTAATTATAGCGCCACTAGTTACTTATTTATGAGAACCCTTTTGAAATAAATAGGCCTCTAATATTTCCTCTCCTCAACAGGAACAGCTAGGCTACATAGTATTCAGCGGTCTTCGCCGTTCGAACGGCGTGCAAGGATTCAGGGTAATCGTACAGAGTGACAGGCACCCTGAATATTTGGAGCAGAGGATAGAAAACTTCCTACAGGGATCCCTGGTAAGTCAATAGAGATAACACCACAGAACAAAGCACAATCACAGTATAAATAAGTAACAGTATTATGTCTTCATAGAAAACGGCTGAAACGACGCGCTTCGAAATCTCAGTGTATATCAGAATGCAACAGTATTGAGTGTGCGGCAGTTACCGAGCGGCCGTAGGTAATTATTTCAAGATCACTACCGAGACGTAATACTGTTACTTTATTATACTGTGGCACAATGTTATGCGTGTGTGTGCCCACGTTCGCACGGACTTAAAAATATCGCAGCGGGATTTTATCGCGCACTGGATTTTCAACTCTCGGTGCTGAGCCGAGCATTGAGGATCCAAAAGAGAAACAACATCCCAGCGTGTCAAAAAAACACTCTGTTGGATTTTCAACTCTCGGCGCTGAGCAGTGCGTTGAAAATCGAGTGAGCAGAAAAAGTCGTTTACTATAAAAATCAATTTGTCACACCAGCAACAAAACTCCTTTCCCAGCAATTATTTTGGTTCAATCTTAGTTTGATGTTCAGAATGCGTAGATGACGGCTTTTTGATGAATTATTTTCTACATCACGTTTTTTTTTTGCTCTTATTTTTATTAGGTATTTATCCTTGACAATTTTTACATATAATATACAATCTAACACTAAAATCTATATATATATAACATGACGGAGGAGGGTATGTGTCTCTTTCGTTATTATCAGCCATATTTTAACTACTGTGGGCGTAGTGTGGGTAGTGTTGGTTATTGCGCAATAGAAAAACCGTTTGCAGTTCAGATCACATTATAATTTACTATCAAATTAATCACACTAGCAATTCACACACTGTAGGTACACGACACGACTATTCGGAATGCGCGACAGTTTCTAAACGTCTTCACTGCTTGACCGTCATCCATGAACTGTGCTCAGCTCCGGCTCCGGCCGGTCCGAGCGTTATGTTTTAGAATCTGTCGAACGCCACTACGCGGCGCTGGCGTTCCGATAGTCAATTCAGCAACGTATTTCTGACATATTTACTCGTACGTATAAATTACGTATAAATATTTAAGGAAAAAAATTATAAAGGGGAGAGCTCTTGCGTTAAAAAATTCGTTCGCATCGCTGTCAGTGGGAAAAAGGCCCAAAAGACTGGCAGCGTTCCCACGTTGGATGGCAATGCTGATTCATTGACATACAAATTGGCCAACCCTCTGGTCACGTGAAGATTCGACCAACCGCTTGGCGATGTCCCGAAATACTCGTTGATCACTCGAACCCTACTCTATCAACCCCAAACAGCTCAAACATATACAGGGTGGCAGGGACACTGTATGTAGCTCGAAATAAGTATGTTTATTTAAAATGTAATATTTCACAGGAATATCTAGAAAAAATGACTGAGGAAGAGTTTCAGAAGTACAGAGCCGCACTAGGTGCACAGAAGCTTGAGAAACCGAAGCGTATGGCCAGTAGGGCTTCGCAAATGTGGAGCGAGATCACCGCACAGGTCAGTTGACGAGTTGTAAATAAATATGTGCTTTTGGAAAAACAACTTTAACACCCAAACATAAAGTTCAGTCTGCGTATAACTTCAAACATTTTCATAACCTTTTCAATAATACTTTATCATCATTCGCAACATGTCTTTTCCTTCAATACTTTCTCTATTTGACGTCATCTTGTGGTTTTTTCAATAGTACTTGTCATTCTGAAATCAACTTAATTAACACTAGCATGAATTTGATATTCATTTATGTGCAAATAGCATAAGCAAGGCTTTTAATATGAAATAGATTGCAGCTTCTTCAGAACATAATCAATATATAATGTTCCCACTGCTGGGACTGCGGCCTCCTCTCTGTGAGAGGGAGTGGGCCGTAATCCACCACGCGGGCCCAGTGCGGGTTGGTAATGTCAGCTTCTTCTTGTTTATTTATGTTGCATTGTTTTTAGGGTTCCGTACTTCAAAAGGAATAAAAAAAAATGTTTTTCATTATTTTGTTTTATCACTTTGTCGGCGTAATTAATATGTATACCTATGCCAAATTACAGCTTTCTAGTACTAAGGGTCTCGGAGTTAGACCACGGACAGACAGACAGACAGACAGACAGACAGACGGAGATGACGAAACTATAAGGGTTCCTTGTTTACTACGGAACCCTTATAGGATCACTCGTATGTCTGTCTATCCGTCTGTCACAGCCAATTTGCTCCGAATCGAATGGACCGATTAAGTTAAAATTTGGTACACATATGCATTTCTGTGACTGTGTAATGAATGTTTAGTAGTTATTGGACACAATAAGTAGGCAGCTTTTGTAAGACGATTAAAATGTCACGGTGTATAATACATTTAAAATGGCAATGGAGCGTCTAATATCGGCTGTAGCCCATAATCCTGCTTTAACAGGATTCCTGTACAAGTATACTCTTGAAGTTAGTTGTCTGTGTGGCAGGTATACAACTTCGACCGGCCGAAGGTCGAGGTGGAACAGCTCAACACAATCACCAAGGAGGAGTTGATACAGTTTTACAAAGTGAGTATTACTTTTATATAATACTAGCTGACCCGGCAAATGTTGTTTTGCCATATAAATGTTTGGGGTGGACCACCCTTATCACTTAGGGGTATAAAAAATAGATTACGACCGATTCTCAGACCTACCGAATACACATAAAATTTCATAAAAATCGATCAAGCCGTTTCGGAGGAGTATGGCAACTAACATTGTGACACGAGCATTTTATACATATAAATGTAAAAAAAACCGGTCCGACATTACCGAAAACAAATAAAAAAAAAATCTGTGGCACTCCGGGAGTGCCGACAGAAGTGAAAACTTGGATAATTTTATTGTGCCGGAAATACTTTTCTTTTTTGAAGTCGGTAAAAATAAGGGGAATGTTAATCATGTCGTTGTCATGTCTCAATGTTTGGAATGTCATTAATCCCAAAGAAAATGTATCGCGCGTTGTTGTCTTTTTAGTGGTCAAAAGCTAAAATTAATGAGGTGTCGGTAACAGTGTCGCGAGTTTAATTGTTTTTTCCCATCTCAAAAATGCCCAACGCGCCTAAAGAAGTTTTCACTTCAAAAAATCTTATTATTTTTTATTATTAATCTTGTTATTGCTATTTAAAATTCACATTTTTAGTACCAAAATTACCCAAAATCCATAAAAAAATGAGCAAATTTTCCACAGGGGTAAACAAACGTAAACAACGGCCGCTAGCGCCCCATTTCATAACCCGGTAAAAATCCCCATTAAAAAAAAAGATTACATAAATAGACTCCCAGTACGATATTTAACAACACCCTCACGGATTGGATAGGGTTTTTTGAAGTGAAAACTTCATTAGGCGCGTTGGGGATTTTTGATATGGGACTAAATCATTGATTTCGCGACACTGTTACGACACCAGCTTTGGACCATTAAAAAGACATCAATGCGTTGATTACTGCGGTGCCGATTTTTTTTTGAAGTTTTCGCTTCTGTCGGCACTCCCGGAGTGCCACTGTTTTTTTACATGTTGTATAACATGGTTTTTACTTATGGAGGATCCGCAGTCGTAGCCTGCGAAATTTAAGATTCTTACGTTTTATGATAAGAGCTTTTGATTTGTTCTGGAACAAATGTAACTTAGAGAGGTGTATTAATGATTCTAATGATAATAATTCTGTAAATACATATTTGTTACGGTCGCGAATCATATTAAACAAGATCAAGATACAACCTGACACTGACCTGCAAATTGCAAAAAACGTAAGAAAATATGAATTTCGCGGGCTATCATTGCGGGTCGATCGAAGGTTAAGCTACGCTTGCCGCGGTCGTTTCGTGGATGGGTGACCATCCTTTGCACATCGAGACCCCTCCTCGCGTCGGAAAGCACACTAAGCCGTTGGTCCCGACTGTCATTCGAAGATCTTTGACAGTCGTTACGGGTCGTCAGAAGCCCGAAAGTCTGACAACCAGTCTTACAAAGGAGTATCGTGTTGCCCAGTAGCTGGGTTGTGGAGGTCATGATTCTAGACCCCCCCTAACGTAGATATTTTTCGTCGGTTATCAAAAAGAAATAAGGAGTTTCATAGAAAAGTGCAATACCATGAAAAAAGGTTAAATTTACTCCAATAAATATAAAAAATAATTTAATTTTTAAAAGATAACTGTTTGAAGATAAACCTGTAAGGATATCAATGTACGCGGTCAAAATGTATGGAACAGCAATTTTCAAAGCAGAGGGTGTAGAATTATGTACTGAATCCATGGTAACGTGTTGCGTGTCGATCTCCCTGCCTCCCTGTTCCCTGATAAAAGTCTTCGATCAAAAATTGCACTAGATTAAGGATTTGAAATAAAAACGTTGCTCAAGTGGCCGCGATTGCATATAACTTGATTATAAACCTTAACACTCGAACTTAAAGTTAACTATCGTTTGAAATATATTTACTACTTCGATTGAATAGTAAACGTATTTTTTTGAATACGTATGTTTATGGGAAAATAAAACATAATTTCTAAGCAATAAGGTTGTAAAAACTATGTTGCAAAATAAGACCGACATTATTTGTGGTCTCATTTTTCCGGCCGTTTTTGATGCTCTCTTTGGAAATCTAGTACTATTGTTGATCAAAGGCACAGAATAGTACAGAAGGCGCAATCCATATTTGAGGTATGAAGCTACAAGTACGCGGCGGGCCCGTCTTGTCGGGCCAATTCAGTGAGCGTAACGTAGTTAGAAGATATAAGAGTTACGCGATAGAAAGAGAGGCTACTTCTAGGTAAATATAACTGTAGGTGATTAGTGCTGTGCGACCTGAATTGCACTTTATTGTGTCGTGGCAAGAGTCGCTATTTTTAAAATGATTTTGCGGATTGCACCGTCTGTATTAATCTGTGTCGAAGGTAAAAGTGGTTAATATTGATGAGTATTTAGTGGTATGAGTAACAGGGCGTAAAGTTCACTCATCCTCTATAGAAATGGGAGAATCCTCCGACCAGACGCGTGTCGTGTCTGGCGGGCAACTGCCCAACGATTGATATCAGGGAAGTTATATATATGGTGTTCGCGCGGTAAACTCTAATTGCGCGATGCAGGATTTGTGTGACGTCAGGTCTTGATGCGTAGTTCGCATGTGGCGATGTAGATGCCACCACAAGTGCAGTGAACCTTTCAGGTTTTCAGTTATTACAATAACACCTTGTATAAACGCATGTAATGTTTTAGAAACACATAGGCATGGACTCTCCCGAGCGACAGAAGCTGTCTGTATACGTGGTGTCGACGGCTGAAGGCGGCGCGGGCTACAAGGGAGATAAGGAAAAAGATGAAGGAGAGAAAAGCAGCGAAGAGGTGAAAAGCACTGAAGATGTGAACAAGGGAAGAAAGGTAAGCATTTATTTATTGAGTTACACCAAGAGCTTCTCTGTATTAAAATAAAATATCTGGATGACCGAACTTTGCTCTGTTTTTTTCTTTTTAACGACGTTTTCTAAAAATGAAACCTAGCTAGATCGATTTTTGCCTCCGAAACCCCCTGCATACTAAATTTCATGAAAATCGTTGGAGCCGTTTCCGAGATTCAGATTATATACATATACAAGAATTGCTCGTTTAAAGGTATTCGATTTTAAGTTCTATAGACGTGGCACTGGGCCAGACACGCTTGCCGCATGTCGGGTGCATTGTGGGCTAAGACCACCACAACATGGGTTCCTGAAAACGTCTAGCGGCATCGCGGAAGACCCAGGCGTAGATGGCGGGACGAACTTGACGCTTATAGGAGGGATTGGTCTATATTGGCTCAGGATCGAGTTGAGTGGAAAAAGGAAAGGGAGGCCTTTGCCCTACTGGGACAATACGGACTAATTATTATTAAGTTCTATAGGTAACAATAGCCTACAGGGTGGAAAGGGGGAGGGCTAAATAATACGGGTCGATCGAAGGTTAAGCTACGCTTGACACGATCGGTTCGTAGATGGGTGACAATCATTACATATCGAGACCCCTCCGTGCCTCGGAAAGCACATTAAGCCGTTGGTCCCGGCTGTCATCTTCGTCAGATCTTTGACAGTCGTTACGGGTAGTCAGAAGCCCAAAAGTGACAACCAGGGGTATGGTGGTACCCAGAAACTGGGTTGTGTAATTTAGATAGGCAGACGAACAGGTAACAATAGCTTCGGACTTACACAGTCGCCAATTACAGGTTAACTAGCATTCTCAGAAATAAGTGATGATAACACTTAATAATATTAAACCGAAATCCTCTAGAATTAAGCTGTTATAGAATATTGGTTACATATTATAATAACTAAACTTATTCTAACTATTTTTGAGATAACTACGGTTGATTCACATATGTTCATAACGCATATTGGTCGACTCAACTACTGTTTTACTTACTTAATTTTGATAAAACTAAAATTAATCGCACTAACGAACGATTAATCTAATGATTTTTTAAGATATTGGATATTTATGAAATACCTAATGGACGAGGCTATTTGGCAAAATCTTGATACTCCGAAATTTATTTGGCATAACACACATGGCATAATAGTCTATAGTATTTTAATATTTTATTGGGTAAATATAATTTTTTTAGTCAGCGTAGTCGATGGAGGCTCGCTTTGCGGGGCTCCTAATTCTGTGTTGCATAAAAAAAAATAACCACGAAGGGGACTTAGGGCACCCCGATTTGGACAGGTTAAGTTAGAAGGAGATGGCGGGGTCTTTAGACCCTGTCATCCCCTTCATGTCTTTTTTTCAAACTATACTGAAATCGGAGCCCCGCGAAGCGGAGCTCCATCGACTACGCTGACTAAAATAATTACAAATATTGACCACAGATAAATCAACAGTAGGTGAATCATCCGTTAGTTTAATCAACCTTAGGTTAATTAATTGTAGTTGAATAAACCGTAGATGAATTCTCCTGTATGGATTTCGTTCATTAGTTATTATAAAAATGTATGAAATGATCTTTAGGTATTTTAAACAGTAGGTCTGTGGACCGTAGTTATCTCGAAAATAGTTAGAATTACTTAGTTATATACGTAACCAAAATGCTTAAGGCGAATGCGCCAGGGTGGCCAGCGAAAGTCAAATTTACTTACGTTTTTTTACAATTAGCAGGTCAGTGTCAGGTTGTATGTTGATCAAAATATGATTCACGACCATATCAAATATGTATTTACAGAATTATAATCTCGTTGTAACACTCATTTCTCTTTGTTCCAGCCCACACAAGTAACTGACCTGGTCGACTTCAAATGCCGTCGTCACTTGTACCCGCATCCTTCGCCATTCATAAATATACCACGAAAAGGCTCTCAATGTAAACTATAATATACATTTATGTAACTTAAGAACGTTTATTCTGATAGTGGGCAACGTCGCAAATAGCTGTCAAATATTTCGCTGTTTTGATTAATTTGGCAATATTACTGTATGGAAATATGGAATATGGCTAACTAGTGAACTAAAGTATTGTATCGTAACATCGAATATTTAGCTTTAGATGTAAAAAAAGTATTTAGATACTTTCCAAATGCCCTTTTTACACCTCAAACAACATCAAATTCAGTGTTATAATTGCAATTCATTATTAATATTCTAGTTCACTAGTTAGCGATATTTCATATTTCCATACAGTAATATTGCCAAATAAATCACAATAACAGGTAAAATTTGTCAGCTACTTGCGACGTTGCCAACATTAAAAATAAGCGCTCTTAAATATACATGTAGATGTAGGCTTTGAACTTGACCCCATTTCTCTAAGTATGGGGTCAAATAATATAGGAGTTATTTATTAGCTTGAACTTCACAGAATTGATAGGTAATGAATTTCTAGATGCGAGAGGGGCTCGCGGCTTAATAATAACAGCCGCACGGGTCGATCGAAGGTTAAGCTACACTTGCCGCGGTCGGTTCGTGGATGGGTGACCATTTATTACATATCGAGACCTCACCGTGCCTTAAGCCATTGGTCCCGGCGGTCATTCCTAGATTGCCGGCCTTGACAGTCGTTATGGCTAGTCAGAAATCCAAAAGTCTGACAATCAAGGGGTATAGTCGGCAGCACGTAACTTGGCAAGAATCGTAGATGCGCAGAATTCGTTTTCACTTGTTTTTCATAACAGACACGTTCAAAAATTAATTATGGCAATAACCATGTAATGAATAACATGAATGAATGAGTAACATGTAATTAAAGTGTCAATTTTTGAAGTGAAAACTTCTTTAGGCGCGTTGGGCATTTTTGAGATGGGACTAAACTATTGATTTCGCGACACCATGACGACACCTCATTTTCGTAAACGCGATTGTTCTCTTTATTTATATTACGTTACGGATCAATGTTCTATGCAAGTATTTTTATTTTAAAGGTTTTGTAAACGCGATTGTGCTCTCTATTTACATTACGTTACGGATCAATGTTCTATGCAAGTATTTTTACTTTAAAGGTTTTGGAAGTATTATTTTTAAATTGTTCAAGTTTTCACTTCCATCGACACTCCCGGAGTGCCATTGTTTTTTTTTTAATCATTGTGTTTATTTTATCATGATTTGATATCAATACCCGTCATTTCTGTGAAGTTTCGCCAAGTTATGTAGCCCTGTATAAATATGGATGTATGTATAATTATTTCTAGATATAGCTTCGCGTTTTAGTATGGCAATAGCGGTCATTGACCCAATTACTTTTTCTAGCATTTTTTCTTTTAAAACCTGAAATAAAGTACGTTAACATTGTGATCTTCAACATGTTCCAATAATGAGAAACCATATATAGTTTATTGTTTACGTTACTATGGAGAGATATTAGGGAAAGGACAATGACCTCTATTGCTATGCTAATGCGCGACAACTATAGTTAAACTAGTGCGTATACAACGTGTAACAGAATTATCACAAGACCATAGACACCCCAATTAGAATATTAAATTATAAGACTAAAATAACATCTGTAATTTAATTTAGTTGTTCATGTCTTTTTGGTCATAAAATATTTGTCGTCTAATCGAATAAAAAAAAAAACTAAATTCGGTCGTGCATTCAAGTAGGCTTTATTGCTTTGAGATAAGGCTTAAATTTTATGAAAGATTTTGTTAACTTGTTATGACGCAGTGGTTCTAAGTTATATGTCTCGCGGGGCTATTTCGACTGTGAGGTAATTCAAACTAATGAGCATAATCCAAATACTTGTATTAATATAGTAGAATTATTCTTCCGAAAAAATCTTTTATAATGTGGGGGTAAATAACATCTATATATAAAATTCTCGTGTCACAATGTTAGTCGCTATACTCCTCCGAAACGGCTTAATCGATATTTATGAAATTTTATATGTATATTCGGTAGGTCTGAGAATTGGTCGTAATCTATTTTTATACCCCTAAGTGATAAGGGTGGTCCACCCCAAACATTTATATGGCAAAACAACGTTTGCCGGGTCAGCTAGTATTATATAAATAATTACGGAACTCGATTCAGAAGCCGATTCCGAACAAATTACTTGCAGGTCGTTTATTCTGTTACACCTTGTAGTTATTTCAATTCAAAACTACTATAAAATAATAATGCCATCTTTATCTTATCTATCCTTGACGAATGAGACGCAATAGACCACGTCCGAAATTAAAGCGAACGTCTCGCGGACACGCGACTAAATTAGTGACATTTGCTCGACGGTTGCGTAGTCGCGCAATTTTTCGTTAGGACGCAGGAATAGCGTAATTTGACTAGTATAAAAAATATGCTTGAATACCTTCTTATTATTAGAAAAATAAATAAAATCTGTGCAAAAATGAACAAGCTACTTACTGTACGGCCGATGAATCTTGGCCGGTCTGAAAATAGGCTCTCCGAACTTCGATCGGCGGCGGTGATCTCTTGCGTCCGGCCCTGGTGCAGGCCATGGTACGGAGCGAGAGGAAATGGCAGGCCGTCACCTCCTTCTGCGAAGCGGTAATGTTCGCGAAGGAGGAGGCGGAACGCGTGAGGGAGAGGCAAATTTCGCACCCTCACGCCCCTAACCGCCGCAGGAGGAGACGCGCGGGGCGGGAATCGCGACCCGATTTCCGGCCACCGTAGGCGCGGGCTTGCGGACGGTGAGCAATGGGTAGCTCGCCGCCCGATAAGAACCAGGCCCGGGTCGACGCGCACCTCAAAGAGATGTCAGCAGAATTGATGGGGTCCGCTAGGACCAATGCCTGCCGGGGCTGCGAATAAGGCCGAAAGGAACATCGTGGCCCCCGGCAACAGGGCAACTGAAGGAACACGGGTGGGTTTTAGTCAGTAAGAGTCTGACACGCAGAAGTTATTCGATAATTTCCCACCCAAAAAAAAAGGCTCTCCGAACTTCCGCGCATGTTCTATCACTCCCACTCGCCCCACGTCACCATTTGGTTCCTTAAAAATGTTATTGCGGCGCCGTCTGCCAGACTGGCCATGATTCATCGGCCGTACTGTACACGCTTTAGAAGTTATTCGTCTATCCTTGTCACTCAAAACGGTCATTGTTCTGATTGACACGAAGTTACTATGGAGTTTCTGTGTTGTGACGTCAGATGAGAGTAGTGCTGACGCTGTCTAGCATAGACTTTAAAACGGTTACAATTTTGGCCGCCAGTAGGCGCAGGCATTAAAGCATTATTATAAAGAATGTATTAAAAATACATTACGCTCAAACATAATTATGATAGTCACTGACCGTAAATATGGCACGTCGAGTTTAGAAAACAATCAGCTTTGTAGAGCGTTGTCTCTGTCACTCATTCCTGCGTGACTGTCTCTTTCTAAGGCTCGACGTGTCGTGTATCGTGTCTAAAGGTCTATCCACACATCAGAGCCGTGGCACACATAGGGCCGGCTCTGAAGCTGTTTGTGAACGAGTTCAAATAAAATGTACACATCGATATTTTTTTGAGCCCCTGACGAAGCATGGACCGTCCACGTCCCGGGCACGGCCCTGATATGTGTGGATAGACCTTTACGCATTTTTAATACTAGATTAAATAATAACTAATTAGAATTTTGTAGTAGTGTTTGGTACACACGGATACATAATCAAGCTATACATTTCCAGTATAAGCTGACCTCTCATTGTCTGAAAATCCTATACAATGTAAGATCATCTTATCATGGAAATGTATAGTTTGAGCCGTGTGTACTGAAAGTACTGTTTCTAGTATTTATTTATTAAAACATAATTAATATACTTAGTCAATTGTATTTTTAAAAGCGCATAAATGAAGTTATATAAAAACTTAGGTTACTGAAAAACATTTTCGAATTTTTCTCAAATCGAATTTGATTCGATTTTGTGTCAAGAAATAAAAATAGATTTATTGTCGCAGAAACACGTGCATACAAAAAAAAAAATAAGATCACTCAAATAATAAAAACGAAACGGATTTATACCATGCCATTTCTTCTCTGGGGCACTCAGATAGGAAATATCGACCTTACCTTATTTTTGATGTGTGTGATGTGTCCTTTCGCTTTTCTGCAATCAAAATCTAAATCAATCTAAATAATAAAATCTGTGGGAGTAATCGTGAAAAGGAACGTAACTGTATCGCAGGAAGCCGGGGAACCGCGCGCTATTTGATTTGACCAATGAGCGCGCGCGGTGCTGGAGTTGGCCGTCAGAAACGACCTTGACGAGGCCCCGCCCCTTTAATGTTGCTTATTACCAAGGTGAGATGTTATATATCATATGCGACTACTGTAAGGGTCGCGGGTTTTTTTTTTATATGACCTGTAAAAGTGATTCCGATCTCCTATTTCTGTAAATAAAACACATAAAGAAAAATAAATAACTCGAGGCAATTTCAATGCAAACCTATACGCTAGTTCTTAATTTATTTGACACCGAATCGAATCAAATACGTTTAGGTTAAGAATTCGAAAATGTTAACGAACATAATAACAGAATCACATGCATAACAAAAAGGTTGTATATTTTATTCAGGTAATGTTGCCATATACATTAGTAACTTATTTAGGGATGGAACTTGTGAGTTTCTTTTTATTATTCAGAAGACTCATTGGTCCAGTGGTCGCAAGCAGGACGGCCAAGTTTGGAGTCCTGGGTCCGATAGTTAGGCTGGGCAAAATGTTATAGGGGCCATCCATAATTTCTCAGTAGCAGCCCGGAGACTGGATTTGTACCCGGTTGATAGCAATGGACTCGCCCCCAAGTAGGTACATAGAACTCAAACATAACTGGCGAAATGTGGGTGTATTATAGGTATACCTCTGCTCAACCCTTCGGGGATTACAGGAGTGATGTTGCTAGTTTTGAAATCTCAACTTCTTTAAATATTGGCCTGTTTTCAAAGAAAATTATTAGTAAATTCTCAATTCTTAACGAAATATAAAAATAATAACATCTGGCGTGTCGAATAGTTTATAATATTATTATTTGTTTTATTGTTGTATGTAATATATTATTTTGTATATTAAGGATCAATAAATAAAGTTTTCTTGTAATTGTTTTTATTGTACTATCCTCCTTTACCATATTTTTTAAGTTAATGCATAGCAAAGAAGTTTTCGGAACACTTGGGAACAGGTTTTGTCGACGGAAGAATATATAAAATGACAGTTAAACAATCACAATCTGTCATTTTATCTATTCTTCCGTCGACAAAAGCTGTTTCCAGGTGTAACTTTAAAAAACAACAACAAACAATCACAATCTGTCATTTTGTCTATTCTTGCGTCGACAAAACCCGTTTCTATGGTTGTCATGCTATGTGTGCTGATGGTAAGTGTTCACCGCCGCATAGGGACTTCTGCAATACCAGAGACAACGTAGTAGGTGGCCATCCTAGAGACAAAACTGATATGTCTCATGTGTCTGTAATTACACCGACGTGACACATACCCAACAGCAACGCTTGGCGACAGAAATAGATGGTAATTTGGTATATTTATAATATGTATGATTCTTATCTAGCCACCATAGCATAGCCATAGCAGTACAAAGACCTTTTGGCATTTGGCCAAAATAAAGAAAATAATATTCTATATATCTATCTAACGCCGCCATCTTGTAGTTAAATTACATTAGTTCGACTATCGGTCAAGAGATGGCGCTGACCTAAAACTGCAATATTCTACACCGCAGTGTGCACTGTTAAAATTCTCTGACGAATATAGGCCTCGCCGATGAAAATTTAAAATGGTACGGAACCCTCAGTGCTTTGACTCGCTCTTGACTTGTTTTTTTTTAATACATTTATGGTGGATCTGCAGGTAGCCCACGTTTCAATACGTTTTTTTGCAATTTGCAGGTCAGTGTCAGGTTGTATCTTGATCAAAATATGATTCGCGACCATAATCATAGATGTACTTATTATTAAAACTAAACCATAACAAATATGATTTACAGAATTATAATAATCACTTTAAGTTAAGATTTGTTACCTGAGAACAAATCTCATATGGAAAAGTTCTTGGAACAAATCTAACTTGAGAGTGATTATAATTCTGTAAATACATACTTAAATATTTGTTATGGTTGCGAATCATATTTGAGTCATGATACAACCTTTGACCGCCTGAGATCACTAAACTCTAGTGGTTTCAAGCGCGTCTGTTGAACGTGGGGTCCTACCTAGGTCGGGCAGAGTCACAGCACGGGATCGCCGCGTCGCACTGTGGATCTCCTTTGTCTTCAAAGGAGCTTAAATTTTAAAGTGTCGGTTTTTTGCTTGAAATGGCTTCTAATAGCCAATGTCATACATAAATATGTCGGAGACGGATATGTGACTCTTTCGTTATTATCAGCGATATTTTAACTACTGTGGGCGTAGTGTGGGTAGTGTTGGTTAATGCGCAGTAGAAAAACAGTTTGCAGTTCAGATCACATTATAATTTACTATCAAATTAATCACACTAGCTAAATTATACACACACTGGGTGTGACGGCGTTTATTAAAATCACAAATTAACACAATGATCACAAATTACAACTGACACAATAACTGAGCACAACGAATCGAGAACAGTTCCGCGACGTCTTAACACCGATGCGATCAGAGGCTGAATCCCTTCACGCTGTGGTCGTAAAACATCACGACTCTGTAGAAGCGCGCGCTTTAGGTGTGGGTAGATCACGTCCTGTCGCCAGCAGCGCGCTTGCGATTCGTTTCGTGTCCGTACTAATGACCGGATCTGACAAATATATATCATAGATTCATAGGGTACAATCAGGTATGCAAATTGGCAACTTATACAGGGTGTTAAACTGTTACCATAGATTCAGGACATGATTTATTTTTATTTCTTTTGGGTGAGAAATTAATAACCTCTCCCGCTCTGGGCGGAGCGTGTCGATCTCCCTTTCAACCCCGGTAGGCATCGGCCCTAGCGGACGCCGTCAATTCTAAACCCCCTGCGTTGAAAAAAATTGCTGTTTCATACATATTGACCGCATAAGTATTGCAGTTTTCTAAAAAACACCAGATTTTTTTTTAAATTAAAAGTTTCAACTCAGGGTTCAGAATCATGTACTACAAAAAATGCAGGATGAAAAGAAGCTTAACCTCTCAGGTATTTTTTGACAGATGAGTCATTCCTGTCAAGCCCCGCGACCACCCACGACGCAAAAGATTTATGACTCACCTTCAGATAAACAAAATACTCAAGTTTCCTAGAAGCCGTCGAACGATAAAGCCTATTATTTTCGGTTCTCGGATAGATAAGGAACCCAACATAAATATTTATAACTTTCGTGTGAAATGTTTACTAAGATTTATTACGCGTTTTTGTTCGCGAGTCTATTGTCCACTAATTTTACGATTTCTGATAAAACTAGCTAACCAATTCACACGAAATTTTGCAGGGTACATTATGGATAGTTATGTTATCTAACAAAAGCGTTTTTAGAGACAAACGTTGAAAATAAAAAATTCTAAAAATCTATAATTTTTAAGATCTAGAATTTCTAGTGTTTACGTAACTTTCTTCGTTCCAAAAAAATATTTTTTTGCCGTATTTAGGCAAAAAAAGTGCCTAACATTATTAAAAATCTAATGTAATCATTAAAAAAGGCGACTTACCCATCAAATACCAACGATTACACACCAAAATACCACAAAATCACAGCACGGTCACTTTTTCATTCACATGTTTGTTTACACTTTTAGTTTGGGTCAAAATAGGTATAACATGATGTTATTTACTGCAAATATTATCTACAACGACGTAATATTTACTTAAAAATGAAAATAACACCACTTCCCGTCGATTTACACACAAAAACCACAATAAAAATGAAATATTACGGTAATAACCTTCAAGGCCGGAGCGATTCGTAGACTGACATTTTTTCGTCCCCGAACGTCACTTTCAATATTTTTTTAAAATGTTGCGTTCCAGGTATTTTAAAATGAAATGGTTTTGTTGACTAGCATATCTATCCGACCATAGAATAAAAAAGCCACAGAGGACATTAGACATTATTTTATATTAGAAAAAGATAAAATCCCGGTGTCCAACAATGTTTGTCGGGGTGTCAAACATTGTTTGACACCGGGGCTTGACGGCATGTTCCAAGTGTCAAACATTGTTTGACACCGGGGCTTCAAGCTAGCTATCTATCTGTCTTTCATAACGATCGTTTAGGCGTGAACAGTGGCGTAGCGTGAGTCACTGTCGCTCGGGGCGGAGTCATAATTTGCCGCCCTTTTGACGTCGTAAAAATAATTATAAAAATAAAATAATTAAATTACTTATAATAAAAAACAAACTAAAACTTACTATTAAAACGGCAGCGCAGCAGACGAAGAAGTTACTGGTACAAGTTCTTGAAATCACGAGCGCGGTCGGCCCTTGGTTGTGTTTAGACGTGTACACGCATGGTGTGACAGTGTGCGTGCCCGCATACGCCTCGCGCGCACACCTTAACACCGTACATGTACACGTCTAAACACAAACAAGGGCCGACCGCCACTCGTGATTTGCAACAATTGTTTTGGGCGGGAGGGAAATTTAATATGTGCAAGTGGGTAAAAGCAAACTTCTTGAAAAATGTATTGTCTGACTGACCGCCAGTGACTGCACAATTTTTTTTTTTTGCCGCCCTTCTAATTGTGGCGCCCGGGGTGGTCCGCCCCTCCCCCCCCCCCCCCCCCTCGCTACGCCACTGGGCGTGAAAAGGTTACAGACAGACAGACAGTTACATTCACATTTATAATTTTACTCGCTGCATCCCGCGGTTTCACCCGCATAAGTCTCGATCCCGTGAAAATATCGGGATAAAAGTATCCTATGTTCTAACTCAGGTCATGGTCTACCCATGTGCCAAATTTTATCCAAATCCGTTTAGCCGTTTTAGCGTGAAAGCGAAACGAACAAACAAACTCACTTACGCATTTATAATATTGGAAGTATTAGTAAAAGTACCTAAGTATAGTATGGATGCGTGTGCAAAAATGATACACCAGCCGTGAAGTGTTAATACCGTCTCTTTCAACATCAATATCATAAAATAATCAATTTTCCTATAACGCTAAGAGCTTTATGGCGACTTAGACGGGAACAACACTTCTACATTAACTTGATATTCGCTAAATAGTCTGCAGCACTTTACTTGTACTATTAGTACTGCAATCAAGTTTAAGTACCTACAGTTTTAGCTTAGATATAAGGTTGAATCGATCGGCAATTTACAGTTGTAGGCTCGAGCCCAGTAGCCCTTTTATTTTATTATTTTTAACCGACTTCCTAAAAGGAGGCGGTTGTTGTATGTATCAACACAATGTCTTGTTTTCTTCCTTTTTAGGGTTCCGTACCAAAATGGTAAAAAAAACCCTTATGGTGCGACTCAGTCTGTCTGTCCGTCTGTCTGTCACAGCTGGATATCTCAAGACTCTCTCTCCCAGAACAGTTAATTACGGGAAAAGAAATATTGAATTTGAAGTTAACATGTACAATAAAATACCCATGAAAATAAAAGAAGCGAAAAGCATGTTTTGTTTTAAAAACTACTTAAATCGTATATAATGTGTCAATATCAATAATAATATAAAACTAAGAGCTTTAGCAAACAAACAATAAAAAATAAAAGATTCTTATTTAGTCAGTACGCTGCCATGTATGCCTAGTAATACATCTACTTTTACTTTAGATCCGTGTTTACTCGGTTTGTGATAAGTTGATATTTACTTTTTTTGTCACTACCTTCCTATTTATTTTTATAAGTTTACTTTTAACGTCGTTTTTGTACGCTCATAAACATCTAAATTTAGTTTCTCAGTAAGTGAATTATTGTTAATTCTTAATGAGAAATAATAAAGTACTTAAACCAATAAGAACTACTAATGCTATCAACTTGAAATTTGGAATAATTTTAGAAGACGTTTGCCCAACTATTTCGCAATTGACAAAGAAATGAAAATGTATGTACTTTTTTGCAACAGGGACTGAACGGGGGTCTTAAAAATTCGAAGTGGGGCTAGGGTATGTGGGAAATTATATGAAATTGCCGTATTTTTACATTTTTAAACATTTTTTTTAGGCCGCATAGGTTTCGACTTGTAACGAAAAATGTAAAAAAAATACCGTTTCCCCCTCCCCCTTATCTCCGAAGTTTGCATAGAGAAAATCTGAAATTATTTTATGTGATCGAAGTTTATGTAAAGATTACAGAGATTACAGGGAAATAAAACGATGTCTCTAAATAGCACACTTTTTCAGAAATCCCCAACAAAAATTACACTAGTTCCACTATCGGTTAAGAGATGCCGCTGACCTAAAACTGCAATATTCTACACCACAGTGTGCAGTGTTAAAATTCTCTGACGAATATAGACCTCGCCGATGAAAATTTAAAATTATACGGAACCCTCGATGCGCAATTCCGACTCGCTCTTGACCGGTTTTTTTTGTTTAATGGCACCTTGTAGTTCATATATTTAGTTATTATTTAATAAAGTTTTTTATGTTGTGCTATGTCTCTTGTGTGCACCAAATAAACGATCTACTATATATCTATCTATGTTCGTCTCTATGTTTTTTTAAAATGTATATCCATTGATATTTTCGTCAATAGTGGACCGATTTTGAAAAAAAAACGGTGAGTGAAAACATCCTGATACCGGCTTGTCCATGAAACAAAATTCGAAGTCATCTACAAACCTGCACTGGGCCCGCGTGGTGGAATATGGCCCACACCCTATCACAGAGAGGCTTGACTTCCAGCAGTGGAACATTATAGGGTGATTATCCTAGTATTCCTATGATTAGGTACGTCTTTTCATTCCGTGGGAATCCAAAAAGGGATTATAATATGTTTGTTATGTGTTCGTGTGGTCGCTCACAATGGGCCTTATCAGAAGGCTAAAAGTCACCCAAAGGGCAATAGAGAGGGCTATGCTTGGAGTTTCCCTACGTGATCGAATCAGAAATGAAGAGATCCGCAGGAGAACCAAGGTAACCGACACAGCCCGAAGAATTGCCAAACTTAAGTGGCAATGGGCAGGGCACATTGCTCGCAGAACGGATGACCGATGGGGTCGAAAGGTTCTGGAGTGGCGACCACGTACCGGAAGACATAGCCTTGGAAGGCCTCCCACAAGATTGACCGATGACCTTGTGAAGGCCGCAGGAATCCGCTGGATGCGGAAAGAACAAAATCGGTCGAAGTGGCGGTGTTTGGGGGAGGCCTATGTCCAGCAGTGGACGTCCTTCGACTGAAATGATGATGATGATGATGCGATCGCTTCCCGAGTCATATACAGTGTTATTCCATTAGAAATAGAATTGTCAGTAGTAGGTAGCCCGGAGTGGGGATCTATGCCTGGTGCTTACTTGATAATATTAGCTTAATATTATCAAGTACCAGCCCTAATATTATTAGGGCTTGCCTTTTGTTTTATGGGACTGTAGCTGATGAAATGTGACACCTGTGCCTTTGCGAAAAAGCGTATGGTGATCCTGTGTGTTAGGTATGTTAAAGACAAGGAGCTTAACATATAATTAAAGATATTTTCCACAAACTTATTGTATAAAATAGGCGCGGTAACATATTTTTCTTAATAAATTCGAATGCTGAAACTTGATGAAAATTCCTGAATTTCATGACTGAATTCGCAACACTCCGTCGAGTCAACTCATAGAGGAAAGTATGAGTCATAGAGGAAAGTAATATATATCCCTGAGCATGGACATATATCCCTGAGTCAACTGATGTGTCACATGTCAAAATCTTGTCGAGCAGAGACGTTATATAAACCATGTCCTACTTTTCAAATAGGTAAATGTATGGTCATTTCATTAGAAAAGTACCTACACACTACAGTAACGGTTTTCTCTTTAAAACCCGACTTTTCGTTATAAGCATTCCAGTTACTTACTATCGTCAACTTCTGCCTAGCCTCTTCCCAACTACGTTGGGGTCGGGTTCCAGTCTAACCGGATACAGCTGAATACCAGTTTTTTATTACATGGAGTTACTGCTTAGCTGACCTCCACAACCCAGGTTACTGCCATTTTCTTTTTTTTTTTGGGTGGGAATTTATCGAATAACTTCTCCCGCTCTGGGCGGAGGGCGTGTCAGACTCTTACTGACTAAAACCCACCCATGTTCCTCCAGTTGCCAATTTGCTGAGGGCCAAGATCTCCCTTTTGGACTTCTGCGCAATCCCGGCAGGCATCGGCCCTAGCAGACCCCGTCAATTCTGCTGACATCTCTTTGAGGCGCACGTGGAACACAACGCGCCGTCGACCCGGGCCTGGTCCTTATCGGACGGCGAGCTACCCATTGCTTAGGTTACTTACTGCCTACTACTAAAGATAAATACTTTTTCTTCAAAACTTTTTCGCGTAGGTATTTGACAGAGAGCTGTCACAATTATCATTTCCTTAGACATCAGAATAATCATTCTGAAAAACAACGAAAATCATGCAATAACAAAAATAAACAAATCACTTTCCTCTATGAAACAAATGATTCAGTATTATATTTTTTAAGTGATGGTCTCCAACTAGATTTGTAACGTCTATAAGGTAATTTCGTTTTTTTTTTTCCTCACTTATAGACAAGACCAAGGCCAAACATGTGTGAAAATAGCTCATGTCAACATATTATCTAGCCAGTCAGCAAGGTGGGAGGGTGGGGCTGACTGTCCAGGGTGCATGTTCAAGTTTTGTTATATAATGCATCATTGGTAGCTAAGTAATAACAGCTGCACGGGTCGATTTATCAGGTTAAGCTATGCTTTCCGGACTTTACATACCGAGACTCCTCCGTGCCTCGGAAAGCACCTTAAGCTACGCTTGCCGGGGTTGGTCGTGGATGGATGACCATCTTTTCATACCGAGACTCCTCCGTGCCTCGGAAAGCACGTTAAGCCATTGGTCCCGGCTGTCATTCGTGGATCTTTGACAGTCGTTACGGGTCGTCAGAAGCCCGAAAGTCTGACAACCAGTCTTACCAAGGGGTATCGTATTACCCAGTTACTGGGTTGTGGAGGTCAGTCGCTCCACGTAAAATACTGGTATTCAGCAGCATCCGGTTAGACTGGAAGCCGACCCCAACATATAATAGTTGAAAGAAGACTAGGCAGTTAATGAGACTTTTTATTAATTTTTTTATTCTAAAATTTTATAGGAGACTCACAGTGACATGTCAGTCTCATCATACCTTAAATTATTCTAAACTACATCTACAAATACAATATAAATTATTAAAGTCTACACAAATCAGGGGGGTCTACCACCAGCTCATAAAGCAGTATTATTTTAATATTACTTCAGTGTGGGAAAGAGATGAAGCTCTACAGGACGTATAGCTCCATCTCTTTTTCCAACTGAAGTAATATTAAAATAATACTCCTTTTGAGCTGGTGGTAGGTCCCCTGTAAGTAGGTTTGCTTTTGCTATCTCAGGTGAAAGCTGCGCTAAAACTTTAACATATGGCCCAATATCCTATTCGTTTACTTTTATTCTGCATAAGCCCACGTTTGTACGGACGTAATAAAATCGCGGCGAGTTTTTTTCGTGCGATTTTCAACGCTCTGCTTAGCGCCGAGAGTTGAAAATCCAACAGTGTGTTTTTCAACGCGTTGGGACGAGAGTGCGTCGCAGCGCGTTGGATTCTCAACGCAGTTGAAAATCTAGTGCGCGATAAAATCCCGCCGCGATTTTATTAAGTCCGTGCGAACGTTGGCTAACAGTGTCTCTCTTTCCTTCTTTGTCTTAGTAAACTCCATAAGTAGATGGTGATCGAACATCTTCAACCGTTCCGCGTGTTTCACAATTGGGAGAATTCACTTTCTTCATCAAATAATGTGTCATTTTAATGCATATTTTCATTGCAGGTAAAAAAACATGGTAAAGAACTCAAAACCAGAGAATCAATATAGAATGATCATTGCGGACACTTCAATACACAAGCTTCATTTCAAATAGAAGGATTAACACGTAAGTAGGTACTATTTCGAACAAAAACGAAGTAAGTAAAGCTAATCGAAAAGATACAGGGTCAAATAAAATTAGCTAGCAAAACTCCGCAGACGAGATAGATCTAAACATGATAAAAAAAAAATAACTTAATGAGTTTTTAAATATATATATATAAAATGACCTTGTGAAGGCCGCAGGAATCCGCTGGATGCGGAAAGCATAGAATCGGTCGAAGTGGAGGTGCTTGGGGGAGGCCTATGTCCAGCAGTGGACGTCTTTCAGCTGAAATGATGAGTTTTTTTTTTATTCATTGTGTTCAGGTTTAATTTTTTTTTGTGTAAACTTCACAGACGTGATGGGTATCAACATTTAAATACAGTCAAACAAAAACAGATTTCCTCTATGTATGCTTCAAGTAACAGCAGTACCAGCGGTCGTTGACCCAAAAAAAACATCATCAATTTTTTTTTTCTCGTGTTTATGTATCTATGCGGAGTTTCGCAAGCTAATTTAATTTGACCCTGTAATATTGAGAATATGATAAGCGTTTCGAAGTAGTTTTTTGCGAAGGAGTTCCTCCAGAAGTACATACCTAATACCTACATATTTACCAAAGCTTCCCTAGAAGAGATCGCAGAAATTAATAAGGCCACCCAATGCTTTGTTTTGTAACATTCAATTATTTTTTTGTACAGCATAGATAAATAATAGTAGATTATTCACTAAGGGAATAAAGCAGTGTCTTAATGTCGCGGGTGATATTTTGAATCTCGAGCGCAACGAAGGATGCTAGAGAGCGCAGCGAGGGAGCTGTGAGTTAACTCCTGAGCGAAGTATGAAAGTTAAGACTAGAATCCTGAGTGCAGCGAGGGATTCAAGCTCGCCCAAGACGAAGACACCTTTATCCCTGAGGAGAATACTCTACTTTTCTCACATACGATAGATTCTCGGATTATATTTCATGAAACTGAATACCTAGTTATGTGCAGTTTCATACACTATTTTATATACTACGCATGGAATTTCATCAAAAACACCATAAATAATATCGTTAACATGACGTTCAAATCGAATATTCTAACGCGGGAGCACAGTACAGTACTTTAGTATACTGTGGCTGGGGTACGCGCCACAGCAACCGATCAGCTGTTGCGATAACATGCCGTCAGTACCGCCACAGATCCTCACAGATGGTAAAAGTTTTCATACGACTTATTTAGTTGACGTTCCATTTTCAAATCACATTATGCACCAGCGGGTCATAATGAAATTCAGTACAATATTAGTCCCGGCTAGAGCTTTAAGATGCTTTAAGTTAGGTTTGCATGATATATAATTTGAAATTAGCGAGGCAGTGATGTGAAAATTTTATTTCTGCCACTAAGCGTTGCACACGAGATTTACGATTTTTTTTTCGATGTTCGCTATTTTATCGCTTCCGTTTCAGATTTGCCTGAACCACTAATATTTAATTTCAACTATATTTTCCAACAGCGAAAACCACGCAACATTCAAAATTACTTGAATCACTGAACGAAAAATTACATAATGAATTATACTGAAACTAAGAAACTCGATGAAGAGTCTGCGAGAAAGATGCAAGAAGGGACAGGCCCTGTTGATGAATGCATCTGTTCCCTTCTAGCACCACCTGATAGAGAGAGAGAGAGAAAAAGCATTGGTGCTTCTATTAAGAAGGCTATCGCCTCTATCAAGCCAGGAATGCCGGGGAAGAAGAGAACAGAAGGGGAAGGTTTAACGGGCAGGAAGAGACTAGAAAGAGAAGGGTTGTCAGGCAAGAAGACAGGAAGGACAAGAAGGGACATTGTTGGGGCAGGAGGTCTCGATATTCCTATAGTTTTTTCTAAAGGAGAACAAGGTAATGTTCAAATGTTAATCGAGATTTAGGACTCCTCGTTCTAGAATATGGACCTATGACGTATAAAGCTCTGGAGGCCTAAAACGGCCTGAATCACACAAACTGTCACAAACTGACAATTCATAATATTATCAGCGTTCAATTCATATTACGCAATTCATCTGTTTGACAGTTTTGTATTATAATTAAATAACATTTAAACTGTAGAAATAAAAAATAAAAAATTCATTTGATTAACAAAAACTGTTAAGAAAAATTATCCGGTGAAATACGGCATTTTTTACACCAAATATGATGATATGAATTGAATTGAATATGATTCAGCTAAAATATGTGTCTAAATAGAGGAATTGCTGAGAATTCAGAATATGAATTGCTTAATGTGGCCGTTTTAGACCCGCTGGTCAAACTGAGGTTAATCCCGCGCGTGATATGGGACGAAATTCGCTATAGTTTGACCAATACCGCTGTACCGCGCCTTAGGAATACGCGGCGAGGCGGGGGGCAGTGTTGACCAATGAGCGGCGGGCGCGACGCCGTGCGCCGAGAGCTTTGACGAATTAGCGGCTTGCACTGCTCCCCCGTCTCGACGCGTGCCTTCCCAAGGCGCGGTACAGCGGTATTGGTCAAACTATAGCGCCGATTGCGTCAACTGAATTGTAAGATGTTCAATCTGGCGCGTGACTTCCTCATCATTAAAACATTAGACGGGGCAGTCGCGTCACGCGCAGGATTCGCCTTAGTTTTAGCAGTATTTTTCAGTCTTGTTACATCTCTAAAGGGAATTAGTAACATTCATCTGTGTTTACAAGGTTTCTACTTTATACATTCAGACAAATTGATTGAATAACATTACTAAATTGTAATTGAAAAATCATTGGCGAAAAAATTGAGGTTTAAATTAACATCGATTGTTAAATGAAAAATATAATAATAACATAACATTTATAGTTTTAAATGTTTATATATTTTTATATTCTATTTAAAAATGTAATTTATAAGTATTTTAATGAAATAAAGGAATACATAACATAACATTACGCCTGTATTCTTGAAGGGTAAGGTGTTCTTACAGCACAGCTGCCAGTTATGTATAGGTCCCATTTAGTAGGGGGCGAGCCTATTGTCACCTGAGCAATTCCAGATGGAAAAAAACCAGAGCGCTACTGCTTAGCATGAGGTCTTGGGTTCGATTCCCTTGTTGGGCGAAGTGTTTGCTTCGCCCAACCCGGGAATCGAACCCAAGACCTCATGCTAAGCAGTAGCGCTTGCGACCACTAGACCAACGAGGCAGACTCTGTTTTCTGATCCATTTGTTTACATTTACAGTATAACTATTTTCTTAACGTCCCTCGGCAAAATTCGTGTTTCGTCAGCCGTCGGATTTCTATCAGTTGCCCTTTGCACTTGGTGCAGACCGGACGCTCTCAATCTACTTGGAAGTATATAGAGTTGTTAATACCTTTAAAACTTAATGTAATTCATTAAAAAATGGGAGGAAAGCTGCTAAAGTCGCAGGCACGAAAATAATTTTACAGCTCTATATAGTTCACATGGAAATCAAGACAAAACAACAATAAAGTACTTAGTTCTGAATTCAAATGATTATACACGATAAATCTAATGATGAGTCTCGAAGGACATTAAGGAAATAGTCAGACTGTACATCAGACACTTTTGGAACACACTAAATCTTTTCCAGGGATATATTCTACAAAAGAGGTGGTGAAACGCAAGGGCTCGTGCGGCAAATGCGGCTGTGACAAGGAAAAGATTGTAATGAAACATTCGTTCGCCAACATTCGCATCACTAGCCCTGATGTGTCGAGTATATGCCCATGTCCTACCGACTGTTTGCCTGGTAAGTTGACTGGAATCCTGCTGGAGTCTGTTTCCCGATAGCTATACAACATGTAAACAAATAAACATGTCACAATAAAAAATATTTCGTTTTTTAGTTCATGAGTTTATATTCTCTCTAGAGCAAGGCTGCTCAACCAATTTTGAAGGTGGGCCATTATTTCGATCCCGTGTCAGCCGGCGGCGGCGGGCCATCTAGTAAATAAAACTTGCCTACAGTTATGCCTACCCAGCTATTAAAATTATACAAAACTTTTAATAACTCATAGTTTAAAGAATTTAAAAAAAAACACTGATACCTTTGAAGAAGTTTAGTAACTTAGCAATATTTGGCGACAAATCTGAGGTCCATAATAAAATCAAGTCTGAAAATATGTTTTATTGTTGGATAATTGAGAATAAGTATTAAGTTCATATATCAAAGAAGCAAAATATTTTTAAACCTAGTTTGAAGCCCTGGAATCTGTTCTCAAAACATTATTACCAGCTGATAGCTTTTGGCGAGCCAATTCTAATGCGTTGGTGGGCCAGTGTGTGGCCCGCGGGTCTGGGGTTGAGCAGCCTTGCTCTAGAGGGCGCCTTATTACATTTAATGTGACGCCACATAGCCTATAACCAGCGCAGGATTAACACGCTTCCAATGATACCTCATTTGTAAAATTATGATCGATAGTTTAGAAGTTATAGGTAACAGATGAACATACATACATACCGGTCAAAATCATAACCCTATTTTTTGCTTCGCCGTAGTCGGGTAAAAAAACCCTGTCCGATCCGTGAGGGTGTAGTTTAGTATCGTACTGAGAGTCTATGTATGTGGAAATTTTCAGGAAAAGTAAATTAAAAAATTGCCACATTTTTTTCAATGGGGAATTTTACCGGGTTTATTACATGTGGGGCACGGGCAACCGTCCTTTAGCGGGTGTCTACAAGTCATAACTTACTACCGCTGTTGAAAATTTGCTCATTTTTAATGGATTTGGGGTAATTTTGGTACTAAAAATGTGAATTTTAAATAGCTTTAACTTTTTATTTTCAATAAAACTTTAAGGTAATGTTATTGTAGTACCTATGTGCCCGTTTAGGATCGGACAGGATTTTTTTACACATTGTATAACCTAATCTAATCTTCTACCTAATAAAAATCTTAAATTCACTGACAGACAATGGTACCGATTCTCTTGTCACAAATGCCTCTAAACTAAACTAAAAATCACCAAAATTTAGTTTATTCCTGTCAAACGACGATTTCCCATTCTGAAATAGACTAAAGTGACACAACTTAACTATATTTTAGTTTGACAGCACTAAGATGGCAACGAGATATTAGTTTAGTGAAAATAGCAATTTTGCTATCCTGAATTTGACGTTTTTCACCTAAAATTTAGATTTTCTAACTAAATCTGACTATTTTTAATCGCGACTAAAAACGTGTGGAATAAAATTGGTTGTCATGAACTATAAATTCACACCAACACCTCGACTTCAAATGCAAAAACAGTACTGAATCTTTTTTTTTTCTTTTGCTTATATCTCGAAAACGGTGTGTCCAATCGCAAAAATAATGAAAATTTCGACCCCCTTTATAAAACCCTTAAACCCCTGACACTCTACATGTAGGTAATAATTTTTCTTATTTTCCATACAAAAAGTGAAAAATTCCATATAAAACACGACGAGGCTGCCCCCCCTGCGCGCCCCCGGCTCTAAAAAGATCACGTGGTTAGGTATCACGTGTGGAGTCGCGATTGTCAAATTCGATTTAGATGTGTCAAAATTATTTTTAAATTTAGAGAATTTATTTTGCAGAATAGCTATAAGATTCTCATAGTCAAAAGTAAGGAATTTTAGTGATAGTTTAGTTAGTTTAGTTCGGTGTACAAGAGAATCGGCACCAATGTGCAGTCTAAACTGTAAACCGCTGCGTCTTGAATAATAGAATTAGCCTATAATGTTCCCACTGCTGGGACACAGGCCTCCTCTCTTCGAGAGGGATTAGGGTGTAATCTGTTTTCGATGTTTTTGAGAGCAGTGGTGATGAAATTATTTACACAAAGTAAAGTTGCCTGTCCACTGGAGCGGAGCGGAGAAATGTGCCTATTAATATAGGCACAATTCTCCGCTCGGCTACCTCGCTGCCTACCAATAGAATTTAAACTCCGCTTCAGAGCGCCTGCTTGGGTTCGAAACTACGACCTTGAACTCGTAATTCGGGGCCGCCACTGGGCCACCACTGTCCCCACCTAATATAGGGTAAATTTTTATCAACTAGCGACACTACACAATAAATCTTTTTGATGTGTACCATCTTTCCTCTCGCTTTTCTGCAATCTGTGGGAGTGATTTCTTCAAAAGGGACGGAAGTGTGTAACAGAAAGCGCGCGCGGTGATAGAGTTGGCCGTCAGAAACGACCTTGACAAGGCCGGCGGGGCCTTGTCCTTGGGGCCTTGCCCTTTAATGTTGCTTATTACCAAGGTGAGATGTCAGATATTACACATCATATGCGACTACTGTAAGGATCGCTTGTATTTTTTTGTTTGTGGTATTATGTTTAGATACCGATTCTCATTACGTTTGCGGAGTTTTGCTATCTAATTTAATGAGACCTGTATAACGCTGCGTTGGAGAAGCAGATTTAATCGTGCAGTGAGCAAACAAAAAAAAAGAAAAGGGGGTCAAAAATGGGGTCCAAGGGGTCTAACTGAATGTAGGTTCTAGATGAGAGATAGAAATACTAGGGGGGGGGGGAAATTTTATCAAAACTTTGATATTCCCAGCCGTTTCCGAGATATTTAAAAAAAAAAAAAGTTAGTTAATTAATTTTACTTAATTTTTTCCGTCTAGCCCCCTTTCGCAACGCGCGATAAGGAACTTCGTTCCAATACCTTTCAAGATGACAATATATTTTGGATGTGACACTATACACCTTTGCCAAACTACAAGAAATACGAGCATAAAAATAACATATTTTATTTAACTTTGTTACAGACAAAGCCAAGCTTATGAACAACATAAAAGTAACAATAGAACGGGTGACCATAGACCCGGACAGCGAAAACTCAGAGACAAGCCTCCATCACCACAGACAACAGAAAATATTGAAGGAACCAAAGATGACTGACAGAAGGTCTGTCACTAGTCTTATTAATGCCCAGTATGAGACAGATGAGGATAAACTTTACGATTAATTAAACTATAGACAAACAACTACCTAGAGTGCTTTATGGATCTTTTGGCACCTGAATGACATTGACAGGAGGACGTTGTTGGAAAACATTTTGTTAAATTGATACAGAAAAACAAAATGGCGACATTAGTTCCGATTTTGCACACGTGCCAAAAGCTCCGTGTACCGTAGTACAGTCCTTTCACAGCTATTTTACCGCTGACAGTAACTCAAGCAGCAATCAAACAGCAATCTAATTGCAACGAGAACAAAGATCAGTATAAGATAGTTAATTGATTCAGGCGTGACCTTGCGGAAATCCGTTTTAAAATATGTACAATAGACGTGGTTAAATTTAGTAACCTTTTCCGCTTAGTTATTTCTAAAGAGCCATAAAAACCCTGAAAGAAATCGACACGTGTTTCACCTCTCAACGAGACATCCTCAGGATAACGATTGATTTGTCGCGAACCCGAACACAGCGTGTTTCCACACCGAGCGCTGAACGCAAAGTGTGCTTGCGTTCAGCGTTCGGTGTTGTTTTTATGGCTCTTTAGAAATAGCTAAGCGGAACAGGTTACTAAATATATCCACGTCTATTGTATTTTTTAAAGATCAGTATGATTTTGACAGTGATGGAAAGAGATAAAATAACTCGTAACCTCTAATCACTGTCATAGTGATCTTTATTGCCGTTGTAATAAGGTTGCTGTTGGGTTGCTGCTGTCAAAGATTAAATAACTGTAAAAGGACTTTACAGTAAACTGACATGTGTTAGCTGTCACTTTGTAAAATAATACAGGATGGCAGGGACATCGACGCGAAAACTGTTACCATGGATTCAGTACATGATTCTGAACCAAAAAGCGTTGAAATTTTTCGCCGTTAAAAAAAAATCTGCTGTTTCATAGAAAAATGCAATACCTACGCGGTCAAAATGTATGGAACAGCTGATTTTTTTTAAATAACCGACGAAAAATTACAACGCAGGGGGGTTCACAATCATGTACTGTAACAGTTTTTTCGTCGATGTCCCAGACACCCTGTATAGTCATATTTGTTGTATTACACCTTATTTAAAAGATTTCAAACTTAAAATAAATCAATCAAACTAACTAAACGAATATCATCATTATTACAATTAATATGACCATTTCATTATTCAAACTAACAGCTACAGTCCGTCAGTTTACTTCCATGAATTAATCAGGCGAATCCCGCGCGGGATGCGGGATGACATTAATTGCTCGCGCCGCTTCTGTCAGCTAATTTGTATCGAAGTGTTCCTACTGAAAAAAATCGCGTGACTTTCTACATTAAAACAATTGACGCGCGCAGTCGCGTCCCGCATCCCACGCAGGATTCGCCTCAGTGTGTCCAGAGCTTAAAACGAACAAATTATAATGAACATTGTCGAGCCCTCGGACATGTTCGTCCAGTTTGTATTTCGTCAGCGTCAATTCTATTTATAATAGAATTGGTTAAAATGGCCTATTCTAGTGTAAATAGAAATAAGACAAAAAATAAAGGATAACCTATTTTTTTAACCTTGAAAATTTAGAAATGTTCTTTCCTAATGACATTTTCCAAAATATAGTTAATTTCTCAGTACTTCTGTAGTTTTCTTTTTATTTACACAATTTCAGAGCATAGCATAATTTGATCTTTTTACAGTAAATATTCAAGACATAAAAGAATTTAAGAAACGAAAATAATTTACTTCTAAAATGTGGCGGACAGTTTGCTACGAAAGTGTAGCGTAGCCGCTCTGTTTGGTACAAAGCCGTAGCGTGTAGCAGACAGTCTTCTACGAAAGCGTAGCGGAGCCATTTGCTACGAAAGCGTAGCGGAGCCGGATTTTGCTACGAAAGCGTAGCACAGAAACTGTCTGCTACGAGAACGTAGCGTGTAGGTGCTACAAGCGTAGCGGAACAATGATTGCTATAGATAGTCTGTTTCTAGGGCATGCGGAAAAACGGACAACATCGTTATGTTTGCGTCGATAGAAAATGATAACTATCGCTCTCCATACATTTTTTTTATCGCTATTGCTTGGTAACGCGTTGGTACGGGATGGATAAGCGACGCGGTCATTCAGAGATAATGAACCGGTTTAAGGCTGGTTTTCCTGTCACGCTGACCGCACGCTGACGGTCGGCGCTGATGGGTCAATATGTATATGGTCAAGAAGATGTCGCGCGGAGAGGAATTTTATAGAACCACACCAAAAATAGTTTTAGATTGGGATTACCCCTGCGGCTGGCGTAAAGGTCACTGTCCGTTTTTCCGCATGCCCTAGTAACGGATTATACGTAAGCGTAGCTGAGACATTTTTTGCTACAACTGTTACAAAAGCGTAGCCTAACTGTCTCTACGTAGCGTAGCTGGTATTTGCTACGAACCGTAGCTTGTGTGGTGTGGTAGAGAGTCTGGTTTTTTAAGTAAAAAAACAATTTTTTAAATAAAATTCTGTTTACGGAAGCGGTTAAAAGTATGTTTAAAAAACCAGCCAAGTGCATGTCGGACCACGCACAATGTAGGGTTACGTAGTTGGGATGAATTTATCCCAAAAACAAACTTAACTTTGTAGTAGAAAAAAATAATCTTTCATACAGAATGTATGGGAGAACATGTTTTTACAACCGCAAATCTAAGTTGGTTGATTATTACTCGTTAACTAGTAAAGTCTACTCAGCTGTGATAGTTTTTCTTTTAAATTCGTTATATAAGCTAATGCCGTGAATTTTTTCACGTATCTAAAACCAACCATTTAGCTGGCAGGGGGGGGACACTAAACTCTAACAAAAATTTGCACTTTAATGCTTAATATTTCGCAAACGAATCTCTGAATTCAAAAATGATTTTAACATACTCACAATTTTTTTTAAAGATCTTTCCAACGATACCCCATAAAAAGGGACAGAAAAAAAAAAAAAAAAACATCCCCACTTTACGTGTAGGAGAGGTACCCTACAAAAAAATATTTTTCATAATTTTATTTTACCACTTTGTCGGCATGATTAATATACCCATGCCAAATTACAACTTTCTAGTACTAACAGTCTTGGAGCTAGACCGCGGACAGACAGACAGACGCACATGACGAAACTATAAGGGTTCCTTGTTTACTACGGAACTTAGAACCAAAAATTCGAAGACATGTGACCAATACGCACCAGGACCACGTAGTGGACGGCCCACTCCCTCTCACAGAGAGGAGGCCTGTGTCCCAGCAGTGGGAACATTATAGGCTGATATGCTTAAACTTATTACTTAGCTGCCTGCCTCGTTGGTCTAGTTATCGCAAGCGCTACTGCTGGTCCTGGGTTCCGGTAAAGTGTGATTGGGTTTTTCCATCAGAAAGTTTTCAGTAGCAGTTCGGAGTCTGGATTTGTGCCTGGTTGATGGCAATAGGCTCGCCCCTACATTCGCGGTTACGGGGTTTTGCGGACTTGCACTCCTGCACATCCACAGGGATGTTCCAGTTGATGTCGATTAAATTATAAATAGGTTTGCCAAAAGCGGCATAAAAATTCAAGGTTAGTAAAAAATTTTTTTTCTTAAATTGTAATTTTAACCCTAGCTCCGAACCTTGTTAGAATGTCCCTCCCCCCAAATAATATCCTGGATCCGCCCCGGGGTATTACGAGAGACTTAAGACGCATATATATGCCAGTGACCTTGAGTGGTTAGCTTGCGTGTTCTGTACTGAGCTCACGCAACGCATCGTACGTCCAGCCAGTAATAGGACTCGCCCATCAAGGAGCGCTGTCCCAAGTGCTGCTCAAGTGCTGTCCCAAGTGCCAGTGTGAGACGTATTATTAATTTATTATACATAAACAAAAGGTCAATAATCAATATTAAATTATCTTTAAAATGGTGAAGGTTTCAGAAAAATACGTTTGATAGACTTTGAGTGATTTTCAGTTTTTTATCCGCGTTAGACATAACTTTACAAATTAATTTCACTATATAATATAAATATAATCCAATATGGCCATATTAAAATATTAAGAAAATGCTATAATTTAATTTAAAAAAAAAAACGAATCATTAACACTACTCGTTTAGACGTCATGTTCAGTACAAAATCATTAAGGCCCGTATTACAGAACGTCACTCAATACTCAAGCATTACTTAAAACTAGTTTCAACCAATCAAATAGCTTGAATCTAGTTTTAAGTAATGCTTGAGTATTGAGTGACGTTCTGTAATACGGGCCTAAAAGTCGGCTATCGCCGCCTTAAACATAACTGGTGAAATGTGGGTGTACTATTAGGTGCACATCTGCCCTTCGAGAAATACAGTCGAGATGTTATGTTATGTTATTACTTAGAGCTAAATTATTAAAATCCCCTCTTTTCTTTCACTATCAGCAAAGAAATCTATTAAGCATAACTAGAAAACTCAGCGGTTACTGCAACAGACGGTTTTAATAGACTGAGAAAGGAAAATATTATGTGATTATAAGAATATTAATCTCGTGTCTTAAATAATTCTATATTATAGCACAGAATAGTACAGAAGGCGCACTCCGCAGTTTAGATATGAAGCTACAAGTACGCGGCGGGCCCGTCATGTCGGGCCAGTTCAGTGAGCGTAACGTAGTCAGAAGATATAAGAGTTACGCGATAGAAAGAGAGGCAACTTGTAGGTGAATATAACTGTAGGTTATTAGCGCTGTGCGACCAGAATTGTGTCGTGGCAAGAGTCGCTTTTTATTTAAATGATTTTGCGGAGTGAACCATCTGTACTAACTATGATTATAGTAAAATACTAGCTGACCCTGCAAACGTTGTTTTGCCATATAAATGTTTGGGGTATCACTTACTACCTACCTACCCTACCTACCCTACCTGCCCTACCTACCCTACCTATCCTACAGACCTACCCTACCTAAAACCTTGTCCTGAAAATAACGAACACAATAAAAAAGAATTGGCAAAATTGGTCTAGGCGTTGTTGAGTTATGCGCTTACCAACACATTTTGCGATTCATTTTTATATTATAGATTAAATGATTAGGTATAAAAGGTGGAGAGGACAATAAATTAAATTTCGTATATCTAATGCCGTTTCCATTCTGCATAAAAAAATTCTATCAAATAGGGGTAAATACCCCTGATGACCCCTTGCCAATGTCAACCATTTTTGAGTAATTTTATATTTTAAAATGTATGAGGTAAAAATATAAAATGTCAAATTACGTGAATATTATTGACATTTGCATTGAAGTCAATCGGCGTCATTTGGTTGTAAATGACGCCTCCTACATCCCTTTAATGTATTGCCGACTGACATTAACCTTGTATATCCAATAGTTTAGTCACTATAGCTGTCAAAGGTTGGCAAAACACAAAGTCAGAGCACACTTACTGCATATTTTATTCACTTTGTATATCTCGATGATGTTATATTAATACTTCCTGTCACTTCTTCTTCTTTTCGTGTGGTTAGTGACTAACCTGGTGTCAGAGTTTTTAAGTTTCCCATGGACCTCTGACTTGCCGTCGAGAAATATCTCTCAGGCATACCGGTTTCCTCACGATGTTTTCCTTCACCGTTTTTGAAGTAAGTGATAATTATACAATACGCTCATGAATCCGAAAAATCAGAGGTGCGTGCCTTGGGTTTGAACTCGAGACCTATGACTTGGCAGTCTGACGGTCACACCACTAGGCTATCATTACTGTTCCTGTCGCTAATGTTTACATAGCAAGTAGAGGCTAATGTGCTAATGTTTACATGTACGTACACGTACAATTCGAATTGTTGTGGAGTAGGTACCATAACCAAAAGGTGAAAAATAAAAAACGTTTTACAAAAGAAAACATTATGTACAAAGTGAAATAAAAACTTTAATTTTGGAAGTCGGTGGATAAAAAACTAAAATACTGATCCAAAGACATCGACTTCCGAAATTAAAACAATTTTTCACTTTGTAGTGTTTTTTTTTTTGGAAGTCGGTTGTTTTTTTGTTATTTTATTTTATTTATCATGTATGTATAGATGAAACAACATGAAAAGTGTCTGAAAACTTCAAACTCAGTATAACAGAAATGTCGTCAATGTTTTATTCTGTATCCAGACACAAGCTTGGATTGAAAATTTAAATAAACACTCCAATGTTTTCCATTTCAATGCAACGCTAGATAACCTGAGATGTGTGTCTGTACATTACAAGTTTATATTTGAATCTGAAACCTACACAAGGCGACATTATAATAAGCTATATATACTACCACCAGACGCTGGTTTTTAGCAGCAGCCTACGAGTGAAAAAGACGAAGTGTAAATGTTGGATTCCCTACACAGTAATCAAACCGCTACTACTTACCAACCACTTATAACAAAAAAGCGGCCAAGTGTGAGTCGGACTCGCACATGAAGGGTTCCGTACCATCGCAATATTTAAAACATTTTTTTTAAACACGCTATTAATTAAAACAAGAGAGGTGCTAAGGCAATAATTACTTATGTGGTTATTCGTAAAGATTTGTGTAGTAATTGTCTAAGTACATCCGTCAATACCTTTGTGACAAGATACTGGTGTTTATTTAGGTTATTTGACAGTCATGCAGAAATCTGTTATTTCTTCTTTTCTATATTTTTTTAACTTATTTGTTAATTTAAACAAGTTTCTCATATGAAGACACTCTTAATTTTTTTTTTTATTATTTGTTGTTATTGCGCCATCCTCGGAGTTTCTTTGAAGGATAAGATCAGAAATGAAGTTACCTGGAAAAGAACCGGAGTTACTGAGATTGCCTGCAGAGTAAGCAAGCTGAAGTGGCTGTGGGCTGGCCATGTCTGTCGAAGGACTGATGGCCGGTGGAGCAGACGAATCCTAGCGGCAAGCGTAGTGTGCGCCCCCTAGCTAGATGGACCGACGACCTTAAAAAGTTTGCTGGGACAGACGGGATGTGGATGGCGGAGGACAGGGTGTTGTGGCGCAGCCTGGGAGAGGCCTATGTCCCGCAGTGGACTGTGATTATATTGGCTGAGTTGATTGATAGAGGCCATACTAGTACACACTCTGTTAAAATTTCAAGTGTCTACTTATTACGGTTCTAAAGATACAGCCCTGTGACAGACGGACGGACACAGCCCCGGATCTAGAATTTTTTTGATGCGGGGCAAAAACTGCCGTCTGCCGCCCCCCGCCAATCTTTTATGGGGATGCGCTAAGTTAGCCCCCGCGAAATTAAAAGATTCTCAAAATTAAAATTTTGCCAGCAACATATTTATTAATCAAATTGTATTGATCGATAATGCGCCAATTCAACAGAGGCGTCAAAACTATTGTAAAAAAGTACAAAAATAGAAAGATTATAAATGTGCTGCGCGTCTCATTTATTGCAAAGTGGCGGTGTGCTGGGTGCACTTGTCTGCTACGCTTGAATTTGTCGCCCCCTGAAGTTGGCGCACGGGCCTCGGCTTGCCTCCCCCCCTAGATCCGGAGCTGGACGGACAGCGGAGCCTAGTAATAGGTAATAGTAATAGGAGAGTAATAGGGTCCCGTTAGCACCCTTTGCGTACGGAACCCTAAATACCCAATTATTGTTTTCAATCACAGAAATAAACGAAACGCAATTCCTTCCGCAACTTGATACGACTTTTCAAAACTCTATAAAGTATTATATTTTGTTTGTTTATTATATTTTTAAGGCTTCTTCGAGTTCGGACTACCCCTCTTCAGATTACAGGTTGAAGTTCAAAGTATGGCTTGATATACGCCCATAAGATTTTCATAAAGTTAGTCTTTAAATAAAATGTTTTATGAAATGTTGGTATTTATATTTATTATGTACTAAAATAAACACTGCTATTAAATTAAAGTTGGTATTTATTCCACACCACAATATTATACGTTTCAACAATATGGCTGATCGGTCGCGAGAGAGCGAGACAGCAGAAGCCTGAGCAGTACAGCCATACTGCTACGTTCCGATATCACAATATTCTTAACATTTTGTCCAAACCTGCTTCAGGTGCAGTCTACTGATGTAAACATCGAGATTTCTGTGCTATATCTAAATTAAATTTTAATGAATTGTAGGTACATTTTAAAAACCTCCCACGGTTAAACTCTCGAAAAGCGACTTTGTTTCCAACTATTTAAGTTTTCCTAGTTTGGGGGCAGGGTACATTTCTTCTTGGACTTTCGACCTCATTTTTGTATAATAATACTTAAGTTTGCTTACCTTTCTGTATACCTATCTATTGTCAAAGTTTATGTTTTTTGTGAATAAAGAATTACTAATAATTATTATTATTAATTATTCAATTTTAATTAATTTATTTTAATATTTATATACATGTTACGTGCCCTGCCTACACCAAATCAGCCGACTAGCGAAATGCATCAATCGGATGTTTTACAAAATCGTAATAAATCATTTTGCTGAACCAACGAATCGCGACGCCTCGTGTCGTCGAACGCTCACCTACTTTCAGATCTGCTGATACTGTATCCACGCTTAGAATCGCTAGAATTGTAATATTAGAGATAATTTATTTTCGGCACTTCGGTACTAGCATCGTCCGAATCTAGACCTAGGAATTAGCATAAGTGTATATTGTAATTTTTACTTAATTAAAACCTTATTTAAAATAATTTCAGTTTTCTTTAAAGTCCTCCGGCTGTTAACTTCGTAATTTACACACAGTACAATACATAGAGATACGACATAATTATAATTTTGAGTACAAAGAAATTAGCAGTACCTAACTGCTAATTTCTTAAGAAATTTCTTGATGTGTGTTGTTCTTCAGAAAGGTCAGGTGCGTAGTACTCGCAACCGGCGTGCTTAATAAACAGATCAGCAGCAGACAGCAGTTTGTTGTGACACTTCTTCTTCCCAGCTAAAGCAGTAGGTTCGATTTTAAGTACTTCGATTTTCTATAATAATACCAGCCTATTATTCGTCCCACTGCTGGGCAAAGGCGTCTTCTCATACTGAGAACGCACGAGCATTGATCACCACGCTTGCTCAAAGCGGATTGGAGTTTAGAGGTATGTGGAACAGGGTGTAAAGTTCACTCATCCTCTATAGAAAAGGAAGGATCCTCCGACCAGACGGGTGTCGTGTCTGGCGGGCAAATGCCCCCGATTGAAGTCGGAAAGTTATATAAAATATGTCGCTTTCGCGGTAAGCTCTAGTTGCGCGATGTAGGACTTGGTGTGACGTCAGGATTTTGTAGTTCACATGTGGCAATGAAGATCACACCACCACATCACCAGGAATGGGGATTTCAGACTTAAATTTACTATAAGTTCAAGTTTCCTCACGATGTTTTCTTCCACCGATGTTAGTAGTGTCTAAGATAAACTCAGAAAGTATATGCCTGCCTGCCTAGCCTTTACCCAACTTTGTTGGGGTCGGCTTCCAGTCTAACCGGATGCAGCTGAATATCAGTATTTTACATGGAGCGACTGCCTATCTGGCCTCCACAACCCAGTAACTGGGTAGTACGATACCCCTTGGTAAGACTGGTTTCTTGCTTCTGATGACCCGTTACGACTGTCAAAGATCCACAAATGACAGCCGGGACCAACGGCTTAACTTGCTTTCCGAGACACGGAGGACTCTCGATATGTAAAGATGGTCATCCATCCACGGACCAACCCCGGCAAGCGTAGCTTAACCTGATGGATCGACCTGTGCGGTTGTTTTTACTTAGCCACGAGCTCCTCAGAAAGTACATATGATTTGAAAAAGTCACATTAATACTTGCCCGGATATCAATCCACAACCTCGTGCATGAGAGGCGAGTCATCACGACAGATTTTCTAACAAAATGTTAATTTAAAAGAGAACTTTTGAACAAACAGAACTATTAAAACTAGCAAGTTACAGAGATAGCAGTTTAAAACGTGAACTAACGGAGAAACGATTTGACTTTCTTTAGTTTGTATTTACCTACTTATCTTTATTTTGAAACTCTCTTAGAAAAATAGTATAGTTAGAGCATTTGCTCAACTACCTCGTGAATTACTACTACTATTCACACTAGAAAACTCATTCAATCATGGCATGACTGATGTATTTTACCAATAATGGATTTTCTTTTTAATGGTTCAAAATTCAAATTCAAAAGTCATTTATTCAAACTAGGCTGAGAATCAGCACTTTTCGAACGTCAAAATTACCTACATAAGACAGTCCCCCAAAAACGCCCACCCTTCACCACTTTCTAGTGCCTTTAGCTGGGAAGAAGAAGTGGCGCAACAAACTCCCCAGCAGCACAGCTGTCTGTTCAAGTTAGAAAAATAAAATGATTCTATACAATAGTATGCAAAATTATTATGCAACACAAAACATTATTTTAATTATAAATTACTGGCCATATGTCAGCTAGCACACGCCAATATACCAACCAAAAACATCGAAAACTATACTCAAGCAGAATTTAAAAAAAATAAAAACTAAACGTAAACAGAACTAAATATCTAAATAAAAGCCTCCAGGCATAAAGGGCGTGCCCGCTTACATAAAGTTGTAATTGGAAATTATAAATGATAAACTAGGACCATCGAGCTAAAATAAATAAAGTGTAGGTTGCACCTACACAGCCAGATTTAATTGTTTTAGCATTAGGGCAGGATTCGTTTTGGCCTTTTAGGACACACTGAAAAACAAAGAACCACATGTTCATTCGCAGTCTTTAAAGTATCTAAAATAAAATATGTCTCTTTTCTTTCCAGGTCAATGTTGCTAGTAGAATACGTGTGGCTCCTCTTTATCTTCAACCCTCGCCTCAAGGCTTTCAGCTGGGGTCCTGTCTTCTACATACTGATCTGAATCCGAAAAAGGCGAGTCAGGTACAGATCGATTAGAGCATCGCGCAATAATTGTTAATATAGCGGTTCCTCATAACGAGAACTTCGTGACAGCTGGCTGGTCCGGCAACCCTGGTTCGCGAGGTTGTTGACATATGGGATGTGGATACAGCAGTCATGGCATAATAACAAAAAGCCTTGACCAACACCTTTTTTTTTGCGTGGAAATTTTTCAAATAACTTCTCCCGCTCTGGTCGGAGCGCGAGGGCGTCTCAGACTCTTACTGAATAAAACCCACCCATGTTCCTTCAGTTGCCTGTATGTTGCCAGGGGCCACGGTAACCCTTTCGGACAAACCCGCAACCCCGGCAGGCATCGGCCCTAGCGGACCCCTTCAGTTGTGCTGACGTCTCTTGGAGGCGCGCGTGGAACACAACGCGCCGTCGACCCGGGCCTGTTCCTTATCGGACGGCGAGCTACCCATTGCTCACCGTCCGCAAGCCTGCGCCTGTAGGGTGGCCGGGAATCGGCCTGCGATTCCCGATGCCCAGGGCATCTCCAGCGGCGGTTAGGGGCGTGAGGGCTCGAAATTTGCCTCTCTCTCACACGTTCCGCCTCCTCCTTCGCGAGCATTACTGCTTGGCAGAAGGTGACGACCTTCAATGCCGTCTCGCTCCGTACCATGGCCTGGACCAGGGCCGCACGCGAGAGATCACCGCCGCCGATCGCCTCCACGAGGACTCGATGATGCTCCACCCAAGCCGGGCAGACCTCCGGCGTATGCTTCACCGTGTCCTCCGGACGATCCACACAATGGTGATACCCGGGCGTTTCCCCTTATCCTGAACAGGAACTTCTCGAACTCGACTAACACCTGAGGAGACTCTCGTTAGGAAAGCGGTACTTTTGGATATGGCGCGTATCGTTAGGAGGTTCCTCTCTCTCCTGACCACCGATAGCTTGGACCCTGTTCCCGATACCGGTGGGTTACTTTAACACGGTATTATGAAAATCGCTACTGCTGCGACATATAGGCGCTGTGAGCGCTGTCAGTGTCAGAATGTTACCACTGATGTGCTTGACTGTACTCGAGTACCGCTCTAACAATGTCATAAGTACCCAACATTTATATCAACCGTGCCGTCTTTAAGAATATATCATCGCTAAGTTCTGTCAGTTATCTTTATAAATCATCATCATCATCTACCTGTCTTTTCCCAACTATGTTGAGGTCAGCTTCCAGTCTAACCGGATGCAGTTGAATACCAGTATTTTTTTACATAGAGCACAGTCTATCTGATCTCAACAACCCAGTTGGTGGGTTTTAACGATACCCCTTGGCAAGACTGGTTCTATTCTATTCTATTTTTCTCTATGGCAATGGTGCCGATGTCGACAATTCTGCCAATGTCAGATGTGTTATGAGAAAAGATGCGAAAGAGAGCAAGACCGGTTGTCAGACTTCCGAGTTTCTGACTGTCCTGTAACAACTGTCAAAGATCTACGGATGACAGCCAGGACCAACGGCTAACGTGCTCTCCGACTTCTCCGAGGCACAGAGGGGTCTCGGTACCTATGTATTTATTTTTATTACGGACACTTATAACGTGCACGTCTTTCATCGTTTTCACACACATAAGATACATTTTCAACATGAATTTAACCTATAGTTTTAATCGACTTCCAAAAGGTTCTCAATTCGACTGAATGTTGTATGTTTTTTTTGTATGTTTGTTACGCGATTACTCCATCAATTATAAATTGATTTTGATAATTCTTTTTTGTCGGGTAGGTCATACTTCAGAGGTGGTCCCATATAAATTTTATTAACTTTGCTAGGGTAGTTTTTGAATTAGCTTCAATAATACGTATTTTGTATATGGATGATATGATAAGTTCCTGTCACTGTTATTTACATAGCAGGTAGGTATTCGAATTTGTGTGGGGTAGATACCACAACTAAAAAGTGAAAAATAAAAACTTTTTGTTAAAAAAAAAACAACTGGCTACCAGAAAAACACTACACAGTGAAAAATAACTTTAATTTCGGAAGTCGGAACCAAAAAACGAAAATAAAAAACCAAAGACACTGACTTCCGAAATTAAAGTTATTTTTCACTTTGTAGTGTTTTTTTGGAAGTCGGTTTTTTTTTTTAGTTATTTGATAATAATATTTGATTTAAAAAACTTTCCGTGGAGTTTCTTGCTCGTTCTCATCAATAGGTACCTACTACGCTTTGGAATGGGCAACTAGCTTCATCTTTCTGACTGACCGACCCTTTGACAATTCAAAAGTGCCTGTAATTGGTTAAATTTATTGAAATAAATGCTTTAAGTTTGAGTTAACGACGATCATCCCTCCATGACCGAGGCAAACCTTGATCGATCGTCGATTTATGAATATGATAATAATAAATAGCATATGACATCTCATCATACGTCAAATACACTATTAATTTTACGTTTCATTTGTCCGTTATTGTATTTGATCGAATTTTTTGACGAGAAATAACCTAAATCTGATTTATCAAACTGTCTTGTTATTTTGTTACGTGACCTTCACGACTATGATACTACGAGCTTCATTGATCGAAAACAGTTTTGAATCATTTGATATCCTTAACTAGCTGTGCAAGCGGCTTCGTTAATTATGCTTGTTCCTAATTGTACTTATCTTCTTCTTTTTTAAAGCCGCCCTCTGACTTGGCTCCACATGCCGTCGAGAAATATCTCTCAGGCTCACGATGTTTTCCTTCACCGTTTTTGAAGCAAGTGATAATAGGCCTGAGTCCAAAATTTTTTTTTTGTCCCTCTTGTAGATTAGGTATTCAAAAATATTGAACACGTAATTTTTGACATAATCAAAAGATTACGGCGATACATTGAGTTAAAATGTGGCATGACGTCACGCCTTGCTAAATTTAATACTGCGTTGTGACGTAGCGAGCCCCCACTCCCCAACTTTTAATGCGTGTTTTCTAAGTTATTTTTTATTAATATGATAAAGCAAAAGACGGACTAAATTGAATTAGATTTTTTTCCTATGACTTGGCAGTGTTGGGAGTCTGACTGATTGTACTTATTATAAAATAGCATACTAAAGACTAGTCAGAGATCGATTATAATTTTATATTTATTTAACTCGTTTGTACTGCTTCGCTAGACTAGTGGGCGCAGCGCTGCTGCTGAGCTTGAGGTCCTGGGTTCGAATCCTAGGTCGGGCAAAGTGATATAGGGTTATCAACCTGGAATTTCTCAGTAGCAGCCCGGAGTCTGGATTTGTACCCGGTTGATGGCAATAGGCTCGCCCCCTATTACATGGGACTTTAACGTAGCTGGTGAATTATGGATGTACTGTACAGGGGGTTATTGTAAAAACACTAACATTCCCTTAAGGGGTCATTGTAGTCATCAATAAGAACAACTTTTTATATGGGATGAAAAAAAAAACAACTATTCCTTACATTTATTTATTTAACAGTTTATATACTTACACACACATATAAACAGACAAGAAGAAAGGAACAGAAAAACACGTACAAACGGCTACACATCAAGCTATAAATTTCCAGTATAAGCTGACCTCGCATTGTACGGAAATCCTATACAATGCAAGATCAGCATAAACTGGAAATGCATAGCTTGATGTGTAGCCGTGTGTACAAAGGTGATGCTTATGTATGCATAACTCATCAAAATGAACACCTGATTTTTGAAGTGAAAACTTCTGAAGGCGCGTTGGGCATTTTTGATATGGGACTAAACCATTGATTTCGCGACACTGTGACTACCAGCGTTGATGTCTTTTTAATGGGCAAAAGGACCATTAAAAAGACATCAACGCGTTGATTACCGTGGTGCATGCAGTAAAAGACATCAACGCGTGGTACCGCGTGCCGATTTTTTTTCAAGTTTTCACTTCTGTCGGCACTTCCGGAGTGCCCCTGTTTATTTTTTTCGCGATTGCAGGTTTGGTCTCATAGTGAAAGTTGTTCATAATGTGTAACAATGACCCCTTAAAAGGTTGTTAGTGTTTTACTAATAACTCTGTATACACTCTGGCGAACCCTTCAGGAATTAAAGGCGTGACGTTGTTATGTTGTTTCGCCCACAACGCTTGTTTTACGATCTTTATGATAAGTAGCCTAACTGCATTTGATTATCATTTATTCCTGCTATCGATATTACTAGGGTATACAAAAATAGCAGTTTGGTGGAAGTGGGAAATGCTGCGTTATAACAATGGGAGGTCCGAAGTAGAACAGGAAAGGACGTGGAGACGGTTAATACTAAAAAATATATTCGTTTTTTTTTTCTCTAGATTGTTTCTATGTTGGTTTAAGAAAAGACGTGTAGTAATTATTTTATAATAAATTTTTGTTTTTACCAATTATTAAAATTCATTTTTGAAGAAATTTTCTTTATCCCTCTCTTTATTACTCTTTTCTCAAGTATATTTTATTTAAGAACCTTTTTGGTCAACTTGTTGCAAAAAGTAACTGACCGTGGGATCCTGACTTCGATATCCACGTCGGACAAAAGGTTATTTGATTTTGTTATGGAAGATTCTTAAGACGCCGATATATGCCAGTGGCCTTGAGTGGTTATCTTGCGTGTTCTGTGCTTAGCTCACGCTACGCATCGTACATCCAGTCAGTAATAGGACTCGCCCTTCGAGGAGCGCTGTTCCAAATTAGACGCATTATTAATTTATTATACATAAATCATAAGGTATTTTAATAAAACACGTATACTTAAAGATAAATAATAAAAAAATATCTTTAAAATGGTGGAGGTTTCAGAAAAATACGCTTGACAGTTTTTGCGTGATTCTCAGTCTTTTATCCGCGTTAGACATAACTTTACAAATTAATTACACTGTGTAATATAAATATAATCTAAATTATTCACAGATTGAGCTATTAAGAAAATGATTTTATTTAACATGTATTTTTTCCAAATCGTAAACACTTCTGGTTTAGACGTAATCTTCAGTATAAAATAATTAAAAGTCAGTTAACGTCGCCTCATATAAAATATTGTTAAAAGATTAATTTTTTTACGGCGTAAATAATTTGTGAACACTAGATTTGTATCAAGAGTTACTTTAGGAACAGAATTACTGACAAATCGGAAAGAAGATAAAAAAGACAGTAAGTAAAAAAAATACTAACGCTTCCTCTTCGCCGTAGTTGGGTAAATATATGAATAGCTACAGAATTGTGACAATAAACAAAGCATTCCACAGAAACATCAGTTTCTAAACAATCGTACAGGTACGTGTGTTTTTATTAGGTTAAATATAACTAATAACACTATTGTATTCATAATTTTCAAAGAAATTATCCTTACATATTATAAAACAAAGTCCCCCGCCGCGTCTGTCTGTATGTCTGAACGCGTTATACTCAAAAACTACAGCACGGATTTTCAAACGGTTTTCACCAATAGACGGAGTGATTTTTGCGAAAGGTTAATTCATTAAAGTTGTGTGTAAATTGGCTGAAATATGACGATTACTGTCGAAAATGTCGGAAAAAATCATGCCGACTGGGAACTTTACTGGCGTGCGCCGTGTAAACCGTTAGAGATACATCAAATTTATATTCTACAGGATTGAAAATCTTAAAAAGTTCAACAAAAAGTCCGCGATGGCATATGTCTATCTTCTAAGGATGACACAGTAACCATTATTATCTTTCAGAATTTGATAAAAAATCCATTGTTATTTCCGAAGCTATATTGACCAGTATTATATTAATCCTCATCCAATAAAATATGTTATTTAAATTTAATTTAGATTAAAATATGCCTTGACATCGTATCATTTAAATGAATGGTTTAAAAGATTCAAAATTACGCGTAACAAAATAATTATGGTTGGAGCGCAGCGGTAGGAGTCAATAATCTTTTCCTGGACTATTAGGTATGTAATCCCGGTACTGCCTGGTAGTACGTTCCCGTGGGAAATTTTCCGACATCCACGTGGGCGAAGCCGTGGGCAAAAGCTAGTGTAAAATAATAATAGCCCATTGTTTTCTGAACCGACCTCTTTGTGTAATGTGCTTAAAGACACTTCTCCATACTGGACTGAAAGACGTTTTTAGTGAAAGTGAATTAATCAGGAAATATACACACGTGAGTACACCGTAGAATAGTAACAAAGTGTGCCTCGTTAGTCTAGTGGTCGTAATCGTTATTGGGTTTTTCCAACAGGAATTTCTCAGTAGCAGCCCGAAGTCTGGATTTGTGACGGATTGTTGGCAGTAGGCTCGCCCCCTATTACATGGGACTTAAACATAACTGGCGAAATGTGGGTGTACTATACGTGATGATATCTTATGTGTGTACTATGTAATAATAAAATAACTGAGTGGAATAATCATAATTCAGGACGTTACTGAAGATGCCAAAGTCATTCTCAAATTCTCATTGCCATCGACACGCTTAAAAGAAGCATAATAATTAATTCAACAAGTAATTTGTTTTTTAATTAAGTACGGTATTTTTCTTTGTGACTAACTAAATAATAACTTATTTAATTTCAATTGATCCAATAACAAGTCTTTAAAAAAGTAAAATAAGTCTAAAAAAAAGTACAATAAATATTTTACAACAAAAATATTATTTATAATTTTCCTGGACATAGCGACTCCACTACTGCCCCTATTCCCGCCCGCCCCTACAGTCCAGCTGTATATAAGCCTTGGTTCTCGCCCTACGCTGCACTCAGTAGCCACTCTTCGTCAGGTGAGTCCAGAACCCATTACTACCCATAACAACTCATAGCCTATATACCATATTTATTTAAAAAAAATGTTTTTACACAGAGAAAATATTTATTTTCTCGAGTTTAAAATAATATGTTATGTGTGTTGGATTGACTTAACATATATTTTTTATTGTATTTGTAGAACAGAAATTACATTTTATTTAAAAAAAATCGGTTTTAGACAGAGAAAATGTTTATTCTGTTTATTAAAATAATATGTTGTGTAGAGTTGACTTAACATAATTATATTATTTATTGTATTTGTTCAATAGAAAATATGATTTTCCCAGCAATGGGATGATGAAGATAGAACAAACTGAAGTTCAAGTTTTTATTAAAAAAAAACATTTTTATAAATTACTATTAGACCAGTACCAAATTCATTGTTTTTTATAAAATTTTATCAAACCTAATGTCACGTACACATCCTTTGGGTGACGTTAAAGCAAAAAACGCAAAACATAAAATAAAAAAACTAATTACCGAGGGTGACTTTTTTCTAATTGAATGTTTTTGCTTTTTAATTATTTGTAATCTGACTGGCTTTCAAGGGTTTGAAACCTGAACCTGCATCCTAATTGCGTAGCGCTCCTAATGACAATCGCTTATGGAAATTACTTCATGTACCCGGATTAAAAGCATTCTACGTGTTAATCGGACATTAAATTGTGTGCCGTTTATCTTAACCCTATTAACAAACATATTCATTAACTATCTCATAAAAAAAACTCACCCAAGTTTTGTCTTAGTGGACTGTAGGTCTGTTGATCATTTTCTATTTTGTTAAGTACTTGGTACTTATTGAAAGACCTACACTGTCCTCCCATACCTAGTAACACTGTTATTTGAAAGTATTTTAAAAGCCAATTATTTTTAAAAGAGTAACCGTTGAGTTTCTTGCCGGCTCTTCTCCATAGGAAACGACCAGTTGGAACCGTTCACCTAGCTTCAGTTTCATAAGTGCTCATGCAGGTTTATGTGAAATAAAATATTTTGAATTTTGAATAATTAAGTTACCTAGTTAAAGTGAGATAAAGGTCAGGGAATAATAAGGAATAATTACTTACCTACTCTTAAAAAATCTATAGATTCAAAAATATGTGACATCTCGTGGTGGACTACGGCTCACCCCTCTCACAGAGAGGAAGCTTGCGTCCCAGCAGTGGGAACATTATAGGCTGATTTTGCAAGCTGTGTTACTTATCGTTCAGTGACCTCTCCACCGCGTTGCAGTAAATTAAAAACTATCAATTAGTGACAGTTGTTCTAGTCTCTAAGATGAAGTGTTTTGAAACGTATTGCATGCTAATTTTCTTTCCCTTTTACAAAACTGACAATATGCTTTTGTTTTCCAACGTATTGCTGTAGCTGTTTTAACTTACTACCTACTTAATTACTTATTATTTTTAAAGTGAATTACTCAGTAGTTTTAAAACAGCTTCTCCAAAAACTGTAGATAACATTAATAGAGTAGAATATTATTCACTGTTGCTGCAAGTTGTTAACAAATAATGTTGGCCAAAATTTAAAAAGTACGCCCTAGGGTGTACAATAATACAGGGTGTCAGGGACATCGACGCGAAAACTATTACCATGGATTCAGTACATGATTCTGAAAACCCCTGCGTTGAAATTTTTCGTCGGTTATTAAAAAAGAACAGCTGTTTCATAGAAAAATGCAAAATGTATGGAACAGTAGTTTTATTTTTTATAACCGACTCATAATTTCAACGCAGGAGGGTTAAAAATCATGTACTGAATCCATGGTAACAGTATTCGCGTCAATGTCTCTGCCACCCTGTAAATCAAGCGTATCATTATCCTATTGCTGGGAAAATACCTCTTCTCATACAGAGAAGGAACGTACGTTAATCACTGCCGTTGACGATTTTCGTCTTTAATAGTCAAGGTTTCCTCATGACATTTTTCTTCTTGTAGTTAGTGATGTCCGCTGAGATAAAGTTAAAAAGAAGGGTCCACGTAATTCTCTGATATTAATCTTCTTTATACTAAAAATGAAACTCTGCACGTTAGTAAGCGCATCGTTTGAGATCGGTTTGCCTACTTTTTGTTTTCAAATGTTTGTAAAAGTCCGATTCAGGTTTTTGTAGAAAGGAAAGTAGGAAAAATTTCCTGGAAAATCTTCAAATTCGGAAAAAACTGAACATACATTTTTGTATGAATTATTTAAATTTAGCAGGACGTGTGTCGAGTCAGCTAGTCTAGTAGAGAAAAGATTTGTATTTTTGTATTAATTACAAAAATACAAATCTTTAATTCAAAAATTAGTGGACCAATTTAAAAAAAACAATACCCCTAAAAAAAAAAAAAAAGATGTCACGCGAGCGGAGCCGCTGGCGGAAGCTAGCTAGGATAACCTTTCAACTGTCATTAGAAGACACAATAGAATTTTAATTGTTATCCACCTCAATGAGGCGTCGTAACAGATGATGAGATAAAAGTTACATTCACATTTCATCACCACAACTTGTCGGCTTCGTTCACACGGGGTTCTACTGTACGATAATTTAGTACAGCAATGCACTACAGCCGCAACGGGCGCATTTTCATTCAAAAAAGTGTAGAAAAGGTAATGTAGAAAATATACGGAAGTGATGAATGGGGATTTTTGCTAGGCACCGGGCATCTATAAATATATATAAAATTCTCGTGTCACAGTGTTAGTTGCCATACTCCTCCGATACGGCTTGATCGATTTTTATGAAATTTTAAATGTATATTTGGTAGATCTAAGAATCGGTCGTAATCTATTTTTCATACCCCTGAGTGATAAGGGTGGTCCACCCCAAACATTTATATGGCAAAACAACGTTTGCTGGGTCAGCTAGTTTTTCTTAAATATTTTTTTTCTCAAACATGCTTAGAAAATTTGAGCATTATTCTTCGAGATAAATTGAAAATGCTACTGGTTCCATTTGGCACCCTTCGGGTACGGAACCCTAAAAAGTACGGATTTTGCTAAGATGTACTTGCCTACTAAGTCCTCGCTATTGCGCCAATAGAGTCGGCAGACTGGTTAGGTTTAATGTTGTTAAAGAATAACTTGAGACAAAGTTTATTACTGAAGTTTCTTAAGCAAATACAAAGACATTATACTTCACCCGTTTCACTTCTTCTTTGTGCCGGTTGATGGCAATAGGCTCGCCCCTACTGCATGGGACTTTAAAACATAACTAGCGAAATGTGACTGTACTGCAGTACACCTCTGCACAACCCTTCGGAGAAAACTGGCGTGATGTTATGTGTGAAAATGAAAGAATAATGTATAATGCAATAATGAATCTGGTCTGAAATAATTTTTATTTTTTATTATTATAAAACCCAGTTCACTTTTTGTCCGCCTATCTCATGTTTGTAACGTCAAAAGTCATTTCTAAAATGGTAAAAAATGTTACTTTAAAATCTACAAGGTCAAATTAAATTAGCGAGCGAAACTTCGCAAACGTGATGGATCGATATCTAAACGTGATAAAACGTAAAAAAAAGGTTTAATGAATTTGGAGTTTCGTTCTGTGTATGTATTCTATCAATCAGACCATGGGCAAATCAAGTTCTATCTATTGATAGAACTTGATTTGCCCATGGTCTTACTATTGTAAGGGCAACTTTGTATATGCAAGTTAGTCATTTTTGCCGATGAGAAATCCCATAGAGCGCGGGATGCGATGCGGTGGGTCGAGGCCGAAATTTCACGCAGACGAAGTCAAAGTCAAAGTCAAAGTCAAATCATTTATTTCAAATAGGCCCATGTATGGCACTTTTGAACGTCAAAATTTACAAAATATTAAAATTGATTCTAGTCGCCCCTTCCAAAAGGTAGTTTTCGTAGGGAGAAGAATGGGCAAGAAACTCCACCGTTACTCTTTTAAAATGTTTTACAATTGTTTGTATATGCACGTACATTAGTTAAATAATATTACCTATATGTGAAGACGATGCATCTAGAATAAAATTACTATACCACAATAGGTAAAAAGAATTAAAAATGAAGCAACGACAGATAATTTAATATGTGATAGATACATGGTGCTCACATATTTACAAACATTGTAAAAATAGACGATTTTCCTAAAATTTTGTAATTAATAAGTGTGTGAGAAAGTAATCACAGAATGTAAAATCAATGTCTTATAACACAAAATAATCAATTTTACAATTAAATTAGCAACCAGTTTGATTTTGTCTTGTTTCTTAATTGTCCTATGGAGCAGGACCAGCATGTTTCCAAGCACTCTTATCTTGGATATAATCCTCTAATTTGTAATATGCTTGTTTACAAAGTGTACTTTTGATACGAGTTTTAAATTTTCTTTCATTTAATTGCAGTCGTAGGCGAAAGGTTCCATTTGAAATAAGATTAGACATTTAAACAAACCTTTTTTACAGTCCGTTCAACTATTTTGACTTCTATATCGTAGACATAAGGATGGCATTAAAATAAAAAAGTGGTTACAATACCAACTATTTACTGCAGCTGCTATTTGTCATGTCACCAATGCAATAGAAGTCAAAATCGGTTGAACGGACTGTAAAAAAGGTTTATTTAAATGTCTGATCTTATTTCAAATGGAGTATAGTACTCTATAAAATGCCAATGAACGCAAGGCGCAAGTTTGCCCACGCTCCCCGTCTTGAGAACGACACAGTCTTCATTATGAATTGTCAACAGCAACGAGGTTTGCAAATTAAAAGTACACCAACCCTAGATTGAAAAATAATAGTTGAACACACTAAGACTACATTAGCGATCGAGAATTCTTACGGTGTTATGTTTGAGTGAACATAAATTGAAAAATAATTGGTTTGTTACGTTTTTACTGGTCGTGTTCTTACCAAGGTGTATCGTATTACCCAGGTACTGGGTTGTGGAGGTCAGATAGGCAGTTGCTCCATGTAAAATACTGCTCCAAATATGTTGGGGTCGGCTTCCAGTCTAACCGGATGCTAGTCTGGAAGCCGACCCCAAAATATTTGGGAAAAGGCTTATGTTTACACTTAAAAAAAACAGAAAAAATAATATTGTGTCTAGGTATTGTATAGGATCCCGTTGATACCCTTTTGGTACGGAACCCCAAAAAGTAAGACTAAAAATTAAACTTATTATATCCTCATCTGCCTAGCATTATCATTTATTTAGCTTTAGCATATTGGGGTCGACTTCCAGTCTAACCAGATGCAGCTGAATTTCAGGTGATGCGTACGCGTAGATCGTATGTGGCGTTGTAAATGCTGCCACAGGCTCATGTTCGTCCCTGGTTCAGGCCATGGTACGGAGCGAGAGGAAATGTCAGGCCGTCACCTCCTTCTGCGAAGCGGTAATGCTCGCAAAGGAGGAGGCGGAACGCGTGCGGGAGAGGTAAATTTCGCGCCATCACGCCCTTAACCGTCGCAGGAGACGCCCTGGGCGGGAATCGCGTATTTTACATGGAGCGGACCACAACCCAGTTAATAAGTAACACGAAAATACACACATGACGGCAAATTAATTTCGTTATTTTTATTGAGATAATAGTAGTAAACTCGCGATTATCATCACACCCTCATAATTCGAGGGCGTAATGTAATTGTATTAAGTGGCATTTTGTTCCCTTGTTGTTATTTGGAAAACCAACCTTAAACAGTAACGTAACATCATGCTTTGTTTCACCGACAGATTGGGCAGAGTGCGTGTACAGACGCCAGCACATCAAGCTACTACAATCTGTCAAATTTATTTAATAGATTTCAACTTTATTGCTGAAAAACAAGGTTCAAAGTTGATTGAAAAAATTTTACAGTTTCGGGTAGCTTGATGTGCTGACGTCTGTACCTATAAGGATTCGGAAACGTTATTTAAAATAACGTTTTAAAAAACGTTTCTTACAGTTCTCGTTTTTCTTTACACAACATTTTGTTTGGAACAAAAACGAAATTTGAACGTTTACAAAAACCGGTTTATTCCACAGGACGCAGCCGTACACGGGGCGAGCGCCGACAATCATTAACTTGTTTAGTTAAATTCCAATGTGCTTACCGCTTACGTTTTGATTAGGGTTGTGTTGCGAGCTTCTAATTGATCAACCCAAAAATAGAAAAAAACGGTTAAAAACGTTTTATTTAAATTTTGTTCTTCTTCAAAAACGATTTAATATCGTTCTGTTCGAACGTAACCATTTTTCTTAGGTTTTTAAGACGAAACCGTTTTGAAAAATGTACCGTTATCCGAGCCCTGGTACTTATAGTACAATCACACTTTGCCCGTTATGTTTAAGTTCCATGGACCTTAATAATACATATAGTTATGTATTTTATTTATACACTTTCAGTAAGTCTGTGTAAACTGAAATAGTCTATAAACACAGCAGGAACACAGACGACGCCGCGGGGCGTTAAAAGTGGAAAATCTTGTGGTTTCTATTTTAAATTGAAAAGCATAACAGTTAAGTTAAGAAGGTCATTTAAAATATGTTTGAAAAGAACACTGAGATTATAACAAGAATCATTATTTTGTTATTTTTCAAGTCGGTTTTTTGTTTTAAAAGTTTAAATTTTTCTAAAGGTCCTTTAATGTATCTGATGTCTCCAGGCAACGTCTGACAATCAGTCTCACCAAGGGGTACAATCAGTCTCACCAAGGGTATTCTGCCGGGATTGCGGAAAAGTCCGAAAGGGATACCGTGGTCCCTGGCAACATGGCAACTGAAGGAACACGGGTGGGTTTTAGTCAGTAAGAGTCTGACACGCCATCCCGCTGCGACCAGAGCGGGAGCAGTTATTTGATAATTTCCCACCCAAAAAAAACAGGGTATCGTATTACTGGGTTGTGGAGGTCAGAGAGGCAGTCGCTCCATGTAAAACACTGGTATTCAGCTGCTACCGGTTACACTGGAAGCCGACCCCAACATAGATTAACTGCGTTGCTGTTTTAATCTGATGAAATGGCACATTGTACTATAAAGGCATTTATAAAAACTAAACAACTTAATCAGGCTGCCAGAATCGGAGGCTTAGGTACACCCTGTAGCGTCTAAAACATAGACAAAAAAAAAACTCAGACTAACTATCGTTCACAAACTCAATTAGTAACTCACAAACTTCTAAACACACTTACTAATTTGTTGAGTAACAATTAAGGTGGACCAATTATATATTTACAAGTCGTTAAGTAAGTTTTTACTTCATCTGTCCTGAAGCTATGAGGAGAATTGGGGACAAGTTGACCTTTGTAACTTTACCTTATCTTAGAAAAAGTGGGTGCCTCAACAAAACGTCCATTTTTTTTTCATTCTTCTTCTTTTCGTGTGGTTAGTGACTAACCTGATGTCAGAATTTTAAAGCCACCCTCTGACTTGCTGTCAAGAAATATCTCTCAGGCAGCCGGTTTCCCCACGATGTTTTCCTTCCCCGTTTTTGAAGCAAGTGATAATTATACAATACGCTCATGAATCCGAAAAGTCAGAGATGCGTGCCTTGGGTTCAAATTCAAACTCAAATTCAAAGCATTTATTTCAATTAAACCATTTACAGGCACTTTTGAATTGTTAAGGAATCGGTCAGTCAGAAATATGAAGCTAGTTGCCCATTCCAAAGCGTGTAGGTACCTATGGAGAAGAACGGGCAAGAAACTCCACGGACACTCTTTTAAATATTTTTTTTTTACAAAATATTGGTTACAGCTTTCTTGTTGAAATTATACATGTGTGAGAACAATGTAGAAAGACGTGCTCGTTAGAAGCATCCGTAACAAAAAGATAAAACAAAGAACAATTCAAAAATTTAAATAAATTAAAAATAAGCCCTGGCAACTAAGAGATGACCAGTCCCAACTGACGGCGCCCGTTCACGAACATGACGCATGGATTAGCACCGTTCAGCTCAACCACGAACCAGTTCGAACTCGAGACCTATGACTTGACAGTCCGACGGTCACACCACTATCACTGCTTTTTTATTGCTGTGTGGCAAACAAGCAACCACCGAGATAAGTGGTCACAGCCACTTTAGACATCTGCAATACCAGAGACTTATAAAGGAACGTGGCCATACCAGAGACAAAGCTGAAATTACTGGCCGGAGTCGTGGCTCTCTAGAAATGAAATGAAATGAAATGAAATTGTTTATTCTGTAAATAGGATATCGAAATCACTTTTACACGTCATATAAAAAAATATTAAAAATAAGCTAGATGAGTTCGGCGTTTCTTATCTGACTACTCTGAGAAGAAAGGCCGAAACAAACTCAGAGGTCGCAGTCTCTTTTAAAGTCCAGACATAATCTTGGTCAGGCCATATGAGGACCATGTAGATAAGTGTCTGAAAAGGTCTTTTGAGGAAAGAACCACACAGATTTGAGTGGACCTGTCCAGTCAGTGCGCGAGATCCCATATGCGGCCAGTCGTGGCCGGCTAGTGGTATTGTATGGTGTGCGGCTAGTTAACCGTGACCTTTTTTTATCTATGGCATCTCACAGTTGACCACTAAGGTCATGGCTGCTTAACCAAGCTTTCCTGTAGCTGCCTTAAAGCATCTACACTCAAAGCCTCCAGGGGCAAAAACTATTCTAAATTAAAACTAGGCGAGCGCTCGCTAAGGGCACCCCTGTGGGGTACGAACCTCGACTTAGGGCGTCGCCGGGGGGAGGACAGCAAGAAGGGACAGGCTGGATCAAACTTAGATTTTCATCATGATTATTATGCGGGGTATTTAAAGCTACGTGCTCAGCTGCAACAACTGCTGGCACCTCGTTTTCGAGCAAGGGTCGGGGGGAGCCGTTGCGACCAAGTGCGCGAGATCCCTTATACTGGCTGTGTTACCACTGAAGTGCAGTGTGACTGAAATGTAAATCACCATCATGATTCTCATATACTTATCCAATTTTTTTTTGGGTTTCGTATCTTAAAAGCAAAAAACGGAATCCTTATAGGATCACTCGTGTTTCTGTCTGTCCCTCTGTCACAGCCAATTTGCTCCGAATCTAATGGACCGATTAAGTTGAAATTTGGTACACTTATGTATTTCTGTGACCCAAACATGGACGTGTAACGTAAATAAATGAATTTTGAATATAGGGGTCACTTTTGGGGGGCAAACAAGAAAATTAAAAATAAAAAGCTTTGCAAACTGTACCGTATGACATATCAAATAAAAGGAATTATTGCGAGGATCTCAATAAAAAATAAATACTTTTGAAGTGAAAACTTCTTTAGGCGCGTTGGGCATTTTTGATATGGGAAATAACAATTGAACTCGCGACACCATTACTGACACCTCATTTTTGTAAACGCGATTGTGCTCTTTATTTATATTACGTTACGGATCAATGTTCTATGCAAGTATTTTTACTTTAAAGGTTTTAAAAAGTATATTTTTTTGTAAACGTGATTGTGCTCTTTATTTAGATAAAGTTACGGACCTGTGTTGTATACAAGTATTTTTCTTCCTACCAAGGCGATCTTGTTCAAGTTTTCACTTCTGCTGGCACTCCCGGAGTGTTTTTTTTTTAGGTTGGTGCAACTTGTCCCTTTCTTCCATACTTATCTATTAGTCGTCATCTTGGCAGTAACTGTAATGTAAACAGTAGGTAATATTCTTTAAGTATTTCTTTTCAACGACGGACGCTACTATAAATGTGTCCACCTCCGCTAATTAACTCGAAGAAGGAAGAGCAATGTTATATAAACTGTGAACTTACGTTTATATTTTCCTAGCGACCCGCCTCTACTTCGTTGTCTTTACAACTTGACCAAACACCGAGATTTCTTTTTCTATGCATATCCATACATCCGTATGTAAAGAAAGAAAGAAAGAAAAATAAATTAATTTGTCACAGAAACACGTACACACAATAAAAACTTTTTACAAAAAAAAAAGTGGCACTCCGGGAGTGCCGACAGAAGTGAAAACTTGAACAAGATCGCCTTGGTGGAAAAAAAATACTTGTATCGAACATTGGTCCGTAACCTTATCTAAATAAAGAGCACGATCGCGTTTACAAAAAAAAAATACTTCCAAAACCTTTAAAGTAAAAATACTTGTATAGAACATTGATCCGTAACGTAATATAAATAAAGAGCACAATCGTGTTTACACAAATAAGGTGTCGGTAACGGTGTCGCGCGTTCAATTGTTTTTTCCCATCTCAAAAATGCCCAAAGCGCCTAAAGATGTTTTCACTTCAAAAACCGGCCAAGTGTGTGTCGGACCTTGCACAATGAAGGGTTAAATTAAAGTTGTTTTTCACGTTGTAGTGTTTTTTTTTTGGAAGTCGGTTGTTTTTTTTCTATTCCACACAAATTCGAATACCACTACCTGCTATGTAAATAACAGTGACAGGAACTTTTCATATCATCCACATACTAAGTGGGAAAAAATACGTATTATTGAAGCTAACTCAAAAACTATCCAATCAAAGTTAATAAAATGAATGGGACTACCTCGAAAGTATAACCCTTCAAACAAAAAAATATTTTCAAAATCGGTCCACAATTGACGGAGAAATCGGTGGACACACATTTAAAAAAAAAAAACATACGCTACGAAAATATAACCTCCTCCTTTTTGGAAGTCGGTTAATAAAACACAAAAGATAACAATAGACATATACTACAATACATATACAAATAAATAAAACTGAAGTGTTTGTTTGTAACGTCAAAATCACAGCTTTTTACTAAATGCTTATGAAAGTATATGATGCTGAAAACCGAACTTTATTCAGAACACAATAAAGTTCTTAATTCAAAATTGACTACTTCGACTAGGGTTTTTAAAGTTTTTGTATTTAGAACTTTAAAATGTCGGAATGAAGTCCGGAATTTAAAATGGCTCGATGGTTTAAACCTGCCTCTAGAGATAACCCTTGTTTTCCTTAAATAGGCTATGGAGATAACTTCAATATGACTTAAATATCGAAGAAAGCAAATATGGGGATTCTTCGGGTAATCGTAGTCGAAGAATCCTCTACGACTACGAGCGGCTACGAGAGTATCGTATCGACCTCTCCAAGCCGCTATGAAAAGCGTAGCTGATGTCTACGTGGATGCTACGGCGTAGCCACTTAAAGATGTAACTTATTTTTTATGTAGTCATACTAAAATTTTACCTGCAGACATCGAACTGGCAAATGAGATGTCATAAAATTTACACACATTTAACATAATATCACGCCATGTGTTCTACGTAGGGTTAGGCAGAGGTTTAATGAATATTGGTGCCGATTCTCTTGTTCACAAACTAAACAAAATTTAAGTTCAGTGCATCTTTTTCTTTCTATTTCATTAAGAAAAGGACAGAAGGTAAGTTTTAGTATAGTCCTGTCAAATTAATCAGCGCTTGACGTAAATTGACGTAATTTTAGTAGACAAGTTTTTAATCACGTCTAAACTTGTATGGAGTAGTGACAGGCGCTGATTAATTTGACAGGACTAAACTAAAATTTATCTTCTGTCCTTTTCTTAATGAAATAGAAAGAAAAAGATGCACTGAACTTAAATTTAGTTTAGTTTGTGAACAAGGGAATCGATACCACTGTCGTGCAAAATTAAATTTAAGTAGGTTAGAACAAAACAAATAACGCCTGTCTCACAAACCACCTGTTCACTACTACAGCGCAGTAGCGGCAAAAGTCGCTTTCAGAAATAAAAGTTTTGTCTACTTATGCTTCGTTCACGAATATGACGTATATTTTGTTGGACAAACTTTTAACTAATCCTGCGTTTAAAATAAATTTATTTTGTCTATGTTAGTTTAAAAAGCTCATTTTTAGGGTTCCGTAGTAAATGATAAATGATTTTATTTCTGTAAGTAGGTTTGTACAAACACTTTTACACGTCAATCATATTTTAAAACTAGATGAGGTCGGCGTTTCCTATCTGACTACTCTGAGAAGAAAGGCCGAAACAAACTCAGAGGTCTCAGTCTCTTTTAAAGTCCAGACATAATCTTGGTCAGATCATGTGAAGGCCATGTGGATTGGTGTCTGAAGTGGTCTTTTGAGGAAAGCACCACACAGATTGAGAGGGCCTGTCCAGTCAATGCACGCATTTGTCAGTTATCGTGCAGCTCAACTCAGAATGTAAGGAGCTCAACGATTCGACGAACAATACCAAAAACAGGACATTTGGGTAGGCCACTTAAATTACTCAAACTGGCAGACCATGATTAGAAGTAACTGAGAAAATTTTAAAAACAAAACAAGGAACCCTTATAGTTTCGTCATGTCCGTCTGTCTGTCTGTCTGTCCGTCTGTCTGTCTGTCTATCCGCGGTCTAGCTCCGAGACCCTTAGTACTAGAAAGCTGTAATTTGGCATAGGTATACATATTAATTACGCCGACAAAGTGATAAAACAAAAATATGAAAAACATTTTTTTTAGGGTACCTCCCATACACGTAAAGTGGTAATGTTTTTTTTTATCCCATGATGTGGGGTATCATTGAAAAGGTCCTTCAAAAAAATTGTGAGTATGTGAAAATCATTTTTGGATTCAGGGATCCGTTTGCGAAATATTAAGCTTTAAAGTGCTAATTTTTGTTAGAGTCAGTGTCCCCCCCCTGCCAGCTAAATGGTTGGTTTTGGATGTGTGAAAAAAATCTCAGCAGTAGTTTATATAACGAAATTAAAAGGAAAACTATCACAGCTAAGTAGGCTCTACAAGTTAACGAGTAATAATCGACCAACTTAACTTTGCAGTTGCAAAAACATGTTTTCGCATACATTCCATATGGGAGAACATGTTTATCAACTACAAAGTTAAGTTGTTTTCTGGATAAATTCATCCCAACTACGGCACCCTTCATTGTGCGTGGGCCGACACGCACTTGGCCGATTTTTTAAGAACCAAAATACTCACAATGAATGTTGAAAACGTTTAAAGTAGGATTTTACTACATTTTTAAGTAAGTTCAAGTTACAAGATGGTGTTTCGGACGCGTTCCTGAAATGACTTTTTAACCTTGTTTTCTGTTAAATTAATGACAATTACTTATTTTTGAAATATTTTTTAAAGTTTATTTAAATACAATTGAAATTAGTCGGATATTTCTAATATCCGACTAATTTCAATTGTATTTAAATGCTTATTTACTAAAATTCATTCAGATTTTTTTTTTTTATGAGTTTCCAAAGCAAATTCGTCACCTTCGTGGTTTTGGGCCGTAATCAGTATCATTAGGCGCATTGAGGGGCAGTAGTCCAGGTCCAGGGACTTCAAGTACGGACCCCCCGTACTTGAAGTCCCTGGACCTGGACTACTGCACTTCTGCCTTGATACTACTGTTCATACATACATACATACATTATGTTCGTAATACATACAGCTAAATAATCTACGTATCTGACAGACGACGCACGGTCCAAGAGTTCCTTTTATAACGAAAGTGAGCACTTAGGCAGGATTTATGTCAATTCATCACTCCTAAAGGGGTTAATGTAATAAATAGGTATATAGGGGATGAAAGTTTGTATGGAAGTTCGTCATTTTTGCCGAAGGGATCCTAATAATTATGTTATTTTCTTGTCAACAGGTCGGCCATTTTGAGCAGCTGTCAAAACTCGCCGCCATGTCTGTTTCCCGCGTATCTCTGTTCGTCGTGATCGCACTCTTGTACTTGGAATGTTGCTATACAGCCACGGTGAGAACAAACTTAAAAAAAAAATTAAATTGCAATTTCCAACAGAAATTTCTCAGTATCAGTCCAGAGTCTGGATTTATGCCCAGTTGATGGCAATAGGCTCGCCCTCTATTACAAGGGACTTTGACATAACTAGCGAAATCTGGGTGTACTATAGGTAGGTACACCTCTGCTCAAACCCTTCGGAGATTACAGGCGTGATGTTATGTTATGTTTATGCTCTTGAATTTATCTAGTAGTTAGTAGGTTGGCTATCCGTACAGTGGGTTGTAACAGGTAAAATCACATATCTGTTCCGCCTGTTCCTGTTCCACGTAAATAACAGCTCCAAAAACCTGTTACAAAATAACAGCCTGTTATTTCATACTATATGGGAACAGACTATTGTGTGTTCTCTGTTTCCACAGATATAAAGTATAATGTAACAACTGTTCTTAAGTGGTACATGACTGTATTTACACGGTTTATAATAAGAATCATCAACTTTTTTGTACAAGTTTTGATGTCATAATTATTATGTCATCAACACTTATACAAAAATCAAAAATAAACAACTATAATGCGGTTGAATGATCATTTCGTAAAGATGTGTGTATATCCGATCGCAGTAACAGGCTAACAGGAGACCTACGTCGTACTCTCTCTTTCTAACTAAGGTGTTAAACCTATGAGAGAAAAGGAAAGAGCTTGTGACGGCTGTAACAGGGTGTCACAGTGTAGCAGTAACATTTTTTTATCTTATTCTAAGTTAACTGTCATAAGGATGAATAGAAAAAAGCTTGTGACTGTCATTTATGGGATTTTATTATCTCGTGGAACAGAAGCTGTCATTTCAGTTTATTTGTCACAGTTACTGTCTGTTATTTTATGATACCTGTTTTATTTATGTAGCTGTTACGATAAATACGCCTCACTCCTAATCCGTAGTTCCATACACTGTAATACCTAAAGCTGTAACTTTACGTTATTTTATAGATTCCACGGAGCTTCGACAGTCGGCTGTCAGACGAAATGGTCATGACTCCTAAGAAGCGGCCATTCTGCAACGCTTTCACGGGTACGCATCAATTATTTATCAAACTAGTGCAGTGGTTCCTAACCTTTTCAATATTGTTACCCCTGTGACCTATTAGGAAAACTGATTTTACCCCGACCTTAAATTGTTATCAATACAAACAATACAAGCAAATATTTTACCTTTAATAATTACAAATTACATATTAGTCTTGCAATTTTAACTCATTTTAAATATACAAATATAAACAATGAATTAAAAATAGTTAGTGTGATGATCGGTATTTTGCATAGCGTTTTGCATTCACAAGTTTTTTATGTTCAGTTTAGTTAGTCTGTCTGTTGCACAACTGTCAAACTAAAAGTTTTTTTTATTTTCCAAGTTACCTAAAAATTTACAGTAGATAAATCGTGTATCGTTGGTGCCTATACTAATGAAAAAAAAATCATCGTATCACAGTCATCAGCGCCTTCCATACTATATAGGTTACAATAACAACAAGTTTTTCGAACGTGTTACATTTATTGAAATCTTAAAAAAAAAAACATTAAAAAAATGAAAACAAAAACTGTAATCTAAAATTTAACTATTATTCCATTTGAAATAAGATTAGACATTTAAATAAACCTTTTTTACAGTCAGCTCAACTGATTCTGACTTCTATACCGTAGGCATAAGGATGGCATTAAAAGCAAAAAAGTGGTTACAACACCAACTGTTTACTGCAGCTGCCATTTGTCATGCCACCAACGCAATAGAAGTCAAAATCGGTTGAACCAACTGTAAATCAGGTTTAGTTAAATGTCTAATCTTATTTCAAATGGAGTATAGGTGCCTACAAATTGAATTATGTTGAACATTTGATGAAAGTTAAAATTACTTTGTAGCGCTATATGTATCTTTATGGATGGCTACATAAATACTTACTATTTCTTTGTCTTAATTACAGGCTGCGGCCGCAAGAGGTCGCAGCAAACGCCCGGGATGCCAGCTCAAGAACTGATGAGGCAGAAACAGGTATAATTTCATTCCCTACTCATTTTACTGATATACCTACATAATACCAGCCTATTATTGTCCAACTGCTGGGCAAGGCCTCCTCTCATACAGAGAAGGCACGAGCATTGATCACCACGCTTGCTCAAGACGGGTTGGCGATTTCAGACTTATTGTAATTATAAGTCTTAAGCGTGTAAGTATTGGTCTTGTCGATACTTATGACAGTTAATTGATTCAGGCGTGACCTTGCGGAAATCCAATAGACGTGGATATATTTAGTAACCAGCTCCGCTTAGATAAAAAAAAAAAAGTGTTTCTGCTATTTCTAGCTATTTCTGAAGAGCCATAAAAAACTCTTGAAAGAAATCGACACGTGTTTCACCTCTCAACGAGGCATCCTCAGGATGACGATTGACTTGTCGCGAAACCGTACACAGCGTGTTGCCACTCCGACCCCTGAATGCAGGGTAGGGGGTTTCGCGACAAGTCAATCGCCATCCTGAGGATGCCTCGTTAAGAAGTGAAACACGTGTCGATTTCTTTCAGGAGTTATTTAGGGCTCTTTAGAAATAGCTAAGCGGAACAGGTTACTAAATATATCCACGTCTATTGTATTTGATACTTATTACATAGTAGCCTTTTGCAGGCATACACCTCATTAACTCGGACGGGGTGGGCATAATAGATACATATTGCTGCTGGCCCACCTCTCTATAGGTTCCATTATCATTCAACGGTATAATGTCCTCTGTTGCTCCACAAATCCAACCTCCGGGCTATTACTGAGAAATTAAATAAACATACCTCAATCCCGTCTCAGAATGCACTCAACCAGCCCTTTAGTTATGTCTATAAAAATGTATAATAAATTGCCAAATGACATTAGAGAAGTAAGCAAAACAAATATATTTATTAATAAATTGAAACAATTTCTGGAATCCAAGTCATACTACTCAGTAAAGGAGTTTTTAGATGACAAATCGATTGCAAAATAAAATTATTCTTTCTCTCATACACCAAACATTATGAAATATAATATAATAAGGATTATAGGAAATCAAATATAAATGTTAATACATAAATAAATTTAAATAATAATTACCTATATTATTCTTATGCAATACATAAAATTAAAATCCCTAATATACTATACCTATATACACAAACCTAATAATATACAATATATACATAATTATACACCCAATTAAACACATCTAATAATTTATAATAATATTGAATTGCTACTTAGCCCTCTTCCTCTCTCCTAATTTTGGTCCATATTGATCTTTTACTTTGTTATACCATCTATGTAATTCATATGGAATGCAATTAAGAATTGAGTATTGAGTATTGAATTCCTGATGGAAAAACCCTACAATACTTTTTTTTTCAACCTGTATTGTCCTACTGTTGAGCAAAGGTCTCCCCCACAACTAGCCACTCTTCCCTGTGTGTTGCCTTCTCCGGCCAATCTCCCATAAACGCCTCTAAGGCTCCGCGCAAACGGGCCACCGACCACAGCCACCGGTGGCTGTCGCGCGACGCGTCCTTTGGTACCGCGCAAACGAAGGTAACCGCCACGAGTGGTTGGCGGCCGCCACTAGTAGTCGGTGGCCGCCACTAGTAGTCGGTGGCCGCTACAGTTTGTAACACTCTTGCTGTACAGTTTCACGATGGATTCCGATACCTGAGGGGGAGGAGGGTGAGAGGGGGACGCAGCGGCGCCGCATGAGTGGCGAGTGTCAGCGTTTTTAAGTAGCGAGTGGCCGCCACCGGTGACATGTCGCGGACACTGAGTCGCGAGTGGACGTCACTCGCTACACGTGTGCGGCGATTCCATACAAAAACGTGTTAAAAAATCATATAAACAGCTTGTCGCCAGCCACCGGTGGCTGTGGTCGGTGGCCTGTTTGCGCGGAGCGTTAGTCATCACGCCAGCGTTTTCTCGCCACAACACTTACCTTACTAGACCAAGAAGACACTTAATAAATTATAGGCCGATATTATATCACTTTCACACACAATTTTCGATATTGCACCTACCACTGTTTGTCTCTGCATCACCCAAAGGTTGACTGGTAGAAAATGCCTATGGCATTAAGTCCGCCTCTGTACATGTATGTGCTTAAAGTATTAAATAAATTAATTAATTAAATAATAAATAAATATCACTCGTTGAGTAGTCGCAAGCGCTACTGCTGAGCACGAGGGCCTGGGTTCGATTCCCAAGTCGAATGAAAATGTAATTGAGTGTATCCATCAGGAATTTGCCTCTGTTTGTGCCCGGTTGATGGCAATAGGCTCGCCTCTATAACATGGGTCTTAAGTGGGTGATAGACGTGCGAACTTAAAGTACGCGGTTTTTAAGTTCGCGAACTTACTCGGCTCGCCGTTCGGTAACACACGTGAAGCTTGCTCACACTGTATTGTATCGTACTGTTGTCGAATTTTAATCAAACTAAACAAACATTACACAAATGTCGAAACAAAATGTCGGCTCACGACTCGCGGCGATGACAGACGTACGAAACTACGAACCAAAGCGGGCTACGAACAAAATTTCAAACCTGTTGGATCGCCGACGAACTTACTCAGCGGTTTAAAAGTACGCGTTCTTAGTATGACACACGTGCGGGTAAGGTCGCCGAGCCATAAGTACGCGTACTTGCTCGCACGTTTATCCTCCTTGTTAAACATAACTGGTGAGATGTGGATGTACTAATATAGTGTACACCTCTGCATAACCCTGCGGGGAAATCAGACGTGATGTTATTATCATCATCATTCTCTTGTCTCCAAATTTATTTGGGGTCGGCACAACATGAAGGGTGGGCGTTTTTGGGGGACTGTCTTATGTAATTTTGACGTTCGAAAAGTGCTGATTCTCAGCCTAGTTTGAATAAATGACTTTTGAATTTTGAATTTTGACATGTCATTTCTGTCATCATCTCGGTAGGTTACAATTCGTTTTGAATCCCAGAGACTAATTTGACATTTCAAGTGATTGTTGTTTGTTTTTTCAATTTGGAGTTCGACATTTGCAAATGTCAAATTAGTCTCTGGTATTAAAAAACGAACTGTAGTGATGTTATATATGAAAATTAAATATTTTCTCATCTCCATTTCAGTACGTCGACGATGAGACTCTCGGTTCTATCCTGGACTCGGAAACTGCAATTGATGAACTGTCCCGACAGATCCTATCGGAAGCCAAGCTCTGGGAGGCCATTCAACAGGCGAGCAACGAAATAGCCAGACGAAAACAGAACGAATCGTATTAAGTCGAATACAACGAGATATCGATACCGTAGCGTTTCAAATCGATTATAATAGAGTTTAAAAATAACCGTTATAAACAAACTCGACTACGGATGAAATAGTGTTGCAAAAGTTATTTGTTGTGATTTGCTTTCTTCGCACGGTCTTTTACGACTAGTAATTAATAAATTAAACAGACACATAAACCTTCCGGAATATTTATAAATTATCAAAATGATAGTGAAAACCAAAATCTGTTGCGTAGTAAGAACTAAACAGTAACACAAACACAAAAGCGACTTTATTTTATACCATGTAGGCATAAAGAGATATAATTATTGTTATTTCTTCAGGGAAATTAATTGTGACTTTGTTTTTGGTCAAAGTAATGCATTAAATTAATAAAAAACAGAGTCGGATCAGATCTATTTAATTTATTTCATCCGTAGACGAGATAACACGTTGTTTTTTTTACAACGAAATAATAATCATGAGTCTCAGAGAATATTAAAGTCCCAAATGCGAAGAAAAGTACAGAAGAAGACTTTGCAGCAGTGTGCCCATTGCAATAGTTAAAGTGTAAAACCACAGAACAGATAAAATTATGAGCAAAACCATGCCATTGGTTCGACAGTAGCAATTTAGTGTTTCATACAAATATGAGTCTTATTCCTATGTGATTTATTGTAATGTTCATATTCGTATACGCGAATGTGAGAAAGTGTTTCATACGAATATCGACATTATTTCCATACAAATAAAATCTACATTCATATTAGACGGTTAGGTACTTTATTTGTTAAAGAAGTTCAATCTGTGACTCTTGCCCTAAGCATCTACCAATGTGGCTATAAAATATCTCTTGCCAGTTTTTTATGAGACAGTGCCTCTAATTTCACTGGCACAAGGATCTTTTGGGGCATGGCCAAAATCGGAACTAACATCGTTATCCTGTTTTTTAGTACAATTTCTGTCAAAATTTCAAAATTTTTTACTAACAACGCCCGCCTGTCAATGTCATTCAGACGCCAAAAGATCCTTGTAGCACTGTACCTTTTAAACCGGAATACAGCAATGTTTAGAAGAAAGAAAAAGGTATTACTGTGCGTTTGCATTGGCGTAACATTCACAACAAAAGATGTTGAAATCTCTAGTTCCTATCAAACATTGTATTAAAAAAAAATACAGAACACAGAGATTTCAACATGGTTTGTTGCGAATATTTCGCCAGTGCAAACGCACAGTGATACTACTACTTCGCCAGACTAAGTTCTCATATGTATACACGAGCGGTACATTGCCAACGGCAGAGGCAACTGCAGCCGACGACAATGTGCCGCTCGTATAATTAAGTACGAGCTCAAATACAGGAGTGGCCCGCTACTCGATTTTTTGTCGCGCACTTGATTTTCAACGCTCTGCTTAGCACCGAGAGTTAAAAATACAACAGTGTGTTTTTTCGACGCGCTGAGATACACTTTGATGGTCTCAATGCTCGTCTCAACACCGAGAGTAGAAAATTCAGTAGGTACGCGATAAAATCCCGCCGCGATATTTTTACGTCCATGCAAATGTGGGCTTACTGTTTCACTCGGAGATATAGTTCAATCTTCATGGAGTTTATTCTTAAACGATGATTAAAGCGTTTAATCGTCAAAAAATTATGGATATACAGTCGCTAATCATTACTTAACCATGTTTAAGCAACGTTTATTAATAAAGGGACATATTTTAAGGTCTTAAATATTCTCAAGAGTCTCAAAGTAATAAGTAAACTTGCTACAAAATGTATCACATAAATTACACAATAAGTTTCCGTTTTACATTATTTTTTTAATCGTCTAGGAGGTGACTTAGTAATAATAATTATAATTAGTAACTGTTGGTTTTTGATGCTAATAAATTAGTGGAGGATATTTAAATATCCGATTTGGAAAATTAATTATGTACGTTTCATTTTTTTACTACATCTTAAATCTCCCTCCATAAATAAGTATGTCATCACACTCCTGTAAAGTGGGTGATAGACGTGCGAACTTAAAGTACGCGGTTTTCAAGTTCGCGAACTTACTCGGCTCGCCGTCGGTGACACACGTGAAGCTTACTCACACTGTATCGCGCTGTTGTCGAATTTTCTGAAACAAACTAAACAAAGATTACACAAATGCAGAGCCGGCTTTACCTATGTTGCAGGGTGTGCAGCGCACACGGGCGCAGGGCCTTAGGTGGCGCCGAGGGTCGCTCGTGACAACTTTTTAATCAAATCCCAAACAAGACCAAAACATGTTCAGTAAAAAGGCAATCTGTAGTTGGGGGCCCCTACGCTAAATATGAACTTAGGGTGCTAAAATGTCGAACTCGCTACACTCGCTCTTGCAACCTCAACATTCTTTTTTTTGTGTAAATCGACAATATGATCCCTATTTACGTATGAATGGTCAAAAGAAAAACTGACCTATCTGGGGCGAGGTGTTAAATTTTCGAGCTCGATTCGCTCGCTCTCGCATCCTACATTTTCAAACTATTTTGGTCAACAAAGTAATTCCTGTTTCCCTATTTCTGTATCAATGGTCAAAAGAAAACCTAACCTATTTGAGGCAGTGTGCTAAATATTTCAACGTATGATTCCTGGGCGGGGGCCCCATTGAGTTTCGCTGCCCCGGGCCCCCGACAGGCTTAGTCCGCCACTGCTAGAGGGCACCAAGGTATTGATTGCACACGGGCGCTACATCGGCTAGAGCCGCCTCTGCACAAATGTCGAAACAAATGGCAGCTCGCGACTCGCGGCGATGACAGACGTACGAAACTACGAACCAAAGCGGGCTACGAGCAAAATTTCAAATTTGTTTGATCGCCGACGAACTTACTCAGCGGTTTTAAAGTACGCGTACACCCCGATTCGGCTAGTCGCTGCGTAGTAACGAATTTATGTGTCAGCGGGGGTGAGGGGTGGGGTACTGCGCAGCGAGTAGCGCACTTCCGAACCGCCATTAAGTTTGAATCGAACTGTACTTACACACGGGCGAGAAAGATCGCTGAGCCATTAGTACCCCTTTTACGATGTCAGTAGAGCATTCAGAATTGCGAGTGCGCGAACCGAGGGCGAGTCGGAATGCGAAACTGTGCGTGCTGACAGAACGGCAAACAATCTGTGTCTGCGGTCAAGTTTAGTTAGGGAGCTGGAATTTTTCGCCCGTCCATGGGACAACAGACAGTAGGTATTTGAAATTAATTCCAACTTGATACCGCTACCTGTTCCTGAGAAACATAGTTCCTGACAGACGAACAGACAGACAACAAAGTTATCTTATAAGGCCGCGTCCAAATAGAAAGCGATCGTCGCGCGAATACTCGGTCGTCGCCTTTTTGATCGGTGAATCGGAACGTGTGGTCGCTCCTTTCCGTTTTCCGAACAAAAGTGACTGGTGTGGCATTCTATTAGGACGTGGAGTAAGGGTTCCGTTTATTCGTTATTATTAACCGACTTCCAAAAAGGAAGAGGTTCTATGTTCGTTGCGTTTGCGCTTATTTTTTTATTTTTATTTACGTCCACCGATTTCTCCGTCAATTGTAAACCGATTTTGAAAATTATTTTTTATTTGAAAGGTTATGCTCTCGAAGTGGTCAAATAATTTTTTTATTAGCTTTGCTTAGATAGTTTTTGAGATTGCTTTAATAATACGTATTTTTACCACTTATCTACTATGTGGATGATATGATGATAAGTTCCTCTCATTGTTTTTTATTTTAAATAAAAACTTTTTACAAAAAACCAACCGACTTCCAAAAAAAACACAACAAAGTGAAAAATAATATTAAATTTCGGAAGTCGGTGTCTTCGGTTTAGAATTTTCGTTTTTTGCCACCGACTTCCGAAATTAAAGTTTTTATTTTTCACTTTTTAGTTGTGGTACCTACCCCACTCAAATTCGAATAGCAAAGCTTAATCAGTGACAGGAAATTATCATATCATCCACATACGAAGTGGGAAAAAATACGTATTATTGAAGCCAACTCAAAAACTATCCAAGTAAAGTTAATAAAATTTATTTGAGACCACCTCGAGAGCATACCCTTTCAAACAAAAAATAATTTTGAAAAGCGGTTCACAATGGACGGAGAAATCGGTGAACATATATTAAAAAAAACATACATACGCTACGAACATATAATCTCCTTTTTGGAAGTCGGTTAAAAATTAGGACAAAGTGTGAAACATCAAAAAATATATCTGCTGTTCCATACATTTTGATCGTGTTAGTCTGTACCTTTTACACATTTTATACACAATCTCTTTATGTTTATAGTCCAAAAGGACACTGGGCAAAGTTGTTTAGGAAGTTATACAACTTTGTCCAGTTGCTTACTAAGCTTTTGAGGACCAATTTAAACTTATCAAGACCACTGGATATTATGTAGCAGGTATCATTTTAAAGTATATAAAATAAATAAATCACAAATAAGTTTTACAAATATAATGAAGAAAATAGATACAAATTTAAACAATAGTTTGTTTACAAAAAATATTGTAAATAGATATGGACGACGATGGTACATTAAAAGTTGTTACTATTTAAAACATGCAACTAAACAATTCAAATGCCACAAAGTGTTATGGGCAAGCCAGAATCAGTTGTTTACGTTTACTGACCAAACTAAAGCTCGTGTCAACGAAGGAATCTTTCAAAATTAGAATATGATTCCCAAAGTTGTCGTCGTGTTACAGTTATAGAATAAAAATAAAGCCTAAAAATAAGTGTAAAATATTCTATGGGAAAGTACTAATTATTTTAGTCTTCTTTTATGAATTCATAAGTGAACCAGTATTTACTTTTCTGAGATTGACCATAAAAACAGTAGAACGACTTTTTCTTGTGAACATCTTACCGAATCACCCCATAAAATGTTTTCACTATTATTTTTAGACCAGAGACGAAGGTAACTAAAGGAAGGGCTGGTCATCCAGACTTTGGACCTAAACAATGCAGTAGACTGTGATGGTCACACTTCCGTAACCCTTCAGCTCTCCGGTGCGATGCACCTGCAGTGTATTATAATCAGTGAACTGCCCTGTGGGTGGCTTATCATAGTCGCAAATGAACGCTTTCACTCCTGCCACACCCTGCACGCATTCTGCGACGGGCTGAAAATAAAATTGTACACTTACTTAACTGTTATATCCATTCTTACACATACTAATTCTAACTAATATTATAAATGCGAAAATGAGTTTGTTTGTTAGGGTTCCGTACCAAAATGGTAAAAAGGAACCTTTGTGGTGCGACTCAGTCTGTCTGTCCATCTGTCTGTCACAGCTAGATATCTCAAGAACTACTAATGCTAAAATGACGTTTGTCAAACTATTTTGCAATTAAGAAAAAATAAAAATATTTTTTTTTTTTTTTCAACAGGGACTGAACGGGGTTCTTAAAAATTCTAAGCGGGGCTACTAGGGCATGTGGGGTATCATATGAAAGAGCGCTATTTGCACATTCTCAATCTTTTTTAGGCCGCAGTTTTCGATTTATGACGAAAAATTTAAAAAAAAAGGAAGTGCCTCCGCTGCCGGCGCCGGCTCCCAAAAATAACGCCATTGGGAACCGGCATGACATTACTGCCGGCAGCAGAGATTAAAAACATCGGCTGCCGGCATGTTACATACTCTGTGGCCGGCACCGTCCGTGCTCCCATAATGGACACCGGCGGCGCAGCATTTATGGAATCCCTACCAGTATTCAGAACTCCAACAAACTAACCCTAACTAAAGTATTTTTTTCTATATATTCTAGTCGTTGTAGAGGGTCACAGTTCTAACCTAACCTAACTTAAATAAACTTTTTTTACGATTAAAACTATTTAAAATAATCTAACAAGTTCGGTTCCGGGGACTTAGTACTTAATTACTGGAATATGGAAATCATTGATTATGGAAATATAATACTGAAAAAAATCATGTTTTATTACATTATTTTTACCCGACTGCCCCAGGAGGGTAATGTTTTTCGAGAGTATTTGTATGTCTATTTCTTTGGCATGCTCTGTAGCCTAAACGTCTTTATGGATTTTAACATATGAGGTGTTGTTAGATTCGTCTTAATTGTGGGAGTGACATAGGCTATATAATATTTATATATTGCAAATACAAAAAAAGGAGGGGAATGATTAAAAAAAAAACGTTATTGGTATCAAACAAAAGCTAGTAATAAGGCAATTCCAAATATATATGAATATTACATATGAATAAAAGGATAATAATAAAGCTTCCAAAAAAACTAAACTTCCGAAAAAAATACTAAGTTTCTGGTCAATATGTTGTGCTACAAAAGTTTGTGACCGAAACGAATCACTGCAAAACCGACTCCACGTAGTCTTGTCTGCCCTACCCCTAGAATGTAATTGAAGCCCGCGCAGGCGCGGAGGGGCGAGGCAGCCCGCGAGCTGAGGAGCAGATGGTTTTATAACGCTCGCCGGCCGCAGCAGAGGCTAGCCAGCGGAGTCGGCCAGCAAGCCGAAGCTGCGGTGGTGAGCGTTAAAACCATCTGCGACGATAAGCTCGCGTGGGACAGCCGGAGCCTCGCAGCATCGGAGCCGTGACAGAAACCATGCCTGCTGCATTTTGCATGCTCGCTTGCATGCTGCATACATGGTGATGCTTGTTTACATGTTTGAAAAATATTACGTCAGCAAATTCTGTATTGATTTTTCGGAATTTTCAGTATTTATTCGGTCGTTTCTTTATTTGTATTCACGTATAAGTTGTCAGAAAATTAGTATTTATAGCAGTAAATTTCATATTTTGAGTATGCACATTTTTTTTTTCGGGGCGTTTATTACCACCCTTAATAAAACTAAAAAGTTTGAAATATAGCAAATTATTTTAAAAAACAGAAACCCGACTGCAACCCGACTAAAAACAAGCATTACAATCTATAGAATTTTGGTATTGCAGGCGGGACAAACCAATAACCTGAAATTTTGGTGTAACTTTTGTTTGTCCCCGGCCTTTTTTTTTTGGATGGGAAATTATCAAATAACTTGAGCTCTGGGTGGAGCGGGAGGGCGTGTCAGACTCTTACTGACTAAAACCCACCCGTGTTCCTTCAGTTGCCATGTTGCCGAGGGGCCACGATGTCCCTTTCAGCCTTATTCGCAACCCTGGCAGGCATCGGCCCTAGCGGATCCCGTCAATTCTGTTGACATCTCTTTGAGGCGCGCGTGGAACATAACGCCCCGTCGACCCGGGCTTGGTCCTTATCGGACGGCGAGCTACCCATTGCTTACCGTCCGCAAGCCCGCGCCTACGGTGTCCAGAAATGATTCCCGACGCCCAGGGCGTCTTCTCCTGCGGCGGTTAGGGGCGCGAGGGCGCGAAATTTGCCTCTCCCTCTCGCGTTCCGCCTCCTCCCATTTCCTCTCGCTCCGTACCATGGCCTGAACCAGTGCCGGACGCGAGAGATCACCGCCGCCGATCGCCTCCACGAGGACACGGCGATACTCCGACCAAGCTGGGCAGACCTCCACCGTATGCTCCACCCTGATGGTACGGAGCCCTCGGTCCGACTCGGTCTTGATCGGTTTTTTTGTTTTTGTATAAAGCCGGTCTATTCTGTAAAACCTAACATTGAAAACTTACGTGAAGTGAGTGAGCAGAGTTGTCATTCCGCCTGATGCTAAGGATTGACAACAGCTCACTTCACCTAAGTATTTACGGTGAGATTTTTTCAGAATAGATCGGAAGGGTACTTTTTAAATGGTTCTGAATTCGCTCAATCGCCGTATATATTTATCAAATAAGGTAATTAAAGAGGAATGCTCTATGGACATACTTACAGGAATTCTAACGATCCAATCACGTATGTTAGGTGTTAGGGGAACAGGTTGAAATTTCACTTCATGAGATGTTTCGTAACCTGGAAATAAACCATAACATCAAGGTTTAAAATACGGTAGCAAAAAAAAAATATGTCAGTCATGGGGACCGCCGACAGAAGTGAAAACTTAAAACTCTGAAATAAGTGGTTAGTCCCGTGGGTTGACTCATAGATTGATATACTGTTAACATTACATGAAGGTGACGCAAACCCATAAGGTTTTTCCCTACCAAAAATCGCACAACCCGCCTAAAGAAGTTCTCAATTCAAAACACACACACGCACAGAGAGTCCGAAGTAAGCTTGCGTGCCGCAAAGCCGAATACACCGGTGTACGTTTCCCGCCTACATCATCATCAGCCTATAATGTTCCCACTGCTGGGACACAGGCCTCCTCTCTGTGAGAGGCAGTGGGCAATAATCCACCACGCGGGCCCAGTGCGGTTGGTAGATGTCACATGTCTTCGAATTTTCGGTTCTAGGACATGCCGGTTTCCTCACGATGTTTTCCTTCACCGTTTTGAGAGCAGTGGTGATGAAATAATTTACACAAAGTAAAGCGCCTGTCTGGGTTCGAACCTACGACGTATATTATTATTTTTAAATGTCTTTAACAAATCTCGGGACCCTGGGGTCCCGGACCTTTGGAAGGCGTATAAGGGGCCGAAGCCAACTCGCAGAGGCCCTTTAGACATTTTTAAGTGTTGAGGCACCAACCGACGACTATCCCTGTTTGCACTACTATTGCAGGATATGGAAACAAAGATATTTGACTATGGGTTTGGGTGGCTAAAGTGGACTAGTTACCTGGAACTATGGAAGGACTATGGCCCCTGCCTGATCAATGTTTATATGTACACGGATAAAATGGCAGGGGGTGACTTGCACACTCAATAATGGGCCCCCGAAAACGGTCGCTAGCACAAAGTGTCGTAGCGACAAGGGAGCAACATGTCCTGAGGTGCTTTAAATGAGGAGTGGATTCCACGGCTATTAGGAAAATCCCGGAAGTACGGTCAATATCCCTACCAGCATCTTTCTGGAATACTTCCTTCTTCCGAGCATGTTTGCTCTTGCGAATCTCCACTCAAGCCAGCCAATATAGGCAAGAATGAAGTGGGAGCTCTGTTTCTCGTCAGCGTTCACTCTATTCGGCCAATAAAGGCAAGCCAGAGGTGTGCAGACTTCTCCCGTGAGATAGGGTCCGTGGGGTCGCTACTGCCCAACAGCTCGCCACATGCTGCCCTGCGGGTTTTTGTATCTCTTTTGATCTGGCTCCTCACCCTAGACCTGTTTCGGCAAAGTAAACTTTACCGGCACAGACCCAGAGTTCGGAGCGCGCAAGCCCCACCACGACGTCAACGTAGAGATACGGCGGTGGGGTTATTACTATTAAAAATGTGGCTGTCACGGTACGCTCAGCAGATGTGAAACATCGAAATAAGTGGCAGTGGAGAGGGTGCATGACGGCATAAAGAGAGACGCCATGCCGTTCGCCGTCACGGCGTATGAGTCAGCTTTACCGCCAATAAGGCGCGCTAATCGTTATTTCAGTCAAAAAGCAATTACAAGAAGAATGTAACTCTATATATTTTTCTAGTAATTCCGTTTTTTTAGGATTCCGTACTTCAAAAGGAAAAAAACGGAACCCGTAGGATTACTCGTGTATCTGTCTCTCTGTCCGTCTGTCACAGCTAGGGGTTTCGAATACCAGATTTTTTCAATACCGGTATTAACACCGTATAGAAAATTTTCCAATACCGGGATCCTGGGATCCCGGTATTGGACAATTTTTTTTTGTTTTTTTATTCAAAAACTAATAAGATTCACTACAATATAATAAAACAATGTTTTTTAAATCTAAAATCACTATTTTAATATAACTTTAAGTTGCAAATAGAATCTCTTAACAAAAATATCAAAATAACCTGACACATAGTATAAGAAAAGTACCTAGAAAAAATATAACGTTTAAATTTGAATAATCAGTTCCTTTCTAAGTAATTACAATTTAGCGATCTATTGTCGTTAGTCACTAACCACACGAAAAGAAGAGAAGAAACGATCTATTTATCTTTATGTTTTATAAAATAAATCTCTTTAAAATCAACATAATATATTTTTTACTAAAATCACATAAATATCAGTCAAAATTGTTCATGGGGCTCTTTCTTCCTGACTTACTAAAGTTACTACTGAGTGGAACATACTTTCTTGAGCTATAAAGTAATATCATGCACATAATCTCTTTAAAATTAACAATTAAACAATAATATTATATTTTTTTAACTGAAATCAAATAAATCAGTCACAAATTCAAAATTGTTTCGGCTCCTTCTTCCTGAAAATGAGATCATAGGAAGGAAAGAACATCTAAACTATTATCTGAGAGCGAGCTTCTTAAACGATTGCACAAATATGTAACGGAGAAAAACGTTCTCTCTGACTCTACGCTCGTAGGTGAAATTCTAAGTAAAATAATTAAATGCCATGTCAATATACATCTCTCGGCTGCCTCCAGTACTATCATAAATGCCCATTTCAACTCTTACAATAGACTCTCTAACAGTTCAAAAAAAAAAACAAAAAAAAAGTCATTTATTCAAAGTAGGCTGAGAATCAGCACTTTTCGAACGTCAAAATTACATAAGACAGTCCCCCAAAAACGCCCACCCTTCACCACTTCCTAGTGCCTTTAGCTGGGAAGAAGAAGTGGCGCAACAAACTCCCCAGCAGCACAGCTGTCTGTTCAAATTAGAGAATGATTCTATAAAATAGTATACAAAATAACTTACATTATGCAACACAAAACATAATTCAAATGATAAATTATAGGCCATATGTTAGCTAGCACACGCCAATATACCAACCATAACATCGAGAACTATACTCAAGCATTATATTTAAAAAAAAAACTAAACGTAAACAGAACTAAATATCTAAATAAAAGCCTCCAGACATAAAGGGCGTGCCCGCTTACATAAAGCTGTAATTGGCAGTTATAAATGATAAACTAGGACCATCGAGGTAAAATAAATGAACAGTTAATTACTAGTTACAATAACAAAACCATGATCAGCAAGACGACCAGTCACCACAAGCAGCACCCGTTCATGAGCATAACGCAAAGATCAGCCATTACCTCCCTCGCCATATTTGAGGGAAGGAGGCAACCTGACCCCCGACGCTACTGCAAGCAGGGACATCTAAGGGAGCATGACGAACTTGCTGCCAGTTGCTCAGGCAAAAAATAATATGATCAATTGTCGAGGTCGCTAGCTAACCACAAATTGCAATACAACTCATAACAAAAACATTGTAATGAGTAGATTATGTCAACAATAAAATTTAAATAAATTGACTCGTAAAAAATAAGTAAAAAAAAAATGACTTCTAAATTGACTTATAAATTGATTAAGTGCCAGAAGAAGCTTGGGTCTTAACTTCCCTTTGAGTTTTAGCTTCTATTTCCGCCTCCAGTTAGTAGCGCAAGTAGAAATGAACTGTATAAATAAACCACGACATAATTAAAATACGCAGTTTTTAAAACTTACTCAGATAAAAAATTGGTTGGAAATATAAAGAGTAATAAAAAAAAAATTGTTTCACTCTAGTGTCTCCTGATAATAAAATATAGGATAATACCAGTATCCCGGTACTGAACATTTGAATACCGGTATTGAAAAATGTCATAAATTGTCCGGGATCCCGGTATTGGAAGCCCTAGTCACAGCCAATTTGCTCCGAATCTAATGGACCGATTAAGTTGAAAGGAGACTGAAACAATTGCTTCTACTCTTGGGCCTGAATAGTAACGAGATGTAGATGGTGTGAATTTATAGAATCATACATACATTAGTGTATTGCAGTGACTAGTTGCTATTCCACAATTCACATAGCGATCCATAGTTTCAACAGTATCCAATCGGTAAAATCCATTAACAATTCCAAGTCAATCGTGTGAGCGATCTTCGGTGTACAGTCCAGTGTGAAAGTAAGGGTCGTACAAGGTAGGCAGGGTCAGAATCCGTAAAAATCAAAGCAGTGATCGTTGAAAGTGAAAAATAATTGGGAAAGCACTCAAAACACATTCGAAAACACGAAATAAGAGACAGCTGTCTAGTTCTAGTAGGGATGTGCGTTGCGACAGCGAACTGTTTACAAAGACCGTTTTGTGATGATGAAACCGTTTTACGTCCTGAGTTCAACTTCAAACAGTCTCTAATGCACAAACCAGTCTTCGAATTACTTGGTGCGATTTTTACATCTAAGAAAATACAGTCGGGTACAATGATTCAACTATCTATCACAGTCGTAAAACAGTCCTTCCAATAAAAAGTGAACTCTTAAAAAGTGAACTCTTTGAAATTAAATACAGTCAGTAATGTATTACCAGTTGTCAATGCTGTCGTTCGTGATGCGAAAAAACCATTTCATACATTTCAAATCGTTGATAGTTTTAAGAAACTGCGCTCGACGAAAATGCAATTCTATTCCATGTTGGATATGTTTCGTCCTTTAACCGTTTTGTGCAACCGTTTTCGTCGTCGGGAAAACGGTTTCGGTCGCCAAAAATTCAAGAATGACCCACCACTAATGTGTCAAATTGTCAATGTCAGTCTGCCAGTGCAGAATATGTACTGCCAGTGACAATCGATATGAAATTGATAATCATTATTTTGGTTTTTCAGTAATTAATGATGTTTTATTTAAATTAAATGCACTATATTGTATAAAAGTATGTATAGCATTTAATTACTTTGAGTTAACAATATTACCTAGTGCTACCTACTGGGTAGGTTTTCTTTTTGTAGTTGTGTAATCGATTACTATAATCGATGATCTCACGAAAACTATCTTCATTATATTTCTCCGCTTCCAGAAAAAAAATTTAGCCGGGTAACTCGTATTGCTAGGGCTAAATTGTCGCGTTATCGCGAACTAAACTTCACGCGCTGTCTCTCTCACACCGCTCGATGTCTCGCTGAGAAACAGAGAGCGCGCGATAACGCGATCATGTAGCCCCAGCATTACGGCCACATTATTTTTAATGCGTTTTTATTACGACGGCGTATTTTAATTCTATAAATACCCCACAACCTCCCTCCCTACTACTCATACACCGGTAACCGACCCGTGTTTATTCAAACACGTAGATTTTGCTGTAATACATGGATAAGGTTTTTGCTTTGAGTCAAACATATTTTTCCCGCTAACGGCCAAACATGTTTGACTCAAACCCGAATCTAAAGACCGACGACATGTCAAAAATAAACTCACGGCATGATTGGCTGTTGATCATTCGATAAAAAAGTCACAGCAGTTGACAAATTTCAACAAAGTTTTTGTTGTAAGTACTACAAAAAAACAAAATACAAAACTCACCGACTTCTTTTTTACTGCATTTCGGATTATTTTGCGCATTGATAGTGATAGCGCAAGCGAGGACCAATAGACTTATTGCAGAGAACATGTTGACCAGCTAAGTATACCCACATATCGAAAGATCAACGCTTTATATATGCCTCAAGATTGTAAGAAACGAACATATTTTTTTTAATTGCGCCTAAAATTTAATAATTAAATTATACGGGACGTAATTAGTGCACAAAACTAATTGTTTAGCAAAGCAGCGCTAATTCGCAGCGTGACCTATTTATGTAGTAACTATAGCTGCGTCCCGCGGTTTCATCCGCATAAGTCTCGATCCCTCTCGAGTCTCGAGAGCAGTGGTGGCACAGTGATAACGGCCGCGACTTACGAGTTATAGGTCATAGGTTCGAACCCAGACAGGCGCTTTAATTTGTGTAAACTATTTCATCACCACTGTTCTCAAAACGCTGCAGGAAAACATCGTGAGGAAACCGGCATGTCCTAGAACCGAAAATTCGAAGACATGTGACATCTACCAACCCGCACTGGGCCCGCGTGGTGGATTATGGTCCTTTCCCTCTCACAGAGAGGAGGCCTGTGTCCCAGCAGTGGGAACATTATAGGCTGATGATGATGATGATGAAGTCTCGATCCCGGAGGAATATCGGGATAAAAAGTATACTACGTCCTAACCTAGGGCATGGACTACCTATGTGCTAAATTTCGTCCAAATCCGTTCAGCTATTTTATTTTAATGAGTTTATTGCGTTTAACTGAAAACCAAAAGCCAGCATATCCCTGTGGCAGTGCAAGCGACTGCTTGGAAGGAATTGGGGTATTAGCCCCAAGGTCACCCACTGGCTGTACACCACAGTCATCCGACCAATTATCACTGGTCTGGTGGCCCAGGACAGACCTGAGCACAGCCCAAAGAGATCTCGAAAAACTGCAGCGGTTTGCTTGTGTTGCAATCACTAGCAGTATGAGCAGTACTGCCGCCCTACAGGCAATGCTTGGCCTGCCGCCTTTGCACCTCATTGTGCGGGAGGGGCGGCTCTGGCCGCCTTTAGGCTCCATTTATCAGAAACCCTGAGCAAAGACTCCAGGGTTAGGCACACACGTATTAAGGAAGATGCGATCAAACGACAACCAATGATGGCATCACCCTGTGACAAAGCCTCGAAGTCACACCACTTTCAAAGACACTATAACATAATACTTACTGAAGAACAGTGTGACTACTCAGACCCGAAAGAGCTAAGTATACATATACACCGACGGATCAAAGACCAACTCCGGAACCGGAGTTGGAGTCTTCTCACACGATCTCAACATAAATATATCCCGCCCACTGGGAATGTTCAACACCGTCTATCAGGCATCATACAAGCGGCCCACACCATAAAAGCCAGGAGAGTTATAGCACCTCAGTTCTCCAATCCTTACGGAAAAAATATATTACTTCAAAGTTAACACTAGAATGTCACAATGCACTAGAACAAGTAACGGTATCTAGCCGCAATACGGTGACACTGCAATGGATAAAACAACCGGCTTCCAAAAAACACTACAAAGTGAAAAATAACTTTAATTTCGGAAGTCGGTGTCTTTCTTTGGTTTTGAATTTTCGTTTTTTGTCACCGACTTCCGAAATTAAAGTTATTTTTCACTTTGTAGTGTTTTTTGGAAGCCGGTTGTTTTTTTTTTTGTAAAAAGTTTATATTTTTCATTTTTTAGTTGTGGTACCTACCCCACACACATTCGAAAACCACTACCTGCTATGTAAATAACAGTGTCAGGAACTTATCATATCATCCACATACTAAGTGGGAAAAAGTACGTATTATTGAAGCTAAGTCAAAAACTATTGAAGCTAAGTTAATAAAATTTAAATGGGACCACCTCGAGAGCATACCCTTTCAAACAAAAAAAGAATTTTCAAAATCGGTCCACAATTGACGGAGAAATCGGCGGACATACATAAAAAAAAAGAAAAAAAAAAAAAAAAAAAAAAAACAAACATACGCGACGAACATATAACCTCCTCCTTTTTGGAAGTCGGTTAAAAAGGGCACAGCGCGGATCGCTAGGTAACGACGCAGTTGACGAACTTGCTAGAAGAGGATCTAGCACAGCAGTCTGTGGACCCGAGCCTATCGTGCCAATTCCCTTCAACCAAATACGCAGGTGGCTGGCTACAGGTGTTCACCCAAACCCAAGCGGAGAATTGGTGAACCTCGACACCGGGCTGCAGGCAGTCTAAGGAAGCAATGCCGTCCTTGGATAGCAGGCTAACCAGGCGTTTGACAGGAATGGCCTGAGGCTGATGACGGGGACCATCACGGGTCACTGCTTGCTAAACAAACACTTCCACACAATAGGCATAACGGACAGTCCTCTGTGCAGGGCGTGCATGGAGGCTGAGGAAACCGTCACACACGTGTTCTTCGAATGCACAGGTGTCACTCAGATTAGAACAGAAACCCTCGGGTCACCCAGATCTTTCACTGATGTTCTGAACAGACCAGGAGTTTTAATTAACTTCTGGAGGGAGCTGGGCTGGTTGGAATAACCACCAAACGGCCGCCATTGCCCACGCACAATGGTCCACCTGACGGACTAAGTGCGGAAACCAAACCCCATAACATAGAACATAGAAGTCTTTGAAGCGCTCAATGGAAAGCGTAAGACATTTATGTGAGACAGCTGACATACTCGCACTGCAAGAAACTAGGCTCCTGCCGCATGTCCTATCATTGCTTGGCACTGTTCCTAAGGATTTTGAATATACAAGAAAATCGGCGGTAGACACGTCGCGTCGGCAGGAATGCTCATAGGAAGATCATATGGAGGAGTAACATTACTGTGGCGTAAGTGGCTCTTCAAGTCAGTATGTGTAGTGCAGTGTATAGTGTTCGAATCTTGGCTATTAAAGCCTGCTTATACATAACATGCTTATACATAACATGCTTATACATATACTTCGTCTAAGACAACCATGGCTTAAATGGTTCTAAATTGTCTATACTATCTTCACCTTAAAGCTTTGCACCCATCTTCCAATCACCCTGTATATATGATTAGAAACTAGTTTGGGAACCAGCAGATATTCAAGGCTCACTAATTGTTTCATTTGAAATAATATAAGTATTTTAATGTTTTTTTAAACTAGGAGTAGATTGATTAGAAACTAGTTTGGGAACCATCAGGTATAAGAGGTTCACTTATTGTTTCATTTTAAATTATTTTTTTATTCTTTAAAATAACATTTGATATATATTTTAAATTACAGGCTTCAACCAAGTGGAGGTCAGAAATGATCCCACATTCCATGTATCCTAGTTTAATTTTCCCTCCTCAGACTACCTTGTATTTTACATAATACTTAAGTCTGTAAAAATATGTATATTTAAATGCGAAAAATACTCCCTTGTGTTTTTGGAACTGGAATTGGCTAATCTAGTAAAACTAAGCTACAACAAACACATTATTTTATGTTTGGTACTGTCAATTTCAGTTGATGTTTTTTTTCTTTACAATTGGCAGAATTTTGGTATATCAGTAATGTTTGTATGTTTGCATGTTTGTATGTTTGTAAGTTTGTATGTTTGTAAGTTTGAATGTTTGAATGTTTGAATGTTTGTATGTTTGAATGTTTGTATGTTTGCATGTTTGTATGTTTGAATGTTTGAATGTTTGAATGAATGTTTTAATTTTTGTATGTTTGCATGTTTGTATGTTTGCATGTTTGAATGAATGTTTGTATGTTTGTATGTTTGAATGTTTGAATGAACGTTTGAATGAATGTTTGTATGTTTGCATGTTTGAATGTTTGTATGTTTTCATGTTTGTATGTTTCATGTTTGAATGATTGTTTTAATGTTTGTATGTTTGTAAGTTTGTATGTTTGAATGTTTGAATGTTTGAATTAATGTTTGAATGTTTGTATATTTGAATGTTTGTATGTTTGTATGTGTGTATGTTTGAATGTTTGTATGTTCGTATGTTTGAATGTTTGAATGAATGTTTGAATGTTTGTATGTTTGCATGTTTGAATGAATGTTTGTATGTTTGAATGTTTGAATGAATGATTGAATGAATGTTTGAATAATGAATGTTAATGAATAATGAATGTTTGCATGTTTGTATGTTTGTAAGTTTGTATGTTTGTAAGTTTGAATGTTTGAATGTTTGTATGTTTGTATGTTTGTATGTTTGTATGTTTGCATGTTTGTATGTTTGAATGTTTGAATGTTTGAATGAATGTTTGAATGTTTGTATGTTTGCATGTTTGTATGTTTGCATGTTTGAATGAATGTTTGTATGTTTGTATGTTTGAATGTATGTTTGAATGTTTGAATGAATGTTTGAATGAATGTTTGTATGTTTGCATGTTTGAATGTTTGTATGTTTCATGTTTGAATGATTGTTTTAATGTTTGTATGTTTGTAAGTTTGTATGTTTGTATGTTTGTATGTTTGTATGTTTGTATGTTTGTATGTTTGAATGTTTGAATGTTTGAATGAATGTTTGAATGTTTGTATGTTTGCATGTTTGTATGTTTGCATGTTTGAATGAATGTTTGTATGTTTGCATGTTTGAATGTTTGTATGTTTTCATGTTTGTATGTTTCATGTTTGAATGATTGTTTTAATGTTTGTATGTTTGTAAGTTTGTATGTTTGTATGTTTGTATGTTTGTATGTTTGAATGTTTGAATGTTTGAATGAATGTTTGAATGTTTGTATATTTGAATGTTTGTATGTTTGTATGTGTGTATGTTTGAATGTTTGTATGTTCGTATGTTTGAATGTTTGAATGAATGTTTGAATGTTTGTATGTTTGCATGTTTGAATGAATGTTTGTATGCTTGAATGCTTGAATGAATGATTGAATGAATGTTTGAATGAATGTTTGTATGATTGTATGTTTGCATGTTTGAATGTTTGTATGTTTGTATGTTTGTATGTATGTTTGCATGTTTGCATGTTTGTATGTTTGTATGTTTGAATGTATGTTTGAATGTTTGAATGAATGTTTGTTTGTTTGTATGTTTGTATTTTTGTTTGTTTGTATATTTGTATGTTTGTAAGTTTGAATGTTTGAATTTTTTAATGTTTGTATGTTTGAATGTTTGTATGTTTGCATGTTTGTATGTTCGTATGTTTATATAAAAATACAGCAAGATTGGGCCCTGTGGTACCTGGGTGCTCCGCCCTACGGTCCGTTAAAGTTTTCTCCCGTCTTTTAAGTGAATTTAGTTTCTGCTGTTTTCTTGAAATAATAGAGTCATAAGTTTAATAAATCAGGTGAATAAATCAATGTGTGACGGTTAAATTTACAAGTGAGTTAGAACAATAAAAGGTGTTACGTTGTAAATGGATCATTGTTTTTATTCTTGTCGCCCCACTGTCCCTTACAAGTATGTTTGTATGTTTGCATGTTTGCATGTTAATACGAGTGCATGTTTGCATGTTTGAATGAATGTTTGTATGTTTGAATGAATGTTTGTATGTTTGAATGTTTAAATGTTTGTATGTTTGAATGTTTAAATGTTTCTATGTTTGAATGTTTGTATGTTTGCATGTTTGCATGTTTGTAAGTTTGTATGTTTCATGTTTGAATGAATGTTACCTTCAAGTAAATATTCTTATTTATTTAATTTTTATTAGTATCCTCGTCATCACCCGATAACAAATCATGATGACTAAGCGAAAAGAAATCCATTTTCACAAATAAATAGAGAAATATAAAATAAGACTATGATGACGTCAGTCTATAAAATCGAGATGTAAGAACTCTAAACCAACCGTTTATTTAAATCCAGATTTAAACTAAATCGATGACATGCAAATCGTTAATTTAACTTAATTAAAGAATTAAGTTTAAGCCTAAGTCAAGTTAAGCTGCAAGTCGCCCTTGAGCTAATTTATTACATTCAAAATCAATCTACCTAGCCTTTTCCCAACTATGTTGGGGTCGGCTTCCAGTCTAACTGGATGGCTACATGGAGCGACTGCCTATCTGACCTCCACAACCCAGTGACTAGGTAATACGATACCCTTTGGTAAGACTGGTTGTCAGACTTTTGGGCTTCTGACGGCCCATAACGACTGTCAAAGATCCACGAATGACAGCCGGGACAAACGGCTTAACGTGCTTACCGAGGCACGGAGGAGTCTCGGTATATAAAGATGGTCACCCATCCATGGACCAACCCTGGCAAGCGTAGCTTAACCTGATGGATTGACCCGTGCGGCGTGTGAGCTTTATTACATTATATAAAGATTAATGTGTTAACACTGAATACTACCTGCCGTTGTTTGCCCAATCATAGAGCAAGCTTGGGGTTCTTTTGAGCTTCTAGATAGGTTAGGTTCAGCAGGTGCACCAATGAACGGTTCGCGGTTGAACGCGCGATCGACTCATTCGCCTGTCGCTCCTTATTCATTTCCTGGAAAATCATCGTCCGCGTCGGTGACGTGTGCTCCCTGGCTCCCGACCGCCCGCGCCGCTGCTGGCAGCCATGACACGCGGTCGCCAAATCTAATGTGGGAATGGTAGGGCAAATAAAAGCATTTCTCGATTAACTTAGGTATATTATTAAAATTAAAAATGCCTTTATTCTACCATAAATACATAGAATAATTTAAGCATGTTATTTTATATTAACACATAATTATTACATTTTGACATTTCATTATCATTAACATTAGGTATTGTTTATTATTTGAGTTAAAATCATATTTATAGTTGTATTTATTATTCATTGGTGCTCCTATTTATTTCCTTTTCCGTTTTGGTCTTCAAATGAAATAGATTGTTGATGATTGTTGTTGTTGATTGTTGATTGTTGTTGTGTTGTTATTGTAGTAGATTCTTTAACATATTGTATTTCCTGTCCATCTATAATCATTGCTACTTCCGATCCGTTTGTTAAAATTTTGGTTTTTACAGCATTCAAACATTCAAACATTCAAACATTCAAACATAAAAACATACAAACATACAAACATACAAACATGCAAACATACAAACATGCAAACATGCAAACATGCAAACATACAAACATTCAAACATACAAACATTCAAACATACAAACATACAAACATTCAAACATACAAACATTCATTCAAACATACAAACATTCATTCAAACATTCAAACATACATTCAAACATACATTCAAACATACAAACATACAAACTTACAAACATACAAACATGCAAACATGCAAACATTCAAACATTCAATCATACAAACATACAAACATGCAAACATGCAAACATACAAACATTCAAACATAGAAACATACAAACATTCAAACATACAAACATTCAAACATACAAACATACAAACATACAAACATTCAAACATACAAACATTCATTCAAACATACAAACATTCATTCAAACATTCAAACATACATTCAAACATACATTCAAACATACAAACATACAAACATGCAAACATGCAAACATTCAAACATTCAATCATACAAACATACAAACATGCAAACATACAAACATTCATTCAAACATTCAAACATTCAAACATACAAACATGCAAACATACAAACATTCATTCAAACATACAAACATTCATTCAAACATTCAAACATACAAACATAAAGAAAATGTAAATCAACCAAGTACGTCTAAAGATACTTCTAACTAGTAAAAAGTGATTGTGAACGTACTTCATTCTGTGCAAATCAATGTTCTTACCTCAGTGAGCAACCTGTGTTAAACTGTGACCAAACACTAATTTTAAAACTCCTTAAACTAGTGTTCTAAATCGCATAGGTACTGAGATTAATTTTTTTGCAAGTTGTGTTGGTGACAAACGAAATAAATGAACTTTGGACTCGTTAGTTAAGCACCACCCATCGGCAGGCACACAGTGCTGTACAATACACCTAGCTTTTTGACTTCAATTTTTAATGTATTGTTGGTTCCGAGGTCGGAGCGCTCAAGAATAAGATTAGCGCATTGATAGAGTCGGTTCAAACCCAAGTCACAACATACACTTTTTGCATTATTTTATTTTTCTTTTTGGTTTTTATATTCTCGCCAAATATGCCCAAAGTCGTACGTACTCCACCAAACCCTAGTACTCCAAAAGCTGCTGTTATCGAATCAAAATTAGAAATGGTTGAAACCCCGCTGTCCCGTGACCAAGTTACGGAGAAAATTAATTCTTCAAGGTTCAAACGTCCGCGCCCAACTGACTCACCCGAGGAACAGCAACCCAATGAGCAATTCGAAGGCACTGAAAGCTCTTTTACTGCGGAAATTATTGATACTATCCGTGTCGAGATACACAAAGTCTTAACAGACTCACAGCGATAGCAAGCTGAATTCTCATCACCTTGGTTATGGAGGTGAAAAATATCCAGTATTTGTATTGGAGCACTTATCTCCGTCAAATAAGGAAATTCATGCTGCTGTTCGGAAGGTCGCCAAAGAAAAGGCGTACAAATTTTGTTTGGATTCGTGATGGGTGTATTCTGGTCCGAAAGGAAGAAAAAATGCCGGCAAAGCATATTTTAAGTGCCTCGATGCTGCCGCGCTTCTTTAAAACTGGCTTATGTCACCTGAAATTTTGTTGCTTGTAAAAACTTACTTTTAAACTCATGCCAACTGTTGTAAACAAATATTTCCTTTTCCATACACGTCTGCACACAATGCTTTTGTAACCATCATTGTCCCCATGGAGGTCGCCATCGGTCGGCGCAGGGAGAAGAGGTGGGGCGTGTTATTCACGTGCCTCACCACCCGCGCCGTCCACCTGGAGCTGGCTGCATCACTGAGTGCCGACTCAGCCATTCTTGCCTTGCGGCGCCTCATTGCGCACCGCGGGCGACCCTCGGACATGTATTCCGACCGAGGCACCAATTTCGTCGGCGCACACGCAGAGCTACGCGCAGCGCTACGCGATATGGACCACGACAAAGTGGAAGGTGAAGCGACAGGCCAAGTACCTTGAACGCAATAACCTCATTTCAGAGGGTCAATTTGGATTCAGGGCTGGAAAATCCTGTGCCGACGCTGTTCATGAGCTGACAGATCATCTTGTTCACGGTTTTGATAGTAAAAAGAAGGTACTTGTCATATTCCTTGACCTGGCCAAAGCGTTTGACACAGTCTCTGTGCCCAACCTACTAAACAAGCTGGAAAACATGGGAATCAGGGGTCTACCATTAAAACTCTTCCGGGATTACTTATCTGATCGGTTCCAGAGGGTTAAAATCGGAAACTATGTTAGTGATGATCTACCTGTCTCTTTCGGTGTACCTCAGGGTAATGTGTTCAGCAGGCGCTGGGGAGTCTCAAGCCAAAACGTTCGTCTGGCCCAGACGGGATACCAGCGTTTCTGTTCCGAGACTGCGGGAGGGTACTGGCGGAGCCATTACTTCACATTTTTAATGCATGTTTACAACAAGCCACGTTCCCTCAAAGGTGGAAGATCACACGCGTTGTTCCGGTTCCTAAAGGAAAACCAAGTTCAGATACCTGTAATTATAGACCGGTGGCTGTACTCTCCACGCCTGCTAAAGTACTCGAGTCGGCTATTCAGTGCTCCGTTCAGGAACAAATGCGTGCGCGTCTGTCAGATGCGCAACATGGGTTCCGACCTGGACGCAGCACTGCTACAAACCTTATTAACTTTATGGTACAGGTGGTGCCGGCAGTAGACGCGGGGGTACAGGTAGATGCTGCGTACTTCGATTTTAAAAAGGCGTTCGATACGGTGGATAATGACATCTTGTTAAGGAAGCTCGCGAAAATTGGATGTACACTACCTCTGCTACAGTTCTTCAGTTTTATAGGGTCTAGTGGGTGCAGTGAAGCTGCTTTCTATATTAGATAAGGGTGCCACCCTTGTTGTCACAAGGGTGGCACCCTTGTGTTGTCACGCGACCTGTCATTGCGAACTATCCGATAGTTGGCAAGTGATGGGTTTCGATTACAGGGCTTTAGGAAAGTCTCTTGTATTAAGAGAACGTCTATATTGTGTATCTCTTCCCTTTGGGAATTTATGCCATTGGCGTTGAAGTTTGAACCTAGCTATCGCCGTATTATCCATTGAAGGTTTTAGGTGTGATAGCTAGGGCATTTAGGACTTGCGTGATATCCGGATACGCATTGTAAATAGACTGTATCTGAGGGATTTAGGGAAGTGACCGTAAGAGGGCAGGGAAAGACTGCTGGTGGTGGAGATAGTTCCACGGACTAGGCCTCTGAGGGCTTAGTCGTTGGGGTATAGGGGCGGAGGGGATCCTATACGAGGATGAGGAGGGAGTTTCAGACAATGCCACTCTTTAAGGGTTTTTCGATTTCGAACCCTGTGAGATGACACAGAGAACGAATTTGAAAGATCGGGTGGTGGCCCTCAACGGGCGGGCCAAGGACCATATCGTAGAGGTTGTTGGGTCACTTGGATAATGTAACTGAAACTCCTGATATTGCAGTGAATAATTGCTCAATTTATTAGAAAAAGATCCTTCCTTATATTTTAATACATACAGTCAGTAGCTAGGCTCACCGACATTACAATATTTAATTGACCAATGAGAGAACTTTGATTTCCTCAAAAACTAATCTGCGACAGTGATCCACGATGAACGGGCACCCATCTCGCTCTGGCGCGTGCGCGACGTATAGCGTCGTCTGTCCACACCATATAAATATTATTGACACCGGCGAGCGCATCTCCTCAGTAGACCGTGCGCCGCTGCGCGGGCACGTTGCATGCTTATTCTCATGATTGAATGATTCCCATATCACTCCCCCGGCGAATGAGACGGTGTACTAGCTCGGCGTCGTCGATTCTTGAATTTTGTGGCTCAAAGAAATCAGATGGTATGCGAAGGGTGGTACCATACGTCATTAGAGCTGGGCTCAGGTTGTTGTCTTTTCGCTGGGCAGTGCGTAATTCCAATAATACGGTTGGATGCCTATCTTAATGTGCAACGGGGTCCTATCAGTCTAGTGCGCCGGGTGTAGACACACCCGATCGACGCAGGGTGCTTTGGCCCGTTGCCTATCTTAATGTGCAACGGGGTCCTATCAGCCTAGTGCGCCAGGTGTAGACACACCCGATCGACGCAGGGTGCTTTGGCCCGTTGCCTATCTTAATGTGCAACGGGGTCCTATCAGTCTAGTGCGCCGGGTGTAGACACACCCGATCGACGCAGGGTGCTTTGGCCCGTTGCCTATCTTAATGTGCAACGGGGTCCTATCAGTCTAGTGCGCCGGGTGTTGACACACCCGATCGACGCACGGTGCTTTGGCCCGTTGCCTATCTTAATGTGCAACGGGGTCCTATCAGTCTAGTGCGCCGGGTGTAGACACACCCGATCGACGCAGGGTGCTTTGGCCCGTTGCCTATCTTAATGTGCAACGGGGTCCTATCAGTCTAGTGCGCCGGGTGTAGACACACCCGATCGACGCAGGGTGTTTTGGCCCGTTGCCTATCTTAATGTGCAACGGGGTCCTATCAGTCTAGTGCGCCGGGTGTAGACACACCCGATCGACGCAGGGTGCTTTGGCCCGTTGCCTATCTTAATGTGCAACGGGGTCCTATCAGTCTAGTGCGCCGGGTGTAGACACACCCGATCGACGCACGGTGCTTTGGCCCGTTGCCTATCTTAATGTGCAACGGGGTCCTATCAGTCTAGTGCGCCGGGTGTTGACACACCCGATCGACGCAGGGTGCTTTGGCCCGTTGCCTATCTTAATGTGCAACGGGGTCCTATCAGTCTAGTGCGCCGGGTGTAGACACACCCGATCGACGCAGGGTGCTTTGGCCCGTTGCCTATCTTAATGTGCAACGGGGTCCTATCAGTCTAGTGCGCCGGGTGTAGACACACCCGATCGACGCACGGTGCTTTGGCCCGTTGCCTATCTTAATGTGCAACGGGGTCCTATCAGTCTAGTGCGCCGGGTGTAGACACACCCGATCGACGCACGGTGCTTTGGCCCGTTGCCTATCTTAATGTGCAACGGGGTCCTATCAGTCTAGTGCGCCGGGTGTAGACACACCCGATCGACGCACGGTGCTTTGGCCCGTTGCCTATCTTAATGTGCAACGGGGTCCTATCAGTCTAGTGCGCCGGGTGTAGACACACCCGATCGACGCAGGGTGCTTTGGCCCGTTGCCTATCTTAATGTGTAACGGGGTCCTATCAGTCTAGTGCGCCGGGTGTAGACACACCCGATCGACGCACGATGCTTTGGCCCGTTGCCTATCTTAATGTGCAACGGGGTCCTATCAGTCTAGTGCGCCGGGTGTAGACACACCCGATCGACGCACGGTGCTTTGGCCCGTTGCCTATCTTAATGTGCAACGGGGTCCTATCAGTCTAGTGCGCCGGGTGTAGACACACCCGATCGACGCACGGTGCTTTGGCCCGTTGCCTATCTTAATGTGCAACGGGGTCCTATCAGTCTAGTGCGCCGGGTGTAGACACACCCGATCGACGCAGGGTGCTTTGGCCCGTTGCCTATCTTAATGTGCAACGGGGTCCTATCAGTCTAGTGCGCCGGGTGTAGACACACCCGATCGACGCACGGTGCTTTGGCCCGTTGCCTATCTTAATGTGCAACGGGGTCCTATCAGTCTAGTGCGCCGGGTGTAGACACACCCGATCGACGCACGGTGCTTTGGCCCGTTGCCTATCTTAATGTGCAACGGGGTCCTATCAGTCTAGTGCGCCGGGTGTAGATACACCCGATCGACGCACGATGCTTTGGCCCGTTGCCTATCTTAATGTGCAACGGGGTCCTATCAGTCTAGTGCGCCGGGTGTAGACACACCCGATCGACGCAGGGTGCTTTGGCCCGTTGCCTATCTTAATGTGCAACGGGGTCCTATCAGTCTAGTGCGCCGGGTGTAGACACACCCGATCGACGCAGGGTGCTTTGGCCCGTTGCCTATCTTAATGTGCAACGGGGTCCTATCAGTCTAGTGCGCCGGGTGTAGACACACCCGATCGACGCAGGGTGCTTTGGCCCGTTGCCTATCTTAATGTGCAACGGGGTCCTATCAGTCTAGTGCGCCGGGTGTAGACACACCCGATCGACGCAGGGTGCTTTGGCCCGTTGCCTATCTTAATGTGCAACGGGGTCCTATCAGTCTAGTGCGCCGGGTGTAGACACACCCGATCGACGCACGGTGCTTTGGCCCGTTGCCTATCTTAATGTGCAACGGGGTCCTATCAGTCTAGTGCGCCGGGTGTAGACACACCCGATCGACGCAGACCGCGACCAATGCCGAACGTAGAGTGTATTTTATATTTTTAGTGTGTACTTTTTAAATCAATGGATATAAGAGAGCTTACAGACAACCCCACGAGGGCCGACTTCAGTCCATAAGGAGCTTTGTGATCTCCAGTGGTGACTCCACCATGTTTGTTACTCACGTCTTATGTTCCCATCGCGACGTTTCCAGCGTTTTCGTTTCTCACTCGTTTTTGGGCAACGTTTGTTCCCAGTCGCCGAACCTACGTACCAAGAGACATGTCTTTTTTTTTATCTAGAGCATCTCGCAGTTGACCACTAAGGTCGGTTGGCTGCTTTACCGGGCTTTCCTGTGGCTGCTTTAAGCTTCTACACTCAAAGCCTCCAGCCAGGGGCAAAAACTATTCTAAATTAAAACTAGGGGAGCGCTAAGGGCGCCCCCTGTGGGGTACGAACCTCTGCTTAGGGTGTCGCTGGGGGGAGGACAGCAAGAAGGGACAGGCTGGATCAAACTTAGATCATCTCATCTCATTCATCTTGATTATTATACGGGGTATTTAAAGCTACGTGCTCAGCTGCAACAACTGCTGGCACCTCGTTTTCGAGCAAGGGCCCGACCCTTGGAGGGAGTATCATTTACTCGAGGGCACGGTCGCGATCGCGAAGAACCTCGACGGCGAGGTCGGAATGACGGGTGTCGTCAGTATTTGTATACTATACTGGTGACCCTATTCTTCTCCTGGAGGAGTGTTATGGGGTAATCTGGGTCGGAAAGGGAGAGACATGTCTTACGATTCAAATGATTTATACTTATAGTACGTAGGGACGGGTGCTTTGTTTTCCCACTTATTGTTGCTAACGTGTTCGTTTCGGCGAGTTGTTTAACAGCGTTTTTGTTTCGAACGTGGTAATAACCTTGAGGACTGAGCCCTCTTGGTTATGCAAACATGGTTGCTGCAAGTCTGAGGTCGGCCCCCGTGTGGGAGAGGATAGGGATGATGAGTAATATTAGAAATGTTCAAACGAATAATGTAATTTGAAAGACTACAACTACAATTTCTAAAACTAAGATGATGATTTCTACAACTATAATTTCTAAAACTAAGATGAATGACGTAATATTATTTAAAAATAGAATCTTACACAATCTATAAGATTTTAGTTTTAAATAATATCTTCTAAACTTACGAATAGGTAAGTCCATAGTGAGGTCAAAATGTAAATCCAAGTGGCGGCTGCGAAAATTAAATAATTAAATCAAAAATAAGTTAATTAATAATTAATTAACTTTGTTCCTGACGGGGCTCCCCGACTGCACAAGTTTTTTTTAATAATAATACTTGCCGCGCTGGCTCAGCGATCTGATATCATTGCGGATAATTGTACAATTTTTACGAAAGAAATACCTACATTCTTACACAGTATTGCTACGCATATTTGCAAAAAGAATTTTATAGATCACGTTTGATTGACAAATAATAATAATTTCTTTACAAAAAGTAAAAAACATAAATGTGAAAATGGGAGCCAAGTTCAATAAATATGGTTGTCGACTTCGCCGATAAAAGAATTGAGATCTAAATGGGTGCCAAGTTCTGTAGATAGCAAACATTGTTATAGCAGAAAAAACAAGAATCAAGAATCAACCAAGAAATGTCGACGCAGTTATGAAAAGATTCTTTTCTTTGAAAAAGATAAGTGTGGGTAATTTCAGTTCCATCAAGAATTTACTGGATACAACATTTGAATGTTTACATCAATTTAAAAATATGAATGTGCAGACTGATAACTGGGATCCTGTGATAATATTCGTCATAGTGCAAAAACTAGACTGTGAAACCCACAAAGATTGGGAAGACTATGTGAGCAGCAATTGTGCGGAACCTGACAGCCTCCCCTCCCTCGATATGTTTCATAAATTTCTGGAATGCCGATTTTGTACGTTAGAACTTATAGAACCAACAAAACAAAAGGCAAGTTCAGTTCATGTTCGAGAAAAGTCATTTCACGCAGCAACTAATGTGGTGAATAGTAAAATATGTCAAATGTGTAAAGAAAACCACACACTTAGCCACTGTAAGGAGTTCGGAAAACAATCACCAACACAAAGAAGCGAGTTTATCAAAATCAACAAGTTGTGCTTCAACTGCCTTGCACCCGGACACTCTGTGAGGCATTGTCGCATACCAACAAGCTGTAGAATATGCAAAAGACGTCACCATTCACTTCTCCATGAAAATAAGGAAGATACCACAGTAAAAACAACCACAACGGGCAACACTGAAAACAAACAACCCGAAGTGACATTACATACCAACGTGGAGAAGATTGAAGAAACAGAGAAGGACATTACAATGGTGACATCACACGTTTCTACGAAACAAAGCACATCGTTGCTGGCAACTGCAATCGTAAAAGTGCAAAAAGTACAATAATACAACGATATTACGAGCTTTAATCGACCAAAGCTCACAAGCAAGTTTCATTAGCGAACGAGTAGCACAACAACTCATGGCCAATCGATATCATATCAAAGGTACAGTCGTAGGCGTGGGATCAACGAGAGAAGATATCAAACAAGTAGTTCAGATCAACATAGAATCAAGATGTGAAAATTTCAACTTGGAAGTTAGAACATAAGTTATGTCGAAACCACTGACTACTAAAATACCATCCCGCACAATCAACACAAACTATTGGCCTCATCTAGAAGGACTAATCCTGGCTGACCCTAACTACTTTCAGCCAGGGTCTATTGATTTGCTTCTGGGTGTTGACGTGTATGCACAAATTGTACAGAACCAGTTAATCAAAGGTCCGCCAGGGTCATACGATAAAGAGACCACAAAAATCAGAGTCGTATTTGATGCGTCAAGCAAAGGAAATAATGGCATATCTTTGAACGACGAGCTCATGACTGGCCCGGTACAACAAGAAGATATGCGAAGTATAATAATGAGATGGCGCATGCACAAGGTGTGTTTCGCAAGTAACGTCATCAAAATGTATAGAATGGTACTTCTAGATAAGAAAGATACAGATTATCATAGAATGTTGTGGCGTGGCAGCGTCAGACCTAATCTTGAGTCGAACTGCCAACCACCTGAAGTCAAAGACTACAGATTGAAAACAGTTACGTTTGGTACAGCATCTGCACCTTATCTTGCCATAAAAACGTTAATTAAAGTAGCAGAAGACGAAGGTGAACAATATCCTGAAGCTGTCAAAATTATTCGTGAAGACTTCTACGTTGATGATCTGACGTCAGGCTGCGATACAACAGAAGAAGCAATTCGTGTTAGTAAGCAAATCATTACCATTCTGAAACGAGGAGGCTTTGAACTTCAAAAATGGGCGTCCAACGATACCGAGTTTCTTAAATCTATAGATGCCAACAAAGTCACTACAAAGGCTAACCTAGATTTGAAGCTAGACGGCACCATAAAGGCTCTTGGTCTGTCATGGAATCTCGGAAGAGACGAGTTTCATTACCAATTACAACTAGAACCTATATCATCAGATCATATAACAAAAAGGACTATTCTGTCAGATTTACAGAAATTATTTGATCCACTAGGGTGGATAGAACCAGTGATTGTAACAGCAAAAAATCTAGTACAAAGATTGTGGCTAGGAGTTGGATGGGACCAAGACATAAGCAAAGAACTGAAAGAAGAATGGCAATTCATTAAAAAAGATTTAGAAACTGTCAATAAATTAAGAATATATAATAGTGGTTGAACACCACTAGCACTGAAAAGGAACGAATAACATTACATGGGTTTTGCGATGCGTCTGAAAAGGCATATGCAGCTGTAGTTTATTGCCGTGTACAAACGAGCGAATGTGATATAAAGATAAATCTCATCGCATCAAGAACAAAGGTGGCTCCTGTCAAGACCATCACACTACCACGACTCGAACTGAGTGGAGCTACACTACTAGCTAAATTGCTAACCAAAGTGAGTCAAGCTATGAGAATTCCTTCACACAATGTGTTCGCATGGACTGACTCAACTATAGTCTTAGCGTGGCTGTCCGGAGAACCAAACCGATGGAAGCCATTTGTTGCAAACCGAGTAATAGAGATACTAGAAAATAAAATCAGTAGCCAATGGTTCAGCAGTGGAAGACTTACTCCGAACGTCAACCAGCCAGTCCGAAATAATTAAAGTTTTGGACGAAGAGTTTGGGCATCCAAATCTAGTGCTCGAGTGTGCCCTAAGAAAAGTGCGTGCGTTACCTAAAGTAGCAGAAAGTGGTCGGGAGCTTAGACAGTTCTCGACAAGAGTGCGTAATTGTGTATCACTTCTAAAGAGCGTGAAGGCGAATGGATACCTGAACAACCCACAACTGGTAAGTGAACTCCTTGATAAACTTACACCTGTACAACGTGCTAAATATGGGGAATTTGCAATGGGCATGGCAACCTGTCAGGGTATAGATGTGCGAGTGTCACCTAGCTTAGAGTTGCTCGCAGAATTTTTGACGCATCTAGCCCGAGCCACATCATATTATGTTCAGATGAACTTAGACACGCCCGCAACACCGAATAGCACGTTTAAGCCACGAGGCAATGTTCAAGTCAATAGGCAACCTAGAATAATACAACGCCTACATAAGACTTCAAATGAGGAAAAACAGGCCGAGGCAATCGAGGACGATGTTGAATTTACATAAGATTATCAAGTGTGAAAAGTTCACGAGGTTAAAGTTAAATGAACGTTGGGATTTTGTTAAGAAACAGGCTATGTTTCAAATGTTTAGTGAAGAATCATAACAAGAACTTTAGTCGTGCAAATAAGTGCTCAAAGTGTAATTACCCGCATCATACATTATTACATGCCGACAAAAAGACAGAAACAGTAACTAACGTCAGTGATTATACCGGAAAAGCATTGTTGAAAATTGTGCCCTTCCTGTTATGTCGAGAAGGGCATAACCCTGTTATGCCCTTCTCAATGACGGGGCCACTGTGTCACTAGTAGACGACTCTTTAGCCACAGATGTCAAAGGTCAACATTTACCACTAGTGCTACGGAGTGCGCGGGGTCTAGCGGGCAAACGTACGACATAAAGTGCCGCACGTTGCATAATTTGGATTTGCCCGCACAATCGGTGCCTGCCACACTAATAGCGGAGCACGCCCACCTTCGCCACTTGGGTTGCGAGGAATTGAGTGGTGCCCGGCCGCTTCTGTTGCTGGGGCAGGACAACTGGGATTTGCTGACCAGCCGGGAGACTCGACGAGGGAGGTCAGGTAAGCCGGTTGCCTCTTTGACCTGTCTAGGGTGGGTGGTGCACGGACCCGTAGGGAATTGTCACACTAGTGACCAATGTGTAAATTGTGTTTCAGAATCTAATATTGACTTGCATAATTTAGTTAAAAAAACAGTTAGAGCTTGAAGCTATTGGAATCTCAGAGGTGCCTCGGACGCACCACGATATTGAAAGGGCAAATAAAATACTGGATTCCACTAGTCGGCAAACAGAAAGCGGCGCGTGGGAAGTGGGTTTGCTGTGGCGTCGGGCGGGACGACCCACAGCTATCAAATAATTATCAACATGCGCGCCACAGATTAACCGGAATCGAACGACGGTTAAATAAAGACTCAGTGTACGCTGCAGCCTATACCGCACAGATAGATAAGCTCATAGCAGAGGGGTACGCCAGCCTAGTTAAAGGCGGGGTCCCATATGACCCAATTTGGTACCTACCTCATTTCGGGGTAAAAAACCCGAACAAACCCAGGAAGCTAAGGTTAGTTTTTGACGCCGCAGCAGCCTACAATGGGACAACTTTAAATGATAACTTATTAACAGGGCCTGACCTTTTAAATTCACTTTTGGGTGTCCTCTTTAAATTCAGAGTAGGGCCTGTTGCCTACACCGGGGATATCGCAGACATGTTCCTACGCATTAAAATAAGGGAACAAGACAGAGGAGGTCAGCTATTTTTGTGGAACGCAACCGGCAATAAAGAACCTAGTGTTTATGTCATGAATTCGATGATATTCGGTGCCGTGTCGTCTCCTACGTCAGAAATAAAAACGCGGCTAAGTACAAAAGTACATTTCCCGAGGCGGTAGCGGCCATACACACAAAACATTATATGGAAGACTACCTTGACAGTGCGTGGTCTGTTGCGCAAGCCGGTCAGTTGATTGAGGAAGTGACTCGCATCCACGCCGACGGCGGGTTTAATATACGGGGGTGGGTCACTAACTCTCAAGAGCTGCGCGACCGACTACAATCTGACATGCCCGATAGAGTTTTAGCTCGACAAAGGTGAAAATGCCACAGAGCGTACACTGGGAATGATATGGTCACCGGGTGCGGACCAATTAGCGTTTGACCTATCATTTAAAAGACTCCCTAAAAATATTATAGAGTTTTCGGTGATGCGAGTGAGTCCATTTACGCGGCTGTAGCTTATATAGCGGGGATAAATGGTTCCGGGAACAGAGACTTAGCCATGATAATAGGCAAGGCCAGAGTAGCGCCACAGAAGTTGGTTTCCGTCCCGCGTCTAGAGCTGCAAGCCGCTGTGTTGGCCTGTAGATTGGCCGACACGGTAGAAGAGGATTTAGGTCTACCTATAGCTCGCAAGTACCTGTGGACGGATAGTAAGACCGTCTTAAAATGGATAAACTCCGATGCCCTGGAGTCTCAAAGGTTCGTGTCCCACCGACTAGTGGAGATAGACCGCAGGTCGAAACAGGGCTACTGGCACTGGGTTCCCTCTGCGATGAACCCGGCTGACAAGGCCACCCAAATGGACTGGCCCAATAACGGTGACGAATGGTTGTCGGGGCCCTCGTTCCTTCGTTGCCCACAGGAGCAGTGGCCAGTGAGCATCGACACCGGCGCAGTGGCAGAAGAGCACCTGGAACGAGTACAACGGGTGCACGCAACGGGGACACCGGCAGAACCGCTGCTTAATTACGAGCGGCTGCCCACATGGACGCGCGCCACATATGTCGTGGCGCGCATATTAGTGTTCGCAGATCGTTGCCGCAAACGGCGCGTCTCATCCGCCGTGACCACAGCAGACCTTCGCGAAGCGGAGACACGTCTGCTGCTCTTGATGCAGAGGGAGAGCTACGGAGCCGACATCACTGCGCTTCGAGAGGCGCACCCACTGCCTAACGACACCAAGCTCCGGAGTCTCGACCCCATGCTTTTTGAGGATGGACTGGTCCGAGTACGCGGCAGGCTGGGTGCCTGCAGCGAGCTCAGCTTCGGAGAGCGCCATCCCATAATTTTATATGGGAGACATGCGCTCATACGCCGCCTAGTGTATCAATATCACACGGCGGCCCTACACGCCAACCAAGAGGCAGTGGTCAACCGTATCAGAGAGAAGTACTGGGTGACCAACCTACGGTCTACAGTCAAGACCGTCACTGCAAGCTGCCAACGATGTCGCTTGGAGAAGGCCAAGCCTGTGTCACCAAAGATGGGTGACCTCCCGGCCGCAAGACTAGAGGTGACTCGAAGAGCTTTCGTCCACTCGTCGACTACTTTGGCCCCATGGAGGTCGCCATCGGTCGGCGTAGGGAGAAGAGGTGGGGCGTGTTATTCACGTGCCTCACCACCCGGGCCGTCCACCTGGTGGAGCTGGCTGCATCACTGAGTGCCGACTTATATACTGTCGAAAGATTTTTGTGTGAAGATTTGCCTTATATACTGTACAAATGTGATTACACAGGCCAATCTGGGCCTTAAATAAGGTTTCTAACATACACATTATCTTAGTTAGGCAATTTTCCATGTATGGACACCTTATACATAAGGAAAAGTTTCCGGGATGTACGATTTGAGGAAAGAACAAAGGCGTCACAAAGGACGTAATACATAAGCAGACCAACTGCGTAGGTTCTTTCCCTCTTCATTCCCCTCACCTCCCCTGGTGCCCCTGAGCATTGGCGTACCCCGCAATCCCCGATCGCATACCGACCCCCTCACCTTGAAAAGTTAGGCATACATTGGAGTTTCATTGGGTCGGCGTATGCTAGCTACGGGGCGGGCGCACTAGGGTAGAAAACTATGTAAGGTGTCGCATATTAGAATCAGTACGCCCCCCGACCCTTGCTCGAAAACGAGGTGCCAGCAGTTGTTGCAGCTGTGCACGTAGCTTTAAATTCCCCGATTAATAATAATGATCAAAACCTCTTGATCCAGCCCGTCCCATCTTTTGATGTCCTCCCTCCGGATAACGCCCTAAGCCGAGGCTCGAACCCCGCAGGGGGTGCCCTTAGTGCGCGTTCATCCTAAGCATTTTAGCTTAGTTTTATATATGTGCCCTGGCTGGAGGCTTTGAGTGTAGTAGCTTGAGGCAGCCACAGGATTGACCGGTTAAACAGCCATGGTTTTTCTAAACCAACTGTGAGATGCCATACCGAAAAAAAAAAAATAAAAAAAAAAAAAAAAAAAAAATCAGTACGCTTTTTACGTTTTTAATCATGTTTTGTGTTTTATGTGTATTAACTAGTTTAGTTTAAAATTTAGTATTTCTGTATTGCCGTGTATAAGTTAGTATAACTTAACATGTAGTGGTTACCAGAAAGTAATTCAGTCGAATGTTCAGTCTCTTTTCTTTTGTGTGTTATAAACAGTGTTTTGTTGTGAATATATTTGTGTGTACTCAGAAGAAAGTGTGTTAATTTTGGTTTATAGCCACCAAATATCCACCCTGCACCTGAATCCCCTATACTGGTAGTAGGTAGTGGTATTAGAATGTGTGTGGGGTAGGTACCACAACTAAAAAGTGAAAAATAAAAACTTTTTACAAAAAAAAAAAACTACCGACTTCCAAAAAAACACTACAAAGTGAAAAATAACTTTAATATCGGAAGTCGGTGGCAAAAAACGAAAACACAAAACCCAAGACACAGACTTCCGAAATTAAAGTTATTTTTAACCGACTTCCAAAAGGAGGAGGTTCTCAATTTTTTGTTCGCGGTTTTTTTTTTTTTTTTTGTATGTTTGTTACGCGATCACTCCGCCAATTATGAATTGATTTTGATGATCTTTTTTTTGTTTGGTAGATCATACTTCAGAGGTGGTCCCATATAAATTTTATTAACTTTGCTTGGGTAGTTTTTGAGTTAGCTTCAATAATACGTATTTTTTCCCACTTAGTATGTGGATGACATGATAACTTCCTGTCACTGTTATTTACATAGCAGGTAGTGGTATTCGAATTTGTTTGGGGTAGGTACCACAACACTAAAAAGTGAAAAATAAAAACTTTTTTCAAAAAAAAAAAACAACCGACTTCAAAAAAAAAACACTACAAAGTGAAAAATAACTTTAATTTCGGAAGTCGGTGACAAAGAACGAAAATTCAAAACCAAGACACCGACTTCCGAAATTAAAAGTTATTTTTCACTTTGTAGTGTTTTTTTTTGAAGTCGGTTGTTTTTAAACTTTGTAGTGTTTTTTTGGAAGTCGGTAGTTTTTTTTTTTTTGTAAAAAGTTTTTAATATGTAAGGATATTGTGCAGAACGCCCACTCGCACCATAATGAACTCAAAGAAAATATGTAAATAGTGTGTTAAATATCGAGTGAATAGTGATACATACCAATAAGTGATTATCTAGCTATAAGTTTGTCTTATATGAAACATTTGTTATGGTCGGACGCAACCCCAGGTCAAGTCGATACAGGTTTGAACATGTCGAAACCTGTCCGTTTCCGAGACACCTCTGCCTCTCTCTGATTGGTGGACCTGGAGTTGAGTCCGACCGCCAATTCATGAAAACTGATTCTATTGGAAAATGTAATTTAACATGCGGGACGTCACCGCCGCTACTTGCGCTTATGTAATTTACTACAACTATAAGGTGTATTAAGTAAATTGTACTGGCTGTAATTTTCGAACAATTGGTGAAACAAGTAAAACAACGTTCTTTGAGTTAATGAGTTTTATTCAAGAATCCACGCAGCAGTATCCTCCAATCCAGCACACTGAGTGTGAGCCCCACATGGCTCACATTTTCTGGTCCTTCGCCAGCCGGATCCGAGGAAAAACCATCAAGAAAACTCTACTGAACCCCTTTAAAGAATATTTAGAAGAATTCATCAAGAACAATGCCAGTCACAAGATCCACAGGAAAAAGAGGCAGACAAGCATCGACCACGACCACCGAAACGGCCGCCGAAACGGCCACCGAAGCCACTACAGAAACTACCACCGAAACAACCAGTACGGAGGCCACAAAAACGACAGCTGAAACGTCAGAAGCACCCACTGCAACCGAACCTACAGTAAAAGCCGTCGCCCCGCAACAAGAAAATGAACCCGAAAATAAAAAATGTGGCCGCCGCAGCAAACCTACCTCACCAAAAAGTGGAAAAGTACCAAAAGCGCGCCGCATAGCCCAGGCCAAAGCAGAGCTGGCACAAAGACTAGTGGAATTAGCGACCGCGCGCCTCGCCGAGGTCGAAGCCGAATCCACTGACGAAGACGCATCCTCAGTCGCCTCGGAAACTGGAAATGATCAACGAGTAACTACGTGGCTACAATCAACACAAGTACTCGCCATCACCGACCGACCGCATCAGCCCGAACAAAAATCGCCGGTTGAACCTGCAGTTCCAGCAACCGCCGCCGCGCCCTGGAATGCCCCGGCGACCTTACCGGTGGGAGTCAACACCACGCACCCACCACCTGAAGACCCGAACACCGAACTCGAGAACACGCTGCCAGTGAACACCGCCGTACCCTGGCAACCGAAACCTGCGACTGAACAGCCGCACCTGAACCCGCCGCCAGTAATCGCCGCCTGGCAGGCAAACACTGCGACTGAACAGCCGCACCTGAACCCACCGCCAGTAATCGCCGCCTGGCAGGCAAACACTGCGACTGAACAGCCACACCTGAACCCACCGCCAGTAATCGCCGCCTGGCAACAAAACACCGCACCCCCGCAGCCACACCCGAACATGCAGCCAGTGGCCACATCCGCATACTGGCAACCGAACTACCTACCTGCGCAGCCGCAACCAACGCCAGCACCGACGGAGCCCGTCGCGCCCTGGCCACAGAACCCTACGAACACAACAACGAACGCAGCATGGCAACCGATCTACACTATGGCACCGCATCACAGCCACATTCCGAGGCACGCCACCGAGACCCATGCACCACAGCCCATGCCATCAGCACGCGTCGCACACCAACCCACAACGATGGCCGTACAAGAACCAAGGACGGACGTAAAAGAACTCGCTGCTGCAATCACACACGCCGTACAAGCCACCCAGTACCAGCAGCCAACAAGAACCACCGAACTACCATACTTCAACGGAGCCTATCAAGACTGGCTCACCTTCCGCGCCGCCTACTGTGAGACGGCACACCGACTGACAGCAGTGGAGAACATGTCCAGACTTAGAAGAAGCCTTCGAGGACTAGCCAAGGAAGCTGTACAGGGCCTATTAATAGTGAACGCCGACCCGAACGAAGTTATGAAATCACTCGAGCTACGTTTTGGACGCCCGGACTCGATCGCAATAGCCGAAATAGAGCGTCTACGAGCTCTGCCGCGCCTCACTGAATCCCCGCGTGAAGTTTGCACATTCGCCACCAAAATAGAAAGTATAGTCGGGACCCTACAAGCACTCAACTGCGGACACTACCTTTTCAACCCAGAAGTAACAAAAGCAATCATCGAAAAACTCACTCCGACCCTGAAGAGACAGTGGTACCAGTTCTCAGCAACGCAACCCAGAACAGAACCCGATCTCTTGAAGTTCACCCGATTCATCAAGATTGAAGCAGAAATATGCAGCCCGTACGCACTACCCGAAAACATCGCTGCAACAACACAGATCTCTCAGAACACACAACGACGCCAGCAACGAGTACATACCACGCAAGAAACGAACAAACCAAAGTGCGTTTTATGTGAACACCAAGGGCACAACATCGTGGAATGTGAACAATTCAAGAAAGCAACCACTGACGCCAGATGGGATATTGCCAAGAAACATCGCTTGTGTTTCCGCTGCCTCAGACTCAGAACAAAGCAACACAGCTGTAAACCAAAGAAATGCGAAATAAACGACTGCGCACACTTACACCACAAGATGCTACACGCCAACAGCGCAGCGAACAAAAAGAAGGAAGAACCCGAATGTTTTAAACAAGAACAAGAGAAGGTCCACTCAGCATGGACACCCAAAGTATCGTTCCTGAAAATAATACCGGTTCGCCTGTCTGGACCGGCGGGAGCTGTAGACACCTACGCACTCCTAGACGATGGCTCTACGACAACCCTAATCAACGAGAACCTAGCCAACCAAATAGGAGCAGAAGGATTCCGTGAACCACTACGCATAGCAGCCTTCGACGGCGAATCCACGATCGACATGACATCACGACGAGTAAACCTCTTTATCAGAGGACTTCACACAACCGAACGCAAGATACAAGCACGAACAGTCAAACAGCTAGAGTTGGCTGCGCAAAAGATACCTGAAGAAGCAATCAGGAACTGCGAACACCTCCGAGACATAGCCAAAGACACGATCAAGCTGAAAGACGACGGGCAGACAGAGCGAGTCCTCGGCCTAATATGGAAACCGACAGAAGACTCACTCGCCTTCAACCTGAGCCTGATACGCATACCACAGAACATCCTGCAAAATGAAACACCCACCAAGAGAGAAGCCCTTCGAATAGTCATGTCCCTATTTGACCCATTGGGACTAGTATCACCAGTGACCATCAGAGCCAAACAAATATTACAAGAAGTCTGGCGTCGCGGAACAACCTGGGATGAAGCCCTAGATGATGACCTAGCAGCAGGCTGGAGGAAATGGTTCGTCAACCTCAGAGCACTAGAACACATCTCGATCCCACGAACCTACCCAGGTTTCAGCGCCACGAAATCACTACAGCTGCACGTATTCACCGACGCGAGTGAATCCGCATACGCAGCAGCTTTATACTGGCGAACAGTCACCAGGGACGGAAAAGTCCACGTCTGCCTGATCACAGCCAAAGCCAAAGTGACCCCATTGAAACTAACGTCAATCCCACGATTAGAGCTGCAAGCAGCAGTGCTTGGTGCACGCATGGCAACAGCGGTCAAGGAAGAACATGAACAAACGCCAGAGTCTACCACATTCTGGACCGACAGCAGAACTACACTGTCATGGATCAGAACTGGATCCAGATCCTACAAACCATACGTCGCCCATCGCATCGCAGCAATTGAAGAACATAGCTCCACTAATGAATGGCGCTGGGTACCGACCAGACTGAACCCAGCAGACGACGCCACGAGAGACGTACCCGAACACTATGATCAAGATCATCGCTGGTTCAACGGCCCGGAATTCCTATACGGCTCCCCAGAAACATGGCCAGCCGACGAAAAGAACCCCATTGTAATCACTGGGGAAGAGAAAACCTGCGGCATCAGAGACAAAAACGAACAGATCAGCGAAGCCATACCAGACGTCAATAGATTCTCACGCTGGGAAAGATACCTACGTACCACAGCACGAGTTCTCCAATTTCTGCAGCTCTGCCGCCGACCAGGACAGAGTGTTAACTATAAAAGGACCAAAAGAAACAACAACAAAGATCCTGATTGGAAAAAGAACAAACGAACAGTGCAAGTCAAAACGAAAGAAAGACAAGAGACCACCAACGATCACCTACTCGTACCTCTCGCCGCTGAAATCCTTCGCCGCGCCGAGAACCTGATCCTACGAGCCTCGCAAGAACAGTCCTTCCCAGAAGAGATAGGAGCCTTAAAAAACAAAAGGCCCATATCACGAAACAGCCGTTTGCACGCACTGTGCATAGAACTCACAGAAGGAGAAATTCGCCTAAAAAGCCGAATAATCGCCATGACAGACATTGCAGAACAACTGAAAAAGCCCATGATACTAGATGGAAACCACACTACGACACGATTGTGGATCGAACACGTCCACCGCAAATTACACCACGCGGGCACTGAAACCATTGTCAACGAGTGTCGCCAAGAACATTGGGTACTCCGCCTACGACCTACTGTCAAGAACATCATAAGCCGGTGCCTACCGTGCCGTATGAGAGCGGCCTCGCCACCGCAGCCGATGACAGGGAACCTCCCATCCTGTCGCCTAGCACACCACCAGAGACCGTTTACTTACGCTGGTCTAGACTATTTCGGACCACTGACCATTACAGCTGGACGGAGTCATCAAAAAAGGTACGTCGCCTTATTCACATGCCTCACGACGCGAGCCATTCACCTCGAACTTGTGGCATCGCTCAATACAGACTCGGCAATAATGGCACTACGACGCATGATAGCGCGCCGAGGGTGCCCAAAGCAGCTGTGGTCCGACAACGGAACGAACTTCCACGGCGCTGAAAAGGAACTACGAGTAGCCATTTTTGCAGCCACAGCCGAAGAAGCCTCAAAGAAAATGATCGATTGGCGATTCATCCCTCCCGGAGCACCATTTATGGGAGGCGCCTGGGAGCGCATGGTAAAGTCCGTAAAGACAGCCCTAGCCGCCACACTGAACGAGCGGTTCCCGAGCGAAGAAGTGCTCCACACGCTGCTCATCGAAGCCGAACACACTGTAAACAGCCGACCACTCACACACGTATCCGCAGACCCCGAGGATCCTGAGGCCCTGACGCCCAATCACTTCATCCTGGGCGGCCCCGGTCGCATAGCGGCACCCGGGAAATTTGACGACAGTGACATACGCCTACGAGCCAGCTGGCGCGCAGCCCAGAGGCTCGCTGACATGTTCTGGGCCAGATGGCTGAAAGAATACCTCCCAGAACTACGAAATCGCAGAGAACCACATACAAAAGGCGCGATTCCCAAGGTCGGTGACCTGGTGTTCATCGTAGACGGCAACCTCCCAAGGAACATGTGGGTCAAAGGGCGCATCTGTGCTACATTCCCCGGCCCAGACGGAGTGGTACGCACAGTGGATGTGGCCACGAAAGGAGGCATCTTGCGACGCCCAGTGAAAAAGATAGTGGTGCTACCAATCAACCACGGCGACTCTGCACCGACACCTACGACTGCGACGTCAGCAGCGGACGACGCACGGCGGGAGAAATGTGCAGAACGCCCACTCGCACCATAATGAACTCAAAGAAAATATGTAAATAGTGTGTTAAATATCGAGTGAATAGTGATACATACCAATAAGTGATTATCTAGCTATAAGTTTGTCTTATATGAAACATTTGTTATGGTCGGACGCAACCCCAGGTCAAGTCGATACAGGTTTGAACATGTCGAAACCTGTCCGTTTCCGAGACACCTCTGCCTCTCTCTGATTGGTGGACCTGGAGTTGAGTCCGACCGCCAATTCATGAAAACTGATTCTATTGGAAAATGTAATTTAACATGCGGGACGTCACCGCCGCTACTTGCGCTTATGTAATTTACTACAACTATAAGGTGTATTAAGTAAATTGTACTGGCTGTAATTTTCGAACAATTGGTGAAACAAGTAAAACAACGTTCTTTGAGTTAATGAGTTTTATTCAAGAATCCACGCAGCAGTATCCTCCAATCCAGCACACTGAGTGTGAGCCCCACATGGCTCACAGATATAAAATAGGTAGGTAGGTACCTATTGAACTTAGTTATAGAAATCTCAATGCATTGTCAAGTCGAGCAGGGGCGCGTCGAGTAAAACTATAAAATAACTTTAAACTTTAAATTTTGGTAAGTTTCCAAAAATTAAAAAGTATAAATTATGAGAAAAAATACAAAAATTTTAATGGGCAGCATGGATTAATCAAAGTCAAATATTTTTTTCCCTATTTAAAACTAGATAAATATGTCAGAAAAAAGCGGCCTTGCACACGAAGGGTTCCGTAACATAATTTTAATTTTTCTTAATCTAAAATACCCACTTAAAAAAATTACAACAAAAAAATAAACTTAAAAAAAAAGTATTTTTCGACCCTCGTTCACTATGAGATTTTTACAGAATATTCTGTAAAAATCTCACCCTGAATATTTAGGTGAAGTGAGCTGTCAAAAGTTTCATTCCGTATATTCAGGTGTAATGACAGCTCACTATATGCTCACTTCTCCTAAGTTTTCACGGTGAGATTCTTACAGAATAGAACGAGTATTTATTATTAGGTACTCACGTGGTTACTCGAGTCATGTTGAGGAGAGGTCACTAGATCACTCATTAGAGGCACATCACCACAGAATCACTCTAGTAATTATTTTATTAGTCCCAGCGCAAACGGTGCATCTTGTCGCTGCGAATAGATGTAGAGTTGTCGTTTGCGTCTGCGACTAATCGCTATTCGAGTTTTTGACGTCCGATATGAAAAAACTTTTTACAAAAAAAAAAACTACCGACTTCCAAAAAAAACACTACAAAGTGAAAAATAACTTTAATTTCGGAAGTCGGTGTCTTGGGTTTTGTGTTTTCGTTTTTTGCCACCGACTTCCGAAATTAAAGTTATTTTTCACTTTGTAGTGTTTTTTTTGGAAGTCGGTAGTTTTTTTTTTTGTAAAAAGTTTTTATTTTTCACTTTTTAGTTGTGGTACCTACCCCACACACATTCGAAAACCACTACCTACTACCAGTGTCAGGAACTTATCATATCATCTACATACTAAGTGGGAAAAAAAATACGTATTTTGTAGCTAACTCAAAAACTACCCAAGCAAAGTTAATAAAATTTATATGGGACCAATTTGGGAGCATACCCTTTCAAACAAAAAAAGAATTTTCAAAATCGGTCCACAAATGACGGAGAAATCGGTGGACATACATAAAAAAAAAACAAACATACGCGTCGAACATATAACCTCCTCCTTTTTGGAAGTCGGTTAAAAACAAAGACATGAACGTCTCCAAGTTGAGATCCAAATACAAACACACGTGCACCTGTCTCAGCGCTCACAACAAAACTGAGGCAGACACTGACCCAGTGTTGCCAACCCCGAATAATGGCTTACGGTGTTCCCAGTTTATAAATATGGTAGATTTTAAAAAGTGGTTTATTTAAAATGTTGTTTGAAAAAAAAAGTACGCTTGTTCCATATTTTGTGTGAGCGTTGTGAGGCTCACATTCAGTGCGCTGGATTGGAGGATACTGCTGCGTGGATTCTTGAATAAAACTTATTAACTTAAAGAACGTTGTTTTACTTGTTTCACCAATTGTTCGAAAATTACAGCCAGTACAATTTACTTAATACACCTTATAGTTGTAGTAAATTACATAAGCGCAAGTAGCGGCGGTGACGTCCCGCATGTTAAATTACATTTTCCAATAAAATCAGTTTTCATGAATTGGCGGTCGGACTCAACTCCAGGTCCACCAATCAGAGAGAGGCAGAGGCGTCTCGGAAACGGACAGGTTTCGACATGTTCAAACCTGTATCGACTTGACCTGGGGTTGCGTCCGACCATAACAAATGTTTCATATAAAACAAACTTATAGCTAGATAATCACTTATCGGTATGTATCACTATTCACTCGAGTAGTTGAAATATAGGGTATTCAGATCATTTATCAGATCTGAATACCCTATATTTCGCAATTCAACTATTCAAGTATCCCTATGACTATTCGACATTCAGAATCCTCTATTCAAAACGAATGTTATTTGTATTCAGAATCAAAAATTCAAGTGACTGTTGCATTCAGATCAAAATGAGACATCTGTTCAAGATCGTTTATTTAGTAACCATTCGAGTATTCCTATGACTATTCAAGTAACCCCTTAATCATTTTAGTTTATTCCTCTGTAACCCCATAATATATTTAATTATTCAAAATGTTCACTATGTCTCTGTTTTCAATCAAAGCCACTTCTTTCTTCGTCAAGTCATAAAATGGTCTACTAACAATATTCTCTATTCAATAACATTTTTTTAAATTAAAATCCTGTATAGTAGAAGTGTAAGCATATTCATCAACAGCATTTGTTCGTGTGTGTAAATGAACAGAATATGAACTGCTCATTATAACAAGCTGTTCAGTATGAACTTTTGATGGCGGTAACTGTTATATTAAATATTGCTAGTGTTTAAGAAATAAAGCTGATAAGTAGGTTAAGTTAAAATATTTATTTCTTCATAATTACAAAAATAATATAAAGTACATTTTAATCAGATACATTTTTTAAAGTAATGATACATTTCTTACTTACTATTATTAACATTTTCACTGACCTAAATAATAGAATACAAGTAAGTTAATTGATTAGAGATTCACACTTCAATTTATAAGTAGATTTAACATTCTATAATTAATCATTCATACGTAAACTAGGATCGTTCTTATCTTACTGACAAAACACTTTATTTTCTTCACACCATTTATTCAGGCAAAACACATTTTTTAAGGCACATATATTGGTATGATGCATACAACTTATAATGTCAGATGAATCGGAATAATTGTTATATAATGTTACCAAACTTGGACAGTTTTTACCCGACTACGGCAAAAAGGAGGGTTATGATTTTGACCGGTATGTATGTATGTATGTATGTATGTATGTATGTATGTATGTTCATCTGTTACCTCGTAACTTCTAAACTGCCGATCATAATTTGACAAATGAGGTATCATAGGAAGCGTTTTGATTGTCCGCTGGTTATAGGCTATGTGACGTCACATTAAATGCAATATGGCGCCCTCTAGAGGACATAAAGTAACGAAATAAAAAATAAATATAATTGAATTGTGCCATGTTGGGTATCAAATGAAAGGGCTTGACGAGTACAATAAAAATATGTATACATATATTATTGTCCAAGTAAATAAATAAGTTTAAATTGTTAAAAACAAGCAAAAGTGAGACTGTGTTACGTACGGCGCGGCTGTAAAATTAATACCTATTTTATACCATAAATGCCGTGATGGTCCTGTGGTTAAGGCCTCGCCTCTCATGCACGAGGTTGTGGATTCAAATCCGGGCAAGTGCCAATGTAACTTTTTCAATTCAAATGTACTTTCTGAGTTTATCTTAGACATTACTAACATCGCTGAAGGAAAAATATCGTGAGGAAACGTGTACCCTAATTGCATAATACAACACAACCACAACCAGTTTCGATTTGAAATGGTTTGCTAATCCATTGATTCATAAGTTGTAAAATAAATCTACTCAACGACGTAAATAACGCAATGAATGTTGTTGAACTGTCAAAATGAAACAAATTAGGCAAAATTGCTTACGAAAATAAGTTACCTACGCAATTAAGGTACTGGACTTATAGTTCATACTAGCTTCTGCCTGCGACTTCGTCCGCGTGTAATAGTTACTTTGGTGCTCCGTTCCTATTGGTCTTAGCGTGATGATATATAGCCTATAGCCTTTCTCGATAAATGGGCTATCTAAACCTGAAAGAATTTTTCAAATCGGACTAAAAACTCTACAAGACCAACTGAGGTTTGAGTAGTAGAAAAGTCAGAAATCGCGAAAAAATAAATCCCTAACATTTCGTAGGAAATGAGGCTCCAACGTACCCTGAGATTAGCGCATTCAAGCAAACAAGCAAACTCTTCAGCTTTATGTATTAGTATATATAGATATATAAGTCTGAAATCGCCAATATGTCTTGAGCGCGCGTGGTGATCAATGCTCGTGCCTTTTCTATATGAGAAGAGGCTTTTGCCCTGCAGAGGGACAATAATAGGCTGGTGTTATTATACCATATATAACCCAAAAAAAATGTTTTTAAGCTGCTCTGCAAATACTTTATCACGAAACTATAACCCCAAAATAAATTAAATAAAAAGTAAGTTCAAAAACTAAAACCCGACTAAAAGATATGAAACAAGAAAATATTTCAGACAGAAGTCAAGACATAGGTACAAAAATGATCAAGGTAAAGCCGTGGTCGCATGCTGGTACACCTACAAAATTATAATGGCATGCGACCACGGCTTTACCTTGATCATTTTTGTACCTATGTCTTGACTTCTGTCTGAAATATTTTCTTGTTTCATATCTTTTAGTCGGGTTTTAGTTTTTGAACTTACTTTTTATTACTTTCTAAATTGTATAAATTATTAATTTGGAATATATCTTTTAACCATAACACTTTTTCGTTTCCTTTAGTAAATATAGATTTAGTTTTTAAAAAGTTGGCAAAGTTTGCTTTATAATTCAAATATGGTACAAAGCCTTCATTCCAGTTTATTCCTCTGTTTTTTTCAATCCAAGTCACTTGTAACCGTTCTTTCCTCGTCAAGTCATAAAATGGTCGTGGTGGTTTTATCAACAGTACTTGTATATGCCCTTTGTACATTATTGCTATTTCTTTTGGAATAAACTCGTTTCCTTCACTCTTAAACCCTTGAACATCTACGATGACATTCATGATAGTTTTCTCAGCGGCTTGTATTCGAACAGTCTATCGTTTATTATTAAACAATAGGCAGATGTATTATCTTGAATATCTTCAGAGCATTCAATTTCTAATCGCACGTCAACTGGTCCAGTTTTAAGTGAATCGTTTTGTCTTGAACAGTCAATCACAAAAAGTGGAGCAATTTCTTTAAACTGGTTTAAGCTAAGCAACGGATCAATGCCTAAGTTGTAATACGACTGACGAAAATTAGCATACATTTCATTTAATATACTATATTTACCTTCATCAAATTTCAGATTAAGTGAGTCATACGGATAGTATTGAGCATTCAAATATAATTTAATATTGCTTACATTGCAGTGATCAAATATCGAAGAACTTCTAGTTTTGTTATTTTTTCGAGCTGTTTGTAAACCAAATATAACAAATCTTGGTTTTTCTAGCTGGGAAGTTGTCTTTACTGACCAGGAATGTTTCGTTGTTTTTGGTAGTAATGGATATTCACACAAATCCCAATTTCTAAATGCTATCTGTATAGAACGATCTCTCTCCAGGCTTTTAAGCAATAATAATTTATTACGATCAGAAACTTTAATATGTGGCACACGCCATTGTATTTTTTGTATATCTATTTCTACGTTATCATTTTTGTCTAGAAGCACACAGTTCAATGCCGAGCTGCTTCGTTGTAATATAAGTTCATGTTTACAATTGATTATTATTTTGTTATAATCTTCTGCAAATCCCAGTATTCTGTTTAATGGCACGATAACACTAAAATATCCGTTTCTTAATTTCGTACCACCTAAGTTCCATCCCCAGACTGTTGCAGCTTTACTTTCACCTTCATTCATAGAGGCATACGATTTTAAGGTTGTTGTAATACCAACATTTTTATTGCGATCGATTTCAACACCATTTATTTCATACCTAATATCTTGAAACAAATATGAAATTGGATTATTTATAAAATCAACATCTTTTTTTATTGTTTTCCCTGCTGGATCTTTAGTAGAAACACATGCATAGCCTTCTATAAAAATGGAACTATTGCAGGGCAATACATACAAATCTTGATGATGAATGGGTATTCTGATTTCATCATTTTCTTTAAAACTAGTATTATACGGATTGTAGCTATGGATCTCATAACTTTCAATAGAGTTGTCATGTTGCACTAAATCTGTTATTTGAAGCATGTTGTTATTATTTTAATTTTAATCCAATATGTGTGAGAAATCTTTTATTCTCTTTAGTAATTTTAATTTGTCTTTTAATGTTTATCGCGTTGACACGTCTGACTTCTTTGGCTATAGGAAGTGAAATATTACATGTTCTTCTCACGATAGGCGTTTTATTAAAAACTAACATCTTGTTTCTATTTATAAACAAAATAGGTAGTATTACTATTATTAAATTTTAGCTCAAGTATTCTTTTCAATGTGAGTAGTGATTATCATCACAGGCAATCTAAGAATGTGTGTAGAGTATGAAGATATGTACTTTAATAACTTGTCCTAATTACGTTACGAGGATATCCATTTATATTAATAAAAAACATCAATTTGCTATGTTACTTTATTGTCTTTCCAAAATGACTTAAGAAATTTTAAACACAAGTGTCCACAATTATACATGTGATCACGCTGAACGTTTTCATAATTATACTGAATTTTATTTCCAACATATTTCATAAATTCTTTTGGAGGTTTTAAGTTACCATAACTGTCAAAATATTCAACGTAATCATTTATCTTGCCATAGGCTACCCAATGAGTACCGGAGTTTTCAGAAGAGTCAAGATTGATCACTCCACATTCTATCGGCAATACTTTATCTGGTAATTTATCTCTCATAAACACACCTCGAAAGAATGGAATATTATTCGAGTGTTTCATTATATCAATATTGGTTAAAGCTCTATTGGGTAGCCGAGATTTCAGTTTTTTTTCTCTGTTAAGTAAATGCCTAAACCGTCTTTGTAATGGTTGAGATGTAATCCTCTTCCAATGAACAATGCCTCCATTTCCTTATTGTGTCGTTGTGCTTCACGCAATTGCTTCTTAGCTGTTTTATATGCATTAATTGCTTTTGAAATACCGGCAGCACCTCCTGCTAAACTACCAACAGCGGATAATCCAGCAAATATTGGTACTAAAGGAAGAAATCCTCCAGTTTTTGGTACTGGTATAATCCTAGGTAATTTGATTGGTGTATCTGATGCGAATTCTTTAGCTGCTGCGTATGCTAATTCCATCAATGCTTTCTTACATGATGGTTTCAATTTTGTAATGTGCTTTTTAGTATGGGTAACAATTTTTTTAAGAGTTTTCTTAAAACCAGCTCCTGTTTTTACTTTATTGATGTTTTTGCTCAATGCAGATGAAACTGTTTTTTTGTTGTCTGTAATAACTCGTGTTGTTTTCATTGGTATTTCTTTATTTTTCTCCAAAGTAATAGAAACGTATTAAATAAGTACAAATACAGGTCTTTTTTGTTTTAAGAACAAATACGTAATGAATAGAAAAATATGTGTATTTGCTTAAATACATATTAGATCAAATTTTTGATTGGCCCACTTAAAATACATTAACTTTCATACTCTGGAACATAATCTGTTGATGAGCTAAATCTTTCAAGCGAGTTACTGTCATCTCTTGAAATGTCAAATGTTGGTTTAATTATATCATTCGCTTTAATTAATGTTTCTAGAGGATCTGTTATTGGTTTAAAGACCTTTTTAAATTTTAAATGAGCTGTATCCTCTTCATTTTGCATTGTTTTAATTTTATTTTTTATGCTATCGACTGACTTTATCAATTGTTCTTTAATATTAACCTGCATGATGTTTTTTTTTTAATAATGGCCCATCCGATATTTACAGATATCAGTTTTCGATTGGTATATTTTCTGCAATGAGTTGGTATTTATATGCACTTTCTAAAAGTATATAAATATGTCAAACCCTTGTCTGTATCTACCTTCATTTAGAGGACAATCTTTATTAATTAACAAAGAGTCAAATCTGTCTTTCCAAACAGCAGAGCAAAGTTTTTTAAATTGAAACCATTCGATATCTGTATTTACGTGCTCATTGTATATATGTTTTAAGTTTATCTCGTCTTGTTTGAAGATAATTAAAAGATTTACATTATCTCGTATAAGTTGTTTAGGTATTTTGGAATAGGTTTGTGATAAGTAAAAACAATCTATCTGTTTATGTCTCCCCATTGCAAAGTAATTACGAATATTGATTTGATTTTCGCATGCTACATCATCAAAAATCATTACTGCATTAGTTAAAGCATCATTTGGGTGTATGACTTCTTTATTATCATTGAAGACAAATAAGTTAGCACCTGGTATGTAACTCATAACTTGTTTTAAAAAACAATATTTTGGCTGGAAAGCCGTCTTCGAGTATAAGTAAATATGCTTAAACTTGAGACCATTTTCATGTAATATTAAATTAAGCATTATGTTAGTTTTCCCACAGTTAGATGGACCGCATATTATACATCTAATAGTATCTGGTAAGAGTGCACTATGTTTCACTTTACGTGTTTGATTTTCTAATTTTATATTATTAACTTCTAAAGTCTGTGGTTGTTTGATGAACTTCATTGTGAAAATGTAAGATAAATGTAAATGACATGCGTATATATACATATATTTAAAGGGATCAATAAATAAAACAAAGTTTGATGTAATTACATATAGGTACCTTTATTAACAAATTAAATCATACTTAATGCTATGAAATAATAGCTTATTAAAGTTAAAAACTAATAATAAAAATAATACACATACACAGATTACACATCACTGGAATAATCTACAAACATAGAATCACAATGCCCCCAGGGTAATGTATGAATTTGATCCTGTAATACTTGAACTTTGTCATCGTTTCTTTCTAAAACTTGTTTATCTACTTGCTGAGTGTATAAAACATGTTTAATTGATTTTATCATATTCATTTTACATCTATGCGCTTTATTTGTCAGCAGTACATTGTTGTAATCATTCAATTTTAGGTTACAAGTTACATACTTAGAAACGCCTTTGGCTTTTTTAATTTCAGTCTTCACACTGTTTATAACATATAATTTAGCTCTTAAACCGGTAAATTCTGCAATTAAATCGTCACCAACCTCATGTTTCCATAATCCAGGAATTTTAGCATTAAGTTGCGGTATGTGATATGGATTATTCATTCCAAAATTACTGGTATCAAACTTGGTAAGATCATCATGCATATCATGATAAAAATCATCTGTATAAATTAAATATAATAGGCTATCAGTATCTGTATAGCACAACTCAGCATTGTTTTCGTATTTATTTTTAATAACGTCATAATGAAATTGGTATAAATGTTGCTTCGAATATTCCAAAACGGTAAATCCAATATAAATAGGTCTATCTAAAACGACCTTTTCCCGGTACAATTCCACAGCTACGAAATTTTCTGAAAAAATTGATATTCTTTTTAAATTTGGTTTACATATCAATTTTTCAGCGCCAAGATGCTTATTTGTTTTATTTCTGGTATCTGTCCATTTTGTTACTAATTTTACATCGGCTTGCTTACGTTTATTTTCGATAGTTTTTCCGAATATGGCATTATTCAATAATTTAAAAAAGTCCTTCTCGAAAGCAGTTTTGGAATTTTGACGAAGCCTAGTATTCAGATCAATATATTTTTTGAGAAAGCATTCTTGCCTGAAGCTAAGTATACGATGAATCTTTTTTAAAATCAGACCTTTTTTCAAACATTCTTTCAAGTGAACATAATGAATTACATACTTTTGCTTATCATAGAGATTTGCAACCAATTTTAATGATTTTCCATAAGGAGGTACTATTTTTTCTACTGCAAAAGGTAAGTCTTTATGCTTGTAATGTAAATAATTTGGATAATTTAAGTCTACTTCCAAAATATAACCATAATCATTATCATCTGACACATCATTTACATCAAACTTGCTCATTTCTTTCAGACTCAAGAACTTAAATTCTTTAATAGGAAGTTTTTTCATCATAGCATAGCCATATAGATTATTACAATCAAGATATATTAAATAACTACTTGGTTCGAGCTCATTAAAATGCGGTAAATATTTATTGTTTGCTACAGCATGACGTAGAGAACACTGTGCTAGCCCACCACGAATTCCTTTTTCTAATAACTCGTACATTTGTAAATCACTTATCAACTCAAGTTCAGTGCCGGTATATAGAAGCATTGCATCCCAACTTAAGCTCGGTGATGTTACATAATAAGCCGGATCCAACTTATAGTAAAGTAAACTTGTTTTTCTAAATTGTTCAAATATATCACATAGTAAAAGCACATCACATTTTATGTATAAATCTGTGTATTCACCAAGAGATTTTATTTCGAATATATTCCAAACTGTTTGAGCGTGTAAATATTCTTCATTAGTTATATGTTTTTCGCATAGAGTGTTATAAAAATGATACTTTAAGGGAAGTTTCGTCTCATCAAATTTAGACCAAGAATCAATATAGTCATATGGATAAACACCTTTTTTTCGCATTAAATCAAATTTTCTTTTATCAGTAAACTCTCTTGATAAGTTTAAAAAATCGTTTTCTGATAAACTTTTACTTAATGCATCTAGACTAGAACTAAGAAACTGAAAGGAATCAATAAACTTTATTTGTATAGGTTGATTGTTTTTTTCTGTATTTATTAACTTTATTATTGAAAGGTATTTTTCTTTAGTTTTCGGTATTATATTAATAGAACCTTCATACTTTGCTAACTCTTCAATGAATAAATGTGAGTCATATCCAGACATATTATGAAAGACAACAGGAATGAATGAACAAACTCTATACATCAAATTACAATGCGAGTGCGCTGCCCCACGATACTCGGATGTAATATGATCATGATCTCGGACTTTATCATTCAATAATAATTGTTTACATATGTGACATGTAGTCGAATTTCGATAATCCATCTCTTGTTCTGCTGATAATGGGGTCATTGGCTTTTTACTACTTAAAATATTATGTATATATTTAACGTCTTTTATTAAATATTTAACAAATATTTCCACGCAATCTGTACCTCGATATGTAACATACTTGTTTAATTGATCATTATGTGCGCAACAAATATAATAAGCGAAACATGAAGGTTGGTGTGTTTTTAGTTTCTGAGTATTCAAAGAGTTACTTCCATTATAGTCTATTAACATACATTCAAAATCAGCATAAATTATGAAATTAATTTTTTGCTGCCTCTCGTAATGTTTGAACTTTAGTACAGAATTATGTTCAGGTAATACAGTCAAAATCTTAGAGCAGTTATGAGTCATATGTCTATTTTCGTTACTAAATAGTTGTAGACATGCATCACATAAATAAAGTTTTCCTTTAGAACGAGTCACTTGATGTCGCACTAGACGTATTAAATCTTTAATTAGACAGTAGTGTCCGATAGATTTCTTTTCGATATAAAGTAAATTAAAATGATTTTTTCTTCTATTTAGTGTTATATAAAGAGGTCCAGTCACAATATTATTTTGTATACCATATATGTTCAAACTGATGTTGGAATTATTTTTTTCTAACGTTTTAATATCAAGTATCGTAGGAGGAAATGACATTCCCTCAATATTTAAAACAGAGGTATAATGGGGGTATGAACTTGTTCTGCAAACATTATTTTTAGCTGGGTATAATCCAGCAACTATACTCCATAGTAAACAACAATTATCATTATTTTTAATATTTATACAACTTTTCGTGTGTTTAATAGCTACCATCAGTCAGATTCGCCGACCGAGGCATACTCTTTCCGACCCAGATGACCCCATTACACTCCTCCAGGAGCAGAATAGGGCCACCAGTACAGTATACAAGAACAGACGTCTCCCGTCATTCCGACCTCGCCGCCGAGGTCCTTTGCGATCGCGACCGCGTCCCCGAGTCAATGAAACTCCTCCCCGACCCTTGCTCGAAAACGAGGTGCCAGCAGTTGTTGCAGCTGAGCACGTAGCTTTAAATACCCCGCATAATAATCATGATGAAAATATAAATTTGATCCAGCCTGTCCCTTCTTGCTGTCCTCCCCTCAGCGATGCCCTAAGCCGAGGTTCGTACCCCACAGGGGGTGCCCTTAGCGAGCATTCGCTTAGTTTTAATTTAGAATAGTTAAAAGCTCCTGGCTGGAGGCTCTAAGTGTAGAAGCTTAAGGCCACCACAGGAAAAGTTCGGTTAAGCAGCCATGACCTTAGTTAAAAAAAAAAAAAAATAAAAAAAAAAAAAAAAAAAAAAAAAAAAAAAAAAAGGGAAATACTTGTTTATATTAATTTCGAGATGACTCATAGAAACAAATGTCCAACCAGATTGACAGTGCTGGAACTCGGTTAATTTATTATTTAGTTTATTTATTACTTTGGTTAATAATTCATTGAAATCAGTGTTCTTATATATAATTTCATATTTGGTATTAAACGACTTTAATTGTTGTTCGTCTGATTTTGATAACATAAAATAGGCAAACAATTCAAAACTCAATTTTATGCAGTTGTGTTCATTAAGTGACATATTTATCAATTCTGTTATATTTATTAGATGATCACCCAGGAACGCCTCTACACCGAGGTACTCGTCTTCCTGAGTGACATTCAATCTGTATGTCATTAATCTGTTTTTGAATGCTGTTGCAATAATATGAATATCTGTGAACTTGGTATTCAATAAACAATTTGCTTTGTGTATATTCGTTCTCATATGATAGGAATACTGATTTTCTGGTATTTCAATTTTACATTTATGACAGGTTATTGACTTTCTAGATCTCGATTTGCTGTTGAGGTGTGTAACTGTAAAAAAGAAAACCAATGCCAAGATTACTCATATAATATTTATTTATACTACAACATCATATTTATAAAATATAGCATTAATAAAGACATATTATGTATGTAGGTAAATACAATTAAAAATTAAAAGAAGATACAATTTAAAGTAATAAGTACATAAGCAAATATCGACTGACACCTAGTTAATCATAGGCACCCATGTGGGTGATAGCACAATTTTTAAAATCATTTTGAGTTGCTTTAACAAACTCCTTTATGTGGGCCCAAGATTCTTTATTTTCGTCTAATTTTGTCTTAATTGTAGTTATGGCCGAGCGCCATCTATTTATAGGCATTTTTTTTTTTTTCTTCCGTATTGTAAATTTTCACTTCTACATAATATTTTCCTTCTTTAGTCTCACTTATCTGTCGAGAATATCCCTTGGCCATCCTTCTGGTAAAATATGAATATAGTGGTGGTATATTACCAGTTTTGTGGGATCTCTGTGTTGGGATGACGCTTTCTTCAACATTACTGTCTTCACCGAATAATTCACCAGCTGTAACTCGAGCTGGCGGTGTTACTGGTGAAATGATCGGCTTCGATTTCTTTGCGCTTGTTGACGCTTCGCTCGACTTGCTGGACCTTTCCCGCTTCGTTTTTCTTTCCTCTGTCTTCCTCTTCGACTTCGTCTCTTGTTCAGAGTCATCGCTGGAGAGGAAAAGGTCTTCGTTAAGTAGTTTCGACCTGTGAACAAAAAAAAAAAAAAAAATAGATATTAGTGCATTGCAATCAATCCATTTCCTTCATAATTCCTACATTTGAAAAGGAACTGATCGTGACGAAGATAAATAATTAACAGATATGAATGTCGTTTGATTTTGTGCAGGAATCGAATCCAGGACACAAAATGCTTACAAAATCGATCAGTCAGCCACTGTGCTAGCCATGTTAATAAAAAATTAAAAATATACATAGCATTTGATCTGTGCAGGAATCGAACCTGCGGCATAGAAAAGCGTCACTCAGCCACTGAGCTAAGCGTGCTAACTATTGACGGTTAACATTTTAATACATGAATATATCAATGAATACATGACTGACCATTCAATAGTTAGATATGATTATGAATAGGTACTTACATTCTTGATTGATGCTTAGACAGGTAGCTTGATTAGGAGCTCGGAGCGTTGATTCCTTGCAGAGAGGATTCGTTCCAGAGAGGAATTGTGCCGTAGACTAATTTGCGATGCGTTTTTATAGCCCTAAAATCACGTCATTCAATCCAAATATGTAAAACTGCATACTTGCAAAAATTGTCAATTGCCTACACGAGCGTACAAATCGTAGCGGTTTTAAGTTTACAGTTTTAAGTTTATATAAGACGAATGATAAGCGATTTTGAATCTTATGTAGGTACTTACTTAAATCAACAATAGAGAATTTCATACTTACATAGAAAAAAAAGTTTGATGGTTGTTGTTTTTTTGTTTTTTTTTTTTCTGAATGTTTTCGATGCCAACGGTGCAAACGCTGCGGTTTGCACGCATGCAACTCCTAGTGGAGATTGACGAGTCAGAATCTAGCGTTTAAAACGCAGCGGTTATAACGCTCGTCTGTAGACTGAAATGTATCTTTGTGCACGTGTCAATAATTCCTAGCCATATGGAGACAAGAAGAGCCATCAGTTTCGGATTACTTTACATACATAAAAACGAAATTAAAATGAACCTTAATGACAAAAAAAAAATGGATCGGTACCTATATAAACCAATCCAAGATACCAAAAAAAACATTCGAATTGTCTTATCTGCTCTACGATGTCGGTAAGTAAAATATCAAAAATATTTTAAAATTACTTATTAATAAAAATATTAAAATGTGTATTATAAATTAATTTTAAATATTTTCACAGGGATCTATTCTAGGATAGTTCATTTGTCTTCGTAAACTTGTCTTTTAAGTATCATTTAATTAATATCTACCTCTTTGTTTCAGATGTCCAGCAATATTTTCCCCACTAATTCTTCATACTCACCAATTCCTGCCGAACAAGCCCTACGTCAAAAAGTGGTCAACTATTTGGAGAGAGAAATACCATTTCAACCATTTCAATTTGAGGACACACCACCTTGCAGCAATAGTACCAACAGTAACAATAATAAAAGACGAAGAAGTGATGTTGTATACTCATATATACAGAAACCATCAACTGGTCATCGTAGTAAAATAATACGAATACAAGTTTTTGACGCGGAAGAATTCACAAATTCACCATGTGATTGTAGTGCCAATATATGTGTCAAACATGTTGTGGGGAATGTATTTAATGATGATATTTATAAATGTGTTAAGGATATTTTAAGCAAATTGCATAAAAAAATGTAAATAAACTATCAATTCAAATTATGTATGGTTGTCTCATATTCATGATTAAAGAAAGATTATTATAATTATATTTCAGTTCTTTTATTTCTATCACTCCTGTTAATAAAATATCAAAATAAAAGTCACGAACCTATCTACACACCAGACAAATAGTTACACTTAGCAAATAAAAATAAAACTCTCAAGTACTACGCATGTGTTCCTATTACACACCAAAAGTCAAATTATATTAAACTTAATTAGTTAAACATTACTACTACATTACTTAAAACTTCTTTATGACAGGGTACATTTACATTTTATACACATACCTACACTTTTTATTGTTCATGTCTGTACTCATAATGTAAACCTATTCATTTGGAATGTGGTATATTGGTTTAATCGAAATATCACATGCTGATTTCAGATGTAAATGAATAATTATAACTTTATAGCTATAGGGCACACGATGGGTGGAAAAGAATATGACCTGCTTCCTTTACGGGAATGGGAATGTGTTTGTTATGTAAACAATCAGTCGTGCTTAGCAACTGATTATGAATAAGATTTTTAAACGATGTTGGTATTTGGTATCATACTCAGAGACCACATTAATTTAAATTTTATCTCTGCAAGGGAAGGAAATACATGTAACTTATAAATACCTAATAGGTAACTCTCGGTAATAAATATACACCATCATAGAATAAAATCCCAAGGAAATACATGTAACTTTACCTAATTCGCGGTAATAAACACCATCATAGAATAAAATCCCAATAGTAGAAGTTTCATTCCGAATGGAGTATTCTAAACAAACGATCTTGAATAGATGTCTCATTTCGATCTGAATGCAACAGTCACTTTGAATTGATAATTCTGAATACAAATAACATTCGTTTTGAATAGAGGATTCTGAATGTCGAATAGTCATAGGGATACTTGAATAGTTGAATTGCGAAATATAGGGTATTCAGATCTGATAAATGATCTGAATACCCTATATTTCAACTACTCACTCGGTATGTATCACACTATTTACATATTTTCTTTGAGTTCATTATGGTGCGAGTGGGCGTTCTGCACATTTCTCCCGCCGTGCGTCGTCCGCCGCTGACGTCGCAGTCGTGGGTGTCGGTGCAGAGTCGCCGTGGTTGATTGGTAGCACCACTATCTTTTTCACTGGGCGTCGCAAGATGCCTCCTTTCGTGGCCACATCCACTGTGCGTACCACTCCGTCTGGGCCGGGAAATGTAGCACAGATGCGTCCTTTGACCCACATGTTCCTTGGGAGGTTGCCGTCTACGATGAACACCAGGTCACCGACCTTGGGAATCGCACCTTTCGTATGTGGTTCTCTGCGATTTCGTAGTTCTGGGAGGTATTCTCTCAGCCATCTGGCCCAGAACATGTCAGCGAGCCTCTGGGCTGCGCGCCAGCTGGCTCGTAGGCGTATGTCACTGTCGTCAAATTTCCCGGGTGCCGCTATGCGACCGGGGCCGCCCAGGATGAAGTGATTGGGCGTCAGGGCCTCAGGATCCTCGGGGTCTGCGGATACGTGTGTGAGTGGTCGGCTGTTTACAGTGTGTTCGGCTTCGATGAGCAGCGTGTGGAGCACTTCTTCGCTCGGGAACCGCTCGTTCAGTGTAGCGGCTAGGGCTGTCTTTACGGACTTTACCATGCGCTCCCAGGCGCCTCCCATAAATGGTGCTCCGGGAGGGATGAATCGCCAATCGATCATTTTCTTTGAGGCTTCTTCGGCTGTGGCTGCAAAAATGGCTACTCGTAGTTCCTTTTCAGCGCCGTGGAAGTTCGTTCCGTTGTCGGACCACAGCTGCTTTGGGCACCCTCGGCGCGCTAGTGCCATTATTGCCGAGTCTGTATTGAGCGATGCCACAAGTTCGAGGTGAATGGCTCGCGTCGTGAGGCATGTGAATAAGGCGACGTACCTTTTTTGATGACTCCGTCCAGCTGTAATGGTCAGTGGTCCGAAATAGTCTAGTCCAGCGTAAGTAAACGGTCTCTGGTGGTGTGCTAGGCGACAGGAAGGGAGGTTCCCTGTCATCGGCTGCGGTGGCGAGGCCGCTCTCATACGGCACGGTAGGCACCTGCTTATGATGTTCTTGACAGTAGGTCGTAGGCGGAGTACCCAATGTTCTTGGCGACACTCGTTGACAATGGTTTCAGGGCCGTGTAGGAATTCCGGGCCGTTGAACCAGCGATGATCTTGATCGTAGTGTTCGGGTACGTCTCTCGTGGCGTCGTCTGCTGGGTTCAGTCTGGTCGGTACCCAGCGCCATTCATTAGTGGAGCTATGTTCTTCAATTGCTGCGATGCGATGGGCGACGTATGGTTTGTAGGATCTGGACCCAGTTCTAATCCATGACAGTGTAGTTCTGCTGTCGGTCCAGAGTGTGGTAGACTCTGGCGTTTGTTCGTGTTCTTCCTTGACCGCTGTTGCCATGCGTGTGCCAAGCACTGCTGCTTGCAGCTCTAATCCTGGGATTGACGTTAGTTTCAATGGGGTCACTTTGGCTTTGGCTGTGATTAGGCAGACGTGGACTTTTCCGTCCCTGGTGACTGTTCGCCAATATAAAGCTGCTGCGTATGCGGATTCACTCGCGTCGGTGAATACGTGCAGCTGTAGTGATTCCGTGGCGCTGAAACCTGGGTAGGTTCGTGGGATCGAGATGTGTTCTAGTGCTTTGAGGTTGACGAACCATTTCCTCCAGCCTGCTGCTAGGTCATCATCTAGGGCTTCATCCCAGGTTGTTCCGCGACGCCAGACTTCTTGTAATATTTGTTTGGCTCTGATGGTCACTGGTGATACTAGTCCCAATGGGTCAAATAGGGACATGACTATTCGAAGGGCTTCTCTCTTGGTGGGTGTTTCATTTTGCAGGATGTTCTATGGTATGCTTATCAGGCTCAGGTTGAAGGCGAGTGAGTCTTCTGTCGGTTTCCATATTAGGCCGAGGACTCGCTCTGTCTGCCCGTCGTCTTTCAGCTTGATCGTGTCTTTGGTTTTGGTTACTTCCCCTAGGGCTTCAAGTAGGGCGACAGAGTTTGACGACCATTTCTTGAGTTTGAAGTGTGCTTCTATGTGAATGTCGCGTACTGCTTGTGAGACTCTTACTGCTTCTTCTAGCGTGTCAAAGCTGTTTAAGTAGTCGTCCATGTAGTGTTTTCTTTTGATAGCTTCGACTGCCTCGGGGTGTTGTTTCTGAAATCTTTCAGCGTTCGTGTTCTTCACGTATATGGCTATGGTTGGTGAGCAGGAAGCCCCGAAGATCAGTGACTTCATACGGTACTGTTCAGGGGGCTGGTCGTCTCTTCGGTTCCCTCGCCACAAGTAACGGAGAGCGTCTCTGTCTTCGGGTCGGAGTTCTATTTGTAAGAACATTTCAGTGATGTCGGCGGTCACGGCGATCGGGTGTTGGCGGAAGCGCATGATCACTCCTGGTAATGATTGTAGGAGGTCTGGGCCCGTGAGTAGCTGGTCATTCAAGGAGATTCCCTTGGTCTTGGCTGCAGCGTCGCAGACGATTCTTAATTTGTCCGGGATCATTGGGTTGTAGACCGCAAAGTGAGGTAAGTACCAGGTTCTGTGTTCTGAAGTGATTGTTGGAGCTGGTTCAGCATATCCCTTTGATACTAGTGCTTCCATTTGTTCGGAGTACCTCTTCTTGAGGTCTGGGTCTTTGTCGATTTTCTTTTCCACGCTGATGAGTCTGTTCAGAGCGCTGTCGTAGTTGTCTGGCATTTTTGAGTTTTCGTCTTGCCATAGTAGCGCGGTTTGGTATCGTCCTTCTGGGGTTCTCTTCGTGTGCTGTTGTAGGATACGAAGTGCCTTTTCATCGGGATCATTGATGGGTTTCTTTGGGTTGATTTGTATGTTGTCCACTGTGATGTGTTCCTTCACCAGTTCATGGAGGTCGTCGTCTGTATTGACGTGTCTTATGAAGTTTACTCTGTGGCCAAGTGTTCGTGCGTGGCTGCCGTGCAGGACCCAACCGAGCGGTGTTAGTGATGCCACTGGTTGGTTCTTCTTTCCTGTTTTGGTCTCTGTTGTGATGAGGAGGTCCCAGTTGTCTTGGCCGATTAGGAGTCTGGGTCTTGCGTCTTCAGTTACTATGTCTTTGACTATGTCTCGGAGGTGTTCGCAGTTCCTGATTGCTTCTTCAGGTATCTTTTGCGCAGCCAACTCTAGCTGTTTGACTGTTCGTGCTTGTATCTTGCGTTCGGTTGTGTGAAGTCCTCTGATAAAGAGGTTTACTCGTCGTGATGTCATGTCGATTGTGGATTCGCCGTCGAATGCTGCTATGCGTAGTGGTTCACGGAATCCTTCTGCTCCTATTTGGTTGGCTAGGCTCTCGTTGATTAGGGTTGTCGTAGAGCCATCGTCTAGGAGTGCGTAGGTGTCTACAGCTCCCGCCGGTCCAGACAGGCGAACCGGTATTATTTTCAGGAACGATACTTTGGGTGTCCATGCTGAGTGGACCTTCTCTTGTTCTTGTTTGAAACATTCGGGTTCTTCCTTCTTTTTGTTCGCTGCGCTGTTGGCGTGTAGCATCTTGTGGTGTAAGTGTACGCAGTCGTTTATTTCGCATTTCTTTGGTTTACAGCTGTGTTGCTTTGTTCTGAGTCTGAGGCAGCGGAAACACAAGCGATGTTTCTTGGCAATATCCCATCTAGCGTCAGTAGTTGCTTTCTTGAATTGTTCACATTCCACGATGTTGTGCCCTTGGTGTTCACATAAAACGCACTTTGTTTTGTTCGTTTCTTGCGTGGTATGTACTCGTTGCTGGCGTCGTTGTGTGTTCTGAGAGATCTGTGTTGTCGCAGCGATGTTTTCGGGTAGTGCGTATGGGCTGCATATTTCTGCTTCAATCTTGATGAATCGGGTGAACTTCAAGAGATCGGGTTCTGTTCTGGGTTGCGTCGCTGAGAACTGGTACCACTGTCTCTTCAGGGTCGGAGTGAGTTATTCGATGATGGCTTTTGTTACTTCTGGGTTGAAAAGGTAGTGTCCGCAGTTGAGTGCTTGTAGGGTCCCGACTATACTTTCTATTTTGGTGGCGAATGTGCAAACTTCACGCGGGGATTCAGTGAGGCGCGGCAGAGCTCGTAGACGCTCTATTTCGGCTATTGCGATCGAGTCCGGACGTCCAAAACGTAGCTCGAGTGATTTCATAACTTCGTTCAGGTCGGCGTTCACTATTAATAGGCCCTGTACAGCTTCCTTGGCTAGTCCTCGAAGGCTTCTTCTAAGTCTGGACATGTTCTCCACTGCTGTCAGTCGGTGTGCCGTCTCACAGTAGGCGGCGCGGAAGGTGAGCCAATCTTGATAGGCTCCGTTGAAGTATGGTAGTTCGGTGGTTCTTGTTGGCTGCTGGTACTGGGTGGCTTGTACGGCGTGTGTGATTGCAGCAACGAGTTCTTTTACGTCCGTCCTTGGTTCTTGGACGGCCATCGTTGTGGGTTGGTGTGCGACGCGTGCTGATGGCATGGGCTGTGGTGCGTGGGTCTCGGTGGCGTGCCTCGGAATGTGGCTGTGATGCGGTGCCATAGTGTAGATCGGTTGCCATGCTGCGTTCGTTGTTGTGTTCGTAGGGTTCTGTGGCCAGGGCGCGACGGGCTCCGTCGGTGCTGGCGTTGGTTGCAGCTGCGCAGGTAGGTAGTTCGGTTGCCAGTATGCGGATGTGGCCACTGGCTGCATGTTCGGGTGTGGCTGCGGGGGTGCGGTGTTTTGTTGCCAGGCGGCGATTACTGGCGGTGGGTTCAGGTGCGGCTGTTCAGTCGCGGTGTTTGCCTGCCAGGCGGCGATTACTGGCGGTGGGTTCAGGTGCGGCTGTTCAGTCGCGGTGTTTGCCTGCTAGGCGGCGATTACTGGCGGCGGGTTCAGGTGCGGCTGTTCAGTTGCGGGTTTCGGTTGCCAGGGCGCGGCGGTGTTCACTGGCAGCGTGTTCTCGAGTTCGGTGTTCGGGTCTTCAGGCGGTGGGTGCGTGGTGTTGACTCCCGCCGGTAAGGTCGCCGGGGCATTCCAGGGTGCGGCGGTGGTTGCTGGAACTGCAGGTTCAACCGGCGATTTTTGTTCGGGCTGATGCGGTCGGTCGGTGATGGCGAGTACTTGTGTTGATTGTAGCCACGTAGTTACTCGTTGATCGTTTCCATTTTCCGAGGCGACTGAGGATGCGTCTTCGTCAGTGGATTCGGCTTCGACCTCGGCGAGGCGCGCGGTCGCTAATTCCACTAGTCTTTGTGCTAGCTCTGCTTTGGCCTGGGCTATGCGGCGCGCTTTTGGTACTTTTCCACTTTTTGGTGAGGTAGGTTTGCTGCGGCGGCCACATTTTTTATTTTCGGGTTCATTTTCTTGTTGCGGGGCGACGGCTTTTACTGTAGGTTCGGTTGCAGTGGGTGCTTCTGACGTTTCAGCTGTCGTTTTTGTGGCCTCCGTACTGGTTGTTTCGGTGGTAGTTTCTGTAGTGGCTTCGGTGGCCGTTTCGGCGGCCGTTTCGGTGGTCGTGGTCGATGCTTGTCTGCCTCTTTTTCCTGTGGATCTTGTGACTGGCATTGTTCTTGATGAATTCTTCTAAATATTCTTTAAAGGGGTTCAGTAGAGTTTTCTTGATGGTTTTTCCTCGGATCCGGCTGGCGAAGGACCAGAAAATGTGAGCGTTGTGAGGCTCACACTCAGTGTGCTGGATTGGAGGATTGAATAAAACTCATTAACTTAAAGAACGTTGTTTTACTTGTTTCACCAATTGTTCGAAAATTACAGCCAGTACAATTTACTTAATACACCTTATAGTTGTAGTAAATTACATAAGCGCAAGTAGCGGCGGTGACGTCCCGCATGTTAAATTACATTTTCCAATAAAATCAGTTTTCATGAATTGGCGGTCGGACTCAACTCCAGGTCCACCAATCAGAGAGAGGCAGAGGCGTCTCGGAAACGGACAGGTTTCGACATGTTCAAACCTGTATCGCCTTGACCTGGGGTTGCGTCCGACCATAACAATTGTTTCATATAAGACAAACTTATAGCTAGATAATCACTTATTGGTATGTATCACTATTCACTCGGTATTTAACACACTATTTACATATTTTCTTTGAGTTCATTATGGTGCGAGTGGGCGTTCTGCACAGTAATCAAGTGAACTATGTGAAGTGGAATAATTCACTCTCTGCTGCGTATGGGTTGGATTGTGGAGTGAGGCAGGGGGGGCTGACCTCGCCCAAGCTTTTCAAGCTTAACGTCAATGAGATGATCGCTGGACTCAGCAGTAAGCGGATTGGATGTTGGATTGACAACGTTTGCGTCAATAACCTCAGCTACGCGGATGATATGGTGCTGCTGGGTCCAACGGCCGGCTCCATTAGAGAGCTTTTAGGATCTACTAGAGAGAACGCGGTCAAGTCCTAACAGCATTCTAAGGATGTTAGTGGACAAAGACTCGCCGATAATGAATCACTTCATGCAGCTGTTGGTTAGGCAGGAGTGATTCATTACATCCGGTGAATGTATGTAATAATTTTTCTGTGAGTTATGTAGTACTTAGTTATAATAATTGTAACACACTAACATAGCTTTTAAGTTTTCTTTTTGTAAATAACCAACTAACATATTATGGATCATTGTTGTAGGTACCTATAAGTAAATAAATAAATTTAATTAACGTGAAAGCGTAACAAACTTAGATTTTTACCATTGAATGATGATTTCATGAAATAATGACATTTGAGAATTAATGTAAATACATATTTGTTATGGTCGCGAATCATATTTTGATCAAGATATAACCTGACACTGACCTGCTAATTGCAAAAAAACATAGGAAATTTTTAAATTCGCGGGCTTTTTAGCCCATCCCCATAAATAAGGCGTTGGTCAATACTATGTCATATTCCCAGATTCCTGTTTCCTGAAAGAAAAAGTTAGAACCTCCATAATATTATGACGGCACCACACTATCGTCCAACTGTCCAACTGTTCGTCCAACCTTCCACATGTAGAGATATAGTTCGTGCATGTTTGACGATGTTTGATCGTGTTGCCGCGCAATCGCTCAGATGGCGGTAAATCGTACCTACATCAAAGGAGTTGGCCAACTCACACGAACAGACCCTCCACACATCAGTGTGGTAATATGCATTCAAAAGGTATACCGCAGTACGCGTAGCATGACGCTTTCTATTTCTACGAAGAATAGACACAGCTGACAGCTCTTTCTATGCAAAGCGACGTTTCGTTTCTCCATTTTTGACATCGCACCGTAGAAATCATTCTACAATCTGTCATTTTGTCTTTCGTTTCTAACGATCTTTGTCTAGGTCCTTTTACATCTATACTATTTCAAAAGAAAGTTTTCTATCCCAAACTGTCAAAATCACTAAAGTAGTGAAGACAATTTCATTTTGTAATCGCCATTCTAAAGACAGTAGTAAACTTTTTACTCGACGGCCACAAAGTATCTACGGTTATTTACAAAATCATGATTTTACAGGAGAGCGTTTTAAAAATTTTGATTGTCTAACTAAATCTGATTATTTCTAATCGGACTAAAAAGGTGTGGAATAAAATATGAACTAAAATTCACACCAACACCTCGTATTCAGGTGCAAAAAAACCGGCCAAGTGCGTGTCGGACCACGCACAATGAAGGGTTCCGAAGTTAGGATGAATTTAACCCAAAAACAAACATAACTTTGTAGTTGAAAAATATGTTCACCCATACGAAATGTATGGGAAAACATGTTTTTGCAACTGCAAAGTAAAGTTGGTCAATTATTACTCGTTAAGTTGTAGAGCCTTCTTAGTTGTGATAGTTTTCCTTTTAATTTCGTTATATAAACTACTGCTGTGATTTTTTCACACATCCAAAACCAACCATTTAGCTGACAGGGGGGGGGGGACACTTGACTCTAACAAAAAGTAGCACTTTAAAGCTTATTATTTCGCAAACGGTTCCTTAAACCCAAAAATGGTTTTACAAACTCACAATGTTTTTGAAGGACCTTTCCAACGATATCCCACACCAAGGATTAAAAAAAAAAACTTCCCCACTTTACGTGTAGGAGAGGTACTCTTAAAAAAAATGTTTTTCATCATTTTGTTTTACCAATTTGTCGGCGTAATTAATATATTTACTCAAAAATGCATGTAATGTGGTCATTATTTTGACAACCTTGTTTGAGCAAAGTCGACCTTGCCGTTCTGTTTCAAGGAGCGGCCGGCAAACTTTTGCTGGTCGCTCTAACAGGCCGGCAAAACATTGCCGGCCGCTATTTTGACGTTTCAACGTTTTAAAAAATCAAATGCAAAAAGGTTTTATTTAAAACACAGCTGTTTGTATTTATAGAGATAGGTACAAAAAGATTTTATTCCTTATTTGGCTGTATAGTTCCAACAACCATTGTTAAAAAAAACAAAACGAATAAGTAACAAAAGCGCGGTTCAGCGAAAATTTTATTTTTATTTAGTATCTTTTTTGTGTAATAAATGAAGAAATAATACAGCAGTCAAACACCGCATTAAAATTATCGCAAACTATTAGTAATATCAAACCGGGAAAGTCGGTGTTGAATTTTAGTAACTGTACTATTCATAATTGTCATTTTAATTAAATTTCTAGTTAATTAATATATATTTTATTGAAATTACTTGCTGGTTTTATTTAGATTTGATGATGATTTGTTGATTTTGATTTGTGTTTTTTGAGTAAAGCACTATACAAGCCTTGGCCCACTATGACTGCTTCGCTGGTCACGCTATGATTGCCTCGAGCTAGCCTAGCTACGCTCTAGGCCTTCCAGCTTGGCCATCATTGCAGCCCTTGCTGTCCTCGCTGTAAAGGCCTCGACCTACGGCCTCGGCCTTTATCTCACCTCGTCCATCAAGTGCTGCACGCTGACCGCGCTGTGTCGGCCTGGAGCTGCGCTACGCTGCGCTGTCGGCCATCATCAGCGCGACCAGCAAAGTAATCATTATAGACCGCGGCAGTAATGTACTATTATGTATGCCAAATTACAGCTTTCTAGTACTAAGGGTCTCGGAGCTAGACCGCGGACAGACAGACAGACAGATAGAAAGATAGACAGATAGACAGACAGACAGATAGACAGACAGACAGACTGACATGACGAAACTATAAGGGTTCCTTGTTTACTACGGAACCCTAAAAACAGTACTGTACCTTTTTTTTCTTTTGCTTATATCTCGAAAATGGCGTGTACAATCGCAAAAATAATAAAAACAACCTCCTTTATAAAATCCTTAAACACCTAAGACTCAACATGTAGGTAATATTTTTTCTTATTTTCCATACAAAAAGTGAAAAATAAAATACTTCTAGCCAGCGCACCTCCGGCTCTAAAAAAAAATTCACGGGGTAGGACAAACAAGTACCACGTGACCTCGCCATTGTCAAATACGATTTTAGTTGTGTCAAAATTAAATTTTTTTGAGATTTTTTGTTGCAGAATAGCTAGATACTTATAGCCAAAATTAAGGAATTTTAGTGATAGTTTAATTAGTTTAGTTCGGTGTACAAGAGAATCGTCACCATTACCAAAGAAATAGTTAAATACAATATTACTGTAACTTTTTTTTTCTTCCAAAATACGATACTTCGACACTTTGAGATTTTTTTTTGTAGTTGACGTGACTTGATAAAAATTGAGAGTCAAACAGAAAAAAAAATTCTATGACAAAACAAAGAATTCTGAGTCGAATTATGAAAAGAGTGAATTTCGTAAAAAGTGCAGTTTAGTCTTTCTACACGGAACGTCATTTTTGTATATTCTTCCGTCGACAAAACTCGTTTCTACGGTGGTCATGCTACGCGTGCAAAAATCATTCTACAATCTACCATTTTGTCTTTCGTTTATAACGATCTTTGTCTAGGTCCTTTCTAAGTAAACTATTTCAGAAGAAAGTTTTCTATCCCAAACTGTCAAAATCACACTGACAACTGACAGTTGTCTATGGTATTGAAGATAATTTGATTTTGTAATCGCCACGTTAAATCGACGGCCACAAAGTATATATGGTTACCTACAAAATCATGATTTTACAGGAGAGCATTTTGAACACAAAACTGTGATAATTAATTGACGTGACTTATCAGTAAAAATTAAGGATCAAACAGAAAAATAAATTCTATGACAAAACAAAGAATATTCTGTGTCGAATTATGTAAAAGAGTGAATTCCGTAAAAAGTGCAGTTTACTCTTTCTACTTTGCTGCCATCGTACTGTATACACGGGACGTCATTTTTGTCTATTCTTCCGTCGACAAAACGGTGCTCGTGCTAAGCCTGCAGAAGCACCTATCACTTCAAAGTCCTCTGAATGAAGTTGGAACGTGCATATTGACATGTGTGGACAGCCTGTTTTGATCGATCGTGAGTTGGGAGGACAGCACAGATAACTATATACTAGTGAGGACAGACTGGAGTCATGTTGGAGTGTTGGACTGTTGCACGATAGTGTAGTACCGACATTAAACTCTTTGGCATAGAGTTTAGGAAATAGATTGCTCTTTGGTTTGAACCTGCCTTCCTGCCTTTATGTATAGTCTATGGCCCCGGCCTTTTGTACGTTTTTTTTCCGTGTGAATTCAAGTCTGTTGGCGGCCAAAATAAAGTTAAATAAATTACCGACCTAAATTGTATTGTGGTTAACGATGTCGGATATCTCAAATTCTTATAGTAGTAGTTCTAGTAAACGGCGCCTTAATGAGATCGACGACACTATAGCATATTTGTCGCAGGAGGTAAATACTTTGAACGATTTTGTGCACAAAACGGAGTTTGAATGCTCTCTGATGACTGTGAAAATGAAAAGGGAGAAGGTTAAAGCTGTTTCAGCGATGGCCAATACGCAAGTACTAATAGCTAACATGAAAGTCATGTTAGCAGAAAACGATCTTCATAAGGACATTGAAAAACTGAGGAACTTTAAAAGAAGGAAGTTGGAACGTAACGAAGGTAAGTCTGGCTAGATTTTAGATTTAATTTGGTTTTGGAAAGTTTTTACATCGTCGCGTTTTATATAATTTTTCTCGTCCACCCGCCATTTGCCTAAAAGAAAAAAATTACGTTACGATATTTTTGATAATTAATCGGTTCTCTGCCCGTCATTTCAACTGTCGGTCAGAGGGTCGTCTTTTGTCGCTTAGTAGTATTATCGTGAGGTCGTGAGGTACCAGTGTCACGATTCACTATAACATCTCACCTATTTATGTTTTTGGTCATCCCAAGAAATGCCACTACAAGTATTTCTGTGGTCAGAGGGTCATCATAGTGTAGGTGTCTACATAACATTCTAGCTAGAGGTCAGTGGGTCGTCTTAGGGGCGGACTAGAGTCTGAATTAAGTCATATTTGTGCAAGGGCTTGCCCCCTATAGGTCAATCCACACATATCAGGGCCAGGCCAGGATGTGGACTGACTGCTGTCAGAAATATCAGTGTGTACATATGAACTCGTTAAAACAAGTCCGTGTCCGGGCCGGCGACGGAAGCTTCAGTTCGCCCCTAAGACGACCCACTGACCTCAGTGTGTGCTTGAGCCATGTCACGTCCCGGGTACGGACCTGATATTTGTGGATAGACTTTAGGCATTTAATTCAATTTAACTGTTACTATGTCATGATATAGGCATGTTATGCGGAGGAATGAAGAAAATGTTGTGAATAAAATTTTGAGTATGTATGTGGATGGCTATAAGAGTAGGGGAAGATCAAAGAAATGATAGATGGATTGTGTGACAGATGATATGGCTGGAAAGGGATTGATTACTGAGATGACTGATGAAACATTAACTATTTGTTTTTCAGGTAAATCACAAGCGGATACCCCAAGTCCACCCCAAGTGACACCTCCAACCACAAATACTGTGTCAGTCCAAACTATAGAAAGCATGTCTAACAAGAAGAAGAAAAGAACGCACAGCTCCTTGAGTAAGTCCCCAGTTGACATTTCTTCAGACGAAACCGTGATAATACCAATCTTTAATGAAAGCTCCACATCACTGGTAGAAGCATCCCAAACGCCTCAAACAAGTATCTCTCAATCATTGTTTACCCAGACGGCAGAAAATAAATCGAACGATTCCGAAGTTTCACTTTCTAGCTCCATCAAAGAAGCATTTAACGAGCCATACACAAATACTCAAGAACCTTTAAAAAAATCTCCCACAAAAAAACGGAAATCTGAATCAAAAAGTAAGCTTAAACATGTCTCAAAGCATACTCGGTCACCAACTGACAGACCAAAAACTGTGGCCGAGCTAAGAAAAAATGTCACTTCAACATCAAATCTTATGGACTCAAGTTCACATCCAGCTAGCACTCCAAAGAATACTAGGACTGGTGATAAAAAGTCTACGGCTTGTTGCACGTATGTACCAGTAAGACACAACATGGGTGTGCTACCAAATCAACCTAGGTCGTCTACCATGAGTCCTTATTTAAATGAGTATCCAGCCACACAGGCCAATATGCAGCATCATTCCCAAAAAGGCAATAGTCAACATTTTAGTTTCTATGGTAACAAGCAGTAGTTTTCTTTAAACTTTAATCATTGGAAAAACTTATACAGACTTGATTTCATTTACTTGACTTAAAGACGAAATAATTAGTATTGATTGTGTTTTACTAACATGCTAAAATAATTAGGAACCTTTAAGGTTTTTTTAACCAATGTAGGACTATCATAAAACTGTGTTTTACTTGTTTAATTTGGTAATTTTTATAAAATCAATAACTATTTGTTTGTACCTATTTCTTTTAATATTTTTTTATTGAATTTGAAGAGACAAGAATTACAAGATTTTAAGGAAAATAATAGATTTAAGCAGTTCCTGAATTTACTTTAACATTATGTATGATTTACTGTGATTTTTTATGGGGGGGATACCAAACCACTGACAAGAAATAAAATAAAAAAACTGGTCTATGGTTCATGAAAACTAGTATGTAGTAGTAAGAGAACAATTGATTTTAACAACATTCAATTAATGTTAATTGAATCAAATTAATTGTAATTTGAAACTCAATGTTGTTACCATCAATTGTTTTTATTCTTTCAAAACAGTTTGAAGAAACAATGGTAATTTCTGTATCTATTTAAAAATACTCAGTTTGATTAGTTAAAATGTAAATGTTTTGTACTAAGTGAAAGGTTTCCAGTATTTTTTTATTGAAATTATATTTTTCTACATAATCATGGTACAAAAACAATAAAAAAATACAATTATAATAGTTGCAATCTTTATTAATCATTCATTCCCGGATTTGAAGTTTTTTATTAAAAGTTTTGTTGTGCTATAATTTTCTATTTGCATGCTATATAGCCCTCTAGTGTTCTAAATTGGAACTACGAAGTAATGTGTGGCACGGGGTTTTTATATAATATTTTATTAATTAAGTACACAGTGTTAATTTGTGCACTTAATTTGTACGTTTTTGTTTTATCTCAATTTGATCAAAATGTCTATCAAGCTTTTAGCTAGCAATTTTACTGTTTTATATGCTGTGTTCATTTTTAAGTACATAATATTTTACATAAGGGGTGCGACACTTGTTCTTGTTGGTGCAGCACCCCTGGGTCCCCTGACATTAGATATTAAGATTTCACTAATTTCTGACTGTCTTTTTGTTGTGCTTAAAAGCACTGAATTTTGAAGTTTCAAACATTGACACAAAGTAGTTATGCTACAGTTTATAATAAGAAAATACCTATTCTTTTTAATTGTTAAAAGTTGATTATATTTACGTGTTGATTATTTTTAATTATAATTTATAAGATTACGTACAAGAATTTAATGAAGAGTCCTATTTTTTTTAATAATGTTTGTCAAATCTCTTAAACGTGTTTAAGAGAAGACTCCAATATATGATTATTGTGATATTTCGTGATAATTTGATAAAAATATATGCACAACTCATAATTTTTTGATGTTTTATTGTTTCCCTGAATCACACAAACAACACAACAATTTCGTTGGGGTCGGCTTCCAGTCTAACCGGATGCAGCTGATTACATGGAGTGACTGCCTATCTGACCTCTACAACCCAGTTACTGGGTAACACGATACCCCTTGGTAAGACTGGTTGTCAGACTTTCGGGCTTCTGACTACCCATAACGACTTTCAAAGATGTACAAATGACAGCTGGCACCAACGGTATATGAGCGTTCGCCCAAAAAGTTGGCGATGTCTCAAAAAGCTGTCACTTGAATTACATGTTTTGATTAATTTGGCAATTTCCAAGTAGGAAATAATAAATATGGCTAATAGTGGCTACATAATTAAATATTTGACAGCTATTTGCGACGTTAGTACTTTCTGTATAAACGCTCATATCGTGCTTTGCGAGGCACGGACGTGTCACTGCTACTGCTGAGGGAGCTGGAGCCCACGCCATAGAGGACCACGATAAGAGCAGGCTGGAAGAGTGTAACGGTTATTCGACGGCTGTGCAGCTGTGAGCCCAGGACAAAGAGTCATCATCATCATTTCAGCTGAAAGACGTCCACTGCTGGACATAGGCCTCCACTTCGACCGATTCTGTGCTTTCTGCATCCAGCAGCGGACAAAGAGTAGAGTACTATAATAAGCCACAATCTACCGGCATTGAAAGCAACTAGTAGAACAGCACTGCAGCCATCAGGATCTATTGATGCTTGCTATAAACCAGACTTACTAGCGCCATCTATCAACACTTACAGACACTATAGCTTATAATAAAATCGTAGCGAATTCGCAAAAACATTGAATATTTTTGAAAAAAAGTTATTGCTACGAGGTCTGGGATCGATTTTAATGCCGAAAATATAATTTTTAGAATTTTTGTATGTATGTTCCCGCATGACGCAAATTGTACCTACTGGATAGATTCTGTTAAAAATTTGCGTAGATATTCTCTAAAAGTCTGGTGAAATTGTAGGGTATAAACTGTCACGCTATTTGCGATGGCGGATGAGCAATATTACATTATGTTCGTATTTTCTCCGCAAATTGTAAAAGGAAGCGCCAAAAGGTTAGGAAAGAAAGAAAGAAAGAAATCATTAATTTAACTTTTCAAATGATTATCATCACGCTATACCATGGGTGTACCCAGCATTTTAAGGGTTCCGTAGTAAACAAGGAACCCTTATAGTTTCGTCATGTCCGTCTGTCTGTCTGTCTGTCTGTCCGCGGTCTAGCTCCAAGACTGTTAGTACTAGAAAGTTGTAATTTGGCATGGGTATACATATTAATCATGCCGACAAAGTGGTAAAATAAAATTATGAAAAATATTTTTTTTAGGGTACCTCCCCTACACGTAAAGTGGGGATTTTTTTTTTCTTGTGGGGTATCGTTGGAAAGGTCTTTCAAAAACATTGTGAGTGTATTAAAACCATTTTTGAATTCAGAGATCCGTTTGCGAAATATTAAGCTTTAAAGTGCTAATTTTTGTTAGAGTCAAGTGACCCCCCCCCTGCCAGCTAAATGGTTGGTTTTAGATACGTGAAAAAATTCACGGCAGTAGCTTATTTCGAATTTAAAAGGAAAACTATCACAGCTGAGTAGGCTTTACAAGTTAACGAGTAATAATCGACCAACTTAAATTTGCGGTAGTAAAAACATTTTTTGAAAGAATTTTTTTTTCAACTAAGTACAAAGTTAAGTTTGTTCTTGGTATAAATTCATCCCAACTACGGAATCCTACATTGTGCGTGGTCCGACATGCACTTGGCCGGTTTTTATGGGTGGGGCAGAAGTAAATACTACTCGATATGTAGTAGAAAATTGTCTCGATAAAACTATAACTACGCTTGCGCACTCGATTCGTCGATACTGCATTGTTTCGCGCGGAAATTTTGAATTTTACCAAGTGAATGATTAATTTGATTACCTACTTAATTAACAAAATTTTTAGCTTCGAGTCAGGGACCAGGGTGGGGCAGATGCCCCACCTTGCCCCACTGTGGGTACGCGCTATACCTTTATGGAAGTAAGTAAGCAGTCAACCATGAACCCCCCCAACCCTTGCTCGAAAACGAGGTTCCAGCAGTTGTTGCAGCTGAGCACGTAGCTTTAAATACACCGCATAATAATCATGATGAAAATCTAAGTTTGATCCAGCCTGTCCCTTCTTGCTGTCCTCCCCCCAGCGATGCCCTAAGCCGAGATTCGTACCCCACAGGGGGTGCCCTTAGCGAGCACTCGCTTAATTTTAATTTAGAATAGTCTAAAAAGCTCCTGGCTCCAAGCTTATGGCACCCACAATAAAATCCGGTTAACCAGCCAAGACCTTAGTGGTCAATACTGCGAGATGCCCTACAAAAAATCAACCATGAAATACATAGGAACGGCTATTTTAATTTAACAAAGCAATTAACTAAACGGATGGATTGCTTTGCAAACATGGGGTTGTAAGTTCAATTCTCAACATTTTTTTTTGTGTTTCTTTTTTTACCATTTTGTAATACGATTTTTGAAGTGAAAACTTGTTTAGGCGCGTTGGGCATTTTTGAGATGGGGAAAAACAATTGAACTCGCGAAGTGGCGACACCGTTACCGACACCTAATTTTTTGTAAACGCGATTGTGCTCTTTATTTACATTAAATTCAAATTCAAAAGTCATTTATTCAAACTAGGCTGAGAATCAGCACTTTTCGAACGTCAAAATTACATAAGACAGTCCCCCAAAACGCCCACCCTTCACCACTTCCTAGTGCCTTTCGCTGGGAAGAAGAAGTGGCGCAACAAACTCCCCAGCAGCACAACTGTCTGTTCAAGTTAGAAAAAACCGGCCAAGTGCGTGTCGGACTACGCACAATGAAGGGTTCCGTAGTAGAGATGAATTTATTTATCCCAAGAACAAACTTAACATTGTAGTTGAAAAACATGTTCTCCCATACATTCCAACTGCAAATCGTCGCTCGGCATCCAATACCAATGTGACATTTTTTACATTTTTTTTAAATTGCAGGGTCACTTATTTGAACGTGTAGAATGAAATAAAACAAAAATCAGATTTTCGTAAAAAAAATCACATTCGCGGTATTAATATAATAATAATACCTTGAAACGAGCAATTCTTGTATATACCTATGTATATATAATCTGAATCTCGGAAACGGCTCCAAGAATTTTTCGATCTAGCTAGGTTTCATTTCATTTCATTAGAAAACGTCGTTCAAAAAAAAATTATCATCCATTTATTTTTCTTTATTCAAGCAACAAGGACTCATTGCGTTAGTAAACTTATGAACTATGTTGACTTATTTTACGAGATCACTTAGAAAGTTTTGCGACTAACAGTTTTTGTCTATAGAATACTGGCTGGTTTTGATGTCAATTAAAACGATGACTATTTATTACAAAAAAACATAACATTCCAAATTCGAAATTCCCTCCACATTTTTTTACGATCAAAATCAAAATACTCAGTCTTACTGAAAACTGGATTTATAACGAGAACATTTTCGCGCGATGATTTTGTACGATTTCAAATGTCGACTTAAACCAGAAGAATCGTTTGAAAGACTTCGAATGGTGTTCATAGAAAAAAGCCCTTCTAAAGCGACTGTTTTTCGCTGGTTCAACGAATTTATGGGTGGTCTAGTAATTTTGGCAGACAAAGAAACAAGTGGCCGCCCTAAGACGGTTGTTACATAACAAAAAGTGCTGGCTGTGAAAAATTTAATTCAAGAGAATAGGCGAATTACATATGAAGAGGTTCAGCATACACCGTGAAATTTGAATAACAGTTTTGCTAGAACAAACGTTGTTCAGACCATGGTCTACTACCATTCTACAGCATCCAATAAAAAAATAAAAAAAAAACACAAAAAAAGCAAAGTTTTCAATGTCAAGATTATCGTTACTCCCTACAACACAGACACCACGTATGGGACACAGCATTGTCTACAGGGAAATGTACCTCCATAAACGAAATTTAGTAAGCAGTAGATAATCTTGACATTTTAAACTTTGTCTTTTTGTGTTTTTTCAAAAACCAATTTATGTTTTTTTTTATTGGATTCTGTAGAATGGTAGTAGACGTGAATGGTCTGAATAAAGTTTGTTCTAGCAAAACTGTGATTCAAATTTCACGGTGTATACTGCCGATTGAATCGGGAAGTGTGCATGAAATTCTACACAGGCATCTTCGGTTATGGAAGATAGTTTTACGCTGGTACCGTAAAATCTAACGCAGGGTCAGAAGGAGGTTCGGGTAGAATGGTGCCGAGACATGATAGCAAAATTGGTAGCAGGCTCGTCTCGGCGCGTTTAAGATATCATTACGGGTGATGAATCTTGGATTTTTCAATATGATCCAGAAATGAAGCGTCAGTCGACCGTGTGGCTGTTTTAAAATGAACCAACGCCTACCAAAGTGAAGCGAGCCAGAAGTGCAGGCAAAATGTTGATCGCAAGTTTTTTTTTTTCTACCAGGTTATCTGGTGTCAGTACCCTGACGAGATCAAAGAAGCATCAATGCTGAATGGCATGTTACCAAATGTTTGCCAGAAGTTTTTACTACTGCAAGCAGCAAGCGACCGAACACTGGCCTCCGTGGGCTACTGCTTCACCACGACAACGCGCTGGCTCACTCGGCGCTCAAAACAAGGGACTTTCTGGACAGCACACCGGTCAAATTTATAGGTCATCCTCCTTACAGTCCCGATTTGGCTCCGTGCGACTTTTTCTTGTTCCCCAAAATAAAAAATCAACTCAAAGGAAAACAGTTTTCATCACCTGAAGATGCACTGGGTGCATTTGAGAAGGAGATTGGAGCCTCTCCAATCTCCTTCTCAAATGCACCCAGTCAGTGTCTGATGCGTACTGGAAAATGTGTTATGAAAATTTGTTTAGACGTATAAAACTGTGTATAGACGCCAATAGAGAGTTCTTTCAAAAGGTATAATAAAAATAATTATAACCTGTAGTATATTTTTTTCTAGTATCACAAAACTTTCTGAGTGCCCCACGTAATCTAGTTTAAATTTATTTCACCCCATGGGAGATGGCACTGCAGTGATTGATGTACATGCAATCCAGACTGCTAGCGATATTGTTGGAGCTGGCCCGTACTCTGCGTACCAGGAATGCACACCTCATTCGCATCGTTGCGTAAAAGCAATTTATATGTGCGTCCGCGAATATTCCCGATGCGCTACAAAAACGGGGCAGCCCCACCAATACCCTGAAAGCGTTGTTGTATTGGACACGAAGGGCGTTGCATGACCTTTGGGTATATCTAGCCCACAGGCTGCACGTGTAAAACGTTGTACAATAAGCTCGAAACAGAGTAATTTTGGCTTTTTAAGTGAGCAGCGTGCAAACCTGCGAGCCAGCATGTTTGCCCTTACCGACAACGCCCTTCGCTCCCGCTCAATATCGAGTCCGTCATTGAGGTCAGGAGTCAATATATGACCAAGATATTTAAACGTAAATACTCTTTGTAGTGGAGTCCCATTGAGTAATACAGGTGGTACAGTACCGACCAAAAGTCCATAAGCAATCTCACAAAGCAATAGACTGACGCTTCGGTTTGACTTACGACCTTCTTCTATAAGTTGTTACAATACTGTAGACACGCACATTACACACACACACTCACTTTGTCTGCAACCAATGACTAGTTCGATAATCATCATTCGTTTTTAGTTTCATTCGTCTTGTTCACATAAATATTAAAGTTTAGCAGGTAGACCACAAAAAACTAAATAAATTATTTCGATTTCTGTGGGGTAGATGCAGTTTGTTACAAGTATTCAATTAATAGAACTTTGTTGGTTCGTGCCGTGATAATATTGGTGACGAGCATTTAGCGCAGTGTTGTGGTTATTATTATCAAAAATCAGGCATAAAATATATTGAAGAGATCAGATCAGATCAGAGAATATTATTGCGCTGCGTAAAAGTGAAGTGAATATCTAATAAAACCGGACTAAGTGTGAGTGTTATCATTTATATATTTCATATTTTACTAAACATAAATCCTAATCAAGGGTATTGTTGATAGAACAGAGGTATTGTTGAGACAGAAGATGCCTTTAAAGTTTTAAATTCATTGTGAGGTTTAATTCGATTAGTGAATAATAAATAATTAGGTATTTATGTGTAATAAAAACAATGTTTTTCTTTGTTCTAGAGAAATACTGTGACGGTTAAGAGATATGAGGAAGGGGCTTATTATCGAGTAGCAGCGACGTCAAATGGTGAATGAAACAAATGGTTTCATACCAACGAGATATTTTGCTGAATTATTAAAAACACGTCATTATGAACCGTTCGCCGTGCACTCTGAAGGCTTGCATCACTGAAGACCAGCTAGAAAACCGTTTTTGACCTTAAAATATTGACCGTACCAACTTAATAAACAACAGATTCGTTATTGCATGAATTTATGGTAACGAATTTTTTAAGCACGTTTCAATAGGGTGTTTGTCGTATTTCTTGCAGATATACCGAAATTGTTTAATATTATTTTAGTAATAGTATTATTTTAGGATTAAAATTTGAGGTTTAGTTTCAATCTTCTTTTCGTAAAGAAAATGAATACTTAAGCTATAACCTCAATACCAACCAATATTTACTGAAGCCAAATAAAGTTTAAAATAATTAATATGAACAACTGCCTTTAACCTTAAAATCAACAATTTTGTGAGTAGATTTTTTTACATTTTAAGTAGTCTAATATTCTTATTTATTGCTTAATTACTTAGACCATGATCAAAGCTTTATATTTATGGTGCAAAAAAATCCATTTAAAATTTAAAACATTTCAAAATTTAAATATGTCAAAATAATACAAATTGCTTCTAAGTTTCTAGACATCTATTTCACATATTATTCAGGTGAAGTAATGATAAATAATTGTAGCAGTTTGATAACTATACTTAAGTAAAATAAACATAACGAATAAATATTATTTATTTTTTATTATAACATATCACGCATTTTTTATTCTAAACCCTTTATTGCAATAACAACATTAATAAATAGGCAGGATATTTAAAAATATTATTATTGCAAACAAAAATAATAATATTTGCAAAAACAGCGCTGTGATTTACGAGATTAGAACCTTAGCCATCTTGAATCTAAGACCAACGCTTAACGCCTTCTGCTATCTGCACATATAATTTACTTTCGAATTTTAGCAATGCGATACACTGGCCAAGGTCACGCGTACGAGTATGATGCGTGCTAACAAAAGTTATGGAAATATAAGTGCGGCGCCCGCGAACCGTGACGATACGATAGTGTGTAGTTCAAAACTGCGTTCTCTGTGGTGTGTGTACGGCATTCACACCACAGACGTCTGACTGTTTACACATACAAATGTACGGACTATACCGCGTGTTCACAGCAATACGACTCTTAGCGTGCTCATGCACTTTTGAGCGCTTACTGTACATAACCCGGTCTGCCCCCAGCCTCAAAGACCATGATCTCCGACCTATTGGAGTTATACATCAAACCATGTGTTTTGGCATACTGCTCACATTTGGCGACCAATTACTTTTTGAGACCACAGATTGACGCGCTCAGAAGCACCATATCATCTGCATAGCTAATATTATTTACACAAATACCATCTATATAGCAACCCACTCTGGTGCTGCTGAGCCTGCCTCACCTGTATGGCTTGGAAAAAGTTCCAGCCCATCGTACACTATTGATCTGGTTACCATACCACTATTTAAAGATGTTTATAAGCTCTGTTGGCAACCTATCCTTCTCCATCTTTCTCCACAATACGTTATAAGCAACCAGATCAGAAACCTTGAATAAATCGATGAACCTAGCATAAATCGGCGTCCCACGCTGCCGCTGTGTATAGTAAGTATGTGATAGTATGCTTAAGGCACAACACTGCACTTTCTGTTGACAAACCACGCCGAAACCCGAATTGGTTGTCATGAACATTTACAGTTTTATTTATTTGTGTATTAAGCAGACGGTCAAACACTTTTGATATTTTGATATTATAGTAGCTAGAGAGATGGACCTTTTGGATGCCGAGCGACGAAATGTAAGTTTTTACGCACAATATTGAGAGATTTACCATGTTATTTTAAGACCATAGACTTCTTATAGGTTTTCCTGTAATCTATGAGTAAAGAGCCATACTATGTATTTTTTTCAAAATTTTTGGGCCAGTAGTTTCGGAGATAAGGGGGGGGGAATGGTCAATTTTCATTGAATTTATTAAATATCTTTAAAAGTATTTATTTTAAAATTATATAAAAAATATATTTAAGATCCTCGCAACAAGCCCTTTCATTTGATATGTCACACGGTACTGTTAGCAAAACTTTTTTTTTAAATTTTCTTGTTTGCGCCCCAAAAGTGACCCCTATATTCAAAATTAAATTATTTCCGTTACACATTCGTGTTTGGGTCACAGAAATACATATGTGTACCAAATTTCAACTTAATCGGTCAATTAGATTCGGAGTAAATTGGCTGTGACAGACGGACAGACAGACAGACAGACACTCGAGTGATCCTATAAGGGTTCCGTTTTTTCCTTTTGAGGTACGGAACCCTAAAAAATAATGATTCTATACAATAGTATGCAAAATAATTTACGCAACACAAAATATAATTTAAATGATAAATTATTGGCCATAATGTCAGTTAGCACACGCCAATATTACGTTACAGATCAATGTTCTAGGTACGCAATGCAAAGGTATTGGATATATATATATTTTTTGTTAACGCGATTTTGCTCTTTATTTAGATAAGGTTACGGACCAATGTTCTATACAAGTATTTTTCTTCCGCCAAGGCGATCTTGTTCAAGTTTTCACTTCTGTTGGCACTCCCGACTCCTTTTACTATGCTCCCGGAGTGCCACTGTTTTTTTTATTTATGTATATATCTAATAGTAGTTTATGAAACTTGCATAATGAGATTAATGAGGGATATTAAAACATGAGTGTATCACACGAGTGTTTTAATACCTAGTTATATGCAGTTTAATACACTACTTTATGTACTCTCATACATTGGGACTGAACCTACTACATATAAGATCAAAGTTAAAGATCAATTATAAAAAAAAATCCCACGAAATTCAGTTTCGTTGAATTGTGAATGTAAAACCGGCCAAGTGCGTGTCGGACCACGCACAATGAAGGGTTCCGTAGTTGGGATGAATTTATCCCAAAAACAAACTTAACTTTGTAATTGATAAACATGTTCTCCCATACGAAATGTATGGGAAAACGTGTTTTTACAACTACAAAGTTAAGTTGGTCGATTATTACTCGTTAACTTGTAAAGCCTACTTAGTTGTGATAGTTTTCCTTTTAATTTCGTTAAATACACTACTACTGTAATTTTTTTCACACATCCAAAACCAACCATTTAGCTGGCAGGGGGGGGGGGGACACACTTGACTCTAACAAAAATTAGCACTTAATATTTCGCAAACGAATCCCTGAATCCAAAAATAGTTTTTCCAAACTCACAATGTTTTTGAAGCACCTTTCCAATGATACCCCACATCATGGGATAAAAAATAAAAAAAACTAAGTACATTATTGGTATCAAATAAAAGCTAGTAATGTTTTTATTATTGTTTGAACATTAATACCTTAATATTAGTGTCCAAGTAAATAGAACTAAGTATACCCATACAGAGGAAAAAATAAAATAAAATATAGGAACAAATCATTGGGCATCAGCTAGTAATTAGTCAATAAATATTATTTAAATAATACTAAAAAACTTGAAATAAAAAAAAATATATTTTAAAAACAAAAAACCCGACCGCAAAAACACAAGAGAAAAACAAGCAATAGATATAATCTATAGAATTTTGGTATTGCAGAAGGGGCAAACAAAATTTACACCATCATTTCAGGTTATTGGTTTGACCCGCCTGCAATACCAAAATTATCGGGTTTTTTGTTTTTAAATATTTTTTGCTTGTTGTTTATTTAAATTCTCGACGTGCAGCTGCCGACTATTTCTGTTTTGTGCATGTAGATCTGTTTTTTAGGGTTCCGTACCTCAAAAGGTAAAAATGGAACCCTTATAAGATCACTCTCTTGTCCGTCTGTCCGTGTGTTACCACCGATTTTCTCAGGAACGGGTGGACCTAGCAAGTTGAAATTTATACTAGATACTGAGGTCTACAGTCCCTGATAGGTGTATAAAAATCAAGGTCCCGAGTCAACACGATAAAAAGATATGGGCAAATTTAGTTTTTCGCGAAAGCTTGTAAGTACCAAGATTTACCTTAATTTTCAACTTTTTTATTTTTCGGAATTTTCCCTTTACTTGTTGTTACCTTGCTTTTAACCAAAATTGTCAATTCTAGGTCAACCGGAAGTACCTTATAGGCAGCGGCGAGAGTTTCATAAAGACAAAAAGACACTGCCTACCCTACCTAAATCAGATAATATAAATATTTCTAATCTTGTTCTGTTATCAAATATTATTTTATCTACGAGTACTTACTATAAACAAAAAAAATCTTTAATCATAATTCAGCTCCACCTGTAGCGTAAAATTTGAAGCAACTTCACATTGCGCTGCACTAGCGCTGCTGAGTGTCTCGGGAAAGACACAAACTATTCGCGTTTAAATGTTTATATGTGTGCTCGCGTATGCGGATTTAATGGGTGTGCATTCCTATAAACACGTGACACACAATATCACAAATAACTCACACAACCGCACAGAGTAGACACTGTCTTTTGATTTCCGAGTTCGATCCTCGCCGTGCCGACAAGTGTAGATAATAAATTATTTCGTTTTTTATTTTATTTTACACTGTAGATAGACCATATAATGTAGATTATATTTTTTAATTTTTAAAATCAGAAGTAGTTTCTTCTAACGAACGATCAAACGTCAGACTCGCGTCAATTTTTGGAAAACTTGTTCCGAATTTTAGTGTTTTTCCACGAATGCTTAATTTATTTGAAAAATCCCTTTTCACTACAAAACAAAGAATTCGACTTTTCAAATCACAAATAATTTTGTTTAAACTCTGTTTGAATTTTTGTATGTTTGAATGTATGTTTGAATGTTTTAATGAATGTTTGTATGTTTGAATGTTTGGATGTTTGAATGTTTTTATTTTTATATGTTTGCATGTTTGAATGTTTGAATGAATGTTTGAAAGTTTGTATGAATGTTTGTATGTTTGAATGTTTGTATGTTTGTATGTATGAATGTTTGTATGTTTGAATGTATGTTTGAATGTTTGTATGTTTGAATGAATGTTTGTATGATTGTATGTTTGTATGTTTGTATGTATGAATGTTTGTATGTTTGTATGTTTAAATGTATGTTTGAATGTTTGAATGAATGTTTGAATGTTTGTATGTTTGAATGTTTGTATGTTTGCATGTTTGTATGTTTGTATATTTGTATGTTTGAATGTGTGTTTGAATGTTTGTATGTTTGAATGTTTGTGTGTTTGAATGTTTAAATGAATGTTTGTATGTTTGAATGTTTGTAAGTTTGTATGTTTGCATGTTTGCATGTTTGTATGTTTGAATGTTTGCATGTTTGCATGTTTGCATGTTTGAATGTTTGTGTGTTTGAATGTTTGTATGTTTGTATGTTTCATGTTTGAATGTTTGTATGTTTGCATGTTTGAATGTTTGAATGTTTGAATGTTTGAATGTTTGTATGTTTGTATGTTTGTATATTTGAATGTTTGGATGTTTGAATGAATGTTTGAATGTTTGTGTTTCATGTTTGAATGAATGTTTGTATGTTTGAATGAATGTTTGTATGTTTGAATGTTTGTATGTTTGAATGTTTGTATGTTTGCATGTTTTCATGTTTGTAAGTTTGTATGTTTGTATGTTTGAATGTTTGTATGTTCGAATGAATGTTTGAATGTTTGTATGTTTGTGTGTGTGTATGTTTGCATGTTTGAATGTTTGTATGTTTGTATGTTTGAATGTTTGAATGTTTGAATGTTTGAATGTTTGAATCTTTGAATGAATGTTTGAATGTTTGTATGTTTGACACATGCAAACATACAAATATACACACATACAAACATACGAACTTACAAACATACAAACATGCAAACATGCAAACATACAAACATTCAAACATACAAACATACAAACATGAATTATATGACTCCATATTGCAGACATTCTGACTCAAAGATTGACGTGTAGATTTAATTAAAAAAACTTTACAGATCCGATCAACCAAAACAAACACGATTTTTGGTTAGGTAATAGCTTTATTAAAAAAATCTGCCTACCCTGTCTAAAAATTCTGTGCACGCCGCTGCCTATAGGTATTCGGTCGAAAACCTATATGGTAGATCGCGTTGACCTAGAATCACAACAAAATAAATAAAAAAAGAATCTAAAAATAAAAACAGTTGAAAATTAAGGTTTTTGGTACTTGCAAGTTTTCGCGAAAATCTAATTATGATACCGCCATAATAAAATTGGTATAATTTTTATTGGCAAAAATATAATGTTCAATTTTTAACCAGCCTGCTTTACAATTTAAAAGACTTTGTCAAATTATTTTAATTTAAAACATAGTCAGTAGGTCGTAAGTAGTCCAGTACCCTAATTAAGTTAATTTACACGATTTATAATAATTTTTAGACGTCTCTGAGTACCGACAAGAGCTATGGTGGATATAGTGAGAGGTTATGGGAGGACTTCAGAAACCGTATTGAGAATTTATCGGTGGACTTCAGAAACCAAACTGAGTGTTTATTATGGTAGGACCTAAATTTATAAATTAATTATTTTAAAATTGAATTGTTAATATCTTAGAGAACATTTTGTTAACAAAATAATAAAACCTACTTTTACTTCAAATAAATTAAAGTAAAGATTTCGGACCAGGATTATCATTATAGTTAATCCGATCCAGGCTGTCCCTTGCTGTCCTCCCCCAGCGACGCCCTAAGCTGAGGTTCGTACCCCACAGTGGGTGCCCTTAGCGTGTAGTCGCTTAGTTTCTACGTTTTATCAAGCCTTAATTTATTGAGGCTCCCACAGGAAAGTCCGGTTAAGTAGCTGATAACCTCTAGGTTGACCTGCAAGATTTTTTGAAAATTTTTTTGCATTTGAATTATGGTTTGAAAATTCATGGAAACTAATGGAAAGTTCCATTGCGAAATCGTGTGCACAAATGTTTTAAATAAAGATCATGGATCACGACAATCAGTATTATTTATTATATGAATTTATCAAAAATTTGATATTCCCAGCCGTTTCCGAGATATTTAAAATTAAAAAAAAATAGTGTCGTTACAACTTTTGGTCTTAATTTTTTCCGTCTAGCCCCCTTTCACAACGCGCGATAAGGAACTTCGTTCCAAAAAACAAACTCTTCAGCTTTATTATAAATATATGTGAGTTCAGAATGTACAGATTCGCATTCTTCGTACTATGTTAATTTAATATTCGACTAAACTTTTTGTTTTATGTCCAGTTCCCTGCAATAAAGTTTATGCATTGTTTAAATAATTCAGCAAAATGCTCTTAGTTCCAATTCACCATCGTAGGACATAGTACAACAATTATGTTTTAAATTTCATATTTTATATTTTGGATACACTAGTTAGTTACCTAATCTAAATATTGTAACAAACAAGTGCGTGTTGGACCACGCACAATGAAGGGTTCCGTAGTTGGGATGAATTTATCCCAAAAACAAACTTAACTTTGTAGTTGAAAAATATGTTGTCCAAAACGGAATGTATGGGAAAACATGTTTTTGCAACCGCAAAGTTAAGTTGGTCGATTATTACTCGTTAACTTGTAGAGCCTACTTAGCTGTGATAGTTTTCCTTTTAATTTCGTTATATAAACTACTGCTGTGATTTTTTTCACAAAACCAACCATTTAACTGGCAGGGGGGGGGACACTTGACTCTTACAAAAATTAGCACTTTAATGCTTAATATTTCGCAAACGGATCCTTGAATACAAAAATGCTTTTTGCAAACTCTCAATGTTTTTAAAGGACCTTTCCAATGATAACCCACATCAAGGGTTAAAAAAATAGTACTAAGGGTCTCGGAGCTAGACCGCGGACAGACAGATAGACAGACGGACAGACGGACAGACAGACAGACAGACAGACGGACATGACGAAACTATAAGGGTTCCTTGTTTACTACGGAACCCTAAAAAGAGTTCAAATAATTTGCATAAAATTAATAATTAAAGGTCCAAAATTGAGACTACTAGCTTAAATCTAAATAACAACTTTAAGCTGTTTATGACTTTTTTTACCAATACAGATAAGGTCTTCAGCGATGCCGCTTGTGTTCAACAAACTATTGTTTCTAAAACTTGCCCAAATATTGTACTTTCTTTGTGTTTCTTATCTCTGTCCGAACAAATGTGATTTATGGCTGCAGCGAACACCCTGGCTACTAGGATAAGTGTTTTATTGCACTGTGTTGTTTAAAATTCCATTTAAGCCAGAAGACAAATTCCAATAAATTGGTGCATTTTTAAATACTAATTATAAGATTCGCCTGCCCACATAGTATGGTAGAATTGAGTGACTTCATGCACTATTTCACAACAATACGTTAATTAAAAACTAATTTGTTCGAAATCCAGTAAAAATCTGATAAATACTTTCAAGAGATTACTTTTTTTCAGTTTAAAAACGTAAGTAACGTAACTTAAGTAGATCTTGGGTATTTGTGTTATGCACGCAATAAATGTGTCCCCTAAGGAAGCATTTTACACAGAGATCGGTTATGAATATGATCAATAGTTAGTTAAATGTGAAAATTTTGTAATTCGGTAAAGTATAAGCTTTGATATTGGAAAAATAACTATTGGTGAAAGTGAAGGGGCGTGCAATACAAAAGTTGTTGGAAGTCCTATCCCTAGGTACGATGCTACATTAGTAAATAAGTAAGCTAGAAATACTTTAAGTTATAAACACTACGCAGATTCTGAACCTGTAAGTACTAGGAAGACTTACTGTTAAAAAAATTATTGTCTAAAACTTTCTAAATTTAGAATATTATGACTATTAAAATTGTGTCTCCTACTAACTATATTATTATAAAAGCAATGCAAGGGTTGCTTTTATAATAATATAGTTAGTAGGAGAATATAATGTTGTGTCTAGGTTAGGTTACGGGCTAGTTTCATTCAAAGGTCGTGACAATCATGTATTATTAATAATTCGTATTATGAATATTCGACTTAAACTTTTAGTTTTACGTCCAGGGAGCCTACCAGCCTACCACCAGCTCACAAAGCAGTATTATTTTAATATTACTTCAGTGTGGGAAAGAGATGAAGCTCTACAGGACGTATAGCTCCACCTCTTTCTCCCACTGAAGTAATATTAAAATAAGCCCCGTAATAGGCTCAGTACCTAGCAGGCCCCCAGTTTGATGTGATAAAATTTTATGCATTGCTTAAATAAAATTCAGCAAATTGATCCTAGTTCAAATTCACGTACGTAGAATACTGAGCAATCTAAGTTATTAGATGCATTCTTTTTATTTTGGGCACACTAGTTACGTAATCAAAATATTGTGACAGAAAGGAATTTAAATAATTTGCCAACATATTTTAATTAGAGTTTCAAAATTGTGACTACATAATTGCGCAAATTGCAAACTCTAAATAACAACTTTAAGCTGTTTATGACTTTATTATTACCAAAACAGATAAGGGCTACAGCGATGCCGCGTATGTTCAACAAACTATTGTTTCTAAAGCTTGCCCAAATGTTTCACTTTCTATGTTTCTTATCTCTGTCTGTACAAATGTGATTTATGGCTGCGTCGAACACCACTACTAGGACTAGTGTTTTATTGTTTAAAATTTAAGCCAGAATTTCAGTAAATTGGCGCATTTTGAATTGTCAATTTATTATAATAACCTAAAATCATGCTAACTGAATCATATTCGAGCGCCTGCATAGTGTGCAGTATTGAATTAGTGACTTCTTGAAGTATTCTCCAACAATACGTTAATTAAAAACGAATCAGTTCGAATTTCAGTAAAAATTTGTAGTGTTAAAAGTAATGTTGTAAAACGTAAATATTAAAATAAGTAGATCTTAGGTTACGATCCGATACAGCCTGTCCCTTGCAGCCCTCCCCCAGCGACGCCCTAAGCCGAGGTCCGTACCCTACAGATTAATTTACTGCGTGCACACATATATCTAAATCATACTTTTTTTTTGTTGTGTATTGCATCTCGTCGGCTGCTTAACCGGACTATCCTGTGGATGCCTTAATAAATTAATGAGCACCCGCCCGTGGCGTGTAGCCGGTTAGTTTATAGTGTTATGCCCTGTCTAGCGACCTTAATTTTGTGTGCACGCAGTAAATTAATCTGTAAAATCATAACCAATTTACGTAAAATGTTACTCGATTTTTTAAAGTGAAAACTTCTTTAGGCACATTGGGCATTTTTGAGACGGGAAAAACAATCGAACTTGCGACACCGTTACCGACACCTCATTTTTCTAAACGCGATTGTGCTCTTTATTTATATTGTGTTACGGATCAATGTTCTATGCAAGTATTTTTACTTTAAAGGTTTTGGAAGTATTTTTTTGTAAACGCGATTGTGCTCTTTATTTAGATTAGGTTACGGACCAATGTTCTATACAAGTATTTTTCTTCCACCAAGGCGATCTTGTTCAAGTTTTCACTTCTGTCGACACTCCCGGAGTGCCACTGTTTTTTTTTTTTTGTTTACTCTGATAGCTTTTATTCGGGAAACTTTTAGCTTGCACTTAAAAAATATGAATTGAAGGTTATTTACAAGTTTGATAAACATTAATTAAAATAAAAACGAAAAAAGGTCGGTACAAAATATTTGTAAATAACACAAGTTAGGTAATAAATAGTACACGATAGACTAATATAATACTATTATAATCGTTCAGATCCAAACAATTACTTTCCCGTGAAGAAGCTTTTCTCCTATAAATATGTCTATAGCTAAATACATATATTCAATATCTCTATTATGTTTTACTTTACTATATTTGTTTAGGTTTTGCAGTCTCCAGTCAGCGACGGCGACGCTAGTACGCCTAGTGCCTACGCAAAGCTCTCGGCTACGCGGCTCTAGCCGCTCTCGGCTGATCGGCTCTCGTGACGAGTCAGTCTTGCGCGAACCGTCGTCGTCGCGTCGCGGTAAGTGGGTGTCGTGTCACAAGAGTGCTAAGTTTATTTAGTACTTTAGTGTTTGTAAGTGGAAATGCAGTGAATTTTACTCAGAATGGGATTATTCAAATGGTGTTCCCTTGCATAGTTTTTTAAATAATTATAATTTAACATCTAGTTAATTACTATTTTCGGTGTGTTTCTTATTAATGTTATTAATTAATTTAAATATGATCAATATTTATGTTTGTGGTGTAGGTATTTTGTTCTTCAAAATGTAACGTGTTCAGTGTCGTTTAAATTGTAAAATGCAAAACTAGTGTTTGTGTAATACTTGTTACAAAGTGTCTCCTAAGTGAGTGAGTGAGTGTCAACCTGCTGTATGCTGATCCAGAGTAAGTAAATACTTTAATTACTCTTTTTAACCTCCGACGGAAACAGAGGGGTGTTATAAGTTTAACGTGTGTATCTGTCTGTGGCATCGTAGCTCCCAAACGGATGGACCGATATAGTTTTTTTTTGTTTCGTTTGAAAGGTGACTTGATCAAGAGTGTTCTTAGCTATGATATAAGAAAATCTATTTAGCCGTTTGAAGATTATCAGCTCTTTTTAGGGTTCCGTACCTCAAAAGGAAAAAACGGAACCCTTATAGGATCACTCGTGTGTCTGTCTGTCTGTCTGTCCGTCTGTCACAGCAAATTTACTCCGAATCTAATGGACCGATTAAGTTGAAATTTGGTACACATATGTATTTCTGTGACCCAAACACTAATGTGTAACGTAAATAAATTAAATTTGAATATAGGGGTCACTTTTGGGGCGCAAACAAGAAAATTAAAAAAAAAAGTTTTGCTAACAGCACCGTGTGACATATCATATGAAAGTGCTTGTTGCGAGGATCTTAAATATATTTTTTATGTAATTTTAAAATAAATACTTTTAAAGATATTTAATAAATTCAATGAAAATTGACCATTCCCCCCCCCTTATCTCCGAAACTACTGGACCAAAAATGTTGAAAAAAATACAAAGTATGGCTCTTTACTCATAGATTACAGGAAAACCTATAAGAAGTCTATGATCTTAAAATAATATGGTGAATCTATCAATATTGTGCGTACAAACTTACATTTCGTCGCTCGGCATCCAATAGGCCCATCTCTCTAGCTAATATAATATCAAAAAAATATCAAAAGTGTTTGACCGTCTGCTTAATACACAAATAAATAAAACTGTAAATGTTCATAACAACCAATTTGGGTTTCGGCGTGGTTTGTCAACAGAAAATGCAGTGTGTAGTAAGTATGTGATAGTATGCTTAAGACACAAGTCTTAAGCATACTATCACATACTTACTATACACAGCGTGGGACGCCGATTTATGCTAGCTTCCTCGACTTATCAAGGCTTCTGATCTGGTTGCTTATGACGTATTGTGGAGAAAGATGGAGAAGGATAGGTTGCCAATGGAGCTTATAAACATCTTTAAATAGTGGTATGGTAACCAGATCAATAGTGTACGATGGGCTGGAACTTTTTCCAGGCCATACAGGTTGGAATGCGGGGTGAGGCAGGATTTGGGCTAGATATACCCAGAGGTCGAGCAACGCCCTTCGTATCCAATACAACAACGCTTTCAGGGTATAGGTGGGGCTGCCCCGTTTTTGTAGCGCATCGGGAATGTTCGCGGACGCACATGGGTGACCACTGAAAATCAGCGCTGTGCTGTGGGTCTCCATAGCACAGCATCATGCTGAGTGGAAGCCTTCTTGTCACAGTCATGACGTGCCAGCAGCTGCCGCATAATTCTGTTTTGTGCTCGTGATTATATTTAAATCAATTTTTTTTATTTTTTTTTATTATTCTTTTCTTTTATGCACTTGTTTCTGTGACAATTAGATTTATTTTTCTTTCTTTCTTTCTTTCACATATTAATTGCTTTTACGCAACGATGCGAATGAGGTGTGCATCCCTGGTGCGCAGAGTGCGGGCCAGCTCCAACAATATCCTAAAAAAGATCGCTAGCAGGCTGGATTGCATGTACATCAATCACTGCAGTGCCATCTCCCATGGGGTGAAATAAATTTAAACTAGATTACGTGGGGCACTCAGAAAGTTTTGTGATACAAGAAAAAAATATAAAACAGGTTATAATTTTTTTATTATATCTTTTCAAAGAACTCTCCATTGGCGTCTATACACCGTTTTATACGTCTAAACCAATTTTCATAACACATTTTCCAGTCCGCATTAGACACCTCTCCAATCTCCTTCTCAAATGCAGCCAGTGCGCCTGCAGGTGATGAAAACTGTTTTCCTTTGAGTTGATTTTTATTTTGGGGAACAAGAAAAAGTCGCACGGAGCCAAATCGGGACTGTAAGGAGGATGACCTTTAAATTTGACCGGTGTGCTGTCCAGAAAGTCCCTTGTTTTGAGCGCCGAGTGAGCCAGTGCGTTGTCGTGGTGAAGCAGTAGCCCACGGAGGCCAGTGTTCGGTCGCTTGCTGCTTGCAGTAGTAAAAACTTCTGGCAAAAATTTGTTAACATACCATTCAGTATTGATGCTCTTTTGATCTCGTCAGGGTACTGACACCAGATAACCCGGCAAAGAAATAAAAACTTATGTCAAAATTTTGCCTGCACTTCTGGCTCGTTTCACTTTCGTAGGCGTTGGTTCATTTTGAAACAGCCACACGGTCGACTGACGCTTCATTTCTGGATCATATTGATAAATCCAAGATTCATCACTCGTAATGATATCTTAAACGCGCCGGGCCGAGCCTGCTACAAATTTTGATATCATGTCTCGGCACCATTCTACCCGAACCTCCTTCTGAGCCTGCGTTAGATTTTACGGTACCAGCGTGAAACTATCTTCCATAACCGAAGATGCCTGTGTAGAATTTCATACACACTTCCCGATCCAATCAGCACTATATGCTGAACCTCTTCATATGTAATTCGCCTATTCTCTTGAATTAAAATTTTCACAGCCAGCACGTTTCGTTATGTAACAACCGTCATACTTCTTTCTTTGTCCGCCAAAATTACTCGACCACCCATAAATTCGTTGAACCAGCGGAAAACAGTCGCTTTAGCAGAGCTTTTTTCTATGAACACCATTCGAAGTCTTTCAAACGATTCTTCTGGTTTTAGTCGACATTTGAAATCGTACAAAATCATCGCGCGAGAATGTTCTCGTTGTAAATCCAGTTTTCAGTAAGACAGAGTATTTTGATTTTGCTCGTAAAAAAATGTGGAGGGAATTTCGAATTTGGAATGTTATGTTTTTTTGTAATAAATAGTCATAGTTTTAATTGACATCAAAGCCAGCCTGTATCCTATAGACAAAAATTTTTAGTCGCAAAACTTTCTGAGTGACCTGGTAAAATAAGATAACATAGTTCATAAGTTTACTAACAGAATGAGTCCTTTTTACTTGAATAAAGAAAAATATCTGGATGACCATTTTTTTTGAACGACGTTTTCTAAAAATGAAACCTAGCTAGATCGATTTATCGCTCCCGAAACCCCCTGCATACTAAATTTAATAAAAATTCTTGGAGCTGTTTCCGAAATTCAGATTATATATACATATATACAAGAATTGCTCGTTTAAAGGTATTAGATTTAGATTATTAAGATGTAGTGACAAAAATTGAAAAGGGTATGCTGAGATGGTTTGCGCATGTTCCATGTTGAGAGGATGAATGAAAGGCGACTAACAAAATGTATTTACGAGGCTGATGTGAAGGGAAAGGCCAGGCGGGGACGCCCTAGGAGGCCATATACTGACCTTATTGGTGATGTTGGCGTGCGTGTATGACCAGATGTATGAACGTAAACGAGGCAAAAGGAGTATGTAAGGATCGTAGCAGGTGGCGTTCTGTAGTTTCTACCTGCCTGTTTATGTATGTATGTATGTATTATTATATTAATACCGCGAATGTGAAATTTTTTACGAAAATCAGATTTTTGTTTTATTTCATTCTACACGTTCAAATAAGTGATCCTGCAATTAAAAAAAAAACGTAAAAATTGTCACATTCGCTGTATTGGATGCCGAACGACGATTTGCAGTTGGAATGTATGGGAGAACATGTTTTTCAACTACAATGTTAAGTTTGTGTTTGGGATAAATAAATTCATCTCAACTACGGAACCCTTCATTGTGCGTAGTCCGACACGCACTTGGCCGGTTTTTTTTAGTTGATGAATGGATGTGAGCATCTTCCACAGGTCTGATCGAGTCGAAAATTGGTATTCTGTTACTTCAATGATATTTGAATAACATAATAACCTTGAAGTGATGCTGCAGCATTACCTGGAATTTACAGGATATCCAAATCCCTCACCATCTTACAGCAGAGGTATCGTGTTTGAGCTCATTGGAATGGTCTCAATTAATAGATTATAGATAGATGGTAACCAGTGTCTGATGATGGAGTAGCCAAAATAAATGAGGGTTAATTAGTAATTAACTTTACTGTGGAAAAAAATACGTACAGCGGCGCAGATTTAAGCGAGTCACGTATCGATAGTAGCGTGTCTACTAGTATTTAGTATATAAAGTTTATAAAACAGGAAATAAAAGTTATATTAAAAAACCCCGACTCAAACAAAATCCATTAAAACTAATAAAATAAAATTTATTGGCCCTGCAAGTATTTTTTTTTTGTTAATGATTTTGTGGCCTCTAAAGGACGCCATATTGCATTTAATGTAATAAAGAAATAAAATTTATTCAAGTATAAAATAAAATTATTATTTATATTAATTACAATCGAGGAAATTTTAATTCGAACTGTAATGTAGACTAGCCTGATCTAGGTTTATGAAAACCTGTAAATTGATAAATTTACATCAAACATTTAAAATGAAGACAGCAATACAGTTATTAGAAGCTAAATTAAAAACAATACATAATATTTTCAATGACTTAAACAGTAACTGTTTGGATATATTACAATTTTAAAACTAGATTATGTAAGATGTATTATGTTTAAATAAATTTACGAATAATATTAAAGTAGTCAAAGTATTATTAATTTGGTAAAAGAAGAGACTTAATATAGAGTACAGACTTAAGATAGAGTAGGTACCTAAAACTACTAGAAATTTTACTCGCGCTGCCGCGGATGGCCGGCGCTGATTTTTTTTTTGTGGATAGAGAATGACCCTAGCTATCATATACTCACGCCACACACCCAAAATAAGTAGCACAATTGAAGAAAAAAAATTAAACGTGATTCGCTCTATAAAAAAAAATCTAATTAATTTTTTTCAAGACCAACTATCAACTTTAGAAGAAATTTTATAAGAGTAAAAGTTGTCAGGAATATCATAACACGTCATAAAAAAAAAAATCGCATCGATATTGGAACTTTGTTGCCTAAGTCCACAAATTTTCAGTATGGGCCCACTGTGCGGCGGGGGACTTTGTTTTATAATATGTAAGGATAAGTTAGGTAATAAATATCACACGATAGACTAATACAAAACTAATAATCGTTTTGTTTTTATTATTTTTATTTATACAAATAGTTAATAAGTCTTTTAATTTAGTACCTAATGTAAATAGTTAGCATAATCGTTCAGATCCAAACAATTACTTTCCCGTGAAGAAACTTTTCACCTACAAATATATCTATAGCTAAATACATATATTTAATATCACTACTATGTTTTACTTTACTATATTAGTTTAGGTTTTGCCGTCTCCAGTCAGCGACGGCGACGCTAGTAAACCTAGTGCCTACGCGAAGCTCTCGGCTACGCGGCTCTAGCCGCTCTCGGCTGATCGGCTCTCATGACGAGTCAGTCTTGCGCGAACCGTCGGCGTCGTCGTCGCGTCACGGTAAGTGATTATCATGCCACACGAGTGCTAAGTTTATTTAAAACTGTTGTATTTGTAAGTGGAAATTCAGTGAATTTTATTCGGAATAGGACTATCAAAATTTTGTTCCTTTGCATAGTTTTTTAAATAATTATAATTTAATATCTAGTTAATTACTATTTCCGGTGTGTTTCTTATTAATCTTATTAATTTAATTTAAATATGATCAACAAATGTTTGTGGTATAGGTATTATCTTAAAAAGTAACGTGTTCAGTATCGTATGCAGAACTAGTATGTTTGTGTAATACTTATTACAAGTGTCTCCCAAGTGAGTGAGTGTCAACCTGCTGTTAGCTGTTTGCTGATCCAGTGTAAGTAGATATACTTTTATCTTAAATTACTGTTTTTATTCTCAAATTACTATAATTATGTTTTATTCATTAGCAGCATATGCAGCTGCCTTTTTCTGTTTTGTGCTCGTATAACTATTTTGTTTGTGTTTTATTTTTCTTTTTAGGTATTCGCGTTTACTTATCTTTTTAAATGTACTTGTATCTTCTTCTATCTATGATAAATAAACTTATTTTTCCTTTTTTGCTAATAGACTGTTGAGAGGTAGTAAAAAAATAAATGAATGTTACCTTTTTTACCAGCTGCTTTACAATTTAAAAGAATTTGTCAAATTATATTAATTTAAAACATTGTCAGTATGAGAGTAGTTTTCTTAAAACCCTAAACTAAAATTATTGTGTCCCTCAAATAGATTAAAGTAAAATATTTTTATGAATAAATATTTTTGTGCTGTCGTTATGTATGTTTTGTCATAATAATGTGTGTTATGTGGGTGTAGTATCTATGGGTGCACCTCTGTTTAACCTTTCGGAGAATACAGGCGTTGTTTATGCATGTTTGTATCGTTACGTTAAAAAATATGTGTATCAAGAAACAGATCCTGTTACTCAAAAAACTACTTAAATAAGCATCGATTTTCATTAAAATTATCCATGTTAGTTTAAAAAACATGAAAGTTGGACGCAATAATATTCTCGGCAAAATATCTACATTAATATAGAATTTTATGATAAATCAGATCTAGTTATTATTGACTAAATTTGGAACTGATATTTGTTTAAATTAACGTATTGTTAGAGAAGTAGGTGCCAAACACATGATGCATGAACGCACTCATTACAAACTGGCGGACTATATTATCGCGATTAGATTTTATGTAGGTTTAGTTAATGTTATCACACGAATTTAATTGGGTGTTATCCTAATTTGTGTTCTGTTTTAGAATCAATTTTAAATAATTTGATTCATCTAATTCTTACAGATTATTCCTAAGGAACTCTGCTATCACTAAAAAAATATACCTAACAGTAGATTTTACACACCGTACACACGAGATTTCTCATTAACAGTCACGTAACCATGAAATTTCTTTTAATTATAACAGTAATTATATAGTTTTTTAAGTGCAGTTTTTATTAAGCTTTGGATACACTAGATAGTTCCCTAATCAAAATATTGTAATTGAAAGGAATTCAAATAATTTATTTTTGAATTAGAGGTCTAAAATTGAAACTATGTATGTACTTGAGCAAACTGCAAACTCTAAATAACAACTTTAAGCTGTTTATGACTTTATTGTTACCAATACAGATAAGGCTTACAGCGATGCCGCTTGTGTTCAACAAACTATTGTTTCTAAAACTTGCCCAAATATTGCACTTTCTTTGGGTTTTTATGTCTGTATAAATGTGATTTATGACTACGGCGAACACCACTACTAGGATTAGTGTTTTATTGCACTGTGTATTTAAAATTTAACGTCGTAAAATTAAAATCCCGGCTGGCTGAGTTACAGTCGTCCTTCAATAATGAATTAATGATGGAATGACGGTCATTTTGTAAAGTTTAAACTAGATGAGGTTGGAGATCGATAGATGAGATAGACTCTTAATAACTATTGATTCCAAAAAGTTTTTAACAGACTTCCAAAAAGGAGGAGGTTATATTTTCGTCGCGTGTTGTTAATAATAACACCACAATAGTTATCCCGTAAACATTTACTTAGATAGCGGGTAGGCGGGGGTGTCTGAAGGGCGAAATGAATGAAACTAGAGTCACTTTTGTATACAACACACTAATAAAATATTCCGAAAACAGATTTACAATTAATAATGGTTTACACAAGTTATTTACGAGTATACAGAAAATCAGAATTTATATGATTAATTAGTCACTTTAATTATTTTCTAATGTTACAATTACACGTTTAATTACTTAACTACTGAGAAACTTAGATACTTTTAAGATATGACACGACTTATGAGCGTTTAGGTACGAGCTTGAAGAGAACTTGGGCTCATATGAGAGTTTTCTTGAGATTCCTTGACGACTACGATTTCAAAATGATTTTCGACTCTTTACATAGTTTTTCCCCTTAGTTTGCGTTGCGGGTGGCGACCGAACGCCGACCAACAAAACAGCCTTTTCCCCCGGGTGTTTGATCATTGGGGGGGAGTTACAGAGGCTCGGGTGTCTGAGGGGAAACGTGCAGCTGATACACGCCGGGGTGTCGACAGGGGGTCGGGGGGACAGAGTTATGACGCGTTTTCATGTACATAACTCTGTTTACTTTTCAGAACAAAGGATTTTATGTAATTCCCGACTTATGATGTCATTTTCCTTATGTGTTTTTCTTATTTAAGGAGGAAATGACCTATTTAGTATGATTCTATGATTTTATAGCTTATTTTCGTTACAGGTAAGCATATATTCCTTCTTTTGTTTACTGATGGAGGCATATAGGTTTATTTATACAACTAGGTTTCTGCTAACTCCTTATAACGTAAAGCAATAGCTAAGTCAACTATCCAATCATTATTGGGCTGAGTTTATGAGGTTTCAAATTATTATACAATTTCATCTTTAATGCAGACACATGTGCCTTTACGACTTCTATGGTCGTTTACCATGAGTCCTTACTTGAATGAGTATTCTGACTCACAGGTCAACATGCATCAGCATTCAAACCCCATCTTTAATGGAAAATAGACCCATTGGAAATGGAAAATAGACCCATTGGAAATGGAAAATAGACATATTGGAAATGGAAAATAGACCCATTGGAAATGGAAAATAGACATATTGGAAATGGAAAATAGACATATTGGAAATGGAAAATAGACCCATTGGAAATGGAAAATAGACCCATTGGAAATGGAAAATAGACATATTGGAAATGGAAAATAGACCCATTGGAAATGGAAAATAGACATATTGGAAATGGAAAGGGATTTGTGTGCTTCCCTTACAAAGCGTATATTTTTTTTTTTGTTTTTTTTTTTATGTGTGTCCTCCCATTTCTCCGTCAATTGTGGACTGATTTTGAAAATTCTTTTTTTGTTTGAAAGGGTATGCTCTCGAAGTGGTTTCATATAAATTTTATTAACTTTGCTTCGATAGTTTTTGAGTTAGCTTCAATAATACGTACTTTTCCCACTTAATATGTGGATGATTAGTTCCTGTCACTGTTATTTACATAGCAGGTAGTGGTTTTCGAATTTGTGTGGGGTAGTACTACAACTAAAAAGTGAAAAATAAAAACTTTTTACGAAAAAAAAACAACCGACTTCCAAAAAACACGTGAAAAATAACTTTAATTTCGGAAGTCGGTGACAAAAAGCGAAAATTCAAAACAAAAGACACCGACTTCCGAAATTAAAGTTATTTTTCACTTTGTAGTGTTTTTTGGAAGTCGGTTGTTTTTTTTTTCGTAAAAAGTTTTTTCTATATTTACTCGAATAGATTTTATTCGGGAAACTTTCAGCTAACTTAAACAGTGCATTTCAAAAATATGAAATTGAAGGTCCTTTACAAGTTTGATAAACATTAAAATAATACTAACCGCAGACGGGTAAAAATTAAAAAAGTTCAGTAGAAAATATCTGTATAATGTAACATAAGTTAGGAAATAAATAATATACAATAGACTAATACAAAAATAATAATCGTTCAGACCCAAACAATTACTTTCCCGTGAAGAAGATTTTCACTCCCAAAATATGTCTAGCTAAATATATATATTATATACTTACACAAAGTGCCGCTACAATGGCGACATTAATTTAACAAACGGGTCATAGTGGCTAGTAATAATAAAAATATAAATTATTCGTTAATTGAAAAAGTAAAATTTTCAAACACTCACATAGGGCTCTCCTTTTCCTTCAATTTGCCTTCTCTTTGCCCGTTATTCGTTTTATTTTCATTGATGTGATGTTATGATCCGTGATCCCGGTAAATGACCTTTGCGCTACAGTTGTTAAGTAGTGATTGCACCAAGATGCTATTTTAGAAAATTGATAATAAATCAATAAATAATGAATAATAATAATAATGAAATTAAAATATCTCCATAAAAAGAAAATGCTAATCCGTATACGGGTGTTAAATTAATGTCACCTTTAAAGCGCCACGCTGTATATCTATTATAATAGTTTAGGTTTTGCAGTATTCAGTACTCTCCAGTCAGCGACGACGACACTAGTACGCCTACGTGAAGCTCTCAGCTACTCGGCTCTAGCCGCTCTTGGCTCTCGTGCGTGACGAGTCAGTCTTGCGCGAACCTTCGTCGTCGCGTCGCGGTGAGAGGGTGTCGTACCACGCGAGTGTTAAGTTTATTCAATACCTATATTTTTATGTGGATATGCAGTGAATTTCATTAGGAATTTGACTATTAATTAAAACTGTGTTCCCTTGCAAAGTTTTATTCTAATTTAATATCTGGTTATTATTATTTTCAGTGTGTTTCATGTTCATTTATTTTAAATATTCAAATTCAATAATTTATTTCGGAAAAACATCCATATTGTTTTAGTATAAGAGCAAAATTAAAATTACTTACAATCAAAATTAAATTAAAAAATAAATTAAAAAAACAATCAAAACAAAATTAAATCAACATCAAATCAGAATTAAATTAACATTTAATTAAATCAATATCAAATTAAATATAATCAATAAATATTCGTGAATAACATTAGTGCTTTGGTTTTAACAATTTTAAATGTTTGTGGTGTAGGTATTTTGTTCTTCAAAATGTACTGTATTCAGTGTCGTTTAAATTGTAAAATGCAAAACTAGTGTGTTAGCTTGTTACTAAGTGTCTCTTAAGTGAGTGAGTGTCTACCTGCCTGCTATAATCTGTATGCTGATCCAGGGTAAATGAATACTTTAATTTTTAATAACTCTTTTTATTGTGAAAATTTCTAGGGTAATATTTTATTTATTCGTTGTTGCTGGCTGTGTTTTTTTTTATTTACGACTAGCAGCTGCCGATTTTTTCTTTTTTGTACTCCTAGATCAATTTTGTTTGATTTTATTTCTCTTTTTTAGGTATTCAAGTTAACTTATCTTTTTAAATGTACTTGTATCTGTGTCAAAGTCAATTTTACAAAGTCCTTTGATTATTGTAAAGTCTGCTTTACAATTTGAAGGACTTTGTAAAATTACTGTAATTTAAAGCATCGTCAGTATCTTGGTAGTCTACTTATAGCCCTAAACTAAAATTATTGTGTCCCCCAAATAGATAAAAGTAAAATACGAATAAATATCGTAGTGTTGTCGTTATGTGTGTTTTGTTACAATTATGTGTGTTATTTAGGTGTAGTTTCTATAAGTGAATCCTTCGGGGAATACAGGCGTGATGTTTATATATCGGTGTTATGCGTATGTATTGTTACGTTCAAAAATATGGGTAAGTATCATATGAGTATCAAGAAACAAATCCCGTTACCCAGATACTAACTTAAATTTGCATCGATTTTAATTTAAATTAAACATGTAAAGTAAAAAAAAAAACAGTGGTATTCCGGGAGTGCCGACAGAAGTGAGAACTTGAACAAGATCGCCATGGTGGAAGAAAAATACTTGCATAGAACATTGATCCGTAACGTAATATAAATAAACAGCTCAATCGCGTTTACAAAATCGTTAAAGTAAAAATACTTGCATAGAACATTGATCCGTAACGTTATATAAATAAAGAGCACAATTGCGTTTACAAAAATGAGGAGTCGTCACAGTATCGCGAAATCAATGATTTAGTCCCATCTCGAAAATGCCCAACACGCCTAAAGAAGCTTTCACTTCAAAAATATGTAAGTTTGACGCAATTAGTAATATTCTCGATAAAACTGCGAACACGGTTTTACCGCGGAAAAATATGCAGCGAACTAACCAATATAAATATTTAAGTTACATAGTAGTAATAATAACGATAAATCAGATCTAATTATTATTTATTGAATTTGGAACTGATTACGCGTAGTATCAAGTAGGTACTACAGCACGCGGCATGTAAGTTGAACCAAAATGGCGGCCATCCGCGTAGGTACAATTATGATTAATTATACTTTGATTGAGACCCGAAAATGTGGTACAAATTGCGGCACGTAAGTTGAACTATGACCTTGAATGCGCAGTAACACATTTTCGAGTCTCAATCGAAGCATAATCATAATGGTACCTGCGCGGGTAACCGCCATTTTGGTTCAACTTACGTGCTAATGCCTAGGCATAAACGCACTCATTACAAAATGGCGGACTACGTTAGCGCGCGAATTTATCTAGCATGATTTTAGGTTTTGAAATAATAAATATTGTATTATCGAAGTATGGAAGAAAAAGGTATTTTAACCCCAAATAAATTGGGATTCATAAGGGCGAGAGAGTGATGATGAATGGGTTTACTAACCCCTTCACTTGATTAAGGGGTAATTGGTTTATTTATGATTAGCCGTTTACAGTTCAAGGAGGCGTAGCTCCATAGACGTCCACTCGTCAGTTTACGCTTAGTGTAGGTACGCTTGCTTGCTGCTTAGTGCTTAGTGCTTACCTACATACAGAAATTGTGAAACTCCGTCGACAGAGCGGCAGCGTCACGCTCGCGTCGCTGCATGCAGTCTTCCAGACGCCTGCCGTCCTGCGTGTCGTACTACTAGCTACATAGAATGGAGATCATAATCATCGTCATTAACAGCCTTATTCCATTATACGCCATGCTTCCCTTCCATGCGTACGCTTGCATGCATGCAATACGCTTCGTATATAAAGCTTAGAGTACGCCTGTTTGCATCAGCTGCATGACATATTTTGAAGCATCTATGAAGCTACGCCTCCGTGGACAGTAGACCTCAGTACCTAACTATACTCCATCAAAAACTTCGGGTTTTTTAAGTTTAAATGAGATTGCTGTTCAATCGACAGCCAGAATAATAAGGGGTTAGAAAGTGTTAAGCCACACAAAATGTTACGAGCTCCATAAGGACACAGATTACATATACTATAAGGATAACCAAATGAACGGCTAACCCTTCGAACGACTTAACTGTAAAGCAGGTTTACGGTCCCTGGTCAAACCTAAATTTTACGCACTATTCGATTAATACAATATTTATTTTCAATGGAAATAAAATGATTAGAGTGAATTAATATAAGGTAAGGAGATTTAATGTACCTACATACAGCCACAAATAATAATTATCATTGTCTCTTGCCCTTAGGCCTTTTAACAAAGCTCTCAAGTCAAAAATGAAATATGGATGTATTGTACACCGCTGCCTACCCCTTTGGGTACGCAGGCATGTAATAATGTTATGTGGTAATAAATAATAATCATAATAATACCATTTACTGCAGGCGACACAGGCCCATTAGAAAAATACTTTAATCTAAACATTCATATTTTAATATTAAAAAAACTTCGTGTTAATTTATAGCTTAAAACTGTGTAAATGTAATCAAGCAGTTACACGACTACAAGTACATAAGCTAATAATGTATTTATTATATACTAGCTTTTTCCCGCGGATACCTACTACCAGGATAAAAAGTATCTTATGTATTAATCCAGGCTATAAACTATCTGTCTGCCTCATCCTATGTGTTAGTGCATAACATAATGATTGAATACCATCGTGAATTCATGCAAGCCTAGTACTTTTTGTTAGGTACTGCTCAGTAATTAATGCTTTACACTTCGTGAATACATGTTGTCTCCTTTACGGGCTAGGTTAATTCAAAGGTCGCGACAATCAGTATTATTAATAATTCGCATTATGAATATTCAACTTAAACTTTAGGTTTTACGTGCAATTTAATGTAAAAACGCTTATGCATTGGCCATTGCTTAAATAATTCAGCAAATGATCCTACTTCAAATTCACGTAGTAACAAAAAATTATTGAAATAATTTGCAATAATATTTATTTAATTAGAGGTCCACAATTAAATCTATGTTTTTGCGCAAATTGTAAACTCTAAATAACAACTTTAAACTGTTTATGACTTTATTGTTACCAAAACAGATAAGGACTACAGCCGTGCCGCTTCTGTTTAACAAACGATTGTTTCTAAAGCTTGGCTAAGTAATTCACTTTCTTTGTGTTTCTTATCTCTGTCTGTACAAATATGATTTATAGCTGCGTCGAACACCACTACTAGGATTAATGTTTTATTGCACTTTATTGTTTAAAATTTAAGCCGGAAGGCAAAATTCTCTAAATTGACGCATTCTTAATTGCCAATTTATTATAATAACCTAAAATTATGCTAACAGAATCGTGTTAGCGCGCTCGCATAGTATAGTAGTATTGAATAAGTGACTTCTTGAACTATTTTCCAACAATACGTTAGTCAGTTCGAATTTAAGTAAAAAAAATATCTGATAAAAGTAATATTTTAAAACGTAAAAACTTAAGCAGTCAGATCTAAGGTAACGATCCGATCCAGCCTGTCCCTTGCTGCCCTCCCTCAGCGACGCCCTAAGCAGAGGTCCGTACCCTACAGGGGGTGCCCATAGCGGGTAGTCGGTTAGTTAGTTTTATGCCCTGGCTGGAGGCCTTAATGTATTAAGGCATCCACAGGATAGATAGCCCAACACGACGACGCTAGTACGCCTACGCGAAGCTCTCAGCTACTCGGCTCTAGCCGGTCTTGGCTCTCGTGCGTAACGAGTCAATCTTGCGTGAACCTTCATCGTCGCGTCACGGTGAGAGGGTGTCGTGCCACGTGAGTGTTAAGTTTATTTATTACCTTTATACTAAGTGGAAATACCGTGAATTTTATTCGGAATAGAACTAATAAAACTGCGTTCCCTTGCAAAGTTTTGTAATAATTTAATATCTGGTTATTATTATTTTCGGTGTGTTTCATATTGATTTATTTTAAATATTAAAATTCTAATCATTTATTTCGGAAATACATTCATATTGTATATATATTAGTATAGGTAAGAACTTACAAAAATATATTAGTACCACTAAAATCGAAAACAATATTACAATAAAACCAAAAATCAATATTAAAATTAAAATCAAAATCAAAATTAATTTCTAAATTAAATTAGAATTAAATAAAAATTAACATAAGTAAATTACAATCAATACCAAATTATTTATTTTAAATATAATCAATAACTATTCGTGAATAACATTAGTGCTTTGGTTTGAACAATTTTAAATGTTTGTGCTAATGTATTTTGTTCTTCAAAATGTATCTACTATGTTCAGTGTCGTTTAAATTGTAAAATGCAAAACTAGTGTGTTAGCTTGTTACTAAGTGTCTCCTAAGTGAGTGAGTGTCTACCTGCCTGCTATAAGCTGTATGCTGATCCATGGTAAGTGAATACTTTAATTTTTAATAACTTTTTTTATTGTTAAAATTACTATAGGGTAATTTTTATTTATTCATTGTTCCTGGCTGTGTTTTTTTTTATTAACGACTAGCAGCTGCCGATTTTTTCTTTTCTGTACTCCTAGACCAATTTTGTTTGTTTTTTATTTCTCTTTTTTAGGTATTCGAGTTAACTTATCTTTTTATACAGGGTGTCAGGGACATCGACGCAAAAACTGAAACCATGGATTCAGTACATGATTCTGAACCCCCCTGAGTTGAAATATTTCGTCGGTTATAAAAAAAAAAATCTGCTGTTTCATAGAAAAGTGCGGTCAAAATGTATGGAACAGCTGATTTTTTTAAAATAACCGACGAAAAATTTCAACGCAGGAGGGTTCAGAATTATTTATTTATTTATTTATTTATATAATCACTTACAACTATTTTTACAGGCAAAACCCAATGCAATAGTGAAGCAAACTTAATAATAACAACTTATTTTCTAAAACTTATTTCAAACAATGTTATCCTTGTGAATTCACTCCGTGTACAAGCAAAGATATCTAATTCCTCTGCTACAAGAATCCATGTACTGAATCCATGGTTTCAGTTTTCGCTTCGATGTCCCTGCCACCCCGTATGTAGGTACTTGCATCTGTGTCAAAGTCAAGTAAATTTTACAAAGTCCTTTGATTATTTATTGTAAAGTCTGCTTTACAATTTGAAGGACTTTGTAAAATGACTGTAATTTAAAACATCGTCAGTATCCGAGTCTACTTACAGCCCTAAACTAAAATTATTGAGTCCTCCAAATAGATAAAAGTAAAATACGAATAAATTTCGTTGTGTTGTCGTTATGTGTGTTTTGTTACAATTATGTGTGTTATTTTGGTGTAGTATCTATAAGTGCACCTCTGTCTATCTCTTCGGGGAATACAGGCGTGATGTTTATGTATCGTTGTTATGTATGTATGTTTGTATGTATTGTTACGTTCAAAAATATGGGTATCATATGAGTATCAAGAAACAGACCCCGTTACCCAGATACCAACTTAAATTTGCGTTTATTTTTAATTAAAATTAAACATGTTAAGTAAAAAAACTACAAGTCTACAACTTATATAAATACCTATCTGAGTAATAATAATAATAATAAATAACTGGAACTGATTACGTAGTGTTAGAAAAGTAGACCACCTAATGCATTACGCATGAACGCGCTCATTACAAAATGGCGGACCATGTTAGCGCGCGAATTCAGTTAGTATAATTTTAGTTTATGAAATAATGTAATAAAGAAGTAGGTATTGAAGAAAAAGACAATGCATGTTGCGCCGACTCCAGATAAATTGCGATAAGGGCGAGAGAGTGATGATGAATGGGTTTACTAACACCTTCACTCGATTAAGGGGTAGTTGGTTCATTTAAGATGAGCCATCCACAGTTCACGGAGGCGTAGCTTCATAGACGCCTATTCGTCAGTATACGCTTAGTGGTACGCCTGCTTGCTGCTTAGTGCTTAGTGCTTACATACAGAAATTGTGAAACTCCGTCGACAGAGCGGCAGCGTCACGCTCGCGTCGCTGCATGCAGTCTTCCTGACGCCTGCCATCCTGCGTGTCGTACTACTAGCTACATAGAATGGAGATCATAATCATCGTCATTAACAGCCTTGTTCCTTTGTATGCCATGCTTCCCATCCATGCGTAGTACGCTTGCATGCATGCAATACGCTTCGTATATTAAGCTTAGTACGCCTGTTTGCATGAACTGCATGACATATTTTGAAACTACGCCTCCGTGGACAATGGCCTTAGTACCTAATTAAACCTCCTCAAAAACTTCGGGTTTTTAATGTTTCAACGGGATAGCTGTTCAATCAACTAATGTTCAAATAAATAATGTTATATGTTAAACAAGCTGTTACACGACTACAAGTACATATAAGCTAATTATACTTGTGTATATATAATATAGTTAATTATTATACAGACTTATGAAAGACTTAACTGCCATCTCGTGTCTAAAAGCAACACTTCTGAATGAATGTAAAGTCGCGTTCAGACATGCGCCACGAATAATTAACCACACTAAACTTGCTCTCGCTTGCCACAAGCTCAACGAATCGCCACATCGTCAATCCAATTAAACACAATAAAACTAATTTCGACTAGCAATTTTTGTACTACAATAATTGTTGATCTTGAATGAAATTGACAGTAAGGTACTTTTTAATAAAGGTTTATGAAATTTATTGTTTTGAAAAAAATTCAATACACAATTGCCCTGCCAAAAAACGAACTAAAAAGTAATAGACAAGTTGTATTCGTTAATTTGTTTACACAAAGCGAAAGGTCACTCATTTACTCGCTGACTAAACAGATAAATAATAATAAAATTGTCATTGCTGGCGGGGGACCGTTGTGTCGTTGTATGGAACAGTTTTCAATCTAAGAGGTCCCCCGACTGCAATGCCTATGTCACGGGATGATCCAAGGATTCTAACGATACAAATCCAAATCTGTTCAGGCATTTAAAATTACGATGGAACAAAGAAACTCACATACATCAATACATATTCGAACCCTGAAAACATTACAGTCCTTTTTGGGCAGTCGTGTAAAAACAAACTGACGAAGTTTAGTTCCGCTTAAGGCCACGCGTCAAAAGTGACAAAAATTTGCGCGCCACTTCGCACTTAGGCCACTACGAATGGGAAATGGGTAAAACAATTTAAACAAATTGTTAATTACGGTGCTGGTGGATGACTCAAAACCTACTGGCACTTGTCGTAAAAGTAGTGCCATCATCATAATTCATAAGTCTGCATTACAGTAAAATATTTAGTTCCAAATGTCCCCGCGTCACTCTTTTATTTTTTCCACTTGTACGTACGTACATATTTTAGCAGTGACGTTACAAAACGTCAAAGTTTTCGTTATAACTGGTTCTAGTAGCATGATTCTAACTTATCTTACGAAAACTGAGCAAAAAGACCCGCCGTAGAAACATTGCAGTAACCTTGCAAAAGCCATCTAGCGGGGATTAGCATAAACTACAACGCTCGTAATTTGGAATGTGAACTATTCGATGTGCGAATTTTTGATAAAATAGTCAACGAAATCGTGGCTAAGCATCTTTACTTTGATCAATGTGTTATACTTATCCATTTGTTCTTTTTTATTTAAGATTGCTTTTCGAAACATCAAACTTTAATTCACTGAACAATTTAAAAAGAAGCAGCCGGTTCATATAATTCAACATAATATCCATTTTGAATATTTATTTAAGTATATACAACAAAAATATTATATATGTCGGATCCGGTCATTAGTACGGACACGAAACGAATCGCAAGCGCGCCGCTGGCGACAGGACGTGATCTACCCACACCTAAAAAACGCGCGCTTCTACAGAGTCGTGATTTTTTAAGGCCATGGCGAGGAGGGATTCAGCCTCTGATCGCATCAGAGTTAAGACGTCGCGGAACTGTTCTCGATTCATGGTGCTCAGAGTTATTGTGTTAGTGGTAATTTGTGATCATTGTGTTGACTGGTGATTTTAATAAACGTCGTCGCACCCTATGTGTGTATAATTTAGCTAGTGTGATTAATTTGATAGTAAATTATAAAGTGATCTGAACTGCAAACTGTTTTTCTATTGCACATTAACCAACACTACCCACACTACGCCCACAGTAGTAGTATATCGCTGATAATAATTATAATATATTATGTACAAGTATGTAAAAGAAAAAAAAAAAGAAAAATTGAAGAATAAAATAGATTAACTTTATTTCGCGTAAAATATGGCACATAAAAGTTCTTAAATATAAATAGTTTTACATATTTTGTTTACTTATTTCAGTTATCTTACTTAATTCATATTTATGTGGTTTAGTTTTGGCACAAATGATAAAATTGAAAAAAAAAACAAAATCCTGGATTATTCGGTGTCTGACTGGAAGAAAATATCGACCAAATAGCATCTTTGAGACAAACAGAGACATCTAGCAGGCGGTAGCACAAACACTGAAATTTGCAACATTGAATAATTAAACTTTTTAAGGTTTATGGTGGTCCTCACCAGGGGCTCTGTTATAGCATGGTTAGTAGAAACTCAAAACATAAACGAAACCTTCAACATTCTGGATTCATCCCGAAATTGTAAAAAAAGTGATTATGGAAAAATAAGCAAAATACCGATTACCAGGGTGTTGACTCGTGGCTTCATAATAACGTCGCACGGGGCGATCGAAGGTTAAGCTATGTTTGCCGCGGTTGGTTCGTGGTAGGGTGACCATCCATTACATATCGAGCTTAACGTGTTTTCCGAGGAACAGAGGGGCTGTTCCTCGGAAAACACATTAAGCCGTTGGTCCCGGCTGTCATTCGTAGATCTTCGACCATCGTTACGCGTAGTCGGAAGCCCAACAAGTCTGACAACCAGTCTTACCAAGGGGTATCGTATTACCCAGTTACTGGGTTGTAGAGGTGAGATAGGCAGGTGCTCCATGTAAAATACTGGTATTCAGCTGCATCCGGTTAGACTGAAAGCCGACCCCAACATGGTTGGGAAAAGGCTACGTAGGTAGATTGATATTGGTTGGTTGCAAACAGCAAAACTTTCTTTTCATTTGCAAATTGATCGCTTCATTTTAAGTCATTTTAAGTCTTTCATGAAAGACAAATTACGATACAGTTTCTTAGAAAATTTGCGGAAAAATCCAAGGAATTTGACAGTGACTGATGAACTAGGAAAATATCGAAGAAGATAACATCTTTGAGACATACAGAGATATCTAGCGGATAGTAGCATAAACAATTAAGTTTCCCAACATTGAATTAATAAACTGTTTATAGTTTATGGTACTCCACGCGATGCTCTGTTAAAGTATTACTTGTAAAAACACAAAATAAAATAACAAAGCCATCATAATCCTGGAATATTTATTAGTATTCAGTAACTGCAAGAAAATATTGATCAAACATTGTGGCGTCTTTGAGACATACAGAGACATCTAGCGGGTAGTAGAACAAACAATGAATCAATTAATTTAACTGTATAAAGTTCTTCTCGCAAGGTGCGCTTTTCAATATTTTTTAAAGGTAGATAGCAAATTTAGATAGCAAATTTATGGTTACTAAAGAAAATCACGACCAATATTTTTGAAACATATAGAGACACCTAGCGGAGAGTAGTACAAACAACTTTGATCCATGTAGGTAAATGTGACAAAGAACAGTATGTATGTACCTAAATAACTTTAATTAAGCTGGCCTGGTCGTGGATGCTTTTAGTTTGACCGTCTAAGTTAATTTGAAACCTTGTATAAGAACTGCACTCCATTGCACATTGGCACGTTCGAATTTTTGGATTTTTGTAAAAACAAGTCCTCTGGTTCTATAGTCACATGCAGTATGATCTGATAATCGGTCAAATTTATGCAGAAGAATGCATGTTTATGTGCAGGTGAGCATGATTTTTAACCAACTTCAAAAAAAGGAGGAGGTTTCTCAATTCGACCGTACATATATTTTCTTTTTTAATGTGTGTTCGCGGATAACTTCGTCGTTTATGAACCGATTTTGATGATTCTTTTTTTGTTGGAAAGGAGATATCCCAAGGGTGGTACCATGATAAGGAAACCAGGATCTGGTGATGGCATCCCTGAGAAATCGAGAGAATTCTTAAAATATGATAAGCACACCTATAGCAATTTAGGTATTTTTTATAGTAACTCGTGCAGTTGGTCTCGTAAGTAGTACCATTTGGTGAATTGGTACTGATGAAGACCGCAGATGGCCACCGGAACTACTCAATACTAAGTATTCCACGGGTTGCGATTCGATTACTTTAATATGGTCGCCAAGTAATTTATGCTCGTCACGATACATATGGAGAAGTGGAGCTGATGTTGAAGTACCAGGAGAACTCCTCAATGATTAGAACAATAATGAATAATGATGATGATGATTGAATAGTGACATTTTTTAAAAGGTGATGAGCAGTTGAAATTAGGCTATTGTAACTTGACCCACTAAAAAGCGAGAAAAAAAACTTAAAAAGAAAAACAACAGACGGCTAAGGAACTATTTGATGAAACGCACTCTACGTCCATGTCGCTTAGTACGGAACTATCACAAGTTCTTTTTTGTCTGTGAAACCGGCGCCAGACATAGCAACAATATTTGATCACTTGCTATGTCTAGCTTTCTTAGTATCGGTTAGACTTTTGATTGGTTCAGCGGCGTCCTCAGGGTATGTGTACTAGAAGTCCACTGTACCGTAGAAGGTGGACTATTAGAGAACTTTTTCTTTTTGGGTTGCGTTGGGGGTATTCTTTGCCATGTGGGAGGACAGCTGTTGTCATCATACTCTACGGAAAATGTCGCTAATGGGGTATGGGAGGCAAGTCTTTCTACTGCCGCCTGTTGCTCGGCGTTGCTGCTCATACCTGGGGGAAAGTTGTAAATCATGAACTGGATCCTTCTATCGGCTTCCTTCTCAAAGTAGTTTCTACAGAGCTGGATGACTTGCCATAGGGAGACATTTGATGTGAATTGGACTTGGCAAGATTTGTACCTAACTTTAGGCTGCCCAAATTCATGCCGATGCCAACCTGTCGAGAGGCTCTTTTTAGGCTGTGGGTCAAGTCGATTCGTGACGACCTTCGAAAAAAAGCTTGTATTCGTGGCTCAGAAGTGAGGTAGTTCTTCAGCAAGGTTTTGTCACCTTTTTTGAAGAACAGAACCACCGCACCTCTGCTCCACGCCTCGGGCGTTGTACCCTCGTTGATGAAGGTGTTGAAGACATGCTAAATTTCTGCCCTGGAGCCCGCTTTAAGAAGCTCTGTCACTATACCGTCATCACCAGGTGCCTCGTTGTAGCTGTTCGCGGCTGTGACTACACCTGGTCCTGTTTAGGCCTTGTTGTGGTCCTGGTGTCCCTGCTGCCCAAAGATAATTAAGTAAGGTTCTTGTCTTATTATTACCTCACCTTTTCTCAACAATGTTGGGGTCGACTTCCAGCCGATAGCCTGATTATTTGATAATTGACGTAGTAGAAATGGGTTTGTAGATTTCTTCAATACCACTACCACAGGAGTCGAGAAATAAATGAAACTGATCTTCATTTTCATGTAAAATAATAACGCGTGTTGTCGGTAGGACGACCGCGAGCAGAGTGAACGCAGTGATCGGGTGCGTCCCTGTTTTATAGTATGCGCGATGTGCTAAATAATAATAATAGTTACCATTTATTTCAGGCGACACAGGCCCATAGAAATATTCTAAGCATACATATTTTAATAAAACAGAACTTGAAATACTTGTGTTGATTCAAATTGAACAGGAAACTTACTTATTATTAGAATATAAACTAGGTTATAACTAAACAATCGATATCCGCATCCGCAATGCGGAGCAGCCGCATAAATTTTGATGTCCGCAAAACATCCGCTTCCTCAAGTTTTGATTTTAAAAGCTCCGCATCCTCATAATTTCTATGGGGATGTGATCCTACCTACGTTGTTCGCTCAAATAGTGTTTTGTTTTAAATCGCTCCGAGACAGTGTGCGGGCCGGAGTGTGAGTGACACGTTCCTATTGCCTGAATTCGCAGTGTCCCTGTCCTGTGACAGACGGTCGGCCGTACGTGACAGTGGTGACATGATTGTGGTGTCAGGTGTCAAAACAAGGGCAATTTTTCATACGAAATCTGCATCTACACCCTCATCCGCATCCTGAAACCCGATTATTTCGATATCCTCATCCGCATCCTCATCCGTTATACGACATCCGTTACAACCCTGAGACAAACATCAAATCTTAATGCAAACGGGCAAAACCATACGCGATAAACCAATCAAATTCGCAAAATAATCTGATTGGCCGAGAGCAGCGATCGCAGCGCCTGCGGACAAATTATTCAACAGCGGCATCTATATAAAGCGTGAGCCCGCGTACCCCTTTATATTATTTCTAATGTCGGAGTCGGAGTCGGGAGTCGGGCAGTCGGGCAGGATATTATTTTCGTAGGAACGCTCGAAAGTTTTCACTAACACGTATCTAATAAAATAAACAAAAAGAATGGTTAACGGCGATTAGGGCATCGAGATTTTACGTTTTCGGACAGTACATGAAGTTGACGATGCGGGTGTGCGAATTCGGGACGAGTGAGGTGCGCGTTCAGCCGGTGGCGGCGTTTTATTTTGACGACTGGGTGCGAAGCGTAGGTCGGGTCGTGTTCAAAACGTTATTTTCTCTATAAAAGTGATAGTTAGTGGCGATCGAGGTCGACGCGTCAACAAGGAGGATATCGAGCTTGTGTGGTAACAGGACTTCGTCGATATCACACCCTCTCGCGAAGGTATTATCGACCTAAAAGTGAAGCGTCGTAAAACACCGCGAGCGCCGAACTGTTAAGGACGGACGACTCCGTCCAGGACGTGCAACCTATTAATATAGTAATATTAAAAGACGGGAGTGCCCTTAGACGAGTGGACAGTATACAGATCGATATAATCGCATCTGGAAGCGTATTAAACAATGTGTAAAACGACAATAGACCTTCCCGTCGCAGCCGCGTACTCGGGCTTGCGGGCGCGCCAGTACCGTACCTACGCGGCTGACCCGTGTACAGCGTTCTCCTCTTCACATATTAAGCAAAGCACGCAACCCGCTTCTAATACAGCTAGCTAGCTAGCCAGCTAGGCAGGTACGTAAAATAAAATAATGACAAGTAGGTAGTAGATAATTAAATAACATGAACAAGAAAAAAAAAAAAAAAAAAAAGAAACTAAACTACCACTAGATATGCGATCAAAATTGCAATAAGTACCTAGGTATTATTAAACACAACACGACATAAACAAACGGCACGCGAACCGAGGGTGGGTACCTAGCTAGGTAGATGTTCTACAAGGTAAGTATTGAATCATTATTATGGTACCTATACTAAACGTTTAACTTTTATTTTTCAATTTCAGCGAATGGAGATGGGCTTTTCACCACGCGTAGAAGAACAACTCAACAAGCGTCAACTAAATATACGCGTATTTATTACCTAAGTGCTTATAAGCAAGCGCGCATTATAATAAGTATGTATTTCAATTTTAAGATAACATTAAAACGAATTTATTTATTACGGTGTTTCATTAATATTTGCCCTCGTACCACGTATTAGACAGTGCCCTAATGGATTTGGGTCCACAAGTATAGTAAGTATTGGTAGGTAACGAATTTTAAAGACTACTGTCACTCGCAGTACAGTACTTATGTATAGGTGGTGGTGCTCGCGTACATGTAAGTAAGTAAGTAAATAGGTAGGTAGGTAGGTAGGTACGTTTTTTAGACATTTCCACTCAAGAAACATTTAATAATATTGAATCATATGCGGCCCTGAAAAGGGCCTTTTTTATGTGCGCGTCTATATACGTATGGTTGAACGGTATGATTATGTTCACAACAAACACAACACACACACGTCCACCACAGTATGTAGAGCTGGTTGCGCAGGCAACACGTACACGCAGGGCATACAGATGTTTAACCGCCGAAACCGTACAGGGTGCGACCCTGGCGCTTCAGAGCGTAGACGACGTCCATGGCGGTGACGGTCTTCCTCTTGGCGTGCTCGGTGTAAGTGACGGCGTCGCGAATTACATTCTCTAGGAACACTTTAAGCACACCGCGAGTCTCTTCGTAGATCAAACCGGAGATACGTTTCACGCCGCCTCTGCGAGCCAGACGACGGATGGCGGGCTTCGTGATACCTTGGATGTTATCACGAAGTACCTTCCTGTGACGCTTGGCTCCTCCTTTTCCCAGACCCTTTCCTCCCTTACCGCGACCGGTCATCTTTGCAGTGGGGTTTCAAAATAACACAAACACACGATAATAAAATCAGCACGGGAGTGCGCACTCGAACGACGCGAGCGACTGGAATATTTTTTGGCGTGTCGTGCTGCTTGTATTTATACTAAACGCGGAGCTCAGCGGGCGGGGGGAGAGTACAAGTGAGGTGCGCGGGGCGAGGCGAGACGGCGCTCGTCGTTCGTTGGCTGATTGGACGATGTCTCTTAAAACAGAACTTACTTACTTACTTACTTACTAACTAACTAACTAACTAACTAACTAAACTTATTAAATAATTAGGTTATCCAAATTTTTTTTTTTAGTTTCTCCATAAAATAGAAAGAAATAAATCCAAGCGTGCCGTAATAAATAATGCTATTCGGTTTACTCGATAGGTAGGTACTTAAATCAAATATAACATAATAATTTTACAACGATCGTAGATAGGTATGAAACTTACTAACCAACCATACAGTGTAATTAAGTAAGTAACATTTACGTAATATATAGTAGGTACATTATTGTACCTATGTACTTCTCTCTCTGACATTATTCATTGTAATGTAAAATTATAAGCGATATAGGTACTTATGCGTATAAGTTGCTTATGTGGGGATCATAGTGTAGGGTTTTAGGTAGGTAGGTAGGTAGGTAGGTAGGTAGGTACTTAACGTTTTTTTTTTGTGACGTCTGATATAAAGAAACATTTAATTTTCTGATACATATGTGTGGCCCTGAAAAGGGCCTTTTATGTGAACGAACAAACGCACAGCCACAGACACGCTGCACTGCACGAAGGCAGTCTACGTGGAGGGCGATGTGTGTTGTGACGTCAGCAGTTTAAGCGCGTTCGCCTCTGATCCTGCGCGCCAACTGGATGTCCTTGGGCATGATGGTGACGCGCTTCGCGTGAATCGCGCACAGGTTGGTGTCTTCGAAGAGACCGACGAGATAAGCTTCGCTAGCCTCCTGCAGCGCCATAACAGCGGAGCTCTGGAAACGGAGATCGGTCTTGAAGTCCTGTGCGATCTCACGCACGAGACGCTGGAACGGAAGCTTGCGGATCAGCAGTTCGGTACTCTTCTGGTAGCGACGAATCTCACGGAGGGCCACAGTGCCGGGCCTGTAGCGATGGGGTTTCTTAACGCCACCGGTGGCCGGTGCGCTCTTACGCGCAGCCTTGGTGGCGAGCTGTTTCCTCGGTGCCTTACCACCGGTGGATTTACGAGCGGTCTGCTTAGTACGCGCCATTGTAAACACGGAACGAGAGATATAAAATAATCAATCAACTGAGAATACAAACTATAGATACACGCAACGGACGCGCGCGGATCTACACACTTCGAACGTACGAGAGAGAATGAAACCGTCTTGGATAGAGTTCTGCTTTTATAGTAATGCACGTAAGCGGGCAGGAGAGCGCGCGCCCTCTTTAGTACAACGATGTTACTAAAATTGTTACAAAGCAATGAATGTAATTACGCATATCTGTAATGTTGTTATTTATTTATTTATTTACTTACTTACTTATTTATTAATCATAGAAAAATACCAGTCTGTCTAACTGTAAACTGTAGATAAACAATGAACAAAAATAACCCCCCCCCCCCCCTCCCCTCCTCTCCCCTCTCCTCTCCTCTCCTCTAGTATAACTCAAATGGAACATTATTTAGATCCATAATAATTTTTCCTTATGTGAAAATTATATTAAAATCGTTCGACGTCTTATGATTGTTAGGTACCTACAGTCTTATCTACTTTACTTGCATCTTAATACACTATTACGCTATCTATCTATCTATATACCGGCTATACTTTACGCGGGTAGTTTCTTGTGTATGTTGTATTTCTTGATGCATAGTCATCCATACTTACTATGTATAAAGCCTGTTAAGTCTTCATTCAATTCGTGATTATGATACAAAGTTACTTATTTACTTATGTATGTAGGTAGGTAGGTAGGTAGGTAGGTAGGTATTTATTTATTTATTTGTTTAATAATTGGTAGTAGTAGTATTTGTAGTAACGTTTTGACTGGCATCAAATTTAAAGAAACGTGAATTTATCACATGAACATATTTGTGGCCCTGAAAAGGGCCTTTTGTTTTTACTCCAGCCATCCCACGGTGTGCGTGCGTGCGCGCCCAGACGTTTGTCGTGGTTTGCTCGTAGCACGTGCATAGTGCGCGTCTCGTATGTACATACATGACACACAGCGGATAGGTACCTATGTGTATGTATGTATGTATGTATGCACATTACGATGACACTAACACAATTAACACGCACCGCAGTCAACAAGACACACAAACAAAGCGCACTGGGTTTAACACTGTACACAAACACGAGGCGGCGTTGAGACGGAGCGTCGGCGGCTCTGGCTAGCCTACCGACCGACCGCTCACTTGGAGCTGGTGTATTTGGTGACGGCCTTGGTGCCCTCACTGACGGCGTGCTTGGCGAGCTCGCCGGGCAGCAGGAGCCTGACGGACGTCTGCACCTCCCTGGACGTGATGGTCGATCTCTTGTTGTAGTGGGCGAGACGGGAAGCTTCGGCGGCGATGCGCTCGAAGATGTCGTTCACGAACGAGTTCATGATAGACATGGCCTTGCTGGAGATACCGGTGTCGGGGTGCACCTGCTTCAGGACCTTGTAGATGTAGATGGCGTAACTCTCCTTCCTCTTGTGCTTCTTCTTCTTCTTGTCGGTCTTGGAGATGTTCTTCTGGGCTTTGCCAGACTTCTTGGCGGCTTTACCACTTGTCTTGGGCGGCATTATGAAATTGTCAAGTACACGTGCTACCGAAACGGAGTTCAGTTGCAGTATAGTTCGCTCACACTTTTCAACAGTCGTATTTATACGCACAGCGCACGGCGCACAGTTGCGGCAAGTGGTGAGAAAATCGACGCAGCAGCGGACCAATCCCAACGCTCCTAAGCCAGAGTGCAGAACGCGCGCGAGGAGAGGGGTTGCGGAGGGGGGAGGAGAAGGGGAGGGGAGGGGGCCATGCGATGCTTGTGTTCGTCATTATTGAAAATGTAAAAATGAAAAATTAAATTCAAGAAAAGGTAAAATATTAACTTACTAAATAAAAATTACATTAGAAATAGGTATCATACCCAACTGATTTTATATTATTAAATAATCCATTTGAATAAGATTTAAAGGTTTCGAAACCTTTTCCTGCTCACATTATTTATTTATTTATTTATTTATTTATTTATTTAGTTAGTTAGTTAGTAAAAATTAATTATTATCATCTTCGTCAACTGCAATTCTGTATAAGTATGTTATCATCTTAAATAATAAACATCGTTGTCGTGATCTTATTTCTGTTATACATGTCTGTACTTACTTAAATAGTACCTATAATAATATTAGGTATTAACTCACGAGGAGAAGGTAGGTACTGCCTACTGTAACTAACTAACTTTGCGTTTGTCTGTAATGGCTCAAGTAAGTATAGTGACACATTCAATAATTTATGTGTACCTATGTAGCTACATTATAGTTTCAAATAAAAATGAATCTCCTTCCTTACAGCTTACTTGTAAAGAGAGTGCGTGAGGTAGGTAGGTAGGTAAGTAAGTAAGTAAGTAAGTAAGTAAGTAAGTAAGTAAGTAAGTAAGTAAGTAAGTAAGTAAGTAAGTAAGTAAGTAAGTAAGTAGGTAAGTAAGTAGGTAGGTAGGTACGTTTTTGTTTGACGACAACACTGATAAAGAAACTGTCTTTGTTATAATATTTGACGAATCATATTGTGGCCCTGAAAAGGGCCTTTTGTTTTGAATGCATACGAGCGGAGAGCATCGCGCAACCAACCGACATAATAGATATAGCCATAAATATTATATCGAAGTACGCGTGCGGGGGCACTCGCACGAAGCACCACGTGTGTGTTTAAGCCTTCTTCTCGGTCTTCTTGGGCAGTAGCACGGCCTGGATGTTCGGCAGCACACCACCTTGAGCGATCGTCACACCGGAGAGCAGCTTGTTCAACTCCTCGTCGTTGCGGATGGCCAATTGAAGATGACGCGGGATGATCCTGGTCTTCTTGTTGTCTCTCGCAGCGTTACCGGCCAACTCGAGGACCTCAGCAGCCAGATACTCCATCACGGCGGCCAAGTAGACGGGAGCGCCGGCACCCACGCGCTCTGCGTAGTTTCCGTTACGCAGCAGCCTGTGAATACGACCCACAGGGAACTGGAGCCCAGCACGGTTGGAACGGGACTTTGCCTTTCCCTTCACCTTGCCACCTTTACCGCGACCAGACATAATTGAAAGATTTGTTTATAGAACAACTCACGAAAACAACGAAACACGCGTACAGAAGTGCGCGCGAATCTAGATATAATGCCCCGAGAATTTATGTCCGCGCGTTTTTATACTTACTCCGTGTAGCTGTGTCAATGGGGGGGGGTGCACAGCTAACGAAACAAATTCACAAAACGCGCAAGCGCTCTCAAGCCAAGCGGCTTCACGTACACTGCACCATGGTTAAGGGGTGGGTAGAGATTTAGCACAATTTTCTAACTTCATAAAGTGCAATTCATAAAATAACTTTTCTTATTAGGTAGGTACCTATTTAATTATTAATTGTTTGTAATGTAAAAATGAAAAGTCTCAATTCTGTTGAATAAGTTTTGAAATGGGATTGTATGAAAGTAGGTAGGTACCTGAAGTAAAAACCAATACGATTTTCATTTATTTTTGTTGAATAATCAAACTTATTTACGTACCTACGAAGAGTTGTACCATAACATTTCCTCCTTTTCCCTGAGTAAATTAATTACAGATTTATTTATTGGACTGTAAGCAATAGTGTCGAATATTGAAAGAAATCGAACGTGCTAGTACAGTGGAAATAGGAAATTGTATTCATGTATAACAGTTCGTGTACCTATCTATCTATAAATGTGTATGTTGTTATTAGGTAGGTAGGTAGGTAGGTAGGTAGGTAGGTAGGTAGGTAGGTAGGTAGGTAGGTAGGTAGGTATATTATAACGTTTTGACTCTCTGTTTTAGAAACGAATATTTTTCATATTCATGATAGTTTTGTTAGCCCTGAAAAGGGCTTTTTGGTATGGTGAGCGCATGCACGCGCGCTAAGCATCTCGGTGCCGCCGTCCATGGTTTCTTTCTTCAGTTGCTGCTTGCTTCTGATGAAGAATCGTTGGTTGGTGACGAGCTCGAGACACGTCGAGCGCGTTCCGCACCCTCCTTCCCGAGGACGATAGACGCGTACGTACTGCTGCGGGCGCGCGGTTGGACGATGATGAAAACAAACGCACAAAGCACGCGCGCGCCTCTCTCTGTACAGTGTATTTACATTATAGGTATAAAACACACAAACTGCACAGTAGGTAAGACGCGCACGCACATTTTGTCACTATATCACTCATCAGATGTGTTCTTGTTGTTGTTGTTGTTCTTGTTGTAGTATTGATGGTGGGTGGTGATGGTGGTGGTCAGCCGACTCTGCGCCGCTGTCGTCGTCGCCGTCGCCGTCGCCGGTGTAACGCGAACGTGACCGTAGCTTACTTCTTAGCGGCGGACGCTTTCTTGGCTGCCGGCTTAGACTTGGGTGTAGCCGCGGCCTTCTTGGGTTTAGGTGCTTTAGGTTTCTTGGTAGGTGGCTTCGCTGTCTTTTTAGCTTTGGGAGCGGCGCCTCCCTTCGCCTTGGCGGGGGTGGCGGCTTTCTTGGGTGCCGGCTTCTTCTTAGCGGCGGCGGCCTTCTTGTCCTTGGCGGCGGCGGCTGCCGATGCCTTGGACTTTGAAGGCGAGGCAGAGGCGGCAGCGGCGGCGGCTGCTGCCTTCTTGGTCTTGGCGCCGGCCGCAGAGGCGGTCGCCTTTTTCGCCTTCGCGGCGGCGGCGGGCGCCTTGCCGGCGGCCTTGCCAGCTGCACCGGCGGGTTTCTTGGCGTGGTGCGATTTCGACTCGAGCTTGAAGGAACCGGAGGCGCCCTTGCCCTTGGTCTGGATCAGTGCGCCAGATTCGACGGCGCTCTTCAGATATTTCCTGATGAACGGAGCTAGTTTCTCCGCGTCGACCTTGTACTGCGCGGCGATGTACTTCTTGATAGCCTGCAGGGAAGATCCGCTGCGCTCCTTCATCTCCTTGATAGCGTTGTTGACCATCTCAGATGTTTTGGGATGGGTCGGCTTCGCTTTGGGTTTCTTCGCGGCACCGGCACCGCCAGCCTGCCTCGCCTGCTTCTTCGCTGGTGTAGCGGGCGCGGGAGCCTCGGTAGCTACTGCGGTGTCTGCCATTTTATTTTTGAAAATGATTATTCTTCACACAACACACACTGTTAAAAGTAAGTAAGTAAGTAAGAGAGAGACTTAGATGTCGCCACTTATAGGTTTTACGAATTTCGTATACGTACGCTTAGGTACGACAGAACTTTACCGTAACGAGCGCCGTGATGTCGCGGGACGTTTTCTCGTAGGAACGCTCGAAAGTTTTCACTAACACGTATCTAATAAAATAAACAAAAAGAATGGTTAACGGCGATTAGGGCATCGAGATTTTACGTTTTCGGACAGTACATGAAGTTGACGATGCGGGTGTGCGAATTCGGGACGAGTGAGGTGCGCGTTCAGCCGGTGGCGGCGTTTTATTTTGACGACTGGGTGCGAAGCGTAGGTCGGGTCGTGTTCAAAACGTTATTTTCTCTATAAAAGTGATAGTTAGTGGCGATCGAGGTCGACGCGTCAACAAGGAGGATATCGAGCTTGTGTGGTAACAGGACTTCGTCGATATCACACCCTCTCGCGAAGGTATTATCGACCTAAAAGTGAAGCGTCGTAAAACACCGCGAGCGCCGAACTGTTAAGGACGGACGACTCCGTCCAGGACGTGCAACCTATTAATATAGTAATATTAAAAGACGGGAGTGCCCTTAGACGAGTGGACAGTATACAGATCGATATAATCGCATCTGGAAGCGTATTAAACAATGTGTAAAACGACAATAGACCTTCCCGTCGCAGCCGCGTACTCGGGCTTGCGGGCGCGCCAGTACCGTACCTACGCGGCTGACCCGTGTACAGCGTTCTCCTCTTCACATATTAAGCAAAGCACGCAACCCGCTTCTAATACAGCTAGCTAGCTAGCCAGCTAGGCAGGTACGTAAAATAAAATAATGACAAGTAGGTAGTAGATAATTAAATAACATGAACAAGAAAAAAAAAAAAAAAAAAAAGAAACTAAACTACCACTAGATATGCGATCAAAATTGCAATAAGTACCTAGGTATTATTAAACACAACACGACATAAACAAACGGCACGCGAACCGAGGGTGGGTACCTAGCTAGGTAGATGTTCTACAAGGTAAGTATTGAATCATTATTATGGTACCTATACTAAACGTTTAACTTTTATTTTTCAATTTCAGCGAATGGAGATGGGCTTTTCACCACGCGTAGAAGAACAACTCAACAAGCGTCAACTAAATATACGCGTATTTATTACCTAAGTGCTTATAAGCAAGCGCGCATTATAATAAGTATGTATTTCAATTTTAAGATAACATTAAAACGAATTTATTTATTACGGTGTTTCATTAATATTTGCCCTCGTACCACGTATTAGACAGTGCCCTAATGGATTTGGGTCCACAAGTATAGTAAGTATTGGTAGGTAACGAATTTTAAAGACTACTGTCACTCGCAGTACAGTACTTATGTATAGGTGGTGGTGCTCGCGTACATGTAAGTAAGTAAGTAAATAGGTAGGTAGGTAGGTAGGTACGTTTTTTAGACATTTCCACTCAAGAAACATTTAATAATATTGAATCATATGCGGCCCTGAAAAGGGCCTTTTTTATGTGCGCGTCTATATACGTATGGTTGAACGGTATGATTATGTTCACAACAAACACAACACACACACGTCCACCACAGTATGTAGAGCTGGTTGCGCAGGCAACACGTACACGCAGGGCATACAGATGTTTAACCGCCGAAACCGTACAGGGTGCGACCCTGGCGCTTCAGAGCGTAGACGACGTCCATGGCGGTGACGGTCTTCCTCTTGGCGTGCTCGGTGTAAGTGACGGCGTCGCGAATTACATTCTCTAGGAACACTTTAAGCACACCGCGAGTCTCTTCGTAGATCAAACCGGAGATACGTTTCACGCCGCCTCTGCGAGCCAGACGACGGATGGCGGGCTTCGTGATACCTTGGATGTTATCACGAAGTACCTTCCTGTGACGCTTGGCTCCTCCTTTTCCCAGACCCTTTCCTCCCTTACCGCGACCGGTCATCTTTGCAGTGGGGTTTCAAAATAACACAAACACACGATAATAAAATCAGCACGGGAGTGCGCACTCGAACGACGCGAGCGACTGGAATATTTTTTGGCGTGTCGTGCTGCTTGTATTTATACTAAACGCGGAGCTCAGCGGGCGGGGGGAGAGTACAAGTGAGGTGCGCGGGGCGAGGCGAGACGGCGCTCGTCGTTCGTTGGCTGATTGGACGATGTCTCTTAAAACAGAACTTACTTACTTACTTACTTACTAACTAACTAACTAACTAACTAACTAAACTTATTAAATAATTAGGTTATCCAAATTTTTTTTTTTAGTTTCTCCATAAAATAGAAAGAAATAAATCCAAGCGTGCCGTAATAAATAATGCTATTCGGTTTACTCGATAGGTAGGTACTTAAATCAAATATAACATAATAATTTTACAACGATCGTAGATAGGTATGAAACTTACTAACCAACCATACAGTGTAATTAAGTAAGTAACATTTACGTAATATATAGTAGGTACATTATTGTACCTATGTACTTCTCTCTCTGACATTATTCATTGTAATGTAAAATTATAAGCGATATAGGTACTTATGCGTATAAGTTGCTTATGTGGGGATCATAGTGTAGGGTTTTAGGTAGGTAGGTAGGTAGGTAGGTAGGTAGGTACTTAACGTTTTTTTTTTGTGACGTCTGATATAAAGAAACATTTAATTTTCTGATACATATGTGTGGCCCTGAAAAGGGCCTTTTATGTGAACGAACAAACGCACAGCCACAGACACGCTGCACTGCACGAAGGCAGTCTACGTGGAGGGCGATGTGTGTTGTGACGTCAGCAGTTTAAGCGCGTTCGCCTCTGATCCTGCGCGCCAACTGGATGTCCTTGGGCATGATGGTGACGCGCTTCGCGTGAATCGCGCACAGGTTGGTGTCTTCGAAGAGACCGACGAGATAAGCTTCGCTAGCCTCCTGCAGCGCCATAACAGCGGAGCTCTGGAAACGGAGATCGGTCTTGAAGTCCTGTGCGATCTCACGCACGAGACGCTGGAACGGAAGCTTGCGGATCAGCAGTTCGGTACTCTTCTGGTAGCGACGAATCTCACGGAGGGCCACAGTGCCGGGCCTGTAGCGATGGGGTTTCTTAACGCCACCGGTGGCCGGTGCGCTCTTACGCGCAGCCTTGGTGGCGAGCTGTTTCCTCGGTGCCTTACCACCGGTGGATTTACGAGCGGTCTGCTTAGTACGCGCCATTGTAAACACGGAACGAGAGATATAAAATAATCAATCAACTGAGAATACAAACTATAGATACACGCAACGGACGCGCGCGGATCTACACACTTCGAACGTACGAGAGAGAATGAAACCGTCTTGGATAGAGTTCTGCTTTTATAGTAATGCACGTAAGCGGGCAGGAGAGCGCGCGCCCTCTTTAGTACAACGATGTTACTAAAATTGTTACAAAGCAATGAATGTAATTACGCATATCTGTAATGTTGTTATTTATTTATTTATTTACTTACTTACTTATTTATTAATCATAGAAAAATACCAGTCTGTCTAACTGTAAACTGTAGATAAACAATGAACAAAAATAACCCCCCCCCCCCCCTCCCCTCCTCTCCCCTCTCCTCTCCTCTCCTCTAGTATAACTCAAATGGAACATTATTTAGATCCATAATAATTTTTCCTTATGTGAAAATTATATTAAAATCGTTCGACGTCTTATGATTGTTAGGTACCTACAGTCTTATCTACTTTACTTGCATCTTAATACACTATTACGCTATCTATCTATCTATATACCGGCTATACTTTACGCGGGTAGTTTCTTGTGTATGTTGTATTTCTTGATGCATAGTCATCCATACTTACTATGTATAAAGCCTGTTAAGTCTTCATTCAATTCGTGATTATGATACAAAGTTACTTATTTACTTATGTATGTAGGTAGGTAGGTAGGTAGGTAGGTAGGTATTTATTTATTTATTTGTTTAATAATTGGTAGTAGTAGTATTTGTAGTAACGTTTTGACTGGCATCAAATTTAAAGAAACGTGAATTTATCACATGAACATATTTGTGGCCCTGAAAAGGGCCTTTTGTTTTTACTCCAGCCATCCCACGGTGTGCGTGCGTGCGCGCCCAGACGTTTGTCGTGGTTTGCTCGTAGCACGTGCATAGTGCGCGTCTCGTATGTACATACATGACACACAGCGGATAGGTACCTATGTGTATGTATGTATGTATGTATGCACATTACGATGACACTAACACAATTAACACGCACCGCAGTCAACAAGACACACAAACAAAGCGCACTGGGTTTAACACTGTACACAAACACGAGGCGGCGTTGAGACGGAGCGTCGGCGGCTCTGGCTAGCCTACCGACCGACCGCTCACTTGGAGCTGGTGTATTTGGTGACGGCCTTGGTGCCCTCACTGACGGCGTGCTTGGCGAGCTCGCCGGGCAGCAGGAGCCTGACGGACGTCTGCACCTCCCTGGACGTGATGGTCGATCTCTTGTTGTAGTGGGCGAGACGGGAAGCTTCGGCGGCGATGCGCTCGAAGATGTCGTTCACGAACGAGTTCATGATAGACATGGCCTTGCTGGAGATACCGGTGTCGGGGTGCACCTGCTTCAGGACCTTGTAGATGTAGATGGCGTAACTCTCCTTCCTCTTGTGCTTCTTCTTCTTCTTGTCGGTCTTGGAGATGTTCTTCTGGGCTTTGCCAGACTTCTTGGCGGCTTTACCACTTGTCTTGGGCGGCATTATGAAATTGTCAAGTACACGTGCTACCGAAACGGAGTTCAGTTGCAGTATAGTTCGCTCACACTTTTCAACAGTCGTATTTATACGCACAGCGCACGGCGCACAGTTGCGGCAAGTGGTGAGAAAATCGACGCAGCAGCGGACCAATCCCAACGCTCCTAAGCCAGAGTGCAGAACGCGCGCGAGGAGAGGGGTTGCGGAGGGGGGAGGAGAAGGGGAGGGGAGGGGGCCATGCGATGCTTGTGTTCGTCATTATTGAAAATGTAAAAATGAAAAATTAAATTCAAGAAAAGGTAAAATATTAACTTACTAAATAAAAATTACATTAGAAATAGGTATCATACCCAACTGATTTTATATTATTAAATAATCCATTTGAATAAGATTTAAAGGTTTCGAAACCTTTTCCTGCTCACATTATTTATTTATTTATTTATTTATTTATTTATTTAGTTAGTTAGTTAGTAAAAATTAATTATTATCATCTTCGTCAACTGCAATTCTGTATAAGTATGTTATCATCTTAAATAATAAACATCGTTGTCGTGATCTTATTTCTGTTATACATGTCTGTACTTACTTAAATAGTACCTATAATAATATTAGGTATTAACTCACGAGGAGAAGGTAGGTACTGCCTACTGTAACTAACTAACTTTGCGTTTGTCTGTAATGGCTCAAGTAAGTATAGTGACACATTCAATAATTTATGTGTACCTATGTAGCTACATTATAGTTTCAAATAAAAATGAATCTCCTTCCTTACAGCTTACTTGTAAAGAGAGTGCGTGAGGTAGGTAGGTAGGTAAGTAAGTAAGTAAGTAAGTAAGTAAGTAAGTAAGTAAGTAAGTAAGTAAGTAAGTAAGTAAGTAAGTAAGTAAGTAAGTAAGTAGGTAAGTAAGTAGGTAGGTAGGTACGTTTTTGTTTGACGACAACACTGATAAAGAAACTGTCTTTGTTATAATATTTGACGAATCATATTGTGGCCCTGAAAAGGGCCTTTTGTTTTGAATGCATACGAGCGGAGAGCATCGCGCAACCAACCGACATAATAGATATAGCCATAAATATTATATCGAAGTACGCGTGCGGGGGCACTCGCACGAAGCACCACGTGTGTGTTTAAGCCTTCTTCTCGGTCTTCTTGGGCAGTAGCACGGCCTGGATGTTCGGCAGCACACCACCTTGAGCGATCGTCACACCGGAGAGCAGCTTGTTCAACTCCTCGTCGTTGCGGATGGCCAATTGAAGATGACGCGGGATGATCCTGGTCTTCTTGTTGTCTCTCGCAGCGTTACCGGCCAACTCGAGGACCTCAGCAGCCAGATACTCCATCACGGCGGCCAAGTAGACGGGAGCGCCGGCACCCACGCGCTCTGCGTAGTTTCCGTTACGCAGCAGCCTGTGAATACGACCCACAGGGAACTGGAGCCCAGCACGGTTGGAACGGGACTTTGCCTTTCCCTTCACCTTGCCACCTTTACCGCGACCAGACATAATTGAAAGATTTGTTTATAGAACAACTCACGAAAACAACGAAACACGCGTACAGAAGTGCGCGCGAATCTAGATATAATGCCCCGAGAATTTATGTCCGCGCGTTTTTATACTTACTCCGTGTAGCTGTGTCAATGGGGGGGGGTGCACAGCTAACGAAACAAATTCACAAAACGCGCAAGCGCTCTCAAGCCAAGCGGCTTCACGTACACTGCACCATGGTTAAGGGGTGGGTAGAGATTTAGCACAATTTTCTAACTTCATAAAGTGCAATTCATAAAATAACTTTTCTTATTAGGTAGGTACCTATTTAATTATTAATTGTTTGTAATGTAAAAATGAAAAGTCTCAATTCTGTTGAATAAGTTTTGAAATGGGATTGTATGAAAGTAGGTAGGTACCTGAAGTAAAAACCAATACGATTTTCATTTATTTTTGTTGAATAATCAAACTTATTTACGTACCTACGAAGAGTTGTACCATAACATTTCCTCCTTTTCCCTGAGTAAATTAATTACAGATTTATTTATTGGACTGTAAGCAATAGTGTCGAATATTGAAAGAAATCGAACGTGCTAGTACAGTGGAAATAGGAAATTGTATTCATGTATAACAGTTCGTGTACCTATCTATCTATAAATGTGTATGTTGTTATTAGGTAGGTAGGTAGGTAGGTAGGTAGGTAGGTAGGTAGGTAGGTAGGTAGGTAGGTAGGTAGGTATATTATAACGTTTTGACTCTCTGTTTTAGAAACGAATATTTTTCATATTCATGATAGTTTTGTTAGCCCTGAAAAGGGCTTTTTGGTATGGTGAGCGCATGCACGCGCGCTAAGCATCTCGGTGCCGCCGTCCATGGTTTCTTTCTTCAGTTGCTGCTTGCTTCTGATGAAGAATCGTTGGTTGGTGACGAGCTCGAGACACGTCGAGCGCGTTCCGCACCCTCCTTCCCGAGGACGATAGACGCGTACGTACTGCTGCGGGCGCGCGGTTGGACGATGATGAAAACAAACGCACAAAGCACGCGCGCGCCTCTCTCTGTACAGTGTATTTACATTATAGGTATAAAACACACAAACTGCACAGTAGGTAAGACGCGCACGCACATTTTGTCACTATATCACTCATCAGATGTGTTCTTGTTGTTGTTGTTGTTCTTGTTGTAGTATTGATGGTGGGTGGTGATGGTGGTGGTCAGCCGACTCTGCGCCGCTGTCGTCGTCGCCGTCGCCGTCGCCGGTGTAACGCGAACGTGACCGTAGCTTACTTCTTAGCGGCGGACGCTTTCTTGGCTGCCGGCTTAGACTTGGGTGTAGCCGCGGCCTTCTTGGGTTTAGGTGCTTTAGGTTTCTTGGTAGGTGGCTTCGCTGTCTTTTTAGCTTTGGGAGCGGCGCCTCCCTTCGCCTTGGCGGGGGTGGCGGCTTTCTTGGGTGCCGGCTTCTTCTTAGCGGCGGCGGCCTTCTTGTCCTTGGCGGCGGCGGCTGCCGATGCCTTGGACTTTGAAGGCGAGGCAGAGGCGGCAGCGGCGGCGGCTGCTGCCTTCTTGGTCTTGGCGCCGGCCGCAGAGGCGGTCGCCTTTTTCGCCTTCGCGGCGGCGGCGGGCGCCTTGCCGGCGGCCTTGCCAGCTGCACCGGCGGGTTTCTTGGCGTGGTGCGATTTCGACTCGAGCTTGAAGGAACCGGAGGCGCCCTTGCCCTTGGTCTGGATCAGTGCGCCAGATTCGACGGCGCTCTTCAGATATTTCCTGATGAACGGAGCTAGTTTCTCCGCGTCGACCTTGTACTGCGCGGCGATGTACTTCTTGATAGCCTGCAGGGAAGATCCGCTGCGCTCCTTCATCTCCTTGATAGCGTTGTTGACCATCTCAGATGTTTTGGGATGGGTCGGCTTCGCTTTGGGTTTCTTCGCGGCACCGGCACCGCCAGCCTGCCTCGCCTGCTTCTTCGCTGGTGTAGCGGGCGCGGGAGCCTCGGTAGCTACTGCGGTGTCTGCCATTTTATTTTTGAAAATGATTATTCTTCACACAACACACACTGTTAAAAGTAAGTAAGTAAGTAAGAGAGAGACTTAGATGTCGCCACTTATAGGTTTTACGAATTTCGTATACGTACGCTTAGGTACGACAGAACTTTACCGTAACGAGCGCCGTGATGTCGCGGGACGTTTTCTCGTAGGAACGCTCGAAAGTTTTCACTAACACGTATCTAATAAAATAAACAAAAAGAATGGTTAACGGCGATTAGGGCATCGAGATTTTACGTTTTCGGACAGTACATGAAGTTGACGATGCGGGTGTGCGAATTCGGGACGAGTGAGGTGCGCGTTCAGCCGGTGGCGGCGTTTTATTTTGACGACTGGGTGCGAAGCGTAGGTCGGGTCGTGTTCAAAACGTTATTTTCTCTATAAAAGTGATAGTTAGTGGCGATCGAGGTCGACGCGTCAACAAGGAGGATATCGAGCTTGTGTGGTAACAGGACTTCGTCGATATCACACCCTCTCGCGAAGGTATTATCGACCTAAAAGTGAAGCGTCGTAAAACACCGCGAGCGCCGAACTGTTAAGGACGGACGACTCCGTCCAGGACGTGCAACCTATTAATATAGTAATATTAAAAGACGGGAGTGCCCTTAGACGAGTGGACAGTATACAGATCGATATAATCGCATCTGGAAGCGTATTAAACAATGTGTAAAACGACAATAGACCTTCCCGTCGCAGCCGCGTACTCGGGCTTGCGGGCGCGCCAGTACCGTACCTACGCGGCTGACCCGTGTACAGCGTTCTCCTCTTCACATATTAAGCAAAGCACGCAACCCGCTTCTAATACAGCTAGCTAGCTAGCCAGCTAGGCAGGTACGTAAAATAAAATAATGACAAGTAGGTAGTAGATAATTAAATAACATGAACAAGAAAAAAAAAAAAAAAAAAAAGAAACTAAACTACCACTAGATATGCGATCAAAATTGCAATAAGTACCTAGGTATTATTAAACACAACACGACATAAACAAACGGCACGCGAACCGAGGGTGGGTACCTAGCTAGGTAGATGTTCTACAAGGTAAGTATTGAATCATTATTATGGTACCTATACTAAACGTTTAACTTTTATTTTTCAATTTCAGCGAATGGAGATGGGCTTTTCACCACGCGTAGAAGAACAACTCAACAAGCGTCAACTAAATATACGCGTATTTATTACCTAAGTGCTTATAAGCAAGCGCGCATTATAATAAGTATGTATTTCAATTTTAAGATAACATTAAAACGAATTTATTTATTACGGTGTTTCATTAATATTTGCCCTCGTACCACGTATTAGACAGTGCCCTAATGGATTTGGGTCCACAAGTATAGTAAGTATTGGTAGGTAACGAATTTTAAAGACTACTGTCACTCGCAGTACAGTACTTATGTATAGGTGGTGGTGCTCGCGTACATGTAAGTAAGTAAGTAAATAGGTAGGTAGGTAGGTAGGTACGTTTTTTAGACATTTCCACTCAAGAAACATTTAATAATATTGAATCATATGCGGCCCTGAAAAGGGCCTTTTTTATGTGCGCGTCTATATACGTATGGTTGAACGGTATGATTATGTTCACAACAAACACAACACACACACGTCCACCACAGTATGTAGAGCTGGTTGCGCAGGCAACACGTACACGCAGGGCATACAGATGTTTAACCGCCGAAACCGTACAGGGTGCGACCCTGGCGCTTCAGAGCGTAGACGACGTCCATGGCGGTGACGGTCTTCCTCTTGGCGTGCTCGGTGTAAGTGACGGCGTCGCGAATTACATTCTCTAGGAACACTTTAAGCACACCGCGAGTCTCTTCGTAGATCAAACCGGAGATACGTTTCACGCCGCCTCTGCGAGCCAGACGACGGATGGCGGGCTTCGTGATACCTTGGATGTTATCACGAAGTACCTTCCTGTGACGCTTGGCTCCTCCTTTTCCCAGACCCTTTCCTCCCTTACCGCGACCGGTCATCTTTGCAGTGGGGTTTCAAAATAACACAAACACACGATAATAAAATCAGCACGGGAGTGCGCACTCGAACGACGCGAGCGACTGGAATATTTTTTGGCGTGTCGTGCTGCTTGTATTTATACTAAACGCGGAGCTCAGCGGGCGGGGGGAGAGTACAAGTGAGGTGCGCGGGGCGAGGCGAGACGGCGCTCGTCGTTCGTTGGCTGATTGGACGATGTCTCTTAAAACAGAACTTACTTACTTACTTACTTACTAACTAACTAACTAACTAACTAACTAAACTTATTAAATAATTAGGTTATCCAAATTTTTTTTTTTAGTTTCTCCATAAAATAGAAAGAAATAAATCCAAGCGTGCCGTAATAAATAATGCTATTCGGTTTACTCGATAGGTAGGTACTTAAATCAAATATAACATAATAATTTTACAACGATCGTAGATAGGTATGAAACTTACTAACCAACCATACAGTGTAATTAAGTAAGTAACATTTACGTAATATATAGTAGGTACATTATTGTACCTATGTACTTCTCTCTCTGACATTATTCATTGTAATGTAAAATTATAAGCGATATAGGTACTTATGCGTATAAGTTGCTTATGTGGGGATCATAGTGTAGGGTTTTAGGTAGGTAGGTAGGTAGGTAGGTAGGTAGGTACTTAACGTTTTTTTTTTGTGACGTCTGATATAAAGAAACATTTAATTTTCTGATACATATGTGTGGCCCTGAAAAGGGCCTTTTATGTGAACGAACAAACGCACAGCCACAGACACGCTGCACTGCACGAAGGCAGTCTACGTGGAGGGCGATGTGTGTTGTGACGTCAGCAGTTTAAGCGCGTTCGCCTCTGATCCTGCGCGCCAACTGGATGTCCTTGGGCATGATGGTGACGCGCTTCGCGTGAATCGCGCACAGGTTGGTGTCTTCGAAGAGACCGACGAGATAAGCTTCGCTAGCCTCCTGCAGCGCCATAACAGCGGAGCTCTGGAAACGGAGATCGGTCTTGAAGTCCTGTGCGATCTCACGCACGAGACGCTGGAACGGAAGCTTGCGGATCAGCAGTTCGGTACTCTTCTGGTAGCGACGAATCTCACGGAGGGCCACAGTGCCGGGCCTGTAGCGATGGGGTTTCTTAACGCCACCGGTGGCCGGTGCGCTCTTACGCGCAGCCTTGGTGGCGAGCTGTTTCCTCGGTGCCTTACCACCGGTGGATTTACGAGCGGTCTGCTTAGTACGCGCCATTGTAAACACGGAACGAGAGATATAAAATAATCAATCAACTGAGAATACAAACTATAGATACACGCAACGGACGCGCGCGGATCTACACACTTCGAACGTACGAGAGAGAATGAAACCGTCTTTTTTTTTTTTTTTTTTTTTTTTTTTTTTTTTTTTCTGTATGGCATCTCACAGTTGGTTTAGAAAAACCATGGCTGTTTAACCGGTCAATCCTGTGGCTGCCTCAAGCTACTACACTCAAAGCCTCCAGCCAGGGCACATATATAAAACTAAGCTAAAAAGCTTAGGATGAACGCGCACTAAGGGCACCCCCTGCGGGGTTCGAGCCTCGGCTTAGGGCGTTATCCGGAGGGAGGACATCAAAAGATGGGACGGGCTGGATCAAGAGGTTTTGATCATTATTATTAATCGGGGAATTTAAAGCTACGTGCACAGCTGCAACAACTGCTGGCACCTCGTTTTCGAGCAAGGGTCGGGGGGGAGTATCATTTACTCGGGGGCGCGGCGGTCGGGAACGCAAAGGACCTCGGCGGCGAGGTCGGAATGACGGGAGGCGTCTGTGTTTGTACACTGTGCTTGTTTCCCTATTGCTCTCCTGGAGGAGGGTTATGGGGTCATCGGGGTCTACTAGAATATGCCTTGGACGGCGAACTTTACTGATTCTACTCGGGACATAACTGGCGGCCTCGACAACCAGAGGGTTGCGATGTTTGGCCGCGGACTCAAAGAAACGCTTTGAAAGGCGTTTAAGAAACTGGTGGATTGTGGGAATCTTTAGGTCGAGGTGGAGAGCCTCGTTCCTGACGAACCATGGGGAACCTGTCGCCCTACGAAGGAATCTATTCTGCACCGTTTGCAGCCTATGTATATGACGGGGTTTTGCATGAGCAAAGACGGCACCCGCATAGGTCATGATAGGTCGAATGCACGCCGTGTAAACGCGCAATTTGCACCTAAGTGACAATTTGCTACGTGCATTCACCATGAAGAAGAGTCTACCGAGAGCGAAAGCGGCTCGCGAACGAACCATCTTTATGTGCTCTGCGAAGGTCAAATGATGATCGAGAACGACACCGAGATATTTGGCTCGCTTCTCCCAAGGGATCGGCTTGCCGAACATGGTGATCGGTCGGGGGAGGGGGTATCTGAGCCTTTTACGCAGTTTCGTGAAGAGAACCGCTTGGCTTTTATCTGGATTTACTTCTATCCGCCACTTTGTAAACCATGCGGCCAGTCTGTCGACTGCGCGTTGGAGAGTGAGGCGAATAGAGTCAGGGGATCTAGATTTGCAATAGATGGCAGTGTCGTCTGCGAACAGACCCAACTGCGAACTACGGCAACCTTTAGGGATGTCGCTAGTGTATAGCGTGAATATGAGGGGGGACACCACAGAGCCCTGAGGGACACCTGCGCGGATGGGACGGGGAGTGGATAGCGCTCCTTCGATGCGATAGCGGAAGACGCGATTCGATAAAAAGTCTCGTAAGATGAGCACGAGACGATCTGGCACACCGAGTTGGTACAGCTTGTATATTAAGCCGTTGTGCCAGACTTTATCGAACGCTTTCGCTACGTCGAAGAATACTGCACCGGTCATATAACCGTGCTGGAAACCAGCGCTTATGAATTCTACGATCCGGTGGGCCTGATGCACGCTAGAGTGCTCAGTTCGAAAGCCGAACTGTTCATTGGGGATGAGGCCCTTGGTCTCGGCGAAGTCTCTGAGGCGCTTATAAATAAGCCTCTCATAGATTTTTCCGAGAACCTTGAGCAAACTAATGGGACGGTAACTGGTAGGCTCGGTTTTGGGCTTACCGGGCTTAGGGATACCGATGACGGTGGCTTCTTTCCACGACTGTGGGAAGATATTGTTGCTTAAGGCACCATTGAAGATGGTGGTCAAAAGCATTATTAGGTGGGCGGGGAATAGTTGGACCACCCTATTGGTGATACCATCTGAACCGGGGGCTTTACGGGCTTTAAGACCTTTGATGATGTCGTGCACCTCGTCCGGGAGGACGGGGGGCAGCGGACAGTCAGGGTCATCAACGGGAGGGAGGGAGGCTCTACGTTCGACTTCCGCGTCGACCTTTGACAGGTGAGCTTGGTCTACTGGTAGGGAACTGGGAGTGCATTGGGCCTCGAGGCTGTCTGCGAGGCATTCAGCCTTTTCGGCATCGTCGAATGCAATGGTTTTATCGGGACGGGTCAGGGGGGGCATACCGGAAGATTGGGGAGACCTGAGTTTCCTCTGGAGCTCCCAGAAGGCCTGATGGTTTGGCTCTAGTTCGCCGAGTAACTTTCCCCAGCTCGCGTCCCGCAGCTCCGCTATACGTTTCTTTACAGATCTCTGTAAATAGCGCATATGGGCTTTGTTGGCGTTACAGGGAAAGCTATCGTACGCACGTATGGCCGCGTTCTTCTCAGTCAGTAATGCACGCACATCGTCCGGCAAGCGCCAGCGACGGTCGTCCGTCGCTGGCACTTCCCTTGAACAGTCGTTCAGGACGGATTGTACGTGATCAGTGAGTGAGTCGATCGCGGCCGTGGTGTCGGCGACAGAGTCAAAGAGATCGGGGATAGAGTCTAACTGAGGGGACGTGTTGGATTTCAGCTGTGTGCTTACTTTCTTCCAGTCCGTGATCCTCTTAGTGATAGGGGGGGCGTTCGGGTCGGGGAGACCTATGCGGGGGTCTAGTCTCATGACTACCGGGCGGTGATCAGAGTCGAGCTCTTGTACCGTTTCTATTGATTCTAACTTTAGGTTGACGTTCTTAAGGAGCGCCACATCTAAGATATCGGGGGTATAATTGGGATTGATGAGAGAGTAATGAGTGGGAGTCATCGGAGCGATGACGTCAAAAGTCAGGGAATTAGAGAGGTCGAACAGGTGTTGACCTCTGGGGTTGGTTACCGAACTATTCCAAGAGGGATGTTTGGCATTAAAATCGCCCGCTATGATGAGCGAGTTACTCATAGCGAGTAGGATCGAGAGATCGTTTGAGAGGGATTGATAGTGCCCCGGGGCGTTATCGGGGGGATTATAAGCCGATACGAGAGTGATCGGCTCGTGACCTGACATACCTAGGCGACAGGCGGAAACTTCTAATACCGAGAGGGGAGGAGGGTCTAATGGGATGCAGTGAAGCTGCTTTTTATAATATATAAGGGTGCCACCCTTGTGACAACGAGACCTGTCATTGCGAACAATCCGGTAGTTGGCAAGTGACGGGTCTCGATTGCAGGGCTTTAGGAACGTCTCTTGGATTAAGAGAACGTCAATATCGTGATCGCGGAGGAAGAGCCCTATCTCTGCCCTTTGGGTTGTTAAGCCATTGGCGTTAAAGAAGCCTATTGTTAGGGATCGGGGTTTGAGCCTAGCTAACACCGTATTATCCATTGAAGGTTTTAGGTGTGATAGCTAGGCTATCTAGGACTTGCGTAATATCCGGATACGCATTATAAATAGACTGTATCTGAGGGATATTGCCTTGAGCGGAGATGATTAGGTTGGCCATTGCCTTTGCGCGCGGGGAGACAAATGCCATATAGGTCGAGGTAATGATATTGAATGAATCAAGACCTTGGCGCTGCGCGGTCGCGGGACCGGCAGTCGGGGGACGCGGGGCTTGAGGAGCGGGAGCGGGCGCAGGTTTAGCGAGGGGCGCGGCGGGCGCAGCGGGCGCGGGGGGCGCAGAGTGCGCGGGGGGCGCTGAGGGCGCGGGGGGCGCTGAGGGCGCGGGTGGCGCGGTGCTACGGAAGCGGGGGTCCCTAAGGTTGAGGAGGGGGCGGGGGGGCGGAGGAGGGAAATGACCGTAAGAGGGCACCAAGGCAGGGAAAGACTGCTGGTGGTGGAGATAGTTCCACGGACTAGGCCTCTGAGGGCTTAGTCGTTGGGGCATAAGGGCGGAGGGGATCCTGTAAGAGGATGAGGAGGGAGTTTCCCTTTGCTGGCGAGCGCCGGAGCGCTTCCCCAGCTTGGGAGAAGATGCCTTAGGGGCTTTAGAGCAACCCCGGTAGTTAGCCGGGTGGCCCTCTTTGCCGCATAAAACGCAGCTGGGAGGTACGGTACAGAGGGTACGGTCTTTGGGTCGCGAACAGTCGGAAGTGCTATGCTCGCCCAGGCACTTTACGCATCTGGGTGTAGCATGGCAATTCCGCTGGGAATGGCCGTATAGCTGGCAACGGTGGCATTGTCCGACAATGCCACTCTTTTGGGGTTTCTCAATCTCGAACCCTGTGAGATGACACAGGGAGCGAATTTGGAAAATCGGGTGATGGCCCTCAACGGGCGGGCATATAACTAGGACCATGTCGTAGAGGTCACCGCCTCTAGAGCGGTGCATGCGATGGACCTCGTCTACCGGGACGTTTTGCGACTGAAGGTCGGCAAGAATATCGGATGGGAGGATCTCCCTGGGGATGCGTTTTATTACGACGCGGACTTGTTTTTCTTCCGGGAGGGAGTAGGTGTGGTATGACACACCTCTCGCTCTCAGGAGACGGGTTAGTTCCCTATAATCTTTCGATGTAGGGACAAGGATTTTAATACCCTGTTGGGTGTTTCGGGCCGAGGTGAAGTCGATCTTGTGATCGACGCACCATTTGGAAATGTCCGTCCACTTCCCTTTGTCCTGAATGAACAAGGGGGGTGGAGGGGCAATCTTTCTCGCGGGGGGCGCGGGGGAATCCTTCGCGGAGGATGACGCGGTCGGGGGGGCTACGGGAGCGGGGGGCGCGGGGGTATCCTTCGCGGAGGATGACGACGACGCGATCGGAGGGGCAGTAGAGGTAGAGGGGACGGGGGCGGGGGCGGGGGGGGCTACGGTAGCGCGAGTCGCGGCTGTAGCGCGTTTGCCGGATTTAATGGTGATGGTGGACGAAGAGGAGTCAGAGTCCTCTACCGCGGCGACCTTACTGGCCTGCGCGGAGATCTGCTTCCTGTTCTTCCTCTTTCTCGCCTTTCCTTGGACGGCTGTGAAGCCGTCTTCGGAAAGGGAGGAAGAGGTAGAAGAGGCGGCAGCGGACCTTTCCTCGTCTTCTTCCTCTGAGTTATGAGAGTACGGGGTGGGGGGGCGCTTTGAAGAAGCGGGGGCGGGGAGGGGGGCGTCGGTGTCCATTGACACTGACGGAGGGGGGGAGGGAGATCGGGGTGAATCTATATTTGGGGTATCTAAAGCATCACTGAAGGTAGTGATGCTGGAGTCAGAGTGACTCTTAATTTGGTCTAAGACCTTGTCTACTTGGTCCCCATATTGACCTTTAAGAGAGGGTTCCTTATGGAAGAATAGGTCAATCAGCTGTACGAGCAGCTTGATTACATTTTCGTAATCTGGCTGTTTAGCCATTATTGGGGGGGGGGGGATGCCTATATAATCCTATCTCCCCGGTGGGTATGCCGGGGATGTGTAACAATCCCTCCCTGTCGGGTAAAGACAGGGAGGATGAGTGCCTATCGGTGAGCCCTAAGCTTGCTTTGGCCCGTTGCCTATCTTAATGTGCAACGGGGTCCTATCCAGTCTAGTGCGCCGGGTGTAGACACACCCGATCGACACAGGGTGAGTAGCTGTGAAGGGAATACTGTCACCACGTGTTGACTAGGAGATCCCCCAAGGCCAAACACTGGGACCCGGCCAATTCACTGCCTCACCCTGAAGGGGATCAGCGGGTGTGTTGGGTCAACACCCCACTCGGCTTCGTTGGCACCGTATGGTATCCACCGAGTGACCACGAAACTGTGGTTTTACCCAGAAGGGGCCTAGTGAAGCTACACACACGTATTTTCTGTTATAGAAATAAGATAGCCTTGAAAAAGGCCGTTTTTCGATCTTAGTCCAATCGATTGACGATTGGAGACCGGATGTAGTCGGGTGACTAAGAGAATCGTTACGTAAACGCAACGGAATATGACTCAAGAACACTGAGTCATGAACGGGAGAGCGCAAGCACACAACCGTCCGTGACCAGTGCCGAGCGTCGAGTCAACCGAAACCGTCTTGGATAGAGTTCTGCTTTTATAGTAATGCACGTAAGCGGGCAGGAGAGCGCGCGCCCTCTTTAGTACAACGATGTTACTAAAATTGTTACAAAGCAATGAATGTAATTACGCATATCTGTAATGTTGTTATTTATTTATTTATTTACTTACTTACTTATTTATTAATCATAGAAAAATACCAGTCTGTCTAACTGTAAACTGTAGATAAACAATGAACAAAAATAACCCCCCCCCCCCCCTCCCCTCCTCTCCCCTCTCCTCTCCTCTCCTCTAGTATAACTCAAATGGAACATTATTTAGATCCATAATAATTTTTCCTTATGTGAAAATTATATTAAAATCGTTCGACGTCTTATGATTGTTAGGTACCTACAGTCTTATCTACTTTACTTGCATCTTAATACACTATTACGCTATCTATCTATCTATATACCGGCTATACTTTACGCGGGTAGTTTCTTGTGTATGTTGTATTTCTTGATGCATAGTCATCCATACTTACTATGTATAAAGCCTGTTAAGTCTTCATTCAATTCGTGATTATGATACAAAGTTACTTATTTACTTATGTATGTAGGTAGGTAGGTAGGTAGGTAGGTAGGTATTTATTTATTTATTTGTTTAATAATTGGTAGTAGTAGTATTTGTAGTAACGTTTTGACTGGCATCAAATTTAAAGAAACGTGAATTTATCACATGAACATATTTGTGGCCCTGAAAAGGGCCTTTTGTTTTTACTCCAGCCATCCCACGGTGTGCGTGCGTGCGCGCCCAGACGTTTGTCGTGGTTTGCTCGTAGCACGTGCATAGTGCGCGTCTCGTATGTACATACATGACACACAGCGGATAGGTACCTATGTGTATGTATGTATGTATGTATGCACATTACGATGACACTAACACAATTAACACGCACCGCAGTCAACAAGACACACAAACAAAGCGCACTGGGTTTAACACTGTACACAAACACGAGGCGGCGTTGAGACGGAGCGTCGGCGGCTCTGGCTAGCCTACCGACCGACCGCTCACTTGGAGCTGGTGTATTTGGTGACGGCCTTGGTGCCCTCACTGACGGCGTGCTTGGCGAGCTCGCCGGGCAGCAGGAGCCTGACGGACGTCTGCACCTCCCTGGACGTGATGGTCGATCTCTTGTTGTAGTGGGCGAGACGGGAAGCTTCGGCGGCGATGCGCTCGAAGATGTCGTTCACGAACGAGTTCATGATAGACATGGCCTTGCTGGAGATACCGGTGTCGGGGTGCACCTGCTTCAGGACCTTGTAGATGTAGATGGCGTAACTCTCCTTCCTCTTGTGCTTCTTCTTCTTCTTGTCGGTCTTGGAGATGTTCTTCTGGGCTTTGCCAGACTTCTTGGCGGCTTTACCACTTGTCTTGGGCGGCATTATGAAATTGTCAAGTACACGTGCTACCGAAACGGAGTTCAGTTGCAGTATAGTTCGCTCACACTTTTCAACAGTCGTATTTATACGCACAGCGCACGGCGCACAGTTGCGGCAAGTGGTGAGAAAATCGACGCAGCAGCGGACCAATCCCAACGCTCCTAAGCCAGAGTGCAGAACGCGCGCGAGGAGAGGGGTTGCGGAGGGGGGAGGAGAAGGGGAGGGGAGGGGGCCATGCGATGCTTGTGTTCGTCATTATTGAAAATGTAAAAATGAAAAATTAAATTCAAGAAAAGGTAAAATATTAACTTACTAAATAAAAATTACATTAGAAATAGGTATCATACCCAACTGATTTTATATTATTAAATAATCCATTTGAATAAGATTTAAAGGTTTCGAAACCTTTTCCTGCTCACATTATTTATTTATTTATTTATTTATTTATTTATTTAGTTAGTTAGTTAGTAAAAATTAATTATTATCATCTTCGTCAACTGCAATTCTGTATAAGTATGTTATCATCTTAAATAATAAACATCGTTGTCGTGATCTTATTTCTGTTATACATGTCTGTACTTACTTAAATAGTACCTATAATAATATTAGGTATTAACTCACGAGGAGAAGGTAGGTACTGCCTACTGTAACTAACTAACTTTGCGTTTGTCTGTAATGGCTCAAGTAAGTATAGTGACACATTCAATAATTTATGTGTACCTATGTAGCTACATTATAGTTTCAAATAAAAATGAATCTCCTTCCTTACAGCTTACTTGTAAAGAGAGTGCGTGAGGTAGGTAGGTAGGTAAGTAAGTAAGTAAGTAAGTAAGTAAGTAAGTAAGTAAGTAAGTAAGTAAGTAAGTAAGTAAGTAAGTAAGTAAGTAAGTAAGTAGGTAAGTAAGTAGGTAGGTAGGTACGTTTTTGTTTGACGACAACACTGATAAAGAAACTGTCTTTGTTATAATATTTGACGAATCATATTGTGGCCCTGAAAAGGGCCTTTTGTTTTGAATGCATACGAGCGGAGAGCATCGCGCAACCAACCGACATAATAGATATAGCCATAAATATTATATCGAAGTACGCGTGCGGGGGCACTCGCACGAAGCACCACGTGTGTGTTTAAGCCTTCTTCTCGGTCTTCTTGGGCAGTAGCACGGCCTGGATGTTCGGCAGCACACCACCTTGAGCGATCGTCACACCGGAGAGCAGCTTGTTCAACTCCTCGTCGTTGCGGATGGCCAATTGAAGATGACGCGGGATGATCCTGGTCTTCTTGTTGTCTCTCGCAGCGTTACCGGCCAACTCGAGGACCTCAGCAGCCAGATACTCCATCACGGCGGCCAAGTAGACGGGAGCGCCGGCACCCACGCGCTCTGCGTAGTTTCCGTTACGCAGCAGCCTGTGAATACGACCCACAGGGAACTGGAGCCCAGCACGGTTGGAACGGGACTTTGCCTTTCCCTTCACCTTGCCACCTTTACCGCGACCAGACATAATTGAAAGATTTGTTTATAGAACAACTCACGAAAACAACGAAACACGCGTACAGAAGTGCGCGCGAATCTAGATATAATGCCCCGAGAATTTATGTCCGCGCGTTTTTATACTTACTCCGTGTAGCTGTGTCAATGGGGGGGGGTGCACAGCTAACGAAACAAATTCACAAAACGCGCAAGCGCTCTCAAGCCAAGCGGCTTCACGTACACTGCACCATGGTTAAGGGGTGGGTAGAGATTTAGCACAATTTTCTAACTTCATAAAGTGCAATTCATAAAATAACTTTTCTTATTAGGTAGGTACCTATTTAATTATTAATTGTTTGTAATGTAAAAATGAAAAGTCTCAATTCTGTTGAATAAGTTTTGAAATGGGATTGTATGAAAGTAGGTAGGTACCTGAAGTAAAAACCAATACGATTTTCATTTATTTTTGTTGAATAATCAAACTTATTTACGTACCTACGAAGAGTTGTACCATAACATTTCCTCCTTTTCCCTGAGTAAATTAATTACAGATTTATTTATTGGACTGTAAGCAATAGTGTCGAATATTGAAAGAAATCGAACGTGCTAGTACAGTGGAAATAGGAAATTGTATTCATGTATAACAGTTCGTGTACCTATCTATCTATAAATGTGTATGTTGTTATTAGGTAGGTAGGTAGGTAGGTAGGTAGGTAGGTAGGTAGGTAGGTAGGTAGGTAGGTAGGTAGGTATATTATAACGTTTTGACTCTCTGTTTTAGAAACGAATATTTTTCATATTCATGATAGTTTTGTTAGCCCTGAAAAGGGCTTTTTGGTATGGTGAGCGCATGCACGCGCGCTAAGCATCTCGGTGCCGCCGTCCATGGTTTCTTTCTTCAGTTGCTGCTTGCTTCTGATGAAGAATCGTTGGTTGGTGACGAGCTCGAGACACGTCGAGCGCGTTCCGCACCCTCCTTCCCGAGGACGATAGACGCGTACGTACTGCTGCGGGCGCGCGGTTGGACGATGATGAAAACAAACGCACAAAGCACGCGCGCGCCTCTCTCTGTACAGTGTATTTACATTATAGGTATAAAACACACAAACTGCACAGTAGGTAAGACGCGCACGCACATTTTGTCACTATATCACTCATCAGATGTGTTCTTGTTGTTGTTGTTGTTCTTGTTGTAGTATTGATGGTGGGTGGTGATGGTGGTGGTCAGCCGACTCTGCGCCGCTGTCGTCGTCGCCGTCGCCGTCGCCGGTGTAACGCGAACGTGACCGTAGCTTACTTCTTAGCGGCGGACGCTTTCTTGGCTGCCGGCTTAGACTTGGGTGTAGCCGCGGCCTTCTTGGGTTTAGGTGCTTTAGGTTTCTTGGTAGGTGGCTTCGCTGTCTTTTTAGCTTTGGGAGCGGCGCCTCCCTTCGCCTTGGCGGGGGTGGCGGCTTTCTTGGGTGCCGGCTTCTTCTTAGCGGCGGCGGCCTTCTTGTCCTTGGCGGCGGCGGCTGCCGATGCCTTGGACTTTGAAGGCGAGGCAGAGGCGGCAGCGGCGGCGGCTGCTGCCTTCTTGGTCTTGGCGCCGGCCGCAGAGGCGGTCGCCTTTTTCGCCTTCGCGGCGGCGGCGGGCGCCTTGCCGGCGGCCTTGCCAGCTGCACCGGCGGGTTTCTTGGCGTGGTGCGATTTCGACTCGAGCTTGAAGGAACCGGAGGCGCCCTTGCCCTTGGTCTGGATCAGTGCGCCAGATTCGACGGCGCTCTTCAGATATTTCCTGATGAACGGAGCTAGTTTCTCCGCGTCGACCTTGTACTGCGCGGCGATGTACTTCTTGATAGCCTGCAGGGAAGATCCGCTGCGCTCCTTCATCTCCTTGATAGCGTTGTTGACCATCTCAGATGTTTTGGGATGGGTCGGCTTCGCTTTGGGTTTCTTCGCGGCACCGGCACCGCCAGCCTGCCTCGCCTGCTTCTTCGCTGGTGTAGCGGGCGCGGGAGCCTCGGTAGCTACTGCGGTGTCTGCCATTTTATTTTTGAAAATGATTATTCTTCACACAACACACACTGTTAAAAGTAAGTAAGTAAGTAAGAGAGAGACTTAGATGTCGCCACTTATAGGTTTTACGAATTTCGTATACGTACGCTTAGGTACGACAGAACTTTACCGTAACGAGCGCCGTGATGTCGCGGGACGTTTTCTCGTAGGAACGCTCGAAAGTTTTCACTAACACGTATCTAATAAAATAAACAAAAAGAATGGTTAACGGCGATTAGGGCATCGAGATTTTACGTTTTCGGACAGTACATGAAGTTGACGATGCGGGTGTGCGAATTCGGGACGAGTGAGGTGCGCGTTCAGCCGGTGGCGGCGTTTTATTTTGACGACTGGGTGCGAAGCGTAGGTCGGGTCGTGTTCAAAACGTTATTTTCTCTATAAAAGTGATAGTTAGTGGCGATCGAGGTCGACGCGTCAACAAGGAGGATATCGAGCTTGTGTGGTAACAGGACTTCGTCGATATCACACCCTCTCGCGAAGGTATTATCGACCTAAAAGTGAAGCGTCGTAAAACACCGCGAGCGCCGAACTGTTAAGGACGGACGACTCCGTCCAGGACGTGCAACCTATTAATATAGTAATATTAAAAGACGGGAGTGCCCTTAGACGAGTGGACAGTATACAGATCGATATAATCGCATCTGGAAGCGTATTAAACAATGTGTAAAACGACAATAGACCTTCCCGTCGCAGCCGCGTACTCGGGCTTGCGGGCGCGCCAGTACCGTACCTACGCGGCTGACCCGTGTACAGCGTTCTCCTCTTCACATATTAAGCAAAGCACGCAACCCGCTTCTAATACAGCTAGCTAGCTAGCCAGCTAGGCAGGTACGTAAAATAAAATAATGACAAGTAGGTAGTAGATAATTAAATAACATGAACAAGAAAAAAAAAAAAAAAAAAAAGAAACTAAACTACCACTAGATATGCGATCAAAATTGCAATAAGTACCTAGGTATTATTAAACACAACACGACATAAACAAACGGCACGCGAACCGAGGGTGGGTACCTAGCTAGGTAGATGTTCTACAAGGTAAGTATTGAATCATTATTATGGTACCTATACTAAACGTTTAACTTTTATTTTTCAATTTCAGCGAATGGAGATGGGCTTTTCACCACGCGTAGAAGAACAACTCAACAAGCGTCAACTAAATATACGCGTATTTATTACCTAAGTGCTTATAAGCAAGCGCGCATTATAATAAGTATGTATTTCAATTTTAAGATAACATTAAAACGAATTTATTTATTACGGTGTTTCATTAATATTTGCCCTCGTACCACGTATTAGACAGTGCCCTAATGGATTTGGGTCCACAAGTATAGTAAGTATTGGTAGGTAACGAATTTTAAAGACTACTGTCACTCGCAGTACAGTACTTATGTATAGGTGGTGGTGCTCGCGTACATGTAAGTAAGTAAGTAAATAGGTAGGTAGGTAGGTAGGTACGTTTTTTAGACATTTCCACTCAAGAAACATTTAATAATATTGAATCATATGCGGCCCTGAAAAGGGCCTTTTTTATGTGCGCGTCTATATACGTATGGTTGAACGGTATGATTATGTTCACAACAAACACAACACACACACGTCCACCACAGTATGTAGAGCTGGTTGCGCAGGCAACACGTACACGCAGGGCATACAGATGTTTAACCGCCGAAACCGTACAGGGTGCGACCCTGGCGCTTCAGAGCGTAGACGACGTCCATGGCGGTGACGGTCTTCCTCTTGGCGTGCTCGGTGTAAGTGACGGCGTCGCGAATTACATTCTCTAGGAACACTTTAAGCACACCGCGAGTCTCTTCGTAGATCAAACCGGAGATACGTTTCACGCCGCCTCTGCGAGCCAGACGACGGATGGCGGGCTTCGTGATACCTTGGATGTTATCACGAAGTACCTTCCTGTGACGCTTGGCTCCTCCTTTTCCCAGACCCTTTCCTCCCTTACCGCGACCGGTCATCTTTGCAGTGGGGTTTCAAAATAACACAAACACACGATAATAAAATCAGCACGGGAGTGCGCACTCGAACGACGCGAGCGACTGGAATATTTTTTGGCGTGTCGTGCTGCTTGTATTTATACTAAACGCGGAGCTCAGCGGGCGGGGGGAGAGTACAAGTGAGGTGCGCGGGGCGAGGCGAGACGGCGCTCGTCGTTCGTTGGCTGATTGGACGATGTCTCTTAAAACAGAACTTACTTACTTACTTACTTACTAACTAACTAACTAACTAACTAACTAAACTTATTAAATAATTAGGTTATCCAAATTTTTTTTTTTAGTTTCTCCATAAAATAGAAAGAAATAAATCCAAGCGTGCCGTAATAAATAATGCTATTCGGTTTACTCGATAGGTAGGTACTTAAATCAAATATAACATAATAATTTTACAACGATCGTAGATAGGTATGAAACTTACTAACCAACCATACAGTGTAATTAAGTAAGTAACATTTACGTAATATATAGTAGGTACATTATTGTACCTATGTACTTCTCTCTCTGACATTATTCATTGTAATGTAAAATTATAAGCGATATAGGTACTTATGCGTATAAGTTGCTTATGTGGGGATCATAGTGTAGGGTTTTAGGTAGGTAGGTAGGTAGGTAGGTAGGTAGGTACTTAACGTTTTTTTTTTGTGACGTCTGATATAAAGAAACATTTAATTTTCTGATACATATGTGTGGCCCTGAAAAGGGCCTTTTATGTGAACGAACAAACGCACAGCCACAGACACGCTGCACTGCACGAAGGCAGTCTACGTGGAGGGCGATGTGTGTTGTGACGTCAGCAGTTTAAGCGCGTTCGCCTCTGATCCTGCGCGCCAACTGGATGTCCTTGGGCATGATGGTGACGCGCTTCGCGTGAATCGCGCACAGGTTGGTGTCTTCGAAGAGACCGACGAGATAAGCTTCGCTAGCCTCCTGCAGCGCCATAACAGCGGAGCTCTGGAAACGGAGATCGGTCTTGAAGTCCTGTGCGATCTCACGCACGAGACGCTGGAACGGAAGCTTGCGGATCAGCAGTTCGGTACTCTTCTGGTAGCGACGAATCTCACGGAGGGCCACAGTGCCGGGCCTGTAGCGATGGGGTTTCTTAACGCCACCGGTGGCCGGTGCGCTCTTACGCGCAGCCTTGGTGGCGAGCTGTTTCCTCGGTGCCTTACCACCGGTGGATTTACGAGCGGTCTGCTTAGTACGCGCCATTGTAAACACGGAACGAGAGATATAAAATAATCAATCAACTGAGAATACAAACTATAGATACACGCAACGGACGCGCGCGGATCTACACACTTCGAACGTACGAGAGAGAATGAAACCGTCTTGGATAGAGTTCTGCTTTTATAGTAATGCACGTAAGCGGGCAGGAGAGCGCGCGCCCTCTTTAGTACAACGATGTTACTAAAATTGTTACAAAGCAATGAATGTAATTACGCATATCTGTAATGTTGTTATTTATTTATTTATTTACTTACTTACTTATTTATTAATCATAGAAAAATACCAGTCTGTCTAACTGTAAACTGTAGATAAACAATGAACAAAAATAACCCCCCCCCCCCCCTCCCCTCCTCTCCCCTCTCCTCTCCTCTCCTCTAGTATAACTCAAATGGAACATTATTTAGATCCATAATAATTTTTCCTTATGTGAAAATTATATTAAAATCGTTCGACGTCTTATGATTGTTAGGTACCTACAGTCTTATCTACTTTACTTGCATCTTAATACACTATTACGCTATCTATCTATCTATATACCGGCTATACTTTACGCGGGTAGTTTCTTGTGTATGTTGTATTTCTTGATGCATAGTCATCCATACTTACTATGTATAAAGCCTGTTAAGTCTTCATTCAATTCGTGATTATGATACAAAGTTACTTATTTACTTATGTATGTAGGTAGGTAGGTAGGTAGGTAGGTAGGTATTTATTTATTTATTTGTTTAATAATTGGTAGTAGTAGTATTTGTAGTAACGTTTTGACTGGCATCAAATTTAAAGAAACGTGAATTTATCACATGAACATATTTGTGGCCCTGAAAAGGGCCTTTTGTTTTTACTCCAGCCATCCCACGGTGTGCGTGCGTGCGCGCCCAGACGTTTGTCGTGGTTTGCTCGTAGCACGTGCATAGTGCGCGTCTCGTATGTACATACATGACACACAGCGGATAGGTACCTATGTGTATGTATGTATGTATGTATGCACATTACGATGACACTAACACAATTAACACGCACCGCAGTCAACAAGACACACAAACAAAGCGCACTGGGTTTAACACTGTACACAAACACGAGGCGGCGTTGAGACGGAGCGTCGGCGGCTCTGGCTAGCCTACCGACCGACCGCTCACTTGGAGCTGGTGTATTTGGTGACGGCCTTGGTGCCCTCACTGACGGCGTGCTTGGCGAGCTCGCCGGGCAGCAGGAGCCTGACGGACGTCTGCACCTCCCTGGACGTGATGGTCGATCTCTTGTTGTAGTGGGCGAGACGGGAAGCTTCGGCGGCGATGCGCTCGAAGATGTCGTTCACGAACGAGTTCATGATAGACATGGCCTTGCTGGAGATACCGGTGTCGGGGTGCACCTGCTTCAGGACCTTGTAGATGTAGATGGCGTAACTCTCCTTCCTCTTGTGCTTCTTCTTCTTCTTGTCGGTCTTGGAGATGTTCTTCTGGGCTTTGCCAGACTTCTTGGCGGCTTTACCACTTGTCTTGGGCGGCATTATGAAATTGTCAAGTACACGTGCTACCGAAACGGAGTTCAGTTGCAGTATAGTTCGCTCACACTTTTCAACAGTCGTATTTATACGCACAGCGCACGGCGCACAGTTGCGGCAAGTGGTGAGAAAATCGACGCAGCAGCGGACCAATCCCAACGCTCCTAAGCCAGAGTGCAGAACGCGCGCGAGGAGAGGGGTTGCGGAGGGGGGAGGAGAAGGGGAGGGGAGGGGGCCATGCGATGCTTGTGTTCGTCATTATTGAAAATGTAAAAATGAAAAATTAAATTCAAGAAAAGGTAAAATATTAACTTACTAAATAAAAATTACATTAGAAATAGGTATCATACCCAACTGATTTTATATTATTAAATAATCCATTTGAATAAGATTTAAAGGTTTCGAAACCTTTTCCTGCTCACATTATTTATTTATTTATTTATTTATTTATTTATTTAGTTAGTTAGTTAGTAAAAATTAATTATTATCATCTTCGTCAACTGCAATTCTGTATAAGTATGTTATCATCTTAAATAATAAACATCGTTGTCGTGATCTTATTTCTGTTATACATGTCTGTACTTACTTAAATAGTACCTATAATAATATTAGGTATTAACTCACGAGGAGAAGGTAGGTACTGCCTACTGTAACTAACTAACTTTGCGTTTGTCTGTAATGGCTCAAGTAAGTATAGTGACACATTCAATAATTTATGTGTACCTATGTAGCTACATTATAGTTTCAAATAAAAATGAATCTCCTTCCTTACAGCTTACTTGTAAAGAGAGTGCGTGAGGTAGGTAGGTAGGTAAGTAAGTAAGTAAGTAAGTAAGTAAGTAAGTAAGTAAGTAAGTAAGTAAGTAAGTAAGTAAGTAAGTAAGTAAGTAAGTAAGTAGGTAAGTAAGTAGGTAGGTAGGTACGTTTTTGTTTGACGACAACACTGATAAAGAAACTGTCTTTGTTATAATATTTGACGAATCATATTGTGGCCCTGAAAAGGGCCTTTTGTTTTGAATGCATACGAGCGGAGAGCATCGCGCAACCAACCGACATAATAGATATAGCCATAAATATTATATCGAAGTACGCGTGCGGGGGCACTCGCACGAAGCACCACGTGTGTGTTTAAGCCTTCTTCTCGGTCTTCTTGGGCAGTAGCACGGCCTGGATGTTCGGCAGCACACCACCTTGAGCGATCGTCACACCGGAGAGCAGCTTGTTCAACTCCTCGTCGTTGCGGATGGCCAATTGAAGATGACGCGGGATGATCCTGGTCTTCTTGTTGTCTCTCGCAGCGTTACCGGCCAACTCGAGGACCTCAGCAGCCAGATACTCCATCACGGCGGCCAAGTAGACGGGAGCGCCGGCACCCACGCGCTCTGCGTAGTTTCCGTTACGCAGCAGCCTGTGAATACGACCCACAGGGAACTGGAGCCCAGCACGGTTGGAACGGGACTTTGCCTTTCCCTTCACCTTGCCACCTTTACCGCGACCAGACATAATTGAAAGATTTGTTTATAGAACAACTCACGAAAACAACGAAACACGCGTACAGAAGTGCGCGCGAATCTAGATATAATGCCCCGAGAATTTATGTCCGCGCGTTTTTATACTTACTCCGTGTAGCTGTGTCAATGGGGGGGGGTGCACAGCTAACGAAACAAATTCACAAAACGCGCAAGCGCTCTCAAGCCAAGCGGCTTCACGTACACTGCACCATGGTTAAGGGGTGGGTAGAGATTTAGCACAATTTTCTAACTTCATAAAGTGCAATTCATAAAATAACTTTTCTTATTAGGTAGGTACCTATTTAATTATTAATTGTTTGTAATGTAAAAATGAAAAGTCTCAATTCTGTTGAATAAGTTTTGAAATGGGATTGTATGAAAGTAGGTAGGTACCTGAAGTAAAAACCAATACGATTTTCATTTATTTTTGTTGAATAATCAAACTTATTTACGTACCTACGAAGAGTTGTACCATAACATTTCCTCCTTTTCCCTGAGTAAATTAATTACAGATTTATTTATTGGACTGTAAGCAATAGTGTCGAATATTGAAAGAAATCGAACGTGCTAGTACAGTGGAAATAGGAAATTGTATTCATGTATAACAGTTCGTGTACCTATCTATCTATAAATGTGTATGTTGTTATTAGGTAGGTAGGTAGGTAGGTAGGTAGGTAGGTAGGTAGGTAGGTAGGTAGGTAGGTAGGTAGGTATATTATAACGTTTTGACTCTCTGTTTTAGAAACGAATATTTTTCATATTCATGATAGTTTTGTTAGCCCTGAAAAGGGCTTTTTGGTATGGTGAGCGCATGCACGCGCGCTAAGCATCTCGGTGCCGCCGTCCATGGTTTCTTTCTTCAGTTGCTGCTTGCTTCTGATGAAGAATCGTTGGTTGGTGACGAGCTCGAGACACGTCGAGCGCGTTCCGCACCCTCCTTCCCGAGGACGATAGACGCGTACGTACTGCTGCGGGCGCGCGGTTGGACGATGATGAAAACAAACGCACAAAGCACGCGCGCGCCTCTCTCTGTACAGTGTATTTACATTATAGGTATAAAACACACAAACTGCACAGTAGGTAAGACGCGCACGCACATTTTGTCACTATATCACTCATCAGATGTGTTCTTGTTGTTGTTGTTGTTCTTGTTGTAGTATTGATGGTGGGTGGTGATGGTGGTGGTCAGCCGACTCTGCGCCGCTGTCGTCGTCGCCGTCGCCGTCGCCGGTGTAACGCGAACGTGACCGTAGCTTACTTCTTAGCGGCGGACGCTTTCTTGGCTGCCGGCTTAGACTTGGGTGTAGCCGCGGCCTTCTTGGGTTTAGGTGCTTTAGGTTTCTTGGTAGGTGGCTTCGCTGTCTTTTTAGCTTTGGGAGCGGCGCCTCCCTTCGCCTTGGCGGGGGTGGCGGCTTTCTTGGGTGCCGGCTTCTTCTTAGCGGCGGCGGCCTTCTTGTCCTTGGCGGCGGCGGCTGCCGATGCCTTGGACTTTGAAGGCGAGGCAGAGGCGGCAGCGGCGGCGGCTGCTGCCTTCTTGGTCTTGGCGCCGGCCGCAGAGGCGGTCGCCTTTTTCGCCTTCGCGGCGGCGGCGGGCGCCTTGCCGGCGGCCTTGCCAGCTGCACCGGCGGGTTTCTTGGCGTGGTGCGATTTCGACTCGAGCTTGAAGGAACCGGAGGCGCCCTTGCCCTTGGTCTGGATCAGTGCGCCAGATTCGACGGCGCTCTTCAGATATTTCCTGATGAACGGAGCTAGTTTCTCCGCGTCGACCTTGTACTGCGCGGCGATGTACTTCTTGATAGCCTGCAGGGAAGATCCGCTGCGCTCCTTCATCTCCTTGATAGCGTTGTTGACCATCTCAGATGTTTTGGGATGGGTCGGCTTCGCTTTGGGTTTCTTCGCGGCACCGGCACCGCCAGCCTGCCTCGCCTGCTTCTTCGCTGGTGTAGCGGGCGCGGGAGCCTCGGTAGCTACTGCGGTGTCTGCCATTTTATTTTTGAAAATGATTATTCTTCACACAACACACACTGTTAAAAGTAAGTAAGTAAGTAAGAGAGAGACTTAGATGTCGCCACTTATAGGTTTTACGAATTTCGTATACGTACGCTTAGGTACGACAGAACTTTACCGTAACGAGCGCCGTGATGTCGCGGGACGTTTTCTCGTAGGAACGCTCGAAAGTTTTCACTAACACGTATCTAATAAAATAAACAAAAAGAATGGTTAACGGCGATTAGGGCATCGAGATTTTACGTTTTCGGACAGTACATGAAGTTGACGATGCGGGTGTGCGAATTCGGGACGAGTGAGGTGCGCGTTCAGCCGGTGGCGGCGTTTTATTTTGACGACTGGGTGCGAAGCGTAGGTCGGGTCGTGTTCAAAACGTTATTTTCTCTATAAAAGTGATAGTTAGTGGCGATCGAGGTCGACGCGTCAACAAGGAGGATATCGAGCTTGTGTGGTAACAGGACTTCGTCGATATCACACCCTCTCGCGAAGGTATTATCGACCTAAAAGTGAAGCGTCGTAAAACACCGCGAGCGCCGAACTGTTAAGGACGGACGACTCCGTCCAGGACGTGCAACCTATTAATATAGTAATATTAAAAGACGGGAGTGCCCTTAGACGAGTGGACAGTATACAGATCGATATAATCGCATCTGGAAGCGTATTAAACAATGTGTAAAACGACAATAGACCTTCCCGTCGCAGCCGCGTACTCGGGCTTGCGGGCGCGCCAGTACCGTACCTACGCGGCTGACCCGTGTACAGCGTTCTCCTCTTCACATATTAAGCAAAGCACGCAACCCGCTTCTAATACAGCTAGCTAGCTAGCCAGCTAGGCAGGTACGTAAAATAAAATAATGACAAGTAGGTAGTAGATAATTAAATAACATGAACAAGAAAAAAAAAAAAAAAAAAAAGAAACTAAACTACCACTAGATATGCGATCAAAATTGCAATAAGTACCTAGGTATTATTAAACACAACACGACATAAACAAACGGCACGCGAACCGAGGGTGGGTACCTAGCTAGGTAGATGTTCTACAAGGTAAGTATTGAATCATTATTATGGTACCTATACTAAACGTTTAACTTTTATTTTTCAATTTCAGCGAATGGAGATGGGCTTTTCACCACGCGTAGAAGAACAACTCAACAAGCGTCAACTAAATATACGCGTATTTATTACCTAAGTGCTTATAAGCAAGCGCGCATTATAATAAGTATGTATTTCAATTTTAAGATAACATTAAAACGAATTTATTTATTACGGTGTTTCATTAATATTTGCCCTCGTACCACGTATTAGACAGTGCCCTAATGGATTTGGGTCCACAAGTATAGTAAGTATTGGTAGGTAACGAATTTTAAAGACTACTGTCACTCGCAGTACAGTACTTATGTATAGGTGGTGGTGCTCGCGTACATGTAAGTAAGTAAGTAAATAGGTAGGTAGGTAGGTAGGTACGTTTTTTAGACATTTCCACTCAAGAAACATTTAATAATATTGAATCATATGCGGCCCTGAAAAGGGCCTTTTTTATGTGCGCGTCTATATACGTATGGTTGAACGGTATGATTATGTTCACAACAAACACAACACACACACGTCCACCACAGTATGTAGAGCTGGTTGCGCAGGCAACACGTACACGCAGGGCATACAGATGTTTAACCGCCGAAACCGTACAGGGTGCGACCCTGGCGCTTCAGAGCGTAGACGACGTCCATGGCGGTGACGGTCTTCCTCTTGGCGTGCTCGGTGTAAGTGACGGCGTCGCGAATTACATTCTCTAGGAACACTTTAAGCACACCGCGAGTCTCTTCGTAGATCAAACCGGAGATACGTTTCACGCCGCCTCTGCGAGCCAGACGACGGATGGCGGGCTTCGTGATACCTTGGATGTTATCACGAAGTACCTTCCTGTGACGCTTGGCTCCTCCTTTTCCCAGACCCTTTCCTCCCTTACCGCGACCGGTCATCTTTGCAGTGGGGTTTCAAAATAACACAAACACACGATAATAAAATCAGCACGGGAGTGCGCACTCGAACGACGCGAGCGACTGGAATATTTTTTGGCGTGTCGTGCTGCTTGTATTTATACTAAACGCGGAGCTCAGCGGGCGGGGGGAGAGTACAAGTGAGGTGCGCGGGGCGAGGCGAGACGGCGCTCGTCGTTCGTTGGCTGATTGGACGATGTCTCTTAAAACAGAACTTACTTACTTACTTACTTACTAACTAACTAACTAACTAACTAACTAAACTTATTAAATAATTAGGTTATCCAAATTTTTTTTTTTAGTTTCTCCATAAAATAGAAAGAAATAAATCCAAGCGTGCCGTAATAAATAATGCTATTCGGTTTACTCGATAGGTAGGTACTTAAATCAAATATAACATAATAATTTTACAACGATCGTAGATAGGTATGAAACTTACTAACCAACCATACAGTGTAATTAAGTAAGTAACATTTACGTAATATATAGTAGGTACATTATTGTACCTATGTACTTCTCTCTCTGACATTATTCATTGTAATGTAAAATTATAAGCGATATAGGTACTTATGCGTATAAGTTGCTTATGTGGGGATCATAGTGTAGGGTTTTAGGTAGGTAGGTAGGTAGGTAGGTAGGTAGGTACTTAACGTTTTTTTTTTGTGACGTCTGATATAAAGAAACATTTAATTTTCTGATACATATGTGTGGCCCTGAAAAGGGCCTTTTATGTGAACGAACAAACGCACAGCCACAGACACGCTGCACTGCACGAAGGCAGTCTACGTGGAGGGCGATGTGTGTTGTGACGTCAGCAGTTTAAGCGCGTTCGCCTCTGATCCTGCGCGCCAACTGGATGTCCTTGGGCATGATGGTGACGCGCTTCGCGTGAATCGCGCACAGGTTGGTGTCTTCGAAGAGACCGACGAGATAAGCTTCGCTAGCCTCCTGCAGCGCCATAACAGCGGAGCTCTGGAAACGGAGATCGGTCTTGAAGTCCTGTGCGATCTCACGCACGAGACGCTGGAACGGAAGCTTGCGGATCAGCAGTTCGGTACTCTTCTGGTAGCGACGAATCTCACGGAGGGCCACAGTGCCGGGCCTGTAGCGATGGGGTTTCTTAACGCCACCGGTGGCCGGTGCGCTCTTACGCGCAGCCTTGGTGGCGAGCTGTTTCCTCGGTGCCTTACCACCGGTGGATTTACGAGCGGTCTGCTTAGTACGCGCCATTGTAAACACGGAACGAGAGATATAAAATAATCAATCAACTGAGAATACAAACTATAGATACACGCAACGGACGCGCGCGGATCTACACACTTCGAACGTACGAGAGAGAATGAAACCGTCTCATAGAGGAGTTCGCTACGCCCCCGCAAGGGGGCGTGGCGAGCGGGGTCAGGGCGTAGCCCCTCGCCCGCGGAGGCTATACAGTGGCCCGCAACTGCGGGCCCCTCAATAGATTGCCTAAGCGGCGAAGGAGGTGAGTGCGGGGTTTAGGTCGCACTCGTGTGAATGGTTGCACTGAATAGGTACCGTAGGAGCGCCGCGACGCTTATAGTGGCGTCGCTTTCTTCACGACACCCCGGCGGTCCATCCCTGCCGAGTGAGACCCCCAGTTTCCTGGGGGAGGCTCAGCAGGAGACAACCAGCGGCGAGGGTGCCGACTCTGCGCGCCTACGGGGAAGATATGTAGTTCCCCCCCGCCCCGCTCACAGATCTAGCCGTTTACGGATTGGGGGGGGGACCGTCGCGTGTGTGTGAGCAGCTAGTGTTGTTGTGTTCGCTGCTCGATGTCTATGTGTGACGCAAGGCGCGCTCGCGCCGCGTCGACACATGATTATGTAGATGCACGTATAGTAGTGGTTGTCTGTATAGTTACGCGATGTGCCTATATTAACTTAGAACACACCGCGCAACAGATGTGTGTGTACATCTGTAGAGTCCCTTTATTCGAGTAAGCCGCGTGTAACCTGAGTGCAGCTACTCGAGGCGTCAAATCGGGGAGATGGAGGCGTCGTCCGCAGTCAGGTCGCGGGGCAGGGGTCGCCTCGCGTCGGGGGGGCGCGTGTGCCAGGGCGCGATCTGCTTGACGTGAGGCCACTCAGACGCGTCGGCACGCGCGAACATGCCCTTCGCTAGGCGCCGCACGAAATCGTCAAGGCTCTCGATCCCGAGATCCCTCTGGATGACATCGTTCCTCACGAAACGAGGGGCGGCGACGATGGTCCGCAGCGCTAGACTCTGTTGCGCGCGGAGGAGTTTGCGGTTGGCCTCGCTCGTGAGGGCGAGCCATGCGGGTGCGGCGTACGTCAAGATTGGGCGAATGTACTGCTTGTACACGCCCAACTTGACGCGCACCGGGATTCGGGATCGGAGCACCGGCTGGAGCAGATTGCGGGCGACCCTACCTTGCGTAGCGACATTGCGGACGTGGGCCCCCATCGTGAGCCGGCGGTCGATGGTCACACCCAGGTATTTGACCTGGGGCGCCCAATCGACTGTGGCTCCTTGCATCTTCAGGGGGGGCGGGAGGGGCGCGTATCCGGCGACCATTGCCTGCGTTTTACCCACGTTCACCGACAGCCGCCACTTAGACAGCCACTCGGGAAGCAGATCGAGGGCGCGCTGCATTTTGACCGCCGCGTGCTTCGCATTAAGCGAAGTAGCAATGTACGCGGCGTCATCAGCATACAGCGCGAGCGTCACAGCGGAAGTGGCGGGGATGTCGTCGGTGTAACGTGAGTAACACGCCGGCGACACACAGCTGCCCTGCGGCACACCTGCCAGCACCGGGCGGGCGCCTGATAGCGCCCCGTCGACCACCACCCTAATAGTTCGTCCTGTGAGGAAAGTAGAGACCACCTTTACAACGCGACGGGGCGCGTCTGTGGTGGCTAGCTTATATATGAGCCCTTCGTGCCATACGCGGTCGAAGGCCTTCTCCATGTCGAGGAATACTGCCACCGATTCCTCCTTCTTGTTCATCGCCGCGGCGAGATGGTGCAGTACCCTCGACAGTTGGAGCGTCGTACTATGTTCCGCCCGAAAACCAAATTGCTCGGGACGCGGCGCTATATGGGGTTGGAGATGTCGCAGCAGGAGTGCCTCGAACACCTTGGAGACCGTCGGCAGCAGCGTGATTGGCCGATAGCTCTCCGGCTTCAATATATTCTTGCCCGATTTTGGCAGCATGATGACGCGCCCTTCCTTCCACGAGGCGGGAAAGGTCCCCGTGCGCAGTATCCCCGTGTACAGGCGCGCCAGCGCCGCAACCATACGGAAGGGCAGGTGGCGCAGCGCTGCGTTGGTGATACGGTGCGCTCTTACGCGCAGCCTTGGTGGCGAGCTGTTTCCTCGGTGCCTTACCACCGGTGGATTTACGAGCGGTCTGCTTAGTACGCGCCATTGTAAACACGGAACGAGAGATATAAAATAATCAATCAACTGAGAATACAAACTATAGATACACGCAACGGACGCGCGCGGATCTACACACTTCGAACGTACGAGAGAGAATGAAACCGTCTTGGATAGAGTTCTGCTTTTATAGTAATGCACGTAAGCGGGCAGGAGAGCGCGCGCCCTCTTTAGTACAACGATGTTACTAAAATTGTTACAAAGCAATGAATGTAATTACGCATATCTGTAATGTTGTTATTTATTTATTTATTTACTTACTTACTTATTTATTAATCATAGAAAAATACCAGTCTGTCTAACTGTAAACTGTAGATAAACAATGAACAAAAATAACCCCCCCCCCCCCCTCCCCTCCTCTCCCCTCTCCTCTCCTCTCCTCTAGTATAACTCAAATGGAACATTATTTAGATCCATAATAATTTTTCCTTATGTGAAAATTATATTAAAATCGTTCGACGTCTTATGATTGTTAGGTACCTACAGTCTTATCTACTTTACTTGCATCTTAATACACTATTACGCTATCTATCTATCTATATACCGGCTATACTTTACGCGGGTAGTTTCTTGTGTATGTTGTATTTCTTGATGCATAGTCATCCATACTTACTATGTATAAAGCCTGTTAAGTCTTCATTCAATTCGTGATTATGATACAAAGTTACTTATTTACTTATGTATGTAGGTAGGTAGGTAGGTAGGTAGGTAGGTATTTATTTATTTATTTGTTTAATAATTGGTAGTAGTAGTATTTGTAGTAACGTTTTGACTGGCATCAAATTTAAAGAAACGTGAATTTATCACATGAACATATTTGTGGCCCTGAAAAGGGCCTTTTGTTTTTACTCCAGCCATCCCACGGTGTGCGTGCGTGCGCGCCCAGACGTTTGTCGTGGTTTGCTCGTAGCACGTGCATAGTGCGCGTCTCGTATGTACATACATGACACACAGCGGATAGGTACCTATGTGTATGTATGTATGTATGTATGCACATTACGATGACACTAACACAATTAACACGCACCGCAGTCAACAAGACACACAAACAAAGCGCACTGGGTTTAACACTGTACACAAACACGAGGCGGCGTTGAGACGGAGCGTCGGCGGCTCTGGCTAGCCTACCGACCGACCGCTCACTTGGAGCTGGTGTATTTGGTGACGGCCTTGGTGCCCTCACTGACGGCGTGCTTGGCGAGCTCGCCGGGCAGCAGGAGCCTGACGGACGTCTGCACCTCCCTGGACGTGATGGTCGATCTCTTGTTGTAGTGGGCGAGACGGGAAGCTTCGGCGGCGATGCGCTCGAAGATGTCGTTCACGAACGAGTTCATGATAGACATGGCCTTGCTGGAGATACCGGTGTCGGGGTGCACCTGCTTCAGGACCTTGTAGATGTAGATGGCGTAACTCTCCTTCCTCTTGTGCTTCTTCTTCTTCTTGTCGGTCTTGGAGATGTTCTTCTGGGCTTTGCCAGACTTCTTGGCGGCTTTACCACTTGTCTTGGGCGGCATTATGAAATTGTCAAGTACACGTGCTACCGAAACGGAGTTCAGTTGCAGTATAGTTCGCTCACACTTTTCAACAGTCGTATTTATACGCACAGCGCACGGCGCACAGTTGCGGCAAGTGGTGAGAAAATCGACGCAGCAGCGGACCAATCCCAACGCTCCTAAGCCAGAGTGCAGAACGCGCGCGAGGAGAGGGGTTGCGGAGGGGGGAGGAGAAGGGGAGGGGAGGGGGCCATGCGATGCTTGTGTTCGTCATTATTGAAAATGTAAAAATGAAAAATTAAATTCAAGAAAAGGTAAAATATTAACTTACTAAATAAAAATTACATTAGAAATAGGTATCATACCCAACTGATTTTATATTATTAAATAATCCATTTGAATAAGATTTAAAGGTTTCGAAACCTTTTCCTGCTCACATTATTTATTTATTTATTTATTTATTTATTTATTTAGTTAGTTAGTTAGTAAAAATTAATTATTATCATCTTCGTCAACTGCAATTCTGTATAAGTATGTTATCATCTTAAATAATAAACATCGTTGTCGTGATCTTATTTCTGTTATACATGTCTGTACTTACTTAAATAGTACCTATAATAATATTAGGTATTAACTCACGAGGAGAAGGTAGGTACTGCCTACTGTAACTAACTAACTTTGCGTTTGTCTGTAATGGCTCAAGTAAGTATAGTGACACATTCAATAATTTATGTGTACCTATGTAGCTACATTATAGTTTCAAATAAAAATGAATCTCCTTCCTTACAGCTTACTTGTAAAGAGAGTGCGTGAGGTAGGTAGGTAGGTAAGTAAGTAAGTAAGTAAGTAAGTAAGTAAGTAAGTAAGTAAGTAAGTAAGTAAGTAAGTAAGTAAGTAAGTAAGTAAGTAAGTAGGTAAGTAAGTAGGTAGGTAGGTACGTTTTTGTTTGACGACAACACTGATAAAGAAACTGTCTTTGTTATAATATTTGACGAATCATATTGTGGCCCTGAAAAGGGCCTTTTGTTTTGAATGCATACGAGCGGAGAGCATCGCGCAACCAACCGACATAATAGATATAGCCATAAATATTATATCGAAGTACGCGTGCGGGGGCACTCGCACGAAGCACCACGTGTGTGTTTAAGCCTTCTTCTCGGTCTTCTTGGGCAGTAGCACGGCCTGGATGTTCGGCAGCACACCACCTTGAGCGATCGTCACACCGGAGAGCAGCTTGTTCAACTCCTCGTCGTTGCGGATGGCCAATTGAAGATGACGCGGGATGATCCTGGTCTTCTTGTTGTCTCTCGCAGCGTTACCGGCCAACTCGAGGACCTCAGCAGCCAGATACTCCATCACGGCGGCCAAGTAGACGGGAGCGCCGGCACCCACGCGCTCTGCGTAGTTTCCGTTACGCAGCAGCCTGTGAATACGACCCACAGGGAACTGGAGCCCAGCACGGTTGGAACGGGACTTTGCCTTTCCCTTCACCTTGCCACCTTTACCGCGACCAGACATAATTGAAAGATTTGTTTATAGAACAACTCACGAAAACAACGAAACACGCGTACAGAAGTGCGCGCGAATCTAGATATAATGCCCCGAGAATTTATGTCCGCGCGTTTTTATACTTACTCCGTGTAGCTGTGTCAATGGGGGGGGGTGCACAGCTAACGAAACAAATTCACAAAACGCGCAAGCGCTCTCAAGCCAAGCGGCTTCACGTACACTGCACCATGGTTAAGGGGTGGGTAGAGATTTAGCACAATTTTCTAACTTCATAAAGTGCAATTCATAAAATAACTTTTCTTATTAGGTAGGTACCTATTTAATTATTAATTGTTTGTAATGTAAAAATGAAAAGTCTCAATTCTGTTGAATAAGTTTTGAAATGGGATTGTATGAAAGTAGGTAGGTACCTGAAGTAAAAACCAATACGATTTTCATTTATTTTTGTTGAATAATCAAACTTATTTACGTACCTACGAAGAGTTGTACCATAACATTTCCTCCTTTTCCCTGAGTAAATTAATTACAGATTTATTTATTGGACTGTAAGCAATAGTGTCGAATATTGAAAGAAATCGAACGTGCTAGTACAGTGGAAATAGGAAATTGTATTCATGTATAACAGTTCGTGTACCTATCTATCTATAAATGTGTATGTTGTTATTAGGTAGGTAGGTAGGTAGGTAGGTAGGTAGGTAGGTAGGTAGGTAGGTAGGTAGGTAGGTAGGTATATTATAACGTTTTGACTCTCTGTTTTAGAAACGAATATTTTTCATATTCATGATAGTTTTGTTAGCCCTGAAAAGGGCTTTTTGGTATGGTGAGCGCATGCACGCGCGCTAAGCATCTCGGTGCCGCCGTCCATGGTTTCTTTCTTCAGTTGCTGCTTGCTTCTGATGAAGAATCGTTGGTTGGTGACGAGCTCGAGACACGTCGAGCGCGTTCCGCACCCTCCTTCCCGAGGACGATAGACGCGTACGTACTGCTGCGGGCGCGCGGTTGGACGATGATGAAAACAAACGCACAAAGCACGCGCGCGCCTCTCTCTGTACAGTGTATTTACATTATAGGTATAAAACACACAAACTGCACAGTAGGTAAGACGCGCACGCACATTTTGTCACTATATCACTCATCAGATGTGTTCTTGTTGTTGTTGTTGTTCTTGTTGTAGTATTGATGGTGGGTGGTGATGGTGGTGGTCAGCCGACTCTGCGCCGCTGTCGTCGTCGCCGTCGCCGTCGCCGGTGTAACGCGAACGTGACCGTAGCTTACTTCTTAGCGGCGGACGCTTTCTTGGCTGCCGGCTTAGACTTGGGTGTAGCCGCGGCCTTCTTGGGTTTAGGTGCTTTAGGTTTCTTGGTAGGTGGCTTCGCTGTCTTTTTAGCTTTGGGAGCGGCGCCTCCCTTCGCCTTGGCGGGGGTGGCGGCTTTCTTGGGTGCCGGCTTCTTCTTAGCGGCGGCGGCCTTCTTGTCCTTGGCGGCGGCGGCTGCCGATGCCTTGGACTTTGAAGGCGAGGCAGAGGCGGCAGCGGCGGCGGCTGCTGCCTTCTTGGTCTTGGCGCCGGCCGCAGAGGCGGTCGCCTTTTTCGCCTTCGCGGCGGCGGCGGGCGCCTTGCCGGCGGCCTTGCCAGCTGCACCGGCGGGTTTCTTGGCGTGGTGCGATTTCGACTCGAGCTTGAAGGAACCGGAGGCGCCCTTGCCCTTGGTCTGGATCAGTGCGCCAGATTCGACGGCGCTCTTCAGATATTTCCTGATGAACGGAGCTAGTTTCTCCGCGTCGACCTTGTACTGCGCGGCGATGTACTTCTTGATAGCCTGCAGGGAAGATCCGCTGCGCTCCTTCATCTCCTTGATAGCGTTGTTGACCATCTCAGATGTTTTGGGATGGGTCGGCTTCGCTTTGGGTTTCTTCGCGGCACCGGCACCGCCAGCCTGCCTCGCCTGCTTCTTCGCTGGTGTAGCGGGCGCGGGAGCCTCGGTAGCTACTGCGGTGTCTGCCATTTTATTTTTGAAAATGATTATTCTTCACACAACACACACTGTTAAAAGTAAGTAAGTAAGTAAGAGAGAGACTTAGATGTCGCCACTTATAGGTTTTACGAATTTCGTATACGTACGCTTAGGTACGACAGAACTTTACCGTAACGAGCGCCGTGATGTCGCGGGACGTTTTCTCGTAGGAACGCTCGAAAGTTTTCACTAACACGTATCTAATAAAATAAACAAAAAGAATGGTTAACGGCGATTAGGGCATCGAGATTTTACGTTTTCGGACAGTACATGAAGTTGACGATGCGGGTGTGCGAATTCGGGACGAGTGAGGTGCGCGTTCAGCCGGTGGCGGCGTTTTATTTTGACGACTGGGTGCGAAGCGTAGGTCGGGTCGTGTTCAAAACGTTATTTTCTCTATAAAAGTGATAGTTAGTGGCGATCGAGGTCGACGCGTCAACAAGGAGGATATCGAGCTTGTGTGGTAACAGGACTTCGTCGATATCACACCCTCTCGCGAAGGTATTATCGACCTAAAAGTGAAGCGTCGTAAAACACCGCGAGCGCCGAACTGTTAAGGACGGACGACTCCGTCCAGGACGTGCAACCTATTAATATAGTAATATTAAAAGACGGGAGTGCCCTTAGACGAGTGGACAGTATACAGATCGATATAATCGCATCTGGAAGCGTATTAAACAATGTGTAAAACGACAATAGACCTTCCCGTCGCAGCCGCGTACTCGGGCTTGCGGGCGCGCCAGTACCGTACCTACGCGGCTGACCCGTGTACAGCGTTCTCCTCTTCACATATTAAGCAAAGCACGCAACCCGCTTCTAATACAGCTAGCTAGCTAGCCAGCTAGGCAGGTACGTAAAATAAAATAATGACAAGTAGGTAGTAGATAATTAAATAACATGAACAAGAAAAAAAAAAAAAAAAAAAAGAAACTAAACTACCACTAGATATGCGATCAAAATTGCAATAAGTACCTAGGTATTATTAAACACAACACGACATAAACAAACGGCACGCGAACCGAGGGTGGGTACCTAGCTAGGTAGATGTTCTACAAGGTAAGTATTGAATCATTATTATGGTACCTATACTAAACGTTTAACTTTTATTTTTCAATTTCAGCGAATGGAGATGGGCTTTTCACCACGCGTAGAAGAACAACTCAACAAGCGTCAACTAAATATACGCGTATTTATTACCTAAGTGCTTATAAGCAAGCGCGCATTATAATAAGTATGTATTTCAATTTTAAGATAACATTAAAACGAATTTATTTATTACGGTGTTTCATTAATATTTGCCCTCGTACCACGTATTAGACAGTGCCCTAATGGATTTGGGTCCACAAGTATAGTAAGTATTGGTAGGTAACGAATTTTAAAGACTACTGTCACTCGCAGTACAGTACTTATGTATAGGTGGTGGTGCTCGCGTACATGTAAGTAAGTAAGTAAATAGGTAGGTAGGTAGGTAGGTACGTTTTTTAGACATTTCCACTCAAGAAACATTTAATAATATTGAATCATATGCGGCCCTGAAAAGGGCCTTTTTTATGTGCGCGTCTATATACGTATGGTTGAACGGTATGATTATGTTCACAACAAACACAACACACACACGTCCACCACAGTATGTAGAGCTGGTTGCGCAGGCAACACGTACACGCAGGGCATACAGATGTTTAACCGCCGAAACCGTACAGGGTGCGACCCTGGCGCTTCAGAGCGTAGACGACGTCCATGGCGGTGACGGTCTTCCTCTTGGCGTGCTCGGTGTAAGTGACGGCGTCGCGAATTACATTCTCTAGGAACACTTTAAGCACACCGCGAGTCTCTTCGTAGATCAAACCGGAGATACGTTTCACGCCGCCTCTGCGAGCCAGACGACGGATGGCGGGCTTCGTGATACCTTGGATGTTATCACGAAGTACCTTCCTGTGACGCTTGGCTCCTCCTTTTCCCAGACCCTTTCCTCCCTTACCGCGACCGGTCATCTTTGCAGTGGGGTTTCAAAATAACACAAACACACGATAATAAAATCAGCACGGGAGTGCGCACTCGAACGACGCGAGCGACTGGAATATTTTTTGGCGTGTCGTGCTGCTTGTATTTATACTAAACGCGGAGCTCAGCGGGCGGGGGGAGAGTACAAGTGAGGTGCGCGGGGCGAGGCGAGACGGCGCTCGTCGTTCGTTGGCTGATTGGACGATGTCTCTTAAAACAGAACTTACTTACTTACTTACTTACTAACTAACTAACTAACTAACTAACTAAACTTATTAAATAATTAGGTTATCCAAATTTTTTTTTTTAGTTTCTCCATAAAATAGAAAGAAATAAATCCAAGCGTGCCGTAATAAATAATGCTATTCGGTTTACTCGATAGGTAGGTACTTAAATCAAATATAACATAATAATTTTACAACGATCGTAGATAGGTATGAAACTTACTAACCAACCATACAGTGTAATTAAGTAAGTAACATTTACGTAATATATAGTAGGTACATTATTGTACCTATGTACTTCTCTCTCTGACATTATTCATTGTAATGTAAAATTATAAGCGATATAGGTACTTATGCGTATAAGTTGCTTATGTGGGGATCATAGTGTAGGGTTTTAGGTAGGTAGGTAGGTAGGTAGGTAGGTAGGTACTTAACGTTTTTTTTTTGTGACGTCTGATATAAAGAAACATTTAATTTTCTGATACATATGTGTGGCCCTGAAAAGGGCCTTTTATGTGAACGAACAAACGCACAGCCACAGACACGCTGCACTGCACGAAGGCAGTCTACGTGGAGGGCGATGTGTGTTGTGACGTCAGCAGTTTAAGCGCGTTCGCCTCTGATCCTGCGCGCCAACTGGATGTCCTTGGGCATGATGGTGACGCGCTTCGCGTGAATCGCGCACAGGTTGGTGTCTTCGAAGAGACCGACGAGATAAGCTTCGCTAGCCTCCTGCAGCGCCATAACAGCGGAGCTCTGGAAACGGAGATCGGTCTTGAAGTCCTGTGCGATCTCACGCACGAGACGCTGGAACGGAAGCTTGCGGATCAGCAGTTCGGTACTCTTCTGGTAGCGACGAATCTCACGGAGGGCCACAGTGCCGGGCCTGTAGCGATGGGGTTTCTTAACGCCACCGGTGGCCGGTGCGCTCTTACGCGCAGCCTTGGTGGCGAGCTGTTTCCTCGGTGCCTTACCACCGGTGGATTTACGAGCGGTCTGCTTAGTACGCGCCATTGTAAACACGGAACGAGAGATATAAAATAATCAATCAACTGAGAATACAAACTATAGATACACGCAACGGACGCGCGCGGATCTACACACTTCGAACGTACGAGAGAGAATGAAACCGTCTTGGATAGAGTTCTGCTTTTATAGTAATGCACGTAAGCGGGCAGGAGAGCGCGCGCCCTCTTTAGTACAACGATGTTACTAAAATTGTTACAAAGCAATGAATGTAATTACGCATATCTGTAATGTTGTTATTTATTTATTTATTTACTTACTTACTTATTTATTAATCATAGAAAAATACCAGTCTGTCTAACTGTAAACTGTAGATAAACAATGAACAAAAATAACCCCCCCCCCCCCCTCCCCTCCTCTCCCCTCTCCTCTCCTCTCCTCTAGTATAACTCAAATGGAACATTATTTAGATCCATAATAATTTTTCCTTATGTGAAAATTATATTAAAATCGTTCGACGTCTTATGATTGTTAGGTACCTACAGTCTTATCTACTTTACTTGCATCTTAATACACTATTACGCTATCTATCTATCTATATACCGGCTATACTTTACGCGGGTAGTTTCTTGTGTATGTTGTATTTCTTGATGCATAGTCATCCATACTTACTATGTATAAAGCCTGTTAAGTCTTCATTCAATTCGTGATTATGATACAAAGTTACTTATTTACTTATGTATGTAGGTAGGTAGGTAGGTAGGTAGGTAGGTATTTATTTATTTATTTGTTTAATAATTGGTAGTAGTAGTATTTGTAGTAACGTTTTGACTGGCATCAAATTTAAAGAAACGTGAATTTATCACATGAACATATTTGTGGCCCTGAAAAGGGCCTTTTGTTTTTACTCCAGCCATCCCACGGTGTGCGTGCGTGCGCGCCCAGACGTTTGTCGTGGTTTGCTCGTAGCACGTGCATAGTGCGCGTCTCGTATGTACATACATGACACACAGCGGATAGGTACCTATGTGTATGTATGTATGTATGTATGCACATTACGATGACACTAACACAATTAACACGCACCGCAGTCAACAAGACACACAAACAAAGCGCACTGGGTTTAACACTGTACACAAACACGAGGCGGCGTTGAGACGGAGCGTCGGCGGCTCTGGCTAGCCTACCGACCGACCGCTCACTTGGAGCTGGTGTATTTGGTGACGGCCTTGGTGCCCTCACTGACGGCGTGCTTGGCGAGCTCGCCGGGCAGCAGGAGCCTGACGGACGTCTGCACCTCCCTGGACGTGATGGTCGATCTCTTGTTGTAGTGGGCGAGACGGGAAGCTTCGGCGGCGATGCGCTCGAAGATGTCGTTCACGAACGAGTTCATGATAGACATGGCCTTGCTGGAGATACCGGTGTCGGGGTGCACCTGCTTCAGGACCTTGTAGATGTAGATGGCGTAACTCTCCTTCCTCTTGTGCTTCTTCTTCTTCTTGTCGGTCTTGGAGATGTTCTTCTGGGCTTTGCCAGACTTCTTGGCGGCTTTACCACTTGTCTTGGGCGGCATTATGAAATTGTCAAGTACACGTGCTACCGAAACGGAGTTCAGTTGCAGTATAGTTCGCTCACACTTTTCAACAGTCGTATTTATACGCACAGCGCACGGCGCACAGTTGCGGCAAGTGGTGAGAAAATCGACGCAGCAGCGGACCAATCCCAACGCTCCTAAGCCAGAGTGCAGAACGCGCGCGAGGAGAGGGGTTGCGGAGGGGGGAGGAGAAGGGGAGGGGAGGGGGCCATGCGATGCTTGTGTTCGTCATTATTGAAAATGTAAAAATGAAAAATTAAATTCAAGAAAAGGTAAAATATTAACTTACTAAATAAAAATTACATTAGAAATAGGTATCATACCCAACTGATTTTATATTATTAAATAATCCATTTGAATAAGATTTAAAGGTTTCGAAACCTTTTCCTGCTCACATTATTTATTTATTTATTTATTTATTTATTTATTTAGTTAGTTAGTTAGTAAAAATTAATTATTATCATCTTCGTCAACTGCAATTCTGTATAAGTATGTTATCATCTTAAATAATAAACATCGTTGTCGTGATCTTATTTCTGTTATACATGTCTGTACTTACTTAAATAGTACCTATAATAATATTAGGTATTAACTCACGAGGAGAAGGTAGGTACTGCCTACTGTAACTAACTAACTTTGCGTTTGTCTGTAATGGCTCAAGTAAGTATAGTGACACATTCAATAATTTATGTGTACCTATGTAGCTACATTATAGTTTCAAATAAAAATGAATCTCCTTCCTTACAGCTTACTTGTAAAGAGAGTGCGTGAGGTAGGTAGGTAGGTAAGTAAGTAAGTAAGTAAGTAAGTAAGTAAGTAAGTAAGTAAGTAAGTAAGTAAGTAAGTAAGTAAGTAAGTAAGTAAGTAAGTAGGTAAGTAAGTAGGTAGGTAGGTACGTTTTTGTTTGACGACAACACTGATAAAGAAACTGTCTTTGTTATAATATTTGACGAATCATATTGTGGCCCTGAAAAGGGCCTTTTGTTTTGAATGCATACGAGCGGAGAGCATCGCGCAACCAACCGACATAATAGATATAGCCATAAATATTATATCGAAGTACGCGTGCGGGGGCACTCGCACGAAGCACCACGTGTGTGTTTAAGCCTTCTTCTCGGTCTTCTTGGGCAGTAGCACGGCCTGGATGTTCGGCAGCACACCACCTTGAGCGATCGTCACACCGGAGAGCAGCTTGTTCAACTCCTCGTCGTTGCGGATGGCCAATTGAAGATGACGCGGGATGATCCTGGTCTTCTTGTTGTCTCTCGCAGCGTTACCGGCCAACTCGAGGACCTCAGCAGCCAGATACTCCATCACGGCGGCCAAGTAGACGGGAGCGCCGGCACCCACGCGCTCTGCGTAGTTTCCGTTACGCAGCAGCCTGTGAATACGACCCACAGGGAACTGGAGCCCAGCACGGTTGGAACGGGACTTTGCCTTTCCCTTCACCTTGCCACCTTTACCGCGACCAGACATAATTGAAAGATTTGTTTATAGAACAACTCACGAAAACAACGAAACACGCGTACAGAAGTGCGCGCGAATCTAGATATAATGCCCCGAGAATTTATGTCCGCGCGTTTTTATACTTACTCCGTGTAGCTGTGTCAATGGGGGGGGGTGCACAGCTAACGAAACAAATTCACAAAACGCGCAAGCGCTCTCAAGCCAAGCGGCTTCACGTACACTGCACCATGGTTAAGGGGTGGGTAGAGATTTAGCACAATTTTCTAACTTCATAAAGTGCAATTCATAAAATAACTTTTCTTATTAGGTAGGTACCTATTTAATTATTAATTGTTTGTAATGTAAAAATGAAAAGTCTCAATTCTGTTGAATAAGTTTTGAAATGGGATTGTATGAAAGTAGGTAGGTACCTGAAGTAAAAACCAATACGATTTTCATTTATTTTTGTTGAATAATCAAACTTATTTACGTACCTACGAAGAGTTGTACCATAACATTTCCTCCTTTTCCCTGAGTAAATTAATTACAGATTTATTTATTGGACTGTAAGCAATAGTGTCGAATATTGAAAGAAATCGAACGTGCTAGTACAGTGGAAATAGGAAATTGTATTCATGTATAACAGTTCGTGTACCTATCTATCTATAAATGTGTATGTTGTTATTAGGTAGGTAGGTAGGTAGGTAGGTAGGTAGGTAGGTAGGTAGGTAGGTAGGTAGGTAGGTAGGTATATTATAACGTTTTGACTCTCTGTTTTAGAAACGAATATTTTTCATATTCATGATAGTTTTGTTAGCCCTGAAAAGGGCTTTTTGGTATGGTGAGCGCATGCACGCGCGCTAAGCATCTCGGTGCCGCCGTCCATGGTTTCTTTCTTCAGTTGCTGCTTGCTTCTGATGAAGAATCGTTGGTTGGTGACGAGCTCGAGACACGTCGAGCGCGTTCCGCACCCTCCTTCCCGAGGACGATAGACGCGTACGTACTGCTGCGGGCGCGCGGTTGGACGATGATGAAAACAAACGCACAAAGCACGCGCGCGCCTCTCTCTGTACAGTGTATTTACATTATAGGTATAAAACACACAAACTGCACAGTAGGTAAGACGCGCACGCACATTTTGTCACTATATCACTCATCAGATGTGTTCTTGTTGTTGTTGTTGTTCTTGTTGTAGTATTGATGGTGGGTGGTGATGGTGGTGGTCAGCCGACTCTGCGCCGCTGTCGTCGTCGCCGTCGCCGTCGCCGGTGTAACGCGAACGTGACCGTAGCTTACTTCTTAGCGGCGGACGCTTTCTTGGCTGCCGGCTTAGACTTGGGTGTAGCCGCGGCCTTCTTGGGTTTAGGTGCTTTAGGTTTCTTGGTAGGTGGCTTCGCTGTCTTTTTAGCTTTGGGAGCGGCGCCTCCCTTCGCCTTGGCGGGGGTGGCGGCTTTCTTGGGTGCCGGCTTCTTCTTAGCGGCGGCGGCCTTCTTGTCCTTGGCGGCGGCGGCTGCCGATGCCTTGGACTTTGAAGGCGAGGCAGAGGCGGCAGCGGCGGCGGCTGCTGCCTTCTTGGTCTTGGCGCCGGCCGCAGAGGCGGTCGCCTTTTTCGCCTTCGCGGCGGCGGCGGGCGCCTTGCCGGCGGCCTTGCCAGCTGCACCGGCGGGTTTCTTGGCGTGGTGCGATTTCGACTCGAGCTTGAAGGAACCGGAGGCGCCCTTGCCCTTGGTCTGGATCAGTGCGCCAGATTCGACGGCGCTCTTCAGATATTTCCTGATGAACGGAGCTAGTTTCTCCGCGTCGACCTTGTACTGCGCGGCGATGTACTTCTTGATAGCCTGCAGGGAAGATCCGCTGCGCTCCTTCATCTCCTTGATAGCGTTGTTGACCATCTCAGATGTTTTGGGATGGGTCGGCTTCGCTTTGGGTTTCTTCGCGGCACCGGCACCGCCAGCCTGCCTCGCCTGCTTCTTCGCTGGTGTAGCGGGCGCGGGAGCCTCGGTAGCTACTGCGGTGTCTGCCATTTTATTTTTGAAAATGATTATTCTTCACACAACACACACTGTTAAAAGTAAGTAAGTAAGTAAGAGAGAGACTTAGATGTCGCCACTTATAGGTTTTACGAATTTCGTATACGTACGCTTAGGTACGACAGAACTTTACCGTAACGAGCGCCGTGATGTCGCGGGACGTTTTCTCGTAGGAACGCTCGAAAGTTTTCACTAACACGTATCTAATAAAATAAACAAAAAGAATGGTTAACGGCGATTAGGGCATCGAGATTTTACGTTTTCGGACAGTACATGAAGTTGACGATGCGGGTGTGCGAATTCGGGACGAGTGAGGTGCGCGTTCAGCCGGTGGCGGCGTTTTATTTTGACGACTGGGTGCGAAGCGTAGGTCGGGTCGTGTTCAAAACGTTATTTTCTCTATAAAAGTGATAGTTAGTGGCGATCGAGGTCGACGCGTCAACAAGGAGGATATCGAGCTTGTGTGGTAACAGGACTTCGTCGATATCACACCCTCTCGCGAAGGTATTATCGACCTAAAAGTGAAGCGTCGTAAAACACCGCGAGCGCCGAACTGTTAAGGACGGACGACTCCGTCCAGGACGTGCAACCTATTAATATAGTAATATTAAAAGACGGGAGTGCCCTTAGACGAGTGGACAGTATACAGATCGATATAATCGCATCTGGAAGCGTATTAAACAATGTGTAAAACGACAATAGACCTTCCCGTCGCAGCCGCGTACTCGGGCTTGCGGGCGCGCCAGTACCGTACCTACGCGGCTGACCCGTGTACAGCGTTCTCCTCTTCACATATTAAGCAAAGCACGCAACCCGCTTCTAATACAGCTAGCTAGCTAGCCAGCTAGGCAGGTACGTAAAATAAAATAATGACAAGTAGGTAGTAGATAATTAAATAACATGAACAAGAAAAAAAAAAAAAAAAAAAAGAAACTAAACTACCACTAGATATGCGATCAAAATTGCAATAAGTACCTAGGTATTATTAAACACAACACGACATAAACAAACGGCACGCGAACCGAGGGTGGGTACCTAGCTAGGTAGATGTTCTACAAGGTAAGTATTGAATCATTATTATGGTACCTATACTAAACGTTTAACTTTTATTTTTCAATTTCAGCGAATGGAGATGGGCTTTTCACCACGCGTAGAAGAACAACTCAACAAGCGTCAACTAAATATACGCGTATTTATTACCTAAGTGCTTATAAGCAAGCGCGCATTATAATAAGTATGTATTTCAATTTTAAGATAACATTAAAACGAATTTATTTATTACGGTGTTTCATTAATATTTGCCCTCGTACCACGTATTAGACAGTGCCCTAATGGATTTGGGTCCACAAGTATAGTAAGTATTGGTAGGTAACGAATTTTAAAGACTACTGTCACTCGCAGTACAGTACTTATGTATAGGTGGTGGTGCTCGCGTACATGTAAGTAAGTAAGTAAATAGGTAGGTAGGTAGGTAGGTACGTTTTTTAGACATTTCCACTCAAGAAACATTTAATAATATTGAATCATATGCGGCCCTGAAAAGGGCCTTTTTTATGTGCGCGTCTATATACGTATGGTTGAACGGTATGATTATGTTCACAACAAACACAACACACACACGTCCACCACAGTATGTAGAGCTGGTTGCGCAGGCAACACGTACACGCAGGGCATACAGATGTTTAACCGCCGAAACCGTACAGGGTGCGACCCTGGCGCTTCAGAGCGTAGACGACGTCCATGGCGGTGACGGTCTTCCTCTTGGCGTGCTCGGTGTAAGTGACGGCGTCGCGAATTACATTCTCTAGGAACACTTTAAGCACACCGCGAGTCTCTTCGTAGATCAAACCGGAGATACGTTTCACGCCGCCTCTGCGAGCCAGACGACGGATGGCGGGCTTCGTGATACCTTGGATGTTATCACGAAGTACCTTCCTGTGACGCTTGGCTCCTCCTTTTCCCAGACCCTTTCCTCCCTTACCGCGACCGGTCATCTTTGCAGTGGGGTTTCAAAATAACACAAACACACGATAATAAAATCAGCACGGGAGTGCGCACTCGAACGACGCGAGCGACTGGAATATTTTTTGGCGTTTTTTTTTTTTTTTTTTTTTTTTTTTTTTTTTCGGTATGGCATCTCACAGTTGGTTTAGAAAAACCATGGCTGTTTAACCGGTCAATCCTGTGGCTGCCTCAAGCTACTACACTCAAAGCCTCCAGCCAGGGCACATATATAAAACTAAGCTAAAAAGCTTAGGATGAACGCGCACTAAGGGCACCCCCTGCGGGGTTCGAGCCTCGGCTTAGGGCGTTATCCGGAGGGAGGACATCAAAAGATGGGACGGGCTGGATCAAGAGGTTTTGATCATTATTATTAATCGGGGAATTTAAAGCTACGTGCACAGCTGCAACAACTGCTGGCACCTCGTTTTCGAGCAAGGGTCGGGGGGGAGTATCATTTACTCGGGGGCGCGGCGGTCGGGAACGCAAAGGACCTCGGCGGCGAGGTCGGAATGACGGGAGGCGTCTGTGTTTGTACACTGTGCTTGTTTCCCTATTGCTCTCCTGGAGGAGGGTTATGGGGTCATCGGGGTCTACTAGAATATGCCTTGGACGGCGAACTTTACTGATTCTACTCGGGACATAACTGGCGGCCTCGACAACCAGAGGGTTGCGATGTTTGGCCGCGGACTCAAAGAAACGCTTTGAAAGGCGTTTAAGAAACTGGTGGATTGTGGGAATCTTTAGGTCGAGGTGGAGAGCCTCGTTCCTGACGAACCATGGGGAACCTGTCGCCCTACGAAGGAATCTATTCTGCACCGTTTGCAGCCTATGTATATGACGGGGTTTTGCATGAGCAAAGACGGCACCCGCATAGGTCATGATAGGTCGAATGCACGCCGTGTAAACGCGCAATTTGCACCTAAGTGACAATTTGCTACGTGCATTCACCATGAAGAAGAGTCTACCGAGAGCGAAAGCGGCTCGCGAACGAACCATCTTTATGTGCTCTGCGAAGGTCAAATGATGATCGAGAACGACACCGAGATATTTGGCTCGCTTCTCCCAAGGGATCGGCTTGCCGAACATGGTGATCGGTCGGGGGAGGGGGTATCTGAGCCTTTTACGCAGTTTCGTGAAGAGAACCGCTTGGCTTTTATCTGGATTTACTTCTATCCGCCACTTTGTAAACCATGCGGCCAGTCTGTCGACTGCGCGTTGGAGAGTGAGGCGAATAGAGTCAGGGGATCTAGATTTGCAATAGATGGCAGTGTCGTCTGCGAACAGACCCAACTGCGAACTACGGCAACCTTTAGGTATGTCGCTAGTGTATAGCGTGAATATGAGGGGGGACACCACAGAGCCCTGAGGGACACCTGCGCGGATGGGACGGGGAGTGGATAGCGCTCCTTCGATGCGATAGCGGAAGACGCGATTCGATAAAAAGTCTCGTAAGATGAGCACGAGACGATCTGGCACACCGAGTTGGTACAGCTTGTATATTAAGCCGTTGTGCCAGACTTTATCGAACGCTTTCGCTACGTCGAAGAATACTGCACCGGTCATATAACCGTGCTGGAAACCAGCGCTTATGAATTCTACGATCCGGTGGGCCTGATGCACGCTAGAGTGCTCAGTTCGAAAGCCGAACTGTTCATTGGGGATGAGGCCCTTGGTCTCGGCGAAGTCTCTGAGGCGCTTATAAATAAGCCTCTCATAGATTTTTCCGAGAACCTTGAGCAAACTAATGGGACGGTAACTGGTAGGCTCGGTTTTGGGCTTACCGGGCTTAGGGATACCGATGACGGTGGCTTCTTTCCACGACTGTGGGAAGATATTGTTGCTTAAGGCACCATTGAAGATGGTGGTCAAAAGCATTATTAGGTGGGCGGGGAATAGTTGGACCACCCTATTGGTGATACCATCTGAACCGGGGGCTTTACGGGCTTTAAGACCTTTGATGATGTCGTGCACCTCGTCCGGGAGGACGGGGGGCAGCGGACAGTCAGGGTCATCAACGGGAGGGAGGGAGGCTCTACGTTCGACTTCCGCGTCGACCTTTGACAGGTGAGCTTGGTCTACTGGTAGGGAACTGGGAGTGCATTGGGCCTCGAGGCTGTCTGCGAGGCATTCAGCCTTTTCGGCATCGTCGAATGCAATGGTTTTATCGGGACGGGTCAGGGGGGGCATACCGGAAGATTGGGGAGACCTGAGTTTCCTCTGGAGCTCCCAGAAGGCCTGATGGTTTGGCTCTAGTTCGCCGAGTAACTTTCCCCAGCTCGCGTCCCGCAGCTCCGCTATACGTTTCTTTACAGATCTCTGTAAATAGCGCATATGGGCTTTGTTGGCGTTACAGGGAAAGCTATCGTACGCACGTATGGCCGCGTTCTTCTCAGTCAGTAATGCACGCACATCGTCCGGCAAGCGCCAGCGACGGTCGTCCGTCGCTGGCACTTCCCTTGAACAGTCGTTCAGGACGGATTGTACGTGATCAGTGAGTGAGTCGATCGCGGCCGTGGTGTCGGCGACAGAGTCAAAGAGATCGGGGATAGAGTCTAACTGAGGGGACGTGTTGGATTTCAGCTGTGTGCTTACTTTCTTCCAGTCCGTGATCCTCTTAGTGATAGGGGGGGCGTTCGGGTCGGGGAGACCTATGCGGGGGTCTAGTCTCATGACTACCGGGCGGTGATCAGAGTCGAGCTCTTGTACCGTTTCTATTGATTCTAACTTTAGGTTGACGTTCTTAAGGAGCGCCACATCTAAGATATCGGGGGTATAATTGGGATTGATGAGAGAGTAATGAGTGGGAGTCATCGGAGCGATGACGTCAAAAGTCAGGGAATTAGAGAGGTCGAACAGGTGTTGACCTCTGGGGTTGGTTACCGAACTATTCCAAGAGGGATGTTTGGCATTAAAATCGCCCGCTATGATGAGCGAGTTACTCATAGCGAGTAGGATCGAGAGATCGTTTGAGAGGGATTGATAGTGCCCCGGGGCGTTATCGGGGGGATTATAAGCCGATACGAGAGTGATCGGCTCGTGACCTGACATACCTAGGCGACAGGCGGAAACTTCTAATACCGAGAGGGGAGGAGGGTCTAATGGGATGCAGTGAAGCTGCTTTTTATAATATATAAGGGTGCCACCCTTGTGACAACGAGACCTGTCATTGCGAACAATCCGGTAGTTGGCAAGTGACGGGTCTCGATTGCAGGGCTTTAGGAACGTCTCTTGGATTAAGAGAACGTCAATATCGTGATCGCGGAGGAAGAGCCCTATCTCTGCCCTTTGGGTTGTTAAGCCATTGGCGTTAAAGAAGCCTATTGTTAGGGATCGGGGTTTGAGCCTAGCTAACACCGTATTATCCATTGAAGGTTTTAGGTGTGATAGCTAGGCTATCTAGGACTTGCGTAATATCCGGATACGCATTATAAATAGACTGTATCTGAGGGATATTGCCTTGAGCGGAGATGATTAGGTTGGCCATTGCCTTTGCGCGCGGGGAGACAAATGCCATATAGGTCGAGGTAATGATATTGAATGAATCAAGACCTTGGCGCTGCGCGGTCGCGGGACCGGCAGTCGGGGGACGCGGGGCTTGAGGAGCGGGAGCGGGCGCGGGTTTAGCGAGGGGCGCGGCGGGCGCAGCGGGCGCGGGGGGCGCAGAGTGCGCGGGGGGCGCTGAGGGCGCGGGTGGCGCGGTGCCACGGAAGCGGGGGTCCCTAAGGTTGAGGAGGGGGCGGGGGGGCGGGGGAGGGAAATGACCGTAAGAGGGCACCAAGGCAGGGAAAGACTGCTGGTGGTGGAGATAGTTCCACGGACTAGGCCTCTGAGGGCTTAGTCGTTGGGGCATAAGGGCGGAGGGGATCCTGTAAGAGGATGAGGAGGGAGTTTCCCTTTGCTGGCGAGCGCCGGAGCGCTTCCCCAGCTTGGGAGAAGATGCCTTAGGGGCTTTAGAGCAACCCCGGTAGTTAGCCGGGTGGCCCTCTTTGCCGCATAAAACGCAGCTGGGAGGTACGGTACAGAGGGTACGGTCTTTGGGTCGCGAACAGTCGGAAGTGCTATGCTCGCCCAGGCACTTTACGCATCTGGGTGTAGCATGGCAATTCCGCTGGGAATGGCCGTATAGCTGGCAACGGTGGCATTGTCCGACAATGCCACTCTTTTGGGGTTTCTCAATCTCGAACCCTGTGAGATGACACAGGGAGCGAATTTGGAAAATCGGGTGATGGCCCTCAACGGGCGGGCATATAACTAGGACCATGTCGTAGAGGTCACCGCCTCTAGAGCGGTGCATGCGATGGACCTCGTCTACCGGGACGTTTTGCGACTGAAGGTCGGCAAGAATATCGGATGGGAGGATCTCCCTGGGGATGCGTTTTATTACGACGCGGACTTGTTTTTCTTCCGGGAGGGAGTAGGTGTGGTATGACACACCTCTCGCTCTCAGGAGACGGGTTAGATTTTTTGGCGTGTCGTGCTGCTTGTATTTATACTAAACGCGGAGCTCAGCGGGCGGGGGGAGAGTACAAGTGAGGTGCGCGGGGCGAGGCGAGACGGCGCTCGTCGTTCGTTGGCTGATTGGACGATGTCTCTTAAAACAGAACTTACTTACTTACTTACTTACTAACTAACTAACTAACTAACTAACTAAACTTATTAAATAATTAGGTTATCCAAATTTTTTTTTTTAGTTTCTCCATAAAATAGAAAGAAATAAATCCAAGCGTGCCGTAATAAATAATGCTATTCGGTTTACTCGATAGGTAGGTACTTAAATCAAATATAACATAATAATTTTACAACGATCGTAGATAGGTATGAAACTTACTAACCAACCATACAGTGTAATTAAGTAAGTAACATTTACGTAATATATAGTAGGTACATTATTGTACCTATGTACTTCTCTCTCTGACATTATTCATTGTAATGTAAAATTATAAGCGATATAGGTACTTATGCGTATAAGTTGCTTATGTGGGGATCATAGTGTAGGGTTTTAGGTAGGTAGGTAGGTAGGTAGGTAGGTAGGTACTTAACGTTTTTTTTTTGTGACGTCTGATATAAAGAAACATTTAATTTTCTGATACATATGTGTGGCCCTGAAAAGGGCCTTTTATGTGAACGAACAAACGCACAGCCACAGACACGCTGCACTGCACGAAGGCAGTCTACGTGGAGGGCGATGTGTGTTGTGACGTCAGCAGTTTAAGCGCGTTCGCCTCTGATCCTGCGCGCCAACTGGATGTCCTTGGGCATGATGGTGACGCGCTTCGCGTGAATCGCGCACAGGTTGGTGTCTTCGAAGAGACCGACGAGATAAGCTTCGCTAGCCTCCTGCAGCGCCATAACAGCGGAGCTCTGGAAACGGAGATCGGTCTTGAAGTCCTGTGCGATCTCACGCACGAGACGCTGGAACGGAAGCTTGCGGATCAGCAGTTCGGTACTCTTCTGGTAGCGACGAATCTCACGGAGGGCCACAGTGCCGGGCCTGTAGCGATGGGGTTTCTTAACGCCACCGGTGGCCGGTGCGCTCTTACGCGCAGCCTTGGTGGCGAGCTGTTTCCTCGGTGCCTTACCACCGGTGGATTTACGAGCGGTCTGCTTAGTACGCGCCATTGTAAACACGGAACGAGAGATATAAAATAATCAATCAACTGAGAATACAAACTATAGATACACGCAACGGACGCGCGCGGATCTACACACTTCGAACGTACGAGAGAGAATGAAACCGTCTTTTTTTTTTTTTTTTTTTTTTTTTTTTTTTTTCGGTATGGCATCTCACAGTTGGTTTAGAAAAACCATGGCTGTTTAACCGGTCAATCCTGTGGCTGCCTCAAGCTACTACACTCAAAGCCTCCAGCCAGGGCACATATATAAAACTAAGCTAAAAAGCTTAGGATGAACGCGCACTAAGGGCACCCCCTGCGGGGTTCGAGCCTCGGCTTAGGGCGTTATCCGGAGGGAGGACATCAAAAGATGGGACGGGCTGGAAAACCGTCTTGGATAGAGTTCTGCTTTTATAGTAATGCACGTAAGCGGGCAGGAGAGCGCGCGCCCTCTTTAGTACAACGATGTTACTAAAATTGTTACAAAGCAATGAATGTAATTACGCATATCTGTAATGTTGTTATTTATTTATTTATTTACTTACTTACTTATTTATTAATCATAGAAAAATACCAGTCTGTCTAACTGTAAACTGTAGATAAACAATGAACAAAAATAACCCCCCCCCCCCCCTCCCCTCCTCTCCCCTCTCCTCTCCTCTCCTCTAGTATAACTCAAATGGAACATTATTTAGATCCATAATAATTTTTCCTTATGTGAAAATTATATTAAAATCGTTCGACGTCTTATGATTGTTAGGTACCTACAGTCTTATCTACTTTACTTGCATCTTAATACACTATTACGCTATCTATCTATCTATATACCGGCTATACTTTACGCGGGTAGTTTCTTGTGTATGTTGTATTTCTTGATGCATAGTCATCCATACTTACTATGTATAAAGCCTGTTAAGTCTTCATTCAATTCGTGATTATGATACAAAGTTACTTATTTACTTATGTATGTAGGTAGGTAGGTAGGTAGGTAGGTAGGTATTTATTTATTTATTTGTTTAATAATTGGTAGTAGTAGTATTTGTAGTAACGTTTTGACTGGCATCAAATTTAAAGAAACGTGAATTTATCACATGAACATATTTGTGGCCCTGAAAAGGGCCTTTTGTTTTTACTCCAGCCATCCCACGGTGTGCGTGCGTGCGCGCCCAGACGTTTGTCGTGGTTTGCTCGTAGCACGTGCATAGTGCGCGTCTCGTATGTACATACATGACACACAGCGGATAGGTACCTATGTGTATGTATGTATGTATGTATGCACATTACGATGACACTAACACAATTAACACGCACCGCAGTCAACAAGACACACAAACAAAGCGCACTGGGTTTAACACTGTACACAAACACGAGGCGGCGTTGAGACGGAGCGTCGGCGGCTCTGGCTAGCCTACCGACCGACCGCTCACTTGGAGCTGGTGTATTTGGTGACGGCCTTGGTGCCCTCACTGACGGCGTGCTTGGCGAGCTCGCCGGGCAGCAGGAGCCTGACGGACGTCTGCACCTCCCTGGACGTGATGGTCGATCTCTTGTTGTAGTGGGCGAGACGGGAAGCTTCGGCGGCGATGCGCTCGAAGATGTCGTTCACGAACGAGTTCATGATAGACATGGCCTTGCTGGAGATACCGGTGTCGGGGTGCACCTGCTTCAGGACCTTGTAGATGTAGATGGCGTAACTCTCCTTCCTCTTGTGCTTCTTCTTCTTCTTGTCGGTCTTGGAGATGTTCTTCTGGGCTTTGCCAGACTTCTTGGCGGCTTTACCACTTGTCTTGGGCGGCATTATGAAATTGTCAAGTACACGTGCTACCGAAACGGAGTTCAGTTGCAGTATAGTTCGCTCACACTTTTCAACAGTCGTATTTATACGCACAGCGCACGGCGCACAGTTGCGGCAAGTGGTGAGAAAATCGACGCAGCAGCGGACCAATCCCAACGCTCCTAAGCCAGAGTGCAGAACGCGCGCGAGGAGAGGGGTTGCGGAGGGGGGAGGAGAAGGGGAGGGGAGGGGGCCATGCGATGCTTGTGTTCGTCATTATTGAAAATGTAAAAATGAAAAATTAAATTCAAGAAAAGGTAAAATATTAACTTACTAAATAAAAATTACATTAGAAATAGGTATCATACCCAACTGATTTTATATTATTAAATAATCCATTTGAATAAGATTTAAAGGTTTCGAAACCTTTTCCTGCTCACATTATTTATTTATTTATTTATTTATTTATTTATTTAGTTAGTTAGTTAGTAAAAATTAATTATTATCATCTTCGTCAACTGCAATTCTGTATAAGTATGTTATCATCTTAAATAATAAACATCGTTGTCGTGATCTTATTTCTGTTATACATGTCTGTACTTACTTAAATAGTACCTATAATAATATTAGGTATTAACTCACGAGGAGAAGGTAGGTACTGCCTACTGTAACTAACTAACTTTGCGTTTGTCTGTAATGGCTCAAGTAAGTATAGTGACACATTCAATAATTTATGTGTACCTATGTAGCTACATTATAGTTTCAAATAAAAATGAATCTCCTTCCTTACAGCTTACTTGTAAAGAGAGTGCGTGAGGTAGGTAGGTAGGTAAGTAAGTAAGTAAGTAAGTAAGTAAGTAAGTAAGTAAGTAAGTAAGTAAGTAAGTAAGTAAGTAAGTAAGTAAGTAAGTAGGTAAGTAAGTAGGTAGGTAGGTACGTTTTTGTTTGACGACAACACTGATAAAGAAACTGTCTTTGTTATAATATTTGACGAATCATATTGTGGCCCTGAAAAGGGCCTTTTGTTTTGAATGCATACGAGCGGAGAGCATCGCGCAACCAACCGACATAATAGATATAGCCATAAATATTATATCGAAGTACGCGTGCGGGGGCACTCGCACGAAGCACCACGTGTGTGTTTAAGCCTTCTTCTCGGTCTTCTTGGGCAGTAGCACGGCCTGGATGTTCGGCAGCACACCACCTTGAGCGATCGTCACACCGGAGAGCAGCTTGTTCAACTCCTCGTCGTTGCGGATGGCCAATTGAAGATGACGCGGGATGATCCTGGTCTTCTTGTTGTCTCTCGCAGCGTTACCGGCCAACTCGAGGACCTCAGCAGCCAGATACTCCATCACGGCGGCCAAGTAGACGGGAGCGCCGGCACCCACGCGCTCTGCGTAGTTTCCGTTACGCAGCAGCCTGTGAATACGACCCACAGGGAACTGGAGCCCAGCACGGTTGGAACGGGACTTTGCCTTTCCCTTCACCTTGCCACCTTTACCGCGACCAGACATAATTGAAAGATTTGTTTATAGAACAACTCACGAAAACAACGAAACACGCGTACAGAAGTGCGCGCGAATCTAGATATAATGCCCCGAGAATTTTTTTTTTTTTTTTTTTTTTTTTTTTTTTTTTAACTATGGCCTCTCGCAGTTTTGACCACTAAGGTCTTGGCTGCTTAACCGAACTTTTCCTGTGGTGGCCTTAAGCTTCTACACTTAGAGCCTCCAGCCAGGAGCTTTTAAAACTATTCTAAATTAAAATTAAGCGAGTGCTCGCTAAGGGCACCCCCTGTGGGGTACGAACCTCGGCTTAGGGCATCGCTGAGGGGAGGACAGCAAGAAGGGACAGGCTGGATCAAATTTATATTTACATCATGATTATTATGCGGGGTATTTAAAGCTACGTGCTCAGCTGCAACAACTGCTGGCACCTCGTTTTCGAGCAAGGGTCGGGGAGGAGTTTCATTGACTCGGGGACGCGGTCGCGATCGCAAAGGACCTCGGCGGCGAGGTCGGAATGACGGGAGGCGTCTGTTTTTGTATACTGTACTGGTGGCCCTATTCTGCTCCTGGAGGAGTGTAATGGGGTCATCTGGGTCGGAAAGAGTATGCCTCGGTCGGCGAATCTGACTGATACGGGAAGGGATGTAGTCGGCTGACTCGACAATCAGAGGATTGCGATGTTTGGGAGCGGAGTCAAAGTAACTCTTGGACATGCGTTTTAGGAATTGGCGGATCGTTGGGATCTTACAGTCGAGATGGAGGATCTCGTTTCTGACATAAAAGGGGGCTCCCGTGGCCTTACGAAGGAAACGGTTCTGTAGGGTCTGCATCCTATGGATGGAATGGGGTTTGGCGTGAGCAAAGACTGATCCCGCATAGGTCATGATGGGGCGAATGCACGCTGTGTAGGTTCGCAATTTGCACTTTAGTGACAATTTGCTGCGTGCATTGAGAATGAAATGAAGTCTACCTAGAGCGAAAGCGGCTCGCGAGCGAACCGACTTTATGTGCTCTGAAAAGGAGAGGTGATGGTCGAGGATAACACCGAGGTACTTGGCTCGCTTCTCCCAAGGGATCGGCTTGCCGAACAAGGTGATAGGTCGGGGGAGGGGGAGGGCTCTGGATCTCGGTTTTGTGAATAAAACCGCTTGACTTTTGTCGGGATTGACCTCGATTCTCCATTTCCTGAACCAGGCGCCAAGGTTATTGACAGCCCTTTGCAGGTTTAGGAGCATCGTTTCGGTATTGCCTTTACAGATAATCGCAGAATCGTCTGCGAACAGAGCCAAGTGCGTCCATCTGTGTTTGGGAATATCGCTAGTGAATAGGGTGAATGCGAGGGGAGCTATCACGGAGCCCTGAGGGACTCCTGCCCTTATGGGGCGGGGAGAGGATAGGGCTCCTTCGATACGGAAGCGGAAGGTGCGGTTCGACAAGTAGTCTCGAATGATGAGCACGAGACGATCTGGCACACCGAGTTTGTAAAGCTTATATATTAAGCCGTTGTGCCAGACTTTGTCAAACGCTTTCGCAATATCGAAGAAGACCGCACCTGTCCGTCGGCCTTGGGTGAGAGCACCGCTGACCAGCTCGACAATACGGTGGACCTGATGCACGCTAGAGTGCTGAGTTCGAAAGCCGAACTGCTCGTTGGGGATGAGGCCCTTGGTCTCTGCGTAGTCTCTGAGACGCTTATAAATAAGCCTCTCATAGATTTTGCCGAGGACTTTGAGCAAACTGATGGGGCGGTAACTAGTGGGCTCGCTTTTAGGCTTGCCGGGCTTTGGGATTCCTATGACTGTGGCCTCTTTCCACGTCTGAGGGAAGATGTTATTGCCTAATGCACCATTGAAGATGGTGGTCAGTAGCATGATTAAGTGGGCTGGGAAGAGCTGGACCACCCTATTGGTGAGTCCGTCTGAACCGGGGGCTTTACGAATATGGAGACCCTTGATAATCTCGTGTACCTCATCTGGTTCGATGGGGGGCAGGGGAAAATCAGGGTCTTCAACGGGAGGGAGGGAGGATCTACGTTCGACTTCGGCGTCGACCTCGTCGAGGTGAGCTTTGTCTACTGGTAGAGAGCTGGGAGAGCATTGAGCTTCTAGGCTGTCGGCTAGGCACTCGGCCTTGTCGATGTCATCGAAGGCGATGGTTTTATCGGGGCGGACTAGAGGGGGCATAGAGGCTGATTGAGTGGACCTGAGTTTCCTCTGGAGTTCCCAGAAGGCTAGATGGGTTGGCTCGAGATCGCCCAGCATCTTGTCCCAGCCCGCGTCACGCAGCTCCGCAATACGTGTCCTTACAGTTCTCTGTAAGTAGCGCATGTGGGCTTTGTTGGCGGCGCAAGGAAAGACACTGTAGGCACGAGTGGCCGCGCTCTTCTCAGTCATCAGAGCACGCACATCGTCCGGGAGTTTCAAGTAACAGGGTTCTGTTGCTGGAACCTCCCTTGAGCAGTCGCTCAGGACGGTTTGTACGTGCTCCGTGAGTGAGTCGATCGCGGCCGTCGTGTCAGCGATTGAGTCAAATTGATCGGGAATTGCGTTTAATAAGGGGGACGTGTTGGATTTCAGCTGAACGCTTACTTTCTTCCAGTCCGTCACCTTTCTAGTGGAGGGGGGATGGTTAGGGTCAGAGGGACCTATGCGGGAGACAAGATTGATGATGACTGGGCGGTGGTCAGAGGTAAGCTCGTGCACCGTTTCTATTGTGTCAATGCGTAGGTTTACGTTCTTAAGGAGCGTTAGGTCAAGGACGTCAGGGGCGTGATTGATGTAATGGGGATAATGAGTGGGGTCCATCGGAGCGATGATGTCGAAGTTAAGGGAGGAGGAGAGGTCGAACAAGTGTCGGCCTCTGGTATTGGTGGTGGAACTATTCCATGAGGGGTGCTTGGCATTGAGATCGCCCGCCATAATGACGGAGTCACTCATGCCGAAGAGTAATGTTAGGTCATCAGATAGAAGTTGATAATTTTCTGAAGCTACAGATGGAATGGGAGGGATATAGACCGATACTAGAGTGATCGGTGGGTGCCCAGTCATACCTAGACGGCAGACTGATACTTCTAGTCGGGAGAGGGGGGGAGGGTCCATAGGAATGCAGTACAGATCCTTTTTATAATAAATGAGAGTGCCACCCGCGTGACAGCGCGTCCTATCGTTCCGGATTAAGCGATAGTTAGCTATGGTGGGGCTACGTTTGTGGGGCTTTAGAAAGGTTTCCTGGATGAGGAGGATATCTAACTGATGATCGCGGAGGAATTCCGCGATCTCATCTTTTTGATTTATTAAGCCATTGGCATTAAAGGTACCTAATTTGAGGGATCGGGGTTTAAACCTTTCAATAGTGGCGTTATACATGATGGGGGGGTCTAGAGAAAGATTTTAGGGCTTGCGTAATGTCCGAGTACGCTTCGTATACATTTGTGATCTGCTGGATATCACCCGACCCTAAGGCTGCGATAATGTCATAAGCCATTTGCGTAGCCCTGGGGGTACAGAAGGTCATAAATGTCGACGATATAATGCCGAATGCATTATTCACGGGGTCTAGCTCGGGAGTGACCACGGGAGTGGGGGCGGGGCGCGGGGCTTTAGGAGCGGTAGCGGTAGCGGGTTTCGCGGGAGGCGCTGAAGGTGCGGGGGGTGCGGGGGGGGCGTAACGCTGGGGGAACGCGGGGGGAGCTGAGAATCCGGGGGGAGGGGGGAGACGGACACGCGGGTCCATGAGAGTGTATAGAGGGGTGCGAGGGGGAGGGGGGCGCGGGGTAGCCAGGGCTGGGAAGGCCTTCTGGTGGTTGATTAGAGACCAAGGGCTAGGCCTCTGAGGGCTTAGCCGCTCGGGGATCTGAGAGGAGGGGAAGGGTTGATACTCCCTTTGTTTTTGCTGTCTAGCGTCTAAACGCTTAGTCAGCTTGCCTGAGTTAGCCTTAGGGGCTTTTGAACAGCCGCGGTAGTTGGCTGTGTGACCCTCGAGGCCGCACAGCACGCAACTAGGCAGGGTTTGGCAATCGTTACGGTCTTTTGGGCGCGGACAATCAGTGGTACCGTGGTCGCCCAGGCACTTTACGCACCTGGGTTTTGCATGGCAATTCTTTTGCGAATGGCCATACAATTGACAACGGTGACACTGACCGATCGCGCTATTTTTCCAGGGCTTCTCAATGGTGAAGCCCGTTAAGTGACAGATGGTCCTGACGTTAAAGATGGGGTGATGCCCCTCGGTAGGGGAGCATACGACGAGAACCATGTCGTATGCTTCCCCACCGCGCGAACGGTGCATACGATGCACCTCATCGACGGGGATTTTTTGCGACTGAAGGTCGGCTAGAATTTCGGAGGGGGGGATTTCTTTGGGGATCTTTTTGATCACCACTCTAATCTGTCTGTCTTCTGGGAGAGAGTAGGTGTGGAATGACACACCTCTGTCTCTCAGGACCCTGGTTAATTCCCTGTAGTCTTTCGACGACGGGACCTGTACTTTAATACCCTGTTGGGTCGATCTAGCGCCCCGAGAATTTATGTCCGCGCGTTTTTATACTTACTCCGTGTAGCTGTGTCAATGGGGGGGGGTGCACAGCTAACGAAACAAATTCACAAAACGCGCAAGCGCTCTCAAGCCAAGCGGCTTCACGTACACTGCACCATGGTTAAGGGGTGGGTAGAGATTTAGCACAATTTTCTAACTTCATAAAGTGCAATTCATAAAATAACTTTTCTTATTAGGTAGGTACCTATTTAATTATTAATTGTTTGTAATGTAAAAATGAAAAGTCTCAATTCTGTTGAATAAGTTTTGAAATGGGATTGTATGAAAGTAGGTAGGTACCTGAAGTAAAAACCAATACGATTTTCATTTATTTTTGTTGAATAATCAAACTTATTTACGTACCTACGAAGAGTTGTACCATAACATTTCCTCCTTTTCCCTGAGTAAATTAATTACAGATTTATTTATTGGACTGTAAGCAATAGTGTCGAATATTGAAAGAAATCGAACGTGCTAGTACAGTGGAAATAGGAAATTGTATTCATGTATAACAGTTCGTGTACCTATCTATCTATAAATGTGTATGTTGTTATTAGGTAGGTAGGTAGGTAGGTAGGTAGGTAGGTAGGTAGGTAGGTAGGTAGGTAGGTAGGTAGGTATATTATAACGTTTTGACTCTCTGTTTTAGAAACGAATATTTTTCATATTCATGATAGTTTTGTTAGCCCTGAAAAGGGCTTTTTGGTATGGTGAGCGCATGCACGCGCGCTAAGCATCTCGGTGCCGCCGTCCATGGTTTCTTTCTTCAGTTGCTGCTTGCTTCTGATGAAGAATCGTTGGTTGGTGACGAGCTCGAGACACGTCGAGCGCGTTCCGCACCCTCCTTCCCGAGGACGATAGACGCGTACGTACTGCTGCGGGCGCGCGGTTGGACGATGATGAAAACAAACGCACAAAGCACGCGCGCGCCTCTCTCTGTACAGTGTATTTACATTATAGGTATAAAACACACAAACTGCACAGTAGGTAAGACGCGCACGCACATTTTGTCACTATATCACTCATCAGATGTGTTCTTGTTGTTGTTGTTGTTCTTGTTGTAGTATTGATGGTGGGTGGTGATGGTGGTGGTCAGCCGACTCTGCGCCGCTGTCGTCGTCGCCGTCGCCGTCGCCGGTGTAACGCGAACGTGACCGTAGCTTACTTCTTAGCGGCGGACGCTTTCTTGGCTGCCGGCTTAGACTTGGGTGTAGCCGCGGCCTTCTTGGGTTTAGGTGCTTTAGGTTTCTTGGTAGGTGGCTTCGCTGTCTTTTTAGCTTTGGGAGCGGCGCCTCCCTTCGCCTTGGCGGGGGTGGCGGCTTTCTTGGGTGCCGGCTTCTTCTTAGCGGCGGCGGCCTTCTTGTCCTTGGCGGCGGCGGCTGCCGATGCCTTGGACTTTGAAGGCGAGGCAGAGGCGGCAGCGGCGGCGGCTGCTGCCTTCTTGGTCTTGGCGCCGGCCGCAGAGGCGGTCGCCTTTTTCGCCTTCGCGGCGGCGGCGGGCGCCTTGCCGGCGGCCTTGCCAGCTGCACCGGCGGGTTTCTTGGCGTGGTGCGATTTCGACTCGAGCTTGAAGGAACCGGAGGCGCCCTTGCCCTTGGTCTGGATCAGTGCGCCAGATTCGACGGCGCTCTTCAGATATTTCCTGATGAACGGAGCTAGTTTCTCCGCGTCGACCTTGTACTGCGCGGCGATGTACTTCTTGATAGCCTGCAGGGAAGATCCGCTGCGCTCCTTCATCTCCTTGATAGCGTTGTTGACCATCTCAGATGTTTTGGGATGGGTCGGCTTCGCTTTGGGTTTCTTCGCGGCACCGGCACCGCCAGCCTGCCTCGCCTGCTTCTTCGCTGGTGTAGCGGGCGCGGGAGCCTCGGTAGCTACTGCGGTGTCTGCCATTTTATTTTTGAAAATGATTATTCTTCACACAACACACACTGTTAAAAGTAAGTAAGTAAGTAAGAGAGAGACTTAGATGTCGCCACTTATAGGTTTTACGAATTTCGTATACGTACGCTTAGGTACGACAGAACTTTACCGTAACGAGCGCCGTGATGTCGCGGGACGTTTTCTCGTAGGAACGCTCGAAAGTTTTCACTAACACGTATCTAATAAAATAAACAAAAAGAATGGTTAACGGCGATTAGGGCATCGAGATTTTACGTTTTCGGACAGTACATGAAGTTGACGATGCGGGTGTGCGAATTCGGGACGAGTGAGGTGCGCGTTCAGCCGGTGGCGGCGTTTTATTTTGACGACTGGGTGCGAAGCGTAGGTCGGGTCGTGTTCAAAACGTTATTTTCTCTATAAAAGTGATAGTTAGTGGCGATCGAGGTCGACGCGTCAACAAGGAGGATATCGAGCTTGTGTGGTAACAGGACTTCGTCGATATCACACCCTCTCGCGAAGGTATTATCGACCTAAAAGTGAAGCGTCGTAAAACACCGCGAGCGCCGAACTGTTAAGGACGGACGACTCCGTCCAGGACGTGCAACCTATTAATATAGTAATATTAAAAGACGGGAGTGCCCTTAGACGAGTGGACAGTATACAGATCGATATAATCGCATCTGGAAGCGTATTAAACAATGTGTAAAACGACAATAGACCTTCCCGTCGCAGCCGCGTACTCGGGCTTGCGGGCGCGCCAGTACCGTACCTACGCGGCTGACCCGTGTACAGCGTTCTCCTCTTCACATATTAAGCAAAGCACGCAACCCGCTTCTAATACAGCTAGCTAGCTAGCCAGCTAGGCAGGTACGTAAAATAAAATAATGACAAGTAGGTAGTAGATAATTAAATAACATGAACAAGAAAAAAAAAAAAAAAAAAAAGAAACTAAACTACCACTAGATATGCGATCAAAATTGCAATAAGTACCTAGGTATTATTAAACACAACACGACATAAACAAACGGCACGCGAACCGAGGGTGGGTACCTAGCTAGGTAGATGTTCTACAAGGTAAGTATTGAATCATTATTATGGTACCTATACTAAACGTTTAACTTTTATTTTTCAATTTCAGCGAATGGAGATGGGCTTTTCACCACGCGTAGAAGAACAACTCAACAAGCGTCAACTAAATATACGCGTATTTATTACCTAAGTGCTTATAAGCAAGCGCGCATTATAATAAGTATGTATTTCAATTTTAAGATAACATTAAAACGAATTTATTTATTACGGTGTTTCATTAATATTTGCCCTCGTACCACGTATTAGACAGTGCCCTAATGGATTTGGGTCCACAAGTATAGTAAGTATTGGTAGGTAACGAATTTTAAAGACTACTGTCACTCGCAGTACAGTACTTATGTATAGGTGGTGGTGCTCGCGTACATGTAAGTAAGTAAGTAAATAGGTAGGTAGGTAGGTAGGTACGTTTTTTAGACATTTCCACTCAAGAAACATTTAATAATATTGAATCATATGCGGCCCTGAAAAGGGCCTTTTTTATGTGCGCGTCTATATACGTATGGTTGAACGGTATGATTATGTTCACAACAAACACAACACACACACGTCCACCACAGTATGTAGAGCTGGTTGCGCAGGCAACACGTACACGCAGGGCATACAGATGTTTAACCGCCGAAACCGTACAGGGTGCGACCCTGGCGCTTCAGAGCGTAGACGACGTCCATGGCGGTGACGGTCTTCCTCTTGGCGTGCTCGGTGTAAGTGACGGCGTCGCGAATTACATTCTCTAGGAACACTTTAAGCACACCGCGAGTCTCTTCGTAGATCAAACCGGAGATACGTTTCACGCCGCCTCTGCGAGCCAGACGACGGATGGCGGGCTTCGTGATACCTTGGATGTTATCACGAAGTACCTTCCTGTGACGCTTGGCTCCTCCTTTTCCCAGACCCTTTCCTCCCTTACCGCGACCGGTCATCTTTGCAGTGGGGTTTCAAAATAACACAAACACACGATAATAAAATCAGCACGGGAGTGCGCACTCGAACGACGCGAGCGACTGGAATATTTTTTGGCGTGTCGTGCTGCTTGTATTTATACTAAACGCGGAGCTCAGCGGGCGGGGGGAGAGTACAAGTGAGGTGCGCGGGGCGAGGCGAGACGGCGCTCGTCGTTCGTTGGCTGATTGGACGATGTCTCTTAAAACAGAACTTACTTACTTACTTACTTACTAACTAACTAACTAACTAACTAACTAAACTTATTAAATAATTAGGTTATCCAAATTTTTTTTTTTAGTTTCTCCATAAAATAGAAAGAAATAAATCCAAGCGTGCCGTAATAAATAATGCTATTCGGTTTACTCGATAGGTAGGTACTTAAATCAAATATAACATAATAATTTTACAACGATCGTAGATAGGTATGAAACTTACTAACCAACCATACAGTGTAATTAAGTAAGTAACATTTACGTAATATATAGTAGGTACATTATTGTACCTATGTACTTCTCTCTCTGACATTATTCATTGTAATGTAAAATTATAAGCGATATAGGTACTTATGCGTATAAGTTGCTTATGTGGGGATCATAGTGTAGGGTTTTAGGTAGGTAGGTAGGTAGGTAGGTAGGTAGGTACTTAACGTTTTTTTTTTGTGACGTCTGATATAAAGAAACATTTAATTTTCTGATACATATGTGTGGCCCTGAAAAGGGCCTTTTATGTGAACGAACAAACGCACAGCCACAGACACGCTGCACTGCACGAAGGCAGTCTACGTGGAGGGCGATGTGTGTTGTGACGTCAGCAGTTTAAGCGCGTTCGCCTCTGATCCTGCGCGCCAACTGGATGTCCTTGGGCATGATGGTGACGCGCTTCGCGTGAATCGCGCACAGGTTGGTGTCTTCGAAGAGACCGACGAGATAAGCTTCGCTAGCCTCCTGCAGCGCCATAACAGCGGAGCTCTGGAAACGGAGATCGGTCTTGAAGTCCTGTGCGATCTCACGCACGAGACGCTGGAACGGAAGCTTGCGGATCAGCAGTTCGGTACTCTTCTGGTAGCGACGAATCTCACGGAGGGCCACAGTGCCGGGCCTGTAGCGATGGGGTTTCTTAACGCCACCGGTGGCCGGTGCGCTCTTACGCGCAGCCTTGGTGGCGAGCTGTTTCCTCGGTGCCTTACCACCGGTGGATTTACGAGCGGTCTGCTTAGTACGCGCCATTGTAAACACGGAACGAGAGATATAAAATAATCAATCAACTGAGAATACAAACTATAGATACACGCAACGGACGCGCGCGGATCTACACACTTCGAACGTACGAGAGAGAATGAAACCGTCTTGTTTTTTTTTTTTTTTTTTTTTTTTTTTTTTGAAATGGCCTCTCGCAGTTTTGACCACTAAGGTCATGGCTGCTTAACCGAACTTTTCCTGTGGTGGCCTTAAGCTTCTACACTTAGAGCCTCCAGCCAGGAGCTTTTAACTATTCTAAATTAAAACTAAGCGAATGCTCGCTAAGGGCACCCCCTGTGGGGTACGAACCTCGGCTTAGGGCATCGCTGAGGGGAGGACAGCAAGAAGGGACAGGCTGGATCAAATTTATATTTTCATCATGATTATTATGCGGGGTATTTAAAGCTACGTGCTCAGCTGCAACAACTGCTGGCACCTCGTTTTCGAGCAAGGGTCGGGGAGGAGTTTCATTGACTCGGGGACGCGGTCGCGATCGCAAAGGACCTCGGCGGCGAGGTCGGAATGACGGGAGGCGTCTGTTTTTGTATACTGTACTGGTGGCCCTATTCTGCTCCTGGAGGAGTGTAATGGGGTCATCTGGGTCGGAAAGAGTATGCCTCGGTCGGCGAATCTGACTGATACGGGAAGGGATGTAGTCGGCTGACTCGACAATCAGAGGATTGCGATGTTTGGGAGCGGAGTCAAAGTAACTCTTGGACATGCGTTTTAGGAATTGGCGGATCGTTGGGATCTTACAGTCGAGATGGAGGATCTCGTTTCTGACATAAAAGGGGGCTCCCGTGGCCTTACGAAGGAAACGGTTCTGTAGGGTCTGCATCCTATGGATGGAATGGGGTTTGGCGTGAGCAAAGACTGATCCCGCATAGGTCATGATGGGGCGGATGCACGCTGTGTAGGTTCGCAATTTGCACTTTAGTGACAATTTGCTGCGTGCATTGAGAATGAAATGAAGTCTACCGAGAGCGAAAGCGGCTCGCGAGCGAACCGACTTTATGTGCTCTGAAAAGGAGAGGTGATGGTCGAGTATGACACCGAGGTACTTGGCTCGCTTCTCCCAAGGGATCGGCTTGCCGAACAAGGTGATAGGTCGGGGGAGGGGGAGGGCTCTGGATCTCGGTTTTGTGAATAAAACCGCTTGACTTTTGTCGGGATTGACCTCGATTCTCCATTTCCTGAACCAGGCGCCAAGGTTATTGACAGCCCTTTGCAGGTTTAGGAGCATCGTTTCGGTATGAAACCGTCTTGGATAGAGTTCTGCTTTTATAGTAATGCACGTAAGCGGGCAGGAGAGCGCGCGCCCTCTTTAGTACAACGATGTTACTAAAATTGTTACAAAGCAATGAATGTAATTACGCATATCTGTAATGTTGTTATTTATTTATTTATTTACTTACTTACTTATTTATTAATCATAGAAAAATACCAGTCTGTCTAACTGTAAACTGTAGATAAACAATGAACAAAAATAACCCCCCCCCCCCCCCTCCCCTCCTCTCCCCTCTCCTCTCCTCTCCTCTAGTATAACTCAAATGGAACATTATTTAGATCCATAATAATTTTTCCTTATGTGAAAATTATATTAAAATCGTTCGACGTCTTATGATTGTTAGGTACCTACAGTCTTATCTACTTTACTTGCATCTTAATACACTATTACGCTATCTATCTATCTATATACCGGCTATACTTTACGCGGGTAGTTTCTTGTGTATGTTGTATTTCTTGATGCATAGTCATCCATACTTACTATGTATAAAGCCTGTTAAGTCTTCATTCAATTCGTGATTATGATACAAAGTTACTTATTTACTTATGTATGTAGGTAGGTAGGTAGGTAGGTAGGTAGGTATTTATTTATTTATTTGTTTAATAATTGGTAGTAGTAGTATTTGTAGTAACGTTTTGACTGGCATCAAATTTAAAGAAACGTGAATTTATCACATGAACATATTTGTGGCCCTGAAAAGGGCCTTTTGTTTTTACTCCAGCCATCCCACGGTGTGCGTGCGTGCGCGCCCAGACGTTTGTCGTGGTTTGCTCGTAGCACGTGCATAGTGCGCGTCTCGTATGTACATACATGACACACAGCGGATAGGTACCTATGTGTATGTATGTATGTATGTATGCACATTACGATGACACTAACACAATTAACACGCACCGCAGTCAACAAGACACACAAACAAAGCGCACTGGGTTTAACACTGTACACAAACACGAGGCGGCGTTGAGACGGAGCGTCGGCGGCTCTGGCTAGCCTACCGACCGACCGCTCACTTGGAGCTGGTGTATTTGGTGACGGCCTTGGTGCCCTCACTGACGGCGTGCTTGGCGAGCTCGCCGGGCAGCAGGAGCCTGACGGACGTCTGCACCTCCCTGGACGTGATGGTCGATCTCTTGTTGTAGTGGGCGAGACGGGAAGCTTCGGCGGCGATGCGCTCGAAGATGTCGTTCACGAACGAGTTCATGATAGACATGGCCTTGCTGGAGATACCGGTGTCGGGGTGCACCTGCTTCAGGACCTTGTAGATGTAGATGGCGTAACTCTCCTTCCTCTTGTGCTTCTTCTTCTTCTTGTCGGTCTTGGAGATGTTCTTCTGGGCTTTGCCAGACTTCTTGGCGGCTTTACCACTTGTCTTGGGCGGCATTATGAAATTGTCAAGTACACGTGCTACCGAAACGGAGTTCAGTTGCAGTATAGTTCGCTCACACTTTTCAACAGTCGTATTTATACGCACAGCGCACGGCGCACAGTTGCGGCAAGTGGTGAGAAAATCGACGCAGCAGCGGACCAATCCCAACGCTCCTAAGCCAGAGTGCAGAACGCGCGCGAGGAGAGGGGTTGCGGAGGGGGGAGGAGAAGGGGAGGGGAGGGGGCCATGCGATGCTTGTGTTCGTCATTATTGAAAATGTAAAAATGAAAAATTAAATTCAAGAAAAGGTAAAATATTAACTTACTAAATAAAAATTACATTAGAAATAGGTATCATACCCAACTGATTTTATATTATTAAATAATCCATTTGAATAAGATTTAAAGGTTTCGAAACCTTTTCCTGCTCACATTATTTATTTATTTATTTATTTATTTATTTATTTAGTTAGTTAGTTAGTAAAAATTAATTATTATCATCTTCGTCAACTGCAATTCTGTATAAGTATGTTATCATCTTAAATAATAAACATCGTTGTCGTGATCTTATTTCTGTTATACATGTCTGTACTTACTTAAATAGTACCTATAATAATATTAGGTATTAACTCACGAGGAGAAGGTAGGTACTGCCTACTGTAACTAACTAACTTTGCGTTTGTCTGTAATGGCTCAAGTAAGTATAGTGACACATTCAATAATTTATGTGTACCTATGTAGCTACATTATAGTTTCAAATAAAAATGAATCTCCTTCCTTACAGCTTACTTGTAAAGAGAGTGCGTGAGGTAGGTAGGTAGGTAAGTAAGTAAGTAAGTAAGTAAGTAAGTAAGTAAGTAAGTAAGTAAGTAAGTAAGTAAGTAAGTAAGTAAGTAAGTAAGTAAGTAGGTAAGTAAGTAGGTAGGTAGGTACGTTTTTGTTTGACGACAACACTGATAAAGAAACTGTCTTTGTTATAATATTTGACGAATCATATTGTGGCCCTGAAAAGGGCCTTTTGTTTTGAATGCATACGAGCGGAGAGCATCGCGCAACCAACCGACATAATAGATATAGCCATAAATATTATATCGAAGTACGCGTGCGGGGGCACTCGCACGAAGCACCACGTGTGTGTTTAAGCCTTCTTCTCGGTCTTCTTGGGCAGTAGCACGGCCTGGATGTTCGGCAGCACACCACCTTGAGCGATCGTCACACCGGAGAGCAGCTTGTTCAACTCCTCGTCGTTGCGGATGGCCAATTGAAGATGACGCGGGATGATCCTGGTCTTCTTGTTGTCTCTCGCAGCGTTACCGGCCAACTCGAGGACCTCAGCAGCCAGATACTCCATCACGGCGGCCAAGTAGACGGGAGCGCCGGCACCCACGCGCTCTGCGTAGTTTCCGTTACGCAGCAGCCTGTGAATACGACCCACAGGGAACTGGAGCCCAGCACGGTTGGAACGGGACTTTGCCTTTCCCTTCACCTTGCCACCTTTACCGCGACCAGACATAATTGAAAGATTTGTTTATAGAACAACTCACGAAAACAACGAAACACGCGTACAGAAGTGCGCGCGAATCTAGATATAATGCCCCGAGAATTTATGTCCGCGCGTTTTTATACTTACTCCGTGTAGCTGTGTCAATGGGGGGGGGTGCACAGCTAACGAAACAAATTCACAAAACGCGCAAGCGCTCTCAAGCCAAGCGGCTTCACGTACACTGCACCATGGTTAAGGGGTGGGTAGAGATTTAGCACAATTTTCTAACTTCATAAAGTGCAATTCATAAAATAACTTTTCTTATTAGGTAGGTACCTATTTAATTATTAATTGTTTGTAATGTAAAAATGAAAAGTCTCAATTCTGTTGAATAAGTTTTGAAATGGGATTGTATGAAAGTAGGTAGGTACCTGAAGTAAAAACCAATACGATTTTCATTTATTTTTGTTGAATAATCAAACTTATTTACGTACCTACGAAGAGTTGTACCATAACATTTCCTCCTTTTCCCTGAGTAAATTAATTACAGATTTATTTATTGGACTGTAAGCAATAGTGTCGAATATTGAAAGAAATCGAACGTGCTAGTACAGTGGAAATAGGAAATTGTATTCATGTATAACAGTTCGTGTACCTATCTATCTATAAATGTGTATGTTGTTATTAGGTAGGTAGGTAGGTAGGTAGGTAGGTAGGTAGGTAGGTAGGTAGGTAGGTAGGTAGGTAGGTATATTATAACGTTTTGACTCTCTGTTTTAGAAACGAATATTTTTCATATTCATGATAGTTTTGTTAGCCCTGAAAAGGGCTTTTTGGTATGGTGAGCGCATGCACGCGCGCTAAGCATCTCGGTGCCGCCGTCCATGGTTTCTTTCTTCAGTTGCTGCTTGCTTCTGATGAAGAATCGTTGGTTGGTGACGAGCTCGAGACACGTCGAGCGCGTTCCGCACCCTCCTTCCCGAGGACGATAGACGCGTACGTACTGCTGCGGGCGCGCGGTTGGACGATGATGAAAACAAACGCACAAAGCACGCGCGCGCCTCTCTCTGTACAGTGTATTTACATTATAGGTATAAAACACACAAACTGCACAGTAGGTAAGACGCGCACGCACATTTTGTCACTATATCACTCATCAGATGTGTTCTTGTTGTTGTTGTTGTTCTTGTTGTAGTATTGATGGTGGGTGGTGATGTGATGGTGGTGGTCAGCCGACTCTGCGCCGCTGTCGTCGTCGCCGTCGCCGTCGCCGGTGTAACGCGAACGTGACCGTAGCTTACTTCTTAGCGGCGGACGCTTTCTTGGCTGCCGGCTTAGACTTGGGTGTAGCCGCGGCCTTCTTGGGTTTAGGTGCTTTAGGTTTCTTGGTAGGTGGCTTCGCTGTCTTTTTAGCTTTGGGAGCGGCGCCTCCCTTCGCCTTGGCGGGGGTGGCGGCTTTCTTGGGTGCCGGCTTCTTCTTAGCGGCGGCGGCCTTCTTGTCCTTGGCGGCGGCGGCTGCCGATGCCTTGGACTTTGAAGGCGAGGCAGAGGCGGCAGCGGCGGCGGCTGCTGCCTTCTTGGTCTTGGCGCCGGCCGCAGAGGCGGTCGCCTTTTTCGCCTTCGCGGCGGCGGCGGGCGCCTTGCCGGCGGCCTTGCCAGCTGCACCGGCGGGTTTCTTGGCGTGGTGCGATTTCGACTCGAGCTTGAAGGAACCGGAGGCGCCCTTGCCCTTGGTCTGGATCAGTGCGCCAGATTCGACGGCGCTCTTCAGATATTTCCTGATGAACGGAGCTAGTTTCTCCGCGTCGACCTTGTACTGCGCGGCGATGTACTTCTTGATAGCCTGCAGGGAAGATCCGCTGCGCTCCTTCATCTCCTTGATAGCGTTGTTGACCATCTCAGATGTTTTGGGATGGGTCGGCTTCGCTTTGGGTTTCTTCGCGGCACCGGCACCGCCAGCCTGCCTCGCCTGCTTCTTCGCTGGTGTAGCGGGCGCGGGAGCCTCGGTAGCTACTGCGGTGTCTGCCATTTTATTTTTGAAAATGATTATTCTTCACACAACACACACTGTTAAAAGTAAGTAAGTAAGTAAGAGAGAGACTTAGATGTCGCCACTTATAGGTTTTACGAATTTCGTATACGTACGCTTAGGTACGACAGAACTTTACCGTAACGAGCGCCGTGATGTCGCGGGACGTTTTCTCGTAGGAACGCTCGAAAGTTTTCACTAACACGTATCTAATAAAATAAACAAAAAGAATGGTTAACGGCGATTAGGGCATCGAGATTTTACGTTTTCGGACAGTACATGAAGTTGACGATGCGGGTGTGCGAATTCGGGACGAGTGAGGTGCGCGTTCAGCCGGTGGCGGCGTTTTATTTTGACGACTGGGTGCGAAGCGTAGGTCGGGTCGTGTTCAAAACGTTATTTTCTCTATAAAAGTGATAGTTAGTGGCGATCGAGGTCGACGCGTCAACAAGGAGGATATCGAGCTTGTGTGGTAACAGGACTTCGTCGATATCACACCCTCTCGCGAAGGTATTATCGACCTAAAAGTGAAGCGTCGTAAAACACCGCGAGCGCCGAACTGTTAAGGACGGACGACTCCGTCCAGGACGTGCAACCTATTAATATAGTAATATTAAAAGACGGGAGTGCCCTTAGACGAGTGGACAGTATACAGATCGATATAATCGCATCTGGAAGCGTATTAAACAATGTGTAAAACGACAATAGACCTTCCCGTCGCAGCCGCGTACTCGGGCTTGCGGGCGCGCCAGTACCGTACCTACGCGGCTGACCCGTGTACAGCGTTCTCCTCTTCACATATTAAGCAAAGCACGCAACCCGCTTCTAATACAGCTAGCTAGCTAGCCAGCTAGGCAGGTACGTAAAATAAAATAATGACAAGTAGGTAGTAGATAATTAAATAACATGAACAAGAAAAAAAAAAAAAAAAAAAAGAAACTAAACTACCACTAGATATGCGATCAAAATTGCAATAAGTACCTAGGTATTATTAAACACAACACGACATAAACAAACGGCACGCGAACCGAGGGTGGGTACCTAGCTAGGTAGATGTTCTACAAGGTAAGTATTGAATCATTATTATGGTACCTATACTAAACGTTTAACTTTTATTTTTCAATTTCAGCGAATGGAGATGGGCTTTTCACCACGCGTAGAAGAACAACTCAACAAGCGTCAACTAAATATACGCGTATTTATTACCTAAGTGCTTATAAGCAAGCGCGCATTATAATAAGTATGTATTTCAATTTTAAGATAACATTAAAACGAATTTATTTATTACGGTGTTTCATTAATATTTGCCCTCGTACCACGTATTAGACAGTGCCCTAATGGATTTGGGTCCACAAGTATAGTAAGTATTGGTAGGTAACGAATTTTAAAGACTACTGTCACTCGCAGTACAGTACTTATGTATAGGTGGTGGTGCTCGCGTACATGTAAGTAAGTAAGTAAATAGGTAGGTAGGTAGGTAGGTACGTTTTTTAGACATTTCCACTCAAGAAACATTTAATAATATTGAATCATATGCGGCCCTGAAAAGGGCCTTTTTTATGTGCGCGTCTATATACGTATGGTTGAACGGTATGATTATGTTCACAACAAACACAACACACACACGTCCACCACAGTATGTAGAGCTGGTTGCGCAGGCAACACGTACACGCAGGGCATACAGATGTTTAACCGCCGAAACCGTACAGGGTGCGACCCTGGCGCTTCAGAGCGTAGACGACGTCCATGGCGGTGACGGTCTTCCTCTTGGCGTGCTCGGTGTAAGTGACGGCGTCGCGAATTACATTCTCTAGGAACACTTTAAGCACACCGCGAGTCTCTTCGTAGATCAAACCGGAGATACGTTTCACGCCGCCTCTGCGAGCCAGACGACGGATGGCGGGCTTCGTGATACCTTGGATGTTATCACGAAGTACCTTCCTGTGACGCTTGGCTCCTCCTTTTCCCAGACCCTTTCCTCCCTTACCGCGACCGGTCATCTTTGCAGTGGGGTTTCAAAATAACACAAACACACGATAATAAAATCAGCACGGGAGTGCGCACTCGAACGACGCGAGCGACTGGAATATTTTTTGGCGTGTCGTGCTGCTTGTATTTATACTAAACGCGGAGCTCAGCGGGCGGGGGGAGAGTACAAGTGAGGTGCGCGGGGCGAGGCGAGACGGCGCTCGTCGTTCGTTGGCTGATTGGACGATGTCTCTTAAAACAGAACTTACTTACTTACTTACTTACTAACTAACTAACTAACTAACTAAACTTATTAAATAATTAGGTTATCCAAATTTTTTTTTTTAGTTTCTCCATAAAATAGAAAGAAATAAATCCAAGCGTGCCGTAATAAATAATGCTATTCGGTTTACTCGATAGGTAGGTACTTAAATCAAATATAACATAATAATTTTACAACGATCGTAGATAGGTATGAAACTTACTAACCAACCATACAGTGTAATTAAGTAAGTAACATTTACGTAATATATAGTAGGTACATTATTGTACCTATGTACTTCTCTCTCTGACATTATTCATTGTAATGTAAAATTATAAGCGATATAGGTACTTATGCGTATAAGTTGCTTATGTGGGGATCATAGTGTAGGGTTTTAGGTAGGTAGGTAGGTAGGTAGGTAGGTAGGTACTTAACGTTTTTTTTTTGTGACGTCTGATATAAAGAAACATTTAATTTTCTGATACATATGTGTGGCCCTGAAAAGGGCCTTTTATGTGAACGAACAAACGCACAGCCACAGACACGCTGCACTGCACGAAGGCAGTCTACGTGGAGGGCGATGTGTGTTGTGACGTCAGCAGTTTAAGCGCGTTCGCCTCTGATCCTGCGCGCCAACTGGATGTCCTTGGGCATGATGGTGACGCGCTTCGCGTGAATCGCGCACAGGTTGGTGTCTTCGAAGAGACCGACGAGATAAGCTTCGCTAGCCTCCTGCAGCGCCATAACAGCGGAGCTCTGGAAACGGAGATCGGTCTTGAAGTCCTGTGCGATCTCACGCACGAGACGCTGGAACGGAAGCTTGCGGATCAGCAGTTCGGTACTCTTCTGGTAGCGACGAATCTCACGGAGGGCCACAGTGCCGGGCCTGTAGCGATGGGGTTTCTTAACGCCACCGGTGGCCGGTGCGCTCTTACGCGCAGCCTTGGTGGCGAGCTGTTTCCTCGGTGCCTTACCACCGGTGGATTTACGAGCGGTCTGCTTAGTACGCGCCATTGTAAACACGGAACGAGAGATATAAAATAATCAATCAACTGAGAATACAAACTATAGATACACGCAACGGACGCGCGCGGATCTACACACTTCGAACGTACGAGAGAGAATGAAACCGTCGTACAGAGGAGTTCGCTACGCCCCCGCAAGGGGGCGTGGCGAGCGGGGTCAGGGCGTAGCCCCTCGCCCGCGGAGGCTATACAGTGGCCCGCAACTGCGGGCCCCTCAATAGATTGCCTAAGCGGCGAAGGAGGTGAGTGCGGGGTTTAGGTCGCACTCGTGTGAATGGTTGCACTGAATAGGTACCGTAGGAGCGCCGCGACGCTTATAGTGGCGTCGCTTTCTTCACGACACCCCGGCGGTCCATCCCTGCCGAGTGAGACCCCCAGTTACCTGGGGGAGGCTCAGCAGGAGACGACCAGCGGCGAGGGTGCCGACTCTGCGCGCCTACGGGGAAGATATGTAGTTCCCCCCCGCCCCGCTCACAGATCTAGCCGTTTACGGATTGGGGGGGGGACCGTCGCGTGTGTGTGAGCAGCTAGTGTTGTTGTGTTCGCTGCTCAGTGTCTATGTGTGACGCACGGCACGCTCGCGCCGCGTCGACACATGATTATGTAGATGCACGTATAGTAGTGGTTGTCTGTATAGTTACGCGATGTGCCTATATTAACTTAGAACACACCGCGCAACAGATGTGTGTGTACATCTGTAGAGTCCCTTTATTCGAGTAAGCCGCGTGTAACCTGAGTGCAGCTACTCGGGGCGTCAAATCGGGGAGATGGAGGCGTCGTCCGCAGTCAGGTCGCGGGGCAGGGGTCGCCTCGCGTCGGGGGGGCGCGTGTGCCAGGGCGCGATCTGCTTGACGTGAGGCCACTCAGACGCGTCGGCACGCGCGAACATGCCCTTCGCTAGGCGCCGCACGAAATCATCAAGGCTCTCGATCCCGAGATCCCTCTGGATGACATCGTTCCTCACGAAACGAGGGGCGGCGACGATGGTCCGCAGCGCTAGACTCTGTTGCGCGCGGAGGAGTTTGCGGTTGGCCTCGCTCGTGAGGGCGAGCCATGCGGGTGCGGCGTACGTCAAGATTGGGCGAATGTACTGCTTGTACACGCCCAACTTGACGCGCACCGGGATTCGGGATCGGAGCACCGGCTGGAGCAGATTGCGGGCGACCCTACCTTGCGTAGCGACATTGCGGACGTGGGCCCCCATCGTGAGCCGGCGGTCGATGGTCACACCCAGGTATTTGACCTGGGGCGCCCAATCGACTGTGGCTCCTTGCATCTTCAGGGGGGGCGGGAGGGGCGCGTATCCGGCGACCATTGCCTGCGTTTTACCCACGTTCACCGACAGCCGCCACTTAGACAGCCACTCGGGAAGCAGATCGAGGGCGCGCTGCATTTTGATCGCCGCGTGCTTCGCATTAAGCGAAGTAGCAATGTACGCGGCGTCATCAGCATACAGCGCGAGCGTCACAGCGGAAGTGGCGGGGATGTCGTCGGTGTAACGTGAGTAACACGCCGGCGACACACAGCTGCCCTGCGGCACACCTGCCAGCACCGGGCGGGCGCCTGATAGCGCCCCGTCGACCACCACCCTAAATGTTCGTCCTGTTAAGAAAGTAGAGACCACCTTTACAACGCGACGGGGCGCGTCTGAAGTGGCCAGCTTGTATATTAGCCCTTCGTGCCATACTCGGTCGAAGGCCTTCTCCATGTCGAGGAATACTGCCACCGATTCCTCCTTCTTATTCATCGCTGCAGCGAGATGGTGCAGTACCCTCGACAGTTGGAGCGTCGTACTGTGTTCCGCCCGAAAACCAAACTGTTCGGGGCGCGGCGCTATGTGGGGTTGGAGATGTCGCAGCAGGAGTGCCTCGAACACCTTGGAGATAGTCGGCAGCAGCGTGATTGGCCGATAGCTCTCCGGCTTCAATATGTTCTTGCCCGGTTTTGGCAACATGATGACGCGCCCTTCCTTCCACGAGGCGGGAAAGGTCCCCGTGCGCAGTATCCCCGTGTACAGGCGCGCCAGCGCCGCAACCATACGGAAGGGCAGGTGGCGCAGCGCTGCGTTGGTGATACCGTCCGCACCGGGGGCCTTCCTAGGCTTCGTCCTAAGGATGGCGCGTCTGACTGTGCTGGGCGAGAAATATATCGGGACTTCCTCGGGAGCTATCGGCGACGAGAAGTACTCCCCAAGGTGCTTCTCGACTGCTGCGACATGTGCCCCGTCGTCGGTCGGGTTTGGGCGGAACTGACGCTCCAGGTGATCCGCGAAGACCTCCGCCCGGTCCTCCGCTACATAACGTAGCGCCCCGTCGCTATTCAACAGCGGGCGTACCGGGGCTGGGGTATTCTTCAGTTGGCTGCACAGTTTGTGTATTGACGGCCAACTGTCTGCGGCTTCGTCTATTCGGTCCTCCCAGCCCGCGGTAGCGTGAGCCTGTAACTCGGCCTTCACCCTCTCCGCGAGACGGTTAAGCTGCGTCTTTAGTGTGGGGCATCGAAGTTGTTGCCACTGCTTGCGTAGACGCCTCTTGGCGGCGATTAGAGCAGTGATTTTTGCCGGCAGGGGCGGCAGTAGCCCTCTCCCCTGCGGATGTGTCGTGGTCGCCGCATTTAAGGCGCTCTGAATGCAAGCAGTGACGTCGACTGCCATTTGATCGACGTCCGCGGAGTCTACAATAGGCCGAGTCGGCGTGGTGGTCTCTACTTTTTCATGGAAGGTTGTCCAATCCAGTTTTCGACGTGGCGCTAGTGGCTTCAAGCGGATCGGCATACCCGCTAGTACGACGAGCACAGGTTGATGATCCGACTGTAGCTCGTCGTCTATAACTTGTTGTTGCACGGTCTGGGAGTGTAGCCCTCGGAGGACTACGACGTCCAGCACGTCTGGCATATGTATTAGGTCGTCGGGGTACCTTGTTGGCGTTTCTGGGCCGGCTACTGTGTACCCGAAGGCTTCTGCGTCTGCGAGGAGTCGTCTCCCCCCTGAATTCGTTGTGTAGGAATTCCACGCTGGGTGCTTACAATTGAAGTCACCGGCGAGGATGGTGGCGTGCGAGGTACGCGTGAGGAGCGCCCGCAGCTCGGTCAGGTCCAAGTGGGCCGCGGGCGACTTGTAACACGCGTATATGTCTATGTCCTCACCGGCTATGTGTAGCTGTACACCCAGCGCGTCGAACGATCTGAGTGGCGGTGGGGGGATTTCCTGGTGGACGACTCTTCTTTTCACCAATACTACCAGACCGCGGTATGGGGTGTTCTGTGCCGTCCGCTCATCCTTCCTGTAGACGATGTATCCAGGGAACCTGATCCTGACTTCAGGTCCCAACATCGTCTCGCTGATGAGCGCCACGTCTATATTTTGATCCCGTAGGAGATGGCGGAGGGGGGCGACCTTGTGCCTAAGGCCGCGGGCATTCCAATGAATCATCCTTAGCGACCTATTGTCCATTATAGAGGGTCAATAAGGTCGCTAGTCCGTCTAGGATGACGGTTTCAACATCCTGCCCCTGTCTGATGGCTTTAATTAAATCCATCAGTAACTTGATGGCGCAGGTGGTAAATTCATTTTTGTTTGATTTTTGCGGCGCGACACGCGCGCCGCCACTCGCAGCTCCGATGAACTTTTCTTGTTCTCGTTTCTGTCGCTGCGAGTGAATGGCGTTGACCGCGACGGTGGCGGTACCGAGCGGCTTCTGTGCGTACGAACGCACTTCCGCGTTTTGCCGCCGCTCGTTTATGGCGCCACCTGTAGGTTGGTCACGGTCTTTTTCTGAGACCACCTGCGCAGTGTTCGGGGCAGGGTCGGCCTTAGGGATGTCCTCCTGGGTCGCCGGGGGGGGTGGATTTTTTCTCTTCCTTTTCCCCCCGCGTCTTTTCTTCCTCCGCCCTGAGGAGGGGGCTTGGGTCCTGTTTGTGGGCTCGTTTGCTGGTGCCATTAATGACCGGCTCTGAGTCTCAGGCTGCACCTCTGTGTTTACCACTGCGGCCGCTAATGATCGGCGAGTAGAGGTGGCCGCTATCGTGCCCGCTCGCTTGTTCCTGATTTCGTCCTGAAACACCGGGCATTTTATATTACTTGCAGGGTGTGGGCCCCCGCAATTGGCACATGTGGCCGGTTCTTCTAAGGGGCGGGGGCAGCTGCGTGCCGGGTGCTCCCCTCCACATCGCACACAAGCGAGCGGACGGTGGCACTGGTGCGAGCTATGCCGAAAGCGTTGGCACCTGTGGCATTGAGCGGGCCCACGCTTGCCCCGCCAGGCCTCAATTTTGACACCCCGCATGTACATAAAGACGGTGGTGTCGAATATGGCCCGGACGTCGGGTGTTTTCTTGAGAATTGCGTGGAATACGCAACCGGGTCGTCCTTGTGCGCCTTTTATGTGACGCACATACTCCGGTTGGTATCCCAACGCTCTCAATTCCTCCTCTATCTCCTCGGGTGCTGTATCTGCTGGTAGTCCTCTTATAGCGATTTTTAGGCTTCGGTCCGCTGGCAGCGAGTACGCGAACCAGGAGACCCCGCTGTCCTTTTCCAGGCTCATCAGGTACCGTTGTACTAGGCGGTATTCATCCTCGCTGTCTGGAGTGAAGCGAACTCCACTCCCGTATGGACGCGCATTTGGAGGCCGGCCCAGCTTGGCATGGATGGCCCGGAAATGGGTGGCCCAGTTCGGCAGCTTTTCCACTACCAGCGGTGGGTAGCGCATCTTCTTCTTCTTCCCCGTCCCCTGCTTCGCCGTCGACGACGCCGCCCCGGCGCCGGAGGCGTCAGCGGGGGGTGGGGGTAGGGTTGAGGGGGGGAGGGGTAGTATGTTGCCAGCTACCCCTCCCGGTGACATTTCCGGTGACAGAGGGGGCGTGTTGTGGCGGACCACGTCAACAAACGTGGGCGCGGTGGGTGCGCCCCGACCCCGCGGCGCGCTGTCGCGCTGTGGCCGCGGCGGGTCTAGGCAGTACCGCTTCGCCTCCTCCGTTAAATTTTCGCCGGAGCTCCTCCTGCGTCGCTGGGGTCTATTCCCGGGGTTTATTTCCGGGTCAAATTCCAGCGACGCCGCAGGCGACGCCAGCGGAAAGGCCGCGGCGTCTGTGCCTGGTACTCCCTCGGTGGGCCGACGACCGGATCGCGGGGTCGTGTCCAGAGACACGTCATCGCGACCGGACTCGGCCGACCCCGCGGATGCAATTGACATGCTCGAGCCGGCTGAGGACGAGCATGCCGAGAGCGCCGCTGGGGAGTCATAGGCGGAGGCACGGGGGGGTGCGGGTGATGTAGGCACCCCCGCACTAGTCAGGTTCGGCCTTACATGCGGACCGGCACTCGCTGGCCGCACCCGCTCCGCTCTCGCCGGTCCCGCCAGCGAGCGGCGGGGGCCGGGGTCGACGGTGCGCGGAGCTGGCACAGCTTTTGGTTTATTTGTTGTTGTCGTTGCCGCGCGACCAGGCGCAGGCGGCGACGTGAACCGCGGAGGTGGCGCGATGGCGCAAGGTGTTGGGGTGCGTTGTCGCACGGATGGCACCGGAGGGTGCGCGGGGCGGGCTGGGTTTGGTTGCGGCGCAGCTCCGCGCGCAACGGGCGTGGCCGCACGTACGGGCAAGAGTACTCTCACGTGCGGCACCGCGGTGCGCGCATGCGGCGCTCGGCCTGGGTTTGGTGCGGGTCCCGGTGCATGAATGGGCACGGGACGGAACGCCGCAGGGCGGACGGGCACCGCGTGCTGTCGGCTCGTCGACGGCGCCGGCGCAACGCGCGCAGGCGCCAGTGTCGTCGGTGGGCCGGCAGCCGCAACGGCGCTCATTTCTTTAGGCTTAGAAGATATGTCTCCTACCTTTCCTCCTTTCTTCTTTTTTCTTGTGGTCGGCCCGGTCACCGGCATACCGGTCGACGCCGCGCCAATATCCGGCAGCGACATCGCCCGGTCCATCGCTGGTCGGGTCTCCTTTTCCTGTGACCCGGCATCGCGGCCCAGAGAACCGCGTGTGCCGGGCTTCGGCATCTTGCTGGGCGTGGCCTCCGCGACCGCTGCGGTGATTTCTCACCGAGCTGCCCGGTAGGCTCCCCCTGTGTCTGCACCAGCACCAACGGGCACTCACGCACACACAAGTTGAGCACTAATAAAGTTTGTGGTCCGCGCGGATAAAAATGTCCGACACACCCGAACGCGTGCTAATTTGAGGTTAAGTATTGAACCGACTGCGTGCGCGAAGGTGGCGACCATGTGTGGTCACGAGCCAATCCAATGAAACCGTCTTGGATAGAGTTCTGCTTTTATAGTAATGCACGTAAGCGGGCAGGAGAGCGCGCGCCCTCTTTAGTACAACGATGTTACTAAAATTGTTACAAAGCAATGAATGTAATTACGCATATCTGTAATGTTGTTATTTATTTATTTATTTACTTACTTACTTATTTATTAATCATAGAAAAATACCAGTCTGTCTAACTGTAAACTGTAGATAAACAATGAACAAAAATAACCCCCCCCCCCCCCTCCCCTCCTCTCCCCTCTCCTCTCCTCTCCTCTAGTATAACTCAAATGGAACATTATTTAGATCCATAATAATTTTTCCTTATGTGAAAATTATATTAAAATCGTTCGACGTCTTATGATTGTTAGGTACCTACAGTCTTATCTACTTTACTTGCATCTTAATACACTATTACGCTATCTATCTATCTATATACCGGCTATACTTTACGCGGGTAGTTTCTTGTGTATGTTGTATTTCTTGATGCATAGTCATCCATACTTACTATGTATAAAGCCTGTTAAGTCTTCATTCAATTCGTGATTATGATACAAAGTTACTTATTTACTTATGTATGTAGGTAGGTAGGTAGGTAGGTAGGTAGGTATTTATTTATTTATTTGTTTAATAATTGGTAGTAGTAGTATTTGTAGTAACGTTTTGACTGGCATCAAATTTAAAGAAACGTGAATTTATCACATGAACATATTTGTGGCCCTGAAAAGGGCCTTTTGTTTTTACTCCAGCCATCCCACGGTGTGCGTGCGTGCGCGCCCAGACGTTTGTCGTGGTTTGCTCGTAGCACGTGCATAGTGCGCGTCTCGTATGTACATACATGACACACAGCGGATAGGTACCTATGTGTATGTATGTATGTATGTATGCACATTACGATGACACTAACACAATTAACACGCACCGCAGTCAACAAGACACACAAACAAAGCGCACTGGGTTTAACACTGTACACAAACACGAGGCGGCGTTGAGACGGAGCGTCGGCGGCTCTGGCTAGCCTACCGACCGACCGCTCACTTGGAGCTGGTGTATTTGGTGACGGCCTTGGTGCCCTCACTGACGGCGTGCTTGGCGAGCTCGCCGGGCAGCAGGAGCCTGACGGACGTCTGCACCTCCCTGGACGTGATGGTCGATCTCTTGTTGTAGTGGGCGAGACGGGAAGCTTCGGCGGCGATGCGCTCGAAGATGTCGTTCACGAACGAGTTCATGATAGACATGGCCTTGCTGGAGATACCGGTGTCGGGGTGCACCTGCTTCAGGACCTTGTAGATGTAGATGGCGTAACTCTCCTTCCTCTTGTGCTTCTTCTTCTTCTTGTCGGTCTTGGAGATGTTCTTCTGGGCTTTGCCAGACTTCTTGGCGGCTTTACCACTTGTCTTGGGCGGCATTATGAAATTGTCAAGTACACGTGCTACCGAAACGGAGTTCAGTTGCAGTATAGTTCGCTCACACTTTTCAACAGTCGTATTTATACGCACAGCGCACGGCGCACAGTTGCGGCAAGTGGTGAGAAAATCGACGCAGCAGCGGACCAATCCCAACGCTCCTAAGCCAGAGTGCAGAACGCGCGCGAGGAGAGGGGTTGCGGAGGGGGGAGGAGAAGGGGAGGGGAGGGGGCCATGCGATGCTTGTGTTCGTCATTATTGAAAATGTAAAAATGAAAAATTAAATTCAAGAAAAGGTAAAATATTAACTTACTAAATAAAAATTACATTAGAAATAGGTATCATACCCAACTGATTTTATATTATTAAATAATCCATTTGAATAAGATTTAAAGGTTTCGAAACCTTTTCCTGCTCACATTATTTATTTATTTATTTATTTATTTATTTATTTAGTTAGTTAGTTAGTAAAAATTAATTATTATCATCTTCGTCAACTGCAATTCTGTATAAGTATGTTATCATCTTAAATAATAAACATCGTTGTCGTGATCTTATTTCTGTTATACATGTCTGTACTTACTTAAATAGTACCTATAATAATATTAGGTATTAACTCACGAGGAGAAGGTAGGTACTGCCTACTGTAACTAACTAACTTTGCGTTTGTCTGTAATGGCTCAAGTAAGTATAGTGACACATTCAATAATTTATGTGTACCTATGTAGCTACATTATAGTTTCAAATAAAAATGAATCTCCTTCCTTACAGCTTACTTGTAAAGAGAGTGCGTGAGGTAGGTAGGTAGGTAAGTAAGTAAGTAAGTAAGTAAGTAAGTAAGTAAGTAAGTAAGTAAGTAAGTAAGTAAGTAAGTAAGTAAGTAAGTAAGTAGGTAAGTAAGTAGGTAGGTAGGTACGTTTTTGTTTGACGACAACACTGATAAAGAAACTGTCTTTGTTATAATATTTGACGAATCATATTGTGGCCCTGAAAAGGGCCTTTTGTTTTGAATGCATACGAGCGGAGAGCATCGCGCAACCAACCGACATAATAGATATAGCCATAAATATTATATCGAAGTACGCGTGCGGGGGCACTCGCACGAAGCACCACGTGTGTGTTTAAGCCTTCTTCTCGGTCTTCTTGGGCAGTAGCACGGCCTGGATGTTCGGCAGCACACCACCTTGAGCGATCGTCACACCGGAGAGCAGCTTGTTCAACTCCTCGTCGTTGCGGATGGCCAATTGAAGATGACGCGGGATGATCCTGGTCTTCTTGTTGTCTCTCGCAGCGTTACCGGCCAACTCGAGGACCTCAGCAGCCAGATACTCCATCACGGCGGCCAAGTAGACGGGAGCGCCGGCACCCACGCGCTCTGCGTAGTTTCCGTTACGCAGCAGCCTGTGAATACGACCCACAGGGAACTGGAGCCCAGCACGGTTGGAACGGGACTTTGCCTTTCCCTTCACCTTGCCACCTTTACCGCGACCAGACATAATTGAAAGATTTGTTTATAGAACAACTCACGAAAACAACGAAACACGCGTACAGAAGTGCGCGCGAATCTAGATATAATGCCCCGAGAATTTTTTTTTTTTTTTTTTTTTTTTTTTTTTTTTTTTTTTTTCGGTATGGCATCTCACAGTTGGTTTAGAAAAACCATGGCTGTTTAACCGGTCAATCCTGTGGCTGCCTCAAGCTACTACACTCAAAGCCTCCAGCCAGGGCACATATATAAAACTAAGCTAAAAAGCTTAGGATGAACGCGCACTAAGGGCACCCCCTGCGGGGTTCGAGCCTCGGCTTAGGGCGTTATCCGGAGGGAGGACATCAAAAGATGGGACGGGCTGGATCAAGAGGTTTTGATCATTATTATTAATCGGGGAATTTAAAGCTACGTGCACAGCTGCAACAACTGCTGGCACCTCGTTTTCGAGCAAGGGTCGGGGGGGAGTATCATTTACTCGGGGGCGCGGCGGTCGGGAACGCAAAGGACCTCGGCGGCGAGGTCGGAATGACGGGAGGCGTCTGTGTTTGTACACTGTGCTTGTTTCCCTATTGCTCTCCTGGAGGAGGGTTATGGGGTCATCGGGGTCTACTAGAATATGCCTTGGACGGCGAACTTTACTGATTCTACTCGGGACATAACTGGCGGCCTCGACAACCAGAGGGTTGCGATGTTTGGCCGCGGACTCAAAGAAACGCTTTGAAAGGCGTTTAAGAAACTGGTGGATTGTGGGAATCTTTAGGTCGAGGTGGAGAGCCTCGTTCCTGACGAACCATGGGGAACCTGTCGCCCTACGAAGGAATCTATTCTGCACCGTTTGCAGCCTATGTATATGACGGGGTTTTGCATGAGCAAAGACGGCACCCGCATAGGTCATGATAGGTCGAATGCACGCCGTGTAAACGCGCAATTTGCACCTAAGTGACAATTTGCTACGTGCATTCACCATGAAGAAGAGTCTACCTAGAGCGAAAGCGGCTCGCGAACGAACCATCTTTATGTGCTCTGCGAAGGTCAAATGATGATCGAGAACGACACCGAGATATTTGGCTCGCTTCTCCCAAGGGATCGGCTTGCCGAACATGGTGATCGGTCGGGGGAGGGGGTATCTGAGCCTTTTACGCAGTTTCGTGAAGAGAACCGCTTGGCTTTTATCTGGATTTACTTCTATCCGCCACTTTGTAAACCATGCGGCCAGTCTGTCGACTGCGCGTTGGAGCGTGAGGCGAATAGAGTCAGGGGATCTAGATTTGCAATAGATGGCAGTGTCGTCTGCGAACAGACCCAACTGCGAACTACGGCAACCTTTAGGGATGTCGCTAGTGTATAGCGTGAATATGAGGGGGGACACCACAGAGCCCTGAGGGACACCTGCGCGGATGGGACGGGGAGTGGATAGCGCTCCTTCGATGCGATAGCGGAAGACGCGATTCGATAAAAAGTCTCGTAAGATGAGCACGAGACGATCTGGCACACCGAGTTGGTACAGCTTGTATATTAAGCCGTTGTGCCAGACTTTATCGAACGCTTTCGCTACGTCGAAGAATACTGCACCGGTCATATAACCGTGCTGGAAACCAGCGCTTATGAATTCTACGATCCGGTGGGCCTGATGCACGCTAGAGTGCTCAGTTCGAAAGCCGAACTGTTCATTGGGGATGAGGCCCTTGGTCTCGGCGAAGTCTCTGAGGCGCTTATAAATAAGCCTCTCATAGATTTTTCCGAGAACCTTGAGCAAACTAATGGGACGGTAACTGGTAGGCTCGGTTTTGGGCTTACCAGGCTTAGGGATACCGATGACGGTGGCTTCTTTCCACGACTGTGGGAAGATATTGTTGCTTAAGGCACCATTGAAGATGGTGGTCAAAAGCATTATTAGGTGGGCGGGGAATAGTTGGACCACCCTATTGGTGATACCATCTGAACCGGGGGCTTTACGGGCTTTAAGACCTTTGATGATGTCGTGCACCTCGTCCGGGAGGACGGGGGGCAGCGGACAGTCAGGGTCATCAACGGGAGGGAGGGAGGCTCTACGTTCGACTTCCGCGTCGACCTTTGACAGGTGAGCTTGGTCTACTGGTAGGGAACTGGGAGTGCATTGGGCCTCGAGGCTGTCTGCGAGGCATTCAGCCTTTTCGGCATCGTCGAATGCAATGGTTTTATCGGGACGGGTCAGGGGGGGCATACCGGAAGATTGGGGAGACCTGAGTTTCCTCTGGAGCTCCCAGAAGGCCTGATGGTTTGGCTCTAGTTCGCCGAGTAACTTTCCCCAGCTCGCGTCCCGCAGCTCCGCTATACGTTTCTTTACAGATCTCTGTAAATAGCGCATATGGGCTTTGTTGGCGTTACAGGGAAAGCTATCGTACGCACGTATGGCCGCGTTCTTCTCAGTCAGTAATGCACGCACATCGTCCGGCAAGCGCCAGCGACGGTCGTCCGTCGCTGGCACTTCCCTTGAACAGTCGTTCAGGACGGATTGTACGTGATCAGTGAGTGAGTCGATCGCAGCCGTGGTGTCGGCGACAGAGTCAAAGAGATCGGGGATAGAGTCTAACTGAGGGGACGTGTTGGATTTCAGCTGTGTGCTTACTTTCTTCCAGTCCGTGATCCTCTTAGTGATAGGGGGGGCGTTCGGGTCGGGGAGACCTATGCGGGGGTCTAGTCTCATGACTACCGGGCGGTGATCAGAGTCGAGCTCTTGTACCGTTTCTATTGATTCTAACTTTAGGTTGACGTTCTTAAGGAGCGCCACATCTAAGATATCGGGGGTATAATTGGGATTGATGAGAGAGTAATGAGTGGGAGTCATCGGAGCGATGACGTCAAAAGTCAGGGAATTAGAGAGGTCGAACAGGTGTTGACCTCTGGGGTTGGTTACCGAACTATTCCAAGAGGGATGTTTGGCATTAAAATCGCCCGCTATGATGAGCGAGTTACTCATAGCGAGTAGGATCGAGAGATCGTTTGAGAGGGATTGATAGTGCCCCGGGGCGTTATCGGGGGGATTATAAGCCGATACGAGAGTGATCGGCTCGTGACCTGACATACCTAGGCGACAGGCGGAAACTTCTAATACCGAGAGGGGAGGAGGGTCTAATGGGATGCAGTGAAGCTGCTTTTTATAATATATAAGGGTGCCACCCTTGTGACAACGAGACCTGTCATTGCGAACAATCCGGTAGTTGGCAAGTGACGGGTCTCGATTGCAGGGCTTTAGGAACGTCTCTTGGATTAAGAGAACGTCAATATCGTGATCGCGGAGGAAGAGCCCTATCTCTGCCCTTTGGGTTGTTAAGCCATTGGCGTTAAAGAAGCCTATTGTTAGGGATCGGGGTTTGAGCCTAGCTAACACCGTATTATCCATTGAAGGTTTTAGGTGTGATAGCTAGGCTATCTAGGACTTGCGTAATATCCGGATACGCATTATAAATAGACTGTATCTGAGGGATATTGCCTTGAGCGGAGATGATTAGGTTGGCCATTGCCTTTGCGCGCGGGGAGACAAATGCCATATAGGTCGAGGTAATGATATTGAATGAATCAAGACCTTGGCGCTGCGCGGTCGCGGGACCGGCAGTCGGGGGACGCGGGGCTTGAGGAGCGGGAGCGGGCGCAGGTTTAGCGAGGGGCGCGGCGGGCGCAGCGGGCGCGGGGGGCGCAGAGTGCGCGGGGGGCGCTGAGGGCGCGGGTGGCGCGGTGCCACGGAAGCGGGGGTCCCTAAGGTTGAGGAGGGGGCGGGGGGGGCGGGGGAGGGAAATGACCGTAAGAGGGCACCAAGGCAGGGAAAGACTGCTGGTGGTGGAGATAGTTCCACGGACTAGGCCTCTGAGGGCTTAGTCGTTGGGGCATAAGGGCGGAGGGGATCCTGTAAGAGGATGAGGAGGGAGTTTCCCTTTGCTGGCGAGCGCCGGAGCGCTTCCCCAGCTTGGGAGAAGATGCCTTAGGGGCTTTAGAGCAACCCCGGTAGTTAGCCGGGTGGCCCTCTTTGCCGCATAAAACGCAGCTGGGAGGTACGGTACAGAGGGTACGGTCTTTGGGTCGCGAACAGTCGGAAGTGCTATGCTCGCCCAGGCACTTTACGCATCTGGGTGTAGCATGGCAATTCCGCTGGGAATGGCCGTATAGCTGGCAACGGTGGCATTGTCCGACAATGCCACTCTTTTGGGGTTTCTCAATCTCGAACCCTGTGAGATGACACAGGGAGCGAATTTGGAAAATCGGGTGATGGCCCTCAACGGGCGGGCATATAACTAGGACCATGTCGTAGAGGTCACCGCCTCTAGAGCGGTGCATGCGATGGACCTCGTCTACCGGGACGTTTTGCGACTGAAGGTCGGCAAGAATATCGGATGGGAGGATCTCCCTGGGGATGCGTTTTATTACGACGCGGACTTGTTTTTCTTCCGGGAGGGAGTAGGTGTGGTATGACACACCTCTCGCTCTCAGAAGACGGGTTAGTTCCCTATAATCTTTCGATGTAGGGACAAGGATTTTAATACCCTGTTGGGTGTTTCGGGCCGAGGTGAAGTCGATCTTGTGATCGACGCACCATTTGGAAATGTCCGTCCACTTCCCTTTGTCCTGAATGAACAAGGGGGGTGGAGGGGCAATCTTTCTCGCGGGGGGCGCGGGGGAATCCTTCGCGGAGGATGACGCGGTCGGGGGGGCTACGGGAGCGGGGGGCGCGGGGGTATCCTTCGCGGAGGATGACGACGACGCGATCGGAGGGGGCCCCGAGAATTTATGTCCGCGCGTTTTTATACTTACTCCGTGTAGCTGTGTCAATGGGGGGGGGTGCACAGCTAACGAAACAAATTCACAAAACGCGCAAGCGCTCTCAAGCCAAGCGGCTTCACGTACACTGCACCATGGTTAAGGGGTGGGTAGAGATTTAGCACAATTTTCTAACTTCATAAAGTGCAATTCATAAAATAACTTTTCTTATTAGGTAGGTACCTATTTAATTATTAATTGTTTGTAATGTAAAAATGAAAAGTCTCAATTCTGTTGAATAAGTTTTGAAATGGGATTGTATGAAAGTAGGTAGGTACCTGAAGTAAAAACCAATACGATTTTCATTTATTTTTGTTGAATAATCAAACTTATTTACGTACCTACGAAGAGTTGTACCATAACATTTCCTCCTTTTCCCTGAGTAAATTAATTACAGATTTATTTATTGGACTGTAAGCAATAGTGTCGAATATTGAAAGAAATCGAACGTGCTAGTACAGTGGAAATAGGAAATTGTATTCATGTATAACAGTTCGTGTACCTATCTATCTATAAATGTGTATGTTGTTATTAGGTAGGTAGGTAGGTAGGTAGGTAGGTAGGTAGGTAGGTAGGTAGGTAGGTAGGTAGGTAGGTATATTATAACGTTTTGACTCTCTGTTTTAGAAACGAATATTTTTCATATTCATGATAGTTTTGTTAGCCCTGAAAAGGGCTTTTTGGTATGGTGAGCGCATGCACGCGCGCTAAGCATCTCGGTGCCGCCGTCCATGGTTTCTTTCTTCAGTTGCTGCTTGCTTCTGATGAAGAATCGTTGGTTGGTGACGAGCTCGAGACACGTCGAGCGCGTTCCGCACCCTCCTTCCCGAGGACGATAGACGCGTACGTACTGCTGCGGGCGCGCGGTTGGACGATGATGAAAACAAACGCACAAAGCACGCGCGCGCCTCTCTCTGTACAGTGTATTTACATTATAGGTATAAAACACACAAACTGCACAGTAGGTAAGACGCGCACGCACATTTTGTCACTATATCACTCATCAGATGTGTTCTTGTTGTTGTTGTTGTTCTTGTTGTAGTATTGATGGTGGGTGGTGATGGTGGTGGTCAGCCGACTCTGCGCCGCTGTCGTCGTCGCCGTCGCCGTCGCCGGTGTAACGCGAACGTGACCGTAGCTTACTTCTTAGCGGCGGACGCTTTCTTGGCTGCCGGCTTAGACTTGGGTGTAGCCGCGGCCTTCTTGGGTTTAGGTGCTTTAGGTTTCTTGGTAGGTGGCTTCGCTGTCTTTTTAGCTTTGGGAGCGGCGCCTCCCTTCGCCTTGGCGGGGGTGGCGGCTTTCTTGGGTGCCGGCTTCTTCTTAGCGGCGGCGGCCTTCTTGTCCTTGGCGGCGGCGGCTGCCGATGCCTTGGACTTTGAAGGCGAGGCAGAGGCGGCAGCGGCGGCGGCTGCTGCCTTCTTGGTCTTGGCGCCGGCCGCAGAGGCGGTCGCCTTTTTCGCCTTCGCGGCGGCGGCGGGCGCCTTGCCGGCGGCCTTGCCAGCTGCACCGGCGGGTTTCTTGGCGTGGTGCGATTTCGACTCGAGCTTGAAGGAACCGGAGGCGCCCTTGCCCTTGGTCTGGATCAGTGCGCCAGATTCGACGGCGCTCTTCAGATATTTCCTGATGAACGGAGCTAGTTTCTCCGCGTCGACCTTGTACTGCGCGGCGATGTACTTCTTGATAGCCTGCAGGGAAGATCCGCTGCGCTCCTTCATCTCCTTGATAGCGTTGTTGACCATCTCAGATGTTTTGGGATGGGTCGGCTTCGCTTTGGGTTTCTTCGCGGCACCGGCACCGCCAGCCTGCCTCGCCTGCTTCTTCGCTGGTGTAGCGGGCGCGGGAGCCTCGGTAGCTACTGCGGTGTCTGCCATTTTATTTTTGAAAATGATTATTCTTCACACAACACACACTGTTAAAAGTAAGTAAGTAAGTAAGAGAGAGACTTAGATGTCGCCACTTATAGGTTTTACGAATTTCGTATACGTACGCTTAGGTACGACAGAACTTTACCGTAACGAGCGCCGTGATGTCGCGGGACGTTTTCTCGTAGGAACGCTCGAAAGTTTTCACTAACACGTATCTAATAAAATAAACAAAAAGAATGGTTAACGGCGATTAGGGCATCGAGATTTTACGTTTTCGGACAGTACATGAAGTTGACGATGCGGGTGTGCGAATTCGGGACGAGTGAGGTGCGCGTTCAGCCGGTGGCGGCGTTTTATTTTGACGACTGGGTGCGAAGCGTAGGTCGGGTCGTGTTCAAAACGTTATTTTCTCTATAAAAGTGATAGTTAGTGGCGATCGAGGTCGACGCGTCAACAAGGAGGATATCGAGCTTGTGTGGTAACAGGACTTCGTCGATATCACACCCTCTCGCGAAGGTATTATCGACCTAAAAGTGAAGCGTCGTAAAACACCGCGAGCGCCGAACTGTTAAGGACGGACGACTCCGTCCAGGACGTGCAACCTATTAATATAGTAATATTAAAAGACGGGAGTGCCCTTAGACGAGTGGACAGTATACAGATCGATATAATCGCATCTGGAAGCGTATTAAACAATGTGTAAAACGACAATAGACCTTCCCGTCGCAGCCGCGTACTCGGGCTTGCGGGCGCGCCAGTACCGTACCTACGCGGCTGACCCGTGTACAGCGTTCTCCTCTTCACATATTAAGCAAAGCACGCAACCCGCTTCTAATACAGCTAGCTAGCTAGCCAGCTAGGCAGGTACGTAAAATAAAATAATGACAAGTAGGTAGTAGATAATTAAATAACATGAACAAGAAAAAAAAAAAAAAAAAAAAGAAACTAAACTACCACTAGATATGCGATCAAAATTGCAATAAGTACCTAGGTATTATTAAACACAACACGACATAAACAAACGGCACGCGAACCGAGGGTGGGTACCTAGCTAGGTAGATGTTCTACAAGGTAAGTATTGAATCATTATTATGGTACCTATACTAAACGTTTAACTTTTATTTTTCAATTTCAGCGAATGGAGATGGGCTTTTCACCACGCGTAGAAGAACAACTCAACAAGCGTCAACTAAATATACGCGTATTTATTACCTAAGTGCTTATAAGCAAGCGCGCATTATAATAAGTATGTATTTCAATTTTAAGATAACATTAAAACGAATTTATTTATTACGGTGTTTCATTAATATTTGCCCTCGTACCACGTATTAGACAGTGCCCTAATGGATTTGGGTCCACAAGTATAGTAAGTATTGGTAGGTAACGAATTTTAAAGACTACTGTCACTCGCAGTACAGTACTTATGTATAGGTGGTGGTGCTCGCGTACATGTAAGTAAGTAAGTAAATAGGTAGGTAGGTAGGTAGGTACGTTTTTTAGACATTTCCACTCAAGAAACATTTAATAATATTGAATCATATGCGGCCCTGAAAAGGGCCTTTTTTATGTGCGCGTCTATATACGTATGGTTGAACGGTATGATTATGTTCACAACAAACACAACACACACACGTCCACCACAGTATGTAGAGCTGGTTGCGCAGGCAACACGTACACGCAGGGCATACAGATGTTTAACCGCCGAAACCGTACAGGGTGCGACCCTGGCGCTTCAGAGCGTAGACGACGTCCATGGCGGTGACGGTCTTCCTCTTGGCGTGCTCGGTGTAAGTGACGGCGTCGCGAATTACATTCTCTAGGAACACTTTAAGCACACCGCGAGTCTCTTCGTAGATCAAACCGGAGATACGTTTCACGCCGCCTCTGCGAGCCAGACGACGGATGGCGGGCTTCGTGATACCTTGGATGTTATCACGAAGTACCTTCCTGTGACGCTTGGCTCCTCCTTTTCCCAGACCCTTTCCTCCCTTACCGCGACCGGTCATCTTTGCAGTGGGGTTTCAAAATAACACAAACACACGATAATAAAATCAGCACGGGAGTGCGCACTCGAACGACGCGAGCGACTGGAATATTTTTTGGCGTTTTTTTTTTTTTTTTTTTTTTTTTTGAAATGGCCTCTCGCAGTTTTGACCACTAAGGTCATGGCTGCTTAACCGAACTTTTCCTGTGGTGGCCTTAAGCTTCTACACTTAGAGCCTCCAGCCAGGAGCTTTTAACTATTCTAAATTAAAACTAAGCGAATGCTCGCTAAGGGCACCCCCTGTGGGGTACGAACCTCGGCTTAGGGCATCGCTGAGGGGAGGACAGCAAGAAGGGACAGGCTGGATCAAATTTATATTTACATCATGATTATTATGCGGGGTATTTAAAGCTACGTGCTCAGCTGCAACAACTGCTGGCACCTCGTTTTCGAGCAAGGGTCGGGGAGGAGTTTCATTGACTCGGGGACGCGGTCGCGATCGCAAAGGACCTCGGCGGCGAGGTCGGAATGACGGGAGGCGTCTGTTTTTGTATACTGTACTGGTGGCCCTATTCTGCTCCTGGAGGAGTGTAATGGGGTCATCTGGGTCGGAAAGAATTTTTTGGCGTGTCGTGCTGCTTGTATTTATACTAAACGCGGAGCTCAGCGGGCGGGGGGAGAGTACAAGTGAGGTGCGCGGGGCGAGGCGAGACGGCGCTCGTCGTTCGTTGGCTGATTGGACGATGTCTCTTAAAACAGAACTTACTTACTTACTTACTTACTAACTAACTAACTAACTAACTAAACTTATTAAATAATTAGGTTATCCAAATTTTTTTTTTTAGTTTCTCCATAAAATAGAAAGAAATAAATCCAAGCGTGCCGTAATAAATAATGCTATTCGGTTTACTCGATAGGTAGGTACTTAAATCAAATATAACATAATAATTTTACAACGATCGTAGATAGGTATGAAACTTACTAACCAACCATACAGTGTAATTAAGTAAGTAACATTTACGTAATATATAGTAGGTACATTATTGTACCTATGTACTTCTCTCTCTGACATTATTCATTGTAATGTAAAATTATAAGCGATATAGGTACTTATGCGTATAAGTTGCTTATGTGGGGATCATAGTGTAGGGTTTTAGGTAGGTAGGTAGGTAGGTAGGTAGGTAGGTACTTAACGTTTTTTTTTTGTGACGTCTGATATAAAGAAACATTTAATTTTCTGATACATATGTGTGGCCCTGAAAAGGGCCTTTTATGTGAACGAACAAACGCACAGCCACAGACACGCTGCACTGCACGAAGGCAGTCTACGTGGAGGGCGATGTGTGTTGTGACGTCAGCAGTTTAAGCGCGTTCGCCTCTGATCCTGCGCGCCAACTGGATGTCCTTGGGCATGATGGTGACGCGCTTCGCGTGAATCGCGCACAGGTTGGTGTCTTCGAAGAGACCGACGAGATAAGCTTCGCTAGCCTCCTGCAGCGCCATAACAGCGGAGCTCTGGAAACGGAGATCGGTCTTGAAGTCCTGTGCGATCTCACGCACGAGACGCTGGAACGGAAGCTTGCGGATCAGCAGTTCGGTACTCTTCTGGTAGCGACGAATCTCACGGAGGGCCACAGTGCCGGGCCTGTAGCGATGGGGTTTCTTAACGCCACCGGTGGCCGGTGCGCTCTTACGCGCAGCCTTGGTGGCGAGCTGTTTCCTCGGTGCCTTACCACCGGTGGATTTACGAGCGGTCTGCTTAGTACGCGCCATTGTAAACACGGAACGAGAGATATAAAATAATCAATCAACTGAGAATACAAACTATAGATACACGCAACGGACGCGCGCGGATCTACACACTTCGAACGTACGAGAGAGAATGAAACCGTCTTGGATAGAGTTCTGCTTTTATAGTAATGCACGTAAGCGGGCAGGAGAGCGCGCGCCCTCTTTAGTACAACGATGTTACTAAAATTGTTACAAAGCAATGAATGTAATTACGCATATCTGTAATGTTGTTATTTATTTATTTATTTACTTACTTACTTATTTATTAATCATAGAAAAATACCAGTCTGTCTAACTGTAAACTGTAGATAAACAATGAACAAAAATAACCCCCCCCCCCCCCTCCCCTCCTCTCCCCTCTCCTCTCCTCTCCTCTAGTATAACTCAAATGGAACATTATTTAGATCCATAATAATTTTTCCTTATGTGAAAATTATATTAAAATCGTTCGACGTCTTATGATTGTTAGGTACCTACAGTCTTATCTACTTTACTTGCATCTTAATACACTATTACGCTATCTATCTATCTATATACCGGCTATACTTTACGCGGGTAGTTTCTTGTGTATGTTGTATTTCTTGATGCATAGTCATCCATACTTACTATGTATAAAGCCTGTTAAGTCTTCATTCAATTCGTGATTATGATACAAAGTTACTTATTTACTTATGTATGTAGGTAGGTAGGTAGGTAGGTAGGTAGGTATTTATTTATTTATTTGTTTAATAATTGGTAGTAGTAGTATTTGTAGTAACGTTTTGACTGGCATCAAATTTAAAGAAACGTGAATTTATCACATGAACATATTTGTGGCCCTGAAAAGGGCCTTTTGTTTTTACTCCAGCCATCCCACGGTGTGCGTGCGTGCGCGCCCAGACGTTTGTCGTGGTTTGCTCGTAGCACGTGCATAGTGCGCGTCTCGTATGTACATACATGACACACAGCGGATAGGTACCTATGTGTATGTATGTATGTATGTATGCACATTACGATGACACTAACACAATTAACACGCACCGCAGTCAACAAGACACACAAACAAAGCGCACTGGGTTTAACACTGTACACAAACACGAGGCGGCGTTGAGACGGAGCGTCGGCGGCTCTGGCTAGCCTACCGACCGACCGCTCACTTGGAGCTGGTGTATTTGGTGACGGCCTTGGTGCCCTCACTGACGGCGTGCTTGGCGAGCTCGCCGGGCAGCAGGAGCCTGACGGACGTCTGCACCTCCCTGGACGTGATGGTCGATCTCTTGTTGTAGTGGGCGAGACGGGAAGCTTCGGCGGCGATGCGCTCGAAGATGTCGTTCACGAACGAGTTCATGATAGACATGGCCTTGCTGGAGATACCGGTGTCGGGGTGCACCTGCTTCAGGACCTTGTAGATGTAGATGGCGTAACTCTCCTTCCTCTTGTGCTTCTTCTTCTTCTTGTCGGTCTTGGAGATGTTCTTCTGGGCTTTGCCAGACTTCTTGGCGGCTTTACCACTTGTCTTGGGCGGCATTATGAAATTGTCAAGTACACGTGCTACCGAAACGGAGTTCAGTTGCAGTATAGTTCGCTCACACTTTTCAACAGTCGTATTTATACGCACAGCGCACGGCGCACAGTTGCGGCAAGTGGTGAGAAAATCGACGCAGCAGCGGACCAATCCCAACGCTCCTAAGCCAGAGTGCAGAACGCGCGCGAGGAGAGGGGTTGCGGAGGGGGGAGGAGAAGGGGAGGGGAGGGGGCCATGCGATGCTTGTGTTCGTCATTATTGAAAATGTAAAAATGAAAAATTAAATTCAAGAAAAGGTAAAATATTAACTTACTAAATAAAAATTACATTAGAAATAGGTATCATACCCAACTGATTTTATATTATTAAATAATCCATTTGAATAAGATTTAAAGGTTTCGAAACCTTTTCCTGCTCACATTATTTATTTATTTATTTATTTATTTATTTATTTAGTTAGTTAGTTAGTAAAAATTAATTATTATCATCTTCGTCAACTGCAATTCTGTATAAGTATGTTATCATCTTAAATAATAAACATCGTTGTCGTGATCTTATTTCTGTTATACATGTCTGTACTTACTTAAATAGTACCTATAATAATATTAGGTATTAACTCACGAGGAGAAGGTAGGTACTGCCTACTGTAACTAACTAACTTTGCGTTTGTCTGTAATGGCTCAAGTAAGTATAGTGACACATTCAATAATTTATGTGTACCTATGTAGCTACATTATAGTTTCAAATAAAAATGAATCTCCTTCCTTACAGCTTACTTGTAAAGAGAGTGCGTGAGGTAGGTAGGTAGGTAAGTAAGTAAGTAAGTAAGTAAGTAAGTAAGTAAGTAAGTAAGTAAGTAAGTAAGTAAGTAAGTAAGTAAGTAAGTAAGTAAGTAGGTAAGTAAGTAGGTAGGTAGGTACGTTTTTGTTTGACGACAACACTGATAAAGAAACTGTCTTTGTTATAATATTTGACGAATCATATTGTGGCCCTGAAAAGGGCCTTTTGTTTTGAATGCATACGAGCGGAGAGCATCGCGCAACCAACCGACATAATAGATATAGCCATAAATATTATATCGAAGTACGCGTGCGGGGGCACTCGCACGAAGCACCACGTGTGTGTTTAAGCCTTCTTCTCGGTCTTCTTGGGCAGTAGCACGGCCTGGATGTTCGGCAGCACACCACCTTGAGCGATCGTCACACCGGAGAGCAGCTTGTTCAACTCCTCGTCGTTGCGGATGGCCAATTGAAGATGACGCGGGATGATCCTGGTCTTCTTGTTGTCTCTCGCAGCGTTACCGGCCAACTCGAGGACCTCAGCAGCCAGATACTCCATCACGGCGGCCAAGTAGACGGGAGCGCCGGCACCCACGCGCTCTGCGTAGTTTCCGTTACGCAGCAGCCTGTGAATACGACCCACAGGGAACTGGAGCCCAGCACGGTTGGAACGGGACTTTGCCTTTCCCTTCACCTTGCCACCTTTACCGCGACCAGACATAATTGAAAGATTTGTTTATAGAACAACTCACGAAAACAACGAAACACGCGTACAGAAGTGCGCGCGAATCTAGATATAATGCCCCGAGAATTTATGTCCGCGCGTTTTTATACTTACTCCGTGTAGCTGTGTCAATGGGGGGGGGTGCACAGCTAACGAAACAAATTCACAAAACGCGCAAGCGCTCTCAAGCCAAGCGGCTTCACGTACACTGCACCATGGTTAAGGGGTGGGTAGAGATTTAGCACAATTTTCTAACTTCATAAAGTGCAATTCATAAAATAACTTTTCTTATTAGGTAGGTACCTATTTAATTATTAATTGTTTGTAATGTAAAAATGAAAAGTCTCAATTCTGTTGAATAAGTTTTGAAATGGGATTGTATGAAAGTAGGTAGGTACCTGAAGTAAAAACCAATACGATTTTCATTTATTTTTGTTGAATAATCAAACTTATTTACGTACCTACGAAGAGTTGTACCATAACATTTCCTCCTTTTCCCTGAGTAAATTAATTACAGATTTATTTATTGGACTGTAAGCAATAGTGTCGAATATTGAAAGAAATCGAACGTGCTAGTACAGTGGAAATAGGAAATTGTATTCATGTATAACAGTTCGTGTACCTATCTATCTATAAATGTGTATGTTGTTATTAGGTAGGTAGGTAGGTAGGTAGGTAGGTAGGTAGGTAGGTAGGTAGGTAGGTAGGTAGGTAGGTATATTATAACGTTTTGACTCTCTGTTTTAGAAACGAATATTTTTCATATTCATGATAGTTTTGTTAGCCCTGAAAAGGGCTTTTTGGTATGGTGAGCGCATGCACGCGCGCTAAGCATCTCGGTGCCGCCGTCCATGGTTTCTTTCTTCAGTTGCTGCTTGCTTCTGATGAAGAATCGTTGGTTGGTGACGAGCTCGAGACACGTCGAGCGCGTTCCGCACCCTCCTTCCCGAGGACGATAGACGCGTACGTACTGCTGCGGGCGCGCGGTTGGACGATGATGAAAACAAACGCACAAAGCACGCGCGCGCCTCTCTCTGTACAGTGTATTTACATTATAGGTATAAAACACACAAACTGCACAGTAGGTAAGACGCGCACGCACATTTTGTCACTATATCACTCATCAGATGTGTTCTTGTTGTTGTTGTTGTTCTTGTTGTAGTATTGATGGTGGGTGGTGATGGTGGTGGTCAGCCGACTCTGCGCCGCTGTCGTCGTCGCCGTCGCCGTCGCCGGTGTAACGCGAACGTGACCGTAGCTTACTTCTTAGCGGCGGACGCTTTCTTGGCTGCCGGCTTAGACTTGGGTGTAGCCGCGGCCTTCTTGGGTTTAGGTGCTTTAGGTTTCTTGGTAGGTGGCTTCGCTGTCTTTTTAGCTTTGGGAGCGGCGCCTCCCTTCGCCTTGGCGGGGGTGGCGGCTTTCTTGGGTGCCGGCTTCTTCTTAGCGGCGGCGGCCTTCTTGTCCTTGGCGGCGGCGGCTGCCGATGCCTTGGACTTTGAAGGCGAGGCAGAGGCGGCAGCGGCGGCGGCTGCTGCCTTCTTGGTCTTGGCGCCGGCCGCAGAGGCGGTCGCCTTTTTCGCCTTCGCGGCGGCGGCGGGCGCCTTGCCGGCGGCCTTGCCAGCTGCACCGGCGGGTTTCTTGGCGTGGTGCGATTTCGACTCGAGCTTGAAGGAACCGGAGGCGCCCTTGCCCTTGGTCTGGATCAGTGCGCCAGATTCGACGGCGCTCTTCAGATATTTCCTGATGAACGGAGCTAGTTTCTCCGCGTCGACCTTGTACTGCGCGGCGATGTACTTCTTGATAGCCTGCAGGGAAGATCCGCTGCGCTCCTTCATCTCCTTGATAGCGTTGTTGACCATCTCAGATGTTTTGGGATGGGTCGGCTTCGCTTTGGGTTTCTTCGCGGCACCGGCACCGCCAGCCTGCCTCGCCTGCTTCTTCGCTGGTGTAGCGGGCGCGGGAGCCTCGGTAGCTACTGCGGTGTCTGCCATTTTATTTTTGAAAATGATTATTCTTCACACAACACACACTGTTAAAAGTAAGTAAGTAAGTAAGAGAGAGACTTAGATGTCGCCACTTATAGGTTTTACGAATTTCGTATACGTACGCTTAGGTACGACAGAACTTTACCGTAACGAGCGCCGTGATGTCGCGGGACGTTTTCTCGTAGGAACGCTCGAAAGTTTTCACTAACACGTATCTAATAAAATAAACAAAAAGAATGGTTAACGGCGATTAGGGCATCGAGATTTTACGTTTTCGGACAGTACATGAAGTTGACGATGCGGGTGTGCGAATTCGGGACGAGTGAGGTGCGCGTTCAGCCGGTGGCGGCGTTTTATTTTGACGACTGGGTGCGAAGCGTAGGTCGGGTCGTGTTCAAAACGTTATTTTCTCTATAAAAGTGATAGTTAGTGGCGATCGAGGTCGACGCGTCAACAAGGAGGATATCGAGCTTGTGTGGTAACAGGACTTCGTCGATATCACACCCTCTCGCGAAGGTATTATCGACCTAAAAGTGAAGCGTCGTAAAACACCGCGAGCGCCGAACTGTTAAGGACGGACGACTCCGTCCAGGACGTGCAACCTATTAATATAGTAATATTAAAAGACGGGAGTGCCCTTAGACGAGTGGACAGTATACAGATCGATATAATCGCATCTGGAAGCGTATTAAACAATGTGTAAAACGACAATAGACCTTCCCGTCGCAGCCGCGTACTCGGGCTTGCGGGCGCGCCAGTACCGTACCTACGCGGCTGACCCGTGTACAGCGTTCTCCTCTTCACATATTAAGCAAAGCACGCAACCCGCTTCTAATACAGCTAGCTAGCTAGCCAGCTAGGCAGGTACGTAAAATAAAATAATGACAAGTAGGTAGTAGATAATTAAATAACATGAACAAGAAAAAAAAAAAAAAAAAAAAGAAACTAAACTACCACTAGATATGCGATCAAAATTGCAATAAGTACCTAGGTATTATTAAACACAACACGACATAAACAAACGGCACGCGAACCGAGGGTGGGTACCTAGCTAGGTAGATGTTCTACAAGGTAAGTATTGAATCATTATTATGGTACCTATACTAAACGTTTAACTTTTATTTTTCAATTTCAGCGAATGGAGATGGGCTTTTCACCACGCGTAGAAGAACAACTCAACAAGCGTCAACTAAATATACGCGTATTTATTACCTAAGTGCTTATAAGCAAGCGCGCATTATAATAAGTATGTATTTCAATTTTAAGATAACATTAAAACGAATTTATTTATTACGGTGTTTCATTAATATTTGCCCTCGTACCACGTATTAGACAGTGCCCTAATGGATTTGGGTCCACAAGTATAGTAAGTATTGGTAGGTAACGAATTTTAAAGACTACTGTCACTCGCAGTACAGTACTTATGTATAGGTGGTGGTGCTCGCGTACATGTAAGTAAGTAAGTAAATAGGTAGGTAGGTAGGTAGGTACGTTTTTTAGACATTTCCACTCAAGAAACATTTAATAATATTGAATCATATGCGGCCCTGAAAAGGGCCTTTTTTATGTGCGCGTCTATATACGTATGGTTGAACGGTATGATTATGTTCACAACAAACACAACACACACACGTCCACCACAGTATGTAGAGCTGGTTGCGCAGGCAACACGTACACGCAGGGCATACAGATGTTTAACCGCCGAAACCGTACAGGGTGCGACCCTGGCGCTTCAGAGCGTAGACGACGTCCATGGCGGTGACGGTCTTCCTCTTGGCGTGCTCGGTGTAAGTGACGGCGTCGCGAATTACATTCTCTAGGAACACTTTAAGCACACCGCGAGTCTCTTCGTAGATCAAACCGGAGATACGTTTCACGCCGCCTCTGCGAGCCAGACGACGGATGGCGGGCTTCGTGATACCTTGGATGTTATCACGAAGTACCTTCCTGTGACGCTTGGCTCCTCCTTTTCCCAGACCCTTTCCTCCCTTACCGCGACCGGTCATCTTTGCAGTGGGGTTTCAAAATAACACAAACACACGATAATAAAATCAGCACGGGAGTGCGCACTCGAACGACGCGAGCGACTGGAATATTTTTTGGCGTTTTTTTTTTTTTTTTTTTTTTTTTTTTTTTCTGTAGGGCATCTCACAGCTGGTTTTGAGAAACCTTCGCTGTTTAACCGGTCAATCCTGTGGCTGCCTCAAGCTACTACACTCAAAGCCTCCAGCCAGGGCACATATATAAAACTAAGCTAAAAAGCTTAGGATGAACGCGCGCTAAGGGCACCCCCTGCGGGGTTCGAGCCTCGGCTTAGGGCGTTATCCGGAGGGAGGACATCAAAAGATGGGACGGGCTGGATCAGGAGGTTTTGATCATTATTATTAATCGGGGAATTTAAAGCTACGTGCACAGCTGCAACAACTGCTGGCACCTCGTTTTCGAGCAAGGGTCGGGGGGGAGTATCATTTACTCGGGGGCGCGGCGGTCGGGAACGCAAAGGACCTCGGCGGCGAGGTCGGAATGACGGGAGGCGTCTGTGTTTGTACACTGTGCTTGTTTCCCTATTGCTCTCCTGGAGGAGGGTTATGGGGTCATCGGGGTCTACTAGAATATGCCTTGGACGGCGAACTTTACTGATTCTACTCGGGACATAACTGGCGGCCTCGACAACCAGAGGGTTGCGATGTTTGGCCGCGGACTCAAAGAAACGCTTTGAAAGGCGTTTAAGAAACTGGTGGATTGTGGGAATCTTTAGGTCGAGGTGGAGAGCCTCGTTCCTGACGAACCATGGGGAACCTGTCGCCCTACGAAGGAATCTATTCTGCACCGTTTGCAGCCTATGTATATGACGGGGTTTTGCATGAGCAAAGACGGCACCCGCATAGGTCATGATAGGTCGAATGCACGCCGTGTAAACGCGCAATTTGCACCTAAGTGACAATTTGCTACGTGCATTCACCATGAAGAAGAGTCTACCGAGAGCGAAAGCGGCTCGCGAACGAACCATCTTTATGTGCTCTGCGAAGGTCAAATGATGATCGAGAACGACACCGAGATATTTGGCTCGCTTCTCCCAAGGGATCGGCTTGCCGAACATGGTGATCGGTCGGGGGAGGGGGTATCTGAGCCTTTTACGCAGTTTCGTGAAGAGAACCGCTTGGCTTTTATCTGGATTTACTTCTATCCGCCACTTTGTAAACCATGCGGCCAGTCTGTCGACTGCGCGTTGGAGAGTGAGGCGAATAGAGTCAGGGGATCTAGATTTGCAATAGATGGCAGTGTCGTCTGCGAACAGACCCAACTGCGAACTACGGCAACCTTTAGGGATGTCGCTAGTGTATAGCGTGAATATGAGGGGGGACACCACAGAGCCCTGAGGGACACCTGCGCGGATGGGACGGGGAGTGGATAGCGCTCCTTCGATGCGATAGCGGAAGACGCGATTCGATAAAAAGTCTCGTAAGATGAGCACGAGACGATCTGGCACACCGAGTTGGTACAGCTTGTATATTAAGCCGTTGTGCCAGACTTTATCGAACGCTTTCGCTACGTCGAAGAATACTGCACCGGTCATATAACCGTGCTGGAAACCAGCGCTTATGAATTCTACGATCCGGTGGGCCTGATGCACGCTAGAGTGCTCAGTTCGAAAGCCGAACTGTTCATTGGGGATGAGGCCCTTGGTCTCGGCGAAGTCTCTGAGGCGCTTATAAATAAGCCTCTCATAGATTTTTCCGAGAACCTTGAGCAAACTAATGGGACGGTAACTGGTAGGCTCGGTTTTGGGCTTACCGGGCTTAGGGATACCGATGACGGTGGCTTCTTTCCACGGCTGTGGGAAGATATTGTTGCTTAAGGCACCATTGAAGATGGTGGTCAAAAGCATTATTAGGTGGGCGGGGAATAGTTGGACCACCCTATTGGTGATACCATCTGAACCGGGGGCTTTTCGGGCTTTAAGACCTTTGATGATGTCGTGCACCTCGTCCGGGAGGACGGGGGGCAGCGGACAGTCAGGGTCATCAACGGGAGGGAGGGAGGCTCTACGTTCGACTTCCGCGTCGACCTTTGACAGGTGAGCTTGGTCTACTGGTAGGGAACTGGGAGTGCATTGGGCCTCGAGGCTGTCTGCGAGGCATTCAGCCTTTTCGGCATCGTCGAATGCAATGGTTTTATCGGGACGGGTCAGGGGGGGCATACCGGAAGATTGGGGAGACCTGAGTTTCCTCTGGAGCTCCCAGAAGGCCTGATGGTTTGGCTCTAGTTCGCCGAGTAACTTTCCCCAGCTCGCGTCCCGCAGCTCCGCTATACGTTTCTTTACAGATCTCTGTAAATAGCGCATATGGGCTTTGTTGGCGTTACAGGGAAAGCTATCGTACGCACGTATGGCCGCGTTCTTCTCAGTCAGTAATGCACGCACATCGTCCGGCAAGCGCCAGCGACGGTCGTCCGTCGCTGGCACTTCCCTTGAACAGTCGTTCAGGACGGATTGTACGTGATCAGTGAGTGAGTCGATCGCGGCCGTGGTGTCGGCGACAGAGTCAAAGAGATCGGGGATAGAGTCTAACTGAGGGGACGTGTTGGATTTCAGCTGTGTGCTTACTTTCTTCCAGTCCGTGACCCTCTTAGTGATAGGGGGGGCGTTCGGGTCGGGGAGACCTATGCGGGGGTCTAGTCTCATGACTACCGGGCGGTGATCAGAGTCGAGCTCTTGTACCGTTTCTATTGATTCTAACTTTAGGTTGACGTTCTTAAGGAGCGCCACATCTAAGATATCGGGGGTATAATTGGGATTGATGAGAGAGTAATGAGTGGGAGTCATCGGAGCGATGACGTCAAAAGTCAGGGAATTAGAGAGGTCGAACAGGTGTTGACCTCTGGGGTTGGTTACCGAACTATTCCAAGAGGGATGTTTGGCATTAAAATCGCCCGCTATGATGAGCGAGTTACTCATAGCGAGTAGGATCGAGAGATCGTTTGAGAGGGATTGATAGTGCCCCGGGGCGTTATCGGGGGGATTATAAGCCGATACGAGAGTGATCGGCTCGTGACCTGACATACCTAGGCGACAGGCGGAAACTTCTAATACCGAGAGGGGAGGAGGGTCTAATGGGATGCAGTGAAGCTGCTTTTTATAATATATAAGGGTGCCACCCTTGTGACAACGAGACCTGTCATTGCGAACAATCCGGTAGTTGGCAAGTGACGGGTCTCGATTGCAGGGCTTTAGGAACGTCTCTTGGATTAAGAGAACGTCAATATCGTGATCGCGGAGGAAGAGCCCTATCTCTGCCCTTTGGGTTGTTAAGCCATTGGCGTTAAAGAAGCCTATTGTTAGGGATCGGGGTTTATTTTTTGGCGTGTCGTGCTGCTTGTATTTATACTAAACGCGGAGCTCAGCGGGCGGGGGGAGAGTACAAGTGAGGTGCGCGGGGCGAGGCGAGACGGCGCTCGTCGTTCGTTGGCTGATTGGACGATGTCTCTTAAAACAGAACTTACTTACTTACTTACTTACTAACTAACTAACTAACTAACTAAACTTATTAAATAATTAGGTTATCCAAATTTTTTTTTTTAGTTTCTCCATAAAATAGAAAGAAATAAATCCAAGCGTGCCGTAATAAATAATGCTATTCGGTTTACTCGATAGGTAGGTACTTAAATCAAATATAACATAATAATTTTACAACGATCGTAGATAGGTATGAAACTTACTAACCAACCATACAGTGTAATTAAGTAAGTAACATTTACGTAATATATAGTAGGTACATTATTGTACCTATGTACTTCTCTCTCTGACATTATTCATTGTAATGTAAAATTATAAGCGATATAGGTACTTATGCGTATAAGTTGCTTATGTGGGGATCATAGTGTAGGGTTTTAGGTAGGTAGGTAGGTAGGTAGGTAGGTAGGTACTTAACGTTTTTTTTTTGTGACGTCTGATATAAAGAAACATTTAATTTTCTGATACATATGTGTGGCCCTGAAAAGGGCCTTTTATGTGAACGAACAAACGCACAGCCACAGACACGCTGCACTGCACGAAGGCAGTCTACGTGGAGGGCGATGTGTGTTGTGACGTCAGCAGTTTAAGCGCGTTCGCCTCTGATCCTGCGCGCCAACTGGATGTCCTTGGGCATGATGGTGACGCGCTTCGCGTGAATCGCGCACAGGTTGGTGTCTTCGAAGAGACCGACGAGATAAGCTTCGCTAGCCTCCTGCAGCGCCATAACAGCGGAGCTCTGGAAACGGAGATCGGTCTTGAAGTCCTGTGCGATCTCACGCACGAGACGCTGGAACGGAAGCTTGCGGATCAGCAGTTCGGTACTCTTCTGGTAGCGACGAATCTCACGGAGGGCCACAGTGCCGGGCCTGTAGCGATGGGGTTTCTTAACGCCACCGGTGGCCGGTGCGCTCTTACGCGCAGCCTTGGTGGCGAGCTGTTTCCTCGGTGCCTTACCACCGGTGGATTTACGAGCGGTCTGCTTAGTACGCGCCATTGTAAACACGGAACGAGAGATATAAAATAATCAATCAACTGAGAATACAAACTATAGATACACGCAACGGACGCGCGCGGATCTACACACTTCGAACGTACGAGAGAGAATGAAACCGTCTTTTTTTTTTTTTTTTCGGTATGGCATCTCACAGTTGGTTTAGAAAAACCATGGCTGTTTAACCGGTCAATCCTGTGGCTGCCTCAAGCTACTACACTCAAAGCCTCCAGCCAGGGCACATATATAAAACTAAGCTAAAAAGCTTAGGATGAACGCGCACTAAGGGCACCCCCTGCGGGGTTCGAGCCTAGGCTTAGGGCGTTATCCGGAGGGAGGACATCAAAAGATGGGACGGGCTGGATCAAGAGGTTTTGATCATTATTATTAATCGGGGAATTTAAAGCTACGTGCACAGCTGCAACAACTGCTGGCACCTCGTTTTCGAGCAAGGGTCGGGGGGGAGTATCATTTACTCGGGGGCGCGGCGGTCGGGAACGCAAAGGACCTCGGCGGCGAGGTCGGAATGACGGGAGGCGTCTGTGTTTGTACACTGTGCTTGTTTCCCTATTGCTCTCCTGGAGGAGGGTTATGGGGTCATCGGGGTCTACTAGAATATGCCTTGGACGGCGAACTTTACTGATTCTACTCGGGACATAACTGGCGGCCTCGACAACCAGAGGGTTGCGATGTTTGGCCGCGGACTCAAAGAAACGCTTTGAAAGGCGTTTAAGAAACTGGTGGATTGTGGGAATCTTTAGGTCGAGGTGGAGAGCCTCGTTCCTGACGAACCATGGGGAACCTGTCGCCCTACGAAGGAATCTATTCTGCACCGTTTGCAGCCTATGTATATGACGGGGTTTTGCATGAGCAAAGACGGCACCCGCATAGGTCATGATAGGTCGAATGCACGCCGTGTAAACGCGCAATTTGCACCTAAGTGACAATTTGCTACGTGCATTCACCATGAAGAAGAGTCTACCGAGAGCGAAAGCGGCTCGCGAACGAACCATCTTTATGTGCTCTGCGAAGGTCAAATGATGATCGAGAACGACACCGAGATATTTGGCTCGCTTCTCCCAAGGGATCGGCTTGCCGAACATGGTGATCGGTCGGGGGAGGGGGTATCTGAGCCTTTTACGCAGTTTCGTGAAGAGAACCGCTTGGCTTTTATCTGGATTTACTTCTATCCGCCACTTTGTAAACCATGCGGCCAGTCTGTCGACTGCGCGTTGGAGAGTGAGGCGAATAGAGTCAGGGGATCTAGATTTGCAATAGATGGCAGTGTCGTCTGCGAACAGACCCAACTGCGAACTACGGCAACCTTTAGGGATGTCGCTAGTGTATAGCGTGAATATGAGGGGGGACACCACAGAGCCCTGAGGGACACCTGCGCGGATGGGACGGGGAGTGGATAGCGCTCCTTCGATGCGATAGCGGAAGACGCGATTCGATAAAAAGTCTCGTAAGATGAGCACGAGACGATCTGGCACACCGAGTTGGTACAGCTTGTATATTAAGCCGTTGTGCCAGACTTTATCGAACGCTTTCGCTACGTCGAAGAATACTGCACCGGTCATATAACCGTGCTGGAAACCAGCGCTTATGAATTCTACGATCCGGTGGGCCTGATGCACGCTAGAGTGCTCAGTTCGAAAGCCGAACTGTTCATTGGGGATGAGGCCCTTGGTCTCGGCGAAGTCTCTGAGGCGCTTATAAATAAGCCTCTCATAGATTTTTCCGAGAACCTTGAGCAAACTAATGGGACGGTAACTGGTAGGCTCGGTTTTGGGCTTACCGGGCTTAGGGATACCGATGACGGTGGCTTCTTTCCACGACTGTGGGAAGATATTGTTGCTTAAGGCACCATTGAAGATGGTGGTCAAAAGCATTATTAGGTGGGCGGGGAATAGTTGGACCACCCTATTGGTGATACCATCTGAACCGGGGGCTTTACGGGCTTTAAGACCTTTGATGATGTCGTGCACCTCGTCCGGGAGGACGGGGGGCAGCGGACAGTCAGGGTCATCAACGGGAGGGAGGGAGGCTCTACGTTCGACTTCCGCGTCGACCTTTGACAGGTGAGCTTGGTCTACTGGTAGGGAACTGGGAGTGCATTGGGCCTCGAGGCTGTCTGCGAGGCATTCAGCCTTTTCGGCATCGTCGAATGCAATGGTTTTATCGGGACGGGTCAGGGGGGGCATACCGGAAGATTGGGGAGACCTGAGTTTCCTCTGGAGCTCCCAGAAGGCCTGATGGTTTGGCTCTAGTTCGCCGAGTAACTTTCCCCAGCTCGCGTCCCGCAGCTCCGCTATACGTTTCTTTACAGATCTCTGTAAATAGCGCATATGGGCTTTGTTGGCGTTACAGGGAAAGCTATCGTACGCACGTATGGCCGCGTTCTTCTCAGTCAGTAATGCACGCACATCGTCCGGCAAGCGCCAGCGACGGTCGTCCGTCGCTGGCACTTCCCTTGAACAGTCGTTCAGGACGGATTGTACGTGATCAGTGAGTGAGTCGATCGCGGCCGTGGTGTCGGCGACAGAGTCAAAGAGATCGGGGATAGAGTCTAACTGAGGGGACGTGTTGGATTTCAGCTGTGTGCTTACTTTCTTCCAGTCCGTGATCCTCTTAGTGATAGGGGGGGCGTTCGGGTCGGGGAGACCTATGCGGGGGTCTAGTCTCATGACTACCGGGCGGTGATCAGAGTCGAGCTCTTGTACCGTTTCTATTGATTCTAACTTTAGGTTGACGTTCTTAAGGAGCGCCACATCTAAGATATCGGGGGTATAATTGGGATTGATGAGAGAGTAATGAGTGGGAGTCATCGGAGCGATGACGTCAAAAGTCAGGGAATTAGAGAGGTCGAACAGGTGTTGACCTCTGGGGTTGGTTACCGAACTATTCCAAGAGGGATGTTTGGCATTAAAATCGCCCGCTATGATGAGCGAGTTACTCATAGCGAGTAGGATCGAGAGATCGTTTGAGAGGGATTGATAGTGCCCCGAGGCGTTATCGGGGGGATTATAAGCCGATACGAGAGTGATCGGCTCGTGACCTGACATACCTAGGCGACAGGCGGAAACTTCTAATACCGAGAGGGGAGGAGGGTCTAATGGGATGCAGTGAAGCTGCTTTTTATAATATATAAGGGTGCCACCCTTGTGACAACGAGACCTGTCATTGCGAACAATCCGGTAGTTGGCAAGTGACGGGTCTCGATTGCAGGGCTTTAGGAACGTCTCTTGGATTAAGAGAACGTCAATATCGTGATCGCGGAGGAAGAGCCCTATCTCTGCCCTTTGGGTTGTTAAGCCATTGGCGTTAAAGAAGCCTATTGTTAGGGATCGGGGTTTGAGCCTAGCTAACACCGTATTATCCATTGAAGGTTTTAGGTGTGATAGCTAGGCTATCTAGGACTTGCGTAATATCCGGATACGCATTATAAATAGACTGTATCTGAGGGATATTGCCTTGAGCGGAGATGATTAGGTTGGCCATTGCCTTTGCGCGCGGGGAGACAAATGCCATATAGGTCGAGGTAATGATATTGAATGAATCAAGACCTTGGCGCTGCGCGGTCGCGGGACCGGCAGTCGGGGGACGCGGGGCTTGAGGAGCGGGAGCGGGCGCAGGTTTAGCGAGGGGCGCGGCGGGCGCAGCGGGCGCGGGGGGCGCAGAGTGCGCGGGGGGCGCTGAGGGCGCGGGTGGCGCGGTGCCACGGAAGCGGGGGTCCCTAAGGTTGAGGAGGGGGCGGGGGGGCGGGGGAGGGAAATGACCGTAAGAGGGCACCAAGGCAGGGAAAGACTGCTGGTGGTGGAGATAGTTCCACGGACTAGGCCTCTGAGGGCTTAGTCGTTGGGGCATAAGGGCGGAGGGGATCCTGTAAGAGGATGAGGAGGGAGTTTCCCTTTGCTGGCGAGCGCCGGAGCGCTTCCCCAGCTTGGGAGAAGATGCCTTAGGGGCTTTAGAGCAACCCCGGTAGTTAGCCGGGTGGCCCTCTTTGCCGCATAAAACGCAGCTGGGAGGTACGGTACAGAGGGTACGGTCTTTGGGTCGCGAACAGTCGGAAGTGCTATGCTCGCCCAGGCACTTTACGCATCTGGGTGTAGCATGGCAATTCCGCTGGGAATGGCCGTATAGCTGGCAACGGTGGCATTGTCCGACAATGCCACTCTTTTGGGGTTTCTCAATCTCGAACCCTGTGAGATGACACAGGGAGCGAATTTGGAAAATCGGGTGATGGCCCTCAACGGGCGGGCATATAACTAGGACCATGTCGTAGAGGTCACCGCCTCTAGAGCGGTGCATGCGATGGACCTCGTCTACCGGGACGTTTTGCGACTGAAGGTCGGCAAGAATATCGGATGGGAGGATCTCCCTGGGGATGCGTTTTATTACGACGCGGACTTGTTTTTCTTCCGGGAGGGAGTAGGTGTGGTATGACACACCTCTCGCTCTCAGAAGACGGGTTAGTTCCCTATAATCTTTCGATGTAGGGACAAGGATTTTAATACCCTGTTGGGTGTTTCGGGCCGAGGTGAAGTCGATCTTGTGATCGACGCACCATTTGGAAATGTCCGTCCACTTCCCTTTGTCCTGAATGAACAAGGGGGGTGGAGGGGCAATCTTTCTCGCGGGGGGCGCGGGGGAATCCTTCGCGGAGGATGACGCGGTCGGGGGGGCTACGGGAGCGGGGGGCGCGGGGGTATCCTTCGCGGAGGATGACGACGACGCGATCGGAGGGGCAGTAGAGGTAGAGGGGACGGGGGCGGGGGCGGGGGGGGCTACGGTAGCGCGAGTCGCGGCTGTAGCGCGTTTGCCGGATTTAATGGTGATGGTGGACGAAGAGGAGTCAGAGTCCTCTACCGCGGCGACCTTACTGGCCTGCGCGGAGATCTGCTTCCTGTTCTTCCTCTTTCTCGCCTTTCCTTGGACGGCTGTGAAGCCGTCTTCGGAAAGGGAGGAAGAGGTAGAAGAGGCGGCAGCGGACCTTTCCTCGTCTTCTTCCTCTGAGTTATGAGAGTACGGGGTGGGGGGGCGCTTTGAAGAAGCGGGGGCGGGGAGGGGGGCGTCGGTGTCCATTGACACTGACGGGGGGGGGGAGGGAGATCGGGGTGAATCTATATTTGGGGTATCTAAAGCATCACTGAAGGTAGTGATGCTGGAGTCAGAGTGACTCTTAATTTGGTCTAAGACCTTGTCTACTTGGTCCCCATATTGACCTTTAAGAGAGGGTTCCTTATGGAAGAATAGGTCAATCAGCTGTACGAGCAGCTTGATTACATTTTCGTAATCTGGCTGTTTAGCCATTATTGGGGGGGGGGGGGGGGGGATGCCTATATAATCCTATCTCCCCGGTGGGTATGCCGGGGATGTGTAACAATCCCTCCCTGTCGGGTAAAGACAGGGAGGATGAGTGCCTATCGGTGAGCCCTAAGCTTGCTTTGGCCCGTTGCCTATCTTAATGTGCAACGGGGTCCTATCCAGTCTAGTGCGCCGGGTGTAGACACACCCGATCGACACAGGGTGAGTAGCTGTGAAGGGAATACTGTCACCACGTGTTGACTAGGAGATCCCCCAAGGCCAAACACTGGGACCCGGCCAATTCACTGCCTCACCCTGAAGGGGATCAGCGGGTGTGTTGGGTCAACACCCCACTCGGCTTCGTTGGCACCGTATGGTATCCACCGAGTGACCACGAAACTGTGGTTTTACCCAGAAGGGGCCTAGTGAAGCTACACACACGTATTTTCTGTTATAGAAATAAGATAGCCTTGAAAAAGGCCGTTTTTCGATCTTAGTCCAATCGATTGACGATTGGAGACCGGATGTAGTCGGGTGACTAAGAGAATCGTTACGTAAACGCAACGGAATATGACTCAAGAACACTGAGTCATGAACGGGAGAGCGCAAGCACACAACCGTCCGTGACCAGTGCCGAGCGTCGAGTGTTGTACAGAAGTGCGCGCGAATCTAGATATAATGCGGAAACCGTCTTGGATAGAGTTCTGCTTTTATAGTAATGCACGTAAGCGGGCAGGAGAGCGCGCGCCCTCTTTAGTACAACGATGTTACTAAAATTGTTACAAAGCAATGAATGTAATTACGCATATCTGTAATGTTGTTATTTATTTATTTATTTACTTACTTACTTATTTATTAATCATAGAAAAATACCAGTCTGTCTAACTGTAAACTGTAGATAAACAATGAACAAAAATAACCCCCCCCCCCCCCTCCCCTCCTCTCCCCTCTCCTCTCCTCTCCTCTAGTATAACTCAAATGGAACATTATTTAGATCCATAATAATTTTTCCTTATGTGAAAATTATATTAAAATCGTTCGACGTCTTATGATTGTTAGGTACCTACAGTCTTATCTACTTTACTTGCATCTTAATACACTATTACGCTATCTATCTATCTATATACCGGCTATACTTTACGCGGGTAGTTTCTTGTGTATGTTGTATTTCTTGATGCATAGTCATCCATACTTACTATGTATAAAGCCTGTTAAGTCTTCATTCAATTCGTGATTATGATACAAAGTTACTTATTTACTTATGTATGTAGGTAGGTAGGTAGGTAGGTAGGTAGGTATTTATTTATTTATTTGTTTAATAATTGGTAGTAGTAGTATTTGTAGTAACGTTTTGACTGGCATCAAATTTAAAGAAACGTGAATTTATCACATGAACATATTTGTGGCCCTGAAAAGGGCCTTTTGTTTTTACTCCAGCCATCCCACGGTGTGCGTGCGTGCGCGCCCAGACGTTTGTCGTGGTTTGCTCGTAGCACGTGCATAGTGCGCGTCTCGTATGTACATACATGACACACAGCGGATAGGTACCTATGTGTATGTATGTATGTATGTATGCACATTACGATGACACTAACACAATTAACACGCACCGCAGTCAACAAGACACACAAACAAAGCGCACTGGGTTTAACACTGTACACAAACACGAGGCGGCGTTGAGACGGAGCGTCGGCGGCTCTGGCTAGCCTACCGACCGACCGCTCACTTGGAGCTGGTGTATTTGGTGACGGCCTTGGTGCCCTCACTGACGGCGTGCTTGGCGAGCTCGCCGGGCAGCAGGAGCCTGACGGACGTCTGCACCTCCCTGGACGTGATGGTCGATCTCTTGTTGTAGTGGGCGAGACGGGAAGCTTCGGCGGCGATGCGCTCGAAGATGTCGTTCACGAACGAGTTCATGATAGACATGGCCTTGCTGGAGATACCGGTGTCGGGGTGCACCTGCTTCAGGACCTTGTAGATGTAGATGGCGTAACTCTCCTTCCTCTTGTGCTTCTTCTTCTTCTTGTCGGTCTTGGAGATGTTCTTCTGGGCTTTGCCAGACTTCTTGGCGGCTTTACCACTTGTCTTGGGCGGCATTATGAAATTGTCAAGTACACGTGCTACCGAAACGGAGTTCAGTTGCAGTATAGTTCGCTCACACTTTTCAACAGTCGTATTTATACGCACAGCGCACGGCGCACAGTTGCGGCAAGTGGTGAGAAAATCGACGCAGCAGCGGACCAATCCCAACGCTCCTAAGCCAGAGTGCAGAACGCGCGCGAGGAGAGGGGTTGCGGAGGGGGGAGGAGAAGGGGAGGGGAGGGGGCCATGCGATGCTTGTGTTCGTCATTATTGAAAATGTAAAAATGAAAAATTAAATTCAAGAAAAGGTAAAATATTAACTTACTAAATAAAAATTACATTAGAAATAGGTATCATACCCAACTGATTTTATATTATTAAATAATCCATTTGAATAAGATTTAAAGGTTTCGAAACCTTTTCCTGCTCACATTATTTATTTATTTATTTATTTATTTATTTATTTAGTTAGTTAGTTAGTAAAAATTAATTATTATCATCTTCGTCAACTGCAATTCTGTATAAGTATGTTATCATCTTAAATAATAAACATCGTTGTCGTGATCTTATTTCTGTTATACATGTCTGTACTTACTTAAATAGTACCTATAATAATATTAGGTATTAACTCACGAGGAGAAGGTAGGTACTGCCTACTGTAACTAACTAACTTTGCGTTTGTCTGTAATGGCTCAAGTAAGTATAGTGACACATTCAATAATTTATGTGTACCTATGTAGCTACATTATAGTTTCAAATAAAAATGAATCTCCTTCCTTACAGCTTACTTGTAAAGAGAGTGCGTGAGGTAGGTAGGTAGGTAAGTAAGTAAGTAAGTAAGTAAGTAAGTAAGTAAGTAAGTAAGTAAGTAAGTAAGTAAGTAAGTAAGTAAGTAAGTAAGTAGGTAAGTAAGTAGGTAGGTAGGTACGTTTTTGTTTGACGACAACACTGATAAAGAAACTGTCTTTGTTATAATATTTGACGAATCATATTGTGGCCCTGAAAAGGGCCTTTTGTTTTGAATGCATACGAGCGGAGAGCATCGCGCAACCAACCGACATAATAGATATAGCCATAAATATTATATCGAAGTACGCGTGCGGGGGCACTCGCACGAAGCACCACGTGTGTGTTTAAGCCTTCTTCTCGGTCTTCTTGGGCAGTAGCACGGCCTGGATGTTCGGCAGCACACCACCTTGAGCGATCGTCACACCGGAGAGCAGCTTGTTCAACTCCTCGTCGTTGCGGATGGCCAATTGAAGATGACGCGGGATGATCCTGGTCTTCTTGTTGTCTCTCGCAGCGTTACCGGCCAACTCGAGGACCTCAGCAGCCAGATACTCCATCACGGCGGCCAAGTAGACGGGAGCGCCGGCACCCACGCGCTCTGCGTAGTTTCCGTTACGCAGCAGCCTGTGAATACGACCCACAGGGAACTGGAGCCCAGCACGGTTGGAACGGGACTTTGCCTTTCCCTTCACCTTGCCACCTTTACCGCGACCAGACATAATTGAAAGATTTGTTTATAGAACAACTCACGAAAACAACGAAACACGCGTACAGAAGTGCGCGCGAATCTAGATATAATGCCCCGAGAGTTGTGGATGTCGCGACGCCCCCGCAAGGGGGCGTGGCGAGCGGGGTCAGGGCTTCGCCCTTCGCCCGCGGTGGCCATACAGTGACCCATTAAAATGGGCCCCTCAATTAGGTTTGCCTCGGACGGCTAAAAGAACAGACTACACTTTTGTGAAGCAAAAGTGCATCTATGTTATTGGTTGCTATGAATATTTCTGTAGGCGCGCCACGACGCCAGCTCCTGGCGCCGCTTTCTTCACGACATCCCGGCGGTCTGTCCCCGCCAGGTGAGACCCCCGGTTACCCGGGGGAGGCCCAGCGAGAACGACCAGCGACGGTGATGCCGACTCGACGCCCTACAGGTCTAATATGTAGCTTCCCCCTCTCCCCGCTTACAGATCGAGCCGTTTACGGTTTGAGGGGTAGGCAGTCGCGTATGTGTGAGCGGCTAGTGTTGTAATGTAACACCGCTCAGTGTATACGTGCGTCGCGACCCGCATCGCGCCCGCACGTGTTGTGTTTAGATGCATGTGTAGTTGTGAATGTCTGTATACAGCTATGTGACGTGCCTATATTAACTTAGAACACGCCACACAGCAGATGTATGTGTACATCTGTAGAGTCTTATTATTTCGGGTAAGCTGCGTGTAACCTGGATGCTGCTTACCCGAGGCGTCATTCCGGTGCGATGGGGTCAGGGTCCGCTACCAGGTCGCGGGGCAGGGGTTTCGCGTCAGGCGGCCGCGCGTGCAATGGCGCTATCTGCCTGACATGGGGCCAGGCAGAGGCGTCGGCACGCGCGAACATGGCCTTCGCGAGTCGCCTCACAAACTCATCCAGGCTCTCGATCCCGAGGTCCCGCTGGATGACATCGTTCCTCACGTAGCGAGGAGCGTCTACAATTGTCCGCAACGCAAGGTTTTGTTGCGTGCGGAGCAGCTTCCGGCTCAACTCGCTCGTGAGGGCGAACCAAGCGGGAGCGGCGTACGTCAAGACTGAGCGCACGTACATCTTGTACACGCTCAGCTTGACGCGCACCGGGATGCGGGACGAGAGCACGGGTCTGAGCAGGTTGCGGGCGACCATACCCCGCGCGGCGACCTCGCGGACGTGGGGCCCCATCGAGAGGCGGCGGTCGATGGTCACACCCAGGTACTTAGCCCGGGGCGACCAATCGACTGCTGCTCCTTGTAGCTTCAAGGGTGGTGGGAGGGGTGTGTTCCCCGTGATCAGCGCCTGCGTCTTACCCACGTTAACCGAAAGCCGCCATTTGGACAGCCACTCCGGGAGAGCGTCTAGGGCGCGCTGCATCTTGACCGCCGCGTACTTCGCATTGAGCGATGTAGTGATGTACGCGGCGTCATCTGCATACAGCGCGAGCATCGAGTTTTCAGTGGTGGGGATGTCGTCGGTGTAACGTGAGTAACACGCAGGCGAAACGCAGCTACCCTGTGGTACACCCGCGAGCACCGGGCGGGCGCTGGACAGCGCTCCGTCGACCACCACCCTCACTGTCCTGTGGAAGAGAAAACTAGACACCACTTTAACAACGCGACGGGGCGCGCCTGAAGTGGCCAGCTTATATATCAGGCCCTCATGCCATACACGGTCGAAGGCCTTCTCCATGTCGAGGAATACTGCCACCGAGTATTCCTTTTTATTTCTTGCCGCTGCGAGGTGGTGCAGTACCCTCGACAGCTGGAGCGTCGTGCTGTGTTCCGGCCGGAACCCAAACTGTTCCGGTCGTGGTTCGATGTGCGGTTGGAGATGTCGCAGCAGGAGTGTCTCGAACACCTTCGAGACTGTCGGCAGCAGGGTGATCGGCCGATAGCTCTCCGGCTTCATGATGTTCTTTCCCGCCTTGGGCAGCATAATGACGCGCCCTTCCTTCCAAGAGTCGGGAAACGCCCCGGTGCGCAGTACCGCCGTAAACAGGCGCGCCAGTGCCGCTACCATACGGAACGGCAAGTGGCGCAGCGCTGTATTTGTGATACCGTCAGCACCGGGCGCCTTCCTGGGCTTGGTCCTGAGGATGGCGCGTCTAACTGCGCCAGGCGAGAAGAAAATGGGATCCTCTTCGGGGGCTATCGGCATTGCGAAGTAGTCTCTCAGGTGTTGCTCGACTGCTGCGACATGGTCGTTGTCGCTAGTCGGGTTGGGCTGGAACTGACGCTCCAGATGCTCTGCGAAGACCTCCGCCCGGTCCTCTGCTCTATACTTGAGCGCCCCGTCGCTATTCAGCAGTGGGCGCACCGGGGCTGGGGTATTCGAGAGTTGGCGGCAGAGTTTGTGCAACGACGGCCAACTGTCCGTCGTTGCGTCGATGCGTTCTTCCCAGCCCGCGGCGGTGTGGGCCGATAACTCGGCCTTCACCTTGTCCGCGAGACGGTTAAGTTGGGTCTTCAAAGTGGGGCATCTCGACTGTTGCCACTGCTTGCGCAGGCGCCTCTTCTTGGCTATCATTTCTGTGACACGTACCGGCAGGGGCGGCAAAAGCACTCTCCCCTGCGGCAGTGTCGTCGTCGCCGCTTGTAAGGCGCTTTGGATGCAAGCAGTGACGTCACCCGCCGTCTGGTCCACGTCCGCGGAGGTGACGATAGGCCGAGTCGGCGTGGTGGTGTCTAGTATCTCCTCGAAGGTTGTCCAATCCGTGCGTCGGCGTGGCGCTATGGGCTTCATCCGGGTCGGCATGCCCGATAGGACGACGAGCACTGGCTGGTGGTCCGACTGCAGCTCGTCGTCGATCACTTGTTGTGTGATCTGGCAGTGTAGCCCTCGGTGGACTACGACGTCCAGCACATCTGGCATCTGTAGGACTGATCCAGGATAGTGAGTGGGTGTCTCGGGGCCGGACACCGAGTAACCGAAGGCTTCCGCGTCCGCGAAGAGCCGTCTTCCCCCGGTATTCGTGTGCATGGAGTTCCACGCTGGGTGCTTGCAATTTAGGTCACCGGCGAGGAGGACCGCGTTGCCACTTAGCGTGCTGATTAGCGCCCGCAGCTCGGCCACAACAAGGGGGGCCGCGGGCGGCTTGTAGCACGCGTAAATGTTTAAGTCCTCACCGGCAACGTGCAGCTGCACACCCAGCGCGTAGAAGCTGCTGAGAGACGGCAAGGGGAGCTCCTGATGGACGACTCTTCGCCTCACTAGTACCGCCAGACCACGGTAGCGGGCGTGTAATGCCGACCTTTCATCCTTCCTGTAGACGTGATAACCTGGGAACCTAACCCTGTCCTCGGGTCCCAGGTGTGTCTCGCTGATTAGCGCCACGTCGACGTCTTGATCCCGAAGGAGGTGGCGGAGGGGGGCGACCTTATCCCTAAGGCCGCGAGCGTTCCAATGTATAATCCTTAACGGCTTAGCCATCACAAAGTGATAGTAAGGTGGCCAAACCGTCAAGGATAACCGCTTCAATGTCTCGGCCCTGCCTTATTGCTCTAATTAAATCCATTAGAAGCTTTATCGCACAGGTTGTGAACTCGTTCTTATTTTTAGTTTCAATATTCGACAAAGTTTTTGCCGATGTCTTGGACGAATGTGCGTACTCAGCGCCGCCACTCGTCGATGTTGTGAACTTTTCTAGTTCCGTTGTCTGCCGCTGTATCTTAGAGATTTTGACCGCGGTAGTGGCGGCGCCGTGCGGCTTTTGGGCGAACCTTTGTGCTTCTCCGCTTTGCCGCTGCGCCGGATTGGCGCTGCTTGTAGGTTCGCCCAGTCGAGTTTCAGTCGGCTCCCTCGGTGCAACCTGTGCGATGGTTAAGGCAGGGGCGGCCGTAGGGGGGTCTTCTTGTGTAATAATTTGGGGGGAAGCCTTCTTCTTCCTTTTCCCCCCACGTCTTTTCTTCCTCCGCCCTGAGGAGGGGGCTTGCGTACGGCTAGTGGGCTCGTTGGCCGCCGCCATTAGCGTCTTGCCTTGAGTCTCATTGCCGGTTGCCATCTGGGCTTGCTGCCTGGCTCCTTGAGCCCGACTTGTGGCCGTAATGGCGACGGTCCCCGCCCGCTTGTTCTTGATCTCCTTTTCAAAAACCGGGCATTTTGTGTTGTTCGCGGGATGGGGGCCACCACAGTTTGCGCATGTGGCCGGCTCCTCCCGCGGACGCGGACAATCCCTGGCCGCGTGCTCGCCCCCGCATCGCACACAAGCGAGCGGGCGGTGGCACTGGTGCGAGCTGTGTCTGAAACGCTGGCACCGGTGACACTGCGCGGGCCCACGTTTTCCACGCCAAGCCTCTATCTTGACACCACACATATTCATGAATACTGTGGTGCCATATATTTGTCTGACGTCCGGGGTTTTCTTGAGTATTGCATGGAATACACAACCGGGTCGTCCTAGTGCGCCTTTTATGTGGCGCACATACTCCGGTTGGTATCCCAACTCCCGGAGTTCCTCCTCAATCTCCTTCGGGTCCGTATCCGCCGGTAGGCCCCTGATGGCGATCTTCAGATTTTTCTCCGCTGGCAGCGAGTAGGCAAACCAGCTGACGCCGCTGCTCTTCTCCAGGCCCGTTAGGTAGCGCTGGACCAGCCTGTACTCGTCCTCGGTTTCCGGGGTGAACCTCACCCCGGTCCCGTACGGACGCGCGTTAGGAGGCCGGCCCAACTTTTCCCTAATGGCCCGGAAGTGTGCGGCCCAATTGGGCAGCGTCTCAACCACCAGCGGTGGGAATCGCAGCTTCTTCTTTCCCGGCTTCTGTGCAGACGACGTTGTTGCCGTCGCGACGCCGGGGGTGGCATCAGGGGGGGCGGTAGTAGTAGTAGCAGGGGCAGGGGGTAAGAAAAGAGCACTTACCCCTGCAGGTGACGCAGGTGGCGTCGGTGATTCCGGTGGTGTGCGCCGGCGGACCGCGTCGGAAAAGGTGGGCGATTCGGGTGCGTCCCGACCCCGCGGCGCGCGTTCGCGCTGTGGCCGCGGCGGGTCAAGACAGTACCGCTTCGCCTCGTCCGACGCGGTCTCGCCTGAGCTTCTTCTTCGTCGCTGGGGCCTGGACCCGAGTTGGTACTCAAAGTCGAGCCCCAGCGACAGCAATGGTGATTCCGGGGTGGGTTTCCTCGCCCCGGCGCCAGGTCCCACGGTGGGCCGCTGTCCGGATCGCGGGGTCATGTCCGGGGACATGTCTTCGCGACCGGAGGCGGCCGAGCCCACGGATGCCAGCGACATGCTCGACCCCGCACGCGAGGAGCATGCCGACAGCATGGCGGGCGAATCGTAGGCCGAGGTCCGGGGGGGCGCCGGTGAGTCCGGCGCCATCGAGGTGGGTGGTGCCGGCCGAACAAACGGCCCAGCACTGGCGGGTCGCTCCCGCTCAGCCATCACCGGTCCCGCCAGCAAGAGGCGGGGGCCGGGAGAGGCGACGCGGGGAGCAGCCGCGCCTGTGGACTGCTTTGTTTGCGGCGGTGAGACAAACCGCGGCGGCGGAGCGGCGGTCCGAGTCGGGGGCGCACGGGCCCGCGCCGACAATGTTGTGGCACGCGGGGCCGGTAGCGCGGGATATTCAGCGCGAGGCGCGCCGGAGCGCGCAGCGGGCGCGTTTGGGTGACCGGGCGCGAGGGCGCGCGCGGCTGGCGTTGGTGCGCGCGCTTGCTGTGCGCGGCTTGAGCTTGCGGCCGGCCCCGGGGCCTGTATGGGCACCGGGCGGAACGCGGCGGGGCGGACTGGAACGGTGTGCGGCCGGCTCGTCGACGGCGTAGGCGCAACGCGCGCAGGCGCCGATGACGTCGGTGGGCCGGTGGCACCGACAGCGCTCGCTTCCCGCCTCTTTGTAGCGGCGGTGACAGCTGGGTCTTCCTTCTGCTGAGTTGTCTTCTGGGTCTTTTTCTTCACTTTTTGGGGGCCGGCCGGTGGCGCACCGGATGACGCGTCGCCGATATTCGGCAGCGACGTCGCCCGATCCAACACCGGACGGTCCTCCTGGGTCCCGGCATCGCGGCCCAACGAGCCGCGCTTGCCGGGATTTGGCATCGCCGGAGGGGTTTTGGTGCTCCGCGACCGCGACGGCGCGAACGCCGGGCGTCCGGGACGGCTCCCCCTGTGTCTGCACAGGTACTATATTCCCTGTGCAACCACAGAGAGAGTCGGGGTTAAAATATTGCGGTCCGCGCGGAATTTCTAACTTTTTGCGTTGGGTTGGTTGTCAGAGCGACCAATAGCCAATCCAATGCCCCGAGAATTTATGTCCGCGCGTTTTTATACTTACTCCGTGTAGCTGTGTCAATGGGGGGGGGTGCACAGCTAACGAAACAAATTCACAAAACGCGCAAGCGCTCTCAAGCCAAGCGGCTTCACGTACACTGCACCATGGTTAAGGGGTGGGTAGAGATTTAGCACAATTTTCTAACTTCATAAAGTGCAATTCATAAAATAACTTTTCTTATTAGGTAGGTACCTATTTAATTATTAATTGTTTGTAATGTAAAAATGAAAAGTCTCAATTCTGTTGAATAAGTTTTGAAATGGGATTGTATGAAAGTAGGTAGGTACCTGAAGTAAAAACCAATACGATTTTCATTTATTTTTGTTGAATAATCAAACTTATTTACGTACCTACGAAGAGTTGTACCATAACATTTCCTCCTTTTCCCTGAGTAAATTAATTACAGATTTATTTATTGGACTGTAAGCAATAGTGTCGAATATTGAAAGAAATCGAACGTGCTAGTACAGTGGAAATAGGAAATTGTATTCATGTATAACAGTTCGTGTACCTATCTATCTATAAATGTGTATGTTGTTATTAGGTAGGTAGGTAGGTAGGTAGGTAGGTAGGTAGGTAGGTAGGTAGGTAGGTAGGTAGGTAGGTATATTATAACGTTTTGACTCTCTGTTTTAGAAACGAATATTTTTCATATTCATGATAGTTTTGTTAGCCCTGAAAAGGGCTTTTTGGTATGGTGAGCGCATGCACGCGCGCTAAGCATCTCGGTGCCGCCGTCCATGGTTTCTTTCTTCAGTTGCTGCTTGCTTCTGATGAAGAATCGTTGGTTGGTGACGAGCTCGAGACACGTCGAGCGCGTTCCGCACCCTCCTTCCCGAGGACGATAGACGCGTACGTACTGCTGCGGGCGCGCGGTTGGACGATGATGAAAACAAACGCACAAAGCACGCGCGCGCCTCTCTCTGTACAGTGTATTTACATTATAGGTATAAAACACACAAACTGCACAGTAGGTAAGACGCGCACGCACATTTTGTCACTATATCACTCATCAGATGTGTTCTTGTTGTTGTTGTTGTTCTTGTTGTAGTATTGATGGTGGGTGGTGATGGTGGTGGTCAGCCGACTCTGCGCCGCTGTCGTCGTCGCCGTCGCCGTCGCCGGTGTAACGCGAACGTGACCGTAGCTTACTTCTTAGCGGCGGACGCTTTCTTGGCTGCCGGCTTAGACTTGGGTGTAGCCGCGGCCTTCTTGGGTTTAGGTGCTTTAGGTTTCTTGGTAGGTGGCTTCGCTGTCTTTTTAGCTTTGGGAGCGGCGCCTCCCTTCGCCTTGGCGGGGGTGGCGGCTTTCTTGGGTGCCGGCTTCTTCTTAGCGGCGGCGGCCTTCTTGTCCTTGGCGGCGGCGGCTGCCGATGCCTTGGACTTTGAAGGCGAGGCAGAGGCGGCAGCGGCGGCGGCTGCTGCCTTCTTGGTCTTGGCGCCGGCCGCAGAGGCGGTCGCCTTTTTCGCCTTCGCGGCGGCGGCGGGCGCCTTGCCGGCGGCCTTGCCAGCTGCACCGGCGGGTTTCTTGGCGTGGTGCGATTTCGACTCGAGCTTGAAGGAACCGGAGGCGCCCTTGCCCTTGGTCTGGATCAGTGCGCCAGATTCGACGGCGCTCTTCAGATATTTCCTGATGAACGGAGCTAGTTTCTCCGCGTCGACCTTGTACTGCGCGGCGATGTACTTCTTGATAGCCTGCAGGGAAGATCCGCTGCGCTCCTTCATCTCCTTGATAGCGTTGTTGACCATCTCAGATGTTTTGGGATGGGTCGGCTTCGCTTTGGGTTTCTTCGCGGCACCGGCACCGCCAGCCTGCCTCGCCTGCTTCTTCGCTGGTGTAGCGGGCGCGGGAGCCTCGGTAGCTACTGCGGTGTCTGCCATTTTATTTTTGAAAATGATTATTCTTCACACAACACACACTGTTAAAAGTAAGTAAGTAAGTAAGAGAGAGACTTAGATGTCGCCACTTATAGGTTTTACGAATTTCGTATACGTACGCTTAGGTACGACAGAACTTTACCGTAACGAGCGCCGTGATGTCGCGGGACGTTTTCTCGTAGGAACGCTCGAAAGTTTTCACTAACACGTATCTAATAAAATAAACAAAAAGAATGGTTAACGGCGATTAGGGCATCGAGATTTTACGTTTTCGGACAGTACATGAAGTTGACGATGCGGGTGTGCGAATTCGGGACGAGTGAGGTGCGCGTTCAGCCGGTGGCGGCGTTTTATTTTGACGACTGGGTGCGAAGCGTAGGTCGGGTCGTGTTCAAAACGTTATTTTCTCTATAAAAGTGATAGTTAGTGGCGATCGAGGTCGACGCGTCAACAAGGAGGATATCGAGCTTGTGTGGTAACAGGACTTCGTCGATATCACACCCTCTCGCGAAGGTATTATCGACCTAAAAGTGAAGCGTCGTAAAACACCGCGAGCGCCGAACTGTTAAGGACGGACGACTCCGTCCAGGACGTGCAACCTATTAATATAGTAATATTAAAAGACGGGAGTGCCCTTAGACGAGTGGACAGTATACAGATCGATATAATCGCATCTGGAAGCGTATTAAACAATGTGTAAAACGACAATAGACCTTCCCGTCGCAGCCGCGTACTCGGGCTTGCGGGCGCGCCAGTACCGTACCTACGCGGCTGACCCGTGTACAGCGTTCTCCTCTTCACATATTAAGCAAAGCACGCAACCCGCTTCTAATACAGCTAGCTAGCTAGCCAGCTAGGCAGGTACGTAAAATAAAATAATGACAAGTAGGTAGTAGATAATTAAATAACATGAACAAGAAAAAAAAAAAAAAAAAAAAGAAACTAAACTACCACTAGATATGCGATCAAAATTGCAATAAGTACCTAGGTATTATTAAACACAACACGACATAAACAAACGGCACGCGAACCGAGGGTGGGTACCTAGCTAGGTAGATGTTCTACAAGGTAAGTATTGAATCATTATTATGGTACCTATACTAAACGTTTAACTTTTATTTTTCAATTTCAGCGAATGGAGATGGGCTTTTCACCACGCGTAGAAGAACAACTCAACAAGCGTCAACTAAATATACGCGTATTTATTACCTAAGTGCTTATAAGCAAGCGCGCATTATAATAAGTATGTATTTCAATTTTAAGATAACATTAAAACGAATTTATTTATTACGGTGTTTCATTAATATTTGCCCTCGTACCACGTATTAGACAGTGCCCTAATGGATTTGGGTCCACAAGTATAGTAAGTATTGGTAGGTAACGAATTTTAAAGACTACTGTCACTCGCAGTACAGTACTTATGTATAGGTGGTGGTGCTCGCGTACATGTAAGTAAGTAAGTAAATAGGTAGGTAGGTAGGTAGGTACGTTTTTTAGACATTTCCACTCAAGAAACATTTAATAATATTGAATCATATGCGGCCCTGAAAAGGGCCTTTTTTATGTGCGCGTCTATATACGTATGGTTGAACGGTATGATTATGTTCACAACAAACACAACACACACACGTCCACCACAGTATGTAGAGCTGGTTGCGCAGGCAACACGTACACGCAGGGCATACAGATGTTTAACCGCCGAAACCGTACAGGGTGCGACCCTGGCGCTTCAGAGCGTAGACGACGTCCATGGCGGTGACGGTCTTCCTCTTGGCGTGCTCGGTGTAAGTGACGGCGTCGCGAATTACATTCTCTAGGAACACTTTAAGCACACCGCGAGTCTCTTCGTAGATCAAACCGGAGATACGTTTCACGCCGCCTCTGCGAGCCAGACGACGGATGGCGGGCTTCGTGATACCTTGGATGTTATCACGAAGTACCTTCCTGTGACGCTTGGCTCCTCCTTTTCCCAGACCCTTTCCTCCCTTACCGCGACCGGTCATCTTTGCAGTGGGGTTTCAAAATAACACAAACACACGATAATAAAATCAGCACGGGAGTGCGCACTCGAACGACGCGAGCGACTGGAATATTTTTTGGCGTGTCGTGCTGCTTGTATTTATACTAAACGCGGAGCTCAGCGGGCGGGGGGAGAGTACAAGTGAGGTGCGCGGGGCGAGGCGAGACGGCGCTCGTCGTTCGTTGGCTGATTGGACGATGTCTCTTAAAACAGAACTTACTTACTTACTTACTTACTAACTAACTAACTAACTAACTAACTAAACTTATTAAATAATTAGGTTATCCAAATTTTTTTTTTTAGTTTCTCCATAAAATAGAAAGAAATAAATCCAAGCGTGCCGTAATAAATAATGCTATTCGGTTTACTCGATAGGTAGGTACTTAAATCAAATATAACATAATAATTTTACAACGATCGTAGATAGGTATGAAACTTACTAACCAACCATACAGTGTAATTAAGTAAGTAACATTTACGTAATATATAGTAGGTACATTATTGTACCTATGTACTTCTCTCTCTGACATTATTCATTGTAATGTAAAATTATAAGCGATATAGGTACTTATGCGTATAAGTTGCTTATGTGGGGATCATAGTGTAGGGTTTTAGGTAGGTAGGTAGGTAGGTAGGTAGGTAGGTACTTAACGTTTTTTTTTTGTGACGTCTGATATAAAGAAACATTTAATTTTCTGATACATATGTGTGGCCCTGAAAAGGGCCTTTTATGTGAACGAACAAACGCACAGCCACAGACACGCTGCACTGCACGAAGGCAGTCTACGTGGAGGGCGATGTGTGTTGTGACGTCAGCAGTTTAAGCGCGTTCGCCTCTGATCCTGCGCGCCAACTGGATGTCCTTGGGCATGATGGTGACGCGCTTCGCGTGAATCGCGCACAGGTTGGTGTCTTCGAAGAGACCGACGAGATAAGCTTCGCTAGCCTCCTGCAGCGCCATAACAGCGGAGCTCTGGAAACGGAGATCGGTCTTGAAGTCCTGTGCGATCTCACGCACGAGACGCTGGAACGGAAGCTTGCGGATCAGCAGTTCGGTACTCTTCTGGTAGCGACGAATCTCACGGAGGGCCACAGTGCCGGGCCTGTAGCGATGGGGTTTCTTAACGCCACCGGTGGCCGGTGCGCTCTTACGCGCAGCCTTGGTGGCGAGCTGTTTCCTCGGTGCCTTACCACCGGTGGATTTACGAGCGGTCTGCTTAGTACGCGCCATTGTAAACACGGAACGAGAGATATAAAATAATCAATCAACTGAGAATACAAACTATAGATACACGCAACGGACGCGCGCGGATCTACACACTTCGAACGTACGAGAGAGAATGAAACCGTCTTGGATAGAGTTCTGCTTTTATAGTAATGCACGTAAGCGGGCAGGAGAGCGCGCGCCCTCTTTAGTACAACGATGTTACTAAAATTGTTACAAAGCAATGAATGTAATTACGCATATCTGTAATGTTGTTATTTATTTATTTATTTACTTACTTACTTATTTATTAATCATAGAAAAATACCAGTCTGTCTAACTGTAAACTGTAGATAAACAATGAACAAAAATAACCCCCCCCCCCCCCTCCCCTCCTCTCCCCTCTCCTCTCCTCTCCTCTAGTATAACTCAAATGGAACATTATTTAGATCCATAATAATTTTTCCTTATGTGAAAATTATATTAAAATCGTTCGACGTCTTATGATTGTTAGGTACCTACAGTCTTATCTACTTTACTTGCATCTTAATACACTATTACGCTATCTATCTATCTATATACCGGCTATACTTTACGCGGGTAGTTTCTTGTGTATGTTGTATTTCTTGATGCATAGTCATCCATACTTACTATGTATAAAGCCTGTTAAGTCTTCATTCAATTCGTGATTATGATACAAAGTTACTTATTTACTTATGTATGTAGGTAGGTAGGTAGGTAGGTAGGTAGGTATTTATTTATTTATTTGTTTAATAATTGGTAGTAGTAGTATTTGTAGTAACGTTTTGACTGGCATCAAATTTAAAGAAACGTGAATTTATCACATGAACATATTTGTGGCCCTGAAAAGGGCCTTTTGTTTTTACTCCAGCCATCCCACGGTGTGCGTGCGTGCGCGCCCAGACGTTTGTCGTGGTTTGCTCGTAGCACGTGCATAGTGCGCGTCTCGTATGTACATACATGACACACAGCGGATAGGTACCTATGTGTATGTATGTATGTATGTATGCACATTACGATGACACTAACACAATTAACACGCACCGCAGTCAACAAGACACACAAACAAAGCGCACTGGGTTTAACACTGTACACAAACACGAGGCGGCGTTGAGACGGAGCGTCGGCGGCTCTGGCTAGCCTACCGACCGACCGCTCACTTGGAGCTGGTGTATTTGGTGACGGCCTTGGTGCCCTCACTGACGGCGTGCTTGGCGAGCTCGCCGGGCAGCAGGAGCCTGACGGACGTCTGCACCTCCCTGGACGTGATGGTCGATCTCTTGTTGTAGTGGGCGAGACGGGAAGCTTCGGCGGCGATGCGCTCGAAGATGTCGTTCACGAACGAGTTCATGATAGACATGGCCTTGCTGGAGATACCGGTGTCGGGGTGCACCTGCTTCAGGACCTTGTAGATGTAGATGGCGTAACTCTCCTTCCTCTTGTGCTTCTTCTTCTTCTTGTCGGTCTTGGAGATGTTCTTCTGGGCTTTGCCAGACTTCTTGGCGGCTTTACCACTTGTCTTGGGCGGCATTATGAAATTGTCAAGTACACGTGCTACCGAAACGGAGTTCAGTTGCAGTATAGTTCGCTCACACTTTTCAACAGTCGTATTTATACGCACAGCGCACGGCGCACAGTTGCGGCAAGTGGTGAGAAAATCGACGCAGCAGCGGACCAATCCCAACGCTCCTAAGCCAGAGTGCAGAACGCGCGCGAGGAGAGGGGTTGCGGAGGGGGGAGGAGAAGGGGAGGGGAGGGGGCCATGCGATGCTTGTGTTCGTCATTATTGAAAATGTAAAAATGAAAAATTAAATTCAAGAAAAGGTAAAATATTAACTTACTAAATAAAAATTACATTAGAAATAGGTATCATACCCAACTGATTTTATATTATTAAATAATCCATTTGAATAAGATTTAAAGGTTTCGAAACCTTTTCCTGCTCACATTATTTATTTATTTATTTATTTATTTATTTATTTAGTTAGTTAGTTAGTAAAAATTAATTATTATCATCTTCGTCAACTGCAATTCTGTATAAGTATGTTATCATCTTAAATAATAAACATCGTTGTCGTGATCTTATTTCTGTTATACATGTCTGTACTTACTTAAATAGTACCTATAATAATATTAGGTATTAACTCACGAGGAGAAGGTAGGTACTGCCTACTGTAACTAACTAACTTTGCGTTTGTCTGTAATGGCTCAAGTAAGTATAGTGACACATTCAATAATTTATGTGTACCTATGTAGCTACATTATAGTTTCAAATAAAAATGAATCTCCTTCCTTACAGCTTACTTGTAAAGAGAGTGCGTGAGGTAGGTAGGTAGGTAAGTAAGTAAGTAAGTAAGTAAGTAAGTAAGTAAGTAAGTAAGTAAGTAAGTAAGTAAGTAAGTAAGTAAGTAAGTAAGTAAGTAGGTAAGTAAGTAGGTAGGTAGGTACGTTTTTGTTTGACGACAACACTGATAAAGAAACTGTCTTTGTTATAATATTTGACGAATCATATTGTGGCCCTGAAAAGGGCCTTTTGTTTTGAATGCATACGAGCGGAGAGCATCGCGCAACCAACCGACATAATAGATATAGCCATAAATATTATATCGAAGTACGCGTGCGGGGGCACTCGCACGAAGCACCACGTGTGTGTTTAAGCCTTCTTCTCGGTCTTCTTGGGCAGTAGCACGGCCTGGATGTTCGGCAGCACACCACCTTGAGCGATCGTCACACCGGAGAGCAGCTTGTTCAACTCCTCGTCGTTGCGGATGGCCAATTGAAGATGACGCGGGATGATCCTGGTCTTCTTGTTGTCTCTCGCAGCGTTACCGGCCAACTCGAGGACCTCAGCAGCCAGATACTCCATCACGGCGGCCAAGTAGACGGGAGCGCCGGCACCCACGCGCTCTGCGTAGTTTCCGTTACGCAGCAGCCTGTGAATACGACCCACAGGGAACTGGAGCCCAGCACGGTTGGAACGGGACTTTGCCTTTCCCTTCACCTTGCCACCTTTACCGCGACCAGACATAATTGAAAGATTTGTTTATAGAACAACTCACGAAAACAACGAAACACGCGTACAGAAGTGCGCGCGAATCTAGATATAATGCCCCGAGAATTTATGTCCGCGCGTTTTTATACTTACTCCGTGTAGCTGTGTCAATGGGGGGGGGTGCACAGCTAACGAAACAAATTCACAAAACGCGCAAGCGCTCTCAAGCCAAGCGGCTTCACGTACACTGCACCATGGTTAAGGGGTGGGTAGAGATTTAGCACAATTTTCTAACTTCATAAAGTGCAATTCATAAAATAACTTTTCTTATTAGGTAGGTACCTATTTAATTATTAATTGTTTGTAATGTAAAAATGAAAAGTCTCAATTCTGTTGAATAAGTTTTGAAATGGGATTGTATGAAAGTAGGTAGGTACCTGAAGTAAAAACCAATACGATTTTCATTTATTTTTGTTGAATAATCAAACTTATTTACGTACCTACGAAGAGTTGTACCATAACATTTCCTCCTTTTCCCTGAGTAAATTAATTACAGATTTATTTATTGGACTGTAAGCAATAGTGTCGAATATTGAAAGAAATCGAACGTGCTAGTACAGTGGAAATAGGAAATTGTATTCATGTATAACAGTTCGTGTACCTATCTATCTATAAATGTGTATGTTGTTATTAGGTAGGTAGGTAGGTAGGTAGGTAGGTAGGTAGGTAGGTAGGTAGGTAGGTAGGTAGGTAGGTATATTATAACGTTTTGACTCTCTGTTTTAGAAACGAATATTTTTCATATTCATGATAGTTTTGTTAGCCCTGAAAAGGGCTTTTTGGTATGGTGAGCGCATGCACGCGCGCTAAGCATCTCGGTGCCGCCGTCCATGGTTTCTTTCTTCAGTTGCTGCTTGCTTCTGATGAAGAATCGTTGGTTGGTGACGAGCTCGAGACACGTCGAGCGCGTTCCGCACCCTCCTTCCCGAGGACGATAGACGCGTACGTACTGCTGCGGGCGCGCGGTTGGACGATGATGAAAACAAACGCACAAAGCACGCGCGCGCCTCTCTCTGTACAGTGTATTTACATTATAGGTATAAAACACACAAACTGCACAGTAGGTAAGACGCGCACGCACATTTTGTCACTATATCACTCATCAGATGTGTTCTTGTTGTTGTTGTTGTTCTTGTTGTAGTATTGATGGTGGGTGGTGATGGTGGTGGTCAGCCGACTCTGCGCCGCTGTCGTCGTCGCCGTCGCCGTCGCCGGTGTAACGCGAACGTGACCGTAGCTTACTTCTTAGCGGCGGACGCTTTCTTGGCTGCCGGCTTAGACTTGGGTGTAGCCGCGGCCTTCTTGGGTTTAGGTGCTTTAGGTTTCTTGGTAGGTGGCTTCGCTGTCTTTTTAGCTTTGGGAGCGGCGCCTCCCTTCGCCTTGGCGGGGGTGGCGGCTTTCTTGGGTGCCGGCTTCTTCTTAGCGGCGGCGGCCTTCTTGTCCTTGGCGGCGGCGGCTGCCGATGCCTTGGACTTTGAAGGCGAGGCAGAGGCGGCAGCGGCGGCGGCTGCTGCCTTCTTGGTCTTGGCGCCGGCCGCAGAGGCGGTCGCCTTTTTCGCCTTCGCGGCGGCGGCGGGCGCCTTGCCGGCGGCCTTGCCAGCTGCACCGGCGGGTTTCTTGGCGTGGTGCGATTTCGACTCGAGCTTGAAGGAACCGGAGGCGCCCTTGCCCTTGGTCTGGATCAGTGCGCCAGATTCGACGGCGCTCTTCAGATATTTCCTGATGAACGGAGCTAGTTTCTCCGCGTCGACCTTGTACTGCGCGGCGATGTACTTCTTGATAGCCTGCAGGGAAGATCCGCTGCGCTCCTTCATCTCCTTGATAGCGTTGTTGACCATCTCAGATGTTTTGGGATGGGTCGGCTTCGCTTTGGGTTTCTTCGCGGCACCGGCACCGCCAGCCTGCCTCGCCTGCTTCTTCGCTGGTGTAGCGGGCGCGGGAGCCTCGGTAGCTACTGCGGTGTCTGCCATTTTATTTTTGAAAATGATTATTCTTCACACAACACACACTGTTAAAAGTAAGTAAGTAAGTAAGAGAGAGACTTAGATGTCGCCACTTATAGGTTTTACGAATTTCGTATACGTACGCTTAGGTACGACAGAACTTTACCGTAACGAGCGCCGTGATGTCGCGGGACGTTTTCTCGTAGGAACGCTCGAAAGTTTTCACTAACACGTATCTAATAAAATAAACAAAAAGAATGGTTAACGGCGATTAGGGCATCGAGATTTTACGTTTTCGGACAGTACATGAAGTTGACGATGCGGGTGTGCGAATTCGGGACGAGTGAGGTGCGCGTTCAGCCGGTGGCGGCGTTTTATTTTGACGACTGGGTGCGAAGCGTAGGTCGGGTCGTGTTCAAAACGTTATTTTCTCTATAAAAGTGATAGTTAGTGGCGATCGAGGTCGACGCGTCAACAAGGAGGATATCGAGCTTGTGTGGTAACAGGACTTCGTCGATATCACACCCTCTCGCGAAGGTATTATCGACCTAAAAGTGAAGCGTCGTAAAACACCGCGAGCGCCGAACTGTTAAGGACGGACGACTCCGTCCAGGACGTGCAACCTATTAATATAGTAATATTAAAAGACGGGAGTGCCCTTAGACGAGTGGACAGTATACAGATCGATATAATCGCATCTGGAAGCGTATTAAACAATGTGTAAAACGACAATAGACCTTCCCGTCGCAGCCGCGTACTCGGGCTTGCGGGCGCGCCAGTACCGTACCTACGCGGCTGACCCGTGTACAGCGTTCTCCTCTTCACATATTAAGCAAAGCACGCAACCCGCTTCTAATACAGCTAGCTAGCTAGCCAGCTAGGCAGGTACGTAAAATAAAATAATGACAAGTAGGTAGTAGATAATTAAATAACATGAACAAGAAAAAAAAAAAAAAAAAAAAGAAACTAAACTACCACTAGATATGCGATCAAAATTGCAATAAGTACCTAGGTATTATTAAACACAACACGACATAAACAAACGGCACGCGAACCGAGGGTGGGTACCTAGCTAGGTAGATGTTCTACAAGGTAAGTATTGAATCATTATTATGGTACCTATACTAAACGTTTAACTTTTATTTTTCAATTTCAGCGAATGGAGATGGGCTTTTCACCACGCGTAGAAGAACAACTCAACAAGCGTCAACTAAATATACGCGTATTTATTACCTAAGTGCTTATAAGCAAGCGCGCATTATAATAAGTATGTATTTCAATTTTAAGATAACATTAAAACGAATTTATTTATTACGGTGTTTCATTAATATTTGCCCTCGTACCACGTATTAGACAGTGCCCTAATGGATTTGGGTCCACAAGTATAGTAAGTATTGGTAGGTAACGAATTTTAAAGACTACTGTCACTCGCAGTACAGTACTTATGTATAGGTGGTGGTGCTCGCGTACATGTAAGTAAGTAAGTAAATAGGTAGGTAGGTAGGTAGGTACGTTTTTTAGACATTTCCACTCAAGAAACATTTAATAATATTGAATCATATGCGGCCCTGAAAAGGGCCTTTTTTATGTGCGCGTCTATATACGTATGGTTGAACGGTATGATTATGTTCACAACAAACACAACACACACACGTCCACCACAGTATGTAGAGCTGGTTGCGCAGGCAACACGTACACGCAGGGCATACAGATGTTTAACCGCCGAAACCGTACAGGGTGCGACCCTGGCGCTTCAGAGCGTAGACGACGTCCATGGCGGTGACGGTCTTCCTCTTGGCGTGCTCGGTGTAAGTGACGGCGTCGCGAATTACATTCTCTAGGAACACTTTAAGCACACCGCGAGTCTCTTCGTAGATCAAACCGGAGATACGTTTCACGCCGCCTCTGCGAGCCAGACGACGGATGGCGGGCTTCGTGATACCTTGGATGTTATCACGAAGTACCTTCCTGTGACGCTTGGCTCCTCCTTTTCCCAGACCCTTTCCTCCCTTACCGCGACCGGTCATCTTTGCAGTGGGGTTTCAAAATAACACAAACACACGATAATAAAATCAGCACGGGAGTGCGCACTCGAACGACGCGAGCGACTGGAATATTTTTTGGCGTGTCGTGCTGCTTGTATTTATACTAAACGCGGAGCTCAGCGGGCGGGGGGAGAGTACAAGTGAGGTGCGCGGGGCGAGGCGAGACGGCGCTCGTCGTTCGTTGGCTGATTGGACGATGTCTCTTAAAACAGAACTTACTTACTTACTTACTTACTAACTAACTAACTAACTAACTAACTAAACTTATTAAATAATTAGGTTATCCAAATTTTTTTTTTTAGTTTCTCCATAAAATAGAAAGAAATAAATCCAAGCGTGCCGTAATAAATAATGCTATTCGGTTTACTCGATAGGTAGGTACTTAAATCAAATATAACATAATAATTTTACAACGATCGTAGATAGGTATGAAACTTACTAACCAACCATACAGTGTAATTAAGTAAGTAACATTTACGTAATATATAGTAGGTACATTATTGTACCTATGTACTTCTCTCTCTGACATTATTCATTGTAATGTAAAATTATAAGCGATATAGGTACTTATGCGTATAAGTTGCTTATGTGGGGATCATAGTGTAGGGTTTTAGGTAGGTAGGTAGGTAGGTAGGTAGGTAGGTACTTAACGTTTTTTTTTTGTGACGTCTGATATAAAGAAACATTTAATTTTCTGATACATATGTGTGGCCCTGAAAAGGGCCTTTTATGTGAACGAACAAACGCACAGCCACAGACACGCTGCACTGCACGAAGGCAGTCTACGTGGAGGGCGATGTGTGTTGTGACGTCAGCAGTTTAAGCGCGTTCGCCTCTGATCCTGCGCGCCAACTGGATGTCCTTGGGCATGATGGTGACGCGCTTCGCGTGAATCGCGCACAGGTTGGTGTCTTCGAAGAGACCGACGAGATAAGCTTCGCTAGCCTCCTGCAGCGCCATAACAGCGGAGCTCTGGAAACGGAGATCGGTCTTGAAGTCCTGTGCGATCTCACGCACGAGACGCTGGAACGGAAGCTTGCGGATCAGCAGTTCGGTACTCTTCTGGTAGCGACGAATCTCACGGAGGGCCACAGTGCCGGGCCTGTAGCGATGGGGTTTCTTAACGCCACCGGTGGCCGGTGCGCTCTTACGCGCAGCCTTGGTGGCGAGCTGTTTCCTCGGTGCCTTACCACCGGTGGATTTACGAGCGGTCTGCTTAGTACGCGCCATTGTAAACACGGAACGAGAGATATAAAATAATCAATCAACTGAGAATACAAACTATAGATACACGCAACGGACGCGCGCGGATCTACACACTTCGAACGTACGAGAGAGAATGAAACCGTCTTGGATAGAGTTCTGCTTTTATAGTAATGCACGTAAGCGGGCAGGAGAGCGCGCGCCCTCTTTAGTACAACGATGTTACTAAAATTGTTACAAAGCAATGAATGTAATTACGCATATCTGTAATGTTGTTATTTATTTATTTATTTACTTACTTACTTATTTATTAATCATAGAAAAATACCAGTCTGTCTAACTGTAAACTGTAGATAAACAATGAACAAAAATAACCCCCCCCCCCCCCTCCCCTCCTCTCCCCTCTCCTCTCCTCTCCTCTAGTATAACTCAAATGGAACATTATTTAGATCCATAATAATTTTTCCTTATGTGAAAATTATATTAAAATCGTTCGACGTCTTATGATTGTTAGGTACCTACAGTCTTATCTACTTTACTTGCATCTTAATACACTATTACGCTATCTATCTATCTATATACCGGCTATACTTTACGCGGGTAGTTTCTTGTGTATGTTGTATTTCTTGATGCATAGTCATCCATACTTACTATGTATAAAGCCTGTTAAGTCTTCATTCAATTCGTGATTATGATACAAAGTTACTTATTTACTTATGTATGTAGGTAGGTAGGTAGGTAGGTAGGTAGGTATTTATTTATTTATTTGTTTAATAATTGGTAGTAGTAGTATTTGTAGTAACGTTTTGACTGGCATCAAATTTAAAGAAACGTGAATTTATCACATGAACATATTTGTGGCCCTGAAAAGGGCCTTTTGTTTTTACTCCAGCCATCCCACGGTGTGCGTGCGTGCGCGCCCAGACGTTTGTCGTGGTTTGCTCGTAGCACGTGCATAGTGCGCGTCTCGTATGTACATACATGACACACAGCGGATAGGTACCTATGTGTATGTATGTATGTATGTATGCACATTACGATGACACTAACACAATTAACACGCACCGCAGTCAACAAGACACACAAACAAAGCGCACTGGGTTTAACACTGTACACAAACACGAGGCGGCGTTGAGACGGAGCGTCGGCGGCTCTGGCTAGCCTACCGACCGACCGCTCACTTGGAGCTGGTGTATTTGGTGACGGCCTTGGTGCCCTCACTGACGGCGTGCTTGGCGAGCTCGCCGGGCAGCAGGAGCCTGACGGACGTCTGCACCTCCCTGGACGTGATGGTCGATCTCTTGTTGTAGTGGGCGAGACGGGAAGCTTCGGCGGCGATGCGCTCGAAGATGTCGTTCACGAACGAGTTCATGATAGACATGGCCTTGCTGGAGATACCGGTGTCGGGGTGCACCTGCTTCAGGACCTTGTAGATGTAGATGGCGTAACTCTCCTTCCTCTTGTGCTTCTTCTTCTTCTTGTCGGTCTTGGAGATGTTCTTCTGGGCTTTGCCAGACTTCTTGGCGGCTTTACCACTTGTCTTGGGCGGCATTATGAAATTGTCAAGTACACGTGCTACCGAAACGGAGTTCAGTTGCAGTATAGTTCGCTCACACTTTTCAACAGTCGTATTTATACGCACAGCGCACGGCGCACAGTTGCGGCAAGTGGTGAGAAAATCGACGCAGCAGCGGACCAATCCCAACGCTCCTAAGCCAGAGTGCAGAACGCGCGCGAGGAGAGGGGTTGCGGAGGGGGGAGGAGAAGGGGAGGGGAGGGGGCCATGCGATGCTTGTGTTCGTCATTATTGAAAATGTAAAAATGAAAAATTAAATTCAAGAAAAGGTAAAATATTAACTTACTAAATAAAAATTACATTAGAAATAGGTATCATACCCAACTGATTTTATATTATTAAATAATCCATTTGAATAAGATTTAAAGGTTTCGAAACCTTTTCCTGCTCACATTATTTATTTATTTATTTATTTATTTATTTATTTAGTTAGTTAGTTAGTAAAAATTAATTATTATCATCTTCGTCAACTGCAATTCTGTATAAGTATGTTATCATCTTAAATAATAAACATCGTTGTCGTGATCTTATTTCTGTTATACATGTCTGTACTTACTTAAATAGTACCTATAATAATATTAGGTATTAACTCACGAGGAGAAGGTAGGTACTGCCTACTGTAACTAACTAACTTTGCGTTTGTCTGTAATGGCTCAAGTAAGTATAGTGACACATTCAATAATTTATGTGTACCTATGTAGCTACATTATAGTTTCAAATAAAAATGAATCTCCTTCCTTACAGCTTACTTGTAAAGAGAGTGCGTGAGGTAGGTAGGTAGGTAAGTAAGTAAGTAAGTAAGTAAGTAAGTAAGTAAGTAAGTAAGTAAGTAAGTAAGTAAGTAAGTAAGTAAGTAAGTAAGTAAGTAGGTAAGTAAGTAGGTAGGTAGGTACGTTTTTGTTTGACGACAACACTGATAAAGAAACTGTCTTTGTTATAATATTTGACGAATCATATTGTGGCCCTGAAAAGGGCCTTTTGTTTTGAATGCATACGAGCGGAGAGCATCGCGCAACCAACCGACATAATAGATATAGCCATAAATATTATATCGAAGTACGCGTGCGGGGGCACTCGCACGAAGCACCACGTGTGTGTTTAAGCCTTCTTCTCGGTCTTCTTGGGCAGTAGCACGGCCTGGATGTTCGGCAGCACACCACCTTGAGCGATCGTCACACCGGAGAGCAGCTTGTTCAACTCCTCGTCGTTGCGGATGGCCAATTGAAGATGACGCGGGATGATCCTGGTCTTCTTGTTGTCTCTCGCAGCGTTACCGGCCAACTCGAGGACCTCAGCAGCCAGATACTCCATCACGGCGGCCAAGTAGACGGGAGCGCCGGCACCCACGCGCTCTGCGTAGTTTCCGTTACGCAGCAGCCTGTGAATACGACCCACAGGGAACTGGAGCCCAGCACGGTTGGAACGGGACTTTGCCTTTCCCTTCACCTTGCCACCTTTACCGCGACCAGACATAATTGAAAGATTTGTTTATAGAACAACTCACGAAAACAACGAAACACGCGTACAGAAGTGCGCGCGAATCTAGATATAATGCCCCGAGAATTTATGTCCGCGCGTTTTTATACTTACTCCGTGTAGCTGTGTCAATGGGGGGGGGTGCACAGCTAACGAAACAAATTCACAAAACGCGCAAGCGCTCTCAAGCCAAGCGGCTTCACGTACACTGCACCATGGTTAAGGGGTGGGTAGAGATTTAGCACAATTTTCTAACTTCATAAAGTGCAATTCATAAAATAACTTTTCTTATTAGGTAGGTACCTATTTAATTATTAATTGTTTGTAATGTAAAAATGAAAAGTCTCAATTCTGTTGAATAAGTTTTGAAATGGGATTGTATGAAAGTAGGTAGGTACCTGAAGTAAAAACCAATACGATTTTCATTTATTTTTGTTGAATAATCAAACTTATTTACGTACCTACGAAGAGTTGTACCATAACATTTCCTCCTTTTCCCTGAGTAAATTAATTACAGATTTATTTATTGGACTGTAAGCAATAGTGTCGAATATTGAAAGAAATCGAACGTGCTAGTACAGTGGAAATAGGAAATTGTATTCATGTATAACAGTTCGTGTACCTATCTATCTATAAATGTGTATGTTGTTATTAGGTAGGTAGGTAGGTAGGTAGGTAGGTAGGTAGGTAGGTAGGTAGGTAGGTAGGTAGGTAGGTATATTATAACGTTTTGACTCTCTGTTTTAGAAACGAATATTTTTCATATTCATGATAGTTTTGTTAGCCCTGAAAAGGGCTTTTTGGTATGGTGAGCGCATGCACGCGCGCTAAGCATCTCGGTGCCGCCGTCCATGGTTTCTTTCTTCAGTTGCTGCTTGCTTCTGATGAAGAATCGTTGGTTGGTGACGAGCTCGAGACACGTCGAGCGCGTTCCGCACCCTCCTTCCCGAGGACGATAGACGCGTACGTACTGCTGCGGGCGCGCGGTTGGACGATGATGAAAACAAACGCACAAAGCACGCGCGCGCCTCTCTCTGTACAGTGTATTTACATTATAGGTATAAAACACACAAACTGCACAGTAGGTAAGACGCGCACGCACATTTTGTCACTATATCACTCATCAGATGTGTTCTTGTTGTTGTTGTTGTTCTTGTTGTAGTATTGATGGTGGGTGGTGATGGTGGTGGTCAGCCGACTCTGCGCCGCTGTCGTCGTCGCCGTCGCCGTCGCCGGTGTAACGCGAACGTGACCGTAGCTTACTTCTTAGCGGCGGACGCTTTCTTGGCTGCCGGCTTAGACTTGGGTGTAGCCGCGGCCTTCTTGGGTTTAGGTGCTTTAGGTTTCTTGGTAGGTGGCTTCGCTGTCTTTTTAGCTTTGGGAGCGGCGCCTCCCTTCGCCTTGGCGGGGGTGGCGGCTTTCTTGGGTGCCGGCTTCTTCTTAGCGGCGGCGGCCTTCTTGTCCTTGGCGGCGGCGGCTGCCGATGCCTTGGACTTTGAAGGCGAGGCAGAGGCGGCAGCGGCGGCGGCTGCTGCCTTCTTGGTCTTGGCGCCGGCCGCAGAGGCGGTCGCCTTTTTCGCCTTCGCGGCGGCGGCGGGCGCCTTGCCGGCGGCCTTGCCAGCTGCACCGGCGGGTTTCTTGGCGTGGTGCGATTTCGACTCGAGCTTGAAGGAACCGGAGGCGCCCTTGCCCTTGGTCTGGATCAGTGCGCCAGATTCGACGGCGCTCTTCAGATATTTCCTGATGAACGGAGCTAGTTTCTCCGCGTCGACCTTGTACTGCGCGGCGATGTACTTCTTGATAGCCTGCAGGGAAGATCCGCTGCGCTCCTTCATCTCCTTGATAGCGTTGTTGACCATCTCAGATGTTTTGGGATGGGTCGGCTTCGCTTTGGGTTTCTTCGCGGCACCGGCACCGCCAGCCTGCCTCGCCTGCTTCTTCGCTGGTGTAGCGGGCGCGGGAGCCTCGGTAGCTACTGCGGTGTCTGCCATTTTATTTTTGAAAATGATTATTCTTCACACAACACACACTGTTAAAAGTAAGTAAGTAAGTAAGAGAGAGACTTAGATGTCGCCACTTATAGGTTTTACGAATTTCGTATACGTACGCTTAGGTACGACAGAACTTTACCGTAACGAGCGCCGTGATGTCGCGGGACGTTTTCTCGTAGGAACGCTCGAAAGTTTTCACTAACACGTATCTAATAAAATAAACAAAAAGAATGGTTAACGGCGATTAGGGCATCGAGATTTTACGTTTTCGGACAGTACATGAAGTTGACGATGCGGGTGTGCGAATTCGGGACGAGTGAGGTGCGCGTTCAGCCGGTGGCGGCGTTTTATTTTGACGACTGGGTGCGAAGCGTAGGTCGGGTCGTGTTCAAAACGTTATTTTCTCTATAAAAGTGATAGTTAGTGGCGATCGAGGTCGACGCGTCAACAAGGAGGATATCGAGCTTGTGTGGTAACAGGACTTCGTCGATATCACACCCTCTCGCGAAGGTATTATCGACCTAAAAGTGAAGCGTCGTAAAACACCGCGAGCGCCGAACTGTTAAGGACGGACGACTCCGTCCAGGACGTGCAACCTATTAATATAGTAATATTAAAAGACGGGAGTGCCCTTAGACGAGTGGACAGTATACAGATCGATATAATCGCATCTGGAAGCGTATTAAACAATGTGTAAAACGACAATAGACCTTCCCGTCGCAGCCGCGTACTCGGGCTTGCGGGCGCGCCAGTACCGTACCTACGCGGCTGACCCGTGTACAGCGTTCTCCTCTTCACATATTAAGCAAAGCACGCAACCCGCTTCTAATACAGCTAGCTAGCTAGCCAGCTAGGCAGGTACGTAAAATAAAATAATGACAAGTAGGTAGTAGATAATTAAATAACATGAACAAGAAAAAAAAAAAAAAAAAAAAGAAACTAAACTACCACTAGATATGCGATCAAAATTGCAATAAGTACCTAGGTATTATTAAACACAACACGACATAAACAAACGGCACGCGAACCGAGGGTGGGTACCTAGCTAGGTAGATGTTCTACAAGGTAAGTATTGAATCATTATTATGGTACCTATACTAAACGTTTAACTTTTATTTTTCAATTTCAGCGAATGGAGATGGGCTTTTCACCACGCGTAGAAGAACAACTCAACAAGCGTCAACTAAATATACGCGTATTTATTACCTAAGTGCTTATAAGCAAGCGCGCATTATAATAAGTATGTATTTCAATTTTAAGATAACATTAAAACGAATTTATTTATTACGGTGTTTCATTAATATTTGCCCTCGTACCACGTATTAGACAGTGCCCTAATGGATTTGGGTCCACAAGTATAGTAAGTATTGGTAGGTAACGAATTTTAAAGACTACTGTCACTCGCAGTACAGTACTTATGTATAGGTGGTGGTGCTCGCGTACATGTAAGTAAGTAAGTAAATAGGTAGGTAGGTAGGTAGGTACGTTTTTTAGACATTTCCACTCAAGAAACATTTAATAATATTGAATCATATGCGGCCCTGAAAAGGGCCTTTTTTATGTGCGCGTCTATATACGTATGGTTGAACGGTATGATTATGTTCACAACAAACACAACACACACACGTCCACCACAGTATGTAGAGCTGGTTGCGCAGGCAACACGTACACGCAGGGCATACAGATGTTTAACCGCCGAAACCGTACAGGGTGCGACCCTGGCGCTTCAGAGCGTAGACGACGTCCATGGCGGTGACGGTCTTCCTCTTGGCGTGCTCGGTGTAAGTGACGGCGTCGCGAATTACATTCTCTAGGAACACTTTAAGCACACCGCGAGTCTCTTCGTAGATCAAACCGGAGATACGTTTCACGCCGCCTCTGCGAGCCAGACGACGGATGGCGGGCTTCGTGATACCTTGGATGTTATCACGAAGTACCTTCCTGTGACGCTTGGCTCCTCCTTTTCCCAGACCCTTTCCTCCCTTACCGCGACCGGTCATCTTTGCAGTGGGGTTTCAAAATAACACAAACACACGATAATAAAATCAGCACGGGAGTGCGCACTCGAACGACGCGAGCGACTGGAATATTTTTTGGCGTGTCGTGCTGCTTGTATTTATACTAAACGCGGAGCTCAGCGGGCGGGGGGAGAGTACAAGTGAGGTGCGCGGGGCGAGGCGAGACGGCGCTCGTCGTTCGTTGGCTGATTGGACGATGTCTCTTAAAACAGAACTTACTTACTTACTTACTTACTAACTAACTAACTAACTAACTAACTAAACTTATTAAATAATTAGGTTATCCAAATTTTTTTTTTTAGTTTCTCCATAAAATAGAAAGAAATAAATCCAAGCGTGCCGTAATAAATAATGCTATTCGGTTTACTCGATAGGTAGGTACTTAAATCAAATATAACATAATAATTTTACAACGATCGTAGATAGGTATGAAACTTACTAACCAACCATACAGTGTAATTAAGTAAGTAACATTTACGTAATATATAGTAGGTACATTATTGTACCTATGTACTTCTCTCTCTGACATTATTCATTGTAATGTAAAATTATAAGCGATATAGGTACTTATGCGTATAAGTTGCTTATGTGGGGATCATAGTGTAGGGTTTTAGGTAGGTAGGTAGGTAGGTAGGTAGGTAGGTACTTAACGTTTTTTTTTTGTGACGTCTGATATAAAGAAACATTTAATTTTCTGATACATATGTGTGGCCCTGAAAAGGGCCTTTTATGTGAACGAACAAACGCACAGCCACAGACACGCTGCACTGCACGAAGGCAGTCTACGTGGAGGGCGATGTGTGTTGTGACGTCAGCAGTTTAAGCGCGTTCGCCTCTGATCCTGCGCGCCAACTGGATGTCCTTGGGCATGATGGTGACGCGCTTCGCGTGAATCGCGCACAGGTTGGTGTCTTCGAAGAGACCGACGAGATAAGCTTCGCTAGCCTCCTGCAGCGCCATAACAGCGGAGCTCTGGAAACGGAGATCGGTCTTGAAGTCCTGTGCGATCTCACGCACGAGACGCTGGAACGGAAGCTTGCGGATCAGCAGTTCGGTACTCTTCTGGTAGCGACGAATCTCACGGAGGGCCACAGTGCCGGGCCTGTAGCGATGGGGTTTCTTAACGCCACCGGTGGCCGGTGCGCTCTTACGCGCAGCCTTGGTGGCGAGCTGTTTCCTCGGTGCCTTACCACCGGTGGATTTACGAGCGGTCTGCTTAGTACGCGCCATTGTAAACACGGAACGAGAGATATAAAATAATCAATCAACTGAGAATACAAACTATAGATACACGCAACGGACGCGCGCGGATCTACACACTTCGAACGTACGAGAGAGAATGAAACCGTCTTTTTTTTTTTTTTTTTTTTTTTTTTTTTCGGAATGGCATCTTACAGTTGGTTTTGAGAAACCGTCACTGTTTAACCGGTCAATCCTGTGGCTGCCTCAAGCTACTACACTCAAAGCCTCCAGCCAGGGCACATATATAAAACTAAGCTAAAAAGCTTAGGATGAACGCGCACTAAGGGCACCCCCTGCGGGGTTCGAGCCTCGGCTTAGGGCGTTATCCGGAGGGAGGACATCAAAAGATGGGACGGGCTGGATCAAGAGGTTTTGATCATTATTATTAATCGGGGAATTTAAAGCTACGTGCACAGCTGCAACAACTGCTGGCACCTCGTTTTCGAGCAAGGGTCGGGGGGGAGTATCATTTACTCGGGGGCGCGGCGGTCGGGAACGCAAAGGACCTCGGCGGCGAGGTCGGAATGACGGGAGGCGTCTGTGTTTGTACACTGTGCTTGTTTCCCTATTGCTCTCCTGGAGGAGGGTTATGGGGTCATCGGGGTCTACTAGAATATGCCTTGGACGGCGAACTTTACTGATTCTACTCGGGACATAACTGGCGGCCTCGACAACCAGAGGGTTGCGATGTTTGGCCGCGGACTCAAAGAAACGCTTTGAAAGGCGTTTAAGAAACTGGTGGATTGTGGGAATCTTTAGGTCGAGGTGGAGAGCCTCGTTCCTGACGAACCATGGGGAACCTGTCGCCCTACGAAGGAATCTATTCTGCACCGTTTGCAGCCTATGTATATGACGGGGTTTTGCATGAGCAAAGACGGCACCCGCATAGGTCATGATAGGTCGAATGCACGCCGTGTAAACGCGCAATTTGCACCTAAGTGACAATTTGCTACGTGCATTCACCATGAAGAAGAGTCTACCGAGAGCGAAAGCGGCTCGCGAACGAACCATCTTTATGTGCTCTGCGAAGGTCAAATGATGATCGAGAACGACACCGAGATATTTGGCTCGCTTCTCCCAAGGGATCGGCTTGCCGAACATGGTGATCGGTCGGGGGAGGGGGTATCTGAGCCTTTTACGCAGTTTCGTGAAGAGAACCGCTTGGCTTTTATCTGGATTTACTTCTATCCGCCACTTTGTAAACCATGCGGCCAGTCTGTCGACTGCGCGTTGGAGAGTGAGGCGAATAGAGTCAGGGGATCTAGATTTGCAATAGATGGCAGTGTCGTCTGCGAACAGACCCAACTGCGAACTACGGCAACCTTTAGGTATGTCGCTAGTGTATAGCGTGAATATGAGGGGGGACACCACAGAGCCCTGAGGGACACCTGCGCGGATGGGACGGGGAGTGGATAGCGCTCCTTCGATGCGATAGCGGAAGACGCGATTCGATAAAAAGTCTCGTAAGATGAGCACGAGACGATCTGGCACACCGAGTTGGTACAGCTTGTATATTAAGCCGTTGTGCCAGACTTTATCGAACGCTTTCGCTACGTCGAAGAATACTGCACCGGTCATATAACCGTGCTGGAAACCAGCGCTTATGAATTCTACGATCCGGTGGGCCTGATGCACGCTAGAGTGCTCAGTTCGAAAGCCGAACTGTTCATTGGGGATGAGGCCCTTGGTCTCGGCGAAGTCTCTGAGGCGCTTATAAATAAGCCTCTCATAGATTTTTCCGAGAACCTTGAGCAAACTAATGGGACGGTAACTGGTAGGCTCGGTTTTGGGCTTACCGGGCTTAGGGATACCGATGACGGTGGCTTCTTTCCACGACTGTGGGAAGATATTGTTGCTTAAGGCACCATTGAAGATGGTGGTCAAAAGCATTATTAGGTGGGCGGGGAATAGTTGGACCACCCTATTGGTGATACCATCTGAACCGGGGGCTTTACGGGCTTTAAGACCTTTGATGATGTCGTGCACCTCGTCCGGGAGGACGGGGGGCAGCGGACAGTCAGGGTCATCAACGGGAGGGAGGGAGGCTCTACGTTCGACTTCCGCGTCGACCTTTGACAGGTGAGCTTGGTCTACTGGTAGGGAACTGGGAGTGCATTGGGCCTCGAGGCTGTCTGCGAGGCATTCAGCCTTTTCGGCATCGTCGAATGCAATGGTTTTATCGGGACGGGTCAGGGGGGGCATACCGGAAGATTGGGGAGACCTGAGTTTCCTCTGGAGCTCCCAGAAGGCCTGATGGTTTGGCTCTAGTTCGCCGAGTAACTTTCCCCAGCTCGCGTCCCGCAGCTCCGCTATACGTTTCTTTACAGATCTCTGTAAATAGCGCATATGGGCTTTGTTGGCGTTACAGGGAAAGCTATCGTACGCACGTATGGCCGCGTTCTTCTCAGTCAGTAATGCACGCACATCGTCCGGCAAGCGCCAGCGACGGTCGTCCGTCGCTGGCACTTCCCTTGAACAGTCGTTCAGGACGGATTGTACGTGATCAGTGAGTGAGTCGATCGCGGCCGTGGTGTCGGCGACAGAGTCAAAGAGATCGGGGATAGAGTCTAACTGAGGGGACGTGTTGGATTTCAGCTGTGTGCTTACTTTCTTCCAGTCCGTGATCCTCTTAGTGATAGGGGGGGCGTTCGGGTCGGGGAGACCTATGCGGGGGTCTAGTCTCATGACTACCGGGCGGTGATCAGAGTCGAGCTCTTGTACCGTTTCTATTGATTCTAACTTTAGGTTGACGTTCTTAAGGAGCGCCACATCTAAGATATCGGGGGTATAATTGGGATTGATGAGAGAGTAATGAGTGGGAGTCATCGGAGCGATGACGTCAAAAGTCAGGGAATTAGAGAGGTCGAACAGGTGTTGACCTCTGGGGTTGGTTACCGAACTATTCCAAGAGGGATGTTTGGCATTAAAATCGCCCGCTATGATGAGCGAGTTACTCATAGCGAGTAGGATCGAGAGATCGTTTGAGAGGGATTGATAGTGCCCCGGGGCGTTATCGGGGGGATTATAAGCCGATACGAGAGTGATCGGCTCGTGACCTGACATACCTAGGCGACAGGCGGAAACTTCTAATACCGAGAGGGGAGGAGGGTCTAATGGGATGCAGTGAAGCTGCTTTTTATAATATATAAGGGTGCCACCCTTGTGACAACGAGACCTGTCATTGCGAACAATCCGGTAGTTGGCAAGTGACGGGTCTCGATTGCAGGGCTTTAGGAACGTCTCTTGGATTAAGAGAACGTCAATATCGTGATCGCGGAGGAAGAGCCCTATCTCTGCCCTTTGGGTTGTTAAGCCATTGGCGTTAAAGAAGCCTATTGTTAGGGATCGGGGTTTGAAACCGTCTTGGATAGAGTTCTGCTTTTATAGTAATGCACGTAAGCGGGCAGGAGAGCGCGCGCCCTCTTTAGTACAACGATGTTACTAAAATTGTTACAAAGCAATGAATGTAATTACGCATATCTGTAATGTTGTTATTTATTTATTTATTTACTTACTTACTTATTTATTAATCATAGAAAAATACCAGTCTGTCTAACTGTAAACTGTAGATAAACAATGAACAAAAATAACCCCCCCCCCCCCCCTCCCCTCCTCTCCCCTCTCCTCTCCTCTCCTCTAGTATAACTCAAATGGAACATTATTTAGATCCATAATAATTTTTCCTTATGTGAAAATTATATTAAAATCGTTCGACGTCTTATGATTGTTAGGTACCTACAGTCTTATCTACTTTACTTGCATCTTAATACACTATTACGCTATCTATCTATCTATATACCGGCTATACTTTACGCGGGTAGTTTCTTGTGTATGTTGTATTTCTTGATGCATAGTCATCCATACTTACTATGTATAAAGCCTGTTAAGTCTTCATTCAATTCGTGATTATGATACAAAGTTACTTATTTACTTATGTATGTAGGTAGGTAGGTAGGTAGGTAGGTAGGTATTTATTTATTTATTTGTTTAATAATTGGTAGTAGTAGTATTTGTAGTAACGTTTTGACTGGCATCAAATTTAAAGAAACGTGAATTTATCACATGAACATATTTGTGGCCCTGAAAAGGGCCTTTTGTTTTTACTCCAGCCATCCCACGGTGTGCGTGCGTGCGCGCCCAGACGTTTGTCGTGGTTTGCTCGTAGCACGTGCATAGTGCGCGTCTCGTATGTACATACATGACACACAGCGGATAGGTACCTATGTGTATGTATGTATGTATGTATGCACATTACGATGACACTAACACAATTAACACGCACCGCAGTCAACAAGACACACAAACAAAGCGCACTGGGTTTAACACTGTACACAAACACGAGGCGGCGTTGAGACGGAGCGTCGGCGGCTCTGGCTAGCCTACCGACCGACCGCTCACTTGGAGCTGGTGTATTTGGTGACGGCCTTGGTGCCCTCACTGACGGCGTGCTTGGCGAGCTCGCCGGGCAGCAGGAGCCTGACGGACGTCTGCACCTCCCTGGACGTGATGGTCGATCTCTTGTTGTAGTGGGCGAGACGGGAAGCTTCGGCGGCGATGCGCTCGAAGATGTCGTTCACGAACGAGTTCATGATAGACATGGCCTTGCTGGAGATACCGGTGTCGGGGTGCACCTGCTTCAGGACCTTGTAGATGTAGATGGCGTAACTCTCCTTCCTCTTGTGCTTCTTCTTCTTCTTGTCGGTCTTGGAGATGTTCTTCTGGGCTTTGCCAGACTTCTTGGCGGCTTTACCACTTGTCTTGGGCGGCATTATGAAATTGTCAAGTACACGTGCTACCGAAACGGAGTTCAGTTGCAGTATAGTTCGCTCACACTTTTCAACAGTCGTATTTATACGCACAGCGCACGGCGCACAGTTGCGGCAAGTGGTGAGAAAATCGACGCAGCAGCGGACCAATCCCAACGCTCCTAAGCCAGAGTGCAGAACGCGCGCGAGGAGAGGGGTTGCGGAGGGGGGAGGAGAAGGGGAGGGGAGGGGGCCATGCGATGCTTGTGTTCGTCATTATTGAAAATGTAAAAATGAAAAATTAAATTCAAGAAAAGGTAAAATATTAACTTACTAAATAAAAATTACATTAGAAATAGGTATCATACCCAACTGATTTTATATTATTAAATAATCCATTTGAATAAGATTTAAAGGTTTCGAAACCTTTTCCTGCTCACATTATTTATTTATTTATTTATTTATTTATTTATTTAGTTAGTTAGTTAGTAAAAATTAATTATTATCATCTTCGTCAACTGCAATTCTGTATAAGTATGTTATCATCTTAAATAATAAACATCGTTGTCGTGATCTTATTTCTGTTATACATGTCTGTACTTACTTAAATAGTACCTATAATAATATTAGGTATTAACTCACGAGGAGAAGGTAGGTACTGCCTACTGTAACTAACTAACTTTGCGTTTGTCTGTAATGGCTCAAGTAAGTATAGTGACACATTCAATAATTTATGTGTACCTATGTAGCTACATTATAGTTTCAAATAAAAATGAATCTCCTTCCTTACAGCTTACTTGTAAAGAGAGTGCGTGAGGTAGGTAGGTAGGTAAGTAAGTAAGTAAGTAAGTAAGTAAGTAAGTAAGTAAGTAAGTAAGTAAGTAAGTAAGTAAGTAAGTAAGTAAGTAAGTAAGTAGGTAAGTAAGTAGGTAGGTAGGTACGTTTTTGTTTGACGACAACACTGATAAAGAAACTGTCTTTGTTATAATATTTGACGAATCATATTGTGGCCCTGAAAAGGGCCTTTTGTTTTGAATGCATACGAGCGGAGAGCATCGCGCAACCAACCGACATAATAGATATAGCCATAAATATTATATCGAAGTACGCGTGCGGGGGCACTCGCACGAAGCACCACGTGTGTGTTTAAGCCTTCTTCTCGGTCTTCTTGGGCAGTAGCACGGCCTGGATGTTCGGCAGCACACCACCTTGAGCGATCGTCACACCGGAGAGCAGCTTGTTCAACTCCTCGTCGTTGCGGATGGCCAATTGAAGATGACGCGGGATGATCCTGGTCTTCTTGTTGTCTCTCGCAGCGTTACCGGCCAACTCGAGGACCTCAGCAGCCAGATACTCCATCACGGCGGCCAAGTAGACGGGAGCGCCGGCACCCACGCGCTCTGCGTAGTTTCCGTTACGCAGCAGCCTGTGAATACGACCCACAGGGAACTGGAGCCCAGCACGGTTGGAACGGGACTTTGCCTTTCCCTTCACCTTGCCACCTTTACCGCGACCAGACATAATTGAAAGATTTGTTTATAGAACAACTCACGAAAACAACGAAACACGCGTACAGAAGTGCGCGCGAATCTAGATATAATGCCCCGAGAATTTATGTCCGCGCGTTTTTATACTTACTCCGTGTAGCTGTGTCAATGGGGGGGGGTGCACAGCTAACGAAACAAATTCACAAAACGCGCAAGCGCTCTCAAGCCAAGCGGCTTCACGTACACTGCACCATGGTTAAGGGGTGGGTAGAGATTTAGCACAATTTTCTAACTTCATAAAGTGCAATTCATAAAATAACTTTTCTTATTAGGTAGGTACCTATTTAATTATTAATTGTTTGTAATGTAAAAATGAAAAGTCTCAATTCTGTTGAATAAGTTTTGAAATGGGATTGTATGAAAGTAGGTAGGTACCTGAAGTAAAAACCAATACGATTTTCATTTATTTTTGTTGAATAATCAAACTTATTTACGTACCTACGAAGAGTTGTACCATAACATTTCCTCCTTTTCCCTGAGTAAATTAATTACAGATTTATTTATTGGACTGTAAGCAATAGTGTCGAATATTGAAAGAAATCGAACGTGCTAGTACAGTGGAAATAGGAAATTGTATTCATGTATAACAGTTCGTGTACCTATCTATCTATAAATGTGTATGTTGTTATTAGGTAGGTAGGTAGGTAGGTAGGTAGGTAGGTAGGTAGGTAGGTAGGTAGGTAGGTAGGTAGGTATATTATAACGTTTTGACTCTCTGTTTTAGAAACGAATATTTTTCATATTCATGATAGTTTTGTTAGCCCTGAAAAGGGCTTTTTGGTATGGTGAGCGCATGCACGCGCGCTAAGCATCTCGGTGCCGCCGTCCATGGTTTCTTTCTTCAGTTGCTGCTTGCTTCTGATGAAGAATCGTTGGTTGGTGACGAGCTCGAGACACGTCGAGCGCGTTCCGCACCCTCCTTCCCGAGGACGATAGACGCGTACGTACTGCTGCGGGCGCGCGGTTGGACGATGATGAAAACAAACGCACAAAGCACGCGCGCGCCTCTCTCTGTACAGTGTATTTACATTATAGGTATAAAACACACAAACTGCACAGTAGGTAAGACGCGCACGCACATTTTGTCACTATATCACTCATCAGATGTGTTCTTGTTGTTGTTGTTGTTCTTGTTGTAGTATTGATGGTGGGTGGTGATGGTGGTGGTCAGCCGACTCTGCGCCGCTGTCGTCGTCGCCGTCGCCGTCGCCGGTGTAACGCGAACGTGACCGTAGCTTACTTCTTAGCGGCGGACGCTTTCTTGGCTGCCGGCTTAGACTTGGGTGTAGCCGCGGCCTTCTTGGGTTTAGGTGCTTTAGGTTTCTTGGTAGGTGGCTTCGCTGTCTTTTTAGCTTTGGGAGCGGCGCCTCCCTTCGCCTTGGCGGGGGTGGCGGCTTTCTTGGGTGCCGGCTTCTTCTTAGCGGCGGCGGCCTTCTTGTCCTTGGCGGCGGCGGCTGCCGATGCCTTGGACTTTGAAGGCGAGGCAGAGGCGGCAGCGGCGGCGGCTGCTGCCTTCTTGGTCTTGGCGCCGGCCGCAGAGGCGGTCGCCTTTTTCGCCTTCGCGGCGGCGGCGGGCGCCTTGCCGGCGGCCTTGCCAGCTGCACCGGCGGGTTTCTTGGCGTGGTGCGATTTCGACTCGAGCTTGAAGGAACCGGAGGCGCCCTTGCCCTTGGTCTGGATCAGTGCGCCAGATTCGACGGCGCTCTTCAGATATTTCCTGATGAACGGAGCTAGTTTCTCCGCGTCGACCTTGTACTGCGCGGCGATGTACTTCTTGATAGCCTGCAGGGAAGATCCGCTGCGCTCCTTCATCTCCTTGATAGCGTTGTTGACCATCTCAGATGTTTTGGGATGGGTCGGCTTCGCTTTGGGTTTCTTCGCGGCACCGGCACCGCCAGCCTGCCTCGCCTGCTTCTTCGCTGGTGTAGCGGGCGCGGGAGCCTCGGTAGCTACTGCGGTGTCTGCCATTTTATTTTTGAAAATGATTATTCTTCACACAACACACACTGTTAAAAGTAAGTAAGTAAGTAAGAGAGAGACTTAGATGTCGCCACTTATAGGTTTTACGAATTTCGTATACGTACGCTTAGGTACGACAGAACTTTACCGTAACGAGCGCCGTGATGTCGCGGGACGTTTTCTCGTAGGAACGCTCGAAAGTTTTCACTAACACGTATCTAATAAAATAAACAAAAAGAATGGTTAACGGCGATTAGGGCATCGAGATTTTACGTTTTCGGACAGTACATGAAGTTGACGATGCGGGTGTGCGAATTCGGGACGAGTGAGGTGCGCGTTCAGCCGGTGGCGGCGTTTTATTTTGACGACTGGGTGCGAAGCGTAGGTCGGGTCGTGTTCAAAACGTTATTTTCTCTATAAAAGTGATAGTTAGTGGCGATCGAGGTCGACGCGTCAACAAGGAGGATATCGAGCTTGTGTGGTAACAGGACTTCGTCGATATCACACCCTCTCGCGAAGGTATTATCGACCTAAAAGTGAAGCGTCGTAAAACACCGCGAGCGCCGAACTGTTAAGGACGGACGACTCCGTCCAGGACGTGCAACCTATTAATATAGTAATATTAAAAGACGGGAGTGCCCTTAGACGAGTGGACAGTATACAGATCGATATAATCGCATCTGGAAGCGTATTAAACAATGTGTAAAACGACAATAGACCTTCCCGTCGCAGCCGCGTACTCGGGCTTGCGGGCGCGCCAGTACCGTACCTACGCGGCTGACCCGTGTACAGCGTTCTCCTCTTCACATATTAAGCAAAGCACGCAACCCGCTTCTAATACAGCTAGCTAGCTAGCCAGCTAGGCAGGTACGTAAAATAAAATAATGACAAGTAGGTAGTAGATAATTAAATAACATGAACAAGAAAAAAAAAAAAAAAAAAAAGAAACTAAACTACCACTAGATATGCGATCAAAATTGCAATAAGTACCTAGGTATTATTAAACACAACACGACATAAACAAACGGCACGCGAACCGAGGGTGGGTACCTAGCTAGGTAGATGTTCTACAAGGTAAGTATTGAATCATTATTATGGTACCTATACTAAACGTTTAACTTTTATTTTTCAATTTCAGCGAATGGAGATGGGCTTTTCACCACGCGTAGAAGAACAACTCAACAAGCGTCAACTAAATATACGCGTATTTATTACCTAAGTGCTTATAAGCAAGCGCGCATTATAATAAGTATGTATTTCAATTTTAAGATAACATTAAAACGAATTTATTTATTACGGTGTTTCATTAATATTTGCCCTCGTACCACGTATTAGACAGTGCCCTAATGGATTTGGGTCCACAAGTATAGTAAGTATTGGTAGGTAACGAATTTTAAAGACTACTGTCACTCGCAGTACAGTACTTATGTATAGGTGGTGGTGCTCGCGTACATGTAAGTAAGTAAGTAAATAGGTAGGTAGGTAGGTAGGTACGTTTTTTAGACATTTCCACTCAAGAAACATTTAATAATATTGAATCATATGCGGCCCTGAAAAGGGCCTTTTTTATGTGCGCGTCTATATACGTATGGTTGAACGGTATGATTATGTTCACAACAAACACAACACACACACGTCCACCACAGTATGTAGAGCTGGTTGCGCAGGCAACACGTACACGCAGGGCATACAGATGTTTAACCGCCGAAACCGTACAGGGTGCGACCCTGGCGCTTCAGAGCGTAGACGACGTCCATGGCGGTGACGGTCTTCCTCTTGGCGTGCTCGGTGTAAGTGACGGCGTCGCGAATTACATTCTCTAGGAACACTTTAAGCACACCGCGAGTCTCTTCGTAGATCAAACCGGAGATACGTTTCACGCCGCCTCTGCGAGCCAGACGACGGATGGCGGGCTTCGTGATACCTTGGATGTTATCACGAAGTACCTTCCTGTGACGCTTGGCTCCTCCTTTTCCCAGACCCTTTCCTCCCTTACCGCGACCGGTCATCTTTGCAGTGGGGTTTCAAAATAACACAAACACACGATAATAAAATCAGCACGGGAGTGCGCACTCGAACGACGCGAGCGACTGGAATATTTTTTGGCGTGTCGTGCTGCTTGTATTTATACTAAACGCGGAGCTCAGCGGGCGGGGGGAGAGTACAAGTGAGGTGCGCGGGGCGAGGCGAGACGGCGCTCGTCGTTCGTTGGCTGATTGGACGATGTCTCTTAAAACAGAACTTACTTACTTACTTACTTACTAACTAACTAACTAACTAACTAACTAAACTTATTAAATAATTAGGTTATCCAAATTTTTTTTTTTAGTTTCTCCATAAAATAGAAAGAAATAAATCCAAGCGTGCCGTAATAAATAATGCTATTCGGTTTACTCGATAGGTAGGTACTTAAATCAAATATAACATAATAATTTTACAACGATCGTAGATAGGTATGAAACTTACTAACCAACCATACAGTGTAATTAAGTAAGTAACATTTACGTAATATATAGTAGGTACATTATTGTACCTATGTACTTCTCTCTCTGACATTATTCATTGTAATGTAAAATTATAAGCGATATAGGTACTTATGCGTATAAGTTGCTTATGTGGGGATCATAGTGTAGGGTTTTAGGTAGGTAGGTAGGTAGGTAGGTAGGTAGGTACTTAACGTTTTTTTTTTGTGACGTCTGATATAAAGAAACATTTAATTTTCTGATACATATGTGTGGCCCTGAAAAGGGCCTTTTATGTGAACGAACAAACGCACAGCCACAGACACGCTGCACTGCACGAAGGCAGTCTACGTGGAGGGCGATGTGTGTTGTGACGTCAGCAGTTTAAGCGCGTTCGCCTCTGATCCTGCGCGCCAACTGGATGTCCTTGGGCATGATGGTGACGCGCTTCGCGTGAATCGCGCACAGGTTGGTGTCTTCGAAGAGACCGACGAGATAAGCTTCGCTAGCCTCCTGCAGCGCCATAACAGCGGAGCTCTGGAAACGGAGATCGGTCTTGAAGTCCTGTGCGATCTCACGCACGAGACGCTGGAACGGAAGCTTGCGGATCAGCAGTTCGGTACTCTTCTGGTAGCGACGAATCTCACGGAGGGCCACAGTGCCGGGCCTGTAGCGATGGGGTTTCTTAACGCCACCGGTGGCCGGTGCGCTCTTACGCGCAGCCTTGGTGGCGAGCTGTTTCCTCGGTGCCTTACCACCGGTGGATTTACGAGCGGTCTGCTTAGTACGCGCCATTGTAAACACGGAACGAGAGATATAAAATAATCAATCAACTGAGAATACAAACTATAGATACACGCAACGGACGCGCGCGGATCTACACACTTCGAACGTACGAGAGAGAATGAAACCGTCTTTTTTTTTTTTTTTTTTTTTTTTTTTTTTTCGGTATGGCATCTCACAGTTGGTTTAGAAAAACCATGGCTGTTTAACCGGTCAATCCTGTGGCTGCCTCAAGCTACTACACTCAAAGCCTCCAGCCAGGGCACATATATAAAACTAAGCTAAAAAGCTTAGGATGAACGCGCACTAAGGGCACCCCCTGCGGGGTTCGAGCCTCGGCTTAGGGCGTTATCCGGAGGGAGGACATCAAAAGATGGGACGGGCTGGATCAAGAGGTTTTGATCATTATTATTAATCGGGGAATTTAAAGCTACGTGCACAGCTGCAACAACTGCTGGCACCTCGTTTTCGAGCAAGGGTCGGGGGGGAGTATCATTTACTCGGGGGCGCGGCGGTCGGGAACGCAAAGGACCTCGGCGGCGAGGTCGGAATGACGGGAGGCGTCTGTGTTTGTACACTGTGCTTGTTTCCCTATTGCTCTCCTGGAGGAGGGTTATGGGGTCATCGGGGTCTACTAGAATATGCCTTGGACGGCGAACTTTACTGATTCTACTCGGGACATAACTGGCGGCCTCGACAACCAGAGGGTTGCGATGTTTGGCCGCGGACTCAAAGAAACGCTTTGAAAGGCGTTTAAGAAACTGGTGGATTGTGGGAATCTTTAGGTCGAGGTGGAGAGCCTCGTTCCTGACGAACCATGGGGAACCTGTCGCCCTACGAAGGAATCTATTCTGCACCGTTTGCAGCCTATGTATATGACGGGGTTTTGCATGAGCAAAGACGGCACCCGCATAGGTCATGATAGGTCGAATGCACGCCGTGTAAACGCGCAATTTGCACCTAAGTGACAATTTGCTACGTGCATTCACCATGAAGAAGAGTCTACCGAGAGCGAAAGCGGCTCGCGAACGAACCATCTTTATGTGCTCTGCGAAGGTCAAATGATGATCGAGAACGACACCGAGATATTTGGCTCGCTTCTCCCAAGGGATCGGCTTGCCGAACATGGTGATCGGTCGGGGGAGGGGGTATCTGAGCCTTTTACGCAGTTTCGTGAAGAGAACCGCTTGGCTTTTATCTGGATTTACTTCTATCCGCCACTTTGTAAACCATGCGGCCAGTCTGTCGACTGCGCGTTGGAGAGTGAGGCGAATAGAGTCAGGGGATCTAGATTTGCAATAGATGGCAGTGTCGTCTGCGAACAGACCCAACTGCGAACTACGGCAACCTTTAGGGATGTCGCTAGTGTATAGCGTGAATATGAGGGGGGACACCACAGAGCCCTGAGGGACACCTGCGCGGATGGGACGGGGAGTGGATAGCGCTCCTTCGATGCGATAGCGGAAGACGCGATTCGATAAAAAGTCTCGTAAGATGAGCACGAGACGATCTGGCACACCGAGTTGGTACAGCTTGTATATTAAGCCGTTGTGCCAGACTTTATCGAACGCTTTCGCTACGTCGAAGAATACTGCACCGGTCATATAACCGTGCTGGAAACCAGCGCTTATGAATTCTACGATCCGGTGGGCCTGATGCACGCTAGAGTGCTCAGTTCGAAAGCCGAACTGTTCATTGGGGATGAGGCCCTTAGTCTCGGCGAAGTCTCTGAGGCGCTTATAAATAAGCCTCTCATAGATTTTTCCGAGAACCTTGAGCAAACTAATGGGACGGTAACTGGTAGGCTCGGTTTTGGGCTTACCGGGCTTAGGGATACCGATGACGGTGGCTTCTTTCCACGACTGTGGGAAGATATTGTTGCTTAAGGCACCATTGAAGATGGTGGTCAAAAGCATTATTAGGTGGGCGGGGAATAGTTGGACCACCCTATTGGTGATACCATCTGAACCGGGGGCTTTACGGGCTTTAAGACCTTTGATGATGTCGTGCACCTCGTCCGGGAGGACGGGGGGCAGCGGACAGTCAGGGTCATCAACGGGAGGGAGGGAGGCTCTACGTTCGACTTCCGCGTCGACCTTTGACAGGTGAGCTTGGTCTACTGGTAGGGAACTGGGAGTGCATTGGGCCTCGAGGCTGTCTGCGAGGCATTCAGCCTTTTCGGCATCGTCGAATGCAATGGTTTTATCGGGACGGGTCAGGGGGGGCATACCGGAAGATTGGGGAGACCTGAGTTTCCTCTGGAGCTCCCAGAAGGCCTGATGGTTTGGCTCTAGTTCGCCGAGTAACTTTCCCCAGCTCGCGTCCCGCAGCTCCGCTATACGTTTCTTTACAGATCTCTGTAAATAGCGCATATGGGCTTTGTTGGCGTTACAGGGAAAGCTATCGTACGCACGTATGGCCGCGTTCTTCTCAGTCAGTAATGCACGCACATCGTCCGGCAAGCGCCAGCGACGGTCGTCCGTCGCTGGCACTTCCCTTGAACAGTCGTTCAGGACGGATTGTACGTGATCAGTGAGTGAGTCGATCGCGGCCGTGGTGTCGGCGACAGAGTCAAAGAGATCGGGGATAGAGTCTAACTGAGGGGACGTGTTGGATTTCAGCTGTGTGCTTACTTTCTTCCAGTCCGTGATCCTCTTAGTGATAGGGGGGGCGTTCGGGTCGGGGAGACCTATGCGGGGGTCTAGTCTCATGACTACCGGGCGGTGATCAGAGTCGAGCTCTTGTACCGTTTCTATTGATTCTAACTTTAGGTTGACGTTCTTAAGGAGCGCCACATCTAAGATATCGGGGGTATAATTGGGATTGATGAGAGAGTAATGAGTGGGAGTCATCGGAGCGATGACGTCAAAAGTCAGGGAATTAGAGAGGTCGAACAGGTGTTGACCTCTGGGGTTGGTTACCGAACTATTCCAAGAGGGATGTTTGGCATTAAAATCGCCCGCTATGATGAGCGAGTTACTCATAGCGAGTAGGATCGAGAGATCGTTTGAGAGGGATTGATAGTGCCCCGGGGCGTTATCGGGGGGATTATAAGCCGATACGAGAGTGATCGGCTCGTGACCTGACATACCTAGGCGACAGGCGGAAACTTCTAATACCGAGAGGGGAGGAGGGTCTAATGGGATGCAGTGAAGCTGCTTTTTATAATATATAAGGGTGCCACCCTTGTGACAACGAGACCTGTCATTGCGAACAATCCGGTAGTTGGCAAGTGACGGGTCTCGATTGCAGGGCTTTAGGAACGTCTCTTGGATTAAGAGAACGTCAATATCGTGATCGCGGAGGAAGAGCCCTATCTCTGCCCTTTGGGTTGTTAAGCCATTGGCGTTAAAGAAGCCTATTGTTAGGGATCGGGGTTTGAGCCTAGCTAACACCGTATTATCCATTGAAGGTTTTAGGTGTGATAGCTAGGCTATCTAGGACTTGCGTAATATCCGGATACGCATTATAAATAGACTGTATCTGAGGGATATTGCCTTGAGCGGAGATGATTAGGTTGGCCATTGCCTTTGCGCGCGGGGAGACAAATGCCATATAGGTCGAGGTAATGATATTGAATGAATCAAGACCTTGGCGCTGCGCGGTCGCGGGACCGGCAGTCGGGGGACGCGGGGCTTGAGGAGCGGGAGCGGGCGCAGGTTTAGCGAGGGGCGCGGCGGGCGCAGCGGGCGCGGGGGGCGCAGAGTGCGCGGGGGGCGCTGAGGGCGCGGGTGGCGCGGTGCCACGGAAGCGGGGATCCCTAAGGTTGAGGAGGGGGCGGGGGGGCGGGGGAGGGAAATGACCGTAAGAGGGCACCAAGGCAGGGAAAGACTGCTGGTGGTGGAGATAGTTCCACGGACTAGGCCTCTGAGGGCTTAGTCGTTGGGGCATAAGGGCGGAGGGGATCCTGTAAGAGGATGAGGAGGGAGTTTCCCTTTGCTGGCGAGCGCCGGAGCGCTTCCCCAGCTTGGGAGAAGATGCCTTAGGGGCTTTAGAGCAACCCCGGTAGTTAGCCGGGTGGCCCTCTTTGCCGCATAAAACGCAGCTGGGAGGTACGGTACAGAGGGTACGGTCTTTGGGTCGCGAACAGTCGGAAGTGCTATGCTCGCCCAGGCACTTTACGCATCTGGGTGTAGCATGGCAATTCCGCTGGGAATGGCCGTATAGCTGGCAACGGTGGCATTGTCCGACAATGCCACTCTTTTGGGGTTTCTCAATCTCGAACCCTGTGAGATGACACAGGGAGCGAATTTGGAAAATCGGGTGATGGCCCTCAACGGGCGGGCATATAACTAGGACCATGTCGTAGAGGTCACCGCCTCTAGAGCGGTGCATGCGATGGACCTCGTCTACCGGGACGTTTTGCGACTGAAGGTCGGCAAGAATATCGGATGGGAGGATCTCCCTGGGGATGCGTTTTATTACGACGCGGACTTGTTTTTCTTCCGGGAGGGAGTAGGTGTGGTATGACACACCTCTCGCTCTCAGGAGACGGGTTAGTTCCCTATAATCTTTCGATGTAGGGACAAGGATTTTAATACCCTGTTGGGTGTTTCGGGCCGAGGTGAAGTCGATCTTGTGATCGACGCACCATTTGGAAATGTCCGTCCACTTCCCTTTGTCCTGAATGAACAAGGGGGGTGGAGGGGCATTCTTTCTCGCGGGGGGCGCGGGGGAATCCTTCGCGGAGGATGACGCGGTCGGGGGGGCTACGGGAGCGGGGGGCGCGGGGGTATCCTTCGCGGAGGATGACGACGACGCGATCGGAGGGGCAGTAGAGGTAGAGGGGACGGGGGCGGGGGCGGGGGGGGCTACGGTAGCGCGAGTCGCGGCTGTAGCGCGTTTGCCGGATTTAATGGTGATGGTGGACGAAGAGGAGTCAGAGTCCTCTACCGCGGCGACCTTACTGGCCTGCGCGGAGATCTGCTTCCTGTTCTTCCTCTTTCTCGCCTTTCCTTGGACGGCTGTGAAGCCGTCTTCGGAAAGGGAGGAAGAGGTAGAAGAGGCGGCAGCGGACCTTTCCTCGTCTTCTTCCTCTGAGTTATGAGAGTACGGGGTGGGGGGGCGCTTTGAAGAAGCGGGGGCGGGGAGGGGGGCGTCGGTGTCCATTGACACTGACGGGGGGGGGGAGGGAGATCGGGGTGAATCTATATTTGGGGTATCTAAAGCATCACTGAAGGTAGTGATGCTGGAGTCAGAGTGACTCTTAATTTGGTCTAAGACCTTGTCTACTTGGTCCCCATATTGACCTTTAAGAGAGGGTTCCTTATGGAAGAATAGGTCAATCAGCTGTACGAGCAGCTTGATTACATTTTCGTAATCTGGCTGTTTAGCCATTATTGGAGGGGGGGGGGGGGGGGATGCCTATATAATCCTATCTCCCCGGTGGGTATGCCGGGGATGTGTAACAATCCCTCCCTGTCGGGTAAAGACAGGGAGGATGAGTGCCTATCGGTGAGCCCTAAGCTTGCTTTGGCCCGTTGCCTATCTTAATGTGCAACGGGGTCCTATCCAGTCTAGTGCGCCGGGTGTAGACACACCCGATCGACACAGGGTGAGTAGCTGTGAAGGGAATACTGTCACCACGTGTTGACTAGGAGATCCCCCAAGGCCAAACACTGGGACCCGGCCAATTCACTGCCTCACCCTGAAGGGGATCAGCGGGTGTGTTGGGTCAACACCCCACTCGGCTTCGTTGGCACCGTATGGTATCCACCGAGTGACCACGAAACTGTGGTTTTACCCAGAAGGGGCCTAGTGAAGCTACACACACGTATTTTCTGTTATAGAAATAAGATAGCCTTGAAAAAGGCCGTTTTTCGATCTTAGTCCAATCGATTGACGATTGGAGACCGGATGTAGTCGGGTGACTAAGAGAATCGTTACGTAAACGCAACGGAATATGACTCAAGAACACTGAGTCATGAACGGGAGAGCGCAAGCACACAACCGTCCGTGACCAGTGCCGAGCGTCGAGTGGGGAAAAAAGAAACCGTCTTGGATAGAGTTCTGCTTTTATAGTAATGCACGTAAGCGGGCAGGAGAGCGCGCGCCCTCTTTAGTACAACGATGTTACTAAAATTGTTACAAAGCAATGAATGTAATTACGCATATCTGTAATGTTGTTATTTATTTATTTATTTACTTACTTACTTATTTATTAATCATAGAAAAATACCAGTCTGTCTAACTGTAAACTGTAGATAAACAATGAACAAAAATAACCCCCCCCCCCCCCTCCCCTCCTCTCCCCTCTCCTCTCCTCTCCTCTAGTATAACTCAAATGGAACATTATTTAGATCCATAATAATTTTTCCTTATGTGAAAATTATATTAAAATCGTTCGACGTCTTATGATTGTTAGGTACCTACAGTCTTATCTACTTTACTTGCATCTTAATACACTATTACGCTATCTATCTATCTATATACCGGCTATACTTTACGCGGGTAGTTTCTTGTGTATGTTGTATTTCTTGATGCATAGTCATCCATACTTACTATGTATAAAGCCTGTTAAGTCTTCATTCAATTCGTGATTATGATACAAAGTTACTTATTTACTTATGTATGTAGGTAGGTAGGTAGGTAGGTAGGTAGGTATTTATTTATTTATTTGTTTAATAATTGGTAGTAGTAGTATTTGTAGTAACGTTTTGACTGGCATCAAATTTAAAGAAACGTGAATTTATCACATGAACATATTTGTGGCCCTGAAAAGGGCCTTTTGTTTTTACTCCAGCCATCCCACGGTGTGCGTGCGTGCGCGCCCAGACGTTTGTCGTGGTTTGCTCGTAGCACGTGCATAGTGCGCGTCTCGTATGTACATACATGACACACAGCGGATAGGTACCTATGTGTATGTATGTATGTATGTATGCACATTACGATGACACTAACACAATTAACACGCACCGCAGTCAACAAGACACACAAACAAAGCGCACTGGGTTTAACACTGTACACAAACACGAGGCGGCGTTGAGACGGAGCGTCGGCGGCTCTGGCTAGCCTACCGACCGACCGCTCACTTGGAGCTGGTGTATTTGGTGACGGCCTTGGTGCCCTCACTGACGGCGTGCTTGGCGAGCTCGCCGGGCAGCAGGAGCCTGACGGACGTCTGCACCTCCCTGGACGTGATGGTCGATCTCTTGTTGTAGTGGGCGAGACGGGAAGCTTCGGCGGCGATGCGCTCGAAGATGTCGTTCACGAACGAGTTCATGATAGACATGGCCTTGCTGGAGATACCGGTGTCGGGGTGCACCTGCTTCAGGACCTTGTAGATGTAGATGGCGTAACTCTCCTTCCTCTTGTGCTTCTTCTTCTTCTTGTCGGTCTTGGAGATGTTCTTCTGGGCTTTGCCAGACTTCTTGGCGGCTTTACCACTTGTCTTGGGCGGCATTATGAAATTGTCAAGTACACGTGCTACCGAAACGGAGTTCAGTTGCAGTATAGTTCGCTCACACTTTTCAACAGTCGTATTTATACGCACAGCGCACGGCGCACAGTTGCGGCAAGTGGTGAGAAAATCGACGCAGCAGCGGACCAATCCCAACGCTCCTAAGCCAGAGTGCAGAACGCGCGCGAGGAGAGGGGTTGCGGAGGGGGGAGGAGAAGGGGAGGGGAGGGGGCCATGCGATGCTTGTGTTCGTCATTATTGAAAATGTAAAAATGAAAAATTAAATTCAAGAAAAGGTAAAATATTAACTTACTAAATAAAAATTACATTAGAAATAGGTATCATACCCAACTGATTTTATATTATTAAATAATCCATTTGAATAAGATTTAAAGGTTTCGAAACCTTTTCCTGCTCACATTATTTATTTATTTATTTATTTATTTATTTATTTAGTTAGTTAGTTAGTAAAAATTAATTATTATCATCTTCGTCAACTGCAATTCTGTATAAGTATGTTATCATCTTAAATAATAAACATCGTTGTCGTGATCTTATTTCTGTTATACATGTCTGTACTTACTTAAATAGTACCTATAATAATATTAGGTATTAACTCACGAGGAGAAGGTAGGTACTGCCTACTGTAACTAACTAACTTTGCGTTTGTCTGTAATGGCTCAAGTAAGTATAGTGACACATTCAATAATTTATGTGTACCTATGTAGCTACATTATAGTTTCAAATAAAAATGAATCTCCTTCCTTACAGCTTACTTGTAAAGAGAGTGCGTGAGGTAGGTAGGTAGGTAAGTAAGTAAGTAAGTAAGTAAGTAAGTAAGTAAGTAAGTAAGTAAGTAAGTAAGTAAGTAAGTAAGTAAGTAAGTAAGTAAGTAGGTAAGTAAGTAGGTAGGTAGGTACGTTTTTGTTTGACGACAACACTGATAAAGAAACTGTCTTTGTTATAATATTTGACGAATCATATTGTGGCCCTGAAAAGGGCCTTTTGTTTTGAATGCATACGAGCGGAGAGCATCGCGCAACCAACCGACATAATAGATATAGCCATAAATATTATATCGAAGTACGCGTGCGGGGGCACTCGCACGAAGCACCACGTGTGTGTTTAAGCCTTCTTCTCGGTCTTCTTGGGCAGTAGCACGGCCTGGATGTTCGGCAGCACACCACCTTGAGCGATCGTCACACCGGAGAGCAGCTTGTTCAACTCCTCGTCGTTGCGGATGGCCAATTGAAGATGACGCGGGATGATCCTGGTCTTCTTGTTGTCTCTCGCAGCGTTACCGGCCAACTCGAGGACCTCAGCAGCCAGATACTCCATCACGGCGGCCAAGTAGACGGGAGCGCCGGCACCCACGCGCTCTGCGTAGTTTCCGTTACGCAGCAGCCTGTGAATACGACCCACAGGGAACTGGAGCCCAGCACGGTTGGAACGGGACTTTGCCTTTCCCTTCACCTTGCCACCTTTACCGCGACCAGACATAATTGAAAGATTTGTTTATAGAACAACTCACGAAAACAACGAAACACGCGTACAGAAGTGCGCGCGAATCTAGATATAATGCCCCGAGAATTTATGTCCGCGCGTTTTTATACTTACTCCGTGTAGCTGTGTCAATGGGGGGGGGTGCACAGCTAACGAAACAAATTCACAAAACGCGCAAGCGCTCTCAAGCCAAGCGGCTTCACGTACACTGCACCATGGTTAAGGGGTGGGTAGAGATTTAGCACAATTTTCTAACTTCATAAAGTGCAATTCATAAAATAACTTTTCTTATTAGGTAGGTACCTATTTAATTATTAATTGTTTGTAATGTAAAAATGAAAAGTCTCAATTCTGTTGAATAAGTTTTGAAATGGGATTGTATGAAAGTAGGTAGGTACCTGAAGTAAAAACCAATACGATTTTCATTTATTTTTGTTGAATAATCAAACTTATTTACGTACCTACGAAGAGTTGTACCATAACATTTCCTCCTTTTCCCTGAGTAAATTAATTACAGATTTATTTATTGGACTGTAAGCAATAGTGTCGAATATTGAAAGAAATCGAACGTGCTAGTACAGTGGAAATAGGAAATTGTATTCATGTATAACAGTTCGTGTACCTATCTATCTATAAATGTGTATGTTGTTATTAGGTAGGTAGGTAGGTAGGTAGGTAGGTAGGTAGGTAGGTAGGTAGGTAGGTAGGTAGGTAGGTATATTATAACGTTTTGACTCTCTGTTTTAGAAACGAATATTTTTCATATTCATGATAGTTTTGTTAGCCCTGAAAAGGGCTTTTTGGTATGGTGAGCGCATGCACGCGCGCTAAGCATCTCGGTGCCGCCGTCCATGGTTTCTTTCTTCAGTTGCTGCTTGCTTCTGATGAAGAATCGTTGGTTGGTGACGAGCTCGAGACACGTCGAGCGCGTTCCGCACCCTCCTTCCCGAGGACGATAGACGCGTACGTACTGCTGCGGGCGCGCGGTTGGACGATGATGAAAACAAACGCACAAAGCACGCGCGCGCCTCTCTCTGTACAGTGTATTTACATTATAGGTATAAAACACACAAACTGCACAGTAGGTAAGACGCGCACGCACATTTTGTCACTATATCACTCATCAGATGTGTTCTTGTTGTTGTTGTTGTTCTTGTTGTAGTATTGATGGTGGGTGGTGATGGTGGTGGTCAGCCGACTCTGCGCCGCTGTCGTCGTCGCCGTCGCCGTCGCCGGTGTAACGCGAACGTGACCGTAGCTTACTTCTTAGCGGCGGACGCTTTCTTGGCTGCCGGCTTAGACTTGGGTGTAGCCGCGGCCTTCTTGGGTTTAGGTGCTTTAGGTTTCTTGGTAGGTGGCTTCGCTGTCTTTTTAGCTTTGGGAGCGGCGCCTCCCTTCGCCTTGGCGGGGGTGGCGGCTTTCTTGGGTGCCGGCTTCTTCTTAGCGGCGGCGGCCTTCTTGTCCTTGGCGGCGGCGGCTGCCGATGCCTTGGACTTTGAAGGCGAGGCAGAGGCGGCAGCGGCGGCGGCTGCTGCCTTCTTGGTCTTGGCGCCGGCCGCAGAGGCGGTCGCCTTTTTCGCCTTCGCGGCGGCGGCGGGCGCCTTGCCGGCGGCCTTGCCAGCTGCACCGGCGGGTTTCTTGGCGTGGTGCGATTTCGACTCGAGCTTGAAGGAACCGGAGGCGCCCTTGCCCTTGGTCTGGATCAGTGCGCCAGATTCGACGGCGCTCTTCAGATATTTCCTGATGAACGGAGCTAGTTTCTCCGCGTCGACCTTGTACTGCGCGGCGATGTACTTCTTGATAGCCTGCAGGGAAGATCCGCTGCGCTCCTTCATCTCCTTGATAGCGTTGTTGACCATCTCAGATGTTTTGGGATGGGTCGGCTTCGCTTTGGGTTTCTTCGCGGCACCGGCACCGCCAGCCTGCCTCGCCTGCTTCTTCGCTGGTGTAGCGGGCGCGGGAGCCTCGGTAGCTACTGCGGTGTCTGCCATTTTATTTTTGAAAATGATTATTCTTCACACAACACACACTGTTAAAAGTAAGTAAGTAAGTAAGAGAGAGACTTAGATGTCGCCACTTATAGGTTTTACGAATTTCGTATACGTACGCTTAGGTACGACAGAACTTTACCGTAACGAGCGCCGTGATGTCGCGGGACGTTTTCTCGTAGGAACGCTCGAAAGTTTTCACTAACACGTATCTAATAAAATAAACAAAAAGAATGGTTAACGGCGATTAGGGCATCGAGATTTTACGTTTTCGGACAGTACATGAAGTTGACGATGCGGGTGTGCGAATTCGGGACGAGTGAGGTGCGCGTTCAGCCGGTGGCGGCGTTTTATTTTGACGACTGGGTGCGAAGCGTAGGTCGGGTCGTGTTCAAAACGTTATTTTCTCTATAAAAGTGATAGTTAGTGGCGATCGAGGTCGACGCGTCAACAAGGAGGATATCGAGCTTGTGTGGTAACAGGACTTCGTCGATATCACACCCTCTCGCGAAGGTATTATCGACCTAAAAGTGAAGCGTCGTAAAACACCGCGAGCGCCGAACTGTTAAGGACGGACGACTCCGTCCAGGACGTGCAACCTATTAATATAGTAATATTAAAAGACGGGAGTGCCCTTAGACGAGTGGACAGTATACAGATCGATATAATCGCATCTGGAAGCGTATTAAACAATGTGTAAAACGACAATAGACCTTCCCGTCGCAGCCGCGTACTCGGGCTTGCGGGCGCGCCAGTACCGTACCTACGCGGCTGACCCGTGTACAGCGTTCTCCTCTTCACATATTAAGCAAAGCACGCAACCCGCTTCTAATACAGCTAGCTAGCTAGCCAGCTAGGCAGGTACGTAAAATAAAATAATGACAAGTAGGTAGTAGATAATTAAATAACATGAACAAGAAAAAAAAAAAAAAAAAAAAGAAACTAAACTACCACTAGATATGCGATCAAAATTGCAATAAGTACCTAGGTATTATTAAACACAACACGACATAAACAAACGGCACGCGAACCGAGGGTGGGTACCTAGCTAGGTAGATGTTCTACAAGGTAAGTATTGAATCATTATTATGGTACCTATACTAAACGTTTAACTTTTATTTTTCAATTTCAGCGAATGGAGATGGGCTTTTCACCACGCGTAGAAGAACAACTCAACAAGCGTCAACTAAATATACGCGTATTTATTACCTAAGTGCTTATAAGCAAGCGCGCATTATAATAAGTATGTATTTCAATTTTAAGATAACATTAAAACGAATTTATTTATTACGGTGTTTCATTAATATTTGCCCTCGTACCACGTATTAGACAGTGCCCTAATGGATTTGGGTCCACAAGTATAGTAAGTATTGGTAGGTAACGAATTTTAAAGACTACTGTCACTCGCAGTACAGTACTTATGTATAGGTGGTGGTGCTCGCGTACATGTAAGTAAGTAAGTAAATAGGTAGGTAGGTAGGTAGGTACGTTTTTTAGACATTTCCACTCAAGAAACATTTAATAATATTGAATCATATGCGGCCCTGAAAAGGGCCTTTTTTATGTGCGCGTCTATATACGTATGGTTGAACGGTATGATTATGTTCACAACAAACACAACACACACACGTCCACCACAGTATGTAGAGCTGGTTGCGCAGGCAACACGTACACGCAGGGCATACAGATGTTTAACCGCCGAAACCGTACAGGGTGCGACCCTGGCGCTTCAGAGCGTAGACGACGTCCATGGCGGTGACGGTCTTCCTCTTGGCGTGCTCGGTGTAAGTGACGGCGTCGCGAATTACATTCTCTAGGAACACTTTAAGCACACCGCGAGTCTCTTCGTAGATCAAACCGGAGATACGTTTCACGCCGCCTCTGCGAGCCAGACGACGGATGGCGGGCTTCGTGATACCTTGGATGTTATCACGAAGTACCTTCCTGTGACGCTTGGCTCCTCCTTTTCCCAGACCCTTTCCTCCCTTACCGCGACCGGTCATCTTTGCAGTGGGGTTTCAAAATAACACAAACACACGATAATAAAATCAGCACGGGAGTGCGCACTCGAACGACGCGAGCGACTGGAATATTTTTTGGCAATGGAGATGTCGCGACGCCCCCGCAAGGGGGCGTGGCGAGCGGGGTCGGGGCTTCGCCCCTCGCCCGCGGAGGCCATACGTTGGCTCATAAAAATGCGCCCCTCATTCTGTTCGCCTTCAGCGGCTAATAGAAACGACCGCATTATTGTGAAGCAATAATGCGTCGATGTAAATGGTTGCTCTGAATATTTCTGTAGGCGCGCCACGACGCCAGCTCCTGGCGCCGCTTTCTTCACGACATCCCGGCGGTCTGTCCCCGCCAGGTGAGACCCCCGGTTACCCGGGGGAGGCCCAGCGAGACGACCAGCGACGGTGATGCCGACTCGACGCCCTACAGGTCTAATATGTAGCTTCCCCCTCTCCCCGCTTACAGATCGAGCCGTTTACGGTTTGAGGGGTAGGCAGTCGCGTATGTGTGAGCGGCTAGTGTTGTAGTGTAACACCGCTCAGTGTATACGTGCGTCGCGACCCGCATCGCGCCCGCACGTGTTGTGTATGGATGCATGTGTAGTTGTGAATGTCTGTATTTTAGTTATGTGACGTGCCTATATTAACTTAGCACACGCCACACAACAGATGTATGTGTACATCTGTAGAGTCTTATTATTTCGGGTAAGCTGCGTGTAGCCTGGTTGCTGCTTACCCGAGGCGTCCAGTCCGGTGCGATGGGGTCTATGGGTCCGCTACCAGGTCGCGGGGCAGGGGTTTCGCGTCAGGCGGGCGCGCGTGCAATGGCGCTATCTGCCTGACATGGGGCCAGGCAGAAGCGTCGGCCCGCGCGAACATTGCCTTCGCGAGTCGCCCTACAAACTCATCCAGGCTCTCAATCTCGAGGTCCCGGTGGAGAACATCGTTCCTCACGCAGCGAGGGGCGTCAACTATTGTCCGCAACGCAAAGTTTTGTTGCGTGCGGAGCGTTTTTCGGCTCGACTCGCTCGTGAGGGCGAACCAGGCCGGGGCAGCGTACGTCAAGACTGAGCGTATGTACATCTTGTACACGCTCAGCTTGACGCGCGTCGGGATGCGGGATGAGAGCACTGGTCTAAGGAGGTTGCGGGCGACCTTACCCTGCGCGACGACCTTGCGGACATGGGGCCCCATCGTGAGGCGGCGGTCGATGGTCACACCCAGGTACTTGGCCTGGGGCGACCAATCGACGTCGACTCCATGTAGCTTCAGGGGGGGTGGGAGGGGCGCAAAGCCAGTCACCATGGCTTGCGTCTTACCCACGTTCACCGACAGACGCCATTTAGCTAGCCACTCGGGAAGAAGGTCGAGGGCGCGCTGCATTTTGACCGCCGCGTACTTCGCATTAAGCGATGTAGTAATGTACGCGGCGTCGTCGGCATACAGCGCGAGCGTGGCATCGGGAGTGGTGGGGATGTCGTCGGTGTACCGTGAGTAACACGCCGGCGAGACACAGCTGCCTTGGGGCACGCCCGCCATCACCGGGCGGGCGCCCGATAGCGCCCCGTCGACCACCACCCGGAAGGTCCTGTGGGACAGAAAGGATGAGACCACTCTTACGACGCGACGGGGCGCGTCTGAGGTGGCCAGTTTATATATAAGGCCCTCGTGCCACACACGGTCGAAGGCCTTCTCCATGTCGAGGAATACTGCAACGGAGCACTCTTTTTTGTTTAGCGCTGTAGTTAGTAGGTGCAGTACCCTCGACAATTGGAGCGTCGTGCTATGTTCCGCCCTGAACCCGAATTGCTCCGGTCTCGGGGCGATGTGCGGAGTGAGGTGTCGCAGCAGGAGTTGCTCGAACACCTTGGAGATGGTCGGCAGCAATGTAATTGGCCGATAGCTCTCCGGCTTGGCGATATTCTTTCCCGCCTTGGGCAGCATAATGACGCGCCCCTCCTTCCATGCGACGGGGAAGGCCCCCGTGCGGAGTATCGCCGTGTACAGGCGCGCCAGTGCCGCTACGGTACGGAACGGCAGGTGGCGCAGCACTGTGTTTGCGATACCATCCGCCCCGGGGGCCTTTTTTGGTTTCGTCCTTAGGATGGCGCGTCTGACTGCGCCCGGCGAGAAGAAGACAGGGCTCTCCTCGGGAGCTATCGGCGATGCGAAGTACTCCCCAAGGTGTTTCTCGACCGCTGCGACATGCTCGTGGTCGTCGGTCGGGTTAGGGCGGAACTGACGCTCCAGGTGCTCAGCGAAGACCTCCGCCCGGTCCTCCGCTGTATACTTAAGCGCCCCGTCGCTGTTTAGTAGAGGGCGCACCGGGGCTGGGGTATTTGTTAATTGGCGGCAAAGTTTAAAAACTGACGGCCAACTGTCCGTCGTGGCGTCTATACGTTCCTCCCAGCCCGCGGCGGTGTGGGCCAATAACTCGGCCTTTACCCTCTCCGCGAGACGGTTGAGTTGCGTCTTGATGGACGGGCAACGTAGTTGTTGCCACTGCTTGCGAAGGCGCCTTTTGACGGCGATCATTGACGTGATATAAGCTGGCAAGGGCGGCAATAGCCCTCTCCCTTGCTGCTGTTGCGTAGTAGTCGCCGCTTCCAGGGCGCTCTGAATGCAAGCAGTGACTTCGTTTGCCGCTTGGTCGACGTCCGCGGAGGAAACAATAGGCCGAGTTGGCGTGGTGGTCTCCATCCTTTCCGTAAAAGCGTCCCAATCGATTAATCGACGTGGCGCTAATGGTCTCATTTGGGTCGGCACTCCTGTTAGGACGACGAGTACAGGTTGGTGATCCGATTGTAACTCGTCGTCTATTACCTGTTGCGTGATCTGGCAGCGCAGCCCTCTGTGGACCACGATGTCCAGCACGTCCGGCATATACTGTGCTGCGTCCGGGTAATGCGTCGGTGTCTCCGGACCGGACACCGTGTACCCGAAGGCCTCCGCGTCCGCGAAGAGCCGTCTCCCCCCGGTGTTTGTCCTGGATGAGTTCCACGCCGGGTGCTTACAGTTTAAGTCGCCGGCAAGGATGGCTGCGTGGTCACCATGCGTGCCAATTAGCGCCCGCAGCTCGGCCACAACTAGTGGGGCCGCGGGCGGCTTGTAGCACGCATAGATGTCTATGTCCTCGCCGGCAACATGCAGTTGCACACCCAGCGCGTAGAACGAGCTGAGCGACGGGAGGGGGAGCTCTTGATGGACGACTCTTCGCCTCACCAACACCGCCAGACCACGGTATGTTGAGCTCTGTGCCGACCTTTCATCCTTACGGTAGATATGATACCCTGGGAACCTGACCCTGTCTCCGGTTCCCAGTAGCGTCTCGCTAATTAGCGCCACGTCGATATTCTGTTCCCGAAGGAGATGGCGGAGGGGGGCGACCTTATCCCTAAGGCCGCGGGCGTTCCAGTGTATGATCCTCAGTGACTTAGCCATCGCAGAGTGCGAGCAGAGTGGCCAAGCCATCGAGGATCACCGTCTCTATGTCTCGGCCCTGCCTAATAGCTTTAATTAATTCCATAAGGAGCTTAATTGCACAGGTTGTGAATTCAGTACTGTTTTTGGACGATTTCTTCGTCGATTCATTTGCCGAATGTGTGACAACAGCGCCGCCACGCGTCAATGCCGGGAAGTTTTCCCGGCCGCTGATTGGCCGCTGCATCTCTGTATTTCCAGCAGCGGCAGTGGCGGTGCCGTGCGGCTTTTGGGCGAACCTACGAGCTTCCTTGCTCTGCCGCTGCGCCATATTGGCGCTACTGGTAGGTTCGCCCGTTAGATGGGTTTTGTCCGCCTTAGGAACAACCTGTGCAATCTTCGAGGCAGGGCCGGCCTTAGGGGGGTCTTCATTGGTTTCCTGGGGGGGGGTTCCCTTCTTCCTTCCTTTCCCCCCGCGTTTCTTGTTCCTCCGCCGTGAGGAGGGGGCTTCATCCCTTTCCGTGGGCTCGTTGGCCGCCGCCATTAGCGTCTGGCCTTGTGCCTCTACGGTGGCAGCTGTGGCTGTAATAGCCTGTGCCCGGCGTGTGGCTGTAATGGCGACGGTCCCCGCTCGCCTGTTCTTAGTCTCCCGCTCGAACACGGGGCACTTTATGTTACTCGCTGGGTGCGGGCCACCGCAATTCGCGCAGGTGGCCGGCTCCTCCCGCGGGCGCGGGCAGTCTCGTGCCGCGTGCTCGCCGCCGCATCGTACACAGGCGAGCGGCCGGTGGCACTGGTGCGAGCTGTGCCTGAAGCGCTGGCACCGGTGGCACTGAGCGGGCCCACGTTTGCCCTTCCATGCTTCTATCTTGACACCCCGCATATACATGAATACGGTGGTGTCGTAGATAGCCCGGACGTCTGGGGTCCTCTTTAATATGGCGTGAAATACACAGCCGGGTCTTCCTTGTGCGCCCTTGATGTGGCGCACGTACTCCGGCTGGTATCCCAGCGTCCGGAGCTCCTCCTCAATCTCCTTCGGGTCCGTGTCCGCCGGTAGTCCCCGAATGGCGATCTTGAGGTTTTTCTCCGCTGGCAGCGAGTAGGCGAACCATGACACGGCACGCCGCTGTCCTTCTCCAGGCCGGTCAGATACCGCTGGACCAGCCTGTATTCTTCTTCGGATTCCGGGGTAAATCTCACCCCGGTTCCGTACGGTCGTGCATTGGGAGGCCGGCCCAGCTTCTCCCGGATGGCCCGGAAGTGCATGGCCCAGTTAGGAAGCTTCTCCACTACCAGCGGAGGGAATCGCATTTTCTTCCCCTTCTTCCCTTTCTGTTGTTGTTGCTGTTGTTGTTGCTGTTGTTGCTGCTTGCTTGGCGACTGTGTGGCCGCGGTGGCATCAGGGACATCAGTAGGGGGGGGGGCGGCGGACGTATTGGGGGCCGGGGTGGGGAGTTGCTTACTCACCCCGGCCGAACTCGGTGGTGTCGGTGACTGAGGCGGGGTGCGACGGACCGCGTCAGAAAAAGTGGGCGACGCAAGTGTGTCCCGACCCCGCGTAGCGCGCTGGCGCTGTGGACGCGGCGGGTCGAGGCAGTAGCGCTTCGCCTCCTCCGACGCGGTCTCGTCGGAGCTTCTGCGGCGTCGCTGGGGTCTGATGGCCTCGAGATCGAAGTCAAAGTCGAACCCCAGCGACGTTGATGGTGTCGGCGACGCCGGCGACATCATTGTCGCCGCGGCAGCCGCTGCTCTTCCCACGGTGGGCCGCGGGCTGGCTCGCGGGGTCGTATCAAGTGACACGTCCTCGCGACCAGACGCGGCCGAGCCCGCAGATGCCAGCGACATGCTCGATCCCCCACGTGAGGAGCATGCCGACAGCATGGCGGGCGAGTCGCAGGCGGAGACTCGGGGGGGCGCCGGCGAGTCAGGCGCCCTAGTAAGTGGTGGTGCCGGCCGATATGGCCCAGCACTGGGTGGTCGCTCCCGCTCAGCCAGCGCCGGACCCGCCAGCGAGAGGCGGAGGCCGGGGACAGCGGCGTGCGGGGTGGTCAAAACTGGGTTAGACTTACCCAGCTTTTTCATTGGCGGCGGCGACACGAACCGCGGCGGCGGAGCGGCGGCTTGAGTCGGGGGGGCGCGAGCACGCGCCGACGGTACCGCAGTACGCGGCGGAGGCAGCGCCGGAAATTCAGCGCGCGGCGCGGCCGGGCGCGCAACGGGTGCGCCGGAGCGCGCGGCGGGCGCGGTATGGTGTCCGGACGCGGGTGGGCGCGCGGATGGGGTCGGTGCGCGCGCATAGGGCGCGCGACTTGCACTCGCGGCTGGCCCCGGGGCCTGTATGGGCACCGGGCGAAACGCGGCTGGGCGGACCGGAACAGCGTGCGTCCGGCTCGACGACGGCGTGGGCGCAACGCGCGCAGGCGCCGATGACGTCGGAGGGCCGGCAGCCACAGCTGCCCCAGTAACATCCGTCTTCTTCCTCCTTTCTTCTCCTCCTCCTTTCTTTTTACTTCCGGGTTTTCGGCCGGCCGGCGGCGCACCGGACGACGCGTCACCTATGTTAGGCAACGACGTCGCCCGGTCCAACGTCGGGCGGGCTTCTTCTTGGTTCCCGGCATCGCGGCCTAGCGAGCCGCGCTTGCCGGGATTTGACATGATAATTTAAGCGTGGCCTCCGCGACCGCGACGGCGGTAGTCGCCGAGCAGCCCGGGGCTGCCTACCCTGTGTCCGCCCAGGAATCCGGGATGGTGTCCTGTACGCACACAGAGTAAGTAGGGTTAAAAACAGTGCGATCCGCGCGGAAAAACTAACTATAGGGTGGGACTCCAGTAGTAAGCGCGACCACGAGCCAATCCATATTTTTTGGCGTGTCGTGCTGCTTGTATTTATACTAAACGCGGAGCTCAGCGGGCGGGGGGAGAGTACAAGTGAGGTGCGCGGGGCGAGGCGAGACGGCGCTCGTCGTTCGTTGGCTGATTGGACGATGTCTCTTAAAACAGAACTTACTTACTTACTTACTTACTAACTAACTAACTAACTAACTAACTAAACTTATTAAATAATTAGGTTATCCAAATTTTTTTTTTTAGTTTCTCCATAAAATAGAAAGAAATAAATCCAAGCGTGCCGTAATAAATAATGCTATTCGGTTTACTCGATAGGTAGGTACTTAAATCAAATATAACATAATAATTTTACAACGATCGTAGATAGGTATGAAACTTACTAACCAACCATACAGTGTAATTAAGTAAGTAACATTTACGTAATATATAGTAGGTACATTATTGTACCTATGTACTTCTCTCTCTGACATTATTCATTGTAATGTAAAATTATAAGCGATATAGGTACTTATGCGTATAAGTTGCTTATGTGGGGATCATAGTGTAGGGTTTTAGGTAGGTAGGTAGGTAGGTAGGTAGGTAGGTACTTAACGTTTTTTTTTTGTGACGTCTGATATAAAGAAACATTTAATTTTCTGATACATATGTGTGGCCCTGAAAAGGGCCTTTTATGTGAACGAACAAACGCACAGCCACAGACACGCTGCACTGCACGAAGGCAGTCTACGTGGAGGGCGATGTGTGTTGTGACGTCAGCAGTTTAAGCGCGTTCGCCTCTGATCCTGCGCGCCAACTGGATGTCCTTGGGCATGATGGTGACGCGCTTCGCGTGAATCGCGCACAGGTTGGTGTCTTCGAAGAGACCGACGAGATAAGCTTCGCTAGCCTCCTGCAGCGCCATAACAGCGGAGCTCTGGAAACGGAGATCGGTCTTGAAGTCCTGTGCGATCTCACGCACGAGACGCTGGAACGGAAGCTTGCGGATCAGCAGTTCGGTACTCTTCTGGTAGCGACGAATCTCACGGAGGGCCACAGTGCCGGGCCTGTAGCGATGGGGTTTCTTAACGCCACCGGTGGCCGGTGCGCTCTTACGCGCAGCCTTGGTGGCGAGCTGTTTCCTCGGTGCCTTACCACCGGTGGATTTACGAGCGGTCTGCTTAGTACGCGCCATTGTAAACACGGAACGAGAGATATAAAATAATCAATCAACTGAGAATACAAACTATAGATACACGCAACGGACGCGCGCGGATCTACACACTTCGAACGTACGAGAGAGAATGAAACCGTCTTGGATAGAGTTCTGCTTTTATAGTAATGCACGTAAGCGGGCAGGAGAGCGCGCGCCCTCTTTAGTACAACGATGTTACTAAAATTGTTACAAAGCAATGAATGTAATTACGCATATCTGTAATGTTGTTATTTATTTATTTATTTACTTACTTACTTATTTATTAATCATAGAAAAATACCAGTCTGTCTAACTGTAAACTGTAGATAAACAATGAACAAAAATAACCCCCCCCCCCCCCTCCCCTCCTCTCCCCTCTCCTCTCCTCTCCTCTAGTATAACTCAAATGGAACATTATTTAGATCCATAATAATTTTTCCTTATGTGAAAATTATATTAAAATCGTTCGACGTCTTATGATTGTTAGGTACCTACAGTCTTATCTACTTTACTTGCATCTTAATACACTATTACGCTATCTATCTATCTATATACCGGCTATACTTTACGCGGGTAGTTTCTTGTGTATGTTGTATTTCTTGATGCATAGTCATCCATACTTACTATGTATAAAGCCTGTTAAGTCTTCATTCAATTCGTGATTATGATACAAAGTTACTTATTTACTTATGTATGTAGGTAGGTAGGTAGGTAGGTAGGTAGGTATTTATTTATTTATTTGTTTAATAATTGGTAGTAGTAGTATTTGTAGTAACGTTTTGACTGGCATCAAATTTAAAGAAACGTGAATTTATCACATGAACATATTTGTGGCCCTGAAAAGGGCCTTTTGTTTTTACTCCAGCCATCCCACGGTGTGCGTGCGTGCGCGCCCAGACGTTTGTCGTGGTTTGCTCGTAGCACGTGCATAGTGCGCGTCTCGTATGTACATACATGACACACAGCGGATAGGTACCTATGTGTATGTATGTATGTATGTATGCACATTACGATGACACTAACACAATTAACACGCACCGCAGTCAACAAGACACACAAACAAAGCGCACTGGGTTTAACACTGTACACAAACACGAGGCGGCGTTGAGACGGAGCGTCGGCGGCTCTGGCTAGCCTACCGACCGACCGCTCACTTGGAGCTGGTGTATTTGGTGACGGCCTTGGTGCCCTCACTGACGGCGTGCTTGGCGAGCTCGCCGGGCAGCAGGAGCCTGACGGACGTCTGCACCTCCCTGGACGTGATGGTCGATCTCTTGTTGTAGTGGGCGAGACGGGAAGCTTCGGCGGCGATGCGCTCGAAGATGTCGTTCACGAACGAGTTCATGATAGACATGGCCTTGCTGGAGATACCGGTGTCGGGGTGCACCTGCTTCAGGACCTTGTAGATGTAGATGGCGTAACTCTCCTTCCTCTTGTGCTTCTTCTTCTTCTTGTCGGTCTTGGAGATGTTCTTCTGGGCTTTGCCAGACTTCTTGGCGGCTTTACCACTTGTCTTGGGCGGCATTATGAAATTGTCAAGTACACGTGCTACCGAAACGGAGTTCAGTTGCAGTATAGTTCGCTCACACTTTTCAACAGTCGTATTTATACGCACAGCGCACGGCGCACAGTTGCGGCAAGTGGTGAGAAAATCGACGCAGCAGCGGACCAATCCCAACGCTCCTAAGCCAGAGTGCAGAACGCGCGCGAGGAGAGGGGTTGCGGAGGGGGGAGGAGAAGGGGAGGGGAGGGGGCCATGCGATGCTTGTGTTCGTCATTATTGAAAATGTAAAAATGAAAAATTAAATTCAAGAAAAGGTAAAATATTAACTTACTAAATAAAAATTACATTAGAAATAGGTATCATACCCAACTGATTTTATATTATTAAATAATCCATTTGAATAAGATTTAAAGGTTTCGAAACCTTTTCCTGCTCACATTATTTATTTATTTATTTATTTATTTATTTATTTAGTTAGTTAGTTAGTAAAAATTAATTATTATCATCTTCGTCAACTGCAATTCTGTATAAGTATGTTATCATCTTAAATAATAAACATCGTTGTCGTGATCTTATTTCTGTTATACATGTCTGTACTTACTTAAATAGTACCTATAATAATATTAGGTATTAACTCACGAGGAGAAGGTAGGTACTGCCTACTGTAACTAACTAACTTTGCGTTTGTCTGTAATGGCTCAAGTAAGTATAGTGACACATTCAATAATTTATGTGTACCTATGTAGCTACATTATAGTTTCAAATAAAAATGAATCTCCTTCCTTACAGCTTACTTGTAAAGAGAGTGCGTGAGGTAGGTAGGTAGGTAAGTAAGTAAGTAAGTAAGTAAGTAAGTAAGTAAGTAAGTAAGTAAGTAAGTAAGTAAGTAAGTAAGTAAGTAAGTAAGTAAGTAGGTAAGTAAGTAGGTAGGTAGGTACGTTTTTGTTTGACGACAACACTGATAAAGAAACTGTCTTTGTTATAATATTTGACGAATCATATTGTGGCCCTGAAAAGGGCCTTTTGTTTTGAATGCATACGAGCGGAGAGCATCGCGCAACCAACCGACATAATAGATATAGCCATAAATATTATATCGAAGTACGCGTGCGGGGGCACTCGCACGAAGCACCACGTGTGTGTTTAAGCCTTCTTCTCGGTCTTCTTGGGCAGTAGCACGGCCTGGATGTTCGGCAGCACACCACCTTGAGCGATCGTCACACCGGAGAGCAGCTTGTTCAACTCCTCGTCGTTGCGGATGGCCAATTGAAGATGACGCGGGATGATCCTGGTCTTCTTGTTGTCTCTCGCAGCGTTACCGGCCAACTCGAGGACCTCAGCAGCCAGATACTCCATCACGGCGGCCAAGTAGACGGGAGCGCCGGCACCCACGCGCTCTGCGTAGTTTCCGTTACGCAGCAGCCTGTGAATACGACCCACAGGGAACTGGAGCCCAGCACGGTTGGAACGGGACTTTGCCTTTCCCTTCACCTTGCCACCTTTACCGCGACCAGACATAATTGAAAGATTTGTTTATAGAACAACTCACGAAAACAACGAAACACGCGTACAGAAGTGCGCGCGAATCTAGATATAATGCCCCGAGAATTTATGTCCGCGCGTTTTTATACTTACTCCGTGTAGCTGTGTCAATGGGGGGGGGTGCACAGCTAACGAAACAAATTCACAAAACGCGCAAGCGCTCTCAAGCCAAGCGGCTTCACGTACACTGCACCATGGTTAAGGGGTGGGTAGAGATTTAGCACAATTTTCTAACTTCATAAAGTGCAATTCATAAAATAACTTTTCTTATTAGGTAGGTACCTATTTAATTATTAATTGTTTGTAATGTAAAAATGAAAAGTCTCAATTCTGTTGAATAAGTTTTGAAATGGGATTGTATGAAAGTAGGTAGGTACCTGAAGTAAAAACCAATACGATTTTCATTTATTTTTGTTGAATAATCAAACTTATTTACGTACCTACGAAGAGTTGTACCATAACATTTCCTCCTTTTCCCTGAGTAAATTAATTACAGATTTATTTATTGGACTGTAAGCAATAGTGTCGAATATTGAAAGAAATCGAACGTGCTAGTACAGTGGAAATAGGAAATTGTATTCATGTATAACAGTTCGTGTACCTATCTATCTATAAATGTGTATGTTGTTATTAGGTAGGTAGGTAGGTAGGTAGGTAGGTAGGTAGGTAGGTAGGTAGGTAGGTAGGTAGGTAGGTATATTATAACGTTTTGACTCTCTGTTTTAGAAACGAATATTTTTCATATTCATGATAGTTTTGTTAGCCCTGAAAAGGGCTTTTTGGTATGGTGAGCGCATGCACGCGCGCTAAGCATCTCGGTGCCGCCGTCCATGGTTTCTTTCTTCAGTTGCTGCTTGCTTCTGATGAAGAATCGTTGGTTGGTGACGAGCTCGAGACACGTCGAGCGCGTTCCGCACCCTCCTTCCCGAGGACGATAGACGCGTACGTACTGCTGCGGGCGCGCGGTTGGACGATGATGAAAACAAACGCACAAAGCACGCGCGCGCCTCTCTCTGTACAGTGTATTTACATTATAGGTATAAAACACACAAACTGCACAGTAGGTAAGACGCGCACGCACATTTTGTCACTATATCACTCATCAGATGTGTTCTTGTTGTTGTTGTTGTTCTTGTTGTAGTATTGATGGTGGGTGGTGATGGTGGTGGTCAGCCGACTCTGCGCCGCTGTCGTCGTCGCCGTCGCCGTCGCCGGTGTAACGCGAACGTGACCGTAGCTTACTTCTTAGCGGCGGACGCTTTCTTGGCTGCCGGCTTAGACTTGGGTGTAGCCGCGGCCTTCTTGGGTTTAGGTGCTTTAGGTTTCTTGGTAGGTGGCTTCGCTGTCTTTTTAGCTTTGGGAGCGGCGCCTCCCTTCGCCTTGGCGGGGGTGGCGGCTTTCTTGGGTGCCGGCTTCTTCTTAGCGGCGGCGGCCTTCTTGTCCTTGGCGGCGGCGGCTGCCGATGCCTTGGACTTTGAAGGCGAGGCAGAGGCGGCAGCGGCGGCGGCTGCTGCCTTCTTGGTCTTGGCGCCGGCCGCAGAGGCGGTCGCCTTTTTCGCCTTCGCGGCGGCGGCGGGCGCCTTGCCGGCGGCCTTGCCAGCTGCACCGGCGGGTTTCTTGGCGTGGTGCGATTTCGACTCGAGCTTGAAGGAACCGGAGGCGCCCTTGCCCTTGGTCTGGATCAGTGCGCCAGATTCGACGGCGCTCTTCAGATATTTCCTGATGAACGGAGCTAGTTTCTCCGCGTCGACCTTGTACTGCGCGGCGATGTACTTCTTGATAGCCTGCAGGGAAGATCCGCTGCGCTCCTTCATCTCCTTGATAGCGTTGTTGACCATCTCAGATGTTTTGGGATGGGTCGGCTTCGCTTTGGGTTTCTTCGCGGCACCGGCACCGCCAGCCTGCCTCGCCTGCTTCTTCGCTGGTGTAGCGGGCGCGGGAGCCTCGGTAGCTACTGCGGTGTCTGCCATTTTATTTTTGAAAATGATTATTCTTCACACAACACACACTGTTAAAAGTAAGTAAGTAAGTAAGAGAGAGACTTAGATGTCGCCACTTATAGGTTTTACGAATTTCGTATACGTACGCTTAGGTACGACAGAACTTTACCGTAACGAGCGCCGTGATGTCGCGGGACGTTTTCTCGTAGGAACGCTCGAAAGTTTTCACTAACACGTATCTAATAAAATAAACAAAAAGAATGGTTAACGGCGATTAGGGCATCGAGATTTTACGTTTTCGGACAGTACATGAAGTTGACGATGCGGGTGTGCGAATTCGGGACGAGTGAGGTGCGCGTTCAGCCGGTGGCGGCGTTTTATTTTGACGACTGGGTGCGAAGCGTAGGTCGGGTCGTGTTCAAAACGTTATTTTCTCTATAAAAGTGATAGTTAGTGGCGATCGAGGTCGACGCGTCAACAAGGAGGATATCGAGCTTGTGTGGTAACAGGACTTCGTCGATATCACACCCTCTCGCGAAGGTATTATCGACCTAAAAGTGAAGCGTCGTAAAACACCGCGAGCGCCGAACTGTTAAGGACGGACGACTCCGTCCAGGACGTGCAACCTATTAATATAGTAATATTAAAAGACGGGAGTGCCCTTAGACGAGTGGACAGTATACAGATCGATATAATCGCATCTGGAAGCGTATTAAACAATGTGTAAAACGACAATAGACCTTCCCGTCGCAGCCGCGTACTCGGGCTTGCGGGCGCGCCAGTACCGTACCTACGCGGCTGACCCGTGTACAGCGTTCTCCTCTTCACATATTAAGCAAAGCACGCAACCCGCTTCTAATACAGCTAGCTAGCTAGCCAGCTAGGCAGGTACGTAAAATAAAATAATGACAAGTAGGTAGTAGATAATTAAATAACATGAACAAGAAAAAAAAAAAAAAAAAAAAGAAACTAAACTACCACTAGATATGCGATCAAAATTGCAATAAGTACCTAGGTATTATTAAACACAACACGACATAAACAAACGGCACGCGAACCGAGGGTGGGTACCTAGCTAGGTAGATGTTCTACAAGGTAAGTATTGAATCATTATTATGGTACCTATACTAAACGTTTAACTTTTATTTTTCAATTTCAGCGAATGGAGATGGGCTTTTCACCACGCGTAGAAGAACAACTCAACAAGCGTCAACTAAATATACGCGTATTTATTACCTAAGTGCTTATAAGCAAGCGCGCATTATAATAAGTATGTATTTCAATTTTAAGATAACATTAAAACGAATTTATTTATTACGGTGTTTCATTAATATTTGCCCTCGTACCACGTATTAGACAGTGCCCTAATGGATTTGGGTCCACAAGTATAGTAAGTATTGGTAGGTAACGAATTTTAAAGACTACTGTCACTCGCAGTACAGTACTTATGTATAGGTGGTGGTGCTCGCGTACATGTAAGTAAGTAAGTAAATAGGTAGGTAGGTAGGTAGGTACGTTTTTTAGACATTTCCACTCAAGAAACATTTAATAATATTGAATCATATGCGGCCCTGAAAAGGGCCTTTTTTATGTGCGCGTCTATATACGTATGGTTGAACGGTATGATTATGTTCACAACAAACACAACACACACACGTCCACCACAGTATGTAGAGCTGGTTGCGCAGGCAACACGTACACGCAGGGCATACAGATGTTTAACCGCCGAAACCGTACAGGGTGCGACCCTGGCGCTTCAGAGCGTAGACGACGTCCATGGCGGTGACGGTCTTCCTCTTGGCGTGCTCGGTGTAAGTGACGGCGTCGCGAATTACATTCTCTAGGAACACTTTAAGCACACCGCGAGTCTCTTCGTAGATCAAACCGGAGATACGTTTCACGCCGCCTCTGCGAGCCAGACGACGGATGGCGGGCTTCGTGATACCTTGGATGTTATCACGAAGTACCTTCCTGTGACGCTTGGCTCCTCCTTTTCCCAGACCCTTTCCTCCCTTACCGCGACCGGTCATCTTTGCAGTGGGGTTTCAAAATAACACAAACACACGATAATAAAATCAGCACGGGAGTGCGCACTCGAACGACGCGAGCGACTGGAATATTTTTTGGCGTGGTAGTCGTCTCTGCGTCCCCTAGGGGGGGCGCGAGGAGTCGGTTTTGGGGCTTTTTGGCCCCTTGCCCGAGGAATTTTTCTCTCGGTCCCCGTAAACGAGGGCCCGTCGTTAGATTACCCTCCCCCTCCAGGAGGGGGTGGGAGTGCTTAATGCACACCTATTCGTCGAAGGGTATGCCTCCCCTCGACGCGTTGGGTGTGTTTCTGGGGTGTATCTGTAGGAGCGCCCGAAGTGCTTCATGACGCCCGTGCGACCAGGCCCCTGCCGGGTGAGATCCCTAGTTCCCTAGGGAAGGCCCAGCAAGGACCGATCTAGCAACGAGGGCGCCAGTTTTGGTTGGCGCTCCCTACAGTGGGATTTTCCCCGCCCCCTATAACGTGAACCGGAACTGGCCAGTAGCGCTACAGGGTGCGGGGCGTTGTAGTGTGTGTCGAGCGACTTGAGTTGTGTGTACGTCGCTCGTGTAGTACTTGTTTGGGTTTTTCTGCGAGTGTGGAGTCATGTGTGTGTGAGCCGCTCACGTGGCGCCTATATTAACCTAGTACGCTTTGTTCGCGGCTAGTGTCGTGTTGCGAGTGTGGAGTTCTAAGTGTCATGGGTAAGCCGCGTGTAGACTGAGGGCGACTTACTCAGAAGGGTCAATCCGGTGGTGGTGGCTGTTACTGTTGCGCGACGTCTGCGATGGTTTCTGCTATGGTGTCGCGCGGGAAGCGCTTGTAGTCCGGTGGGCGCGCGTGCCATGGTGCTATGTCTCTGATGTGGTGTAATTCAGAGACGTCGGCGCGCGCGAACATCCTCCGCGTCAGGTTGGTGCAGAAGTCTTCGATACTCTCGATTTGTAGGTCCCTGTGGATTACAGAATTCCTCACGAACCGAGGAGCTTTGATTATTTGTCGCAGCACGTTGTTTTGCTGCGTCTGGAGCTTCTTCTTGTGCGTCTCGGCCGTGAGGGCGAGCCAGGCCGGGGCGGCGTAGGTGATTTGTGGTCGCACGTAGGTCTTATAAATGCCCAGCTTGACTCGCAATGGGAGGCGTGACGAGAGTACCGGGCGGAGGAGGTGCTGTGTTACCTTTGCCCGCGCGACGGTGTTGCAGACGTGCGGGCCCATGGTGAGCCGGCTGTCGAGTGTGACCCCCAAGTATTTGGCGGTCTTGGCCCATTTTATCTCGGTCCCCATGAGCTCGAGGCTCGGTGGGTGCGTCCGGCCGCGTGCCGTGACGATGATCGCCTGCGTCTTACCTGCGTTCACCGACAGTCTCCACTTGCTGAGCCAGTCGGGGAGGTCGTCCAGGGCGCGCTGCATCTTTATGGCCGCGTGGTCAGCCGACAATGAAGTGGTGATGTATGCGGCGTCATCAGCGTACAGCGCGAGTTTCGCTGTGTGCGTGGCGGGTATGTCGTCGGTGTACACGGAGTACAACGCAGGCGAGACACAGCTTCCCTGCGGCACCCCCGCAGTGACGGGGCGTGCGCTGGAGAGCTCGTTCTCCACCGAGACCTTTATTGTCCTATCCTGGAGAAAGGAGGAAACCACCTGTATCAAGCGACGGGGCGCTGTGGTGAGGGTGAGCTTGAAGATTAGGCCGTCGTGCCAGACCCGGTCGAATGCCTTTTCCATGTCGAGGAATACTGCTGCGGCGTACTCCCTCTTGTTCACGGCCGCCGTGAGGATGTGCAGTACCCTCGACAGCTGGAGCGTCGTGCTGTGTTCGGCCCGGAACCCAAACTGTTCCGGGCGAGGCGTTATGTGAGGTATCAAGTGGCGCAACAGGAGCGACTCGAACACCTTGGAGGTGGTGGGTAGGAGTGTAATTGGCCGGTAGCTTTCCGGCTTCAGTATGTTCTTCCCGGGTTTGGGCAACATGATGACCTTCCCCATTTTCCAGCAGGAGGGGAAGGCGCCGGTACGGAGTATGCCGTTGTATAAGCGGGCTAGTGCCGCCACCGCTTTCGGTGGCAGGTGGCGGAGTGCGGCGTTTGTTATTCCGTCCGCACCGGGGGCCTTCTTTGGCTTGGTTCTTCTGATTGCCCTCAGTACTTGACCCGGGGAGACGAAGATAGGGTCTTCATCAGGAGCTACCGGCGTCTTGAAGTACTCTCCAAGGTGTTGCTCGACTGTTTTTATATGGTCGTGGGCATCCGTAGGGTTTGGCGTGAATTGACGCTCCAGGTGGGCAGCGAATATTTCGGCCCGGTCTGTCGCCGTGTATCGAAGCGCCCCGTCGCTGTTTTTCAGCGGGCGCACCGGGGCTGGAGTGTTCTTGAGACGCCGGCAGATCTTATGTACCGACGTCCAGTCGCTGTCGGCGGAGTGAATGTAGTTCGTCCAGCCCTCGTTGGTGTGTGCCTGTAGCTCGGCCTTCACCTTATCCGTGAGTCGGTTGAGCTGGTTTTTCATGGTGGGGCATCTAGTTTGCTGCCATTGCTTTCGTAGACGCCTTTTGTCGGCGATCATGTCTGCGATGTATGTTGGGAGCTTATTATAGCGTCCCTGGGGCGCGGTTGAGGTGCATGTCGCCGTCTCTAAGGCGTTCTGCATGCAGGCAGTGAGCCCCTCCGCCAGCTCGTTCACTTCTGTGATATTGGTGACAGGCCGAGTGGGTGTGGTGGTTTCCATCCTTTCTATGAAAATGTCCCAGTCCGTGCGTCGACGTGGCGCTAGATGGGCAACTCGCGTTGTGTGGTCAGATAGACGGATGAGCACGGGTTGGTGGTCAGACCGTAACTCATCGTCTAGTACGTCCTGCGCGATCTGGCAGTTTAGGCCCTTGTGGACTACCACGTCCAGTACATCGGGCATATGGGCGGGGTTGTCCGGGTAATGCGTGGGGGCCTCTGGCCCGGACACGTCATATCCGCGGGCCTCTGCGTCGGCGTAGAGCCGTCTTCCCGCAGTGTTTGTGGTGCCACTGTTCCACGCTGGATGCTTGCTATTTAAGTCGCCGGCTATTACTGTAGGGTTTGGCGAGGCCAGTAATGAATGTATGTCGGCAGCTATGAAGTCGTCCTTTGGTGGCCTGTAGGCCGCGTACACGTTCATGTGACTGCCGGCGACATGGATCTGTACACCCAGCGCGGTTATGCTGCCGAGTGATGGGATCGGCAGCTCCTGGTGGACGACTCTGCGTTTCACCAGTACTGCCAGACCGCGGTAGCATCTGCTGTTGGCTGCCATTTGCCCATCTGATCTGTAAATGACGTATCCTGGGAATCGAATTTTGTCCGCGGGTCCCAGGAACGTCTCGCTGATGAGCGCCACGTCTATGTCCTGTTCCTGTAGGAGCGGACGAAGGAGTGCGACCTTCTCCTTGAGGCTCCGGGCGTTCCAGTGGATGATTTTTAGTATTTTATCCGGCCTATCCATCTCTGCTCATCAATACTATTTCCGTCATGCCGGTGAGGACGGCCTGCATCGGGTCCTCCCCCCTGCTGAGCGCTAGCAGGATGTTCTGCAGGACTCTCAGCGCGGTCTCTATTATTTGGGACCCGGGGCTCGTGGTGCTTCTACCCGCCCCGGGTACGCCCGCCGACGTGAAGCCGAACTGCGGTGGCCGCATGTCTCTACGAGCTCTGGGAGCCGAGATATACCCGATGTTGTTATATTCTGCCCGGCTCCCCGCCGCTAATGAGTCGTAATGACTTAATGTGGAATGTGTTCCACCTGTTGTCGCGGCAGGTGCGCGTGCAACAGGTGGAGGCTTCTTAATGAGGCAGCCCTCTCTGTGTGCGTGCGTCTCGTGTTTGTCGCTCTGATTGGTCAGCGGGCGGGAGAGGTCGGGCTTGTGAGACGTAAGCTCCGCCTCTCTCGTGGGTTCAGCCTCTAGTTGGGCGGGGCGTGGCGGTATCGTTCCGTTTGTTGAACTGGGGTCGGCAGAGGTATGTTTTTTTGTGTTTTGAAGCGAATTGGTGTTTTTATTTTTGTTACGCTTCTTGCCTCCACGTCCCCTCCCCCTCCGTCCAGAGGGGTTGGTGGCTGTATATCGCGCTTGGGGGTCGTTTGCGGCCGCCATTAGTGTCGCAGTCTGTTGCGTTTCGCCGGCTGGCGTCGGCAGCAGCGGTGTTGGCCTTTCGGGGGCCACGTTGGGCCGGCGTGTACCACCGGTGATGGCGACCGTGCCTGCCCGCTTATTGCGCACCTCCTTGCGCATCACGGGGCAGTTCACGTGATTTGCGGGGTGCTCCCCCCCGCAGTTTATGCAGGTGGCGGGCTCCTCTCTCGGCCGCGGACAATCCCTTGCCGCGTGGCCCTCCCCGCATCTGACGCAAGCTATCGGTCTGTGGCATTGCGTGGACGAGTGCCTAAATTGTTGGCACCTATGGCACTGTGCAGGCCCCTTCCTTCCACGCCAGGCCTCTATCTTCACCCCGGGCATACAGAGTAATTCTTTTATCTCGTAAATGCCCGGTAGTAGATTAGCTGTTTTTTTTATTACGGCGTGAAAAATACAGCCCGGGCGTCCTTGGCGCGCCCTAATGGCGCGGACGTATTCTGGTTCAAAACCCAGCGCACGTAGGTCCTCCTCTATGTCTCCCGGTGCTGTGTTCACCGGGAGCCCCCTAATGGCCACTTTGTGGCTTCTCTCTGCTGGTAGCGAGTAGGAGAACCACGGTATATTGGCCTCCTTCTCCAGAGCTGTGAGATAACTCTGGACCAGTCTGTATTCTGTGTCTGTTTGTGGGGTGAATTTCACCCCCTCACCAAAGGGCCTGGCATTTGGTGCCCGACCTAGTTTATCTTTTAGGGCGCGGAAATGTCGCGCCCATTCAGGAAGCTTCTCCACTATTAAAGGAGGGTATCTAGTTTTTTTTTGAGTTTTTGCCGCGCTGCCAGGAGGGGCAGCGGGCGGGGGGGCTATTTCGTTTGCGGGTTTGTACAACGATCGTGGTTTGCCTGCCATCTCCGCGAAGGAGGTGCGTGAGTCCCGCTGTGGAAGCGGGGAGTCCACACAGGGTCGTTTGGCCTCTTCCTGTTCCCCCTCATCTGGGCTACGTTGCCTGCGTTGTGCGGGTCGGAGGACGGGGGGAGATTTTGTGGGTAGTTTTTCTATGCCCAGATCATAGTTAGTACTGGTATTACGAGTATATGATGGTGGTTTACTCACATTTTTTGGGTTTTCCGGGGGTGTGGACAGGTTCGGCAGGGATGAGCTTGATCCCCATCGTTGCTCCTGACTGGGCCGCGTCCTCTGGAGACTGTTGCCGTCCCGGTGTTGGTTACTGTCGGCACTTGAAGCACTCATTGCTGACCGCGCCGACGCGACTGAGACATCCGAGCCCCCGTACGGCGAAAACATGGACCGTGACGATGGCGATGCTGGGGCCGATCCCCTGGGAGCTAGTGGCGACATGTGGGTAGTCGGTGGCGCGCGTAATGACGGAGCACTCGAAGCTTCGGTTGGGAGTGCGTAATAGTCATGCGCTGGCGGCGTGCAAGCGCGTCGATTTTG